>OZ005742.1:230635949-231977522 GCA_963930735.1 Dioctria linearis | reverse complement strand
ACCCTTTTGTTCCTTTATATATACAGGGTGATTCAGATCAAGATACCTTCCGGTATACCAAGCGATTCCTTGAGACCCCCCCCCCCCCAGAAACCTTCCTTTAGGAGTTGTGGCCAGTTGAAGATATTCGTGAACCCTGATGGGAATAAATGAGTATAACTTTTGAACCACACTATAGATTTTGGTTATTGTTGGCTTATTAAATAGCCAATAATAGTAGCTGTCTAAAGGTGTATTACTCTGTATTTTTTAATGAAGATCTTTAAATTATTCTCAAATATTCTCAAAATTTTGATTTTTTTTACACATAAATTTCATAAATACCGTTATTTATTTCAAAAACTTTTGTGTGCAAAGCAATCAATGTTTTGGAAATATTTGAGAATAACAGTTGAATTCTAACTTCCAAACCACGTGGACGTATGTGCTGTGAGTGAAATAATAATAATATTTTGAGTGATAATTTTAATTTTTTTTAAATAAAATGGATAAAAAATCCTCTGCGCAAAGGATTACGCGTGCAGGTCGATCAAAAAAAAGCAATTTCACGGCAATAGATACACGGGAAAGGAAGAAGACACCAGTTTTACGAGTGCATCAGCAGCAAAATTGAGGAAATCAAATGATGAAGAAGTGATAATTGAAAATAATTACGGCTACCGTGTTTTGGAGTTTTTCTCGGTTTTTTCAGCGATTTCTTCTTTAGTTTTGTGTACTACATGCAACAAAGAGATTAAATTTTAATTTTAAATTTTTCTCATCGCGGACTAGGTTTTAATATTGCATTACAATGCAGTTGCGATAGAGTACAATATATACCATCATGTCCATTGATCGACAAATCCTTTGAAGTAAACCGAAAAATGATATTTGCCATGCGGCTTTTGGGAGTTGGCAGGGAAGGATTAAATATCTTCTGCGGTATGATGGATATTTGTCAAGGAATATCCATCGGTACTTACTACGCTTGTATCAAAAATATATATACGGCCGCATCTGCAATTTATAACCTCGTTATTTCCAAAACTGTAAGTGAAGAAAAAGATTTAATTTCAGCTTGTGATTCTAATGCTAGTCCAACGGATTTTACTGGTTCTGGCGATGGGACATGGAAAAAAAGAGGTTTTAATTCTCTATTTGGAGTTACTACACTTGTAGCAAAAAATAGCAAGAAGGTTGTCGATACAGTTGTCAAATCCAGTTTCTATCAAGGCTGTAATGTTTGGGAAAAAAAGAAAAAGTCGGATATTTCTGCGTATAACGATTGGTATGAAGATCATGAAGAATTGTGTACAATAAACCATAAAGGTGTGAGTGAAATATGTAAAACATATTGGAGATGGTGACACTAAGACATTCAAGGGTATACTCGATATGGATCCTTACGATGGTGACCCATTTGTCAAAAAGAAAACAGTGCGTAGGACATGTCCAGAAAAGAATGGGTGCAAGGCTACGAAAGCGAAAAAAGATAATAAAGGGATTGGTGGAAAAGGTGAAGGCAAATTAACTGATAAAGTCATAAATGAATTGTCTTTATATTACGGTTTAGCGATTCGCCGGCACCCTGATTCTGCTGAGGACATGAAAAATGCAATTTGGGCTACTTACTACCATAATAGTTCTACGAATGAAAGTCCCCAACATATGTATTGCCCACCTGGTGCGGGCAGTTGGTGTAAGTGGCAAAAAGCTGCATCTGAAGGTATCATTAGAGGAGTTTGACCACGAAAATCATCCTCTGTGTGATAAAGTTTTGAAAATCATAAAGCCAATTTACGAGAGTTTATCATCAGAGGAGTTATTGACTCGATGTTTTGGTTCAGAAACTCAAAATAATAATGAGTCTCTAAACTCTTTGATTTGGACTTTCGCGCCAAAACATATTCATTCCGGAGCTCATATAATTGAAATAGCTACATTTCTTGCTGTTTGTATTTTTAATGAAGGCTTCATTACAATTTTTAAAATAACGACGCTTATGGGAATCAAAATTGGTCCTAAAGCTCATTCTTTTGCTGTGAAACGAGACAACGCCCGGATTGACCGCTCCGAGATACGAGCATCCAGCGCATCAAAGGAGGCCAGAACTGCTCGATTGGAAGAGAGAAACGCGGAAAATAGTTTTTTTGAAGAAGAGGAAGGTCCGATGTATGAAGCAGGAATGGCAAATTAAATGAGCAGTGGATGACTGAAATGGGTTCACTGGGTTACCCGGTTACTAGAATCCAGCTCATTGAAAGTATTGGCTTACTAATTAAAAACTTTAATAAGGGTAAAAGTTTTTCCAATGAAAAACCGGGACGAAAATGGCTACAAGGCTTCCTCAACAGACGTCCGAACATATCAGGTATCAAAATTTAACCAAAAGCCGCGCCCAAATCTCTGAGAACGGAAATCCAGGTTGGTTCAAAATGGTCTATGAATATCTATTAGAAAATAATCACTTGGATGTACTTTATGATTCTTGATGAATATTTAATTGTGATGAGTCCAGTTTTTACTTTTGCCCTAAAGGAAATACAGTTTTAGGGAAAATGGGCAGTAAACAAGTTTACAAAAGAACGGCTAATGATGAAAAAGAATGCCATACTACGCTTGTGAATCCTAATGCAAAAGGTAATTTGGCACTACCAGTGGTATTTTATCCATATAAAAGACTTCCTGCTAGTATTATACACCAAGCGCCAAGGGGATGGGGTATTGGAAGAACGGAAAGCGGTTGGATGACTGGGGAAGCCTTTTATGAGTACATATAGTTAGTTACTAACGTTGTTCATCCATGGCTATTAAAGGATCAAGCTACCAAATATTTTATATGTAGACGGACACTTATCTCACTTATCCTTAAATTTGACCAATTTTGTAAAGCTCAAGGTATCATTCTAATTGCTTTGCTATCTAACGCTACCCACATATTTCAGCCCATCGATCCATCTGTATTCAGTTCTTTGAAAAAGCAATGGCTCAAAGCAGTGCAAGATTGGAAAATGGGAAGCAGGTATGATAGACTTAAACGGCAAGATTTTGCCCCGTTACTCAAAAAGACTTTAGACTTTTAACATCCACATCTACTACAAATGACTCGGAACTGCAGCAGGTAAGCTCTACGAATATTCGTTCAACATTTTCTAAGAACAGTGTCCGCGCATATGCCTGAGAGTGTTGGAGAGATTTCTCAAGAAAAGCTTCAGTCTTTTTATAATTCTTCAAAAGTATGGAATGGAAATAGCAATGACAAAAGTTTGTTTTACTTTTAGAAAACCGTTCACTCCGAAATATTCAATATGAATGATGACCTACCTAGTAATTATTGAAACCACAATTGAGTTTGATGTATATATTTCAAACATCAATTTTAACGATGAATGGTTTCTCCGAAGTATTTCAATGCGCTTTTACTAAAACACTAAAACAAAAACAAAAAACAATATCCTTTACATTTATTTAAGGGGATGTCATAGAAATGGAAATTCTACCCGAAGGTTTATTGGAGTTAATGAATAAACTGTCAGATAGAGTCTGATGGATCACCTCAAGTTCAAGAATTTGATATAGCGAAACGAAACACTGAACCATCTTCGTCTAGATCACCCACGTCATACACCTCATCACCGAAGGATAATGCTCTACAAATCAACCAATTCAAAAATATGGAAGCAACTCTACAAAAATCAGATACTAATAGAACTTTTACTGATTCCCTTAATAAGGACCGTCAAACATCAATATCAGAATACCAAATTCCTAAGTCATTCTTTCCAAAGAAAAAGTATCCTACGCCTTTTAAGAATGCTTCATTTTGGCCAGAAGCCCCCAAAAATAAAGTAGAAAGAAAGGTAAAACTAACTCCTAATGTTGCAGTTTCCGATGAATTCATTGAATACTAAAGGAGAAAAGAAGAAGAAAAGGAACTAGCGAAGTAAAATAAAAAAACAAAAAACCAAGCAAACAGCAGCAAGCTTGAAGCAGATGTAACAAACAAAATCATTATTGGCGACAACGTTATTGTTGTATACGAAAAGGAGTTCCTTCCCGGATTAGTTCTGGGTCTAAAAACAGGTGAGTACCAAATAAAAACAATGACTATTTGTGGACCGTACTGGACGTGCCCGGATCACGATTTTGTGGTATATTCACAATGACGTCCAGTTAATTACCCCCCCCCCCCCCCCACCCCTCACCCCCACCCGTAATAATAGCGGATTATATATTGTTCCTGAAATTAAATTCATAAGAAAACGCGCCAAGGGTGTATCAGTGGAAGAAGTATAAATTGCTTCCTCCCAGGGAATCAGAGAAGGTCTCGAAATCTTGCAAGAAAGTGCTATCCGTATCATGCCTTTTAGCGTGAAAATCGTTAATATTGAAAAAGAAATTGCAAAATTTTCAAATTTTTGACTTTGACGTTCTATAACTGCCGACGGAAAGGGAGTAGAGATACAAGTCATCTTCATAGAGTGTATAACAAGAAAGTTACATGGCATTAGGATGCACCAAAAATCACCAAAAATCGCCCCTACCGCCCACACCGTGCGTTTTTCTGGTTTCTTTTCATACAATTTATTTCTCGAAATTGAGTGAGGAATCCGGGGTATAAAGGAAATGCGGTACGTACGGGGCCTTTCCAACTACTGGCTCAACCAGCTCTGTACCCCGCTCGTCTCAGGAGTTGTAGGGGTCTAAAATAAATATTTAGGATTTTCTTACATTTTTTTCATTTGGCCTCTATTATTTTTATAAAAAGGTCGTTAAACATAACTTTTTTTCATAAAAAGTGTAGCCCTTTAAGAGCTATTAGATCTTGACCTATTCTGAAACCTATTTTCAAACCTATTCTCAACGATAATTTGTTCCCTACCACGTCAATTTAAAAAATATCGTCTAATTTCGGTGTGACCTGAATAGGTTATGAGTTATGAACTGTTTAACGGCTACAGTTAACACATAGGGTGTAATAGGTCAAATTAAAGAGGAGAGTCTACAGTTTTTTATAAAGAAAAGGTAAGAAAAGCCAAAGATTTTAGTATAGACAACCATAATTCTTTATAGGAAGGGGTATTGGGCTGGTTGAGCAGTCGTTGGAAAGGCCATAAAGCTCTGCATACACTGAGCCCTGTCACCATAACGCCCTGTAGTTTTTAAGATACAAGGTGTTATATGAAAATCAAGCTTTTTCTCTTAATCACCCTGTAACTCGCAAACTGTTGGTGTGTGTGGAACCCCCCCCCCCCCCCCCCTGCCATACATTTTTTTTGCCTTGGTGTCTAGTATCGGCACATTTCGTTTGATCAAGTTTCGAAAATACACATTGTATAAAGACGGAAAATGTCAGATATTTATTTCTATGTGTTCCTGTAGTTATAAACATGTTTTTTTTTTATATAGTACTTATGCTTTGTTATTGCTTTTTTTTAAGGAGGAAACGTATTATTTTTATTTATCCACAAACATAAACAAAATTAAAATTTTTACGAAAGTAATGAATTGTTTCAATTTAGATTGGTAATATGTATAATCAATAACGGTAATAGTTAGATACACCACATTTTTTGTGGGTCGGTAATTGGTACACTAAAATAGTAATTCCTCATATCAATTTTAAATCCTATTACTTAAAAAATTACGGATTTTTGTTCAAAGAGTACATCAAAAAGGTTGTGAAAAGTTTATAAACCCGTTTTTCTAAAAAGTGAGAATTGCATTTGACTCGCGGTAGTAGGTACGTTTACCTTAGACTCATATTTTGTCATCTGAATTTGGGAGGTTGTTTTTCTGGTTAACTTATCATCTAGGGCATCGTAGAGATCTCATATTTTGTTTATGTCCGGTTTGGATGAGAAGTTACTTCAAAAATTGTTGGGATCTACTTCTTGAACTTTCTTGTTCATCGCCTACCCACCAAACTTCTTTTTTATTTATAAATAAAAGTGTGACAACAACCCACTGCATCACTAGAAGGCATTCTGGAAGTGCCTGCCGATTTCAGAAATATTTAAGAATCAAGGCTGTCTCATCTCGTTAAAATAAAATTACTACTTAACCACTCCCGTTTCTTTTGATGGCGCATTAATTTCCGATTCACCGTTACTAAGCATTCTTGGCATTAATATTTCCAGAAAGTTATGTTGTCCCTATTGCGAAAGAAACATCAAATCAAAATGCCTTGGAATTCTGAAAAGGTGAAAGAAATATTTCAAGCCGTTAAATCTAGTGCTCCTCTACAAATCTTACATCAGACCTAAAATTGAATATAATTCCCATATCTGGCGATTTAGCAATATTTTTTTATATCGACTCGCTGGAGAACTGCCGTAATATCGAATGCCTTTCGCTCAATTATTACAACACGCATGGTCTAGTCTCATCCCTTATAGAATGATTCCGCCACGCAATACTCGCGCTTCAAACCACACACATCGTTTCACTTTGAAATTACTTTCGGCCGTTCTGTAAAAGTCCGTGATGCTTTTTTATCCCGAAATGTGCGAATGGGGAAGAGTCTATCTTCTTCTGTCTTTTCTCCGGCATACAATCTGCGAAAGCTTAAGGCTGGGTCTATGTCATAATTGGGACAACTCGGTGCACAGTTAGCAAGATGGGCGTGGCGTTAAGATTTTTGAATAAATCGCAAAATTGTTTAATGGAATATTTATTTAAACACCTACGGCAACAAATTAACGTTTTCTAATTTTAAAATTTGTCCCCCAATTTTTATTGAAAATGATTTAAAAGTGAAAATTCAAAGATTTTTTTTAATTTCTCTGGTTTGCAGAAATTGCAAAATTGAACTAAATTAAATAAATTTTTAACATAAGCTTATTGAAGTTAATAAGCAGAAAATAACGGTTTCCGATTTTTAAAATTCTATTTATTTTTGTGAAAATTGTATGTAATAGATTGCTTTCTTAATGGGTAAAATGCAGGTAAAACAAATTATTGTGTCGAATTGTCGTAGATATAAGAAGAACTTTAAAAATCGGAAACCGTTATATTCTGCTTACTAACTTCAAAAAGCTCATGTTAAAAATTTATTTAATTTAGTTCAAATTTGTGGCGGCCCCGCTCCGCAAACCAGAGAAATTAAAAAAAAATCATTGAATTTTCATTTTTAAATCATTTTCAATAAAAATTGGGGGACAAATTTTGAAATTAGAAAACGTTAATTTTGTTGCCGTAGGTGTTTAAATAAATATTCCATTAAACAATTTGCGATTTATTCAAAAATCTTAACGCCACGCCCATCTTGCTAACTGTGCACCGAGTTGTCCCAATTATGACATAGACCCAGCCTTAAGGGAAGGATACAACAGCACTCTCCTCATGTCCTCTAATCTAATTTGCCTATCTCCTTCCTACCATGGTGTGCTTCTTATCATATAGGTTATCCACTGAGCTTGGCTAAATAATATTAAAAAAAGAAGAAGCAAAGAAGAAAATCGGGAGACAACTTCATTTTCCCAGCATTAATTTGGGACAATAGTTTTTTTTACATCTAATGAGTGGCTGAACTGGACACACACATATATGCTCAAGTAAAGCATTTTTTCTCATAGTCAGTCGACCTATTTGTTAATTAAAATACGCAAGTAAAAAACTTACAGATTACTGTCTAAAACTAATACAAAGTTTTCTTTCAATAGCAAATATTTTATTGCAGCTTTTCCTTCGCATTATATGTAGCTTGTTGCACTTTTGCTTCACTCACTTCAATATGACTTTAGCCATCTTCCGCCGTCATTCTATTTTCATCTTAGCTGGCAACTTGCGGCTCTTAGTATGCATTTCCTTGTGGACTAATCTTACAGGTGAAGTATCATCCTATGGCGTTACTAATTAATTATTTCAGTCGGGGTCTCACGTGGATTCAGTACGAGTTTATTTTAATATGATCTCCGACAAACAATTTCGTACATAATCCGTGTATAAATGATTCTTTCATCTTCGATAAGTTATGTATAAAACCGCTGAATAAAAGAGGTCATATTATAGAACGTTGTGGGATTCTACATAAAATTAGGTAAGGCAGAGTTTTGTAAAACTTCGAAAAAAGCTAGTTGACGCTGTTGAAAGCAGTATTAGGAGTAGTGTGTTTGATATGGACTGCGGTTCTTATGGGTGACTATAAAGATACGCATGTTGTCTAGGAGAGTTACTTTATGTGTAGTATATGAACGTGTGATTGTGTGTAGAACTTACGCTTTACTCATTGAGACATGTTGTCAATTGTTTTTTTTCATACTATTCCAATTCGCGCAAGATAGAATAGAAGACCATTTATTAAAAAACCTCAGCTTACGCTACGTCACAAACGTGAGGTACATCGATTTTTAAATAGATAACAGTATTATATTGAATGAGAATAAGAGCTTAGAAATACAGCAAAAATGCAGCGAACAAACTCAAGCCGAAAAAACATTGCAGTAGAAATTATCAAGTAATAGAGGTAATAATGAAATAACAAAATCAGATTACATAAAGTAATATTAAAGTATAAAGTATCGAATTATTACAGCAACTAAATAATGTATAAAACATTAAATACAAAGATATTAAATAGTAGAATAGAGAGCTATAAAAATAACGATAAATCAGAGCAGGGTGTCCCAATAAACCCCTATACCTCAGGTGATGAATCATACAGGTTTTGTTGAGAAGCTAGTGTCAAAAGTTTTTGCCCTAAAGCGAGCGTGAATCGATCGTATTGGAAGAGACGTCCGCAGACTGCATGTATACCATATATATGTTTCCTGTGTCCGGTTAAGACACGTAGAATAAAGTTGGCTCGTTTAAGTTTCAGGGCTAGGTGGAGTAGTTCAAGCTCCTCCGTATCCAAATCTTCGTTAACAAAGATTCTTGCATCAGAGCTGATGGAGTTAAGTGTAATTGGCTGCGAACGAAGTTGCTTGATGTAAGCCTGAAAGAATGCGGCACAGTCTTCTTCCTTGAAGAAACGAATAAAGCATTTAGGTTTCCTGAGTTGGGGTTGCAAGGACGATGGGGGGCGTCTGAAGGGCTCCGCCTTCTCAATGTGGAAGCACTGGTGAAGACACACACTGGTGCATAAAGCTGGCAGCAGATGCTCACAAGTGCTAAAACTAGCTTCAGGAATATTACTGAGAATTAATGTGTGCCTCTTAGTACTAATCCAAGAGTAAGATTTGAGTATTTCAACGTCTTTACTAATCCTCAAGATAGCGAGTGATTTGATGTGATCAAGTTCTTTGCTAAGCTTCACGATTTCAGAGTGGAGTGAAAGGATACCACTGGACAGCGAATCAATCTTTGTATTTAGCTCGACCAGTCTTGCTATTCTTGCTTGGGACAACCGGGTCCACAGAGTCACAATTTAAGTGAGATTTAGCCGTATTAAGGCAGACCGTGCAAATCCAGTTGACACTCTTGTTTTGATAAACAATTAAATAATCTACCACAGAGATATTGACACAGACCGAGTGAAACATACTCGAACAAGCATCACAGGTTATCCAGGCGACAGTCTTCTCATTGTCAACCTTAATCGGCTTGACCTCAGCGCATACACTACAACAAAAATCACTAGACCCTGGGGCAACCTTGGCTTTATCCTTAAGTAATTTTTTTCGTTTTAAAACAACTTTTTTCTTTAGCTGTTTAGTAGTTTCGTTAGATGATGTATGTTCTTCATTCTTTTTTTCAAATTCATCATCATCTGTCAGAACCTCTTCGTCTGATATTGTTTCATCTTCAAAAAGAGCTATTTGCAGCCGCTCCTGTAATTCAGATTTATTCCCGACTGTGAATAAGCCACGAAGTTTTAGCTCCCTCCATAGGTCAGCAACCTTCATTTTCAACACATCTGTTTCAGACATGATTTCTGCTTCAATAGAATCAATAGATTAAAATTTTTATCACAGTAAGTTGTTTTGATATATAATTTGTCTTATTTTATATCCTCTTCTGGTGCAATGCTATTCCCAAGAAAATTGTCAACATAATTTTGAAGAACAGATTAGTGTTTTGTTGTACAAACATCACACTAATATTACACATATATGTTCTTGCTAAAGTTTTTTTGACAGAGTTTTAGCAAATGCGGACAATAAATCGAATTAAAAAAGATTAAAAAGAAAAAAAATTAAATTAAATTAATTTCACAGAATTAAACATTTTCACGACTTGACAGTTGAACTACTACGTTATCAAGCAAAGACGGATCTCATCCACAGTTAATATTCAGACGTGACGTGTACATATATAACGTTTGAATAAAATAATTCTAGAACGGTTGACGTATTTTTTCCTATACTATAATAATAGATAGATTTATGTATGATCAAATATTACACATTGAATATGTCCAAATACTGCTTTGAAATGGTCGCACGTTTCCATTTTTGATCCACTTTGAGCAAACGCGGTACCAATAATAATGACAGATATACTTGTAACATTTTGTATGTACCTATACCTAAATAAGTTTGCAAATATCAAAAACAAAACTACTCTCGAAATTTGAGTACCATCTATGTATTATCAGCCTTGGTATGGTACATTGAACTATTTCCAACCTCAATTCTGAGTCAGTCTTTATTAATATTGAAAATAACTTAGAAAATAAAAACCAATTCACGTCAACTGAGAATTAAGAATGAAAACGAAAATTTAAGAAACACATGATTCCGTTTATACCAACCAATCCAATTGGCTGCATTTCCGCACTATGGTGATACTTACAAATATGCATACATACATATGTAAATGCTATGAAAATGCAAACTTTTGCCGAAATTCAACTCTTAAACCAGAAATGGTGTGCTCATGGAACTTAATTAAATTAAATTATCTATTTCAAGTCGTCAGTTCTCCGGGAAGGTAGGGAAATCCTGGGTTAATGATTTTAATCCTCAGCAAAAGGTCCTTATAGTTCCTACTTTACATTCTGGCAATAAGCACACACCATCCACATACGAAATTCTATTACCGCAAATCTTTTGGCAAAATCTCATTTCAACAGCGGACAGCTAGTAGCGAATTACTAAAATTAGTTATGGTGAAGTGAATATAGATGCCGTGGTAGAAGGTGGGAGGAGTATTCTAATGTGCAAATTGCACTCCTCTTAAGCGTGTTCCTTTTATTTTCTAATTCCGGTTTACATGAAACTGCTATGAATGAAAGCTAACGGTGTAAGCTATTAAGTACATTGCATATTACAGGAAGTGGTTTTCTGGTGTGGCGCATCAAGTTTTATTTGGCAAAAATATTCTGCTAACTGTGTTATGTGCAAAATCTTACTTATAAAATACTTCTGAAGTGGGAGAGAAAAAAACATATCCGACTTGTTACACAACTTGAAAGTACGGGGTTGCAATATACTCTGGTAGCATAGCTGCAGACTTAGCACTTATTTCCATGAGAAGGATTTGTAAGTATGTATCGCTGCCTGTAGCATAAGTGGGTGTATGCGATTTCCCATTTATAGCAGATGCATTTGAATGTTATTACATACACCTACATACATACATATACCTGTTTTAGGAGCATTTCTTAAACTGTATTGAAAGGAGAATGAGAAGCTTCAGACCCACCTCTAAATAGAAATTATTTCACACATGAATGACGAGGTATTTTTAAGCAGAATATCAATTAATATTGCTAATAAGGTCTAATAATGTCAAATGGCAGGAAGTTCGGAGATATACTATCATACAAATTATCTCGATCTAGTTTAATTGTAAATAATTCTAAACCCCTGCTCACGAGCGCGATACGATACGTGCGATTTTATGGTGATGTCCTGCTTTTTCTATAGATCTCTCTCTGTTCAAGAACTATTTTGTTCTCTATGAAAGTTTTAATAAGTCAAGGTGTTACACCTTGGCTTTTGATGAGAGTGCAGCGGCTCTTGTACCACTACACCAATATTAGATATCTGAAAGGGAAGCTTTGATTAAGTGAACTCAAAATTAAAACAACTGTTTGCTACTAAAAAACAAGACTGACCGTTTATTACAAATCATATTCAATTTATATTAAAATTGCACTTAACTAAGCAAATCTTAATATGTTCCTACCTATCACTAATTGCGAAAATCAATACCTACATACATATTAATAATTTAAAATTGAAATAATTGCTTGGCTATGCAAGGCGATAACAAAAAAAAACCGAATAACGAAATAACTTAAATGTAAAATGCTTACCTACTTAAATTACAATCAGGCGAGTAATTCTTGCATTCTTCTCTTGCACCTTTGACTGAGTGTCATATTCATAAAAATATTTGCAATGACACATTGAATGCAAGAATTATTCGCTAGAATTAGCGTTATTGTTTTTGGGGGCAAGCGCCTGCTTATAGAGCAAGTAATTGCTGATTCTATGCGACCGTTGACCTTTTTGCCGAGTGCAAACATTCTCCCCCACGTTGAACGAATGTTCAATCTATGCTGACGCTAAAGTCCGGCTCTTTGTGATTCCTAGGTTTGGGTATTGGCACTGTAGACTGCTGCTTCTGCCTTTTTTATAATATTAATTTTGTAGTTAATGATATGAACACAATTATTGTAAGACAGATACTGATATATCCAATGATGGTTGTGTGAGATGTCCGTTCGCGTATTAATTTTGGCAGCTCTAGCTTTTGAGATGAGAGTTGTTGCTGTAAGAGGCTCAGTTCCTTCCATTGTGCATGGTAAGTGGGTGAAGCTACCAAGGCTGGGACCGCCGGTGACCATGAAACTGACGTGTTGAAATCATTAATCAGCTTCTCATATGATGTTGTTATATTACTCGGATATTTATGTTGCCCTTCGATAGTAACTGAATCATGCTTAAGTATGCAATTGGGTTGGATGGTTAGGAGGCCAAATCCTTGCAATGTTGTAGTAAAGGCCTTATTTTCACACACCGCGTTGATTGTTAAGGCCTCCGTAAGTGCATATATCCATTTGTTTTTATGGAGAGTCTGAATCCATACTGAGTTGTCTCTTATTTCCTTTAATTGACACTCTTTTGGAGTGGGTGCGTCATTTAAGAAACTGATCTCACACTTGCTGATTTGAGACCCTCTGTTGTATATTGGATGATGCTGATTGCATAGATAATGTTCCTTATAGACAGTTGCCACGCATGACGAAATTTCTTGATCGGACAGCGGGTAATAGTTGTCTCTATGCGAGCTGATAGCTAAATAGGTCGAATGCGGCCTTATGCACATTAGTGTTCCATTTATCAGGAATGGTATTGGAAGTACTATCAATAACTCGAACTCTTCTGCATTTATGAGTGGTAGTTTAATTTGGAAGATTGCGAGTTTGTCAACTACCCGTCCTTTCACTGTCATTAGTTGATATAGATGTAAGATCTCATTTTGTTTCATTGGCAAGCGCAAAGTTGATGGTAAGTTTGTTTTTATGACTGCTTCCCTTAGTTGTTGGGGTGCAAACAGCAGTGGACTGATTTTTCCGTGACGGATGTCGGTTAACGTGTCTATGAGAGATGACTGAATTCTCTGTACACTTGTGATAATCAACATTAACTGGAGGGATAATGACATCACAAGGTGCTGTACCTTTTGTTGATAGACTTCCTTTTCAGTAGTGTCGATCTGGTTGCTTAGTTGACTCAACTGATTGTTTATTGCGTGGAATTTTTCTTGAGTAGCTAGCTGATCTCATTTCATTATATTAATGGTGGAATCCACTATGGAGGTTTGATTTTTTAAGAGAGAAAGTAAGTGATTGTCATCTTCCTTGATATCCTGAATGACTTGAGACATTTTCTCCGCGTATTCGTTGTCGAGAACTCCGAATAATGAGTTAGCTACATATGTTTCCCACGAAATTGAGTGCTCCCCGTTTTTGTCTAAGGACTGATGAATCGGCCGAAAGCAGCTCATTGTCTCTGTCTATCTCATCCTTAATGTGTTCTAGTTGTTTAAGTATCTCAGTGCAACCACTGTTAGTGTCGATCTGGTTACAGAGATGCTGCACTGCAGTGGTACCCTTGATGAGTGCCGCATATTCAAGCCAATATGACTTCAGATCATAGTATGCCACCAGATCCCATTCAGATGACACTAAGCTTGTCAAGGCGGTCAAGTCATTCGGATCATTGGACATTGACGTAAGTGGCCTAGAATTCAATATCGCCTCTATCTCTATCATTACAGTTTCTAACTCCTCATAGGTTAACGACGTTGATGCAATGCTTCTATGTAACAGATGTTTAGCAGACTTGACTGCGGCATCCCAAAGACCACCGAAATGAGGGGCCCTTGGTGGTATAAAATGGAAGTCAATGCCTCTTGTACTGCAACTGGTAGAAATTCGTTCTTTTGACTGATCTGAATAGATGATTTCTTTAAGTTCTTGCAGTTGATTTTTCTCTCCCACGAAGTTCGTTGCGTTGTCGCAATAAAGATTGAGACAATGACCTCTTCTGCCTATAAAGCGTTTTAGTGCAGCGATGAAGGCATCTGTGGTTAGGTCACTAACTACCTCAAGATGGACGGCCTTTGTAGCGAAACAGCAGAATACTGCAACGTATCCCTTGTGGGGTCTTTTGCCTCTTAAACGATAATGGATTGTTATTGGTCCACAAAAATCAACTCCAGAGTTGACAAATGGCCGAGCAGGTTGAACTCTGGCAGCTGGGAGGTTACCCATTAGTTGTGTAAACATTTTCGGTTTTGCCCTTACACAACGAGTGCAGTGCTGTACTATTGATCGTGCAATTGACTTGCCCTTAATAGGCCAAAAGCGTTGTCTAGTGATATTAAGCAATGCTTGCGAACCCACATGTAAATTTTCTTTGTGAATGTCATTCATTAGCGGCTTAGTGAATTGATGAGCGTATGGCAGCAGCATCGGATGGCGTGCGTCATAAGATAGCATGGACGCTTCTAGTCTTCCCCCAACACGAACGAGGCCCTTCTCATCAAGGAATGGAGTTAAAGTGCTGAGTGAGCTGTTTTTGTTCGTTTCATTATATTGACGAATATGGCTGATGTCTTCTTTAAATTCTGCTGCTTGCATATTCTTTATTATAAAATAAAGGGCTTCGTCCAACTCTCCTGCCGTTAACGTGTGACTCTTTATTCCTTGACTATTTAGCCTTCTAGTATTATTCACAAATCGAAATATATAGGCGATGATGTGCTGCAACTTACGGAATGAATTTCCGTGATTGATGTCAAGAATAGGCTTCTCTAATACATTGTTCCTTGATTTATCATTTATTGTTGCTGATAAAGTTATGCCCTTTCTTTCCAGACTAACTTGCCTCTCTTTTACATATTGATTCACTTCCATGTAAGAATAGTGGTCCGTAGAACCAGATATTGCAGGTTGCCAATTTTTCTGGAGAAATTCCTCTGGAGAGAACATCAGTTGGATTTTCCTTAGAACTAACATGACGCCATTGTACAACTATGGATAATGATTGGATGGATGATATCCTGTTTGCCACAAACGTCTGAAAGGATGAAGATTCTTCATTTATCCATGCTAGGACAATCTCGGAATCTGTCCAGTAGTATGTGGCTGTATCTTTGGCTCCTAGAATTTCCTTTACTCGGTTGGTAAGTTGTGCAGCTAGGTTAGCAGCACATAGTTCTAGACGTAAGATTGTTGCCTTCTTTAGTGGAGCTACCCTGGATTTGGCGCACAATAGGCGCACTATAATTGATCCCCTTTGGTTGATGGATCGCATGTAGATCGCTGCCCCATACGCCTTTTCGGAGGCATCGGAAAAAGCGCGAATCTGCATTTGTTTGGAGGTTTCATGGCCAAAAACATGTCTAGGAACCTGTATGTTTTTCAGATGCCTTAGGTCGCAACGAAATTTCATCCATTTGGTGTGTGAATCTTGAGGTAGGGCCGCATCCCAATCAAGTCGAAGTTGCCATAACTCTTGTAAAAAGATTTTGGCGGTGACTATAACAGGAGCCATCATTCCGAGAGGATCAAACGATATTGCTATGTCTGATGCTACTATTCGCTTTGACACTCTATGCTCATTGACTTCATTGACATTTATACAAAAATTATCGGTCTTTGGTAGCCATGTCAAACCTAGAGTTTTGATCCGCTCTTCAGTTTCATCTGTAAAATCTAATTGCACTTCTTGATCTTCTAGTTTGACGTTTTGAAGGAGTCTAGGATGGTTGGCGCACCATTTTCTCAAAGTGAAGCCTCCTTCGCGAAGCAATTTTGTAAGTTGCTCTTGCATTTCGAGGATTTCCACCATGCTGTGGGATCCCGTCATAACATCGTCAACATAAAAGTCAGTTTTTAGAACCTGAGATCCTAGTAGATAGTTTTCGTGTCGTTCTTGGGCCAACCTTTGCAAGCACTTTGTTGCTAAATATGGAGCTGATGTCGTTCCATATGTAACTGTGCATAGTTGATAGTATCTAAGAGCCTCATTTGGATGGTTTCTCCAAACTATGATGTGGTATTTTCTATCTTCAGCGGTAAATACAAATCGTGTCATTCTGAAACGTAGCAGGATGGCGAAGAGTTCATCTTGAATGGTTGGTCCTGCACATAGTAGCTCGTTTAGCGATATGTTTGAAGATGTCTTTGCAGATGCATCAAACACGACTCTGGTGTCGTCGTACTATCTGGTTTCAATACGCTGTGGTGAGGCAGGAAATAATATGGTGGCTCAATAGTCTCAAGATTGATGGGCTCCATATGTGCTGCCCTTAGATAAATGCCCTTCATAAATTCTGTATATTGACATCGTAAGGTGGGATTCTTAGCTAACCTTTTTTCTAGTGCGAAGAATCGTCTGATGGCTATGTCTTTGGATTCTCCCAGCTTACTTGGGACGTCAGCGAATAGTAGCTTTACTATGTAACGCCCATCGGAACTCCTTCTAGTTGTTTGAGTGAAATGATCTTCACAGCGCTTCTCTAATGGAGTGCGATTGGCCTTGACTTCCATAGGCTCTCCCAGTTTCCAGAATTTTTCAATTCTTTGATCTATGCTCTCGTCTTCACTACAGATGCTGCATGTTGCTGTCGCTGGCCTTGTTACATTGATCTTTCCTGAAACTATCCATCCCAACAATGTATTTTGCAGGATTGGTCCATCATTCTTCAATCTTATTTGGCCAATTGACAGTAGCTGGAGGTAGAATTCAGCACCTAGTAAGATATCGATACGTTCTGGCTGGTTGAAATCAGGGTCTGCTAGCTGAATATTGTGTGGAATAGACCACTTTGACGTGTAAATCAATTGCGTCGGCTGAGATGAGATTATATGTGGAAGGACGAATGCCTCCAATCTCGCAGAGAAGCCATTTAATGCGGATTGCATTTGTACACTTACTCTTTTCTGTGTTTGCTGTTTCTTGTCGCCAAAGCCTTGTATACACATTGAATCAGTTGATGTATTCAAGTTTAACTTCTTGACTAATCTGTCAGTAATTAGGTTAACTTGCGAACCTGAATCTAATACAGCTCGACCTTCCACACATTTGCCTTGGCTGTTAATCAATTTTATTATAGCTGTACTGAGCAGTGTATATTTTCTTTGACCCTGATTGGTACTGGTTGCTACAGTTGAACCCTGATCCACCAACCCTGGTGATATAGATTGTCTGCTAGCTACTTGTGTCTGGAGTGTATTGGAATCTCTGACTTGTGTTGATGATGAATGATCTGGTGTAGTTAGATGCACTAAAGTGTTATGCCGTTTATTACACTTTGTGCATCCTCGAGCATTGCAACTTGTGGCATTGTGTCCTGATCTTAGACAATTGACACACAGTTCGTGTTTGCGGAGCAGATTTAATCTAGCTGCTGGTGTTAATTTCAAGAAGTCCTTGCATTCGAATAACGGATGATTTCCTTTGCATACCACACAAGCAGCTTGCCTGATTGATGAGTTGTGTACAACTGATGACAAGGATTTGGCGCTGTTGGATTTTCTCTGAATGTCCTCTGTATGTCTTAGTTTGTTACCCAGGGCTTCCAGTGATTGAAATCTTGTTTGTAGAAATTTCAAGAATTCTTTCATGGACTGTATCTCCCTTGGGTTGGTCAATGATTGTTCATACAAGGTATGAGTGGCTCTATCTAGCCTTTTTATCAAGATATGCAATAATAAGGGGCCCCAGTCAGCGGTTGAGATTTTAAGGTTCTCTAACGCCATGAGAAATTCTTGCGTTGTGTCATGCAAATTCTTTATATTGTTCGCAGATGCAGCGTCAGTAGCATGACTTGGCTGTGATAATAGTTTGTTTACCAGGGCAGATTCGAGCAGTCTGCGATTTTCATATCTTTCATGGAGCATTTTCCACGCAGCTGTGTAATTGTCTTCAGATAAACTCAAGTGCCTAATGAGTCTTTCAGCTTCACCAACCAACTTCATTTTCAGGTACCACATTTTCTGTACATTTGCCATCTGCTGTTTGTGTAACATTTCAGTAAATAGGTCTGCGAACTGACGCCATTTTAATGAGTCTCCATCAAACTTGGGAAGTGATATATGTGGCAGCTTGAGTGTCGTGTTGGCTGTTATGGAGGTTGCAGCCTCTTGTGGTGCACCAAATCTTGCGATTTTAGCATAGAGACTTACTTGCTGTTTTTGCACCTCTTCTTCGAGCTGAATATAGTCTTCAATCTTATAGCCCACTGTGCTTGGCTCATCTGCGAGCTACCAAATGGAGTGATTATACTCCTCTATTTTGACCCAGTATTGATTTAAGGTCTGGAGTCTAATGTGGTAGTACTGTTCGGGATGATCATCTGACTCGTACGTGTTATCAATAAGACGGCGTAAAGATTGTATGATCCCTCTTTGCCTTCTAATGATTCTAGTTATATCTGCTGAGGCTTCAGACAACAACGGAGTAGACTGTTCTTCTGGTGAATTTGACTTGGCTAACGTAATCAGTGGCCTTGATGCATTTTCTGTTGACTTGTCTTCAGATTGAATTGCTGGCTTCGTCTTCTTGGAAGGACTGTAATTGTTCCTCAAAGTGGGTCTTGCATGATTCGTATATGTCGTGTATTTCTTCGTAGTACGCCTTTGTAAAGTACCCATGTTCCAGAGGAACTTTAGGTAGGGCTCTAATTTTACTGTCATTTGAATCGAAGGTGGACCAGAATGATTCCAGTCGTCTCAATCTTTCTTCGTAATACTCCTTGGTTTTTCTGTCGTCTCCGTCTTTTTTGTAGTTTATCAAAACCTTTTGCAGTTCCGTTCCTACAGTGTCCTGCTCCTTCGCTAGCTTCTCCATTACGGCTTCAAGATGATTGCTCTGAATATAGTTGAAATGCGATTCAAGTGTTTCACCTGAATCACGTCGGGGTCACCAATGTTCAAGAATTATTTTGTTCTCTATGAAAGTGTTAATAAGTCAAGGTGTTACATTAAGGTGTTATATTAAAATTGCACTTAACTAAGCAAATTTTAATATGTTCCTACCTATCACTAATTGCGAAAATCAATACCTACATACATATTAATAATTTAAAATTGAAATAATTGCTTGGCTATGCAAGGCGATAACAAAAAAAAACCGAATAACGAAATAACTTAAATGTAAAATGCTTACCTACTTAAATTACAATCAGGCGAGTAATTCTTGCATTCTTCTCTTGCACCTTTGACTGAGTGTCATATTCATAAAAATATTTGCAATGACACATTGAATGCAAGAATTATTCGCTAGAATTAGCGTTATTGTTTTTGGGGGCAAGCGCCTGCTTATAGAGCAAGTAATTGCTGATTCTATGCGACCGTTGACCTTTTTGCCGAGTGCAAACACTCTCTATTTGCAACTGGTTTTTATCGCGCCATACGTTCACAAGGTTGACAGCATCCACAACGTAATTTGTTTAATTTTGTGGTTGCAAAGAGATATTACTGTGAAATTTACATATGTTATGTTTTTATATTTATATATTTACATATTATAGTAAATTTCGACATCACTGCGGAGCTTTAGCATTCGATTACAAATGTAAACAAACATAAATGTTGAGGTTAAGGTGAAAATCGCACCAAACTAAGAGCATTGCTGCCATAAATTTGTGTATCGCACGAAACGCAGAAATAGTAAGCATGCTCAGCGACAACTATATTGCTGCAACCAATCAGAGATCTGTCGTATGAGAAAAATCGTGCTCGCACAAGCCATAACTCTCCGTTTCTATCACTGACATATATATCAATGGACTGCTCGTTGAACCAAAAATTAATGAAAGCAAATCCTGTCTCTTTCCGTGAGAACATACTTTTCCATTGAACTGTAACGATTGGGAACGAGAAATTGCTTGAGGTTCAGCGGTATTTTCAGAACTAGAAACTTAGTAATATATTTGACAGCTCATCACTAACATTATTATATCAAGCAATTGAATTTATATACATGTCAGTGTCAGTGATGATGAATATCCAAAAGAATATCGCTGGGCGACAGGCTACGAGAAAACATGGTAAATAAAATTACACGTATCAATTTCATGCACTTTAAAAAGTAGTTTTATAAAATCTCAGGAAAGCAATGAAGGAAGATGACTGCTTATACTATTCAAAAGGCAAACAGAAAACATCAAGGCCAGAATGCAGTACAAAGCCGCGTAGGAATGTTGAGAAATCTGATTACTCTGACCAAATTAATATATCCCTATTTTAGTTATTAGAAATTTTCATTGTAATATATGTGAAGGACTGCCTTAGAACTAAAATCTTTGTGTCTTTAAATTCATAAATTGTTTGCAATGATATTAGGTCAAATAAATGTGTGCTTGCAGCTGCTTATTTCCCTCTAAATAGTTTCGATTGCAACAATTTGAAAGACTTCGTGCAATTTTGTTCCATACTTGCGGAACTGTAGCGAAGAGCGGGCCTGTTGTCAGCCCTACCTACAACCATCTTGCAATGAATGTAGATAGGCGCTGCAATTGACACCTCTTGCTGCAAAATTCATCTCGGGATTAGTGTAGGTGGCCGCACAGCATATTGCCGCTAGCGGTCAGCCGGCTTGGGGAGGTTCTTGCCACCCACATCCCTCGTTACTTGAGAAGCTGTGCGAAATGAGTAATAACAAGAAACTGAATCATCTTTGTCAGACCTCAGACGGACGGACAGACAAAAAAAACAAAAAACAAACCTTTCCACGTCTCATGATGCTCCGCCTCCATTTGTAGCACCTGTAAGTAAATACCTGAAAGTGATGTAATTTAAATAGTGCCAGCGATGCGAGGTGCTGAAATAAAACAAAATGAAATAGCAACGCCGTACAAATGTTTGTCCACCCAGAGAGAGTTCGACGCCGAGAGCAATAGAGAGAGAGAGAAAACGTGGACTCCTGATGAAGGTGGAGTCCTGACTGGACTTAGATTGGGCCCATCGCCTCCATCCACCCTGGCTAAGACGTCGCAGTCAGTGTGAGTTTCTTAGCCCCATTTTCCGTGTGTGCGTGCAATCGGATATCTCACGGCCTGTCCAAACCACCAAGCATCTTCCCCCTACTCGGCCATACTGGTCCGAATCCGCAGGTAGCAATTATAGAGATAATACGAAATGACAAGACCCAAATTGCAGCACATACGGTCGAAAGGCTAGCTTGAATTAATACAGGAAACAAATAAATAGATATGAAATGAAACCCACCGGGGAAAATAAGAAAGATATCAGGTTTGATACCACGAACGGTTTCCATAGATATTTATATTTTCCATAATCCACGATCGCAGTTTTACTACAGCTTTTAACAAATTATTCCATTATCCTATCTCACTACTGTACAAAGACTTATTGTATGAGGCAAAACATGGTGAATTATGACCTACCTACATGCTCGAGCCATACGCTGGTGACCTTATCACTAAATCGTACCTATGCATGAAAGTAAGTAAATTTTCTCTTACAAAGAAAACTGTTTGACCAGAATGGTCTCTGTCTCTCTGTCTAAAAACTGATAAACATAGTTCATAAAATTTCCCTTTTCTTCCAGGAAAACACTAACGAAGATTTGAAGAATCTTTTACGCTGCTATGCAGGTAAGAATTACGTATACAACTTATTGAATAAAATTCACGAGGTTTTCCTTGTCTTTCAGAACAACACTAACGAAGATTTGAAGAATCTTTTACACTGCTATACGGGTACGAATTATTTAGACAAATTATTGATTAAAATTCACGAAATTCTCCTTGTCTTTCAGAACAACACTAACGAAGATTTGAAGAATCTTTTACACCGCTATACGGGTAAGAATTATTTTATTGATTATTATTGAATAAACTTCACAGAATTTTCCTTGATTTTTCAGAATAACACTGACGAAGATTTGAAGAATCTTTTACGCCGCTATACGGGTACGAACTTTCTGGACAAATTCCACTTTCTGCTATCCCGGTACAAAAAAAACTTTTCCAAGAAAAAAAACTTGGGCAGTACACTACCAGTAGTAGTACCACTACCTCGATCACCAAATCTCAATCCCAACTAACTCGACTTCACGCAGTCTCTCTCGTCGGTTCAATTCCGAGAATTTTCGTTTGTTCGCGCTTTAGAAGCAACCTCGTTGCCACAGACGATCTCCCGGATAGCCACAATTTTTCCTAGGAATTTCGGTCGGGCTTGCTGTGCTGCATTGCGTGGTGTATCGCGTGATGCTTTACCGCTGGGCGAGTTGCCGTTTATTTATTGGAAGTTTTGTTGACAAACGGTATATGGCACGAAATATTTGTGTGATAGATAAGGCGACGATGCCAAATTTTATGATTTTAAGTTTTTTTTCCGGATAAATGCGGGTATGTATGAATATGTCTTTATCTTTTCAGGAATTTGTTAATATGAAGAAGTAGCATAGGGCTACTTCTCGATAAAAAATTTTTGTTTTATCTCTTCCAGGGATTTATATGTGGAGAAGTAGCATAGGGCTACTTCTCGAAAGTATGTACCTTTTCACCCCTTTTCAGGTATTTGTAATATGAAGAAGTAGCATAGGGCTACTTCTCGAAAGTATTTCAATTTTTGCCCCTTTTTAGGTACCCGAGGAATTAAAATAACAATATTAAAAATAAAAGTAAATGGATAATGATAAAAAAAAATGTAAAGGGGGAGATAAAGGAGAAGAATGAAAAGAAAAGGGAATTTTTTTTATGATGAAAAGAAGAGAAAAAAAGAACAGAAAGAAACCCGGAAAGTAGCGTGAGGGCAGAACGCTACAGAACATGTCCCAGACCAGATAGAGAACTTTACGTTTAATATATCACGGCTTGGGAAATATCACCATGGATTTTACGGTGCGAAAAGGATTATGACAAAAGTCCTTCTAAAACATCCTTGAACAAAACACTTACTTCGACTCACAATTAAAAATTAAAAAAAAAAGTTCAAATATTTTTAATAAGTCCGGCAAATCATACCCCACTGACAAATATTTAAGTGAATCCATTGAATCCATTGACATGAAATCCTCAAATAATTTAAATTTCGTGTCAGTTTACTACAGTTGATAGCATTGACAGTGAGAGCATACTTTCTGAAATCAAAACTGGTGCCATATGAAACAGGACATCAGTCAGTCCATTTATATACATGTCAGTGATTTCTATAAACAAAACGAGTTTCCGGCGCATATGTAAATGATGAGGGCACGCTAGTCGTTTTACAAGTGCGACGAGAGTGTTTGGTGTTTTACGTTGACATATTCTTCTCCATTTTCTCGACATCTTCTTGACCCGGTATACAGAAAAGTTCGAGCTTCTTTTTCCAAAGACAATTCTAGCCGAAAAAACAGAAGCAGCTTCCATACGCAATAAATTAGAAGAGCTTCTAAAAAATTGACTTTGGGAGGTCTTAGAAAGCTTTTGTTACCAAATTGGACGAACGCAAATCAGAGATTGTTCTATCCAACTGACTTCGGAAGATTTGAAAATTGCAAATTTTCCAGTAATATTCCAAGGAAACAAGTGGGAAGAAAAGAGATAAATCTGCTTCCTTCTAATGACATGCAATGGTTAAAAAGATACGGATATGGGTAGGGACGGTGAGCGCATCCAAGCTGCAAAAAATTGTTGGTTCATACTTTTTTTATGCGTCCATTTCCCACTGGGATCGTATAGTCTACACAAATACAGAAAACTTTTAAATTCTTTTATATCATTGTTTGCATAGATATGAGTACATATTAGATGTATTAAGATCATATACGCAGCTACCGAATCCGATGCTATAATTATGAGCAATATTGTGACAAATGTAAATCATCTGATAAATTGTTAGAAGAGAACGATGTCATTATATTGTACAGAAGCTTTCGAGATTCCATCGAAGACCTAGATTTTTTTGATTATGAAGCCCACATGCCGCCATCAAAAGACCTACGGGCAACCCAGCTAACCACAAACTAGGCTAATAAATCGTGGTTCGGTTAGTTATTATATGCCTTTGGGTGGTAGAAGCTATCAATAGCCGCTTCATATATGATTATAAGCTTCTAAGAAGACATCACTAATTTAGCAGGAGCCTGCACAACATAATGACCGATTTTAAGGTTGCAGCATCAATCCTTAACCATTTTTACCTCCCTATTCAAGACGGCATAGAGAAACTGACGGCTACCTGAATTTGATTAATAGAAGGATCGAGGTAGACAGTCTATTACACAAAGTCTCCCAAAAAATAATGATAATCGGAAGCTTGGAGGTACAGCGTTCCTCAGAGAAACCAAATCACCTCCATGAATGGTTTTATTTGTAGTCTTCGAGTTATGATTTTTTTGTGATTTCTCACCAAATTACTAATTCGAACAAATTTTTGTTCATAGTGACTTGAATAATTGTGATAAATTGCTGCTTGTTTTTTTTTAATTTAGCTGAATGCAAGGTTCTTCTAACGCGAAAAGATTTGATTCCGTAGCTCATACCATAGTATCATACTTAAAATTCGCTTCACACCGTACTAAGTCTTCAATCTAGTCGCATCTCTGATCGGCTCTAACTCGGTAGGTGTTGTCCGATCGGAAAACGGATTTCACTGTTCACCTCACTTTATTACCAGCTATAATTCGTAGAAGAATTTTTTTTTCTCTGAATACTTTTAGGGTGGCAACTGGAGTGTATATGACCCAAATGGATGAAAATGGGGTTTCCGGCGACAAAAACGTCCCGACAAATCAGAAAAAAGTACACCACATGATATTAAGTAATCGGCGACACCTTTGATTCTATATGCAACATGCTGTATTGGAACCACCCGTACCCCCGGCGGGGGATCTTACACCCACCCTAAAATTTATCTCAATTATTTCAGTCACTATGACCAAAAATGTGTTCGAATTAGTAGTGTGGTGAAAAAATCATAACTCGAAGACTACACAAAATTGTATAACATACATTTGGGTGATTTGGGTTTCCCGAGGGACGTAATACCTCCAGGCTCACTATTTTTTGGGACACCCTGTATAACTATGTAGAATAAAAAATTCTCAACAGATGCAGAGTTGACTTTGAACGGATGAATGCAAATCTTCGCCAATTTCAGGATATTTTACACTTAACGGTAGATGACATAATGCTTCTTTCCTTAGATTCATATCATATGATGTTGGTGAAATCAATGAACAATACCATGACGGTTTTTATATGATAGAAATCTACCAAGAAAATGAACTGCATGATCTACCTGATTATAATATATTGTACAAGCAGACAATGTCTGGTTGCTGCGTGGAAGAATATAGGCGAACAACCTTAGAGCAAGGACGTATTTCTGCTATACAGGGTGCCCCGTATTTTATGTTACATCCGAGGGCTACGGATAGGTCATGGTTAGACAAAACAAAAATTGTATTGTGGGTGGGGGGGGGGGCAAAAATCCAACCGGTTTCCGAAATAATAGGAGTTATAGGAAAAACAATTCTTAACGTTAACATCGGCGTGATACGAGTTCCATAGCAATGCATGTGTGCGCATGGAATCGCAGCCGTTTTAACGGCCACATATTAGGTTCTTCTAAAGTAATGACGCACCAGCTCTCGCAAATTATTTCCATGTAAATGTTTAGCGAGTACCCTAGATATATAAATAGATACCTTCGGGCCCACCAGATGTCTTGTGTTGTGGTTGGCAGAAAAACTGGCACACGTCATACAGAGCGTGAATTTGGAACAGGAGGCCGTAATACCTAATATCCGGTAAAAGTCCTAGTATAGAGGTTTTAATTGATATGCAGTTTAGATGCACGGAATGTTTTGAGGAGTCTCTATATGTTGGTGGGTTTTGACGTAACAATATAAAAACGATAATAACCTGATCGTTAGCACAGGGGCGTCGTCGATTTTTTCACTAGTATACGTGACCAGTGCATGTCGTACACGTCACAGGATCAGAAAATTCTATAAGGAATTCAGATAAATGAAAGAAGGAAAGAAAGAAAGAGGTTCAGTGCTGTCTAGCGTACGAATGCTTCTTGTTATAGACCAATATGGCTCCCTTCAGTGGTGGTATAACTACGACCTTTATCGAGTAATTCTCGACGTTGTTGAGAGCCTATAATACCTATATAGAGCGTAAAAAAAAACCAGCGGACCTAATGTCGAACTGGTCGAGGCAGTTTCACTAGTTCTGACGTTGCGACTCAACCAACCAGTACAACAATGCAGATGTGATGAGTTTCCATCTTCGCGAATATTCTTTAGTATCCGATGATTAGCCGTAGCGCCATTGCAACAGAACTCACATCAGCTGTCCTAAAGGAAGCACATAGAAAGAAAATCAACAGGACCGCTATTCGAGCGGGCATAAACATAATCCTCTTAGAAACATGCGACAGATTAAAAGTCGTTGGTGATATGTCATTCATTCTTGCTTCTTTTATTGTTATTTTTCTATGCCAGCAACTGTTTTAACAAAACGTTATAATTCTTCCAGTAGTAACAAAAAAAACTTCGTCTTACAAAATCTGACATCAGAATCAATTTTCATGTTTACAAACATATTTTCATCCAAAACAACGCCTACATAACTACGCTTTCTACACTTAAGCCTAGTATCGAGTTCGAGTAAAATGTGACATTTCCATACAAATTTTAGCGCTGGTAAAATCGCAAGCAAAAATTTTACTGATGATTTTATTAGTGCAGTACGGAGTTCACTGGTAAAAAGTGAATGTTTCTCTATTTTAAGACAGATGGCGCATTGTATGTCTCCACTTATTTTACTGAACATTTTAATGCGCGGAGCATAAAAATGCTGGTAAAATTATGACATTTTCTGTTTCTGTGACAATTTTCAGATTGTTTTTAAAATTTATTGAAGGATTTAATTTTAATTGAAAATTTTTAGATTGTTTTATTTATTTATTGGAGGATTTAATTTCTCTTAACAATTTTCAGATTAATTAAGTCCATCCTTAATTCTTAATTCTAAAAACGTTTATCTAAACTTTATAAACAATTTGAAATTTTTCAGTGATAAGATTTTTAACATCTGTCACTTTCTTTTCTCCAAATTAATCAACGTCAAAATTTTACCAGCGATTTTAATGTGAAAAATTTGGAGACCGCGTTAAATTTTACTTTGTCCGAACTCGATACTAGGCTTTAGCAAGCTTTTACTAACTAAAGCCTAGTACCGAGTTCGAGTAAAACAGTATGGAGTTCAGGCAAAAAGCGACATTTCCATATAAATGTTACCACTGGTAAAGTCCCAAGCAAAAATTTTATTTAGGTTTTTATTAGTGCAGTACGGAGTTCACTGGTAAAAAGTGGATTTTTTCTATTATAAGATAGATGGCGTTTTGTAAGTATCCAGTGATTTTACTGACCATTTTAATGTGCGGAGCATTGAAATGCTGGTAAAACTTTGACATTTCTTCGATTATTCACAAAACGAGTTCATTTAGTTTTGCCCGGGGAATTCCTTGACGACGATACACACTTAGATCTGCCGCAGGAACAAACTCGTCGTCGAAATGATGAGTTATATCCTTTATGAATAATAATCACTTAACATTTTTAAAAATATTTGCGATTAATTCTGATTTTAACTGCTGTCACTTCCTTTTCTCCACATAAAACTTTCGTCAACTTTTTGCCAGCGTTAAAATGTTAATTTTTGGAGACCGCGTAAAATTTTACCAATACTTGAACTACTACTACTAGCATTTAAGCGAATAAAATTGCCCGATTTGCACGCTGATTGCTCGCGCGTTCAGAAAGGCAAAGGTGACAAGGCATGGACGCGTCACCACAAATGCACCTTAATTAATATTGAGGGACAAGGTAAACAATTGTCGAAACAGTTGCGGTACGCTATTTTAAATCAAAGTATTGGGAAAATATTTCTTCATGCCAATTTCGAAGTGTTAAAAATGGATATCCGTCGAATTTTTTGTAAGAGACCACGGTTGGAAAGTAACGATCTAAGTTAAAATTAAGTTATAATTGTGATCTAGAATACACAACATACACGCATAGTGAAAACTTAGAATTCGCTTTTTTTAAATCTAGTTTTGAAGTATGGCATTGATATACATCCGGAATTTCTTAGTAAAGGCGCGTTCATAACTCAAAGTTATCTAGAGCGCCAATCGTAACCGAAATTTTGAATTTTGTGAAGAAGAATAAAGTTAAAAATGGTTTGTGCAACGAGGAGGGTCATTGATGCTCTCGAAATAATTTCGATATGAAAAATGCAACAACGGCAAATGCTGCTCTTCAATTGCTTTCGGCCATCAAACCCGTGAATTTTCAAGTAGCGATTCTGGTTATTTATTCAGTACACTCTTTGGCTTAATCATTGAATTGAGCTTTGCATATAAAAAATCAACACTTGAAAAAAGATATCGCACTGACAGATGCTGCAAAGTACGAACTTAAGTATGGAGAAAAGAAAACAACACAGAGTTTCAGGGCGCTTTTTCAAAAAATTAAAACGATTTGCCAAGCCGAGGCTTATATCTTATCAAACCAAATGGTGTTATGCAATGACTAACGCAATTGAAGATTATTATCGTGTGGGTGCTGTACATAAATAGCGTCAGTATAATTAACCAGCAAAAAATTACTGGAAGTTTTGCTTTTGCGAAGAAATAGTTCCGGAAATAAATAAATTCCATCATTTGAGAATACTTCGCTTTTCCAAGATGAACTCGAAGTTTGACTTAAAACAATTCGCTGATCTGATTTTTCGATAATTTTTCATTTTAACTAAATATACTCGAAGTTTTATCTACTCTGAAGAGTCGAGTAGATACTGTAAGCTCTGAGAATTTATTCCGTTGCGAAATTCAAGCGCATTTCAGAAAATTTTATCATTTCTGACTGACTCTCGTTGATAGTGGAAATTTTGAAAGAGGTTAAATGATATTAATTTTGTCAGCAAAAATCATGCTATCTCCGTCAAAGACAACAACAATTTCCTTTAATTTTACTTCTAGAAAATGATAAATGAAATCATTATGAATGATATTCTGTCTAAGGTGTGTAACAGGTAATAACTCGTTAACCCGTTTCGATATCGATTCATTCTTTCAAAGAAAACTCGAGTATATAAGGCCATTATATGCAACCAAAATACATTCAAAAAGTTCGAGATAATTTCGATAAAACGACTCGGAATCGCATTGTTTTTACGATTCGATGTAGCGTTTCTTTTTTTTCTTTTTGGGATCGATATCGAATCGAAAACGGCTTATCGTATCGTAATGTTTGCCGGGCACCCAGCAAACACAACTTTCCGAGCTTCAGACAAATCTGAAAGTTTTCGGAAAACTGAAGAAAGAAACAAAACTTCGCTTCTAATGGTTCTTTACGAATTCGTGATGATGTAGGAAGTGCGAATATTCGTAACATTCACGCAACAATGTCATACGAACTTTCGCTACGAATTCGTGAAGATTTCGGAAATGCGAATTTCAATTTCAATGTCATACTACCTTTCGTTGCGAATTCGTAAAGAAATCGACATTTAATGCTTTTTTTACGGTTCCCGGAACTATATCGCAATAGCATTATAAATTGTGATTTCTTCCAGTGCGGTTCAGTGTGTTCAAGTTTTCTTTTAAAGTTAAATAAATAATTATTAAAAATTATAAAGTGGAGTATATGTAGAACAAAAAAAAAACGTAAGTTTGAAAACTTTATAGGTATAAACAATTAATTTTATCTAGAAAAGTAAAGGTGTACGCGTATTTAATATTTGAATGGCTGATTGTGATTGCAAATTTGAAACCGTACTGTTTTCTTTATTGTTATTTTTCGCATTACAAGTCCAGTGAACATTCAGAGAACTTAAATAAAAATTATTTTGCTTTAAAGGGAAAGAAGGATATGCAAAAACAGCTGGTGAGAATATATTGAAAATTGATTATTATTGGTTTTTGTGGAACATTTCAAATTAAGTTTCAGAAATTTTCACAACACGGTTCCGAAGACATTATAAAAGCTGTTAATGCAAGTTTGAAACTAATTTTTGGAAGTGATAAATTTGCTAGGCACCTTGTGGCGACGCGTCTGTGCATCTTCATCATTTTTTTCTGAACGCGTAACCAGCCACCAGTAAATCGGACAATTCTTTTTTCTATATTGTCCGCTATTAATACTTTGCTATGCGTGGAAAGTTGTAGTTAGGTAGACGTTTATTGTCAACGAAAATTAATAAAATATAAGAAAATTCATTCTGATGTCAGACTTAACGCGATAAAGTTTGCTGAATTAATAAACTAAAATAAAACTATAAAAATTCAAACCTAGCAAAAAGAGACTTTCAACTTTACTCTACAAGACTGAAGAGCTATGCTAATGCACGCTCCAATAGCGACCCCTCGCATTTTATTCTTTATAGATTCTTCCTTTTAGGACCGACTGGATTCCTGGTGTGCTTCTTCAATATCGCAGCTAATAGTACTACAGACTGGTCGCACGGGCCAAACCTACAACGCTGCAGTTAACTGAATATCAGTTAGAAGTGAAGATTATAAAAAAGAAGCCAGAAATACCCGACAACGTCGTAACAGGATTGCGTCAACCTATCACGATGGTAGAAGTTGATGATCTAGCTAGACCAGCCAACGTCAGTGTCGATGTTCCTTTTCATCCTTGCCATTATGGTAGCTGTTCTGAAACGTCGATGCTAGTAGAGCTTCTCTTAACAGCTTGCTAGCGAGGAATATTGGCCGAAGTCCACGATACCTTATACCTGGCTATCGAGGTTGATTAGATGTACCGCTACGGTAGCAGTGTTTTGGCTTGACCAGTTTGACATAGGGTCGACTGGTCATTTACGCCTTTTATTTTGTGAATAGCATAGTTTTTCTTTTAGGCGTATCATTTTGAACAAGACAGCAGTACGACACTCGTCATACTCACTCCATCAAGATCCTCTTAACCTGCTGTTATACAGCGGGTAACGATACTCGCAGTACCATCATAAGCAAGACCTCTTGAACCCATTAATGGACTCACACACGTTTGGGCAACTACCTCAAGATATCGCAGTGTAGTCCAATTACACGACAACCCTACTTCAACATCAACTCGTTTCCTCCAGATAATTATGAAATAAGGAAAACTTCCGCTACAGCTAATCACGACACACTTCTCCTTGAGTCAAGTCAAGTCTACTAGTGAATACTGGAGTCAGGCTATAACTTTGTGGTACATAAATTCCACTGAAACCTCTCCTGGACAGCCGCTAACAGCAACATTAGCATTAAGGACTCGATTACCGTGGAAATTCTTAAAGATGTTGAAAATTCCTCATTTTAAGTACTCAGCCACTGACGTATATATATTTTTCAGATTCTTGCATCCAAAACAACATCCAAGCTAAGGTTTCTTTTATAGAAACCCTTATAAAGAAATATTTCAACGGTGCCAAGGATCGCTTTACAACATCCTTAAAAAGACGGTCGGAATCGGCAGTATCTAATAGTGCAGGAAAAACAAAAAGTAGCACTGAGCCCTCTGATTCTGATTACCATAAGGAAACATCTGAAGAAGACATATTTTCTGACAACGAAACCAACTTTGTGTAAAGATTGCAATGTAACTATTCAGTGCACCTGTTATTTACATGTTTTGGTAACTGCAATTAAAATAGCATTAAGGTTAATTTATATAGAGATTACTTTATAGGATTTTTTACCGGGTTAAACTTATATTTGCTGAAGAAGGGACTTTTTTTGGATTCTCCGGTATATAGCAAAAGCTAAAAAATGTTTTTAGTTTGTTATTTCATTACAAAACTCGTTCTTCTTCTTCCCTTTATTTTCTTCTTTTTCAGCCCACTGCGGGCGAATACAGGTTCGATTCGTATCGAATGAATCTGCTTTTTTTAATTTTTTAAAAATTTTTTAATAAAAAATTTGTTTTCTTCTATTGTTCTCAATTTTTTTCATTTTGTCATTTCTTTTCTTTATTCTAATTTTTCATTTGTTTTTCAAGTCACTCAATTTCGCTATTTGGGACCTGTTGATGAGTCAAACCAAGACTTGAAACTTGTCACCCAGAATCCAAGAAAAGTCCCTTCTTCAGCAAATATTAAGGTTAAAATATTTTTTTAACTGAACTGATTGAATCAGTTATTATAAGCCGGAAACATATTTTTGAAATACTTTTGAAATATGTATACATATTTTTATAAAATTCACTATGATTTTTACTTTGATTTTTACAGGTCATTTCTGGCTGCCGTTGTCATCAATAGACGCAAATTAAAACGCTGAACCGAAAAACTCATTTTGCTACCCTGCAACATCGAATATTTCCAACTAAATTTATTTTAAAAGATCGGAAATATTAAAGAATAACAAAAGAAAAAGATTAATGGGAAATATTCGGTGTTGCAGGGTAGCAAAATGAGTTTTTCGGTTCAGTGTTTTAGTTTTCGTCTATTAATGTGACAACGGCATCCAGAAATGAGATCCAACCACGCCATTGGCAGAGTTATGAAAACTTTTGAAGGGGAAAGAAGCTCTTAGAAACGATTCAGACTTTTCTTACCGAAGTCGTAACTTTCCCTTACGAAGTCGTGTCAACGCGAACTAGGGCCGAAATCTATTCCGAAATCGGAAGATTTTTCCGACATTATGTTACGACTTCGAAAAGAAATCGAAAAATCTGGTTTGCTAGGTACCTACATATATAGTTTCCTTTTGTATTTTCAATTAGTTTCATATACTTGTATACATTTGTACTTTTTTAATCTAAGCATTCCAATCACATTCTCTTGTCAATTAATTGTGTTAAACTAGTTCAGTTGAAAAAAGCCACCAAACTAAAATCAATCAAAAGTTTTATTTCTCTTCAAAACATTTTGGTGTCGAAACCAGGGACGAAACTTGAATCACATGTTGTAATTCAAAAACTAACAATAAATTATAACATTCATTGTGGATTAATCGTAATATACCGATACATCTTTTAGTTCAACATGGAGGTGAAGCACGTTACAGCGCAGCTAACTTTTAAAAAGCACATCGGTAATTTTGTGATTAACACAAAAAAAAAGCTGGAACAGAAAGCTATATTCAAACTCGAGTTGAGGTATTAAAGGAGTATTGGGATAAAATCCGAGCTAACCATGACAGAATGGTGGATAACGTCTAAGGTACTTGAAGAGGATTATTATTATTAATGAAATTGCTGACCTGGTTGAGTTACTTTACTGTGAAAACCTAGGATTTTTGAAAGAAACCTTCCGTGGCCTCCAGTTCAGCTCAACCAACTATGGTCTCGTCTATAGCAAATTCTCTACCAAAAATTAATTTTACGCGTTTTGATGTGGATTTTCGTGAATGGTCTGCTTTTCATGACCTCTTTAAAAGTCTGATTGATTCCTGAGGTGATCTTATAGGACACAAAAACTGTACTAGTTAAATACCAGTCTTCATGGTCAAGCGTGGAAAATCCTTTACGATCGTTATCAAAATATGCGCATTCTTGTTTCGTAGTATCTTAAAATGCTTTCGACGTTTTCCGCCATGCCATGAAGGCAGACTCTGCAGATGAAATCAAAAAGGTCATATGATGGAACTACTGAGGCAGTCAAAGCTTTAGACTACTTGAATCGTCCTGTCAATATCAATCGTCCTGGAACGACTGGTTAATCTTTATCACTGCACAAAAACCCGATTCGGTCACGCGAAAAGACTGGGCAAGTTCAATTAGTTCAAACAGAGAACCTTCTACTTTTGAAATATTTAGTCGCTTTCTTCAAAACTGAATCCACACTTTGAAAGTTATCGGACTACCGAATATGAAGCGAAAGAGGATCATAGAAGTAATTCTGGCTCCAATATTCAATCGAAAGTTCCTATTGTTTGAGCATATGTAACTTCATCAGTGTGTCATCAAAGTGTCCAAATTGCAACGGAAAGCGTATTCTTTTATTCTGCCCATCCTTTAAACAGAAAACTACTACCAAAAGAAGAAACTTCGTTTCAAAGAACATCTTTCCTTTAACTGTCTCAAGTCGCAACATATAGCAGCTAGCTGTTTTTCAACCAATCGCAGCAAACTCTGGCAGGAATTGCATCACTCGATGCTTCACTTATCTCAGGACACCTTTTCTGAAACAAAAGCTTATTCTTCAGCTATAACTCCTATTTCTACTAACGTCGCGGCGAAATCCTTATCAGTGACAGCCTTAAGTGTGAATATGAGCAATATTATTTTACTGGCTACAGCAAAGATCATTTTAAAATCCCCAGAAGGAAGGAGTCTCCATGTAACAGCTTTACTTGATCAAGGTAATCAACAAACTTTTATCACATCATCTGTCGAAAACTGTCTTCGACTAAATAGGACCAAAGTTAATATCCCTATCGCTGGAATTGGTAGATGTGACGCTGCACTCATAGAGTCCATGGTAACAGTCCGGATTCAATCTCAAATTGATCAAGACTTTCAATTGGACAGCAACACTTTAGTTTTACCAAAACTAACTCGATTTGCGACACCTAATAAGCTCCGTATCTCCAGTTTTCCACATCTTGAAGGACTACAACTTGCAGACCCCGATTTTGCAAAATCTTCAAGTGTTGAATTAATCATCGGTGCAGACAATTGCTGTGCTCTACTTAGAAATGGTGTTCGTCGTGGCTAACCTACAGCTCAGAATACCACCCTGGGTTGGACACTGTCAGGACCTGCTGGTGCCAAAATTTAAAATACTTCATCCCATATCAACGTTCACACTTCTACTACTTCGCCAGAGCTATTAGAGCTCGATCATCTGATACGGAAATTTTGGGAGATTGAAGAAATAGCGGCATCTACGATGCCACTTTTCGAGGAAGATCAGCATTGTAAACTGGTCAAGAAACAACACAGCGAGATAGTGACGGGCGTTATATTGTATGCTTCCCCATCAAATCACAATTAAAACGACCGCTAACTTTTGGTGACTCGAAATCCAACGCGGTAAATTTCTTCATATCAATAGAAAAATGTTTGCTTATAGATTCTGTACTGCAATCTAGATATGTGGAATTCATGGAAGAGTATCATACACTGAACCACATGGAACTTGCTCGCGCTGTCAGTCGTAATGATGACCACAAATTGCTGTTTTACTTTCCACAGAGTTCTGTAAGCACAAAATTGAGAGTTGTTTTTAATCGGTCTCGGGGTCCTTGTCTGAATGAATACCTAGCTGTCGGACCAGCATTTTAAAATGACCTCCGATCAGTGATACTTTGCTGGAGAAAACATCCGATTGTATTTGCAGTAGATATCAAAATTATGGATCGACAAATCCGAGTCCACGATCAAGATATCAATCTCCAGCGCATTGTGTGTCGAAAAAACAGTTTGGCTCCTCTTCAAAACTTTTGGCTATGTGCTGTTACGTACGGCACATCATCAGCACTTTATCTTGCCATACGTACACTGATACAACTGTCAGAAGACGAGAAACAGCGATTTTCATTAGGATCTGAAGTTCTTCGCCCTGATTTCTATGTGAATGATGTCCTTTCTGGCGCTGAAAATGTTACATCAGCACTTCAGCTACAAAACGAACTAATCAACATCTTCAAATCTGAAGCCTTTGAACTCCATAAGTGGTCATCGAACTGTTCCTCACTCCTACAAGCGGTTAACTTTCAATCGTGCTCTTCGGTGGATTTATCAAATGACGCTATAATCAAAACTCTTGGCATGCTATGGGATCATATTGAAGATTGTCTAAAGTTTCAAGTGTGTCTAGAGGACCCACCAACTACTGTAATCAAGAGAAACATTCTATCGGATGTAGCAAAACTATATGATTCACTCGGGCTCTTATCACCATCAATTTTACAAGCAAATTGTAAGTTCAAAGAACTCTAGAGTGGGATTCACCGCTTCCTGATCACATAGCAAGGGATTGGCTTCTACTTCGTGAGGATCTGCCTCGTTTGAAAACATCCCGGTTTCGAGATGGATTGCCTGTAATTCAAAAAACCTAAGCTACGTGATTAATGCCTTTTCCGATGCATCTGAAAAGGCACACGCCGCTGTATCCTATGTACGAACCTGTCATGACTATGAAAATATTCAAATTTCTTTATGTGCTCGAAAACTAAACTGGCACCAATAAAACAAGTGTCCTTTTCATGCCTTGAACTATGTGCAGTACACCTGATGGCTCGATTAGTCAAGGATCTGCAGACGTCATTTAAATTTTCCTATATATCCGTACATTGCTGGAGCAATGCTCAAATTGTCATTACTTGGCTGAAATCTTACCCTTCAAAATGGAAAACATTTTTTGCACACAGGTCCAGTCAAATACGAAAACTTCTCCTTCAGCGTATTGGCGTCATTTTCCAAGTTCATGCAACCCTTCAGACTGCACCTCTCGAGGCTGATCACCTTCGAATCGAATGAAGCACGACTTTGGTGGCAAGGTCCATGCTTTCTTAAATCACCTTCGATATATTGGCCAGACTCAAAGCCTTTCTCTTCAATTCAGAAAACTGACAAAGAGGAAAGGTCATCGAATATTTCTGTTAGTGCAGCAGTTGAAGTACCTATATCATGGGAATTGATCAATAAAGTTTCATGTCTTCGTTGTCTGCTGCGACTTACAGCATATTTTAATTGCTTCGTATGTAATGCGAGAAAAAAGTAATCGGAAAGGAGTTTGGGATCTCTAACCGCTTCCGAGCTAGAGGACGCACTTATATTTTCTATTCGAGATACTCAACAAGAGAGCTACCCATCAGAGTACCGCCGACTATCAATTGGAAACCCCGCTAATCCCACTAGTCGACTCATACGACTGTCACACCTTTTTGAGCACTCTACCAGAACAATAAGGGTAGGCGGACGACTACAAAAATTCTAATTTGACCACAGATGCTAAACATTCATTTATTCTCTCAAAAAATTGACTTAATCATAAACAAGACTCACAAGAATACTTTGCATGGAGGAATTAAATTAACCTTGAACACAATTCGTCAACGATTTTGGATTCTGTCGTGTAAGGATAAAGTACGCCGATATATTCAGCGATCTTTTTTTTATTTCCGACAGAGAGTGTCGTCACGTACATAAATAATGGATATCCTTCCAAGTGATCGAGTTACAGAAACAAGGCCTTTCTTGAGCACTGGAATTAACTACGCTGGTCCTATCCTCAATCGTTACGGACCAGGAAGAGGCAGAACAGCGCATAGAGCCTATATAACAATTTTTGTTTGCTTGGCGACAAAGACGATACATATTGAATTAGTGTCGGACCAAACTACGTCAGCATTTCAATCAGACTATAAACGCTTTACAGCTAGAATATATTTTGCAATAAGGTTTATAGTGACAATGCAAAAGACTTTGTCGGCGCGGATCGAGAGCTGCAAAAATTTTTATTTCTTCTCAAAGCTGAGCTGCCAAAGGAACTGCTGTCGATTCTAGCTTTTCAAATGACAACCTGAGTTTGGCAGTGAGTGATTGGCAGTGCTACGCTTACTTTCGAGGAAATGTACACTCGTCTCACCCAAATAGAAGCCTGCATTAAATCCCGGCCACTCTGCCAATCAGCTCAGAGCCTAAAAATTAAGAAGCACTAACTCGTGGACAATTTTTGTAGTGATCATCACCTTTAGCACTTCCCGACTCTGTTCGGTTGAAACTTCGAACCCCCGCCCCTCCCAGAGCTTGCCCCTCACGCAAAAATGGAGACGCGGAATAACGAAATCTACGTAAATATCAAGTTTGGCAAAAAAGTGTTTTTTCGAAATTACCCCCTCCATTTTCGAAATTCGAAATCGAAAAGTACCATATCTAATAGCCAGTTAAGATTCCCGTACAATGACATAAAATGGTTGTCGTAGGTTAAAAACTGTAGGTGGAGATGGAATTCTTCGAAAAAACTGAAGATTACCTCGATGGGGCACATCTTCCAAATGTTTGCTTATAACTTTTAATTGTTATTGCTGATAGCACTTAGGGAGGTCATTTTGGAAAGAGGACATAATGCGCAAATTTTTTCATAGTTTTGTCAACTCTGCGCGATGGTGATATTTCGAATAAATGTACACTGAAGCGCGACAAAAATGTTGGTAAAATAAAAAAATTCTAGAGAAAACTGTGTTTTTTTTTTTAAATAATTGAAGGCACAATTATAACTTATTATACATTCCTTGAAAGGCCAATATGTGTTCTTTTAAATAGAGGTTTGAACGTCACAATCCATTAATTACAATAGAACTTATAAAGGAATTACTCTGAAGAGGTATGCAAAATCTCGAAAATCGATATTATCGATTTACTCGAAAACCCAGCGGAGTTCGATATAAAAGTATCTAGACTTTCTTGACCCAAATGACCTCTACTTTCATCCTCTTAAAGGATTAAAGACATTTACGGAACACCCTGTATAGGTATCTGAGGCATTTCATTTTTTATACTTCTGTAATTCGTTCTTTACAATCAGCATTATTTGTGATTGTAGCTCCAGTAGCTCTAGGGGTGATAAATCCATGGATTTAATCAATGTCGATAAAAGACTTGAAGAAGGAGTCTAAGGAATTGTCCTCTTCTGGACATGTTACTTCTTCGAGGAGGTCTTTCAAGAAATCCTTAAAATTACCAGCTTTAACTGTTCCTTTACTGGAAGATGGTGTCGAAGTGCCTCGTCGGTACTCAAACTTAGAGGTCGAGGCTTGTGGTGTTGCTGAGCTTCTTGACTCCAACATGCTTTGCGAAGAAGACGGATTGCTGCTATTCCCAAAATTTAAAATTACTGCATCTTCTTCTGCTGACAATGAATTTGTATCACTTAAGGGATGTAGGGATGTGTGCGGTGGTGATCTATTCATATCAAAAATGTCTTCCAGCTCAGAGGTCACGCTGTCTTCGACGTCTAAATTACAGCTTGCTCTAAGAAATATAAAATTTGAGAATATTTTTCAATGTCAACAAAGCCAAACCTACACTCTCGGAAGGGAAGAGTCCTTTAAAAACAACAATAATTCGAAATATTTCCATTTTTTGGGATCTATGGTAGCACTACCAGACGGTTGTTTAGTCATTCGAAGTTCGCGAATGAACTGGTCTCTTGGAGATTTCCACCTCAAACGACACTTGGATTCTAAAAAAATATAAAAACTACGTTATTTTGAACGAAAACTTTTTCAATATGAATTACCTTCAATTTCGATGGAATTACTAATTTCTTTCCAGATTTTGTCTTTCTTGTCGAGCCTCCTATATTGCGGATGAGCCTTATCATATAAAATACGGTGGCATTTTACCGCCTCAATTAGTTTTTCCTCCATTCCATGTTATTAGAATCCATTTGACAGCGTTTTTTACGGCGTTTTTGTCGTGTCGCCCACATTGTGTTTTAGCCTTTAGAGCCAGTCCACTGGTACTCCTCTGGTGGGGGTCAACTCTTATGTCAAAGTTAACCTAATGACAAGTTAGGAAGCAGGCGAGATTTCCGAGTGTTTTACATTTTTTGTGTTTTCATTTTCGTAAATAAATGAGAAGGGGCGGAGTTTTCATGTTTTACTCTCATAAAATGTTCCCGCGCTTTTGTAAAACCGGTTTTCATCAAATATTGACAATGTTTTGCTCACATATTGTTGCTATAAATGGAAACATGTTGTTGTTGTAATCCTATGATATTTGAACAGCACATTCGTTTTGCTATGAAGAGATTCAGCATCAGGGCCAAAGCGAAATTTATCTTTTTCTTTAAAATGGGTGGTAGTGTGACCTGATGTACATTATTATGAATAGGTTGAAAGGATTTTGAGGGATTTAATAAGATTTTGTCCTTCGGGTAATCCTACGTTCTCTCGATTTTTGTTTTTGACTCTCTACAGCTTCTTAACTTGTCATTATAGGTTAACTTTGCTTATGTCTTTGGAGTTGACTTCTCGATGTCTGACTATTTGCGCGGTCTCTGGTTTGAGCTCGACTTGTGTCTGCTTGAACGCTCGGTGTTCACCTGAGTGATTTCATTACTGGCGGTCGGCTATTTATAGGCAGCCTGACTGCTGGTGTCGGGTGTAAAATGTTCGCTTCTACTATCACGCCACCAGAACACGTCATTACCGAGCTGATGATCAGTAGTATGCTCCTCTCTCGGTGGCTCGGTACAAAAACGCAAAAAGGGCAACATTTTGGGTTAATATGAAAAATTGGCGTTGCAGACGAATTAAATCGTAGTTAAATAAACAAAACAGCTGAAATTCCGAAATTTTAACTTTGTTGAACCATAATTTCAAAATTGAGAAGAGGAGGGGAATAATTTTAGCCCCCCCCCCCCAACCCACATTTCTATAACTCCTATTGTATGAGACTGAAAAAATCTCATTTATTTTATTTTATGAGTGGACATTTTTTTGAATACTTTCCAATGCCACGAATTATGAAAAGCTAGGTCTTCTCCTCAAACTCTATTTTAATATCATAAGGAGAACAGACAATAAACAAACATAAAATAAATTTCCCCCAATGAATAATTTCCATTAAAATTCTTTAAAATTCTTTAAATTTAAATTTTTCACAATAAGCAGATCCCCGAAAAAAATTTATTCTTCAAGTGGCTTTTGCAAAAGTTTTATATTCTTTTAATTTCAAGAAATTGATCCTCTTGGTCTTCCATCAAACAAATATTTTACTTTTTAATTAGTACTAGCGTATCAGAAAGCATCTCCAATTTTTTCTCCTTTTGATATGGACAATAAACAATTGATACGACTTTCAAAAGAGGAGGGACTTCTCCAAATGTCGTCCATTTAAATTAGACTTATCTTTTTGTTTGTAGGAAATATTTTTTTCTTTTTTTATGTTTTAGGTATTATCTTTGTCCAAGGGTTCTGTCCTTTACATCTATTATGTATGAAAAGCACTTTAATTATTTTCCTCTCTGGTTGATTTAAAGATTTTGTTTGTGGACGAAATGTACCCATGAACGCAATGAACTGTCAGGTTACTAGGGAGAAATAAAAGATGAAATTTATTTGAGTATTTTACGTTATTCATTTCTTTGAGCTAAATTTTACCGAGGTAAGTGAAACTTTTTTAAGAGAATAATTAGAGCTAAAATCCACAAAATTAAAGTTAAATTTTAAGCAAGAAATAGTCAGCAAGATAAAGTCTAGAGTGAAGAAAACAATTCAAACAAAACTGAACACGTTCGCCAACGACCTAAACCAGACATACTCTTTTCTAAGGCCTAGACTTAACATTAATCGGCATAATAATTTGCTTTTATCATGTAATTAGGAAAAAGGTTTAGATTATTTTTTTCGTTGATTGTATTTACTATTATATCTTCAATAGAGCTAACTATGCTCCTATGAATAATTTATGAAGTTCATATGATTGGAGTTATCTTTCTGCATGTAGATTTTCTTTAGAATACTTTCATTAGATAATTTCTTCATTTGATCCTAAGTTAAAAAAAAAAATTATTTCAGTATTACGTGCAACAAATACTGGCTTAAGGAGGTTACAAAATGCCAGGAATAAAATGGATAAATTCATTTTCATTAAGAGATTAAGAAATGAATATGAGTTCCTTAATATATTCCCCACCAATCAATATTTATTTACTATTGAATCTGGAATTAAGTACAAACTTAAGACTGTCTGCTCAATATTGAATCAGAAGAGGAATTCATTTGATATTCCCTCCAATATGGAATTTAATTGTCATTGTATTGAAATGGTTAAAGAAATTTGTAATGTTTTTGGAGATTATTTTGAATGTACAAATTAGTTGCGGTCTTTTATATTGAACTGGTTCAATTGGAAATTTCAAATTAATTTGGTTCTCAAAAATGTTTGTAGGTACCCATGATTTTATATATGAGGCACATTCTCAAATTGCTATGACAATAGAGCCTAATTAAAATTTTGTTTAAGTTTTGACTTAGATCATATAACAAACAGGATAGGCTATGCTGTATAAAATTCGTGCCCGTGTGATAAGCATTTTTTGTTTTGTAGATACTGGGGGGGGGGGGGGGGGTGGGGGAATGACAAGGGGGGGGGGGAATGACAAGAGGGCTGGGATATTTATTTTGTGTCAGTTCGACACTTCTGACATTTCTGAAGTTCTTTGAATTTATCGAAAATAGTCCGGTGTTTGTTCACGTACTTCTCGGGTGTTTTCGTCCTTGGGCTTTTTTGTGTGAAAATGTGCAAGAGTGGAAGCTGTCAAATTTGGAAAGTACATGAACAACTTTGGTGTTTTCTTGAGCAGAAAGCGAAAGTGGCAACTGCGAACTGTCAATCTAACAAATCTAATTTGAAAATAAAATTATAATTATAGTGGATAATTTTTCATTTTAATAAGATGAATTCAAATACAAGAAAGCAAATTATTAGGGGAGTTTTATTTGGGGATGATTGTTCGAGTAGTGATGACAATAGTCCTACTACTTTAATGTCTAGTGATGAAGAAGACGAATTTTTATTCAAAATTATTGAAGAAGAGCTTGAAAGTGAAAAAAGAAATTGTATAAGGAACTATTTAGAAGAAGTAGTTCCGAAATACACCGATATCGAGTATAGAACTCATTTCCGGCTTAGCAGGAACTTATTTGAATACCTGGTCGAAAGGCTCAGAGACAGTGATGTGCATAGTAACTTTGTGCTGAAAAACACATCGCAATTTTTCTGTGGTTTGCAGGACATGAAGCCTGCTCCTATAGAGATATAGCTGATCGATTCAACGTGTCATTGAGCATACTGCCAACAATTATAGGAAGGGTGACAGTGTTCATAAGAAATCCTGCGGATGAGGTATTTGTATGGCCCAATGAATACCGAAAAGCTGAAACTAGTGCTTATATTGACAACAAATACGGATTTCTGAGAGTGATTGGTAGGTTAATAATGTTTCCCTTTGCAAAGTGATGCTTAAAATCGTTAACATCTTAAGGTGTAATAGATGTGACGCATATTATAATCGACCCTCCAAGACATGGCAAGGATGACTATGTTCACAGAACGGGAGATATCAGTATTTGCCTGCAAGCGATATGTGATGAAAGTGCAAAATTTCTGGACATATTTGTTGGTTATCCATGGTCAACTCATGAAAGTCGCGTTTTGCAGATTTCGTTTATACACCCTAAGCTTCCCAGTCTGTGTGAAGGTGATCACTTTAATGCTTTCATTATTATAAGTAAATTGATAATATTCAATTTTTCAGGTTTCTATATTCTAGGCGACTCAACGTACCCTTGTTCTGAATTTTTATTAACTCCATTTAGGGACAATGGCCATTTAACTGGAGAGCAAAAAGAATACAATAGAACATAAGCTCTGCTAGGGTAGTTATTGAGCACGCTTTTGGTATTCTTAAGTAAAGGTTCAGACAGCTATATTACTGCAAACTAAAGGGTATGAAGAAGTTGTGTCATTTTGTAAGAGCCTGTTGTATTCTACACAATTTGGCATTTGATATGGAGAAGGACTTTTGGGAAAATTTGGAAAATATGGTGAATGAAGATGATGATGACGTATTAACATTAAATACACCGGATAACAAAAGGAGAAAAATTGAACGGGAACGAGTTTGCCAAGAAATAAATGCCAGGCAGTAAAAATGACAAAATATTTATAAACATTTATAAACTATTTAATAACATAAAATGCAAAAACAAATAAGTTAAACTAAATTAAATCCAAATTTATTGCCGTCATTTAAAAAAAAACAGTTATATTACTCTTTTAATATGTCAGCTTAATAATTCTGGTTTCTCCTGGAATGAGCATTGTATTCTGCCGGTGATTCTCTTACTAAAAATGTTGTGAATTAAAAATAAATTGTTGCTTAAAAGAAATTGAATCTTACCACTACTTCCATGTTCGGAATAACGAGACCTTGACGGCTCTGGGGAAGAAGCTCTCTGGTGTTGGGGGGAAGAACTTGTTTCAAGCTATTCCATGGAATCCCTGGAGCTGGATGCTTGAGGGGAAGCTGTCCTAGCCATTAAGTCTCTTTTACTGAGACCGTTACCCGTGGCCTTTCCTCCCATGACATGTTCCGGAAATATGGCCGGTCTCTCTTCCAACAGATCCCGCAATTCCCTGGAAATAAATTGAAATGTAGATATTTTCCTATAAGACAATATAAACATAATTACCTTTCATGCTTAATTGTTATGCGATTGTGACCTGTTTTGCTATTATGATTAATAGTCTGCGTAAATTGTCTTTCTAGAGAGCGGTACTTGTTCTCAATTTGGATTAGAGAAAATTCGTACCCCTTCTCTAGAAAGCACCCGCGGATGTGGATCCACATTTTTTTTTTTTAATTTAATGCTCTTCCCCACCTTGGGCTGCACTTCTTTCACCAGAGCCAGCAATAATTTTATAGGCGCGTCAAGCCATACTTGCTTTCCAAATTTTTGTTTTTCATCTTCTGCATCTGCACTACTATCTTGTCTGATGTTGTCTTCAACAAGCGAAAAAACCTCACTACTTGTTGCAGCAACATTGGAATCATTATTTAGGATGTACTGTCAAGATACGCAGGATCTAATAATTTTTTATAAATAACAATTTCATTTATTTATTAAACGCAAAAAATTGCTTATTAGTGGTCAAAATTGGTGCTAATCGCGACCGAAAATTAAATAAACTAAGCCAAATAATCATTTTACTTACTATTTTGTAGATTTTGATATGATCTGGACGAACAGTGCACATCAATTTCAAATTCTGCCGCATTTTCCATTTTTCACTTGTGAATTAATTAAAATCAAACTGACAATTCTCGAATTGACAATTCTCGATTGCATTTGACAGTTGTTACAAAAGTTACCCCGAGTTTTTTCTTGGGTGGATTTGGCCTAAAACTTTATTTAAGGGGAAGTGTGACGGCTACATATTTTCCCCCATATTCTGAGTGCGTGAACAGAGTTTGGGTGCTTTTGGGTGAAAATGTTATAATGCATTCACAGAATTTTGAGTACGTGAACAGACCTAGTGATTTAGTTATACTTACTAATAGTGAGAAAGAGCAGTGAAGTATTTCTGTAAAAGATTTTATATAATCGAGACTCCGGGAGTCTTGAATTATGAAATAACCGGAATTATTGCCGTAAGAAGTCATTTTTCAGGCAAGTTTAATTTTTTCAACAATAAACTAAAGTGTTTTAAATAAAATATATGTGAAATACTTATAAAAATTACCAGCCGTGGCAAAAAATTTAACATTTTCCAATGCCGGTTTGTATGTTTACTATTGAATTGTCATTGTTTTTTGATGGAAAGTTTAGGGTCTTTTGTATTATGTCAGCCATACAAAGGCAACGCCAAGAAATATTATCAGAAAATAAATTGTGCACATAAACATTTAAAAATTTAAAATTATTAAAAATTAATAAAAACTGTGATATAATGGGATTCTTTTACTAAATTTCGTTTATTTGCAAGTTATCTTTAATTTTTCCAAATTTTGCAAACTAGTTTCCCTCAAGATAAGGTCTTGTGTAAAAAATGGCTTGAAGCTATTTGTCGGATGAATTACTTACCTTCAAAAGAAAGCATCGTATGCGAGGAACAAGAACAATACTCATAAAACCCTAAAAATTTGTCCAATACCATTTCATAATTTTACTGAATGTGAGGATTGCTGTTCAAATCCAGTATGTATATAGTTAATATTATTAAGTATGTACTAGAATATATTTATCTGTTATAATATTTCTTCTCAGATAGGCAACACATGTGGGAATGAAAATGAAGTTAATTTTTCCAATAAACTTAGTCTTGCTGGAACGAGGGTACTTATATTATCATATATCAAATAAAACTACTCATGAGCTGTATTATAGATAAACGAAGAGAATGCGATTGGGGATACTTCTTTTGTAACGGAAGAGATGCAGACTGGCAACACGAGCGGAAGACTTTGTTGAGAAAGTAGGACTAGCCAGTCTACTTATCCACCAATGATGGTACTTTTTTTGTTTCATATAACATCCAATATAATATAGTTTTATTCGCAACATAATGTAGTATATCTGCTTTTTCTGATTTGTAATTTAAACAGCAAACGAATTCTGTTTTAGTAATGTAGTACGTACATATATGTATATGTAATCATAGCCAGTTAGGTAGGTACAGTTAGCATTATTGTTATCGCCAGCAAACATTCTGGATGTGCATTGGCAGAGTCAGTCTCACTCATCATTTAGAAGAATAAAGATCCAAGTTAATCAGATCGGCGTGTTTTATTTTAATTCCCCTCACTACAACAATAAGATGCCAAAAGCAATAGAAGCTAAGAGGCCACTGGGGACTAAATGAGGTACAAGATTCGTCCAGGAGGCACTTACAAATATTTATTTTGTATATTGCATTCTGGGGATACGTGAACCTAATTCTCCTAACTCTAACCTCCCCGTGGTGGTCCCTGGAAACATGTCACAATGTGCATACGCAGAAAAGAGAACCCATTTTGATTTGGCCAAAGAGAAGGAGGATAAACATACATATAATATTCTCTATCAAATAAATTATTCATAAAATGCGCATCGAAAGTCATAATGAGTAAAATAGAATAGAATAATAACAAATTCAAATACATATTAGGGCTTTGTACTTTTCCCTATGCTTATACCGTGAATAGTTTTTTTTTTTGTTTTTTTTTTTGAAAAATAATTCGAGCCACGGTGACAGAAAATTATAATTCTTCAACTATTTAATAAAGTTTCAACCACTAAATTATGTGCCCCTCTGAAAATATCGTAGTTTACGACTTCCATGACTAAACAAACACATCGATGCGATTCTACTACATCAAGAAAAATGCTTAAGTTTTTCTTCCTCATAGCGTATCCTGTTTGAATTATATGATCTTAGAGTTTTGAGGGTTTTTATCAAACAAAAGCATGGCAATGTGATGATTTCTTATGAATTTACAAAACTATGTACATTTCTCAAGATTTTTTATACCGACGTCAATCGATTATCTTCTTTGATCTGAATCAGGAAAAAGGAACGAGGATATTATGTCTTAGATGACGTAGTATCAGCTTTTGATTATGATATGTTGAGCCATCTTAGTTAATGCTGGTTTATGATGAGATATCGAAACATATCTAGGTATTTAAGTAAGAAAGTGATAGATATAGAAGGATTAAAAGGATTATTGGTGTGACAAGCTGTACTTGGACATTTCAATTCAGTTGACAGGTTTTTAAGCATAAACAAGTAGGATATGAAAGTGACAAATATATTAGCTTTAATACAGGCTAAAAGGGAACAAATAATTTTAAATATACGACAAATTCAAGACACATTATCATATCACAACTAACCATTAGATCGCGCTTCTCAAAGTAAGAAGTAACGATAATAAGGCTATACCCAGAAATTTTTCAGAGTATTAATGCCTCCTCTATACCCACTACTGTTTTGGGTACATTGATAACATACAAATGGTGCTTAAACTGGATATACCAAGGTGTGTTATAAGCATAAAGGAGACTGGATTCACAGATTAAAGTAACTTGTGAGCCTTGTGAAACTATACCGTGGCTTTGTGACAAAATTTTGATTGAGAAATTTTAATTAAGTTTAGAAAGATAAAATTTCATTTATGGTTTCGTTATTAGAATTGAAACCTTTCTTTATAATATCAAAAATAATGCTGTACCGTTTTGTTAGGTAGCAGCTAGTAAATCTAATCTTTCATCCTCATTTTTGCTATCATGTCAGTAATATTTAACCATTCGTCGCCTGAATACTGTTTTGCACCATATGCAAAAATGTAGTTTTGAGATAAATGTAGTTAAATTTGAGGCTTTTATTATAAAAAAAACTGTTCCAAATGTTTTTTTCTTTAAATTTGCATAAAAACTTAGTTTTTTCCATCCATTTATATCTTGAATTATTTTTGTTTAAATAGAAGAAAATATCCGTTAAAATTCCATTAACTTGAACCTAGATTTCCAAACATTACATTGCTTGTATATGATATGGGGTAAAACAATTTAGAAATATTTTATTACTTCAACACCTTTATTTAGCCTTGAATATTTTCTAGTTTCTCTAATCACAAATACATTTTTTCATTCGCAATGAATATAATTTTATAATTTTTTTACCAGGTAAAGTTTATATTTGTAGGCCTTTTTTCTCCGGTACAGACGAAACGCAAAAAAAAGGGAATTTTTTATTTATTCTATCACACAATCATTTAATTTAGGGCGGCAAAGTTTGAAGTCTTGGCTCGACTCATTAAAAGGCCCAAAAAAACAGAATTGAGTGACTCGAAAAAAAAATTAATGAAAATAGGAGAATATAAACAAAATTCTCCATTGCAATTTTCCCGCCCTAAATAAAATAATTGTGTGATAAAATAAATAAAAAAAATCCCTTTTTTGCTTTTCATTTGTACCGGAGAATCCCAAAAAGGCCTACTTGAACAAATAATACTTCATTCAAGTTAATAAAAAAAAGGAAAATAAAAAAAATAACACAAACAAAATAAAATATGCAATAACTCAATAACACTCCTAATTTGAGCATTTAAACTGTTTGATAATAGTTTCAATTTGCATCTGGAAGATAAGCTAAAAGAGATTTTATATCTTTTGCCCTTTCTTTAAATCCCGCTTAGTTGATTTTAATTGGTACATTGTCTTGAAATAAAAAAACCCCACCAGCTATCGTCGCTTCTATTACTCATCACCACTTCAGGTAAACAAACTTAGGTAAGTACTGCTGCCAATAAATGCAAAATTCTTATGCAGTAAAAATGGAAGTCAGCGAAGAGGAATACCGCAAATTAATTCTTTCCAACCATATGGAAAATCTGAATATGTTTCATAGAAACTTAGCTAAAAAGTTGAAAATTCCGAAGACCATTCAAATTATTCTCCGTAAATTTCGAGACTCTTATAGTGTCCAGAGAAAGTCAGGGTCAGGAAGGAGGGTTCGATGGACCAAAAATTGGCCAAAGAAGTGGTAGACAACTTTAAACGAAATGCGAACATATCGTTGAGAGATATGGCTGATAAGGCTGGACTGGAATGTTATATGCTATGTTCCATTGAATTAAAAGAAGAGAGAAGTTACCATATTCAAAAAACACCGAACAGAACACCAGAAAATAACCAAGTTGCAAAATCCAGAAGCACCATTTTGTATGAAACGAAATTCGGCTTAGGTGAACCAGTGTCATCAGAAGCGTTTTCTTTCATTCTTTGGAAAGAATGATGCATCAGCTTTATTTTGGCTGAATTCAGCAACTTGCCACTACGGCAGAAAAGCGAGAGATTTCTACAATGCCTAATGCATACCCGTAGTACCAAAGGAAGCGAATCCTCCAAATTGTCCAAAACTAGGAGCCATCGACAAATATTTGTCTAATATTGACAGAAAATTTAAACACTCTGCTAATATAGACATTTTTAAGAGGCAGTATAAAGAGCGTCCGATATGTTCGATACTGTCTGTACCAAAGTTAACCTAATGACAAGTTAAGAAGCTGTAAAGCAAAAGTGGAAAATTTCTGGTGTTTTTTTAGAATGAAACAAGCAATTTCATATACTTTCGTCTTTTGCATGAACGAGCGAAAATAACGTGGCTATGCATTATTGCAGTGCAACTGAGATAACGAGTTACAAACAAAAATCGAGAGAACGTAGGATTACCCGAATGACAAATGTTTTTTAAATCCCTCAAAATCCTTTCAACATATTCATAATAATGTACTTTGGGCCACACTACCTCCCATTTTTAAAAAAAAGATAAATTTCGCTTTGGACCAGATGCTGAAAGGAGATGTAGAATTCCTCTCGAATGAAATTATCAGATTATCAGATTATCAGAGAATCCAGCAAAAAATTCTCCCACTCAATCTCTTCACAGCAAAACGAATGTAAACAGAAGCACGTGCTGCTCAATTAGCCTAGAAATTACACTAACAAACATTGGCCATGCTATAAAAAACATTGGCCGATTCTCTCAATATTTCATGAAAACCGGTTTTCACAAAAGCGCGGGAGCATTTTATGAGAGTAAAACGTGAAAACTCCGCCCCTTCTCATTTATTTACGAAAATGAAACATTTGCCATTCTGTTTCGTTGCATGCAACTTGCGCTTTCACATTTTTTATCTTTATTCATAAAAGTTTTAAAGAGAGTTTGATTGTTTTCGATTTTGTGTTTTTCTTTCTTCCTTTCTTTGCCGTGTGCATTTTAAATGTAAAACACTCGGAAATCGCGCCTGCTTCCTAACTTGTCATTAGGTGTTAACTTTGGTCTGTACAAAATTTAATGAGGAACGTAAAGTTCAATAAAAATTATTTGATAATAAATAAAAAAGGTTCTTCTTTTTGATTTCATTATTTATATGTGGTCTTTTTTTTAACAGTCCTAAATTGTTCGGTGTTCCAAGTTCATTTCTGCCAGCTGTCATCAAAATTGACTCCGAAATAAATTGTGCCTGCACTGCAGATATTTTATAAAATACCATAAAAGGTTTTTTTTTTAAATACTAGAATTCTATTTACATATATAAGGCAATATCCCTACTTTTGCAAAATTGACTTTGACTTAATCTACGTGGCAGTATTCTTAGCCATATGGAGCAATCAAATTTTAAATATAGTTTTAAATTTTCGTACGTGTATCACAACGACATTTAAAAAAAAAATATTTTAAAGTATTTATTTCATGCCTCATGTATAAACAAATTCGATTTGGGGTAAACATGACGTGATTTATCTCGATACATATATAAGAACTTTGGGTCCCTGACGGGGCTGGACTCCCATGGATCTGGCATGACCCGATGAGGTATAGCAGCCAGCGAGTGGACCTTAAGGTCGTGAGGACACTTTAGTTGATTTAACAATTATGACTTATTCCACAAGCATTTAATTCAACTTCAGTAATAATCTCAAAAACTATACTTAATTCAAAATGTCAAATTTGACATATGCTGCATTTCAGAATAACTCGAACTGCCTTATTCAATTCTACAGAAATTGCATTCCAACCTTGAATTCATTCGAACTAGCATATGTGGAGCAATATGCAAAGTGTGGCAAAATCAAAACGTTAAAAGGCGTCATTGTAGTTTCCTTGCTCAACGCACTACTTATACGCCCCAGAAATCCAATCTTTTTTTTACATATAATCAAGATCCTTGAATTAAAGATGATGATCAGATATGTGCGAGACTCTATCAATAGACGCAGCTTTATTCCTTACACTGACTCCAATTAATACAAAATTCAACAGTGTCTTGGAGTTTTCAACAATAAAAATTTTACTAAATTTTAAAATCTCTTGGTAAGTTTCATTTGTAATAAACAAAAATGTAATCATGTAATCACGATTACAATTATATTTTCTTAAGATTACATCCATGATTAATGATTGATGGGTAATCTTGATTGATGTAATGATGATTGACTTAATCATGATTATTAATCTGATTACCAATGTAGTTAATTACGCCCAACACTGAATGCAAGCCTGTGAGTTGTTTATGGCTTGCGTTCGGCAAAGTTTCACTAAACGAATTTAAGCACTCTTAAGTGAGCATTTATAAGAAATAGAAATAGAAACGCTTTTTAAAAATAAAATACTACCAACGAAAAACATTATAAAATCGATAAGAGAAAATCTATGACAACTAGTCACGGTTTTCGCTAATATTTTTATAAGACAGAGTGCTTTACCAACAAAAAAGCCCAAGTAAAGGGAACTTCATATTTGTATGACTTAAATCCCAACTTATAAATATTATTAGTTAGCCACATACCGCGTCTAAATATTTCCCTCAGTCTTCCTTCAGGTTATCCGAAATTCTGTCAATTTGCTATTGCACTTCACTCACTTAATTTCGCTAGCTCACTTGCATTTTGTCTAGCCACTCAGTCGATTTCTTTCTATAAAATTTCTCTACATTTTCACTACACAACCGCACATTTTCACAAATAAATTTTGCTTGGGTAGCTTTCAAGAACTTTCTCTCTATGATTATAATTAGAAGTAATTTTTCTTTTAAATAGATAACGAAAAAAAAAAACCATTCAAAAATTAAAAACTTCGCTCCCGGTTCTTGCACTTCATCTGCTGTAGGTTGGTCTATTGTGAATTAATGCACGCCTGATGCTGGCTGCAAGTTTGCAATTGAATTTTCGCATTTTAACTACTCTTTCATTTATTTAACTGTTTTACGCTGTTCTCTTCCATTCATATGAACACTCACAATGCACTTCCAAACAATTGTTGCTATGAAAAGAGAAAAAAGAAGCACAACTCAATGACAGCTAAACCACAAGCGCAGCAACAGAAAGGACTACTCCAGAAATTAAAAAAAGTTTTTTTTTTCAATTTATTAAATTTAGAATATTTTTAAATGGGATTCAGTTTTTTTGTTTGTTAACGGTAATTTTTTTGCATTTAAATGTGATTCAACGCGATTCTAAATCTCGAACTTTCGAAAACGAATGATGATGCTCAGTGGGATAATAAAGAAACGCACCTGCGAATATTACTTTATCGTCGGTGAATTATTTGCATAAACATTGGGCAACTAAAATTTATGAAATTTGCACAAAATAAAAATTATTTGCTAACTTTTAAGTAAATATTGTCTATCCTTTACAGTGGAAATGGCTAACACACCCAACACCCAGCAACTACACGCTACACAATCTACACTGGTTGACAGATCCATCCAATCACGGTATACAAACTAACATGAATGACTATCCGGCAGCATAGATTCGCCATTTTCTGTGTTAGTCGGTTCGCATGACGCGTTTCTTAAAAATTGAAAAATATAAAGTTAAATATTTATGTAAATTTATTCGACTGGATCCATTTAAAATCTTAAAATAATTACCATTTTACTTGCTAAACATAAAGATAAATTGAAGGAAGATTATTAGAATTGTTTTCCACATTTTAATTTGCCACTAACCCTATTGGCGTAACTAGAACTTATTTCTGGAGTGGGGCAGGTTACCAAACTTTCGTAAATATGTTTAAAAAAATATTTTGTTTGCGAAGTATGCCAGCTCATGAGTATTCCCAGCTATTACCAAAGTATAAATAAATATAACGTAGAGACAGAGGCGAACTAAATTGGATATATTCCGTGTTTTTTAGACTGAAAGAGGTAATCTCATATATTTTTGTCTTTTGCATGAATGGGGGAAAAGAACTTGGTTATGCATTATTGTAGTGCGACTGAGACAACGAGTTAAAAATAAAAATTGAGAAAACTTAGGATTACCCGAATGATAAAATCTTGTTGAATACCTTCAAAATTATTTCAAACTATTCATAATAATGTACATTGGGTACATTCGCAATGAACAACGCACTAAAAGGATATGAAAAATCTCTGTCAAATAAAATTCCCCGAATCCAGCATGCGATTCCCCCACTTAATCTCTTTCGAGAAAAACAAATGTAAACAGAACAAGTGAAAAAGCTAGAATTGGTCTAAGACAAACTCTTATGATACCGTAGAACTAGATGAATGCACGTATGAAATTTCGTATGGTCGCCCATTTGAGAAATTTTGATTTTTTGCATTGATTTCTCGCATATATTTCTAGAACGGCTCGTCGGAAAGAAAAAATGATTATAACCAATTTTATATGATTTCTTATTCTGAAGAAGTTTTTAGTACAATAAAAATGTCTAGGACTGATCGTTTTCAAAGTATATGTATGTAAAAAACCAAAATTATTATATAGCAACACCAAGAAGGGGTTGCCCGATTTAGCCCATTTTTGAAATTTTATTTGCTATTAGTATGAAAACACAGTGTACCAAATTTCAGCTTTGTATGTTGACGTGTTCTCAGGTAGTGTCCAAATATATCGTGGAAAACGAAATTTTTGTATGGCAACCCACGAAGGAGTTGCCCGATTTGTATCATTTTCGAACTTAATTTTACTTTTTTTTTTAATGTCCGCGCACAAAATTTCAGCTATCTAGGTGAACGCGTTCTCGAGTTATCGTGCGCACAGACAGACGGATGGACGGACGGACATGCAAAAATCAAAAAAACTTTTAATATTATGCGTGGGTGTCCAAATCATTTTGCTCTACCATCATTATTTCGAGGTGTTACAAACGGAATGACAAACTTAGTATACCCCTATAGATTTCATGGGTATAAAAACGTGCTGTTCCGTAACCCCCGGAATATAATACAAGCCATGAAGTCGCCGAAGGCACCGACACAATAACAGGCCTTAACAGGTACAGCATGCAGTAGGAGCTCACTCTCACTGCTTTTTGTATACTCGTCATTGAGGAAAAACTAAAATTTCATCTTAAACAGGTCCCAAAGCCCAAAACTGTTGCTCCCACAGCAAAATGAAGTTGAAATAAATTGCAGCCAAATATGTTTTCTTTCTAATGGTTGTAAAAAAAATAGCGTGTAGAACAAATTTATGGAAATTATAGCGTTTGAACAAAATGCAAGCAACTTTTATATGAAAAACTCCTGCAGTAAGACAAGGCAAGAAGACTGCGAATGTCGCCTGCTGACCGGCCCGCTGCTCTCTTTTTTCGACTTTGTTCGCGGGAGCATTTTATGAGCGTAAAATCAGAAAACTCCGCCCATTCTCTCTTATTTACGAAAGTAAATCATTTGCCATTAAAATGTCAAAGACGGTTTGATTTTTTTCTCTTCCTTCCTTCCTTTTCTCGCCGTGTACATTTAAATAGAAAACAATCGGAACACTCTCTGTGTACTTTCTTTTATTTAGTTATTCTTTGCTATTATTACAAGTCGCAAGCATCGCGCAACTACTTTTCTAATAGTATGTGGTCTTCCTACGTAAAACCTTAAGAGGAGTCAGTACCACGATTTAGAAGTTTCATACATTTTTCAATGCGAATTTCTGGCAAACTATTTGTAGCAGAGTAATGATTTATATCTTAAATCAAAGATAACAAAGAGGTCTAGTGAATAACGTCCGAAATAATACAAAAAATGTATTGGAATGGAGATATTAGCTCTGAAACTTCTAAAAAATGGTAAAAGTTGAAGTTTTATAAATTAAATTCCTGTCGTAGGTATTCTAATTTCTTTGGATTGTGACAATTTTAGAAAGATAATGCCTAGATCTTGCAAATAACGTCGAGTTTTTTCATTTTTAGTGGCGCATTTTTGAATTATTTGACTCTCATAGAACTTGTTTTTTCTACTGATATTTCACCGGTGAGAAATATCAATATTTCGTTGAAAGTTGTTGAAACACATAGCAAAATAGTATATTTAACAATTATGTTCAAAAAACGTTTAGAACAGTGAATTCTCGTTAAAAAATTTCAATTTATTTGAATAGGTCACCTTAAAAAGGAAGGTCTACAGTTTATAAAGTTTTTATAAAAAAAAGTTATGTTAACTACCGTTTTGCAAAAATAATAGATAATTTTTAGTTTAGACAACCGTAATTCTAGATGGGAGAAGAGTATGGGGCTGGTTGAGCAGTCGTTGAAAAGGCCATGAAGTTCTGCATTCAATGAGCTCTTATCTGTTACCGTACGCCTTGTACGTTTTAAGATACAGGGTGTTGTTTTGTGAAATACTAGCTTTTTTTCTTAATCACCCTGTGGATCGTAAACGGTTGATATGCCTCCCCCCCTCCGCCATACAATCTTTGGTTCGTCTAGGTGAGTACTATCACCTCTCGCTCTATTGACCTCCCAATTGGAAACACCCTGTATACAATTATTGTCGACCTCTTATGCACAAGTGCATATCGGATTTCATGTTGTACTCAATGCATATATGTACCTTGTATTAAGACTTTTCTGCATTTGCTCACGTACGATTTTTAAACGTCGCGTCGTGAGAAAGTAACAAAAAGAAAAAAGCTTTTTGAAGGTTTCATGGGTGCCTGGGTGCAAAATCGCCGATCCTCGGGGAGTTTTTGTTCAAGACCCGTCGTGTAAAGTTCGAGTGAACATAAATTAAAATAATTGTTTTATTTTTTTGAGAATTTAAGAAACTAAGATCGAAAATAATTTTACCACGAATATTGTGTGAAGATCGATTTAAAATGGTTTGCTTTGAAAATCCGACTAGGATCGGAGAGAATAATACAAATAATAAATATTGTGTATTTAAATTAAAATTAAATATTGTTTTTCTGAACCTGAATCGACTTCTTCAAAATATATTTTTTTATATATATAGCCCCCCCCCCCCCCCCCACCAGCAAAAAACAAGACAAAAAACATTTTAATCCTAACGTTAAGATCACCATACGTTGTCTTGAACATTACAAATGAAACTGATGCATTCAGGGAAACAGTTCTTTTGCAACTTTGGTGAAGTACCAAAATGAAAATTTATTCGTAAAACAATCATAACAAATTAAACATCAAATTCACGAAAACCATTCCCTGAAGTGACGATGAGATTCGATTGAAGTATAATTCCATACGAATTTGCGTTACTTTCCTTTTTTTCGGATGGAAAACTTATAGTACACACTAGTATGTGAAATCGGTTTTTATATGTAGGTACATGTAGGTATAAAGGAGCGAAAATATAAGCTGGAGTAAATATTTTCTAAGACATTCTTCATTCTATTAAACAAAACATGCAATTAATGAAAATTCAACAGAAATACTTCCATAGTTTCAATGGACAGATACTTTATAAAATAAATTTCACTTACTTAAACAGAAATTTCTGGTCATGTAAGGCTTGCTAGGTGAGTATGTACTATCACCTCCTCCTCTATGGACCACAAAGGAGGAGATACCCTGTATTTTCGGCAAACTACTTTAGCTTTCTTTGTGGAACTTTCCGTGTCATTTTGAGAGGTACCTTTTGATGTTGGTAATACAGCATCTACCGTTGCAGAATCAATACTAACTTACTTAAGTTCATAATTCCATAATAAATCTAACTATAGAGTTGTATTTCAGAAGGGTTTCATAGCCTTTTAAGAGATAATTCAATAATTTTGATGGAAAATTTGTGTTCTAACAGATGGAGCCGTGCACCCTTTTTTACTGTGTGCGATACGAACAAGTTGTAAATGTTATGCTGGGTTAGGCCCAGAGTATGGCCTTATTTCAAGTAATGGGAATGAGTGGCGATGGACCAATGTATACGACTCGGATCGCTTTCATTAATTTTGTAAAATATTGGCCAATTTCCATTTCGAAAATTGTCGGATATTTTTATTTGATTGATTTGCTCCGGTAACCTTAGTTACCGGGAGCTAACTACTTTAGCTTTTGTAGAAGTATTGACAATCTTCCATTGACCATTTAAGGCTTTTATTTTTTAATAGAGAACGTCTCGATGTTTATTTGATGGTTTTTCGAGAGGTCTTCGGCAGGTTAAGATGCCTATTTTTCCTCATGATTTTGGTCAAAATTTAATTCAACATCCTTATCGAGAACCTAATTTTTAATATCTTCATTTGAAATGGTTTCACCAGGAGAAATTTGTGCAATAAGATGTGACATTATTATTCTCCTCAACTGATTTTTTTTTATTTTAAAGGCAGGGGAGGAAAGATCCTAAGCGCGGGGGGGGGGGGGGGGCAGAGCGGCCCATTGTGCTTTCCTGCTAGAATCCCTATCACCAAAACCTTCCTGTCCTCTTAATGAAGCGCATCAGGTCTTGGTGGGAAAGGTTTTTCAACTCCTCTACGGATAGGAGGGCAGACTGTATAGTAGCCAGCCTGCTCCGGGCGAAGGCCGGACATGCACACAAAAAGTGTTCGGTTGTTTCAGGCTCACCTTCCAGGCAGGACAGACACTCAAGGCTGTCAACAACTCCGATCCTTGTTAGATGAGCGTGAAGCTAGCTGTGGCTGCCAGTGATGATGTCGATGCCAGTCATAGTTCTACATTGTTTCCTTCAGAGGCCCATGAGAAAATCAGAGATATTCCAATTGGGCCCATCAAGACAGAGTTTTGGGCACCTGCAAGTACTCAGGTTCTCTCATATCTTCTGATGCTTTCTATGAACATCCGCTTTGATGAGAGATCCGTTACTTGAGCTTGCAATGCCTACGACGGGTTTCGGTTCGAAAAACGGAGGATCAGAGCCAGCCTTAGCTAAAAGGTCAGCCCTTTCTTTCATTCCACATAATCCCCATGTGACCAGGAACGCACTTAAGGGACACCTTGTTGTGGATACACATCTTATACACAGACGACTTGCAGTCCCCCAATAACTTAAATGTTATCCGAGGGCCACTTAGAGCCATCAAGGCTGCCTGACTATCAGAAAGGATACCAATGTCCTTTCCCTTGATTTCTATATTAGAGGATATCTTCGCTGTCATTGCGATGGTGAAGGCTTCAGCCTGGAAAACAGTGGTGTATTTTTAACGTGAGTACTCCATCCCAGTGGCAGGTTCAAGAAGGTAAACGCCCGCCCCGGCTCCGTCATTCGTGAGAGAGCGTACCAAAGAAGGCTCGATAAGGCACTTCCCTCAATTAACGATTGCCTTACATGAAAACTCATATGGCATCAAATAGTATGCTGGCCAAAGGGTATTCGGGATCCAGACCGTACTCCAAATAGCAATGAGAAGAGCCAGGATAGCCGTCCTCCCAAAATTCCTATGAGCGAAATCAGCAAACAGCCCTTTTGGCATCTGCCTGAATGACAATATCCAATGAAGGTAGATTAAGTAAGACCTCAAGGACAGCAGTAGCCGTGGATTGCATGGAGCCCGTAATTTCCAGGCAGGCAAGCTTTTGGAGGCTCGCCAGCAGCCGGATCGCAGTCCTCACAAACGTGCTCGGCCACCATACACAGAAGGCATATGTGAGCATAGATCTAACGATCGAGGTGTACATCTAGTGCATAACCCTCGGTCTTATACCCCATGTTCAGTCAAAGGTTCTCCTCCATTGAGCGAAGACCCTCATAGCCGGATTAACTTTTTCCTTTACGTGTAATACCCATGTCAGCTTCGAGTCAAGGTAGACTCCGATTTGCCTGACATGGGGCAGGAGTTGCATACTCTGTAACAATTGTGTTCCGAATTTAATCCAAAGGGGAAACATCTTCCAACTTCCCACTAATCAGAATTTATCCTCAATATTCTCTTCTATGTAGCATCGGCATTTATGTACCTATGTATTGCTCTTGCACCAACCTCCAATTTTTATTTTTTTTTATTTGATCACTTTTTTGGCAAGCTCTTATTATTCACCACAAATTATCTTGCCTAAAATTAGGGTAGCTTTTATTAAAAGCTTTATCTAAGGAGTCTTTAAAGCATACTTTGTGTCCCTTGTATGAAAAATAGTTTAGAAAACCGTAGGGTTTCTGACTTCCTTAAATCATAAATTTGTTCAAAACATAAATGTTTTTTCTTTAATTTTTATTTGTAGATCTTTCAGTGAAACTTTTTTAGCTCAATTTACAGATCTATAATCTCATTCGGTTTTTTAAATTTTTTAACCTTGGGGTAAATGCTGAAACCTAACACATATTTTTTTTTTTATTTCTTCAATGGTACATATTGGTTCTCTTTAGATTTCCTTGGATGAAGCTCTTATTTCTAATAAATGATGAATTGGTTTTTTTCATTCTGCTGGACTAGATAATATTCCGTGCTAATTTTGTCAACAGGATTTATCTTATCCTTTATTGATAATTTTTAACTTATCACTTTATACTAACGTTTTTAATGATGATTGAAAGATAACCTTTGTAAATCTCATATTTAAATCCGGATTTAATTGATTGATATAGCACATTGTCGTCTTGTCTATGAAATGTCAAAATTCCAAAGCTCTATAAAAAAATTTGATTTTTTTTTTGTTTTTTGTTTTTTGTTTTTTAAACATATTTCTGAACTAGAATTACTTATAGTGGTGATCAGATGAATGCGTTGCACAACGATTTTCAAAGGATTTCGATATAGTCAATACTATTCTATTAAATTATTAATGAAACTCAGTGTAGTTGGATTCCACTCTATGTTTTTGAATTGGTAATCATCTTATTAAAAGGACAGACGTCAAATTGTTCTTATAAATTATTCCCAGTGAGAGCAAAATATATTCTCTCTGGTGTTCCACAAGGTACCCAATTTGGACACATTTGTTTCCTTTTCTTTATTTCTTTTAGAGATATGTTTTCTTTGTCTGAATTATCTCAATAACTACGAAATGCAAAGGATTTTAAAATCTACATCAAAGTCTCTAATCCCTAGGATGTTCAAAATTTTTTAGATGATGTAGTTAATTTTTTCCGATAGAGCAAAAAAAAATCGAATCATGGTTACCTTCTAGAATGTTAGCATATTTCTTCAAACTTCTGAGGTTATAATAAATATCATCGGTTTTCTTATTTAGGTGTTAGTATTATTAGTGCCATACACTTACAAGAGGTTTATATGTTTCTCTGGTTATATACATTCTTGAATATTGTTCAGTCACTTCGATAGAATTGTGAGAATGAAAAAAAAATACTCTATTCGAGTTTTGTAAATTAAACTGGTAGCTTTCAATCGTATGATAAGAGAATCATTCTAAATTGACTTATAAAAATTTTCTTTGGATGGTAAACTTCGTAATGTTCTTTTTTTCTTATTTTAGACTTAATAGAATAGAAAATTGTGTATTCTTCGTTTTTAAAAAATGTTGATCATCATATTCCAATTAGAAGAACGTGCAACAGAGAACCACTATTTGAGTCGTTCTACAGAGCGAATTTGGACTTAGTAATCATTTTTATTTAATTTATATAGCAGCATCGTTGATAGGTACGTGTCAAGATAACTCTAATTAATAGCCTTGAATTAGAAATACAATTTAAGGAGATTAATTATATTTAGTTATATCTCTATTAATATTCTTATCTGTACGGGGACTATTTTCTGTAGATAAATTAATAAATATAATGAGATATTATTTATTCTTAGTCTACAGATTACAAATCAATAGATCATACGCATATACTGAAACTAAAATAATAGAATAAATCAAAATAAACACAAAAGCAACAACTAAGACTAACATACTCTGTAATATAGAACTATCTAATATAATAGTCAAATTAAGCCTACGACAACATCCGAAACAGAGGCTTTGAAAGTTATTCTATCTTGACTAAAGTCAATTATGCTGCTACACAAATTAAACTGCCGAATACAACGACTTAATGGAGTACTGAGGCCATAATTTGTCCTATGAAAAGCTTCAAAAAGAATAGGGCTCAGTTTTATCTGCTTACACGGCATTTATAAATGGATAAGCTTTAAGATATCAGGAGAAATAATCCTGTATTCAATTATATCTCTAATAAAAATAATATTATAAACTTTTCGTATGAGAGACAGTTTTTATAACCCAATCAATTGGCATCTGGCATCTGGTAAATCACCGCTCCAATTAAGTCTCCTAAGAACAAACTTGGTAAATCTCCTTTGCACATTTCAATTTTGTTAGAATATGTCACATAGTACGAATCCCATACAACCGTGCAATATTCCAATATAGGCCTAGCGAATGCTGAAAATAATGCCTTAATCAGAGAATTCACTAGCACGACGTTTAACAAAACCAAGCCTCGAATTAGCTTGAATTACTCAATGTCGTTAGAAAAAGTAAATTTACTATCTAGAATAACACCAAGGTCCGAAACTATTCTACATTTAGAAATAATCATTCCATCGATAAACTCTTCAAAATTAATTGGTGATACTTTTTTAGTAGCCATAAAATGTTTACATATAGAAGAATTTATCGATAAATGATTAAGATGACACCAATTCGCAAATCGACTTCTGATTTGAATTTGGATACTTGAGACATATCAACAATTTTCATGAAAATTTGTAAGTCATCAGCAAACGCTAGAACAGAATAAATTTCAAGGATGTTAAAGACATCATTGATAAATATAATAAAAAGAAGGAGCCCTAGATGACTCCCCTGAGGCACATCGGAATATACCAAAATCGGCCGAGAGTACACTTCATTAATTTGTATGCGATTGGACAAGTAGGAAGAGAACCATGCAAGTAGAGCAGAATATAATCCAAATGCCTCAAGTTTATATAAAAGCAAGCGAATATTAACATTATCAAATGCTTTTGCGAAATCGGTATATATTGTTACAACCTGACCGCCTTTTTCTAGGATATTTAAGCAAAAGTTGACATAGGAGACTAAATTGGTTGCAGTAGAGCGACCTTTTAAAAAACCATGTTGTACTCTTTAACTAAAAAAGAAATTTTATCAGAGATAATGCTTTCAAATAGTTTCGGTATTGCAGACATTTTACAAATAGGACGGTAATTACCATCACAATTTTTAGGATCACCTTTATGTATAGGACGAACGACAGAAATTTTCCACGCATTGAGGAACAGTCCTGAGGATAACGACAAATTAAAAATATATGAAAGTGGCACCGATATGGAATGACGACATTGACTTAGAAATATCACTGGAATATTGTTTGGGCCAGAAGAGTGGCTATACCTACCATAGGGCAATGCTAAGCTTACATTATCCGCGGACACATACATTGAGCCTAAATCGACCCGTGATGAAATATGAGTGGTAATCTCAGGATCAATGGGAAAGCCTAAGACCTCCAAATATACAGAATCAAAGTACTCTGCAGAAAGGTTACATGAATCTGAAATATTATCCGAAATTGAGTAGATTTGGTATTACAAAAACAAAATCTAGAATAAGTTTTAACCTTCCTCGAAATCAAAAAAGTTGAAGTCGCAGCATAAATTTGAACAACATAATTTTTGATGAGGATATCAAGAACCCTCTCCATTTGTAAAATGATTGCAAGGAAGAAGTCAAAATAGTTGGACATGAAAACAAAAAGACTTCAGGAGCTTTACAATAGGCCGAAGAAAACCAACAAATTCACAAGCTTAAATGAGAAGTGGCCACAACAGAAAGACAGCATGGATCTCATTGTATTCCGTGCGCTTGCAAAAAAGTCTACAGTAAGTATCAATATATTTTCGAAAGATCAGCGACAACAAACATTTTGATAAATTTTGGTTAAAGGATAAAAGTAAATTAATTCACACGAAATAGGAACTGGTGCTACTAATAATCTGCCTGCTTTCTGTTTTAGGTGTGTTGAAGCTGAGGAAGTTATTGCTGTGATCAGAGGTATTAAGTCAGAAGCAACTGGCTCTGGTGGCATTCCTCCTAAATTTATAAAAATTCTTTTACGTTGGATACTCCACCCTATAATTAATATTATCAATACCTCCATCACTACTGCTCAGTTTCCTTTAGTTAGAAGATCGCTACGGTGGTACCGGTCGCTAAAACCAATAAAGCTGAAGAACCTGCGGACTTTCGGCCAATTAGCCTATTATGCTTTCTAGCCAAAATGATGGAAAAGTTGTTGACCTGGCAAATAGTTCAATATCCTGAAACCAATAATACGCTAAGGTCATGCCAATCTGGTTTCCGTAAATCACGTAGCTACGAAACGGATCTTTTAAGAGTTACAACCGATTTACGCAGCTTGCCAGATAAGGATGAGTTATGTGTCCTAGTTCTACTTTATTTTTCTAAAGCTTTCGATTCGATAAGCTACTCTAAATTATTATCTAAGTTGTCCACTAACTTTCAATTTCATTCAACTGCAGTGTTCCTTATAGGCAGTTTTTTGTCTGGTAGGTTTCAGCGTGTAAGAAAGGGGAATAGTTTTTCTGATGCCTTGCGTGTGCCTTGGTGTGCCTCAAGGATCTAATTTGGGCCTTTTGCTTTTCAGCATGTATATTAATGATCTTCCTGAGGTTATTGAGGATTGTAAAATTCACATGTATGCTGATGATGTATATTGGTCGTCCCATTGGTCTAATGGAGGATTGTACTGAACGTTTAAATTCTGACTTGACGAATGTCTCGAGTTGGGCGATTAATAATAGTTTACAACTGAACCCCCAAAAAATGCAATGCATTCCATTTTATCGACGACCGATTGAAGTTTCTGATTTACAGCCTATATTTCTGGATAATCAAGTACTGGTGTTTACTGATTGTGTGCGATCTGTTGAGGACATACATTCCAGTTAACTCAAAATTGGCCTATATCGTTAAAACTTAACCGAAATTTATACTATTGAGTCTGGAACATCTTCTTAAAAAACTTATAAAATACACATGAGTAGGAAAACTAAGGAGTACTCCTTCTAAAACCAATAAAGGAGCACAGATCTTTGGTTCAATTTCAGTATTGCCCTTAGAGAACTCCCAAAGGTGCAATTCTGCAGCAAAGATAAGGGAGTGAGTTATAATTTTATGCGCAATTCATTAGTCACTCATTTATTGCTCGTCAGGGTCCCATTTTATATGCGTCAGCCATTAGGTAGTCTGAATTTTTGCAAATTAAACGATTTTTCAAATATCGCATTTATCTTCACTTCACTAAAATAATTTTTTTTAGCTCAAATTTAACTTAGCTTAGATTAGATTTGTGAAGGGGTGTATATGCGTTAGCCTCGCAATCACCGCGACCTGAAAGATCTCTTGTGAGACCCCGTTGAATTTACTCCATTTATAGGTTTAGACTGTTAATAAAGTCTAGAACCATTCTGAGGTTCCATACGTAACTTGGTGGGGGAAAAGCATGTTCAAGGTGAAGTAATCTCCGCCTGGCCAATGCTTCGCAGTTGCAGAGCAAGTGCTCCGAGGTTTCGTCAGCATCCTGACAGAAGCGGCAGGATGAAGCCTCAGCCAAACCCAGCTTTTTTAGGTGATACCTCAAGGGGCAATGGCCTGAGAAGAGCTCAGTGATCATTTTGAGCTCTGTTCTTCTAAGGAGTAGGAGTTCTTTTGTTTTTCCGCCAGAGGTGTCGATAAACTTTTTTGCCTGTCGAAGTCCTTGCAGCCTTTCCCAATGCAGGGATTTTTGTTTATTCTCCCAGTTATTTAGGGTAGCTTTGAGGTAACACTTTAAAGTGCCACAAAATGGCTCTTGTCCGACAAACTGAGTTTCCGCTCCTCTTTTGGCTAAGCCATCCGCAATTTCTTTGCCTTTGTGGCCCTCATGTCCAGGTACCCACATGAGGCTAACTTTGTTTCTCCTTGATAGATTTTTGAGGGTTTGTAGACATTCCTGTTTGTTTTTGAGCCGTCTGTATACCACACCATCGATCCTTGTTGGAAGGACGGTTTAGTGGAGCGCCATTGTTGTCGGTCCCCAAGAACCACTTGGAATGGTCTTACAAAATCCAGTCTGGGTGTGATTATATCAGATATTGTCGTCACTTGCTCGAAGCATATCGGTTTTAAGATACTTAAATGACCAACCAGATCGCCTGGCTTTAACTGTTTCTCCGTTTGTACTCTAATAGCACTGGAGATCGCTTCCTTTTGCACCTGCAAATACAGGGGTGCAAGGTTTAATAAGGCTTACGTGGCTGCTGTAGGCCAGGTTCTCATGGCACCAGTTATTCCTAGACAGGCAAGTCGATGGGTTTTTTGAAGCAGAGCCTCAGCCGTCTTTTGATTAGTTTTTGGCCACCATGCGAGGGCCGCATAGGTGACCATGGGTCTAACAACCGTGGTGTACGTCCAGTACATCATTTTTGGCTTCAGACCCCATGTTCTACCAATGAAGCGACGACACGTGTAGAGAGATCGCATCGCTCTATCCGTCACTCTGGACAGATGCGAATTACAGGTAAGTTTCTTGTCTAGGGTTATCCCCAGATATTTGACTTCGTCTGAAAATATCTATTCCGTATTATCAAGAAGAGGAGCCGTTAGTGAAAGCTTCGATCTTCTTGTGAACGAAACGATAACCGTTTTGTTGGGGTTTATGCTAAGGCCTTTGTTTAAACACCACGTGCGGACTTTGGACAGGGCTATTTGCATGAGGTCGGATATGACTGGATCATGCTTGCCCCGTATTGTAACTACTAGGTCATCCGCGTAGCCTTGAACATTAAAACCCAAAGTGGTCAACTTCTCTAGCAGATCATCAATCACGATTGACCATAAGAGTGGAGAGAGAACTCCTCCTTTTGGGCAGCCTTTTGCTGCGGTGACCGTGACTGAGCAGTTCCTTAGAGATTTGGTTATCCTCCTGCTTCTAAGCATGGAGTCTATCCAGTTTACCGTGGAGGGCTCAAAGCCTTTATCCTCGGCAGCTGATTTAATTCCATCGAAGGAGGTATTATCGAAGGCTCCTTCTATGTCCGCAAATGCACATACAGCCACCTCTTTTGCTTCGAGCGCTTTTTCGAGGTCTTTGACTAATGTGTGAATGGCAGTCTCAGTAGACTTGCCAGCTTGATAAGCGAACTGCTTAGAATGAACTGGTGATTTAATCAGAATTTCACTTCGAATGTGTAGGTCTAGGATTTTTTCCATGGACTTAAGCAAGAATGAAGAGAGGCTGATGGGTCGGAACGATTTAGCTAGAGAACTAGCTCTTTCTCCTGCTTTTGGTATAAATACCACAATGACGTCTCTCCAACATTGGGGAACGTACCCTTGAGCGTAACTGGCTCGAAGAATTTTTTGTAGTGGAAAGAGTATTTCTTCAAGGCGAGAAAAATGCCGTCTTCTCCAGCAGATTTAAAGGGCTTAAATGTGCCAATGGCCCATCTAACCTTGTTAGGAGTGAATATTCTTCCCGCAAGGCTTTTGCTCCTGTTAGAGACTCCGCGCTTGTCCACCTCAATCTGGTCTGGAGCCATTATTCCTTGATCGGGAGTGAGAGAGTCGGGAAAATGAGTTTCTAATAAGAGCCTGACTGTTTTCTCGCAACTCTCGGTGTAGTTCCCATCTTCCTTTTGAAGTGTGCCTATATCATTCGTGTGATCCTTCGAAAGTACCTTATGGAGCCTGATAGCTGCGGGCAATTGATCAATGCCATCGCAGAAGGTCCGCCAGGTTCTTCTTTTGGCTCTCCTTAGTTCCGTGTTATATTCCGTTAGAGCCTTTTTATATTCCTCCAGATGACAGAGTGCTTAGCTCTGTTGAATAGTTTCCGATTCCAAATCTTTTGTTTCATAGGGCAACTGTGTTCGAATGAAGTCATTACAGCCGTTTGAAGCTGCGTAGTGGCTGAGTCTAGCTCATCAGTCGTGCTAATGCTACCGCCGGGAGAGTCAACTACAGCCTTAAGGTGTTGTCGATAGAGTTCCCAGTTAGTTAATTTAGGGATTCGGAACTCCTGACATGTGTTGAGTATGGCATCTATATCAAACCTGATCTGTCTGTGATCTGACATGGAAATCTTGTTCGATACATGCCACCTGCTTATTTTTGTACTTATGAACATACTGGCAACTGTTAGGTCCAAGACCTCTTGCCTAATTATGTTCATAAAGGTTTAAAATCGTAACGGTACTCACCCCTGGCATTGGTATCCGTGCTGCCCCATAGCGTATGATGTGCATTTGCATCGCATCCAATGATGAAATGCTTTCCTCTGCGTTTACAGTAGTTGATGAGCCGTTTTAGATCTGGGAAAGTAGGCTGAGGTAACTACTACCTCGTGGCTACCTCCTGAAGTTGGTACCTCGACAACTGCTGTAACCACCTCCCTCGAGATGAACTGTGAAAGAGGAATAAAGTTTAGTTAGTGTTGAGCAGTAGTGCTGCCCTAGGATATTCATGTTCATTATTATATATTAACTTACATGATTTTGTGGGAAGTCCTTTGATGTGGCCTTGATGTACCCAGGGCTCCTGAATGCGCGCCAGACTAAATTTATCCGAGATAAATCTCCTGCTAAGCACGTCTGATGCCGCTTTAGCCTGATGGAGATTTATCTGAAGGCAACTTAGGTGATCATTGGCCATGACTAAGATGGCTTTTTATGGCCGCTGTCAGCCTTGGTGGTGGGTCCCGTAGGACCTTTGCTTTTGCCCGGCTTGGCACGGACAGGAGGGGGCGTCATCTTAGTCTTTGTAGACTTCTTTTCAGAAGTCCCCGACTTGGTTTCTACAGTTCCTACTGCTTTACCAGAGCTCGCCTTTGCCTTGACCAGAAGTTTAGGCCTGCTTACTCCTGATGTCAAAGGCTGACGATCGTCAGCCAGAGTTTTAATCTGACTTGGGTCATCCCCAGCCTCCGACACAGCCTTTACTGTTCCACGCTTGGGTCTTCGTTGAACAGTCCCGAACTTAAACCCAATTGTGAATTGAGCCTTCTTTAGCTCTTCCATTGACGCATGGTCCACGGAGAGAGTCAGCTCTGTGACTGCGGGTTTTTGTACTCTGCGCAACACTTTCAGACACGTTTAACCCCGAGTTCTGACCCTCGATGTAATCGAGAATCACATCCGTAGGGTCCTCAGCGCTGTTTGGAAAGTATCCCACAAGGACTTGTGGGCGAGGAATTTCATTTTCCTCGACCGTCACAAGATTGGCTCCTTCCCAGGGCTTTAGCTCCACAACTACACCTTTCAGCCACGTCACGATGTCTTGATTGGTGCAGTTAAGAACCGGCCACCCTGGTCTAAATGTGGAGGCCAGGAATCTTGGTTTTAGGCGGCTTTTCTTTCTTGCCGCGATTTCTCTCAAGATAGCGACCTGTACGGACTTCAATTGATCCGCGTTGAGTGCCACCTCAGGATAACCGACGGGAAGAATACCCACCCGAACGCTCTCTGCAACCTCCTTATAGGAAGGCTGCTTACGCGAAGGCAGGGAGACGTGCTTCTTTGAAGGATTCTCCGATGCTGCCTTGCTGCGTTTAACACTATGTAGATTGCTCCACTTTAGGAGAAGAGTCGTCAGAGCCGAGTCCGTTTTTTAGACTCTCCTCATTCCGCTGATCTATCTGAAGTGCAGCAATCCTTCTAGCCTCTGCTTCTGTGTGACCGTGTTTTAAAAGCCATTTAAACCTTTTTTTGGTCGCGCGAGAGAGCTTTGGCTTGCGCTCTTTGCAAATGGGAACTTCAGTGTTCCCGCTGTCCTGTTGGCTATGTTCTGGAGACCTAAGAAGGTCCTCCTCGTCTAGGGGGAGTGTATCCATCACATCACCATCAGATGAAGGACTTGTAATGTCGTGGATCTTGTAGAGGTCGCTAAGAACCCCGGATTGGGTTTTTGGTACATTTAGAGGTGCACCTCCCTCAGAATTTATGGAATTTTCAATTTTGGTCCCACGAGTATGCTCGGGAAGGTTGGTCCATCTCAGCAGAGCCGGCATGCCGAGATAAGGCTAGGGTTGAAACCGGAAGTCGCCTGGTATCCGGAGTCCATCGTTATAAGACACACTCACGCAGTGCCATAGGCACGATTGTTTACACCAGGGATTGCGGCTTTTATCGAGTTTTCCCCTCTAGATCCGCCGTATTCAGTTAGGCAACCAGCAGCTCCCCAGGGGATGCCTATCAGCTGCCTGTGCAGGAGCACCTAGCGCAGGATGTGACTCTTCATCACGTTCGGACGGTCTTGGGAAAATTCCTCCCCTGATGTGGCGTTAACGTAATTAAGCGCCTTATACTCACCTTGTCCCCCAAATTTAACTTGCGAAATGATTTTATGATTTCATTGTAGTAGAATAATTACAAAGAAGAGCTCAATTTAAGGTAATTTTGAGCAATAATGGAGACCTTTATTTATGATCATGCTAACCTAAAAATGAACTATTCATCTATGATCAATCAGAGCTGAAGTTACGGTTATTTAAAAGTTCAAAACGAATGCTCCTCTCTAATGACATACCTATATTACAAGTAGGTCAAATTGAACTGATAACGAGAGCTGTTTTTATCCTAAAAGACCGCTCCCCGATTACTCGTAGGATGATCACCTTTCCTACTGGGAGAGGATTAAAATATTTTTCATAATCAGCAGAAATTTAAATCGCACCTATTCACTGAGCACTTAGGTATGATTTTAAAAAGCTGGTTAAAGTCGATTGGCTACATAAAGCTAAAATATGAAGGAATAACATTAACATTGTAAAGAAAGTAATTATTCCACAAATTCACGACCTAGTCTTGCGAAAGTAAACACAATAAATTAAATTAAATTTAATTGCAAGCTTGGTATATTGAGTGTCATTCACATTTATTTGCATTTTCAATTGATAGGGAATAGCGAATTGTGACCCAGATAAACAAAAATTATTAATTAATTGCAAGCTTTACACTTTGAGATTTCTCAATATCGCGCAAATCGAATATTGGGCAGAATTTATGATTGGAAAAATTTTTGAGTGACACTCAATGCGAGGTATTCTATTGGAGTAAGATCGAGGAGTATTAGTTTGGAATTAAGACGAAGCGGGTAATAAGAAAAGTGTGACGAGCGGGCTGTGAATTTGTGCGGAAGTTGAGTGCGATTGATAAAGAGTTATCGAAGTGTCTGTTCGATATAAAATCTAGTATTGAAATATAGATACTCAACAAATAGCGTTTAATATTTGAAAATAAAAATGATTACAATGTATTAGCAGTGCTAAATATTTGGAAAAGTGTTTTATAAAATAATAAAATTATAAAAAAGTGTTAACCTCTTGTGTATTGGAAGAACCTACAAAAAATACCTAACAGCTAGTAGATCTCAATTTCGAATGGGTACCCACCCTAGGGTAGTTACGCATTGGGATGTCACAACATATTCTAGAGGTCGCAGTGACTAGATGGGCATCAGATTATTTGTCTCGCAACCCCCTAATTATTACTTAACATATTTATTAGAGGCCGGATATCATAGTGAATATTGAATGAAGCAATCTATACCACACGTTCAGTTATCACTCTCGAGAAAAATTTCATTAATCTATGCCCATCATACTGAACACATAAAAAATTTCTAATTAACAATGGCGGCTTTTTGTATGTGTAAGTGAATAGATTGAAAACGGCCAGCGCGGTGGGAGTTTGGATATAATGAGTCTTTTGTCAACAGAAAACGCTTAGCGTTTTTACAAATTGATTAACAGCAGAGATAACATTGGCTGGATTGAAGCCATAAATTAAATTCCCAGGCGGGCGGTGGGGGGCGTATTTATTTTGCCAGCATCACCTCAGCAACAATAGGTTCTATTTCGATGGCAGCCTTCAAAAGTTGTTGTAGCCATATTTTCCTATGCCCACATAAAGGTGACATTATGCAATTCAAAGGCGCTTTGTATATTAATCCCATTCATGTCTTACGCACACAATTTATACCTACATAAGTATGTATGTATATATGTCACCGGAAAGGGGAGTGTTGAAGGTTGATGATTTAAGAATTGCGCACAAACTGAATTGTTTCGTAAGAATAACATATGTTTGGTAGTTTTCTGTATGACATGCCAGTTTTAAAGACAATATTGTTGTTCTATGTATATATATGCGTGTTGTGTGTGTTGAGCTAAAAAAATTAATTAAAACTTAAGTCCAATTAACAAGATAATATTCCATTCAATGCACCTAGCTAGATATTCAGAATTCAAATTCCACCTCGAACCTAGTCGACAATTTGAATTCATTTGAAATTCCTTCTACTCCTCTCCGATAAGGTTTAAGACTCCAGTTGTACACCTCTGCCTAACTAGGACTTATTAAATCCTATTAGTGACATAAGTGCCTACGCTAGACAAGCTGCAGGAATAAACGTGTTCATGTTCGGTTTCGGAATGGTATCAGGATGACTACACTCTCTCTTAGGCATGGTACATACTCTATCGTCTTAATGTAAATAAAGTTTTCACAAATTCAAGATGCTTGGCAATGACAACAACTGTGAAATGCCAGAAAATTAAAAGTTCGTAGAACAAAAGGATAAAAGACAACGCTTCGCAAAACTTTGCCAAACTATTATGCAGTGACAACGCAAGGCAAGACTCTCACCGTTACATAGACTGAAAACGCATCGCTCAGTAATTTTCACGAGATAATTTCGTAGAAGATAAATGAACATTTTCGTCGACGCTTATTTGAAATTTAATTCAAAATTTACGAGATGTGGATGGGTGAGGAGGGTTCAGGGAAAGGTTATTTCTCTCTCGTCAATTTTCCATGTTAAATCTTGCGGAGGTCTAATGACGAATGAGGTTTAATTACTATTTTCATATGAAATATATACCTAGAGTAGAACTGAAGGTGAAAGAGATCCTTACAATGAAAAAGTGCAGTTTCGAGTCGAGTATTTGCGTCCCTTTAATAACTCCAGACAGTGGCGTAACTATGTCACCGTGGGCCCCTGTGCAATTATTAATTCTGGGCCTCCTGTACTTACCCACATTTTTACATGTAACTACATTTTCCAAGAATTTCAGTTAGCGCTAATACATACACGTATAGTATGAGAAGCAAAAATTCAAACCCTCCATTTTCGCACGAAAAGTAATCATTCTTCTGTATTAGTTTATTCTTCATTAATTCATAAGCGAAGATCAATTTTGTTAAATGGAGAATGAATTACTCTATATAGCTTATAGCTGTGTTCTTTTGTGTCCACAGAACACGGCAGAACAAAAGCCACACAAAAGAACGCCTCATACATTTTCATAAAAGATTTATAAATGAAGCAAACAGTACAAATAGTTCGCTTCAATCGGCAGAACAATTTGTTCTCTCCAGTAGATTAGAGTTCTAGAACAAGGTACACAAAAGAATATAGCTTACATGTTGCATTGTTTCTTTATGCAGCATCTATCGAACAGTCAAACAATCAGACACGTTTGTCTCTGCAGGACTCTGCATATTCATTTTCTTGCATTAACGTACCCGAGCCGCGGGTTGTAGCAGCCGCTATGATTTTCAGTCAGTTTGTTTTCGACTATTTAGAGAGGTAGCAGGCCAAACGTTAACTTAATTAAAATTTTGCGGTTTGTTTGAGAACATCAAATCTAGGTATTCATGTCTGCAAAATTTTACATACTAAACCTAGTATAACCCAAATGTAATAGACAACTAATAACATTCAAAAACTTAGCAAGTAGACCGAATACCAGTAACGCTTCCCTCGAAAACAAAATGCCTAGACTTTATGACGTACCCAGCAATGCCTCGCTGCTCCAGTATAAAATCAACGATACCCCGACTTGATGTAGGGAAATTTCCAAGAAACCTTAACCACAAATGACAAATGGTTTATCATTTTGCACAGACCATTTCAACCGACTGGACCTTTTCCAAGAAATCACAACAATAAAAGCTTCAATGTTTCACTTTACCCAAGCCATCAGAAAACGGTTTCAAGTATCCAAGAAATTCCGTAAAATAATATGTAGCTTACTGTGAACCTTGTTAGTTATTTGCAGGTAAACGAAACGTCAAAATTTCGAAATTTCCATAGATAAAGGGAAATAATGATTGGCAACACCTAACACAGAGTATTAAAAGACCCGAATATTTACAGATTCATATCGATGCTTGTCGTAACCTGCGTCAATGGAAAAGTACAAGAGTATTCAATAAAGATTTTGAGCAGGAAATCATCAACTAGATTTACTGGTAGAAAGTGATCGAGAGAATCATTAACATCACTCATTAACATCACTCTCACTTAAAAATAAGAAAGCGAATTCAAGAAATTTCTTAAACATCGTCAAACTCTTAGCAAAATATGATCCAGTTCTCAATGAGCACTTATCAGACAACACTGGAAAAATAAAATATTTGAGTTCTAAGATACAACATGAAATTATAAAACTTCTGGGAAACAAAGTGAAAATAAAATTTAATAACAGAAAATAATGGCTTTCCAGGTGTCTCAATCATAATTGACAGTACACCACAAGACATCTAACAAGGAGAGGGTTCCTACTCGTCCTCACCGATTTCATCGAAATTCACAGTATATGTTCGGCTTGACTAGAAATAAAAGTGACGCAAGTGGGAGCTCCAGATGACCAAACGTAACAGAAATAAGGCATAATGTAGGGGAGCCCGGGGTTTTGTAGGCTTACCCTTGGAAAATGCTCAATTTTGCACATTTTCGCGGGAGTTGTAGCTGTTAAATTGCAACAGAATTTAAACTAAAGTGCTAAATTCATTCGAGTAAAATGCCAAGCATAGAGAAGATATGTCGATTTTTGATTCTGTAAGTGGCATTTACGTTCATTTTCAAAGATTGCCAGTAGATGGCGAAAAGTGGTTATGCAAACTGTTTATAGATTTAATTGTTTTTACTAGGTAAATGACATCCGATCTCCTTGAAATTTTGTACAGTACTTAGTAAAAGTAAAACCATAAAAAAACAATAAATGGATTAATCGATAAGTTGTAGAAAAACATTTCGAAATAAATTTTTCAGACAGAATTTTGGTTGAATTTTAATCAGAAGAGGAGGGAAAACATGTTCAAAAAATCAGAAAAACTAGCAAAAGGAATTTTGTAAATCGGATAATATTTACCCCACCTTCCTCAAAATACCCGAATTTTGGAAATAAGAAACTTTTTCCCATTGGTGTATATGAACGACCTTTTGACTTTGAATTTTTCATCCGATTTTTATGAGATTGTGTACGAATATTCTACACAGATCGAAGAGTATAAAATAAATACCTCCACCCCTAGAAAAATGTATATCTTGTTACGAGCGTGGCCTTAGTTCGTTATTTAAAACTCAATTTTTCCGATATAATTCAAAAGTTCTTTCATTATTTAACTTTACTGTTAACTCTCACAAATTCACAAATAATTATCAAATCAACTCTTTATAGTTTTGGCGAGTACTGTACTTCTAATTATCGCAATCCAAATAGTTTTCTTCGTTCACTTCACTGGCTGAAATAAGACTCGCCTTCTGGATGTGAGTAGTGCCGTATTTATACTCTACAATTTATCCTAGAACCTTCCAGAATATTCCTTTCTCCGAACCCATAGTTTACTAGGATGTCACTAATCTAAAGTTGTGTCCATTTCCAATAGATGTCGCTTATATCACTTTGTGGCGCGTAACAATATATATATATATTTATTATACTAATATATAAGTAACCCACCACGGGCTACCATTCTGTAACCCGATGCCGTACGATTATCGTAATAGTTTCAGCATATTATAAAAAAATCACAATGAACTTAATAAAAAGAATTTTGAAAATCGGTTGGAATTTGGCCGAGAGATAAAGGTGCTAGCTTTACGGTATATGCTGATAATTAATGTAAGTTGAAAGATATTTAGCAAACCTCGCAATCATATTTTGGAAAATGCTCCAAAACTAATTGGGATAATCACCTCTGGTGTTCTGTATATAAAAAATAATAGATTATAGATAAAGGTAACGAAAAGACAGTGGCTTTAATGTTGCGAATATACCCGCAAGATGGTAATTGTCAAAGTATTCCAAAAAGTGTTAATTTTAACCCCGGATGCACCTACATTTTGCATTATTTCGGTTTCGCTCTGGTCATCTGCGTCACTTTCATTTCTAGTCAAGCCCAACATATACTGTGATGACGAGTAGGGACCCTCTCCTTGTAAAATCAACCAAATCAGCATAATGGTTCGATTTGTAAAGCTCTCAAAAATAGTTGAAAATATTTCGAAAATTGAAATTAAAAAAGTTTTCTTAGGTTTCGTAACAACAGATAATCAAAAATCAGAAACACTACAAACTTTAATTTTACAATTACTAAAAAAACAGGATTTAAGTCTAGATAGACTTTGGGGTCAAGCATATGATAGTACAGCTAATATGAGTGAGTTTACAGGCACGAATTCTTAACGGTCAACTGAGAGCTGCGTATATTCACTGTTCTGTCCACAATCACAATTTGGTAAGTTAGTGGTAACTTCGTTTTGGAAGTAAAACGTGTTATGACTTCGTGGAAACCTTTTACGTATTTTTGGACATAATTTTATGAGGTCGACCTTATTAAAGTCTGTGATCGAAAGTAAAAGTCATACGCTGAAGCGTTGGTCTTTGCGTATTCATTTCAAACATATTATCTTGAAAGCGCTAACTATAATTTTTCTCGTTTCAGAAATCGTGCTCGAAAGAAATGACGCAATAAACATAAAAAATAAAATGGAAAGTTCTGAAACTGTCCTTCATATTTTGATACAATCCAAAATCTTAAATACCTTAGATTTCGTATCTCAATTACTCCAAACACCGAACTTTGACTTCCAAAAGGCGTGTCAGTATTGCGAGGTGATTTATACTCAGTTAGAACGGCCGCTGCATAGTTGACAGAGTCGAGGAATTTATGTAGAAGTTAAGAGGAATAAGAGAACTAATAAAATAAAAAAGAAATTTGACGAACTTTGCTGTGCTGAACGATTAACAAATGCCGAAGAAAATCTCAAAATTCAAGTGTATAAAGCCATTTTGAATATCATTATCTGTCAGTAAAATGACCACTGTAATAAATACTGTGGACGGTTTTTTCACTTTAATTTTGCCACAAACTTAACGAACATTAAAGTTGATACTTTGAATTCCCGCCCCTCCCAGAGCTTGCCCCTCCCGCAAAAATGAAGATGCGGAATAACGAAATCTACGTAAATATCAAGTTTGGTAAAAAAGCGTTTTTTTCGAAATTACCCCCACCATTTACGAAATTCGAAATCGAAAACTACCCTATCTAATAGCCAGTTCAGATTTCCGTACAATGACATATAAATGGTTGTCGTAGGTTAAAAACTGTAGGAGGAGATAGAATCTTACCAAAAAACTGAAGATTACCTCGATGGGCGCATCTTCCAAATGTTTGCTTATAACTTTTGATTGTTATTGTTGATAGCACTTACGGATGTCATTTTGGAAAGGGGACATAATGCGCAAATTTTTTCATAGTTTTGCCAAGTCCGTGCAATGGTGATATTTCGAACAAGTGTACAGTGAAGCGCGACAAAAATGTTGGTGAATTAAAAAAAATTTAGAGAAAACTGTTTTTTTTTTTAAATAATTGAAGGCACAATTATAACTAATTATGCATTCTTAGAAAGGCCAATATGTGTTCTTTTAAATAAAGGTTTGAACGTCACAATCCATTAATTACAATAGAACTTATAACGAAATTACTCTGAAAAGGTATGCAAATTCTCGAAAATCGATATTATCGATTTACTCGAAAACCAAGCGGAGTTCGATATAAAAGTATCTAGACTTTTTTACCCAAATGACCTCTACTTTCATCCCCTTAAAGAATTAAAGACATTTACGGAACACCCTGTATACAAATTTGCATACCTAGCAATATTCAGTTTTCTCTTCTTTATTCCATAACATTATTGGACCGAATTTTTCAAAATAAACAGAAAAAGGTTCGATCTTTGTTACAAATTGTACTATCTTTCCAATAATATCGTAATTGTGATAGTAATTCGTCTCTGAAAATAGCAACTTTCATACCAAAACTTTTTTACTATTTTTCTCGCCGTCACTTCCTCTTCCACTTGAATATCTTCCATACTCAAGTACAAATTTATCTACTTGATGTACCATTATTACGTTATTATGTACCAAACTTTGCAAATTTCATGAATTTGAGAATTTTCTAAAGCTAATTACATACATGTAAAACCCCGAAATCTTTATTTTTGTCACGTTATTACCTAACTTGATGCTTTTTCTCAAACTATGTGCAATTTTGATCATGATAATACGCACAAATTTGACGCAAAGTTGTAGTTAACTTTTCGTGTTTTTAAAGATTTCAGTGGTAACCCCCGTTAGGAAAACAAGCTAGTTTTTCACAAAAACCCTGTATCTTAAAAAAGTACATTGCGTACGCCCACAGTGAAAAGCTCGTTGTATGCAGAACTTCATTAACTTTCCTGTATAGTATAAATCTAGACTAAATGCAACATAATATTATCAGAGTTCGATGTGTAAAAATCTTAGAAATTATATTGTGAGTGAATGTTCGAATAGTTGTTTTATTTTTCGATAAGTAATTCTATTGTTATTTATTGAACGATATTGACGATGTATATTTAGTACGAATTGAATGCAGTGAGAAAACCTGTGGCGACGCGGCTGTTCTGGATCCGTTGTTTCCAAACTCCAGTCAAGCTATCGTATAAGCCTACTCAATCACTTTTCCAAATTCGCACTAGTAATACCCACTGACATATTAATAAATTGGCGCTATATTTAAATTATTTGGGAATTTACTTATATGAATGTCCCGTGGGATTTACCGAATATACCACAAAACTATTTGGGACTAATTGTATCGTTAAATTTTAATTATGAGCCGAAGAAGTGTTTTTACAAGCAATTTCTTGGTCCTAATCGTCACAGTGCAGTGCGAAAGTATGCTCTCACGGAAAAGACCGGAATATGACAGTGGTGCATTTTTGGTTCAACAAGCAGTCCATTTATATACATGTCAGTGGTAATACCTTGCTGAGCGTAGACAGCCGTAGCTAGGTAGGCGTTTGCTTTGTAAATAGAAAATAAAAATAAAAGAAAATATTATTCTACTGTCAGCTTTCTGTGTGTAAGCAAGAAAAAAAGATTTTATGTTTTGTGACAAGAAAATAATATTGATGCAATAAACTCGTTCATCAATAAGAATTTATTTGGAATTTATTCGTCTCCATTTCTCCACAAGGATATCTACAAATTTTTCACAAAATAACTTGAATTTAGGTGCGACGGCTAGTTACGGTTACTTGATTTTGAAATCTTTAGAAAAGAAAGGAAAATACGTTTTTGCGTGCGTGAAATTCGCATGCGAAGGAGGCAGCATGGTTTTTTTGAAACAACTTACAAATTAATTAAATCGTCCGACCGTGAGATGTTTAAGCAGACATTTAGGATGGGAGTGAGCAGCTTTAACGTTTTTCTTAGTCTGGTTCATGAAAAGTTGCGAAAAGTTTGCATAAGAAAGCCAATAGAGCCGGAGTCAACGGCAAGCACATTCATATAGTCTGTCCGCCGAACGTAGGGTCGAAGTATATTAACTAGAAACACCGGCGTAGTATTGTACTAATGGCAGTATGTGACGCCAAATATCAATTTACCGCCATCGATATTGGGGCCCCTGGCAGCAGAACCGACGGTGGTGTGTTTAAAGAAAGTAGTTTAGGAGAGCGTCTTTTAAGAAATACTTTGGATTTGCCTCCGGAGAAAGTCTTAACAAGAAGCTCGCTAAAGATACTACATTATTTTGTGGGTGATGCGGCATTCCCTCTTAGGACAAACCTTATGCGACCGTTTCCAGGGCGAAATTTAACGGATCAGCAGGAATATTTCAATCGTCGATTATAGAGGGCCAGGAGAACAATTGAAAATGCTTTTGGTATAATGCCTTGCCGGTGGGGAGTTCTACTGCATGACATATATTTCCACCCAAAAAATGTAAGAAAAATTGTTTCCCCTACAGTGGTCTTGCACAACTACTTACGTAAAGAATGTGTTGAATATTGCCCACCAAATTCGCTGACCGTGACACGAGTGAGTCTATCCAAGAAGGACAATGGCGACAAGAAACCACGCATCTTCAGTCTGTATATCCCTTTGGGAGATCAAATCATGCTTCGGCATCGGCATTTGCACTGCGAGAGCAACTCTACCAATACAATTGTAATACTAGGTTTCCGTAAATTAATAAAAAACAAGTAAAAAAGCTAGAATTGGTCTAAGACCAATTCTTATGATACCCTAAACTAGATGAATGCTCGTATGAAATTTCGTATGATCACCGATCTATGCAAGTTTGATTTTTGAAGTGGTATTTCGCATATATTTCTAGAACGGTTTGTCGGACAGAAAAAATGATTATAACCAATTTTATGGGATTTGATATTCTGCAGAAGTTTTTAGTACAATAAAAAGGTCTCGGACTGATCGTTTTCAAAGTATACATAAAAAACCTAAATTTTTATATGGCAACACCAAGACAGGGTTGCCCGATTTAGTCCATTTTTGAAATGTTTTTTGCTAGTACAATGAGAACAGCACGTACCAAATTTCAGTTCTCTACATCGACGCGTTCTCAGGCAGTGTTCAAATATATAACGTAAAACGAAGTTTTTGTATGGCAACCCCACGAAGGAGTTGCCCGATTTGTCTCATTTTCGAACATAATTTTACATTTTTTTTCAAAGTCCGTGTACAAAATTTCAGCTCTCTAAGTATACGCGTTCTCGAGTTATCGTGCGCACAGACGGACGGACGGACGGACATGCAAAAATCAAAATAACTTTTAATATTATGCGTGGGTATCCAATCTATTTTGCTCTACCATCATTATTTCGGGGTATTACAAACGGAATGACAAACTTAGTATACCCTATAGATTTCATCTAGGGTATAAAAATGAGTTGTTTCATGTTTTTTTTTTTTTGTTTTTTGAAATAATCGGAATTTTTTATTCACATAATATGTATAATATCCCTCCTGTATCTCGTCTAACTCGTTCACTGAGAGTTCGGCCAGGTCAATTTTTTTGGCAATAGACTGAATAATAATCTCGGTAGGCGATGACTGTTGTCTTCAAATCTTATTCGCCCCGTCCAAAAAGTTTGAATACTGCTTATTGGTAGCATTCGATGGGCCAGAATTCCTTTCACCACCTGCTCATTTTCTTGCAGGAGTGCTATCCAGAATTAGAACACGCGGTAGTTCTCCTGAAAGGACTTCTGTTGCTTCTGTCGCAGAAGGCATCGAGTCAGTCCTCTAATGCAGTTGCCGATAGCAAACGCGGTTCGTCTGGCACTTCTAGCTCAAATGTACTCTGCGCCGTCTCCCCCATCCAGCCCTACTTCCGGTAGCAACGGTTGGTAATTGCTGAGAGTTTTTCTAGAAAAGCAAGATATTATATTTTCATATTAAAAAAAATTAATGTTATTTTTTCATTAGATTGGGGCTATATGTGCATCCACAAAATTTAGGAGATCAAAAAATCTCCATTTGGGTTTATTCACCGCTCGACTTCCAGACGGAGTAGTCGTATTTTGGCCAACTCAAAGACTTCCACCTCGCTTTCAATTTCTCCTTTAAGTAAAAGAATATTTTTTTAAATTCAAATAATAAATACTGCTTCATAATCACAACTTTAATTTATATTATTAAGTTTTAAAATGTAGAGAAAAATTTTGAAAACTAATAATAATTAAAAAACAATACAATAAAAAACACAAACATGAATTAAAATAAAAGCACAGGAATATCAATTTCCTCGCTTATTCTTTTCCACACTTTTTCCTTTTTAAAATTATTTTTGTAAACTTTGTCGCTTTTCACGTACAACAATTAATTTTCCTTCACCATTTCAATCAATTTTTCTTCGTATGACATTGTGAAGCCTTAGATCATATAACGAACAGGATAGGCTATGAGGAAGAAAAACTTAAGCATTTTTCTTCAAGTAGTAGAATCGCATCGATGTGTTTGTTTAGTCATAGAAGTCGTAAACTACGATATTTTCTGAGCGGGCACATAATTTAGTGGTTTAAAGTTAATCAAATATTGAACAAGTTTTATAATTTCCTGTCACCGCGATTCGTATCATTTTTTCAGTTTATAATTTTATAATTCTTTTATAACTTATTACATTTTTAAGAGATTTCCTAGTGCCCCATTTATTTGCTGATAATATTTCTTGTCGTTGCCTTTGCTTAACTGACATCAAACAAGACCCCCGATGACAATTCAATTGTAAAATCTAAGAAATGACAAATGAGAAATGTCAGAAATATCGAACTGAGAAAAACTAAAACCCCAGCCCTCTTTTCATTTCCCTCCCGTGTCCACAAAAAAATTGCTTATCACACGTACACGAATTTTATACAAGGTAGCCTATCCTTTCGTTTTATGATCTAAGTGTGAAGCCGCTGAAAATCAAATATCAACTGATAGCGGCTGCGGCTCCCAAATCGAAGCCGGAGCCGGAGCCACCATTTTTTAAGTAGCACTGCTATACTCACATTTGATTTGGACCGGCTTCGGCTCCGAAGACGGAGCGAGAGCCGAAGCCACCATTGTGTTATCGCCTTAAGTCTGCATAAGTTCCACAGGAACTAACACACGGACGTTTAACTCGATTTAAGGCTCAATAGGATATAAGAAGTGATAACAGTTTCCGTGAATGCCAGTCTAGTTCCACCACCATCGACCATCTGTCAGGTTTATTTGCTCAGCTCTAGCCGACTTGGTGTTGATATCAGTTAGCACCCTCTAGCTACCGTACACACGCCGTAGCTTAGCACTGACGATATCGAGAGTTCCAGGGTCTGTTTGTTTTCTCTCTTTAAAGGTGAATGTGTCTGAAGCCTTTGCATTAATTGTTGCTTACTCTCCTATGTATGATTAAATGGTACTTTTCATCTTCAATGCAGTCTAGAAAAATTATTTCCCGAGCTTCGTAAGAAAGCCACTTGATTTTTCTTAAGGTCATAGGTCAGCATTTTTAGCACGCGCAGTTTTCGCTAATATAATCTTTTCGTTTCTCTTAAAGAAAAGAGTTCTGGAAGCTTGTCGTTCTTTGAACGACTATAACTACGAAACCTCCATTGTTTTTTTTTTTTTAGTTATTTCTACAGTGATAACAGGAGGTCTTCGGTTCCTTTCTTCATCATAAATAAAAGTACGAAACCAAATTCTGCCAGTTTGTAATGTCCTCACCATAAACAGAAATAAGTTGGAGATAAATCTCAGCATCAGTTTCACATTTTGCACAAAGGAACCGAATTATTTAAATCACCTCATATTTGCCCGGATTTGGAATTGACATAGCCATTTATACTTCAAGCAGAAATTTACAGTGACTATATGGTCTAACGTCTAATAAACTCTATGGCGTCATGACAGTTCTGCCAAATGCGACAAAAATGATTTCCCTTGCATTTTTATTAACCAATATCTTTACTGGGCGAATATCCCTCGTATTTTATTTATTTTCAACAAGAATTCAGACAAACGAATCATTTGGGTTAACAACTTAAAAGTGGAAAATAGAAGAATTTTAAAAACATTTATTTTTAACGATTCTAAATTAAATCATAAATACAAGAGGAAGAAACAACCGCCACGTTCAGGGTTTGGAACCGGGATGTTCCGCTTTTCAGACAACTGCTCTTACGCGGTATCAAACCCCGGACGAGGTGCGTGTGCTTATTTTTTTCTCTTGTACTTATGATTTGATTTAAAATCGTTAAAAATAAAACTTCTTAAAATTCTTTTATTCTCCATCCATGGCCGATTCTTAAAATTGTTAGTTCGAGTCCCGCATGGGGAAAATAAATAACTAAGAAGTGTATAATTAGAAATGCGTCGCCGATTTTTTTTTTTTTTGAGCTTTGGAGGACTGCAGGAAGTCTTTAACATACCAGGCCTGACGTCAAGATCAAGTTAGGGCAACTTTATAGTTGTAACTATTTCCAAAAGTACCAAATTTAGTGCTCTACATAAATATAAAATTCATTTACAACTCAATGATGAATTTATTTATCCTTTTCACCAGCCTTTTAAACAGTCAATTTTAAAGCCCGGCCGTAATTCATTTAATTTAACAAGCTCTTTGCGGTTATATTAACTTCACTATCACCCTATTAATGTTCGTACGAGACCCGATCATAAAATTGAAAATCTCACTCCAACAGCTTGGTAAATTCCCAGCAGTAAAATTCAATTTTCAGAGGCAAACAAACCCAGCCACACGTTGATGTGTTTTCCGAAAACTATAAAGATACTCCACCAAAACGGAAATAGTTCATTTTTCTATCTATTTCCGCCAACATAATTTGCAGGCGTGTTCGGGGGTGTGCACTTAAAACCATAAACAAGTCAAGTACACTTATTTTCCTCTCTCTGGCGGCCTTGTATAGAGCGGTTTTGCGTGCATTCAGATACTTTTCTCGAGGCAAAAGTTAAAATGTTCCTGCACAAAAACCTCTACAAGCTCTCGTTAATGCGAGCTTAGATCGGAGATTTCATTTCAATTTATAATAACAGATTTAAGGTAGTAGTCGAATGTACTAGTTGTGTACTTCTAAATAGGCTGAAGGCCGACGCCACTATGCATAACAAGTTCTTATCAATTCTGATAGATCTCTTTGATTTCTTTCACGAAACCCATTTGTATTCCTGTTTGCAATTCGCACTTGTGTTGAGTGCTTTAAATTTTATCCCTTATCACTTTTATGAAACAATTTATCCTTGTGGATGGATAACTGCCCTGGAGGGAAGGCTCCACACTATGCCAGGCAGCGTTCAGTTAGTTTTAATTTCTGAGGGGGATGGGCAGAAGAGCTACACATAAAATATCTTCAAAAATTGGCCAAACACATTGATGGATTGCCGGGAGTAGTTGATTTATTGCTAACGCAAATGGCTGTGCAGAAAATGCTTTCCTGTGTTGTCGGAGCAACTTCCGCACTTTGGTTCATCCATCATAATGAAGCTGGGAAAATTGAATCTCGGTTAAATGTAAGCTCTGAGAGGAATTCTTGCATGAACTTCGGTCCGGTCCAGCCTCCTAACTTACTTACATACATACATACATAATACTGTGACATTAATAATGGACCAAACCTGCTGTGACTGTACATACCACCTACGGTGATTTTACAGGGTCATACCAGGAATCTAATGATGGGCAGATTCGGGAAATTCTGCACGTTAATGATATAGAAATGTTGAGTGAAATTCGTTCAAGGAAGGTGGGATAAGGGGTGCACTTAAATAACAGGCTTTCATATCTGCCATTATAATGGTGATACTATAAGGACACCTATTCCCGACTTTAAGTGACTTAAAGTTAGTTAAAATTTAATGATTGACATACATCACTATTTGTGTTCATGTAAAGGCGTTATCCATCCCTTAACAGAGGAAATCTTTTATGAAAATTCATGAAAATAGTTGATTATCATAGCATCCCTCATCATATTTAGGAGATAGCAATGTCACACATCACAACTGAATATTTGTTTTACCTCTATAGATTAAAAGTTGCGATTTTTCCAAGGATGATAAGGCCAATAATACTTCAAAAGACACTTAGATCCATAAAATCATGGCTGATATGGATTTATAGAAACTGCATTTGGCCTGGTTAGATACCTAAAATCTGGCAGAAAATGCAAGTAATCTTCTTTCCTACGACTATGATAATCGGCCATGGAGATTAGAAAGACTATACGGCTGTTAGCCTCTCTTCTTTCAATCTGAAAGTTTTGGAGAGGCTACTAGACGAATATATAAGAAGTTTTTGGCAGGGTAACGTTAGTTCGAAATGTCAACATGCTTATATAAAAGGTAAATCACTCACAAAGGTGTCCTCTAATTTAAAGATATCTGGAATACACGGACGGAGGTTATACGAGTATATCTGAGGAAGATGGGAGCTAACAAAAAGCTACATTTGTTTATGACTGGATAAACTGCATGCCCCTCTGTAGGAACATACATTCAGGCTCAGGTGACATTGTGGAAAGAAGAGCACTGTGCAGAGGTATACCACACAGTTACTAACATTCCCATGGATATTGATAATGAAGGAATACCTTGATACTTTAAAGAAAGATTGTTTTACGGTGGTTGCTTATGTGGATGACCTGACCTAACTATCCTGGTATTCGATAAATCCATGTCAACTATATGTAAGTGAAAGGCGGATAAATGTTACTTAAACTTTGGACCACTAATAGTTGGATGAGTAAAAATCTTTTCACTGAGAAAAATCTAATCTGAATGCGTTATAAAAAATCCAAAGAGCGGCATGTTTGGGTGTAACTGGGGACCTACGCATTGCACTAACCGTAACCCCCGCAAGATAAAAGCCATGAAGTCGGCGATGACACACACACATTAAAAGGCCTTAACGGGCCGGCTACAGCTATGCTGTAAGAACTCACTTTGTACACTCATCATGGAGGAAGAACTAAGATTTCATTTTAAAGAGGTCCTAAAGCCTAAAACTATCGCTCCCACATAAAAATGAGCTTAAAACAAATTGCAGCCAAATATGTGTGCTTTATGATGGTTGTAAAAAAAATAGCATGTTGAATAAATTTATGGAAATTATAGCGTTTGAGCAAAATACAAGCTATTTTTATATAAAAAAAACTCCTTTTACAATTATGCATGGTTAAATGGTTAAATTCGCCGAGAGGGAGACTTTTTCAATTTTGGGGAGATCTAAAGCAACAATGTTGCAGCTCAGTCTCCTAAGCTTACGAATCTGGGTAGAAATCAACCGTTCAGCGGCTGTGGATGTGGCAAGAAGACTGTGACTTTGTTCATCGCTTGTATGTTCTGGGGGTTACGCACTCACCCTTACATTCCAGGTAAACTTTTATTTGCTGCCGATAGGCCTCTGCTGTATACGTACACTGTAAAAATTGCACAAATTGTTGCCACAAAGCTTAGGTATTTTGCCTAAAATGTAGGGAATATTCCCTAAAATGTAGGTTTTTTTTCTAAATTTCCTAAATTTTAGCGAATATTCCCTACATTTTAGGTAAAAATACTTAAGCTTTGTGGCAACAATTTGTGCATATTTTACAGTGTAGAGTGGCTGCCGCACAGTCAGGCTTGAAGCAATGGGTTGTTCGAAGGAGAGGGGCTGTGACTGAAGTGATTGAATTGTAGTAATAGATTTCGGTTTCTGTCCTACTTTTGATACCAACTAACAGCAAGTGATACAAAAATGATGGAATTATAACAGTAGACACCTTGATTTGTACAGATGGGTTTAAGGTAGAAGCAATACTCCAGCAACTGGAACTAAAGTGTTGTACATTAGAGTGGGAAAATCTAAGCTGGCTCAGTTATATAATGACCGCCCACAGAAGTTAAATTTTTTGATTTTCATTTCTTCCGATTCTATATTAAATTCTTTCTCAAAGTCTATCTCTTCTTCAATTGTCTGAATCTAACATTCTGTTAGAAAATTTTCATTAACTTTTAAACTTTCATTTATAATAGGACGTCGAAATTGTTCGCATCTTTCTTCTTCAAGAGATGTATTAGGCTCAACCGCAGTATTATTATCTTAGTCTACAATAAAAAATAGTTAATTTCAAATTCAAATAGTATTTATTAAGGCACTACACAATTAAGACAGTGTAGGAGCACAATAAAAAGATTTAAAATAAAAATTGAAAAATTTAACTTAAACTTGAACTATACAAAACAAGTTATCCAGAAAGATTATTTGTATTATTATAAATATGCCACATAAGAAGATTTATTCAACCAAACAATTAAATAGTTCGCAAGTATTTCAATAAATTGCTGTGCTGCGAAAACTGTGATAGTCCCTGCTCCTTCTGAGTTGAAGAGGAAGAGAGTTCCAAACTCTTATGGATTGAACAAAAAACTGACGACCACTTGAGCGACAGGAGGAACGAGGAATGGTTAGAGAATATTGATTGAGAAAAATCCAATTTAGTATACAGATAGCTCAGATATAATTAAATTACGGAGGAAAAATATCGCACGACATATAAAGAATGTTTCTAACGTACATCCCAGGATTGAATTTAAATATTCCGAGACATGGTCGTATCATCTCAAGCCGAAAACATACCACACAGCAGATTTAAAGGCCACATTGAGCTTATGCGATGAAGATGAATCAAAGCCATGAAAAAATTCACAACCATAGGTCAGGATAGGGACAATTAACGATTTTACTAATATAATCCAAGCGTTCACAGTATGTAAAAGCTGCAGTGGCAGAAAGTTTACGTTGCATCCCATATACCTTGCAAACAAGCGTATTTATATGATCGACCCAGTTCAAAGTACGATCAAGAATAATTCCAAGATTCCTTATAGTAGCACTATAAGGAATTATTACATTATTCAGGATAAAGCAGGAAGTATCCAATTCATTTATATAGATTATTATTAATAGCCCAATTAAGCACATCAGCAAGATCTTCCTTAATACGGCATATAGCATCCTCCAACAATCCCAGTGGCCTCGAGATGTAGAGCTGAATATCATCAACATACATGTGGTAGTTACAATTATTCAAAATCAATGGAAGATCATTAATGAAGATAGTAAATAATAAGGGTCCCAAGATGGAGCCCTGAGGAACTCTATCAAGGTAGAAAGCCAGAAGCAGAATTAGAACAGACCACACTCTGTTGACGCCCGTTGAGGTAAGACCAAACCAACTTGCATGTAGAATTTGAAAATTTGAATTTAAAGACAATTTTACTTAATAAAAATACGTGGTCAACCGTGTCAAAGGCTTTGGAATAGTCCAGGAGGACGAGCGCTGTAAATTTATCATTGTCAATTGATTTCCAAATATCGTCGGTAATATTAAGTAATGCTGAGGTACAGCTCCGCTTGGATCTAAAGCTCGATTGAAGATTAAATAGAAGATACTACCTAACTAAAAAAAACCGGTGATTTGGGTTTGAAGAATTTTTTTTTCAATTTTCATATACAAATTAAATGCGACATAGTATACAAAAATATCAAGCTCTCATACTGAGGATGTAATTTTGAAAGAGAAGCTGCAAAGCCTGTGTAGTTTTTTTTCGAATTTCTCTTTTTTCGCTAGAAATAATCTGGCAAGGTTCTCCACCTAATTTTACAATCTGATACTGTTACATATAAATTAAATCAAAAACATAAATATTGTGTTAAAGTTAAAGTCATAAAGTACATTTTTCAATGCGAATTTCTGGCAAACTATTTGTACCAGAATAAGGATTTATATCTTAAATTAAAGTTAACGAATAGGTCTAGTAAACAACGTCCCGTAAAATAAAAAAATGTATTGGAATGGAGATATTAGCTCGTATTCTTGTAAAAAATGGTAAAAACTGGAGTTTATTAAATCAGATTGCTGTTAGTAGGTACGCTCATATCTTTAGATTCTGACTATTTTAGAAATATAAAGCCTAGATCTAGCAAATAACATTGAGTTTTTTTCATTTTTAGGGGAGCGTTTTTCATTTATTTGACTTGTTTTTTCTCCCGATATTTCACCAACGAGAAATTGAAATATTTCGTTGAAAGTTTTTGAAATACAAAACAAAATAGTATATTTAACAATTATGTGCAAAAAATATTTAGGACAGTTAATTCTAGTTAAAACTTTTCAATTTATTTGAACTGCAAAATTTCGTTTTTCGTCTTAAATTGTCGCATGTTGGGTCTCTGTCTTTTACGCTAGATGTCTCTAATTCGGTTATAGTCTAGGTCTAGGCTAGTTTTATATGAGTTTTCTCACTTTCAGGACACAAACCTACGTACAGTATATTTTATTGCCTACAGGATCGCTGGTATCTAAATTTAAACTTTAGCTGAGTACTGATTCCTCTTAAGTAAAATACTTTTTTCTAGATATAACGCAACTGGGGAATCATTACGAGCATTGACTTTTCAATTCCAAATATCGCATGCATAGATCAGGACGATTATACGTGAGGTCTTGATAAGTATTTGCAACTGGATCCTAAATCAATATAACATGAGTATTGGTACATGTAACAGAATAAGGATAACCGACATCTACATACTTCGCGTGAAATGACTAATTAAGTATGGACATTAACAACTTTCGTATCACAGAAGGGCAAGCGACATCTATAAAGTACGAACATAAACAACCTTAGGTTCGGAGAATCGATATTTCGAAAACGGAATTATGATAGTACTAGTGATAATTAAAAGTAGAGTTGACTGGTGATTATTTGTGAATTTATTAAACAGTAAACAGTGCAGTATATTTGAATTGTGAATTATATTTGAAATAATGTGTTTTTAGTAACGAACTAAGGCCACGTTCGTAACATTATTCCAATGACAAGTGAAGAAAACTTAAAAATAGTAGCGAGTGATTATTTAAATTATGGTATTATGGTACTTTTGATGGAAATCACGTAAGGCACAAAGTCTCCCACAAATTCCGGATCAACCTTTATTAACTAAATATGTATAAGAAATTTTATTCTATAGCTTTGCTTGTGATTACAGATACGCCTTTACCGATTTACCGCAGTCGACATTGGTTCATATGGTCGAGAACATGATGCAGGAATTTATGTGAAATTTGATTTAGGAAAACTTATTATTGTTAATAATGAATTCCCATTTCTTCCTCCAGTTGATATGAGATGAAGTATTTGCATTAGCAGTATAATAAAGCCTTACCCAAAGAGTCAATCTTTTTTCGGTTCTAAAAGAGCTATATACAACTATAGGCATTCAAGAGAAAAGCGAGCTACAGAGAACTCCATGTTTTTGTTTTACACCTATTTGTCTGAGACCCGAAATATTTAATAAGCTAATTACTTCAGCCTAGCTTCTTGCACTGCTTCCGATAACGGACCTATCGGAAGATTGCTGTAGGCAATATTATCCTTTCCGTGGAACACAACTTTGTGTAAACAGCTCGGCATGTAACAACAAAAGTACCTATTCTCTTAAATAAATGTTTCTTCTATCTACAACATATTTTTCAAATGCATCTATTTTAATAGAATATTCACAACTTATAGCCTCTAAAATAATTCTAAACTTATTGATAAACTCTAACTTAATTCCGGGTATATTCGAAAAAGTTTCAGCATTTCTGAAAATTCTTCGGGCCGTATTCCCATCATTAGTGTTACCTTGGGTGGGCAAATCAGTCGATTCCTTATTAAAAACAAACTTAACTGGGTGTTAATACCTCGTGGATGACGGAGTAGGATTCTGCCATACAATTGATTTATAATTGTCTCCATAATACCTATATTTGAAAATAGGGCACAATGAAATAAATAAATTTTCACCTGATTAACTACATTCACAGTACGTTTACATGAATACTTGAAGAATACTTGAAGTGTGCTTGAAGTAATCAAAATATCATGAAAAGACTCATTCAATGCGTAAATTTCAACTTAAATAATTGAAAAATTAATTTCAAGAAAAATTCAAGTCAAGTAATTGGAATTACCTCAATCAACCGCCCAACCTGAGCTTCAAGTGGATTGCAAGTCAAGTACTCAAGTAATAATGTAAACGTACTGTCAGTTTCAGCTTATATCGGGTTTGTTGGGAGCCATCACACCCGCACTTTATTATGATGTGCATTTCATTAGACATATGTTGCAAACTTTGTAATACTTCTTTTTGCGCATTACACAGTCTTCGGATAGTGTGATCAATCATGGACTCCAATTTAATATCAGCATAGAAGTTTTTGAAAGGAGATGTCACTACTTGCTTTAAATATGATACAAACTTTTATTTAGTGGTAAAAGTAAAATGTTTTCAGCGTAATAAGTAAAAATAGTTAAAACAAATAAAAACTGTTATCCAGTCACTGAAAATTCTTTCATTAAAAGTTTTATAGCTGGAAAAAACGAGCGAAAGTCAAGTAGCGACATCTTGGTTCTAAGATGTGAATGATTCTGGACACATCTATAAATAAAAGATCAATGTCAGAGGGTTAATAAAAAAAAACCGGCTTTACCGAAGAAAAAAGTTTAAGAACATTAAAACCAGCTCAGCATCGAAGAACAAGTTATTGTTCACTAAAAAATTCGTGATATTTTTAAAATATGTTTCAATATTAAGAAAGGCCTTCTGTTTTGGAAAGAAAAATATAACAAGGCTTAAATAATTAAACAAAAATGAAATAAATATGCTACTTACCTCCGTATACTTTTTTTTATATTTCTTTCTTTCTAGATTTTCAATTTAATGTTCTTTAGAAGGAGATTAATTTTAACAATGTGAATCAAACTCCGATTTAGTAAAAACAACAAAGCTCAAGTAGCCATCCTCGCACACTTGACACCAAATACAAAAACGGTAAACTATTATTTTGCCCCAACTGAATTGCAGTCGTAAGGGCGAGCGCAATTCCATTGCGCTGTTCCTTGGATAACATCTCCACTAGTTTCTTTATTCTTGATCGCAACGGACATTAGCTTAAGACTGCACAATTACATTGTATTTTACTACACAAAACAGAAAAAACTCGAAACAAATTTTCTTGTAAAAAACGTACACCAAGTGATTGGCCAAACAAAGAAAATGGGGCTGATATCTTAGGGAAGGTCATTACATCTATATCTGCTTTAATTTCACACTCAAACTGAACCAATCGGCTGCACTAAGGAAAAACACAGTAACTATCAAATTTGAAAAAAAATGAGTTAGACGCAAATATGCACTTACTGTGCTGATATCTACCTTATTGTATCCTCAGTTTCGCCTAAAAGGCGTCCAATTACGAGATTTTCCATTCGCTAAACACAGCAACTGATTTTCTGGAACACAGCTACCAATTCAAAACACAGTAAATGATAACAAGTACAATAGAACACAGTATGTGTGTGCCATATACTGTGTTTTGTCATAGCAATCGTTGTTACTGTGTTTTAAAAGTTGGTCTGATGATTTGTTTTCTGGATTTTGTCGATCTTATGCCACAGTAAAACAGGGAATCTACATGGAAAGTCAAGAGTATGCAGACAAGTTTATAGCTGAATGCATGTGCTGAAAATATACTTTTCAATTCAGCTATCCCATATGTATATAGCTGAAGGCTCGCTCTCTGGTATGAATAAAACGAATATACCGTAGCCCATGAAATTAGTTTTATGGAATCCAGCCATAGATTAACGGTGGAATGTGGAGGCAATTTCAAGTGTAGAGATTTTTAATGCACTTGTATTCAGCTGCAGGCTATGCTACTTGCCTCTACTGGACACTTTCCATGTAAATTGCGTAATTGTTTCTTTAAGTCTTTTTTCTTGCATATTTAAACGTGATTGAATCTGTAACGGTACATGTTGCTATAAGTTTCATTTTGTAATTCTGCATTCAGTGAGCCATAGTCAGTGGAGGTTGTGACGACCATAAAAATTATTTGTATTAAATAATTCTTGAAAGCTATAATGATATGGGTAGGTTTAGTTCGAGAACACATTTAAAGATCAGGTATACTATAATACACCTATGATTTGTTTACTAAGAATATATATAAAATTTATCATTTAATAATTTTATGGTAATTTCAGTATTTTGATAATAGCTTCGATTTTCCTCCGCCATATTTTCTCGAAAATACAGAAAGCAAGGAGGACTTAAGTAGACACATTGATAAAATTAAATCTAAATTGCTGGGGTCTGAAGGAGAAGTTAGTTATGACGACTTACTAAGTCTTTTTAATGATGGTGTCGCAAATAAAGATTATATTCCATCAGAAAGTAACGACTCCCACAAAAGCGATTATTCGTCTACTGCCTTACAGGAATAAAACATCAGCAGTTAGTCTATTAAGGTCATAACCAGAGAATGAAAATGGAGGATGTGAGGTAACACACAGTTTGGACTAAGATATGGTTATCCATGATGAAAAACTTATTTTACCAGTTGCAGGTACAAAGAATAAAAAATGATCAACCAAATAGTCTAGATACAAATACAAAGGCTGAAAAGCGATAATATTTTGTAGAAAAGAAAGAAATAAATAAAAAAAAACACGATATCCGAGCCAAATGTCAAGGTAAGTGTAGAAGAATCTGTGGCAAATTAACAGAAGAAAATCGAGAAGATATTTGGAATAGTTTTTGGCATCTTGACTATTCGAGTAGAAGGAAATGGTTCAGTAAACATATCAAACTGATTCCTGTGAAAAAGAAGTCCATGCCAGCTACTTTCAACAAATCAGAGAGTAGGAGATTTTCGTTACCTAACCAAGATTTAACACATATGTAAGTTTGTCGCTTAAGGTTTCTAAATAGACTAGGTTACACGAATGACTCTGTTATAACTGAGCTAATTGTGGCCATGTAAATAGATCTTTGTGGCAGCATGATTAAGGAATGTAGAGGCATTCAATCGAAACAGAAGTGTGATCGTGAAGTAATTAAAAAGCACATTGAGTCCCATCATCACTGCGTTAGTCATTACAGGAGAAATAATGCTCCAAATGTAAGATACCTCCCTAGAGAGCTAACTGTAAAAGACAAGCACGCAGATTTCAACGAAAAACAAAATATCTGTAAGAGTGAAACGTACAGGAAAGTTTTAAAAGCAATGAATATATCGCTGTATCAACCAAAGTTAATTATCTGTGAGATCTGTGGGACAATGAGCACTAATGAGAATGAAAATGATATCAATAAGGATAATTCGACAAGTGACTCTGAAAACCATCGCCTAAATATCAAAAAGTCTATTAGAGAGTATAGGTACGATGTTGAAAAATCCGCGACTGCTGAAAAAAGTAATGAAAATATACGGATTTTTTCAATGGACCTTCAAAAAGCTATGCTACTTCCGATGATGCTACAAATAAAAAGTAGTTTCTATATTAGCAGATTGGTTGTTTTCAATGAGACTCTTGCTACTCTACACAAAAATAGCACAAGAAAATGCTATTGTGTTTTATGGCATGAAGGGTTGGCTGTAAGGAAAGCTGAGAATATTACTGACTCCATCCTACGAGTGATTTCTGAAGAAAGAGATGATATTTTGGTGTGATAATTGTACAGCTCAAAATAAAAATTGGATAATTTTCACTACGCTTGTTAAAGCAGGAATCAACTATCTGGCCCAAACCAGATAAATATAAAATATTTGACAAAGGAACGTACACATAAGTCTGCAGATGGGTTTCACGGAAACATCTAAAAAACTATTTGTAGAAAAAGGAATTTTTATGATCTCCAGGAGTTGTGTGAAGTCTTTGAGAGTTGGCGTAAAAATCTGCGTGTACTCCAACTTAGTGGATTTTACCAATGGAAAAGTGAGAAGCTAAATGCTGTAAAAAGTGCTGATCCACTGAAGAAATTCACATTGAGCTCACATGTCGAAGTTAAATTCTCTAAAGGATCCCGGAAATTGAAATACAGGAATTATTTCGATGAAGATTTTAAAGAAATTGAATTTCTGAAAAAGAAATTCACCGTACCTTATGTGGTCGAATATAGCAAAAATAGTGGTAGGGCATCTTCAAAAAAGGAAACTATTTTGAAAGCCAATTAATAGAAAATTATTCTGGCAAAGCTTCGGTTCTTCGGAAACTTCGCAGGATCTAGTCTGTACAAGAGAATAACCGTGTTCTGCATATCAAAATAAGTATTATTTTATGAATTTTTTGTTTTCCTTTTCAAAATGTCTTTTCATGTATTTCTTCCTTTGTAAAATTTTAATATACAGGGTGTCCCGTAAGTCGACGTCAAGCCGGAATCGGCTGATAGACCAAATCATAACAGTTACCAGAAAAATATAAAAAAAAGTCTAAGTCATGTATTTTTCAAATTATAGACATTTCTTTTGTTTTCGAGAAAATGTTTACCCTGTGATGGTTTTTAGCTCCTGTTGCTACATATCTTTGCTTTTTCAATTTTATTTTTCTTATGTAATCCCGAATAGTGTTTATGTTGCTTTAAATTCTAAGCCAACTGCTCCAGCTTGGAAGAAACCGAACCAACAATATAAAATTAATAATTCGTTGAACTTCAACTGACTGCACTGAAAAAAAATGTACTACGCCAGTTTGGTAAGTAACTTTAAAAGTTGACGCATTTAATAAAGATTCTAAAATGGTATAACACTTGCTACAATATTTCTTAGATTACGGAAAAAAAATTGTTCTTCTTTAAGAAACCCAGTTTCGAAAACTTTCTTTATACCTATTAAAAATGATTCTAGTGTACCCGAAGCTTGCCGTAAGAGCGTAACTTTAGGATTCTAGTTTGATTGAAACGGAGAGTCATTATATGAAGTGTGAGTGAGACAGATAGTGATGCTTTCAAGTTAGAGATCCTAACTGTTTGTTGAGCTCATGTTTTTGTAAAATTCGGTGAGCTATACTTTTAGGCACTCCTGTGCTTTCCTGAATTGCACGTACCGAAGTACTTGAGTCTTCTTCAACTGCTTAAAGTCCTACGTGTTCGTAAGGTATGGAACTCTTCTTTCACCATGTACTTGGTTTGGAAGTCGGCCCTCTGTGGAGAGTAGACGATGCACATTTATAAAAACTCAATGATTTGACGAGCTAGCGTCACTATCTTGCTCACTCACATTTCATGCAATGACTCTCCGTCTCACTCAAACTAGAATCTTAAAGTTACGGTCTTACGGCAAGCTTTCGGTACACTAGAATCATTTTTAGTGGGTGAAAAGAAATTTTTCGAAACTGGGTTTCTTGAAGAAAAATTTTTTTTTCGGTAATCTAAGAAATATTGCAGCAAGTGTTATACCATTTTAGAATCTTATTAAATGCGTCAACTTTTAAAGTTACTTGCCAAACTGGCGTAGTGCATTTTATTTACATTACAGTCAGTTAAAGTTGAGTGAAATATTCATTTTTTATTCTTGGTTCGGCAAAATGTGACATTTTCTTCCAAGCTGGAACAGCTGGCTTAGAATTTAAAGAAACAGGTTACATAAGCACTATTCGGGATTACATAAGAAAAATAAAATTGAAAAAAGTAAAGATTTGTAGCAACAGGAGCTAAAAAATCATCACAGGGTATACAAAACAATCCAAAACGAAAGAAATGTCTATAATTTGAAAAATACATGACTTAGATTTTTTTTTGTATTTTTCTGGTAACTGCAATGATTTGGTCTATCACCCGATTCCGGCTTGACGTCGACTTCTTGTTGCCAAGTGGATAATTTTTGTGTATATAAGCCTATTGCTTTGTTTAAAAGAAAGCCCAAAGAAATCCTAACTTACGACAAAAAAATTAAAACTCTGTTGCTATTAGTTTTTTGAGGCAGGAAAATTTCACTAAATGACATTAGTGAAATTAATGTCATTTATCTCGAAAAGTAAAAAACAACAGTTTCTGTGTTTTTACTTTGAGCAGCCGCAATGTAGAAATATATTGAAGGACAATTGCAAATTAAAATAGAACCTTACTGATTAAATAATAAATATATAGAAAAGCCCAGACTATTTATGTAACGCGGACGATTCCCCAGCATCCTTTTATTTAGTGAAAAAAAAATTATATATAAACTTAAGAAAAACCTAGACTGTCTGTAACCAAAATAAATAAATAAACAAATAAAGGACAATTACAAATATGAATGTAAATTAAAGAAAAAAATACGAATTTAATCCTCTACTGCATGAATTATCCTTCCGACGATAAAAACAATCAACAATTCTTTGAAAGTGCTTTATTTTTTATTATTATATAAAAAAGTGAAAAAAAAATCGGGTCCTTGTGTTTAATAAAAAAATAACAACGGAACTATATAACTATGGCTTTATATGCATTCACAATTGAATATTATATATATTATATGTATTTTTGTACATTATATATTCAGTTATTGACAAACATATAATTTGAAATACATCCAATAAGGCTAAGTGCTGTCAATTTTGTCCACTTTGGCAGATCACCTACGTTGTCTGTCCATATGGAATTCAAAGGCAAATCTTGGTGCCTAGCAGGGTGTTTTCCTTTATTTCTTTGCACGACGAAACCTATTGGAGTAATATGTGGTCCTGTAGGAGTACCAACACGACCCATTGGAGTTCCAACTCTTGAATTACCCACACTTGTTGGCGTTCCAGAGCCAGACATTGTACAAAGATGCCCTCGTTTTTTTGTGAGACTCTTACCTACTTTACACATATGCCCAGCAATTTCTTATTAAAACGGACATATATATTTCGCTCTAGCGACGCCACAGAAGCCACCCATTCACAACACATAGGTCGATCAGGTGGCAAAATATCTTTTTGTACCAGTTTTTAGACTGTAAATAATCTTGTGTAAGCCAAGCATAGAATCAAGTAAATCTACTCTACCCAAGTGTGTATTGTAGCCATCCACAGTTTGGAGAGAAGCAATTTCTTTGAATTGTTTATCTTTTTTTAAAATAGCGACATCTGGTTGTTGTAGGTTGGCTACCAGCATAAGCGGAAAGCATATTGACTGATTTATTGCCAAACCATGACATCAAACTGAATTTCATTCCATCAATTGTAGCCACTTTTTCTTCCATTCGACGACATCCTAGTTTTTATATCCTAGATGAAATCTAAAGGTTATATTGAGTTTGTCATTCCGTTTGTAAAAGCTCGAAATAATGATGAAAAAACAAAATGGATTGGACACCCACGCATAATATTAAAAGTTATTTTGATTTTTGCATGTCCGTCTGTCGGACTTTAAAAAACAAGAGTAAAATTATGTTTTAAAATTAGACAAATCGGGCAACCCCTTCGTGGGTTTACCATACAAACATTTCGTTTTCCTCTATATATTTGGACACTGCCTGGGAATGAGAACGCCACAACATGGGGAGCTGAAATCTGGTACATGGTGTTTTTATAGCAATAGCAACAACAAAATTAAAAATTTCCTAAATCGGGCAACCCCTTCTTGGTGTTGCCATATAAAAATTTAGGTTTTTTACATATACTGTAGAAACGATCAGTTCTAGACATTATTTTGTACTAAAAGCTTGTTTTAATTATGAAATCCTATAAAATTGGTTATAATCATATTTTATGTGCGACGATATACCTATATGCGTAAAACCGCTTCAAAAATCAAATTGCAAAGATGGGTGACCATACGAAATTTCATTCGCGCATTCATCTAGGATATCATAAAAATTGGTCGTAGACCAATTCTAGCTTTTTTACTTGTTTCAATTCCTTTTCGGTAGACATTTCATAATTGTGTAGACGATTCAGTCTCACTGTGCCTAAACCATTTTTGAAAAGATAAATCTGTAGATTTGGCCCAATAAACCAATTATCAAAGAATATTTTGTGGTTCATATTTCGCGGCACTGTGGTAGTCACCGTAACCGCTTACTCCTAGTTCAGGTGAATCATCTGGGAAAGTATTACTTTGTACTCCAGCAAATATGTAGGTCGAAATCGTAGCTGAATTCAACTGATTCTTATAGCCCAATTTAAGAGGATTAGCAGAATCATATTGCTTCTATGCTCGTCCACCGCTATGATTTCTTCTTTTGGTACCAATAATAATCGTTCTCTTACTTTTTCTATAAGAGGTCTTCGTTTGAACAACTTGTCGTATTTCGCGGTAGTTTCCCATCTGTTACAAGTCATTGTTTCATATATGTATAAGAGTTTGGCCTATAGTTTTCCTCCAGTAATGGCTTGACGCAGCTATTTTTACCAAAGACATGTAAATTATCGTGCCAATGAATTGTTCCATCTCGTTTTCACTTATGTTTGCGGGTTTGTTATTGTTAACTTGCACTGACTTTATATTTGATTGTTCAACTATAAAATTTATCAAATCCTCAGTAAACAAAAGTAAAAAGAAATCGTCAGGTGAACCCAAACATTCCCAAAGATCGGGAAGATTAATATTTCCCTTGTACTCATTTTTTTTTCGTCATAGGGTGCTAGGCGATCTTTTTCCAAATAATCTTCTTCCTCTGTTTACTTTTTTTTTTGTTTTGTTATGGATGGACGATTTTTATTTCAATTTCATCCTCAGTCTTTGACGAGTTACTATCAGTTTCGGGAATTATTACACATTGCCTTCCACGTTCAGAAAATGATGGGGGTACATACTCACTATCGAAATCAGAAGCAGTCACATCATCGCTTATGGGTCCATCAGCAGGAATAGAGTGGACATACCTGGAACAACCATAAAAGCGAGAAAGATGCATTTCTGAAATGAAAAAAATATGGTAAATCGAATGCATACGAAGCCATTTATGGAAGCGTCCTTTGGCCGTGAAAGTGCCATTAAATCATTTGAAGTCATATTTTGCTTTCGAAGAAAATTAATTCAAAATCATACAAGCATAATATTTTTAGTAAAACAAATACACTTAACATAAAGAACTAAAACTGTAGTTACTAAATTATATTTTCAATTAGCTTGTGTTAACTTAGTTATTGCTAAAATCTGCTTTTCTAAAACAACCCACTAATATGCCTGTCTCCGTAAAATCATGATCAAGCCTACTCACCTTGACTAAGATCATACCACACCCGTGGGCTGCTTATGTGAAGCAGGTAGAACAGTAATACCTGCGTTAATGCAAGCAGGATTTCCACGCAACGCTTTAATGACCCCTTAAGTACCCATATTTTATTACCTTACCTTATTTATAGATCTGGTTGCTTACACATGTGTTACCTAATTAAATCAAAAATTTCGAAATTTCTGCAGCAGTATGAACACTACACCCTTCCACAAATAACTAAAGTATGAGTCACCGAATATAAAATCAGAGGCAGGAAAAAATACTTGCGGTATCACCAAGTCAACATAGAATAAAAACTTGTATATTTTATAATTATCTCAAGATGTTATTAAGTAGAAAAAATTCTCAACTTTGTAAAACCATATATGGCTTATTGGCTTCCTATGCGGTACAGGGTTTAGAGAGAATCCCGTTCCAAGGACGGACAACATTAAATAAGTAAATAGTAATAATTATGATAGAAGTAAAGTAGGTTTTTACTGGGTTAATTAATTGAAGTCTACTAAAAAAGGGAGAAATAAATACTCATTCCTTAAATTCAGGTGGGAAACCGACAAGATGTTGTCAATGCCAGTTGAATACCATCTTTTTTTTGCTGAAGATGATTCAGACGAATCTGCTCAAGGTATTTGTATGGAGCATCAACGTAATAATTAAGTGATTTCAATAGAATTTCAAATGCCAATTTTTGCACGAACAAGTTAAAAGTTCGCAAAAGTTTTTATACTGAAAAGTTTCAGAATTTAAGAAATTTTCGCTGCAAATTCTATGAAAGGTTTGCACGGTTTTTTTGTGAAAGACTTTCACGAAGGTTTTCTGTGAAATGGTTTTACGAAGGTATACACCCACATAAATCGATTTCGTAGAATGCACGCTTACATCAAAATTAGGAAAATATTGAAAATATTTTTTACGTCAGTTTGAGGTTGATTTTTGGCTTGTTATGCATTAATTACAAGAAACTACAAACTTGACTGATTATCCTCGGCGTTTATTTGGCATCAGCAAATATAGCAAATATTTCATAAAATCTAATAACTTACTTAGACCGCTAGAGGTTATGGTACTTCTAAATTACGATTTTTGAAGTTACAAGACATTTCATAACAAACATTGATAAAAAATAATCAACACCTCGTAACTACTCATTGTGTCAAGTATTTTCAGCGAGTTCTACTTTTATAAAATAATTCCATATAATTTAAGACAAATTGGTAAGAACTTCTTTTGTCAAAGTCAGTTACAAAAAAACTTATCTTCAGAATAAAACAAAGTGTAAATCTTTCCTTTTCTCAAGTTTGATTAATGAATTTCCGTCTATAGAACACAAGGGACAACTTCTTTAGCTAGGTCCAGAATACAGACGATTTCATTCGAAATAAAATGAAAAAAATTCGCATAGACAGCATGTGAGATCTAGTCTCGATCGTAAGGGAGGAGAGCCGGTATAAAGGATAACCCTGTCTTTTTAATAGTTCAAATATATAATTTATTAAAAATTTTAATGCAAATGTATAACTTAACTTAATATCACAAAATTCAAATAATAATTCAAAAAAAAAATTAACCTACAAACTATTATAAAATCCAACAAATTCAGCTCAAGCAAATTAAAAATTTAAATTAACATCCAATAAAAGTTCAAAAAAAAAATTAAAGCTGGCCATGTAGTCCGCCACCCTTGTATTATTTGTTCTGGAATAAGAAAAAGAAGGACAGAATTAAGTATCTGTCAACAAAATAAATTTCAATGGTACTAATGACACTGCTACTGCGTAAAACCAGAAGGGTAGCAAAATGCTTGGTGCTAGTACGTGAGCACAAGGGTAGCAAAATGCTCGGTGAAACACTCAGATAATTTCGGGCTCGAATTATCTTCTGTATGAAAGGATTGGAAGCTCAGGTTATCCCTGACCAGAATAATCTTCTATAAAAAAGGTAGGAAACACGATTTTTTAAACTCAGATCAGCTCTGATACAGTTCAACTCAGCCAAAAGAATGGTGCCATCTACAAGTCAAGTCAAGTCAAGTCGTCCACTGAATTTCGTCGGATTTATATAGCCGCTGTATTCATGGGGATGATTCTAATCTCTTTGTCGTGGCTTAGGCGTATATTTTAGTCACATATTTTGACATTTCACCTCAAATTTGTCGTACTTTTACATTCACCATATTCATTTTGATTTATCCTTTTCATCAACAACAAAATAAACTAAAATGAATTTGCATGAATTAATGTCAGAATACATTGCTGTGGAAAGTTATAACCTCACATTTGTCTATAGTGAGTACCAAATTATTGCTCTTGCACCAATTGTAAAATTTTTGAAGGTCACCTTGCACCTGGATCACAGTCGTTAACAGACTTATTTTGACCGAAAACTTTAAGATCGGCAGCATAAATCAAGACCTTACAGTACTTCATAACAGAGATAATGTCGTCAATACACAGAATAAAGAACAAAGTGCCCAAGTGACGCCCTTTAGGGATGCCATACGAAGCCTGCAAGACTCTAGAGATGGAATGGCGGAATAAGATTTGATATGTTCTGTTATATCTAAATAAGACTCTGTCCATTTTAGAAATGTTTGGGGAAGCCCATACTTTTCCATTTTAAAGACTATCACGTAGAGAGATTACCTGTCGAAAGCGAAAGCTTTACTTAAGTCTGTATAAATACAATTTGTCTGGTAACCTTTTACAAACCCGCCAATGGTATCCGAGACAAATTCCAATAAGTTGGTGGCTGCAAATCTGCCCGAACTAAACCCATTTTGGTTTAAAGAGAGCAAATTCTTATAGGAATTTGATAGTTGACAGAAAATGATAGATTCGAATAATTTAGGCATGCAAAATAATTTTGCAATAGGCCTATAGTTAGAAATTTCATTTTTAGTACCTTTTTTGTGGATAGGTATGATAAAAGAATTCTCCACAATGGCGGAAAGCAACCACTATCGAGTGATTTTTGGAAAATAGTTGTCAGCGGGGCTGCCACGGGGATACAACAAGACTTAAAAAAGGGTGAACGAACCACATCAGGACCAGTTTTGAAGTCATTTGGACGCCCATTAATATGATCGAGTATATCCTCTTCTGAAATTCAAGCGATAGTGAATGAAACGTTATGAGAGTCGTTCTTATGACTGAAGTTGCTATTTTGAGCTTGAGAGTTTGATGAGGCAAAGGCATTGTAAAAAAAAAAAAACAAACATATTGCAAATTTCAGTCGGATCATCACTAGCAGTATCCTTGTACCTCGTGGTATTGGGGTAATCGTCCAATTTTTTGTTTTTTTTTTTCATATTAGTAAACTTAAAAAAGATCCGTGGGTCACTAAATAATGTCGCACGCATGCTTTGAATATATTCATCATAAAGTGTAGATGAAAGTTCTTTGAACTCATTATATGATGTGAGGAAGTTGTTGTGACTTATAATGTCATTGTCCCTCACATATTGCAAGACAGCAATGTGTTGAAATCAATAGAGGTAAGTCTACTGCAAAGTTCCGAAAAATCAGCTTTTCTAAAATTGAAAAAGTATTGCGTTTCGTCACAATATGTGAGGTTTTCGATTTCAAAAGATGGGGGTGGTATTTGTCAAGAGTAGACATTAAAACTGGGGTAGGTTCAACTAATAAGTTACCCGCGTCAGTAGAAAATGCCAGGTCTAACTGCCTACCCATGTCATTCATAACATTACTGATTTTGCTGAGACCAAGAGACGAAATACTGTCCAGGAAAACGGATTCCCTAGTTATTAAGTGGAAGAAAGTCATTTAGTATCCATTGAATATTGGGTAAGTAAAAAATCACCAATTAACAGTAATTCGTCAAAAGGATCCATCTTACCATGGATAAAATTAGATGTTCAAGTCGTAAATTTTCTGATCTTTGTCATCAACAATATTTATGGAGTCTGGAGGAATATAGCAACAAATAATGTAAAAGTCAGATTTTAAACGAGATAACTTAAGAGCAGTAGGTTCGATGTCAACAGTGTTGGAGAAACTGGGAAGCTCAACCTGGCTGCAATTAAACTGGTTTTTGCAGGCGAGCAGTACGCCTCCACCTCGTCTATCTCTTCTACTTGCAAAGAAAAATCCATTTGTTCAGAATAAATTTTAAAACGATTTTATTTTCTTCTTTTTAATTGAATTAATGTGTTAAGTTTTTTAATAACTTCCGTAAAAAAAGTTTTATTTTCATTCAAAATAATAATTTTAAAATGCTTTTTAATTAAGGCCGTATGGAGAATTTTAAGTAAAATGTATCGCCGTGAATTTTTAATAATAACTAATACCAGGGAATTCTATTCGTTTTAAATAATTTTTCTACCGTTAAATACAATCGAATCGAAGATCTTCTACTTTCAATAAAAAGTAGCTATTGATTATTTTTGATTGAGGATTAAAAAATTTCAATTTAATCAAGTTTGCCAGTAAAAAATATTTCTTGAAATTAGTGGATAAGATGTAATTGAATTGCTTATGTAGGCATTAAGAATGTCCTACGAATGATTTTTCGGAATATGCTTAAAAACTATCCACAGATTATTCATGGAAAATATTCCCTAAATTTCCAAAGACAGTGTTTTTATGATTTCTGAAGAAATTCCTCGGAATAATAACGGCATACTTTCCTCGGACACCGTAACTTTTGCCATGTGGCATTCCAATAAAATTCTTTTGATATTCTTTTCTTAGGAATATTCCATGGAATTCATTTTTCGGAGACAGGAAATTTTGGAATAATATCTGGCGAAGTCCAAGGGCTTGGTTACTAGGCAATATTCCAGACGACAAAAAAAAAATTATTGAGGGAGTCAAACGCATCCCCATAAAAAAAATTTCATAATCTTTGAATGTCGAAATATGTGACAAAGACTAACATTCTGTCAAATTTTAAATTTCTATACCTATGTGACGTCTTTGTAGAAAACCATCTATGAGAGACAGACAGACGAACGCAAGAGCGATCTTATAAGAGTTCCGTTTTTTTCTTTTGTTTTTTTCGAACGTAACCCGACTTACTTAAATAATTTTAAGTTTCCTCACAACTGAATCATAATATAGAGACCGACCGTCATTCCTTCAATTCAAAAGTTATAAAATTCAAAGTATTTCCACCATCAAATTGCAATTACTTCAATACACCAAGGAAAATAAATTCCTGAAAACTATTTGCGACAGGAGAAATTTTCTCGTCAGAAAAACATCGAAGCTCAAAAACAAATTTTCACATCCTAAATAAACTTATCTAGCCAAGTTCAAATTCGCTCCTTCGCTTATACCAATTCACCCCGACCAGCATCCTTTAGATAAGTAACTGAAAAGCCGAAGGAACTGTCAAAAGAATTTGAAAACTTCGTAGAAAGTTAACTAGGGCACTGTAAAGTTCAAATAACCTTTCATACTTGAGGGGAATACTATTGGCATAGGTTTTGTGTAACAAGAATTCCTTGAATACCATCTCCGACCCCGTTGTGGTCGGGTCATTCTTTTTATTTGATTTTCTTGCAACCACGAACAGCACAGGTTTAGCTAAAGCATAGAGTAGTTTACCGCCGCCATATTGAGTACATGATAGTCTTAACACCTTGACGGATTTCTGTGAGTTCTTTTTTTTCTCCATTTTCACTTTAACCCTTTTCCACCATTATGTTGGATGTCCTAGTTTTAAATCACTCTCTTTCCGTGTTCTTCCACCTCTACCATCTTCTACCTAATGTTTTCCACCCGATGATTTCAAGCATTTTTGATATTCGCGTGGAAAATATGTATTTTTACCGGAAATGAATGGTATTTGCATAAAATAAGAGTATCTCCCCAGTCGCTTCAATATTTCCCTATCCCCCAAGACTGACATGGTCCAGAACTTTAAGAAGAATTTATCACGCGGCTTTGGAAGTTGTTCAATGAAGCCGTTCACGGAGGCAATTCTATTAAGCGCATTCGTACACAAAGGGGATTTGCCTGGTTATGCAAATTTTCGAAATATTTCAAGCACAAAAAGAAGACGGGAATGAAAAAAAACTTTTCTAAGGAAACGTTGGCCGCATCGAGATAAAAAATGAAATCGAATTCCACGCAAAATGAAAAGTTCAAGGACAAAAACTGCCAGCATATCCTGCTTTTAAGGGATGATGATCTAGTAAAAGGGGGAAGAAAGAAAGAAAAAAAATGAATGAAGAAAAAAACGCACCATTGACAGGGCCGCAGCAGAAATTCTTTTGAAGAGCTCTGGAGAGCCTTCTTTTGCACAGAAATTCTGAGACATGTTTTTTTTTTTTTTTTACATTTTCTTAATGATGGTCCCATTGATATCGTATAAAATATTCCGTACTTCCCAGGGGGGAGATGGCGAATTCTATCGTTATACACGCAACCTTATCACCGTGAAGGATCTTGAAAAAACAGCAACCAGCCTGCCTGCAACGTACACGGCCCTCTATTCACCCACAGGCACTGAGCTCTATTAAAGCGTAGTCAATCTAACAAAAGGCCGGATGGGCTTTGCTTTAGATCCATTTTTGTCTACCAAGCGTTTCAATTTCATTGTTCCCATACATACGGATGAATCAGTCATTCATGCGGAGAATTTAGTACCAAAGTTCAGTGAATTTCGTACAATTGTGGGGGAGTAAATCCTGCGCATGAGTGACCATTCGTCCCATTTTGCCCCATGTTACCCCATTTTGCTCCATTTTTTTTCCCTGACCAGATTGACTTAGATCAGTTTTATGACACAATATCCTGGATTCACCAGACTTTCAAAGCACACAAATTGTTTTAATATTCTACTTAAAATCTAAGCGAAGTGGCCTATGTCATAAGTGTCTGCAGCTGCTCAATTATTTAGGAGTCAGGAATCTCCTGTAATAATGTCCTTTCTATCCAGTAAATGAATGTCATGAGGTAGGTATATACCTATGTATATATGTATGTATTAGGAGGAAAATTATGCAGAAAATATTGGTGAAATATTATAGTTCCATGTAATTTTGAGGATAATTTTAATATTGGGTTTACAGCGACATTTTCCAGGGGTAAATTCTTCAACATTATACTACAGCCACGTAGGTTCTGTGTATTGTATATACTTATTTACATACATACTCGTTTATATGTATTTATCTAGTTTAAATTTGACATCAACAAGTATTTATGAAATCTATCATTAACAGGAAATTTTCACAATGGAATGTTGAGAGTAGATAGTGTCAGTAGGATATCAGCATTATTAATAAATTTCTATAATTAGAGAGGAAATTCTTATCCTGCTGATGTGAGTATGATGATTAACTTCTGAACAAGAAGTATTGAATATGTGTAAAGTTTGATTCGGTTAAAATATATAAATTGGATTTATATTAAGGTTAAAGGTTCCCGATATTTTTATTTTTTAAATTCTTTATCGAAGGAACTTTTAGTCCTTAAGAAAGTTTTTCAGAAATCAGTAAGAAGTTCATTCAAATTTTGAAGGAAGTCGATAATACAGCTCAACTTTACTTGTCAATTAGAAATTAAGAAAAGTCTAATTTATTCAATTCAGAAAAATAAATTGAATTGTTTTCATGAAAATATGTCATTATTTTAATTATGTGGTAATTTTCTTAAGGGGGGTTATTACTGAAACCTTAAAAAACACGAAAACTTAATACGACTTTGCGTCAAATCTGTACATATTATCATGATCAAAATTGCACACAGTTTGAGAAAAAGCATAAACTTAGATAATAACGTGTCAAAAATAAAGATTTTGGGGTTTTATATGTATGTAATTAGCTTTTGAAAATATTCAAATTCATGAAATTTGCAAAGGTTGGTACAAAACAACGTAATAATGGTACATCAATTAGATAAATTTGTACTTGAGTATGGAAGATATTCAGGTGGAAGAAGAAGTAACGGAGAGAAAACTAGTAAAAAAGTTTTGGTTACTAATATATTTTGGTTTGAATGTTGCTATTTTCAGAGACGAATAACTATCACAATTATGATATTATTGGAAATAAAGTTCAATTTGTAACAAAGATCGAACCTTTGCTGTTTATTTTGAAAAACTCAAATTGTTTAGTGCAATGATAAAAGAAATATAGTCAAAAATGTTAACCATAGTAATGGCAAAAATTTCTTATTTTATATATTTTGCATACAATTTGGCGTTTTTAATTCATTTCCTCACCGTCAGATGGAATTAGGTGGTTTCGGAAAGTATTCACTTGTTTTAAAAGCTCTGCGGCGGGCTGTAGTGTGTAGGCTCCACTGACTTATAACAATGGACTGAGCGATTTGCTATTTCATGCGGCACAAAAAATATTGTGTTTCCGTATATCACCGTTAGAGCAACCTTTAAAACGATTGCATAGAAAACATGCAAAACTCAACCAATCAGATGAAATTTTACACCCGTAAGTCGAACTTAATTAAAAAATTATATTTTCTTGTGCCCAAGTGATATTTTAATCGCTTATAAGGAATTAAACTCATTCCGACTTTAATTTTCAAAAGATTTTCTTAACTGAATCCTGCTTATGGGCAAGAGAGACAGAGCATGGTAAACACTATCTTTACCTTATTCCTACTGCGGTGATTGCATCTTTAGCCAACATAAAAACATCAAATGGCATAAGCAAACGTTCCGGAATGCAATGTTTTGTGTTGGTAGCTCCAACTCTGCCATAGGGCGAAAGAGAGGACTATAAAACTTGTGCCATGCTTTCCTATAGAAAAATGACAATACGCTCAGTCCATTGTTATAAGTCAGTGGTAGGCTCGGAAAGTGTATGCCGCCATTTTCTGCATTAGATGTATGAGCGTAGATTTCGCGGAATATTTTAAGTTTTATCATTGATAATTTCTTGTTTTTGCTTGGGAGGCGAGAAATTATTTTGGCAGATCTATTTATAATCGATTTGTTTATAATTGTGAGTAAATATTACGGGACCTGTCAGTAAAATTCTATCCAATAATATTATGGAAAACTGAATATTGCTAGGTATGTAAATTTGTGTAAATGAAATATATAATCTTATAAGCCGTAACACAGAAAATCGACCAACTTTGTCTAATTTTATTTATTTTTTTATTGTGATGAAATTTTACAGGAAGAATGGCAATATTGAAAATAGCAATTTTTTGTTGCGATCCATTTATGACCGAGATATGGTCTTTTGAAATTTGAAAAATGTCGAAAAATTTGCTTAGTAGATGTAACTTTATCCTCATATCTCCATGAAATAAACTTTATTTATTTTGGGAAGATTTGAGGTTTTCGAGAAAAATTAATCAAAGTCATTTTCCTAAAAAGTTGCTTTCAAGGATATCGGATCTTTCGGTTATCCTTGAAAATCTTAAAATGTGCAGTCTCGATATTTTTTATTTTATTGTATAGATCTTAATCGCTATTGGGTTTTGGTGAAACTGTGGAAAGGATAAAATGGTTATTGGTAAAATCTAACTCGTTAAACTAGTTCTTTTGTTATCTAGTTAATACCATGGTAAAACCGACATAGTGTGAACATTGCCATAGTTATATGAAACTCGGAAGAGTTTTATTTGATGAGCGGCTTCAGTAAATTAAAATTTACCCAATCAATAAATGATGCCAGACAAATTACAAGGAAAAGTGTTTAGCTAGCAGCACAGAGTGTATAAATTTTGTTTGCCCTTTGCCTGCTCCTCACGCAGATTCATTTTATAAGTTCCAAAAAAAATTCTGTGAAAAATCCTACAGACAAATCTAAAAGCTCGCTTCCCTATGCAATCCTTCTGCTGCGATTTGTGATTTGTTTCAATTTTCAAATTGCATACGTTTATGCGTTTATGTTCCACTGTGCTTCTGATAGCGGAAATCGTGAGCTTTTTTTTGGTGATAACCCCCCTTAACTCGAAATAAACAACGAATTTTTCTTTACTGCACAGAAAATTTCATTATAACAATGAAATTTCATTTCATTTAAACAATGTATGCATCGTTTCACCTATGAAAATATTGTTACGCGCCACAAAGTGATACAAGCGACATCTATTGGAAATGGAAACAACTTTAGGTTAGTGACATCCTAGTAAACTGGGTTTGGAGAATGGAATATTCAGGAAGGTTCTAGGATAATTCGTAGAGTATAAATACGGCGCTGCTCACATCCAGGAGGCGAGTATTATTTAAGACAGAGAAGTGAACGAAGTAAGCTATTTGGATTGCGATAATTAGAAGTACAGTACTAGCGATAAATAAAGAGTTGATTTGATAATTATTTGTGAATTTGCGAGAGTAAACAGTAAAGTTAAATAAAGAAAGAACTTTTGAATTATATCTGAAATATTGTATTTTAAATAACGAATGAAGGCCACGCTCGTAATAATGGAAATCAATGAAAATTTGCTCATCATATTAGTGAAAATATTTCATTATTTTGAATTTATCTTTACACATTCAATGAAATATTTTCATAGCTTCGTTTTTACATTAATGTTCATTAAAATAATAGAGATTTTTCATTGATCTAATATTCAATTCATAAAAACAATAAAATCTTAACTAAATGTCAATGAAAACTTTCTAACTTAACGGTGAAGAAGAATTTATCAAATCAATGAAAATTAAATTGAGGCATTAAGATGCGGTCATTTATTAGCTTCTGCAGTTTTCTTCAGTCAGTGTTTGCCCTTTTTTGAAAATTGAGTTTCGTGCAATAATTCAATTCAATTCAATTTTTATTTTCTGGCAAATGGTACAATAAGACTTACAGAATCTTTTACCTGCACCTACTGTTACTGAATATATAATATATTGAATTAAAAGCAAATGAATAAACTTAGAGAAAAACAAAATTAAATTAAATATAGCTAAAAAAGTTAAAATATTAAGAAAAGAGAATTAACATGAAGATAATAATATTATTAAAATTAAACAAGAATAATAACAGAATTCAGATTGAAGTATATAAATTCAATAATAGCAATTAATATAACATAATTGTATTGATTAAAGAAAAAAAGAAGAAGAAAAAAATTAAAAATTAAGATCTCTGACAATGACAATTAAGTGTTTTGTGTTTTGAGTGAGTGCAAAAATAAATAAATTTTGTGATCATAAGTTGTCAATAGGTGAGTGAGTATTGGTATAAAAGTTCCTGGAAGCCCCCAAAGCGCTGGTTCTTTGAAAGTTGCCAGGAAGTGAATTCTACAAACGTATTACTTCGAAAAAGTAATAGTTCTCCATTATGGAATATCTGTATCGCGGAATTAAAATGTTAAGATTTCTAGATGAACCCAGGAAAACTAACTCTTCATGTAAGTAAGAAGGTACACGGTTTTGATATATAATTCTTTGAAGAAAAATTAACTGCCTTCGAACAAGAAAAGTATTTAAAGAACATCCAAGTATGTGCAACCGAAACGGAGAAATGTGATCAAATCGTTTCAGGTCCAAAGACAAATCATTAAGACCACCAATTTCCTAGCGCAAGAAGAATCGAAACGGGGGTAAATTAGACAAGACCCAACAAAATATGGCAATAAAGGCGTTTTAACTAGTTTTAAACGTAAGTGCGTTGTTAGTATACTAGCTGATAACCACATCCTCCGAAGGCCACCATAAACGTTACGAATTATTTCATTTACATGGTCACAGCAGCTCATTGAGGTGTTCAGAGTAAAGCCGTTATTTTTAACTTTATTCACAAAAGGTAGGGTAGTTCCATCAAGAATGACCGGAGGTAATTCGCTTATATCAAGATGTTGTCTATAAAATACCATTGATTAGGATTTAGTGGGATTTAATATAAGCTGATTTTAGGACGCCTATCTTGATACTCGCTCCAAGTCAGAGTTTAGGCGGCCTACGCAGTCGTCCATTAGACCAAGCGGCCTATTCAGGTAGAGTTGTACAAATGGATGTTACAGTCCTGGATGACATTAGGAAGATCGTTAATATACAGACTAAAGAACAGTAGTCCAAGAATAGATTCTTGGTGTACTCCGCAATGTAAAGGTAGTACTTCTGAGAGACACTCATCAGCAATCACCTGTTAGGATCTATTTGCCAAAAAATCAGCTATCAAAGAAATGGCCGACGTAGAAAAATTGAATCGTGAAGCTACTTTTGTCAGTAACTTAGGATGGTTGACACTGTCGAAAGCTTTTGAAAAATCCAGTAGAGTCAACACTGCAAGGTCATTACTATCTAAAAATTTACGAATACCACTCGTGACTTTTAAGAGAGCGGGTTCACGACTATGGAAAGCACGAAAGCCCGATTGCTAGCGAGTTAGAAGGTTTTTGCTTTCCAAGTGTTCAAATATTTGGGAATAAATATTATCTTCTCAAGGGCCTTTGAAAGATAGCATAATACACTTATTGGCCTGTAGTCAGTTAAGTTACTTGGATTACTAATATTAGCTATTGGCCGCACAATCACGACCTCCAACAAATGGGAAATTCAGAAGATGTCAAGCAAGCATTAAAGATATGCATGTGTAGAATGAATTATATAAGGTAGAACTATCTTGAGAAATTGGGGAGGATCTCTATCTGTACCCACTGCATCATATTTTATTGAACGGAAAGCTTTAGTGACTTCTTCGATATTAACACAACAGAAACTAAGACCGTCCGTCTGAGCCTCACCTACATTTCCGTTCACAAAATCTACAGAGGCTGTGGCAAAATTCAGAACAACAGATTGTGTTGATGTAAAATGAACATTCAAGGTATTAGGATCTAGTTCACATGCATCTGTATCTTTTCAGAAAATACCTGAGCATTTTAAATTGTTCCACAGTCTTTTTGGAGGCAGGTTAATGTCAAATCTACGTTTGAAATAGCAAAATTTAACTGCACGAATCTTGGAATTTACTTTATATCTAATTGTTTTATAATAATTACGGCTTTTATTAGTTCTTATATCGCGCTCAACAATTAATGAAACTCTTGGAAAAATCACGGGCAACCGTTCACTTTGACCGACCTTGTTCTGAGAGGTGCATATTTGTCATGTAGATGGTAAATCGGGTTGTAGAAAATATTCAATTTATAATTTATGGGGTTAGATAAAGTTCAGTCCAAGGCAGAGCGGCACATTCTTGAGCTAACTCAGCCACATCAATATTTCTGCAATTTCTAAAAGAAATAGTATTAAATAACTTATCCGGTTGTATTAAATTGTATGTTAGAATAAGATATTATGATCAAATATAGTAGGAAGTTCAATCTGGTAATGAAATAAGACGGCATTAATATCAGAAACAAGGAGTCTAGCATTTTTGGATTAGAAGTGTTAAAATAGGTATAGGTTGATTATTTACATGACTTAAGTGGGGCAGCTCTGAGTGTACCTAGTGCCTGTACTGATTCAAATTCAATAGCAAGCTCAACATTAAAAAGTGCAGGTGGGCAGTAAACGGCTGTAAGTAAGCATTTTTGACTATTGGTACTAACTTCCACACATAAGAATGATTTCGACTTCGAACATAAATAGCTACACCTCCCCCGACTCGATTTTTCCTATCATTGCGATGCAATCTATATATGTATTGAATTAAACAAAAGAGAAAAAAAATGTAAATGCACAATATGTCCAAAATGTTTAAAATGAACGACACCATATGTCAATTCCAGTAATTAATATATGGGGACCTGCGTTTATAAATCACAATTTTAATCAATTCCAATAATTGACATTTGTTGAACTAGGTTTACAAACAGACATTTGTGGAGTTCTGAAATTCAAAATGGTGGTGGGTAGTGTAGCGATTAAAAGAGATATCATTGGTTATCATTCACTTTTAATCATCGAATTCACTCATTTAACAAAGTTAAATAATTCTACACCAAAAATTTAAAAAAAAATGGCCACGAAATTTGGTGCCAGATTTTTTACTCTCAAATTTCCTAAGTGGAACGATGAACAATTTGATGAAAAATTCTAAGTCCAAAAACAAACCGAAGAACACTTGAAACTTTAACAACTTGCATATAAAATCAACTATAACCACCTTGGCATAATGTTGACTTTATGACAACTCGAAAAAAAAATAGTTCGAATGAAGGAATGACACGCCTTTTATAGACAGATTTGTTTCAATTTCACTATCCATAATGTGAAATTATCAAAATATTGCCCTTTTGTGAATAAATTAAGATTCTTAATTATAATTGGTATATGCCAAAATGAATTTCACATTTTTTGCATGTTTACCATAAGGATTTAATATTAATTTTCCTGATTTAAATTGATTTTTACGAACTTTTCTTCTACCTTATCGACGCGCCATTTTTTAGTTCATTCGACATAATTCCTTTCTCGATTTTCGCGGTTTTGTCTTGCTCGCACCTTGCCTCTCTTTCACACTCGTTAGTGTGAATCGAAATAATTATATTCGCGAAACGAACGCGACAATTAAAATCGCGCAAGTTGACATACCGCATGTCATGGAAATTGAAGTTTCGCCGTGTAATTTTTACTTCGAAATGTCAAACGCGCGCGAAGTGTTTTTTATTAAATTTATTTAGTTTAATAGTGTATTGTGTAGTGTTTTGTGGTATCATCATCGGGGGAGACCATTATCTTCAGGAAATTATAAAATTTTTGTGGATTATGTTGCATTTTGTGTTAGTCTTTAAGGTTGGGGGACACCTGCAAAGGTGAGTTAATTTTGGGTACTTATCACCTTAATTATCCACCAATTTTCAATAATCCTAGTGCAATTGCCTTACTAATTTTGTTTTATTGTGTTGATTGTGTTATAGCAGTTAATTTAATAGTACTTCCCTGCATTCGATGTTATTTGTTTTGGTGTTGTTAATAAGGAAAAAAAAACTTTGCATGCTATATAGCTTTTAATTAATTTGTTTATTAGTTCATTTGTTACTTTGTTTTTCTTACTAAGTCAAATTTTATATGTGTTTCATTTATTTAACTTCATTTCCTTTACTCATTTCAGATCATCGAGGGATCTTTGAACCTGTGGCATACTCCAGGTGCCGGTAACATGCCTTGCCTTATTTTTATTTTGAATATGGTAAATTCCCTTTTTTCCTTTTCAGGTTCGTCGAACAATATATAATGAGTGAATACACGTGAGATGGAACAAACAATAATCGAATCAGTGTGTTGTGATGACCCTTGTGATATAATAAGCAAAATTAATAATTTTGCCGAAATCGAAAAACTTGTGGAACTACTAAGTGAACTAGGTGGATCAGCTTTTATGGTAGTTTCTAGATATATGAAGAAATAATTATTATTGTTCTATTTTGTACTATTTTGAATTTAAGAGCATAGTATTAGCGCTGCAAGCTTAAAATATATGCGTAGCAATCATTTGGATGCTATATGTTCCAAGCATAAATACGGACAAAGGATAATTTTTGAGCGCAACCTTCGACGAAAGTGGCAAGAGAAAATGGTAAGTACGAGTATATTTTAAATTATTATAAGCGGTATAATTCTGATTGTAATCGTAAATATTGTTAATTTCTAAAAAAAATATATAATCAAGGTTCAGAAAATGTAATTCTATATTTCAACTGAGTTTAATATTTTGAATAATAGTTCAACTTTGAAATCGGAACCATTTATTAAGATTTACTTTAAATAAGTGCATTGTTTATTTTTTCTTATAAATGGCGGAGCAATACGGAAGGGTGTGTCTTTCCCTTCGTTTACATACCCGTGCATATATATTAATTCAGAAAGTAGGCACTAGGGCTAGAGGATTGAATCTGATATTTTTTAAGCGAGCAAACTTCCACATATATTCCTCGCGTTTTGTATTTTATTGTCTAAGAATGCTTGTTTACGAATTTATTTTAAATAAAGTTGCAAATTACAGAATAATGCTGAAGGCACTGCATCGTTGCCCTCTACCTAATCTTTATCAAATTTTAATGATATTTTCGAGTGCTTAAATTCACACTCATTTACATCCCCACGTGAGGAGGTGCATTAAGTAATTCTTTTTATATTCAAATCAAATAAAAATAGTTCTCCAGCATTTAAATGTAGAAGACCTACTCAAAGCTAGTTGAAAAAGGATAAGCAATTAATATAGCACTACAAAAATTATAATAGTTTTAACACGAAACACCGAAGAATTTTATGCCGAAATAATCATTGAGAACATAGTTAATAAGAAAATTAACACAGCATCAAAATATATTGAGCACTTGTCCAAAGAGTTCCAGAAAATTTTTCCGACAGAAAATAAAGTGAATAATAAAACCAGACTATAGAAGAATAAAATAAATAAAAATATTTTTTATAGGATATATACTTCATCGCAGTTCCTAAAGAGAGAGTTCTAGTGGCTTGCCTTCACTTACTATATTGAATTCGAGTGGTTTTTTAAAAGTTATCGGCCTCAGGTGATAATACCAGCTTTTCGGATATGATGTTCCATTAAATATCGTTATCATTTCTTACATCTTGGAAATAAAACTCATATTCGTCAGGTCCATCAATATAGAACATTTTCACCACCGATCTCACCTTTCAATATTATGCATAGGAAATTTCTTGTAGTTATCCCTATCTATTGCTGTTAATTCATTTATTTTAATCATTTTAATTAAGGAAACTGTTTTATTAATCGTCTTTAAAGTCTGTTGCTGTTTCAACACCACCCTCTTAATTTTTTTCCGTAGTTATCAGGATTTCTTAAGAATTCGACTGTGACCGATTTTCCTGCCAATTCCCCGTACAGAATACCCTAAAAATTTTAACTTTGCCTTTTTCATGAAAACATATTTTGCTTGGATCTTAAGGTCATGACCCCCCCCCCCCCCACATACCCTAAGAATTAATGTAAAAAATATTTAATTAATTGAGTTATTTGAAAAATATATTTTTTTATTTTATATTCTTTTAATTTATAAAATTCAAACAAATTATACAAAATATTTTTATTCTATACCTTAAAAAATAAAAATTTATTTTAGTGAATATTATTGTATGAAATGCATGAATTTGAGTTTGGGACCCCAACTCTAAGTGATCCAAAACCCTCGAGAAACGAAATAGACTCCCTCACTACCACATGAAAGGCCTACCTTAGTCCTAAGTCCTAACATTCTAAAATATTTGCAGCATTCTTATATTAAACCACCGACATGTGTAATATGGACTGACTACGTCCATACAAATACACAGCTGAAATTTGGCTAGCTTCTATATGGCGTTCTCTTTGGGTCTAAGCACCAAGTATCAACCGAGAGAGAACGGTAAACAACAAATAAATAAGTGAGTTCGCCGAAATAAATGGTTTTAAATTAATTAGTTGGGTTAATTAGTGATAAAAGCATTTTACCAAAAAGTTTTATTAAAATCACTTTTCAACTTCCCGCCAATAGTTTTTTCAATGTTGACAACGACGTAAGAACTATTTTTGACACACAAAAATTGAAATAGCATATGGAGCAGTCCATATTATATATGCCAAGGTGTAAAACTGAGAAAAGTTGGGTTTGAATGTCCTGCAGTTTGCGCCCTGAACTTACAAGAGTAGTATTGTATTAAAAAATGACTTTTTGCAAAAAAAATTATATTAAAAAATGGGACATAATCCACGCGGCTTAATGCTGAAACCTTCCTAGTACCTCCAGACATTACTGCGGTGGCTAAGCTAAGCGACTTACGGCGCGGGATTGTGTTTTATTCTCAAGATCCGTCCCTGGGTATCAATATTGGTCTTATCGTTAGACCAATTCTAGTTTTTTACTTCTTCACTTTTAAAATGATTTCAGTAATCCCGTTGCTGGCCTTTATGTACAAACATTTTCTTAAGAAAAAAGAACGAGCCAAGTAATACCGTACAAAAATATTTTACCTACCTGCGCCCAATTCTGAAAAAACAGTAAAAATACTTGATGGACGTAACCTGTTGCTTGATAGTGTATGGATGGATTGGATGGATTTACAAGAGCCTTAGATTGCTAGGGGTCCTTGGAAACAAGACAACTACAAGGGGCATTATTCACCCTCTAAATTTACTGCTGATAAATTCCAGAGAGACGCTCTAATGAAATTCAGGTGTGGTGTACATGACCCTACTTTCCTGCCTTTATACAGTTCATCCAGAAGCTGTGAACCAGGAAATCTGTAACGCTTTCTTGAAAGAGCCGAACAGTACAGAGAAAGTGATTCACTTTTTCGTCTCCTCTCCGCATCCTTAAAAACCAGTAGATACTCAGCAGAAGTAAGCTTTATTAGGTTAGCGATGTATAGCAACTTATTTACATCTGGATTGGATTACTTTTCTCTTTTCATGGGAATGAAACTAACTGGTAAAGTTTTGGTTGGAAAGTGTAAGAGAACCTCTATATTTATAAAAGGAAGATTTAATCTCTGCAACGTAATTAAAAAACCTCAAGTGTCCGCACAATTTCAACTTTTCGTAATTATTTAAAGAAAGAAATTAACATTTTTGCGAAATTAAAAATAATTCAAGATACCAAATATTACATGATAAGTATATGAGCCATGGGATGGGGGTATACATAATTTCCACATTTTAAGGGTGCATCAGACCATGAATAACGAGTACGCAACCATTTGGTTACAAAATGAAAAGAATTCTTTTATATGTGGTTAAATTTGGAACAGGGGCAGGTGTAATTATAAACTTCCCGGGAAATATTACTTTCAAACGAAACATTTTTATTCTGTGCAGTTTTTCGTTTTTATTTTTTTGTTCTTGTCTGCATTATAAATCAGAAATATAATTAACCTGTTCTTGTGCAGAGAGAACAGCCTAATTAAATAAAGGTAAGGAAAGCTTGCACCCCTTGTATATATGTAGTGATGAATGATGACACAAAAGTAGAAGGCTCATTTAGTTATATATCCTTAGCTTTGCTCTTGGCTCCCGTTTATTAAACTATAAAATGCTCATAGTCATTGCAATGCTACTGATGATGGAAGAACTCTCGTCATTCACTCACCTCTGGTAGTGAAACTTTTAAAAATTCCCACAAAAAAATATTCATCTTTAAAATCCGTAGATGTTGAATAGTTTACATGGAGAGATACTTTTTCTTTTTAAATATTTGAAATAGAGACGCCTTGAAATATTGTAGAGTCACGGAGTCGACGAATTTCATGTTGAACGCTTTTATGCAACTCTCTTTCTTGAATCGTCGTCGTCATCTCGATGTAGTTTTGTCTTCAGAACAAGCAAACATCTGGCCACTTCTTGCTAACAACTTTTTTTCTGTTCGAAAACTTAAAACATACAGAAAAGTTTTCAGAAAGTTTAAAATAGGCGACAAGTGGTATAATATCAGTGCATTTGCTCCTCTAATGTGGAAATATAGAAAACTAGAATGCATGCAAGTTTTTCAGTTTCGTTCAAAAATTCTATTTAATTCGAATATGAGCGATGTAGATTCATTGCAAACAAGTGTTTTTTTCAGGTACTTTTCATAATTATTTTCCAGAAATAAACATTCCCGAATAACTTCAGCTTTAAGGAATACTGATGAAAATAAAAACTATTCCCGTTTGATTTAAGTGAGATAAAAGAGTTTTGGATATTTTCATAAATATTCTTTGCGGATTTATATAAGTGTGAAAATGTATGACCACCATAAAATATGACGTCGCTATACATAATTAGTAGTTGGAGATATTTCATATTTAGCTGCCAATAACACAACTTTTTGTCCATCGATTTTAAATCTGATACCAAGTTAAGCGGACGAAAAAGCAGTGAACCACCCTTGATATTGAATTGAATCAGAAAATCTTTTTTTCTGGCTTACAGTGAGTTTTATAACTGATATTTATTTATTTTGGCCCATACGGTACTCGAACCAACAATATTTAGAATCGATTATACATAGATGAGGAATAGAAAAATTTAAAAACTTTTTCTTTTTAACGATTCTAATAGATATAAGCTCTTGGCTTTACGCCATATATTCCTACTTTTAAAACTTTCTATGTTTTAGAACCGTCATCCCAAATTAGGGCTTTGTTTTCTAGAGCTGAGAGATAATATTGCACTACACCCAAAAAGAGGATTTTTTGTGCTATCTTCCACAAGACAAAGAGTTAAATAGAGAATATTAAAGGAACTAATAAGTGGAAAGTGATAATGAGTTTTTACTCTTTCGAGACCCGTACAAAATATGAGTCTACAGGAAATTCTCAAGCTACTGCATATGAGCAGAGAAAATTAAAAAAACAAGTACCGAGGTACTTCAGTTTCTGACCTAAAAGCGGAAGACCAAAAATTCCATAAAGAAATTTTTGGGAGTATAGGTACTGTGTGTAAGGTGTTTCGATCAGCAGTAACAGGGCGATCTCATCAGGACAGCAATGAACCCTGAAAACTGCCTGCTGTCTACACTACAGTGGATATTGATTTTGAAATAAGTCTATATAAGTCCACCAGCAACTTATTCCTACCTGAGTTCACTGTAGTGTAGTTATTAAAGGAACTAGTTGATAGATAATGAATTTTGTTCATTTTTATTTAAGATAAAACATATTTTTTTGTGAAAAAGGTTGAAAAAATAAAAATCCTTTTAGTAATGCTTATGTTGAATGGTGAATTTAATCTGAAAGAAATAGAAGAAGAATCAGTTCAAGATGAGGAGCTCAGTGAAAAGAAAAATTTGAATAACAATGAGGTAAAAATATGTAAACTTTCTTATATTGCTTGGACCGCAACATAAAATAGCTTACAGTAATTTCTTATTTTAGTTTATTAATTAATTTAAACTCTTAGTTAATGTACAGATTTCAGAGGAATACTTCTATTTTTTTTTTTTTTATTAAAAAGAAAACGTTATTTTCACGTTAAATTCACGTGGCGTTATAATTATGAAACAACCAAAATGTTTTTTTTTTGTTTTTTTTTTTTTTAATAATTGCAATGAGAAATGATTTAAAAAATTACGAAGCATTTCGAATGTGCTACTTAATTCAAGAAGACGGATAAACTTTTTCAGAAATGTATACAATGTTATTCCTTGATGTGAAAATGGGTTTGTTTTCAATTTATTTCAGATTTTCGAAGGAATTTATTAAGCATTCCTATTTTCTTAAATTTCTAACAGAACCTATTTATGCATCGTCGTCGTAAACGGACTGGTAACCTGGTGCTGAAGGAGCAAAGCCAGCAGACTGCATCGGCGTAGCTGCAACTACCGTTGCGGCCATCAAGTTGACATAAGGTCGACTTGGTCCCAAAACTCCAACTTTTCTCTCGGAATCGTGCGATGCAACCTGTCATAGGGATAACCTGCGCTGAAGAGGGTCATTCAATCGCAGAACACTTGCAGCCGCCAAGTTGTCATAAGGACGACTAGATTCTTTGCCAGATATTTCAGGTGCAGAGGTCGCTCAAACTATCAGACTGATTAGGTAGCCAACATTTCGACCAGTACAAGGTAAAATGATCTGGTTGCATTAGTTCCCGGAAGTGAGCTTTCAAGACATCCACGAATTCAGCTTTTCAAGCCCTCAATTTCCTGCGCCAAGCAATTCTGCCTTTTTAGCAGAACAGTTACCGCGTCAAGCAATTACAGCGGAGCAGCTACATTCTATTGAGGACGTAGTAAATGGAACGACTTGTCACAGTAAGCCTTGGCAACCCCAAGCACTTTTCTCTAGTTTTTATGTTAAAAATTGAAAGCTCTCAAACAGTCAAAGTATGAAATTGTCCAATTGTAAGTCATCTAATCGCATCGCTAGGAATTGTTTATAAGCAAGAGAAAATGTTACAATTGGTCTCAGACTAATAATATTATACCCTAAATGATAACAAAAGTTAAATAAAGTCAAACACCAATCTCTGTATGGCAATACCAAGAAAGGGCCCGATTTGGTGCTTTTTTGAAATTTTATTTACTATTTTTATGAAAACGCTCAGCTCTTTACGTGGACGCATTCTCAGACAGTGCCCAAATATATAGTGAAAAACGAAATTTGCCTAGACAGTAAAAAATAATTCCCTAAAGTGAGTGGCAACAATTTGTGCCACAAAGGTTAGATATTTGTCGATAAAGTTAGGGAAAACACCACCTTGGAAAATGTAGATTAGGTTTTTCTCCTGCAAATGTAGGGATTTTCTGTTTTTCCCCCTAAAATTTAGGGAATATTCCCTAAAATGTAGGGAATTTTCAATTTTTTTTTTAATTATTTCCCCTAAAATATAGGGAGTATTCCCTAAAATGTATGGAAGAGGTGGTAGGACCACCCCTTGAAAAAACATAAGTTTGAGCTGAATAGCTCATTTCTTATGGTCCATACTACTAGGTAGTACGGAAGCTATGTTGGTGCGGTGGGCACGCTGAAACAAAATATTGAAAAACAATATGACTTGTTTTCAAAAACAATGTGTGAATTATATAAACGAAAATATGTTTCCATTAAAAATGCTGCATAATACCTAATTTATTGAATGTTCTCTTCCTTATATCCAAAAAAGCTAACATTTCGGGAATTTTACGAACTTTATAGGTTTTCTAGTGCCAAATACCTAAATTTATTGAAAGTTCCATTGATTTGGGGAAATATAACTGATTTTCCCTTTATTTCGGACAAAATTACATTTATTTTTAAGCAAAAACGCGTCTTAAATTTTATTATTTTTTACAGTGTACGAAGGAGTTGTTCTGCACGTATGGAAAACACTAAAAAAAGTAATGAAAAGGGGACTGTAAATAAGAACCCCGATTATAGTTAAAATTTAGAGGTTTATTAGGTCCACTTCACTTGATTACACTAATTCAGCCTATGACTAATATAAAAAAAAAATTCTAGATCGCGGAAGATAAATTAAATATACAATTCCGAATAGATATGTTTTATTAAGATATTACTTATTTTACTAAATTAATTCTTCGTTAAATTTTTAGAATATTGTTAATTGAATATATTCACGCTTTGAAAATGGCAACACATATTATGTAAATACATACATATATATATTGTTACGCGCTACAAAGTGACACAAGCGATATCTGTTGGAAATGGAAACAACTGTAGGTAAGTGACATCTTAGTAAATTTTGGGGTCGGAGGACGGAATATTCAGGAAGCTTCTAGTATAATTTGTAGAGTATAAATACTCCCCTTCTGACATCCAGACAGCGAAATGAACGAATTAAACTATTTGGATTGTGATAATTAGATGTACAGTACTAGTGATAACTAAAGAGTTGATTTGATAATTGTTTGTGAATTGTGAGAGTAAACAGTAAAGTTAAATAAAGAAAGAACTTTTGAATTATATCTAAAATATTATGTGGTAAATAACGAACTAAGGCCACGCTCGTAACAATATATAACCAATTTGATGAAGGAATCGACTTTATGGCGGTGTAAAGGAGTTAATAAGTATCTCTAGTCGTTCCTAGGAACAAGATACTTTACTTCTGTCGCGACCCATAGTAAAGTTTGAATTAGTAATATTAATTCTAATCGATATCCACAATAACTATATTTATCTCAATCGAAACCCAAGATAAAGTTATTTTGTTAATATTTAGGGCTCGGAAGTTGATGACCTCAAAATTTAGAAGAATTCATTTAAGAAATGACAATAAAAATTTAAAAAATAAAATAAAATATATAATTATAAAATATCTTTGTATTTCGACATTATGTAATTTAAAAGAACGACAAATTAATTTTTTACACTTCAGGATATGGAAATAATTAATCTGTGCATATACCAACTTATGTATATTGAGTTTTTACTACAATGAATGACGAATATCATTTTAAGCTGTTCAAATGAAAATGAACGCCGATTATCTGACAGCACATTTTTATACATTGAAAAAGATCTTTCCAAGTTCAGTGAAGTAATTGGAGCGTATATTTGACATAAATAGAATCAGACAATTGTAAATCTTCTGCATCACTATCTAAATCACATACATATGTCTCTCCAGAAAGCACTTTTGATATCTTGGACAACGTTTTAAACTCCGAATTTTTATCTAAAACTTTGAGAAGCTTTCCATATTCAATTGCATTAACATCTCCGAGAGCCGATTTAAATTCGTTTTTGTGAATTTTGTATTAGCTGAATGGAATCAATAAGCCTTTCGCCCTTCTTTTACAATGTATTAATAGCTTCTGACAAAAGAAAAAGGTTGATTCTATATACCTACACAAAATCACCTTATACTTTGTTATATGTGCAATTTTAATTGCCGCTGAATCTGCACATTCAATATTGGAAATTATATCTCTAAGACCGCCAAAATATTCAGAATAAGACATAGCAGCCATTAACTACCAATATTTAAAGTCGGCCTCATGCTGTGGCGTTTACATTTTATGTTCTAGTACGGTGTATTTGCCGCAAAAATGTTGAGACAGCAATCTGATTTATTTCTTAATTGCCGGCTAGCTATGAAAAGGCAATAGAGAAAGTTGTTCTAAAAATAAGAATTGGTTAGCCGTATGAATGTAATTTGAGATGCATGGGTTTTTAGGTTTTTTGTATGACGTCGAACCGACGTTCTTGGGGTGAAAGCGTGAAATTGATCTTCCGAAAATAGATGCGTGTATTGTTGCGCATGCATGTATGTACGTATGTAGATAATGTGAAATATACATGATTGTGGCGCACAGTTCGCAGGAACTAAACTTTCATCACAGACTGTAAGTAAACTATGAACTCACATATAGGTGTCATTTTTAACTTTGCGCTTCACGCTTACCAACCTTGCCAATTCCCCTTTTTGAAAGCATGATACAACATTCTGCTAGCGTTAAGGCTGAATTACAATGGACGGAACGGAACGCAACTAAACGGTGAGAAATGTCAAATTTACGCAGTAAAACGGACGTCATGGCTAGCTGCTTACAATTGACGCATGGTTAATTAAAAGGACAGTGACGTTTGACCCAAAATTTATAAACAAATATGGATAAAATCAAAACACTTTTTTTCATTCCATTTCCTCTCTGCTTATTACACACTTACCGCAGCACAGTTTCACTTCACAGAACAAAATAAATAATCCCAAAGGTAATTTGAGGTTATGTTTATCCGTTCAGCTGCGTTAATTTCAGATTTTATTAAACTTGGTGCGTACGACTGCGTTTTCCTCCGCCCACTGTCCGCAACTCCATTTGAAAAGCATACAAAGAAAACCGGTTTGACATTTCTCTCCGTTCAGCTGCATTCCGTTGCGTCCATTTTAATTCAGGCTTTAGTCAGTCAGTGCGTATCTCATTAATCTTACGAGTTTTTAACAACCAATATAAAGAAGTGTATAGAATTGTATTTTCTTTAATTTAAATAAATTTAATAAATCTTAGTCTAAATTTCGAACAGTTTATTGTCAGATTTAAATATATTGGACCATACCAACAGATACTAATTGATTTGCATATCAATCATTATGATTTAATATATTGATTAATGAACTAGGTAAAATTAGGTAATGAGTGGTGCTTCATGTAGAAGCGACTTAGTCTTACGTACAAGCTTTAACGTGCATATTTAAAATCTTTATAGCATCTCTTCTGTACTGGAAGACGATCAAATTGACCATTTCCGAGTGATTTAAAATTTTTAGCGGGTATCTCGAGACACCAAAATCCATATTTCTCTGTAAGTATTGCAAGGATTTCCATAATTTGTTTTTGTAAATATAGCCAGGATATGCGGTGAATCCATAATTTAATTTAAAAATTCCTAGGTACAGGTACCATCGCAAAGGACAGTAAAAACTGACAATACTGTCAGTTGAGAAATATTCTTCGTACTTCTTCACAACTAACACAACCGAGAGTTTTGTCGAGTAGAATAGAGAGTTTGATAATTCTCAATCCAAATTCCCCGAGTTACAGAATTCCGAGTGGAGAGTTAAGTGTCAAAAGAACTCTTATCTCCAGAACTCCACAACTCTCCGAGTTAGTCAATGCGGCCCCTGGCCGCACATTATTGAAGGATGTAGTCGTGCCATCATCTTTCCCAATTTTTTGAACTGTGCTTAAAAGCCTTGTAGGACTTAATGGAAACGTACATTTGGCTAACGACTCAGATCATTTAATTAGTTTTTTCTTCGATTTCTATTAAATGCTTTGTAGTTCAGACTCTCTTACGCCTTCAAAATGTCTTTCAGACAATTTATCCTGCAATGATGTTTTGCTCTAATAGAAAATTGTATCCGAAAATGTTTCGTTCAGTGTTGTAACAGTATATCCTTCTATATTTCCTTATATGCAATGCATTAAATCAGACAAATTAGTAAAGTGCTTCCTGTATGCCGCAATTTTTAATTTGCGATCACCAGTGCTCGCAAACTAGCTCATGATAGTATGCTATGATCGTAGCCCATACGGAGCACTATGCTCGCGTTGTGATCGATAGCGAGATAATTGGAGCCCACACTGTGCGCTATGCTGCACGGACAATCTAGTTGACAGAACAAAAATCGCGGATTCAAAAGCACAAAAGATGAAGAAGAGTTTTTGGCAGACAAGAAGGAGGGCGAAATTTTTTAGTTCTCTTCGGTTTTTCTGTGTGTACGCGAGCAGACAGAAAAAAAATGTAAAAAATTGTAGAAAATTTTCAATTTAGAAACAAAAATCGCGAGATAAATGCAAAATATTAAGAGTGAGGTATATAAAATCTTAGATGAAAGGGCAGCGGATAAGATGCCAGAAAAATTAATGCTTTAGCGGTATGGAGAGGCGATTATTACGAGCTAAAATTATTTAAGCAATCAATATGACCCAGAGTCTATGATCGTGTTGTGACCTTTCAAATTTTTTTCTGGATAAGGCTCAAAGGAAGAATTGCTTAGTGTTTCCTTTTTCCAAAAGTTTACCGCCAAAATTGGCTGAAGTTGTTTGACGTTTTTATACTGATTAGGTTGCGGCTCTGATGCTGAAATGAGACGTTACCTGAAATCATCGACTAAAATCATTAGAAGGATATAACTACCTGATATAAAAAGGTCTGCTGCAATTATCGATTAAAATCATTTGAAGGAAAAATAGCCTTCTTAAATCGTAATTTGCTAAAACCTTGACTATAATTAGTATAGAAAATTTACTAATATGAATTTGCCGTAATATTGAATAGAATTAGTGCCCTGTTCTGCTACTCAAAGCGAACACGCAATAAATGATAAGTCGTTGATAATTATAGCTGGTTTAAACTTATTGGCTTATTTTCTTGGATTCACTACTACACTTAAATTAGCCGCTATTGAACTTAGATTAACTGTTTAATTCACTAAATAATGTCAATTAATACCTGTAAAAAAGTAAAGAAAATTTTGTTACAATTTGACTTTCACTTACCAGCTAGACGTTTGGTACATGATTCAATAAGTTTTCTATTTCTTTAGTTTGGGAATTAGGATATTTTTATTGCAGTCAATAACTACAATAAAGTGTTTTATTAATACTATTCTTATTGCAGTCGATACAGCAATAATAATCTTTATTCCAATTGCTATCGAAAATAAAGTCTCTATTCTAGTCGATATCCAGAATAAAAATCTCTATTCGAATACTCAACCAAAAATAAAGTGCAATTTGTTAACAGAAAAATGATTGATCAGGAATAGAATTTTCCAAGCCAAACTGAAAAAGAGAGCGAGTCAAGTCAGATTGTGGTTGATATAGCCATGGTTTGCATACGGCACCAATGAACGGTATTCAGAAGCCCATGGCAACAATAATGGCATAGCAACAATATTTTAACATAGCAGCTGCACCTCCTCACAATCTTTCGAACTGTTACCATTTTTATAAAGTAGTAAGGGTACCACCTCGCTATACTTTTACATTACGTCCGATAGAGACAACTGCCACGAGGATCCCACTCGCGGGTTTTCTGCAAGACCGTTCCCACCGCCGTCGATAAGAAGTTGTTAAGGAGGGAGTACGATAGACACGTCCCTGTCGCAAGCATTGGGGGTAAAAATAAAAAAGCTGAGTCGACACCGAGATGTGTTGATGCAGGATGTTGGTTGGAAGGAGAGAGCTAGTGTTGTCTGTGGTAAGAAGGGTAGATGGGTCCCTGTCGCAAGCTTGGGGGCAAAAAATAAAAAAAGCTGACTTGATGCCGGCTGTTGGCTGGAAGGAGAGAGCTGGTGGTGTCAGTGGTAAGGATGGGAGATGGGTACTGTTTTTGGAAAGGTCCAGTTGCTAGGATGGCTGAGCCTAGTGGGTGCAAGCAGGTGTACTAAATGAAATTTAAAGAGTATACTAAGTTTGTCATTCCACTTGTCATGCCTCGAAATAATTATGATAGAGCAAAATGGATTGGACACCCATGCACAAAATTAAAATTTATTTTGATTTTTGCATGTCCGTCCGTCTGTCCGTGCGTACGATAAATCCAGAACGCATTCACTTAGAAAGCTACAATTTTGTACACGAACTTTAAAAACAAGTTAAATTAAGTGGGAAAATGAGACAAATCGGGCAATTCTGTCGTGGGGTTACCATACAAAAATTTCGTTTTCCACTATATATTTGGACACTTGTTATGGTAGTATAAAGAGTGATGGGCTTGGACGTGAAGTCCAGACTGCCAGCATGAGCTGACAGATCACTCGACGGACAGCGTTGACTGCAGGGCGGCACGCTACCTCGCCTCGGCTCATTGGCGGATAGTGTGGAGAGGTTCCACGAAAAACCTGCCGCTGCCATCTGCCATAATCAAAAAAATCTCGTGCCTATCAACCAAAAAAACCGGCACACATTCAGTCCTGAAGGGACTGTTACGTCACCTACCTATATCCGTCGTCGAAGGCGCAGATGTTATGCCTTCTTTGCCTGCCCCAGCCACCCATCTGACTCTGAGGGCAAGATTTTTCAGAGTCCCTAGTTGACCTGTAAAGAGAGAGAGACTAGGCGAGCCTAGACGACCTTCATATGAGAGGGCTCCAGGATGGTGAAGGAAAACAATTCAAAGCTCACGGAGACATTTCGGTACAAATTGTATTTAATTATAATAATATCTCGGCAAAGTTACAAAGCTTTAACCTTTTAACCTAGTAGGTCACTTAATGACCTCTTTCTTTCCAGTTTAAAAAAAAAAGAAAAAAACTTCGGAAGACGTAATTCTTCCTCATCTTGTGAAGACAATCAACATCACATTTGCGATGCACTTATACGCTAACAGTATGCAATATAGAAATTAAGAAAACGAGATGAATAAGTATACTATTACCAATTACTAAAATAATAATAACTTAAGAAAACTAGTACATTATCTGATTGAAACTTTCCGTGATAGGCATGCGCTCTTGATTAAATTTGAAAATGCGTAATTTAAATCATGAATGAATAAAATAATGCATTATTATGACGGATTCGTTCTGACAAAAACTTACTCGGCCAGGAAAGAACGAGGAAAAAGAAACTTTATCATGCCCTGCACTGCTAACTAATATATCATATATGCCGTTGAATCACAGATAAGACAATCTCTCATAAAAGGTAAGAATTTCAGGTTAATAAAAACATGAAACTTATTTATGAAAAATAAAAAGAAAATTCATCACATTATAACACATTTTAGGGAAATCTTTGTAATCGTCTTTTACTCGTTTTAAACTTTTTGAGAAATTTTGCGAAGATTGTAGGAAACAGTTTGTAATTTTGTTAAATTTGCGCGATTGCTTTCAATATTGTAAAATTTCTATAGTAAAGATCTCTAAAAAAAATTTTCTTTTTTCTTTCCTTCTTTTCTGGTTATCATTACATTTCTCTAGTTACGTGGTGACGATAATTCTTTAAACCTGTTCTTTAATTTATTTCCTCAAAAAGATTATTGACGAAAAGAACAAAACTACTTATTGACGGGCTTTGTATGCAGCAAAAATTTATAGATTATTAACGTTACTCACACAATAAAATAGAGTTGAGAACACTTACATGGTCAAAGTAGAGGATCCACCGAAGAGGCGCCTCCCAAATGGTCCGCTTGCTAATCTCTTCGTTTTAAAAAGAATTGTTATCCAACTGATAATTTTAACTGTAGTATTATTTCAAGTCGTGCTAGCTGTATACTGTAAAATTATCTTTTAAAAATGTCAGCGCATTCCGTCTTTAAATTTCACACAAAAAAAAAACGGTCTTGCATTTTCAAATCCAGAGCGAACTCAAAACCTACCGTCTGAGTTGCACATGACGAGACTAAATCAATACAATATTTATTATTGGCATCCAATGCGTTTAGCATAATTCTTAAACTAATTGATTCAAACAAACATTTACTGCGCCCTATCCTGCAGCAAGTTGGCTTCCGATGAATATACTTTTATCACTTACTCTTAAGTCGAGAAAGAATGTTCTCACAGAGAAATTTCAGATGACCTACGGTCGAACTTGCACGGGGCACTAATGGCATTTCTATAACAAAATCATGTTGAGGCACATCTTGGATATGGGTGGAGCATCCCCCAACGAGTACTGAACCTCACATCAGACTGATGCATTTGTAGCACATTACCAATTTTAATCTATACTGCGGAAACTCAATTTCCTTAAAACGTAGTAGTGAAGCGAAATTTTTCACAGCACCAACATCAATTATTTTCTTTGTGCACTTCTCGAGATGTTTGTTTGGTGATATTCTAGCTAGAGTTGCGTATTTGATAGATTCGTGGAGAGGGTTCTTCAATTCCTGTCATTTCCTCATTGTCTTTTAATATTTTCAATAGATAGGGAAACAACTTTTGTGTTGAGGAATATTTTCAATATTTTCACCGTTCCTCGTAGTTGAGTTGATATTTTCTCCTAATTCACGAATCCTTAAAGGTGTTACAACTTATACATACATGGCGAAGACACGCAAACACTTTCGTTGTGATTTATTTTAATTTTCTCTAACATACGAGCCGCTGCGCGGTGAGATACAGAATTTGGCCCCAAATCGACTTGCTGAGAAGCTGCTGTTGCCGAAGTTTTGATTGGTGAAGGGTATTTGAAAATAAAAGTTTTGTTTTCTAGCGGATGTCTGCGAAAATACTTTGGAGTTATTCCTTGCACGGCTATACTTGACGATGTCACCATACGAGAAGATTGTCTTCTTCTTCTTTTCCACCGTCAGAATGTCACTCCGAGCTCGAGGAAACGGACTTCTCTCTGGTTATAATCATTTTTCTGTCCGACGAACCATTCTAGAAATATATGCGAAAAACCACTTCAAAAATCAAACTTGCATAGATCGGAGATCATACGAAATCTTATACGGGCATTCATCTTGTCTAGGGTATCATAAGAATTGCTCTTAGACCAATTCTAGCCTTTTTACTTATTTATGGCGTTATTAACACATCCTATAATTCCTATAATTATTTTATGAAAATATTTGACAAAGATTTGAGTTTCGTTAATTAAATAAAATATTGTTTCAACTAATATTATTTTTCGCTTAGTCAAAAATACTTCTGTTTTTATAACAAATTATTTATGAATAATATTACAAATAATATAATACTATCGTGTGAATGATGCTGCAGCTTCGTTCCACCAGTATATTTCTGCATCTAGTACGTTTCCTGTCTTGAATATGTGCAGTTTGAAATTGTAACCGAACATGTCTGACGGATCAATCGTTGACTTGAAGATACGTGTTAAGTGTTCAAAAGGGCTAATCGGTTTCATTAAGTTTGTATGATATCCAGTTGTGAAACTGCTAAAAGAAGTGAATCTTTCAAGACGATTGAATTCGAACACTTAATGTGGAAACAAATGGAGATCCTGAAAGGTGTTAAATCGAAAGAAGTTTATTATGCTTAAGTACTTATAAATATGTACAGCCATTTGGTAATTTTATTATTGTTTTGTGTAGAATCGATTTTTGGTGGTTTCTTTTTCTTTCTTTCTTTCAGGATAGAGAATCTGAAGCCAGCAAATGTGTTCAATTCTGAACAGTTATGATAATTCGCTAAAGTGTTGACTTGAATTAGTTATATGAAAAAATGTTGCTAAAATGCCAATTTGCTACAAGGTTGCCTATAGGAAGCTAAAACCAAAATTTTCTAAAGTAATAAATTGCAAAAATAATTGACTAGACGAGATATAAACAGTTTACAAGAGAAATATTGTTCGGCCAATAGAATTTTCTAAAATCATATGCAATAATAGCTAACGAAAACGATGCCCTGAAATGACGGTTCAAATAGTTTGCTATAATAATTGATTTACAAAAGTGTTTTGCGGAATAAGTACTAGAATAGGTGCTAAAATACTGTGTTAGAGCCATTTGCTGCAGGAAGTTGTTAAAATAATTTGAAAAAGTCAAGGTTTATGCCGCATTCACAATGCAGAGTGGAATAGAGTAGCGCCGAGTGGCAGCTGGCATCCCTTTTTCGCACGCAGTAGTACATATGGCTATCTCTGTTTGGCTCAGAGTAACGCAGAGTGCAGCAGAGTGAAAATAGGTTCTATTCTAATTTCACGCTGCATTTTCGCAAGCTTACAAATTCGAATTTCGAACTACTAGCATGTAGATGGCGTGGAAAAAGCTTCATATTTCTTTTTATCATAACTAACATGTTTTAATGCTATTTCCTGATATAATATTTTTTATGAATGCTAATAAAAACAGAGGTATTTTTTGCAAATTTCATGATTTAAAAACCAAAAAAATTACGTTAATTTTTATCTAGTTTCAAAGCAATCTGATAAGGCCAACAGGTGTCTCCTGTTTCCTTTTTCGAATTTATTGCTTTGACAATGACAGTTGTTTACTTGGTTGATTTGTCGTGTTTGTGGCATTTTGCAATGAAATCTTTATTTAAACTGGCTCATCAAAAGAATGCATCAAGATGTGTCAACAATTATTTGATTTGTACTCATTTTTATACAAATAACTCCATCAATCAATTTAAAATATAACTCAAATGACAGTTAATTTCTAAGCTCGAAACTCACTGTGCGCTGTATTGTGAATAGCTTCGCTTTGGACTGAAAGCTCACTCTGCTCCACTCTGCTCCACTCTGCATTGTAAATGGGGCATAATATTGAATGACACTTGGGAATTTCGAATGATGTTCAATTTTTATATCTGCATGAGTAAATAATGTCGAGCCCGACTCCCAACTAATCCTTAAACAGTGGCACAACGGAACATCCACGCAGGCAGCTCTGCGTTGGACCCCAGCAAGCAAATGTAAGCTGATGCCTTTTTATTAATTTTTTTATATGAATTTCCGTTGGTTAAAGAAATGGAAAGTGAACGAGATTTGTTGTAGATGCTTAATAATTAGGTTCATAACTATATGGATAAGAGAAAAGCCTGAAATTTTTCTGAAACGTAACCAAGTGTGAAGTTAAAGAAATCAGGATGACTATATAATCTCAACTTTATTGGAGAACAGCTATTAGATTTTTTTGGTCGTATTCCATATATGTATGGTTACCGAACACATGCTTCCTTTGTAATAGAATTTGATATAGTACATATAATAGTCTAGTACTTACGCCATTCTATCGCTTCGTTGTGCATCAATGTTGTCAGTTTTGGAAATGAACGTGGAGTAACGTAATGGCTCAGTGAGTTTTGTTTTTATTCTTCACTCTCCTGAAGACCCTCTCTCAACGATGAAGGTCGATTAAGGTCCGCTCCTCCAATCTTCCAGCTTGTTAAACGGGATATTGCCAAACTGGTACCAGTTATGTCGCAGGGTTGATGGGCAATGGCAAAAGTACGTGTCACCTGTAGTTGTAGTAATACAAGTTAAGAGGTGTAAAAGCCCTTTTAGGACTGGATGTCTTGCAATGTTTTGGTTTTTTTGTAAGGCAACATATCCATTTGTGCATATAGTGAGTGACAGCGGCAGGTATTTGGGTTACCCATCCCACAACTCTCCCGCAATAGCCGAGGTTCTAGCGTGCCGCCTTGTATGCAACTCTGTACACGGAATGAGCTGTCAGCTCATGCTGACAGACTGGACTTCACGTCCACTGGTACTGAATCATATGCTACAATAACAAAACATCATTGATCCATTTCGGGAGCACTAAAATTGATGCAGTTATTTCGAAAACTAACTTAAATTACAAACAATATTATATTTAATTGAAATATAACTACTTAAAAAGATTTCTTATGAAATAAAAATGGAATAAAAAAAAACAGTCCCTTACTGTTTAAACTCATAGCACTACATTAAGAAACAAAATTATGACTGAACTTTAATTCAACGATGCTGTTGCTAATTTTAGGTGTATTCGATACATAAACGAACATAAGGATATAGAAATATCTGCATTTTAAGGAAAATATGTCGTTTTATGGCATGTCATAAAATGAACTTGGGGAGTGGTTGCGAATGGTGCACTTACTCCACATACACGAAACAACACAGTTGACTACAAATTGAGGACATTTGTCGACACTTTTCTGTCAATACCTTTTCTAAACATTTACTTCACATGTAATAAATCTCAGTATCTTCTCCATTTGCCTACTTTCAACTCCCCTTATCGACTATCCCAGATATATTTTTTTGTTTTGTAGCAAGTATAATTAATCAATATTAATACTCGTCTCCTATTCGAACATTTCAATTTTATAACTTCGTACAAAAACTTCGTCGTATGTGCATAAGAAAAAAATTAATTACTGGAAAAATCTCAAGGTTTTTACCATGATCGCAGGATACTACTGAAAACAAGATAGTCACGTTTTTATACAAAAAAAAATGAACTGTTTTTGTTGCAGTTCAATCTGTTATCAAGAAAGCTTTCTCGCACTGACTTATTCCAGCTCATTCCGCTCATTAAAAGTTTCAAACTCCTTCCGTTCAACGGAGAAATCATTTACCGATATACTTAAGTTCTGTAAACTTGGATGGATACTTCGGAAACTTTTCCGGAAACTTTTGTTGCTGCTCACTGAATTAATTTTGTTTTGTTTGCTTGTACATTTGTAAATATATTAAAGTACCTACATACATATGAATGTATTTGTATGTAATCCTAAAACGATTTCAAATTTCAATCAATTGCTTTGAGTTTTGGGGAATTATTTCAGTCGAATAAACAATTATGCACAAATATTTATGGCACAAGTCACAGCTCATTGAATTAAAATATTGAAAAGATTGTGAAAATTAAATTTAAGCTAAGCCAATTACTATGTTTATATGGAATAAGTCATAAAAAAATTCTGGAAAGATGGCCGTCTGTTTTGTTTGACAATATATATTTTCTTTGCAGTTGATTTGTTGCAAATTTTATTCATTTTATGTCCCAGTGAGAATTTTTTATCAGCATTGGTGATTTGTTTTTAAATCTGAAGAGTTGAGACAAGATGAGTTTTTCCATAGGGGTTTGTCAAATTCGTAGTTTCGAGCGATCGGTTTAACCCTTTGAGGACGACGGCGCGCTGGCCGTTGTCTTAAGATTATTAGTGCACAGAATCAACATATACAAAGAAAATAGGCAAATAACTATTTTATTAAATTTTTTGTGTTTTTAATTTTGGGAAAATCGCTTGGGCTAATATGTCCCAATAGTCTTTTAACTTGGGACTTTATATCCCAACAGGCTTTTTTTTTGGACTATATATCCCATCAGTCCTTATCACGTACCATATGTCCCTGAAATAGATATTTGTAAAAAGTACGTAGTAAGAAAAAGAAGTAAAAAGTACATAGAAGATTAGCATATTATATTTATTTAAAAATTATAAAAGAGAAAATAAACAAATAAATAAAGTTTCACAAACACGATCATATACTAAAAGAAATTCATATTCATTTTGTTCAAAAGTTAAAAATATATAACAAAAAAAAAGTAACGTAAATAAAAAGGCGCAATATTCATTTGTAAATTAATTTCAATGATATAGCGCAAAACAGCAAAAACAAAGTGGAACTTCGCAAGCTGAACACGTAAACGTTGTTCGTTTTTCGCGAATTTTTCTAACTTTGTTATCTGAACATCTTACACAACGTTCTTGCAGTTCTTTCAATAGGCATATGATCCCCGACGTTGACAAATCTCCGATTCATCTTGCAGGTTTTCGCTGTATTTTATCTACGGTGAACTGCAGCATTCCCTCTTCCAGTAAGAATAAGATTTTCGGCAACATCTGTCAAATAATCAAGATACCGAAAATTATTTCCAGTTGCCTTTTTGTAAATTACAAATGAGCTCACACAGGCTGTCATAAGGAGTTGTCGTCCCGTATTGGTTCCCATAAATACAACTTTCATCCCTTGTTCCATACTGGCAATTTTTTTCTGTTGGACATACAGGTTCCAACTGCCGGGTACGGAAGAGTGTCTACCATTTGAGTAATGAGTTGTGGTAAAATATCTGTCGAAGCAGAAAACTATCTCGGTTTTTTTCACACTTGAAACCAGTTTATTCAGCACTCTTTCTCCCAAAGTACCTTCAGAAGGATTACCTTCTTTTCCGGCGTAAACATTGAAGTCATAACAGTATCCTGTAGAAGAATCACACCGCTCAATTCCCCGTTTTACGGGCTTGAGAGATAGATACTTCTTTAGTGCTGACCTTCCCTTGAATTTTACCATACTTTCGTCTATTGATTGGAACGAACTGTCTTCTCTGAATTTTTGGAAAGAATACTTTAGCCAATTTGTTATCTCTTCTATGTAGTATAATTTCGACGCATTTGTGGGCTTTTCGGGATGGTTAAAATATAGTTTCGCAGACAATTTGAGAAATCTGTCTCTTGAAATCGCAATTTTCACAAACTTATTTCCCTTGGACTTCTTATTGGAACATTATTCTTTCATGTCAGGTAATCTGTTGTATGACATAATGAGCAAAACATCTACTACAATCATTATTTGATGCTGTTCGGTAAGTCTAACTCCTTTCTCCTCTATTATGAGCCTTTCATTTGTGCACTGTGCAATAAAAATGAACAAACTCTTAGGAATCATAGCGAAAAAGGTGTCTAACTCGGTACAGCTCGCAGGTAGAGCACTGAAACTTGCAGGTTTTTCAAATGTGGAATTTTGAAACGAGGAGTAAAACTTTGTCCACCTTGTTCCATTTAGGAAGCTTAACCATTGCTCTAGGTATTGCGCTTATTTCCAATGAACTATTCTCTAATAGTTCCTTGGGCCTAACGCGTTCTTTCTGCTCTACATCACTTTCCTCCAATTCAGATTGGGACGAGCCGTCATCTTCGCTGGGAGTGTATTCGAATTGCGAAGGGGGAAAATCCTCATTTTCTGACGAAGATTCCTGCAACTGGTCTTCCACAAGTCGCATGTTCCTTTCAAAGGACATTTTGAACTGATTTCCGAAGAAATGGGAATATGGAATTGGGACATATAATCCCAGGCAAAAAATCGGCTTGCGCAAAAATAACATTTAAACTCATTAACACTTACTTTTTGATCTTAAAACAATCCTAAAATTTGCAGCCAACTCGATAAAATTAGCAAAACTTGAATCTTAAATCTTCATCGCATGGGCACGTGTACACTCTTTGTGAGCAACGTGCCGATTGATAGAATGCTGAGAGGCAAGAATGTCTTATACATACAGAAGAGACCCAGAAGTACTGAAAAAGGGAATTAGCACGACAAAAGAGTGCATAGTGCTCCCAACAGAATTTTTGGAAATTTCTTGGGACGTATTATCCCATTAGTCCTCAAAGGGTGGGCAGGTGCTAGGATGTTTTCATCATAAAAATTTTCACTGTGATTTTGATTTTTTCGTTCCTGTGGCTTTTGGGAATTCATTGGTGATTTCGTGTTTTCTGTTTTTACAAATTTTCGGAGCTTCTGATTTATCTGTAACCTCATTTGGCATTTGTCAGATAAGGTTCTGGCAATGGCTTGACCTGATGACAACAAGAGCGAGCTAAGACACCTCTTGCCACTGACGCACAAAGTGGAGAATTTTTGGACTGGATCTACGGCTTTCAATATAGGGTAAAGCAAAGAAAACCAAAAATAGTATTTCTGTGAAGCTCTGTGCCGCATAAGACTTTTTGTCTGCCAGAAGATGTCGAAAAAATGGCACCCAAGAACGTCATAAGCTTTATAAAAAACCTTAGCCCTAGGGCATGTAAAGGTAATTGATCGCGATGACTAGATGAGAGGCGGGAGCTCTGCCTGCATCCCCTCACAAATAATAAATAAATAATAGTGTTTCTTTATATATTAATTATTTAATACTAAGTAAATATATACCGGTATATTATACATAAATATATATATATAATAATAATTAAAAGAAAAATATGTATGCGCTTATCGCAGGGCGGGTTCTTTCCCTAATATTATCCAGTGTTCCCTCCCTTTTATTATTTCGTGAGGCACGATGAACCTGGCCGCCAAACCAGGAAAGCTTGCGCCACACTTGGGCATATACATGCATATACTTAATATGGTAACAACAAAATTAAAAAAAAACAGTTTTATTCGAACAGTATAAAAAAAAATGCAAAATGTTACAAACAAATAAATACAAAAAATGAGTTTTTTCTTGTTTCGACAATTTGGGTGCGCTTTAGTACAAAGTTCTGGAAAGTTCAGAACGATTGCATAGTATTATATATATGTGTGATATATAGTGTTATAGTGCGGTGATGTCGAATTTACAGCAGGGCCGTAGCTAGGATAGGGATTAGGAGGGGCAATGCCCTACCTTAAAATGTCAATGCCCATATAACAAGTGTTAAGTTATATGTTCTTTGCTTAAATGTTTCCCACCAATACCGTTCAATCGTTTAGTTGCCTAGGCTATACTTTTACGAAAGAAAAAGCCATAAGACACTCAGCAGTCATGCAGCTGCTCATATCAAGAAATTCGCAGACGGTGGGTGATTTTCTGGAGTCCAGAATTGACTTCCGTACCCCTGCAGTTTTATAAATGCAGTGCAGTCCCTGCATACTTAATTATCCGTGAGTGTTATCTCCAAATTTCCAATCACTACTCGGCAACCATACAACAAGTGAACAGCCAACAACACTCCGTTCGGTAAAACGTGAGCAGATTCAGTACAACCGTATGAGTGACAGACAATTGACTTAGGTCTTCTGGGTCATTTTGCTGATTCTACCAAAATAACCAAATACGAAATATTGTATGGTTTTGAATATGGTCTAATTTATAAAAATCGATAATAAAATAAGATGCAATATGTGGAAGTCATAGGAACACAAAAAATTAAAAAGAATTGGCAGACTTTTTCCGCGCAAATTCAAGGAATTGTGCGAGAATTGTCGATGGGAAAAATGTCTCTGAATTTTGCAGTCAACTTTATGGACTCTTCTTGCGCAAGAAGAATTGTCAGAGTTTGCCGCACAATTTCAAGGAATTGTGTGAGAATTGTGGTTGGGAGTGGGAGAAATTCCTCTGAATTTTTGCAATCGAATTATGTACATTGAATCTTTTCGCCCAAGAACAATTAGCAGAATTTGCCAGGACAAATTCAAGAAATTGTGTGAGAATTGTGGTTGGGAAAAATTTCTCTGAATTTTTGTAGTCACACTCAATCGATTCTGAGTTAAGAAAGTGACCGATTTTGCCCATTGTGCAGTTTGATGCTTTGTTTTCCGTGCCGTGTTGTGTGTAGCTCTATTTCTACGTATTTCAATTTAATCGTTTAAATAAGTATTTCGAAATTGCACCATTGGATATTTTTTACCTATTTTATTTTAAAAAGTGTAACCCTTGATAATTACGTAGGTACTATGGATATAAGGAATTTTTTTAATAAAAAGCCGCGACTTCACATTGAAGAAGAAGTAGAACAACCTCATTCCTCAACACAGATGGAAGAAGAGGGAGAGAATCCAACAGTTGTACCTTCTATAATTACAAGAAAAAACATTTCTAGTGTTAGTTGTGGAATTCCTGATGATATAGCACAAATTGGGGAGCCAATCAAGCAAGTCATTATGAATAATTATCCGAGAGGAGAAAATAATAGGGCTTTTGTAGCCGATTGGTTCAAACGTTTCAAATGGTTGCAATATTCTGTAGGAATGGATACAGCATTTTGCTACCCATGCCAGCAATTTCTGCCGCATGGAAGCAAACAAACTTCCTACACTGACACGGGATTCAGGAACTGGAAAAATCCTACTGATTCGAAGTGTGGTTTTCTTAAACATGAGAAATCAATCCCGCATATTCAAGCAATGTCTATTTGGGAAGATAAAATCCGCAGAATAACTACTTCCAGCAGTGTTGGAACTTTGCTCAACCTAAATATCTTAGAAAGAAACAGATATTATGTAAAATCTATTATTGAGGTGATACAGTTTCTGGCAATCAACGAACTAGGTTTCCGAGGAAGTTATATATTAGAGGAAGAAAAGGAACAAGGTTTATTTCATAACCTGTTCGAATATACGATTAAGAAAGACCCAATCTTGAAACAGGCTGTTGTTCATATTCCGCAAAATGCAAAATATCGATCCCCGGAAATACAAAATCAAATAATCCAAGCAATGGTGGAAACTGTTCGAGGATCTATTGTCGCGGATATTCAAGAATCTGACGTCCCATGGTTTACTCTGATGGAAGATGGAACCAGGGATAAAAACAACCGGGAAAATATAGCAAGAGCTATCCGCTATGTTAAAAATGGAACAGTGAAAGAGTCGTTGCTAACAGTGACTACTACTAAAAATCTAGATGCAGCCACTTTCACGGAGGCAACGTTGAATATCTTAATGGAAAATAAAATCGACCTCACTCGTCTTTTGAGCCAGTGCTATGATGGCGCTAGTGTTATGAGTGGCAAAATTGCAGGTGTTGCCACCAGAATTGAACAGAATTTGAAAAGAAAAATTCCATACGATCATTGCTACAATCACCGCTTGCATTTAGTTGTTGTAAGGACCATCTCAGAAATGACATTCATTCGTCGATTTTTTTACCAATGTTATGTTGCATGAATTTTTTCAACATAGCAAAGTAGCTGCCTTGTATGAAGGTAAGACGATTGGTCGACTACTTGAACATCGTTGGTCAGGACATTTGGCTGTTACAAGAGTCGCATATCAAAATTATTCTGTCATCTTGAAGACTCTAGATGAAATAAAAAATGGAAAATTCAGTGGTGACGATATTGGCTAAATGTATGGGCATCAAAAGCGTTATGTCAAGCATGGAATTTCGACGGGCAATGATCATAGCAAAAAAAATATTGTGTGTTCTGCAACCCGCTGACGCGGCTTTACAGGGTAGAAGCACGGGCTTGAAGCAAGCCATATTAATAATAAAATGCGTCCAAGAAGAAATTCTTAGCCTGAGATCAGAAGAGATGTATCAAACAATTTTGGAAGAAGCTGAGAATATTCTAAAAACAGAATCTGAAAATTTTTCGCAGAAGAGACAAATAAAGACAAGACATCTGGAGGACTTCGTGCTGTATAGTCCATCACCGTCTCGTCAAAACGCTGAAGGCATTGTTGTAGCTCGGCCATTTAAAGCGAATTATTACGAAACTCTAGACATAATAACAGCTGAGATGAGAAGAAGATTTAGCGACAATGACGATGTACTAAATCAATTTTGAGTCTTGATGAGTTGGACATTGAAAAGATGGTACCTTTGCAAAGTTTAGGTGTGTTCAACAATTAAATATATAATAATTCTGAACAAAATAATGAGAAAAAATCAAATTCGTAATTGAATTTATTTTTTAGGTATAAAAATTCCTTCCAAAGAAGAGGCCACTGTTGTGAAAAGTTACTTAAATGGGTTAAATGGTCGGGGAGATCAGAACGAAAATATATTAGAAGCTCTATACCGACAAAGAGAAGCTTTCAGAGATACCTATGAACTGTTTGCATCAGTGGCAACATTCGGATGCAGTACTGCTTCGTGCGAATCTACCTTTTCGGCACTAACTGCTATCAACAAGCCTCAAAGATTGGCAATGGCTCACGCGAGAATGGCAGGCTTGGTGTTTCTAGGTTGTGAACGGAAGAGAACAGAGAAAATAGATATTGACGAAGTGCTACTAAAATTCCAAAATATGGCAAATCGAAGACTGCAGTTATATTGAATATTTTTACCATTTTTTGTTCCTTACTTGGTCCATTTAATTTTTTTTATTTAAAGCACAGGCTTTGGTTCATCTATTTAAAAAAAATGTAATAAAATGAGGGTTCTACAAGCTTATCTTTTCAAAAAATGTCCTTTCACCTGACCCGATGTATCCCAAATTCCAAAACTTGCGCCCCACTTCAAATTTCTGATGCCCTACCTATAATTTGGCTCTAGCTACGTTCCTGATTTAAAGGAGCTCGGAGTGGGAGGTAATTAAATAATGATGTCGTCTGTTCTATACAGATGTATCTATATGCGCAATGGCGGCGAAAATAAAAAGGTAGAAAAGATGGTGATGTTACAATATGTATATACATATTTATATATAATACGCATGTCTTAAAGTATTTCCAATTCACTGAAATTTTCAAAGTAGGTACAAATAACTTAAATTAGAAGTGTTCTTACAATAATCCATATTCCAGCCACAAAAAAAACAATAATGCGCCAAAAGGTAAGAAACCCGTTTAATATCTCTGCAAGACTCAAACATACTAAAATATTTATTTATTTATGTTTTGTCTAGCGACACAATAATCCAAAAGATATAATAATACCAATCTACTTAAAAATATATATAAATCAATTCAACAAATAAGCATGCTGCTAAATTGAGATTTTAAATTTGTTTTTACTGAAAATAAATAATTTTCGTAAATAAATTGCTCTAAAAAGTCAAAAAACTGTGTGTACCCAAATGGTAGGAAATGCGACTGGGAGAGACCTAGACGTACACTCTACTGTCAGGATCTCCATCTGAGGAGACTCCGCAGTGTTGCAGATGACTTGAGATAACAGTGTCAGCCAGATCGATATTTTTAGGTCTCTCTCATTTTATTTGTTATGTTGTTTTTTTTATCTTTTCAGTTGTGGCATCTAAGTTACTATAAATCCTGGCGTATTTGCTTCGAGTGTTATTATCAATCAGTATAGTTGGAACATATCATGCTGAAATGCATATATAAAATTTTGAAGCAAATGAACTTTATTAAAAATATTTTTCAAAAATATATATATATCTATATATATATAAAATATATATATCATCGTTCTGGGCAGAGGTATTCTTGTCCGCTTTAGTTGTTTTATTTTCTTCTGTTATTGCACAACAAACACACATGATACACTGTTTTCCATTAAATATATTAATTTTTTTTTATTGTTTACACGAGGATGCAAGCTTAGAGCATTAAAACAGTTTCGCAATCAACAGATTTTCTTTCCAGCATAAGACAATTTACGGAACTTTTCAAGTTTATAAGTCACCGAAGTGAATAATATAAAGCAACAGTATGCATATGCAGGCAACACTAATTTAGAATTTATACAATTAATAGACGTTTTGTATGTCCTTATGTTATAGTCGAACACGCGAATAACTAGGAACGCGGTTAGGCTGACACAGTCTACGAAATACTTAATCAATCAACTACGATATTCATAATAAGGTAAACAGAATTTTAACCGCGACGAAATTAAGATATAATTTACTAGCCCGCTGAATGCAAGAAAACTGCTTCTTTCATTTCATTTTTACGATCGGTCGTCTTGGTCAAGATATGCAATGCTAGTATATTATTATCGCGTACTCTCAAGTAGCATGCGCTGCAGTTAGACAATTGTTATTATAGTTATGGATGCCCAAACTTTTAAGATTTTATCTGACTTACAGCATTTTTTTATTTTGCAACGAAACTTTTCTTGTGTATATCACTGAGAAAAAATAAATAATTTTAAGCTATTTATTTTAAAAGTTTTTTACTGTATTGTTTTTTTTCAACTTTTTAGTCAAAATTCTATACGTTCTCTCGACTCTCGAATCTCAACTCTCGAATCTCAAATCTCAGCTCTCGACTATCAAATCTTGGTCACTCATATCACATACGGCCTAAATTAGACAACCCCACCCCACCCCACCCCAAAAGGCCACAAAGCATAAGAAAATGTTACTCCATCGGACTGCTCCCCATTCACTCATTCTAAATAATAAAAAAAACCATGTAAATCCATCTACGTTTACTACCCTAAAACTCTTTCGTCAGGCATTGCACTCAGACACAAAATTTTTTAGTCAGGGGTTTGTGAGTTGATAAAAGTCATATAAAAAGAGTAAAACGAATTGTAGGGAAATAATATCATAGAAAAAATTTGTCGTTGTCCATAATCAGCAACAAATTAACTAATTTACATAATCTTGTTTTTTTTAATTTCAAGCTGAACTCTACAGGAATCCAGAAAAACTTATTACAATCATCGATGTATTTTTCCTTTGCGTTACAGAATTAGAGGTATTTGATTTTGGTTTTGTAGCATATTTTTGAATAAATCTACGAAAATAAGGGGTTGCGATTTTTTTTTCTTTTTTTCATGAAAAGTTTACAACTCAGTGTGAATTACGAAAGCTTTGAAAAGCATATTGACTGTATCATATAGGCCATTCCCTGAGACGGACTAATATATATAGAGCTTTGGCGGAGTGTTTTATTATTCATTAATTATTGGTTGGGCTTTTGTCATTATGGCTTGAGAGTATTTGTTGCGCGCATGGCACAATATTTCAGATATATATCACAAGTTTAATCTTATAAATTTCACAAACAATTACCAATATATTCTACTTTAATTATCAATAGCAAAGTAAAAAATTATTGTAATCCAATTCGATCACTTTCGCCTATTTATACGTTATAATTTCACTGCCTGAGACTCGTTCCTACACAGTAAGAATTTTTTCCTAAAGTGAGGGGCAACAATTTGTGCCACAAAGCTTAGGTAATTTTTCATAAGATCAGGGAAAATTCTACATTGGAAAAGTAGATTAGGTTGTTATCTCTAAAATGCAGGTAGGGTTGTACCCTAAATTGTAGGAAATTTTCTCTAATGTAGTATGAGTATCACATCTTTAAACAACATAAGAATGATCTGAATAGCTTATTTCTTATGTGCCATACTACTAAATAGTACGGTAGTTCTTGTAAAAATAATATATGAATAATTTTCAAAAACAATGTGTGAAATATATTAACGAAAGTATATTCCATAAAATATGTAGAATAACACCAAATTTATTGAATATTCTCTTCCTCATATCCACGAAAGCTTAACATTTCAGGAAACGGAAACAAAAAGTTTATTTCGCCATTAGGGAATGTGTTAAAAACGTTTTTGTGCAGCCTTATTGTGAAATAATTAAATAAAACACATCTAGGATATGGCTTGTACTCAAAAAGTCAAGCCTTATCGACACCTTTCCTTTCTGATTATCTTCGGAAAGTTAAACGTACCTTAAAACATGACAAATCAATCTTTAGTTTAGATAAATCTTAAGCTGATTTATATTCAAGTGCAATAGAAATACCATCAGCTTTGGTAGCATCGCTTATAAATAAATGTGGATTCCAAAAACAATTTAAAAATTTAGATCATGCTCTACAATTCAATGCTGTCAATTGTGGAAAGTGAAAATCTCTTTTTCCTATTTAGGGGAAATTCCAACGTTTAACACGAAACTCGATTACTTAGGGCAACATTCTATAATTTACGAATGTGGAACAGTTTGCCATCATCTGCACCCCCCCCCCCCCCAAACTATGAGCCACAAACATTCAAGCGTAATGCGCACCGTCACCTACTACTTGACTCAACCCAATAATCCTCAATTCCCTTCCCCTTATTCCTTTCCTTCCAAGCCATGCAACTGCATCACAAGGTATACCCTGAGCTTGGCAATATCATAAAAAAAAAATTCCCCAATTTTATAGGAAAAATTAACGTTGCCTTGAGCATAAAATTGCCCAAACATGGACTTTTCCCCTAAAAGTTGAGAATTTTGGGTATTTCGCCTTGACGTCCAGGAAAGTCGTCGTCAAATAAAAATTTTTAAATCAATCCAACTTTTAGGTCGATAAATGTAATATGCGCCGTAGGATGCTATGAAGGAAAATTTCATGATAATTTAATTTAATGTTTTCCATAGTTAGTGCAAAAACCACCCGAGTAAATGCATATTTCTTAATTTTAGAACAATTAAAAAATATTTAGATTAATTCCAAAAATCTAAATGGCAAACTAAAGAAATATTAAAAAAAGATTTAAAAGAGTTAAAAACATTTTTTTTAAATAAGTATGTAAGAATATTTTTAAAGCGCGTTGTAATTTTTCGAAATTTTTTTTTCATATTTATCAATAAAATTCTTGTCGTTTCAAAACTGATCATTTAGAATCTGAGAGAATTCAGTTTTCGTTGAGTCCTTAATTTCTAGATACATTTCATTATCATTCAAATTAGAGTTGTGTTTTGTTCATAAATATTTACATTAGCTACTAGGGAAAATATACACACAGAATTCTTATAAAATGAAATTCGTTCTACATTAACATGAGTTAACATGAGTTAAACTTGGTAGAAAATAGGTCGAGATTAAGGAAAAGTAACGTAAACTCAACGTGACATTTACGATCAATTTACCAAATCAAGGGAATATGTCCACTGACATATTGGGAAATATTTCCCAATTTCCCTGACGTCGATAAGAAGTTTTCTCATTATCCACCTACCTAAGTGCGAAATAAATATTAGTTAATCTCAACTTATTTAGAGTTAGACGCTGTCCTATTTTACATCTAATAAACATAGAGTCGATCTTAATAAAAGAAGAAATATTGCTTGGATATAGCCGACAAGTGCTGTATTTATACAAATTTTCCACAAACTTCTCACAGACTCCAGAAATATCGATTCTCCGAACCTAATGCTGATTAGTGTCCGCACCTTATGACTTTACGTGACGTTTCCATTTCCAATAGATGTCACTTGTCCCTTTCTATTACACGTAATAGTATAAACAATTACTTATTTATTAATTTTACTAATATATTTTACGAGTTTTGCTTACGCATGTTGGGACATATCTAGCTCGGTGTTCTTGTGTCATTGCTATAACTGTTACAGCAGTAGCTACGCCATTTATTTCTATAAAAAAAATGAATACAATGGTAAAAAACTAAAGAAATAGTAGTTAAAATAATATTTATCATTCTTTTTATGGCAAATAAAAATATATTTTACGTGAAAATAGTACAAGACTTGAAAGTACTTGAAAGTTAACCACTATCTCAACGCTTTGATACCAGCGGGCGCAGTTGTTTTATATAGGACTGTCAGTTGTCATATCACTGTTTCAACTACTAATACAAAAAAGTAAGGCACACAAAAATGCTTCACTCTAAGAAAATTAAATATGGCGCAGGACACGTTTACTTACATTCTCTTCTCTTAAGTTATTAGATTCCGTTTAAGTATAATTTAAAGAATACTGTTACGAGCGTAGCCTTACCTTGTTATTTAAAACACAATATTTCAGATATCTTTAACAAGTTCTTGCTTTTATTTAACTTCACTATTTACTTTTATAACATTTACAAACGATTATCAACGCTAGTACTGTACTTCTAATTATCGCAATCCAAATAGTTTACTTCGATCACTTCACTGTCTGAAATAACACTCCCCTCCTGGATGTGAGAAGCGCCGTATTTATACTCTACAAATTATCCTAGAGCCTTCCCGTATATTCTATTCTCCAGACCCAAAGTTTACTAAGATGTCACTAACCTAAAGTTGTGTCCATTTCCAACAGATGTCGCTTGTGTTATTTTTTGCGCGTAACAATATGATGTGTTTTGTTTCTATTTCGTTTCCTCTCTTCCAATTGCTTCCTCTCTCTTATATCCCTCTCGTTCTATGGTCAAAAGATATTAAAATTGTTTCATGTCTGCAGTAGATTCATCTCTCCATCTTAAACCGAAAATTTTTATATACTTACTTCGTACACTTCGTTTACGGTGTGGAATCCATCTAGAAAATCCACGTTAATCATTTTTAGCCTTAAATTTCTTACCACACAATGTAGTTTAAAGAGTAGCTGTTGAAGCAAACAAAACCCTACAGAGCTTAAAATTATCTACTGATACTACCGTAACGTCTGCATTTCTGCATAATTATGCGATTAAAAAACAAATATCGCTGCTCAAATTAACATCAATAATTATATAATATGAACAAATATAAATTCGTATGTACACTAGATATTTTTTAGCTTATAAACGAAGCAAGCATCCACGCTTTTTGTTTTTATATATAAATTAACATTTAATTATTTGAAACTTATACTCACCTTTGATAGTGGAAACAACTCAATTTTACTCTTTACACAGGCATTTACATATAACTGTATGTACATAATATGTATGTGCTGTTCATGCAAAGTATTAAACGCCCACCCAATTAAATGTCTACAAATGAGTTATTACGTCGTACTTGAAGCAATTAAAAAGGATTTACTTCGTGTTATTTTTAACCGAGCCATAAAATGTAAACAGGTGAGAATTTTTAACAGTTAATTACAGTCACCGTGGGTTGAAATATAATTTTTGATGAGTGTGAAAACACATCCAAAATATCGGCCTTAATAAGCCTTATCACACTGCCTAGGAAAATATATTAACAAATTTACATAAGGTTGTCTCTCATAAGGATTAATTTATTTTAATTATTTTAGCTGTAAACAGGTGTTTCATCTTTGATAATTTTTATTTTATTTGGTTTATTAGTAAAGTGAATGGTTCACAAATCAAATTATTGTAAAAAAAACAAATATTGGATGAAAAAATAAAATATACAAAATCCCAACAGTTTATTGACAGAATTGTCTGGAATGGAAGCTACTTAATTGACTCGTCAGACATTTACGCAATGCCTGAGTTATATGCAGTCAGCATTATGGTTTATATGCGAATGTTAATTTTGTGAGATAATATTCACCCTAGATTAAGCTGATATGTTAAAAATACATATATTTTTTAATTTTTCTTACTACAAAATGAAGCTTTAAAAATCATAAAAACGGAGGTATATACATGTTGAAAATGCTTCTAAATGTAGTACAAAATTACGCTAAGTTGGGTTGAGTAGAATTGAGTAGAGTTGAGTAGAGTTGAGTAGATTTGAGTAGGGTTTAGTAGATCTGAGTAGCGTTGAGTAGAGTTTAGTAGATTTGAGTAGCGTTGAGCGGATCTGAGTAGAATTGAGTAGAGTTGAGCTGACTTGAGTAGCGTTGAGTAGATTTGAGTGGAGTTTAGTAGATATGAGTAGCGGTGAGTTCCGTTGAGTAGATTTGAATAGATTTGAGTAGCGATGAGTAGATTTGAGTAGAGTTGAGTAGATTTGAGTAGCGCTGAGGAGAATTGAGTACCCAAGTAACAATTTTAGCTTTAATATTTAATTTGACTATCAGAACCAGCTTAACACAAGCTCGCTGCATGGACACGTTTAATAAATAAACGTCTCAACAATACATGCGTTTCATCACTTAGTCGGTGTTAGTATTAGTATGTTACCCTAAACATAGACCAAACACCAGATGAAATGTCATGCAATGCGACATAGAACAAAAAGTTAAAAAATTAAATTTAATTTAACAAAAGATTAAATATTATATAGACGTTTTTTTAAGACATGCTTAGAGTCGTCAACAACAAAATACTCAGCCAAATTATTAACATTAATGCACATGCAATTAATAGGTTCATACATGCCAAAGTTAGACCTTGAGGAGTTGAACTGCAACAGAGGTAGCCTTCTCAAATTGTGCCTATTATCACGGAAAGAGATTTTGTCAAGTAATAATGGGGAATCAGCATTCGCGTTTAAGAGTTGGTGAACAAAAATTACATCGGCAACCATGCGACGTTTCTCAAGCGAGTGCATATTCAAGAGCTGCAAGCGATCCTCATAGGGTGGAAGAATCAATGAGTTATTCCAGGACTCGATACGGATGATGTGTGTACTGTAAAAAGGAGACCAGACCTGGCTAGCGTATTCAAGAAGTGGTCTCACAAAACAAGTATATAAACGTAATGTTATGGAGGGATTCGAGAACTCTCGGGACCAACGTTTTATAAAGCCCAGCATAGAACTACTCTTAGATTCCATGTGGTTTATGTGAGAGTTAAAATTCAATCTATGGTCACATTTGACACCCAAGTCACAGACAGAACTATCGCGGCGAATCGAGGAAGCCGAGAACCCATAGACATAAGATATAGGATTCAGATTCCTGTGGAAAGTCATCACCTCACATTTGTCGATATTGAGTACCAAATTATTGCTTTTGCACCAATCATAAAATTTGTGGAGGTCATCCTGTATCAGTTGACAATCATTAAAATATTTAATCTGAGCGAAAAGTTTAATGTTATCAGCATATATTAAGACTTTGCAGTGCTTCACTACGGAGACAATGTCGTCAATAGATAGAATAAATAGCAACGGGCCCAAATGACTCCCTTGAGGTACGCCAGACGAAGCTTTCAAGAATCTAGCAATGGAATGGCGGAAATAGATTTGGTATGTTCTGTTATCTAGATATGACTCCGTCCATTTTAGGAACGTTGTGAGAAACCCATACTTTTCCATTTTGAACAGTATCACGGAGTGAGATAGTTTGTCGAAAGCTTTACTAAAGTCTGTATAAATACAATCTGTCTGGTTGCCTTTTACAAACCCGTGAATGGTATCAGAGTCAAATTCCAATAAGTTATTGGTTGTAGACCAACCCGAAACAAACCCATGTTGGTTTGAAGAGAGCAAATTCTTGCAGATTGCTGATAATGGAGAGTAGATGATAGATTCAAATAACTTGGGCATGCAAGATAATTTTGCAATAGGCCTATAGTTAGAGATTTCTTTTCTACTGCCTTTTTTGTAGACAGGTATGATAAAAGAATTTTTCCATAGCTGAGGAAAACAACCACTATCGAGCGATTTTTGGAAAATAATTCACAGCGGGGTTGCCAGGGAGAGGCAACATGACTTAAAAAAGGCTGGAGGGATCCCATCAGGACCCGTTGTAAAGTCATTTGGAAGCCTATTAATATGATCAAGTATATCCTCTTGTGAAATTGGAGGGATAGTGAATGAAACGTTATGAGAGTCGTTCATATGACTGAAGCTGCAACTTTGAGGTTGAAAATTTGACGACACAAAGGCATTGTCAAAAAAAGAGCAAACATATCGCAAATCTCAGACGAATCATCACTAGCAGAATCCTTGTACCTCATGGTATTGGGGTATTTGTCCGTTTTTTTCTTCACGTTTATAAACTTAAAAAAGTTATGTGGGTCACTAAATAATTTCGAACGCATACTTTGAATATACTCGTCATAGAGTGAAGAGAAAAGATCTTTGAACTCATTATATGATGTGAGGAAGTTGTTGTGACTTATAATGTCCTTGTCCCTCAAATAACTTTTCCACAATTTATTCTTTTTATTTTTTAGACGCTTCAGTTCTTTATTGAAGTGAACCATGGTGGAGACGTTTTAGAGAGCCGCTGACGCTCGCGGGGAACGTGAGAGGAAAACAAATCGAAAAGAATTATATAAAATTTAAAAACGTCTTCGTCAACTTTATTGCTAGCCAGTAATGTGTTAAAGTCAATAGATGTAAGTGTACTGGAAAGTTCCGAAAAGTTAGCCTTTCTAAAATTGAAAAAGTATTCTGTTTCGTCACAATTTGTAAAGTTTTCAGTTTCATAGCAATATGTAATTAGTAGTGGGGTGGGGGGGTGATATTTTTCAAGAGTAGACATTATAACTGGGCTAGGTTCAACTAATAAGTTACCCGTGTCAGTAGAAAATACCAGGTCTAACTGCCTACCCATGTCATTCTTAACATTACTGATTTGGCTGAGACCAAGAGATGAAATAGTGTCCAGAAAGAGTGATTCTCTTATTGTCAAGTTATTAAGTGGGAGATAGTCTTCGTTATCATCGTTTAATACCCATTGTATATTGGGTAAGTTAAAGCATCAAGTAATAAAGGTACCAGCAGGCATCATATTAAGTCAAGGCATGATGTACTGAATGGAGTAAATGCAATACTACCAAAGTTTACCATGATCAGTATTAATACGCATATGAATGGGTTAATTTTGGAAGCTCTTTTGATACAAAATATTATAGCTTCACGCGGATGATATACGATGATAAACAACTGATATGGAGGTATTAGCTGCGTCTTTTATACTGGACTGGTTCATTGGAAATTTAAAATAATTTCATTCTATAAAACGTGTCTAGGTAGCAATGATTTTTTTTATGGGGGATAATTATCAAATTGCAATTTAAATTTTCACAAAATGCCAAAATAGATCTAAAATATTTGTAATTAATCAAAAGCTGGCACTTTGATGATTTTCTATCCATTTATAAATCCCTGTATGGATTAGGAAAAAAGAACGCAGCATTGTAATCGTAATAGTAATGCAAATTATATGCAAAGAAATTTCTTAGACGGCGATTTTTTTTCACATTTAGTAGTGTCGTATATTTCTATCTTCTTCTACAGTTTTTTTCTTACAGACGTAAATATAATGAAATAGTTGATGAATAGAATCCAGATAATGTTTTCAAATCGATTAACTGCAGAAGGAGAAATATAAGATAAATGTGTTTTTATATGTTGAAAAACTTCGTGGTAAATATCGTCCAGAAATGAAACATGAAATTTTGAATTTACATTCCTCATACAATGCACTTGGAAATATTTTTATCATATTCTAATCGAAAATGGGTTAAAAGGATAAAGTGTACTTACTTTTGCGTAATAACCCAAAATATCAGATCAAATTTTATGCTTTTATTATTTTCAGTTTGTTGATTGTTTTGGTTTTCGGTTTAAAGAATTTCTGGGTTTCCCATATGCAGTGCTTTTTAATTAAAATATCAATAAAATAATGGAGTATTTTGCACGATTTTTACAACTAATATTATCTTCTGCAAACCAATCATTTAATTCGCTGGTTTATTTTGCGTCCTCAATGCACGTGTTCTTTGACTTCGTTTTTATATTTCATATTTGGACTGGCTTAAAGAATTTTGAGAAAACATTTAAAAGATTTTCCATTGGTTGGAAGCTTGCTCTTCAAGACATAAACAAGGTGTTTGCTCAATGGTGGTCAGTAGAGGAAGAGGTGATAGAAAATGTTCTATGGCAGGGAGGCCATATCAACCGTTTCGGAGTTACAGGATGATTAAGAAAAAAAAGCTAGTTTATCACAAAACACCCTGTATATTAAAACGTACTGTGTGTACCTCACAGTTAACAGCTCGTTTTGTGCACAACTTCATGACCTTTCCAATTGCAGTTCCAATTGCATTTCAATTTTCACAAAATGCCAAAAGAGATCTAAAATATTAGGTTCTAATTCTAAAGTTGTAATTCTTCAAAAGCTGGCAATTTGATGATTTTTATTCATTTATAAATCCGTGCATCTCCTTTTAAAGGGATCAGGGCAAAAGGAACGCAGCATTGTAATCGTAATAGCACTCAAATTATATGCAAGCAAATTTCTTAGACGGCGATTCTTTTTTACACAGTTGCATATGGTACAGTGTTTTTATCTTACAGACGTAAATATGATGGATGAGTAATTCTAACAGCTCGAAATGGAAACATTTTCGAAAATAAAAACAACATTTTTACAAATTCATCAATTATTTTTCCCCTACGTAGATGTACTTCATATTGTGATCGTGTCTGACTTTGCTATTTTTGATTGATGAAGCTGAAAATTTGAATACAAATATTTTATAAATCCCCGTCGATTTACGTTACAAAAATATTTTAACAAATTTATTAATTTTATAAACTCATGATTTTGATACCTTGGATAAAGTCTCATATGGTATGCTAAGCTTGTCATTCCGTTTGTAACGCATAGAAATAATGCTGGTAGAGCCAAATGGATTGGACACCCACGCATATGTATTATTAATTATTTAGATTTTTGCATATCCGTCTGCCGTCCATCATCACAATAACTTGAGAATACATTCATGGTTCGTTTCAAATTGCATCATTTCGCATAGCCTTATTGAGAAAGCAGTCAGCTGAGGACTTTTTGATTTACTGAAAAAGTTTTCAGAATATAAAACGCTATGAAATTTGTTATAACGATTTTTACTGTCCGACAAACCGTTCTAGAAATAGATGTGTAAAACTACCTTAGCGATCTGCCTATAGGCTGGACTATATGGAATCGAACAAATTAGTCTTAGGCCAATTATACCTTTTTCCCGGCTTCTCTAAAATAAAAATTTCGAATTTTCTTACCTTTTATTTTTACTTTGACCTCTATGTTTTTAGAAAGCGTCATTTTTTTTATAAAAACTGTAAACTGTAGACTTTCCTCTTTACTTTGACCTATTATACCCTATGGGCTATTTGCAGCCGTTAACGAGTTATTAACTCACAACCTATTTCGGTCATACCGAAATTAGCCAATATTTTTTTTTTAAATGACGTCACCAAGGGAACAAATTATCTTTGAGAATAAGTTTGAGAATGGAAAATCTTTTAAATGTTTTCTCAAAATTCTTTAAGCCAGTCCAAATATGAAATATAAAAACGAAGTCAAAGAACACGTGCATTGAGGACGCAAGATAAACCAGCGAATTAAATGATTGGTTTGCAGAAGATAATATTTGTTGTAAAAATCGTGCAAAATACTCCATTATTTTATTGATATTTTAATTAAAAAGCACTGCATATGGGAAACCCAGAAATTCTTTAAACCGAAAACCAAAACAATCAACAAACTGAAAATAATAAAAGCATAAAATTTGATCTGATATTTTGGGTTATTACGCAAAAGTAAGTACACTTTATCCTTTTAACCCATTTTCGATTAGAATATGATAAAAATATTTCCAAGTGCATTGTATGAGGAATGTAAATTCAAAATTTCATGTTTCATTTCTGGACGATATTTACCACGAAGTTTTTCAACATATAAAAACACATTTATCTTATATTTCTCCTTCTGCAGTTAATCGATTTGAAAACATTATCTGGATTCTATTCATCAACTATTTCATTATATTTACGTCTGTAAGAAAAAAACTGTAGAAGAAGATAGAAATATACGACACTACTAAATGTGAAAAAAAATCGCCGTCTAAGAAATTTCTTTGCATATAATTTGCATTACTATTACGATTACAATGCTGCGTTCTTTTTTCCTAATCCATACAGGGATTTATAAATGGATAGAAAATCATCAAAGTGCCAGCTTTTGATTAATTACAAATATTTTAGATCTATTTTGGCATTTTGTGAAAATTTAAATTGCAATTTGATAATTATCCCCCATAAAAAAAATCATTGCTACCTAGACACGTTTTATAGAATGAAATTATTTTAAATTTCCAATGAACCAGTCCAGTATAAAAGACGCAGCTAATACCTCCATATCAGTTGTTTATCATCGTATATCATCCGCGTGAAGCTATAATATTTTGTATCAAAAGAGCTTCCAAAATTAACCCATTCATATGCGTATTAATACTGATCATGGTAAACTTTGGTAGTATTGCATTTACTCCATTCAGTACATCATGCCTTGACTTGATGTGATGCCTGCTGGTACAGTGGGCTCAAAATTCAATACAGAAGATGCGAGCTGTGCAGGAAAAGCTTGGACGATTGCATCCAAACTTTCAGATTGAGCTTTCAAATATTGGTTCGCAAAGCAAAGTTAATCTTGTCATCTCTTTAGCCTTTATTACCACCAATAAGTAGTAATTCGTCAAGAGGCTCCATCTTACCATGGATAAAATTAGAAGTTGAAATTAGCAGGTCGTATAAATTTTGACCTTTGTCATCAACAATATTTATACAATCTGGAGGAATATAACAACAAAGAGAGACAGCTTAAGAACTATAAGTTCGGTGTCAAGAGAGTTGGAAAAACTGGGAACCACAATTTGGGTGCAATTGAAATGGTTTTTACATGCGAGGAGTACGCCACCTCCGCGAGCTTCAGAGTCAATATATCTATCTTTCCTAAAAATTTGGTAGGAATTGTCTAAGATTTCGGCATCGCGAAAGCCATGATGCAACCAAGTTTCAGTGAAAGCAACTATATCAAAACAAGTTGCAGTAGAGGATTTGAAAATATTAACAGTTTTTGTCCGAATCCCTACATTTTGATAGTAAAGGGAAATCGACTTCAGTTTTTTGGAACAACATTGCTTGTCTTGGATGTATTTCTGGGATGGCGCGCAGAAGGCACAAATAATTTAGTAAAGGCTCCGGAGGGCCAAATAAGGGATCCAATAACCGGTCCCGCAGATCCGCTGAAACAGTTAGGACAAAGGATACAACCGGTTTAGAGGATTTACTAATCTTACGACACGAAATACTCTCCGCTGCAACATTTCTGGACCTTAGATATTTCAATATGTCCTCACACAACGTTTCAGGAGAGAAACGGGTGACGAAAATACTCGATGGTTTTGGTACTGTTCTCAAAGAGGAACCAATAACACTTCCAAGGGAGGACACAGGTGAAGCAACATTCATAGCTGTGGAATTCGATGCAGAATTAGATGCAGGTGCAAGCGAGAATTGACGCACAGCGTTTCCTGAGGCAAAATCAGTCGAAGTAGTCGGACTGATATTGATAGCGGAAAGGTGCAATTTAGGTCGCTTTCCATGGCGCGACTGGCGCTTGCGACGAGGCTTAGAAGCAGGTAGGATAGGTGGCACATCAGTTCCTCTATTTGGAGCAGAAGTCCTTACATCGGAGGCTGTATTCTTTAACAATTCAGCATTATTAGTTAGGGCATTATTAACATTGATATTATTAAGAGAGGTAGACGGCGAGTTATCATTAAGCACAATGATATTGTTAAGGGGCGAAACCGGCGAGTTACCAATAGACCCATTATTTGGAGTAAGCACTGCATTGAGTTCACTGCGTAAATCAGAGCAGCAAGTGGTGGGAGGGAGGCGGTAGATTATATTGGGTAGCGGGCCGCATCTTTATTTCATCAGCTATGTCCCCAATTAAAATTTATGCAACAGATACCTCATCAGCAAGCTTTACAAGAATGGAATTGTACTCGGATTTAGAAGCTGTATCCTGAACGATGTTTTCAATCGAAAGTGGAATATCGTTGATGTATGTTTTTAAATCCGACAGATGATTATTTAATGAAATGATGACATCACCTCATAATATTTCGAATATGTAGCACAATCCATGAATTTGCAAGCGAGGGAATCGAAGAGCTTGCATATCTTCTCGTCAGAGTTTGAGCATTTTGTGAAAAGCTGCTCTTGAGTTTATTGCTGAGGAAGTCAAGTTTGATCTCAATGCCTTCAAGCTTCTTACCGAGGGCGTCAATGTTGTTTACCTTGGCAGTGACGAAAGTAATCAACTCAGGTTTAGAAGACAGAACGTCAAAAGCAGACAGCATGGATGCAACATTTGAGGCCAGCTCAGTTTGTGTAGATCTAATAGAACTAAGGTGAGTGCTCAGATTGTCAGAGTTGCTGGCCAAGTCCTTCAATTGATCATTGTTACATTTGATGGCAAGCAATCCATGTGGAAGGGTAATTTCCTTGCACTCAGTACAATAAAAGGAGAAAGCGTTGGTAATCTCTTGAACAGACTTTATGGATAAACGACCGAAATTGGAGAGTCCAACACAGGATGGATGGAACGATCTGCCACACAATCCACAACAATCAATCAGGGAAGAGCTGTTGTCGGAGATGGAACAATTAGCATAACCACAGCGAGTCATTATGTAGTGAGGAAATAATCCCAAAAACAAAAACAGTGTCCTGGGTTACCGGATAGTCAAGTTAATGCGTTTTGAGTAATTAATTCAAATTAATGTGATTAAACCTTGAGTCACAACCAAATGCGGTTGGAGCAATTGATTCAAAATAAATGTGTCTAATCCTGTGTCACTACTAGAGGTTGAAGCAATTGGAAGATTGGTCCGAAAAATGGTGTCCTCGATTTCCGGATAAATTGGGGATTGTATCACAGCTAATGTGTCCCCGAAATTCGAAATGGTAAGTGTACTAGGATAAAAATTAAAAAATTATACCAAAAGAAGAGGAGAACTGATGCAAATGCCCAGTGGGGCTGCGATGGCATACAAATAAATCTAATCACATAGGCAAAATCTCCGCAGGTTCTCCGTGAAACAGGTGTAAACAGCTGTTAGTAGTGTCAGCGTGAGGAAAGAAAATCTTTTTGTTTCTACACGAATGCAGCCTTGGTGCAATCAATCAGCGTCAGCACAAACTCTCAGGCAGTGAGGTGATGTAGCGCTCCGGTAAACATATAATTTAAGATTTTCAGAAAAATTAAGAGCTTCAGCAGAGTATATGCTCCCAGAAGGAAATAAAGTTGTTTACCTTTCCGAAATATAATTCTAGAAGAGATTTCGAATTGTTGATGAAAAAGATGATCAGGAATCGACGTCTGACAGTATTGTCAGACAGAAGCAGGTGAAAAGGGTTAAAACCTTTAAAGCAGGCAATTTCCCGTGTGAACTTTAACAAATTAGCTGATATCAAACACTGAGGAGACTAACTTTAGTGTACGATCACAACAAAAATAAAAATAACTCGGAAAACTCAAAAAATTAGAAGACAGAAACAAAACAGAAACAAACATCGATAGACTTAGTGGACAAAAAAAAAGCCTACATAACGTTCTCTATACTATTTCATAAAACTTGTAATAAAGCTATATAGTCAAGAAAACAATAAAAGGACCATAAAAAACCTTTTATAAAACTAAAAGGGCCCACGCTACAATAAGCTGGGAGGGCCTGTTTTTAAAACTATATAAAGCCTTATTGGTCTTATCTGGCTTACTCTTGTGGTGATTTGCAGTCCTCTATAAAACCTTTCATAAAATTAAAAGTGTAATTTGAACTCATCAACCTATTCGCATAACGTTATCAAAACCATCATAAAACTACTCCTCAATCCTTTTTTAAGATAAAAAGACATTGGAAATACTATTTCAACAAACCTTTTAGACTTGAACCTTCAAAACAAAAGTGATCTTTAAATCCATAATAATAATAATAGAACCAAATAGATTAATATGTTCCACTTTTAAGTAAAACCTTTCTGAGAACTCCTAGATTGATATAATGCCATTTGCTATTATTTGAGTAGCGTTGAGTAGATTTGAGTAGAGTTGAGTAGCGTTGAGTAGAATTGAGTAGATTTGAGTAGATTTGATCAGATTTGAGTAGCGTTGAGTAGATTTGAGCAGTAATTTATTGGTAAATCCGATTACAGAGCATTTGGGAATATTACATATCGCAACTTATTTTACTATTTTGAATGTAGGTAAAAAAAATGCCTATATTCAAAGTAGTATTTTTTTTTTCTCAGTTTACTTAAAAACTATTTATCGTAAAGGGAAGGGCCATTGCATAACAAATCGACCATAAATTATATAAACAGTGACATGAACATCACCAATTTTATTGAAATTTCACATACTTAGAAGCTTTGTGAAAACAAAAGGACAAATTAAAAATTTTCCTTATATGCAATCGTATTTCACAAGTTATGGCATTTTCAAATTTTCAAAAAAAAATCCTGTTCTGGTCTTTTTTAAAAATTTATATATATTTTCTATTCATGCTAGTATAGTGAAAAATTAATCTGCAAAGGATGTTAAGGATAAAGATTTTATCCTTTCTCGTTAAATAGCCTGGAAGACGTACTTTTGATTTTATTAATTTATTTTTTACGTTATATTATCCTTTAAAGCATATTAACATTTTAACTCGAGATTTTAACGGAATCAAGGAGTAAACCTCATCAAAGTTTCACCAAGCTTCTATTTGCCCACAATGCATTCTTATTTCTTGAAAATTTCATGAAAGATTCTACAGAAATTTATAAATTTTCTGACTCATATTAATGATGACAAATGTCCTTAAATTTTATGGCATTTATAACGTGCTTAAAAAACCAAAGTCGCATTTAGGGAACCCGACGGCATCAACTCGGTTCTGGACCCGAAGGTAATCCAAAACTTCCCTCCTAACAAATCCTCACTACATACCGTAAGATTTACGGTGCCATTCTAATTATGCAGTTTTCGTTAACAATATTCTTTAGACATAACTATATTCAACCAGACGTGCACTTACGTACGTGTACTTACTTCTAAACAATTACTTCTCTTGTCTAAGTCGCTACCCTGAACTCATAAATACTTACCTTTTGTAATGTCCCTATCATAAACTCATAAAATCTCTCTTCGTATTACTCTATAGGAACCGAGAAGAATGAGCACATTCTTAATATCAGGAGCCCCTCCGAGATTTCATTGGCTGTATCATAAGACATTGAAGTCCTCTTCGATTTATAACTTTTTTAGAATGATATGCTTAAATACAGGAGAAGTAATTCTCTCAACTATCAATAATGTGTCTCTCTTTGGAATGATCTCCGTAGATAGTGCCGATACATGCGAAACTGCCATCGCGCTAAATAGACTGGTGAATAAAAATAAGTATTTTGCAAATTGTTTATACAGGGTGTTTCGGTCTAGGTGATCCATAGAACAAGAGGTGATAGTACTCACCTAGACGTACAAAAAAACAAATAATTATATTGCAGGGGGCGGGGGTCCATATCAACCGTTTGGAAGATACAGTGTGATTATGAAATAATGATAGTCCTTAACAAAAAAACCCGTCACTTAAAAAATGGAGGTTGTACGGTCGCTCCCAAGAGCTCATTGTATGCAGAATTGTATGGCCCTTCCAACGCCTTCTCAGTAAGCCCCACGCTGGCGGTCTAAAACACGAACTTCGGAGTTTCTTATAATTTTTTTGACTTTGCAAATAGGTGGTTAACATAACTTTTTTTTTATACAACAGTAAACTGTGGACTCTCCTCTTAAATTTGACCTAATTGTAGCAGTTAAACAGTTGTTAGCCCATAACCTATTCAAGTCATACCGAAATTAGATGATTTTTTTTTAACTACGATTTTCAGTCACTAATAACTCTTTACCGGCTACAGATAGCACATAAAGAGGAGAATCCACACTTTACAATTTTTATAAATATAAGTCATGTTAATTACCGTTTTGCAAAAAAAAATAGATGTCAAAGTAAAAAAATGTAATAAAATCCGAAATTCTTAGCTTAGAAGTCCACAAGTTCTGAGAGCATACGAGTATGTGACTGTGTCATTCCCCTAAAGCAATCAAACCAAAGAAATTATCGAATTAAATAAAAGACACCTCTCGAATTATACTAGAACACTTCTTTATTTATATAATTTATTTTTACATCACCGCGACTTTCCCCTATCTTCCTTTATTCTAAGCTATCTAGCTAAGGTGATCTAAACCGACCCATTTTACCCTCTAAATTTTCTCTAAGCTTATCGACAAACTCCCGTTAAAGCCTTTGTTTGAAACTTCCTGAGCACCTCAACAAAATTACCACACTATTGTAACAATACTATTTAACCTATTCTCAGTAGTGGTGGACCTAACTATTAATAAAGTTGGATTATCCGTGGGATTTTTATAAAAAGTACTAGAGCATTAAATTCGTGGAAGTAGCAGTAAATTAGCCCTAATTGAGCCCTAAATTTTGACATATTCAAAACTTTTGTGTGTTCCCAACATAATTGACGTACTAAATTCTCTTTCCCCTATTGATTGCATTTGAACATTCAAACTTTGTGGCTACATCACTTCCATCTAGAGCAGCGTCCACGTCTTCAGTGAGATTTAAAATTTGTTTGTCTCCTATCTTGATAGAAGCAGCATGATTTAATCCACATTCCAGTAGATTGCACACGTCAGCAGAAAAAGTAACATTAGTGAGGTTCACTAACCTTGGATAAAATCTGAAGGAATTACTCTGATGCGCATGATTACCATATTTAATAGGTCGGTCCAGCAATACTTCTAGTTTTGTTTTTTGGCGATTGTACTGTGCAAATGCCAACATTCTTGCTTTCTCATGGCAGGTTTCCATGACCACATCCAGTTCCAAAGAATGCAAACGCATTGAAAGTTGGGAGAATAGCACTTTCATACGTGTGCACTGATATTGTCACGAGTATTGTAATGTGATTTAATTACATTACTCAGCCATATAAATTTTGCCTTGTGTATTAAGTGTTTTGGAAGATCACAATTTTTGCACTTATAATTTATAAAATTAGGGAAAACTTTATATCGTTTGCACATAGCGGTGAACCAAATATGATTAGGTGTACCTTTCATTTTTATCAATAGTCTCTGATATAACACTACGAGTTTGTTTCAAAGGCAAGATTGATCTCCGATGCATATGATATAGCAAGATTGAAAAGTCTAATATTAATAACTACATTTTAAAGTCTGGTAGTACAGAAGTTGTAGCATGCTTCGTAAACATCATGTATTTGTGGGAACATATTCGCTGACATTCCTAACATTCGCACGGAAGAATATACTGTTCAAAGTTTCCAAACGTGGTATTTAACTCAATCTCCAGATATTTAAATGACGGTGTGCTATTAATCCAAACTATTTCTATGTGGAATAGGAGATGTCTCTACTTGTCTTTCGATTGTCATTTTCAGCTTTAAAACTTTTAATAAAAGCATTTTCAACGACTGAATCTTACTTTTGATTTGGTTTTTAACCATTTTTACTTTATATGTTGGAAACATTTTATTTGCACCACAATTTCAACAAGCATCGACATCTCCTATACTACACAGAAATGATTCTGGAGACATCTATTATAGTCTATAATCAGAGTGGTATATCAATTAAATCAAATCCCTCCTATCCACAAATAGACAAATTGCGCATATGCCAGTCACAGATCTACTTCTCCTCGATTAAGCCAATTGGCCTATCTATGTAAATTTTTACGTCATCAGTAAAGGTGGACCGAAATATCTTGGGAAATCGTAAGTAGATCATTTATGTAAGCTTACAAGAGAAGAGCACCGAGAATAGAACCCTAAGGTATTCCGCAGTAGAGAGTTAGGGAAGCTGACAGTGACTGCGTGAGCTTCATCGACCGGTTATGGCAGAGCAGACAATTTTTGGTGAGAGATCAATCCCGTTGCAATTTAAGAAGTAGCTATTATGATTAATCGAATCGATCGCCTTGCTGAAATCCAGAACGACTTATATGGCTATCCGATTTCTGTTAAGAGCATCGACAATGTTCCGATACCACTTTGAGCAATACCGACTCACAGTTATGTCGGGGTCTGAAACCTGAGTTTCAGCGTCATAGTAAAGATGCTTGATTCAGAAAGAAAGTAATTTAGGAGTGCATTAATTTTTCAAAAATTTTATTAATGAAGTCTAAAATGAAAAACTAAACGTTTAATTGTAAGGTATATTGACGTGCATATTAAATAAAAATAAACAAAATAAATTACAATACAATAAAAACAACATTTGTTTAAATATATACAGGGTGGGTCTTAATACGTGCCAAAATTTCGTATGTTGAATGTCCGGAAGTGTTAATATTTTTTCGACTTTATTATTAATTTTTTCATCATATAGAGTTTATGACAGTGCTAAAGCGGCCTTTTAGGGCGACATTCAAAAATTAGTTAATTTAAGATTTTTTTCCAGGACGCGTTTGGATGCTTTGCCAATATTCATGCGATTACTTGAAAGAAAATGTGTTTTCTAACAAACCATAAACTTTAATTGATCTAAAATACAATACTTCCCCCGAAATTGAAACATTAACCGCGCAAAAATTGATTAATGTGGTGAGAACTTTACACTTCATTAGGCTCTTAATAACAGCCATATAATATGCAACATTCATCATACGTGATATAAAAGAGAAATTTTTGCATGTTATAATTTAATAAAAAAGATTATTTATTAAAAAGAAAACAGTTATCGCCAGAACTATGGCCCAACTTATGCAGACATTTACATACATATTAAAACCGTAGCGAAGAGCTCGCTTTTGCGAAGTATTCTCGAAATGAGAATTTCGAATTTCCCCCAAGATTCCTTCGTTTCTCTCATTCCCTGAAGACCGATGACCTGCTGGCCTGTGATGAAATTTGTGGTAATTTTTTCCACGTTGCATGTTTAAAACGCAGCACTAGAGCTGCCTATTTGGGTTTTACAACTTGCTGTGAATGTGCAGAAATTAAGCCCCGCCACACTATAAGACTGATAAAGAGTATTATGGAACGTCTTGAAGCTTACTCATCTGTGCAATCTGTAATAACCGACACTGCAGCTACCGCAACAATAATAACAGCAGGAGCAGTAGCAGCAGCATAAGCAACAACAAGAGCAACAGCAACAACAACAATAACAACAACAACTACAACAACAGCAGAAAGAAACAGCGGCATCAGCAGCAGGAACAACAGCGGAATCAACATTAAGAACAACAATGACATCTAAAACAACATCAGCAGCAAAAGATGCCACTACAACAGCAGCAGCAGATGCAACAACAAGAACAACAACAGCATCAGACGCAGCAAAAACAACTGCAGACACAGCAACTGCTTGAGCAGTGGAATGCGCAACAATTCCAACAACAACAAAATTCAGGGCAGCCGGACACCTTTATCCTTGAGGCTGTTTCTTCTCCAAAGGCTATTTTTCTCTCACGTCTAAAATATGGAATTCGTAATCTATCGTCAACTATATGAACTCAAAAATGAGTCTTATTGATCCACGCATTAGATGCTTCAGTTTGACCCCAGAGGGCCTTCCCAATCGTGTAGTGTCGTCTTTCAAACTGCTAGTTCCCGATGACCTCGAGACGTTGCTTTTGGACTAATAATTCTGTCCTCATGGTTTATTGGTAAAATGTTTCGTATGTCGTCCGATCCGGGATGCATCAAAAAACCTAATGGATTAGACGGGGCGATGAAAAAATCACAGATTATTACCAAAATGTTCGTAGTCTACGGTCAAAAAGACGTCGGCTCTACTTGAACTCTTTTAATATTCCTCACGATGTTATTATTTTAACGGAGACATATGGCTTAACAATTTCTTTTTCGGATGCTGGATTATGGACAGCGACTTTCAAGTTTTTCAACGTGATCGAAATCCTGATGACATTTCTGTGCACGGAGGTATTCTAATCGCCGGAAAGATTTCTTACAGCTGCTTCAAGATACATATTGCCAATCCATCCCTGTCTGAGTTCCTATGCATCAGTATAACAATTGGGACATTAGTACTGTACATTTTAGCTGTCTACATTCCACCCGGAAATCCATCTGCTTCATATGATGCCGTTACTGCTGCTGTAGAATATGTGCTCAAGCTGGCACAGGACTCGGATGATATTATATTCCTTGCTGATTTCTGATGATGATGACTCCCTCCTTCCCAGCATATCTTCTAAAAATGCGTATATCTTCCTAGATGCTATTGCCGCACTTGGTCTTTCTCAGGGCTTAAGAGCAAGCGTAATAAAAGCTTGGACTTGGTCTTAACCTCAAAATGTATGGTTCGTCCGTGTGTCATGTCATTGGTTCCTATTGACGCATACCATCCAAGCTTGAACGTAATAGCAGACATTGATTGCGAGGACACTGGTATGTTGATTGAAAACTCTCCAACCTTTAATTATAAAAAAGATAATTTCGATCTACTTAACTTTAATTTGTCTTCTACTAACTGGTCCTTTGTATTTAGCAATGATGTAGATGAACTTTCAGCACAATTTTACAATGTTATGTTTAATTGTTTTAATGATTGCATTCCATTATCTTGTATCAAGAATGGCTCTTCGTGTCCTCCTTGGTACGATGCTTATCTTAAACGCTTGCGCAACTTAAGAAATAAGGCTTGGCGAAAGTTTCACCTCTCTCAGTCCAATTATGACTTAACTCAAATTTTGTTTTTGAGGAGCGAATTTCAGAATGCTCTTTTGCATGCCTATGATGAGTATCTGTTTAAGATGAGAAATGTAATAAGATCGGATCCTTAGCAATTTTGGCGTTTTGTAAATACCAAAAAGGAATCTAATAATTTTCCTCCTGTATTAGTATTTAATAATAATTCTAGTCATGATCCGTCTGTGATTTCTAATCTCATTGCTGATATCTTTAGTGAATTATTTTTAGCGTATGACGCTCAAATAGATTTTGCTTATTTTAATTACTTAACTAGTTAATGACACTTCCTAAAGTTGATATCGCATGCTTCACTATTGATCAGATCAGATCTATTGAGGACTGAATATCCAAGCTGGACTCTGGAACTGCAGTTGAACGCTTTCTCACCCGTGATATTAATGTTTAATCTATCACTGCAGCTTGGTAAATTTCCTAAGTTATGGGAAGAGTGATTTATTATACCAATTTTAAGGTCCAGTAAAAGGGAGCTTGTTACCAACTATCATCGTATTGTTGAAATATCTTGTATTCTCAAACTGTTTGAAGCTTCTTGATATAAATTCTTGTATTTTCATTGTAGTGGAAGTCTTAATCCTCATCAACATTGTTTTATGAAGGTAAAGTCAACAACAACAAATCTGCTCCAGTTTACATTTACTTGTATCGAACCGTTTAAGAGTGGTTGCGAAACTCACTGTATTTATACAGACTTCAGCAAGGCTCTTGACAAGCTTCCCCAGTTTGTGTTGTTATTTAAACAGACATCTTTATGTTTACCAATTTGGTTGTTGAATTGGTTATCATCCTACCTTTAGGATCGCAAACTTAGGATTCAGTTCCGTTCTGCTCTGTCTGAAGAAATAACGGCTTACTTCGGTGTTCCACAGGGTAGTCACTTAGGGCCCCTTCTCTTCATATTTTTCATAAATGATGTTTCCCATGTATTTACCAAATCTGCTGAACTCGCATTCCGACTGTCTCAAATTGCAGGATGACCTGGACAAATTTGTTGAATGGTGTGAAAAGAGTTCTCTCATTTTAAACGTTGATAAATGTAGGGTAACCATTTTCTCTCGTAAGTGAATTCCTTCGAATGTTATCTACGCTATCAATGGGCTAGTACTTTCCAAAGTTTATAAAATATGTGACTTGGGGATATTGTTTGATTCGAAACTCACCTTTAACTTCCACATAGATTGCATCGTTAATAGGGAAAACTCTATGTTAGACTTTGTAAAGCGCTTGGCAATAGCATTAGATGATATGTAATATTACTAAAGCTCTTTTCACCACTCTTGTTAGACCCATTTTGAAATATGCCAATCTTGTCTGGTCTATCTCTTACAAAAATCACTCCGATCGTATTGAGAGCGTGCAAGGGACATTCTTACTTTTTGCTCTAAGAGATCCTCCTTATAACGAAAGATTAAATTTCATACACCTTTCTACTGTTGAGACTCGTAAAAAAATTTGTGATATAAGCTTTGTATTTCAACTTTTGAAGGGTGGTGACATTGACATGCCTTTGATGCGTGAGAAAATTAATTTCAATTCACGATCTCTATACTTGCGATCTAATGACTTTATTTATTTGTGTTCCCATTGCACCAACTATGGACCTGGGATGTAAAGGTCTCAAATTTTGATTAAACTCATCGCTCAACTCAAGCAGTGAGTCCGCTCAACAGTTGAGCGGTAGTTCTACGCTCGAAGTTTGAGCGGACGCAAGGCTTGAGCGGACTCTTTGCCTGAGCGAACTCATCATTTGAGTTGAGCGGGCTCAAACCATGTTTTAAATAACATAAGGAGAATCTGATTTCATTAAAATTGAAACTGAAACTTGAAAATGTTATAATTCAATTCAAGGAAATTGTACTTACATTTTTCCATAGAATCATCCTCTTTATATTTTTTCCATTGATATGTAGCATCGCTTATATTTCAAAATTTTCGTTATATAGACGAAATCTATTCGGAGTTAACGTTAGTTTTCTTATGCTAAACAACCATTCTACCGAAGCACTATTAGGTAGTGCTGTATTCTATTCGGTAAAAAGACTTTTTATCACCGAAAAACGTTTGCTTTTAAATACGCTTGACGCTTTGTCCGCGGAAAGATTATACTCCAAGAACAATTTCTGACCGTCCATTGAATTTTGATCATCTTTTTATTTTATTGAAATTTCAGTTTCAATTTTAATTAAATCAGTGAGACCGCTCAAGTTTCGAGCGATAAACCACCGCTCAAGTGTTGAGCGAACTCAAGTCTTGAGTTGAGCGATGAGTTGATATGACAAATGAGTCTGCTCATTTACAACCCTACTATGGACACTTTGAGCCTATGATTAGGATGTGCTGTACTTTTAATTTGAATTTCCATTTGATAGATTTTTATATTAATAAAACTCAAAGGGAGGTTACCGTTCATGACGAAGAAAAATTCGATTTTTTTTACATAATTATCATCTTTAAAGTGGGTAAAAGGATATTTTCACATCTAAAGTATTTTAGAATTCACAACCTATTGAGAGCAGAACCGTCCGCTGGCTCGAAAGCAGGTAGCTCATGCGCTCGAAGCGCGCTTGCTGGGGAGACCTTTTCTCACTACCTGAGGTGCTCTCATAAATTTCGGGAAACCGTTAACCTTCAGATTCAGCACAATCAGTTCTTGGAGGAAGAATAAGGGCCTCTGTATGGTGTTGGAATAGATGAAGTAAACTGTCAACGAGTTTTTATAACGTTAAACTTTATATGAGTTTTTCTGATAACAACATTTTTCAGCGCGCAGGGTGCTCTACAGCTTCAACGGATGAACCGATTAAGATAAATCTATGCGCAATCAAAAGGAAATTCAATTTGCGGGGCCTTCAGGAGGCGATTTTTTCAATAGTTTATTTAGAAATAGGTTTTTCATCCGTTGAAGCAAAAAAAAACGGCAAAAATGTTTTTTTTTTTCAAACAGCTGGCATTTTGTTATTCAGAGGTTTTTTTTGCAAACGGAAACCGGTAAGGCCCCCAAATTTTATCTAGTTTAATCATTTTCAATCCTATTTGTTTCGGATGAACTGGCAGAGCTGTAGAGCGCCACGCGCAGACCAAAACACGTCATGTACGGCGTTGTTTGATGGGAGCTGGAGCCGCAATTTTGTTTTTTTTCCCCCTTATAAATAAAATTGGAATTTATTCTCCATTGATAGAAGAATAAAATACGTTACAACCCATTTCCAAAAGTATTTACTTTATGTATAAAGAAATTTCCAAAGTTCATGCATTTTTCATGTCTCTCAACGGTAACCACCCTTCAGAAAAATCCTCAATAATTGGTCTGTACTTTGGCTTTAATTTAAATATTGTGCCCTGGGACCATTGTAGCTAGCATTTAGTGAAAAAAATAGCTTATCTCGTATTAATAAATAAATCAAGAAATAAGTTCCTTTTACTATGTACACTGGTAATCTGGTTTTCGTTCGGTATCCTGATTACGATTTAATCACAAATCATTTTCAGAGCGCTTTATTTATTTAAATATTTACATAATTCGATAACCGAGTTTTTCTGAGAACTTTAGCAATTCATCATCTAGCAAACGAAAATACTCAAAAGAATGTTATTTTATGAATGAATCTTACGCTCATTTTTATAAACGTCATAATATATATCAAAATATTTTAAAAGTTTAATTTTGGAAATTTTAGTAATTTAACAATTGGTTCGACCTAACCGGTGCGAACCGTCTGAATATCAGCACTACCTGAGGCTATTTAGTTGATCGTTAAACAGCTGAGACCTTGATCATAATACTTTTGTTGTTTTTTAGCTTCCTGATCGTTTCCATCAGTTTTTTTATATAAATTTTCTTTGCTTCTTTCCTCAATTGCTGTGTCTCCTTGACCATCATCTTGCTGTTGCACATATCATATTGTTTGCAGGAAAACGAATAAATATTTAATTCAAATTTGTTCACCTCACTTGTATGCATTTTTAATTACACCGCAGACTTGCAATGCAAATATCCAATGTTTTGATATAAATAACTAAGTATGAACATTTGTCTGCTGTACCAAAATCTCAAATCGAGATATGAATAAAATCTTAATTTTGCTTGCAGCTCTCCAATGTAACCATAGCCAGTACTCTGCGCAATAAATATGTGTGAGTTGAATTGTGGAAGAAATATTTTAAAACAAGATATCTGAGTACACACCTACCTTTCTACACTGAAATCTAGAAAATAATTAAAATCTTTCTACAAATGATTTTCAGTAGGACGCAGTGAATTAAATATTCACATGCTTGTTTCTAACCTATATTCGTGCTGGGAAATATATTCCACGGTTCCTATACCAAATACGCTTAATACTGGCAATTTTATACACTATTTTACAATATTACCCAGTCTCTCGTATTCATACAGAGCACTATCAAGTGGCGTGTTACATTAATACGCTGCGATTTGCATAAGTCCGTAGAGTCTCTCCATCTGCACACTTTTAATTAAAAATTTTTAATTATCCAGCAAATGCTTCATTGTGAATTCAGTTTTTAATGTGCAACGAAAACCGAGTTAAGTTTTGTATTAAATTCCATGATGAATTAAGCGGATTTTCCTTGAAACCTTTGAGGAAGGATATGATGGGAAACACTGTATCCCTGCAGCAAGGTACCAAATAAAAAGTATTTCTGGTTTCCCGAGCTAAAAGGTGATGAATTGCAGATTTATTTACGTGTGTATTTAATAAAGTTAAATTATTTCATTTGTTAATTTGATATGTCTGGTCTCAGTAAGTAGAGAGAGCCGCCAAAGGTTATTCGTGTGTTAATTCATGAAAGATAATTAAAAACTTTTGTGTTTTTTTTTACGGACGAATGGATGATATTAATGTTACGAACGTCGTTGATATTTCTGGGCAGAAAACGTTATTTTTATAGGATGAATTTACAACTGATAAGGTTTCCAGCTGATTTTTTGTTTTTGATCGAGCTACTTAGATGACGGATATTATATTTAGTAAAATACCGACCATTTGGTTGTAAAATATATAATTTTTTTATTTCATTTGCTCGACGTTTCGAATCCAAATGCGGCCCTTCTTCAAGAGCTCTATATTTAAAATTGTACATAAGTTCAAGTTGTATTACGAATACTTCAAACACATTTTTGTCTACTGCAGGGATAAATGTTTCCAAAAATAATAATAAATAAAGAAAATGGAAAACAGGTTAAAATAAAAGAAAAGTATACATTAGTAATAAAATAATAGATAGAGACTTACAACAAAAGGTAATTAACTTGTTACGAGGACAGAATGTAAGTGAGCGATTACTGACTAGAATGTGTTTGCATAAATTACTAATACTAAGCTAAAGTCTAGGGAATTTTAATATTTTTAGCTTACATTGAATTACTTGCTTGCGAAACGATGAAAAGAATGGAGAAGATTCTTTCTTTACTTTATAAAACTTATTCTATTAATTAATTAAACAAAATTGGATTCGATCAATTTTTGCCTAGCGGTCCCTAGCACGACTGTCCTGCTTCCAAAAATTTCATAAAAGAAAAGGTTAGTACCTACTACGTGTTTATATATAATTTTCTGATTACGAGCTTTAAGGCCGATTTACACCACCACGATAGCGATTGCGATAAAGTAACGTTAGCGATAACGAAGCGACAACGATAGATCGCTACACATAGTTTTCAATGTAAACGCTCACACCAACGCGATAGATCGCAGCAATACAAAGAATTTCTGCAGCGTTTGACCAGCAATTCAAATGTCTACCGCAGCATGCACAGTTTTAGTCATCTATCACCAGCTATGAGATTAAAAATGGATAGTACAAATTCAAGTGGGTGTTAAAAAATTAAGTGAAATGGTATAAAGGAATAACCAATTTTATATGATCTGAATTGAAAACATTATAAAAATAGTGGAAAAAAGGGCAAAGTGGGGGTTGATATTGCTATGGAGTTGAATACAGCTTAAGAGTATTTGTGACTTGGACCTATATGAGCACCTCGACCAGACTTAATATATTGTATCCTTCCCTAGAGGCTAACTCTGGCCTAGAATACAAGTGGGAAGTGTTGAACGAAGTGAGGTTATAGTGCAAGTACAAAAACGCTGTTGATTTTGGAAAATTTCCTCCGTTGGTCTTCTTCCATTAACTTCAAACTTTATCAAATACCCCCTTTTTGATTAGGAGAGGTCTAAATGTTGAGTGTAATAATTATCTTTCTCATTCGCCGTTGTAAAAACTATGAAGAGCGTATGGGCCCTGAATAATTTTAATAGTTGTTTCAGGTTGTGTTGGAGTAGGATTGACAAAAATTCTCCATTATGCGAAAAAACTCCAAAGGCGTTTTCAATTATCTACTTATAAGGATGTGTAAGTTAAAGTATTATACTGATGTTTCTGACGTTTTTGTCCTGTCCTATCTTGTTCCTGCGAAAGGACGCATCAAGTAAAATCGAGGTATGTGGTGTCCTTTGATATGGATCAGCAAACATTTGGTGGTATTCTTCGAAAAAATCGTATTGAAATTTCATCTCTATAGCCGAAACATTTAAAAAACCTGTGTCACTATTTCTTTCATATTTGTCAACATCGATGCATATATAAAAATTTATATTCGATATCAGCCATGGTCAATATGACACTTTTTCAAATTGAAAAAAAAAAAATAAATAAATAAAAGTCGAGCCAGTATAAGTCGAGGTAGTACACATTGAATTGACACATAAACATAGCATGTCCACCATCAATACTTGCCTACAATTGGGAAACTCTAATTTGTCCCATGTTCAAATTTTTTCCAAATGTCTTTATTTTGTTCAGGCATTCACGCGTGTATTTGTGTGGCTTGATGTGAATTGTGTCCTTAGTGTATCGCTATGTTTATCGCTATCGCGGCGGTGTGAATCGGAATTTAAGGGTTAGTATTGTCATGAAAAAAGCTAATATAATTTTTATTAATTCTATTCATTTATTATGATGTTTCATTTTATTTGATTGGCTAGGGTACCTATATGCTGGGGTCTCCTATGCGTTAAGGTTTTGCCGCTTTGCTTTCCCACGTTGGCTTACGAGGTGTTTGCCTGCCACTTAGATAGTACCTCTCTCTGTTTCTACTTTTTTAAATTAAACTTTATCTAACCGTCTTTTATTAACTTTATAAAACTATGCTCTTTTTATCCTATTTTTTTTTCAAGACGCATCTTCTTCGCTACTTCACTTTTCGTGTCGTTGCCGGAAAAAGCCAAAAAGCCCAACTGTCTTCCTCAGATCAGATCACAACTTCTCTGTTGCCAAATAAGCATAGAGATGTCTTCGATTTCTGAAAAGGTGTAGAAATTTTTCAGTCCATCAAATCTAGCGCTCCTCTACAAGTTCTACATCAGACCTAGAATGGAATTTAATTTACATTTGTACGCTGGTGCTGGTCGCAAAGGATATTGTCCAAAAGAGTGCCTTCTGCTTATTGGCGATGTGGAAGAAACTTGTCATATGGACTCAGTCGAATACCGCCGCAATGTAGATTGCCTTTCACCCCTACATGCTACATTGCTAAATGCACGGTCAATGTTCTGATGAAATATCTAGTCTGATCCCTGATTCCTGCATATAATACTCGCACTGCCAGCCGCGCACATCCTTTTTCACTCCAAAAAACTTTCGGTTGTAGAGTACAATACCGTGACTATTTTTTATCCCGAACTGTGCGAACGTGGAACAGTCTACGATCTTCTGTCTTTTCTACTGCATGCAATCTGCGAAAGTTTAAGGGTGACATACAGCGGCACCTTCGCCACTCTCCTCACGTTCCCTAATTCCTTTCTTTATCACCTTCTGACCATGCTGTGCTTTGCATAATAGATCATAGGATATCTCCTGAGTGCGGCTTAGTAATTTAAAAACCAAAAGAAGTCACACTTTCTTAACCTCCCGGTGAAATTATATACGTACAAGGTATGTATTGCATCTGTACTATGACTGCTATTTTAAATAAATGTAAATTTTTAATTCCTGTATTTTACAAAGATACAATTTACGATGATTCGTGAATTTGAATAAAATACATTTCCCCGCTTTTACTAACTTAAATGGATGATTGGGAAGTTTTACACTTCCACCATTTACAAACCAAAACAAAATGAATAATCTAACATCTCCATTGACTTTCGAGCGTGGCGGAGAACGCTGAGTAACTTTCTTCATTGCGAGTGGTAGCCACTTGCTACTCTGTTCGACTCGTATCTTTGAAATGATAAATTTTGTGCATTTGCCATTTTCGAGTGATGGCGAGTATCTTCAAACTTTTGATCAGTTTTCTCCATATACCATGTTTAAACCATAGTTGCTCCCCCCCCAGAAGAATCCTGGATCCGCCACTGCCTCTTAGGCGGTAGATAAAATCAACATATTGTTACGAGCGTGGCCTTAGTTCGTTATTTAAAACACAATTTTTCAGATATAATTCAAAAGTTCTTTCTTTATTTAACTTTACTGTTTACTCTCACAAATAATTATCAAATAAGCTCTTTATAGTTATCGCTAGAACTGTACTTCTAATTATCGCAAACCAAATAGTTTACTTCGTTCACATCACTGGCTGAAATAAGACTCGCCTTCTGGATGTGAGTACCGCCGTATTTATACTCAACAAATGATCCTAGAACCTTCCTGAATATTCCGTTCTTCACACCCAGTTTACTAAGATGTTGAGCACTCTGACTGGAATTAATGTTGCACCTCCTGCTTTAACTAAAGTCTTACCAACAATGATGTTCGATGTAACTTTTGTAGGGTTAGGTTCCACCAAATAGAATCGGCAGGTCCCGATGTCATCAGTAAGCTTTGTCCATACTAGCGTCTCCGAGAATGCAGAGAGAGTAATAATCTCACAGACCATCTTCCTTATTTTTGCAGGATAATCTGTTCCTCCTAATAGTCTCATAGGAATTTCTATGTTGCCATATTTGAGTATCCGTTCTCCGACATCTAAATTTATTTTATATGTGGTCATAAAGTCTACTCCAAGAAGGCATTCATCCGTTATGTCTGAAACTAGGAAAGTGTGAGGAAATAGTAGTTCGCCTAGTTGAATATCCAAACTTATTTCTCCAAATACTTGTGCTGCTGCTCCAGTTGCTGTTCTTAGTAAATATTTGGTGGTATTGTGAAGCCATTTGTTCTTGACAAGATCCGCTCTAATAATTGATCTTGAAGCTCCAGTGTCGATAGTGACAGCGCAGTCATTTTTTCCTACACTTCCATATATAACAAGACTGCTATTGTTTATCTCTCTCTCTGTGATGACTGCATTCTATTACAAGTACATTCCTCTACCGAAATTTCTCTCACTCGTACTGCACTTCGAGAAGCTTGCCTGGCAGATTCATACTCTAATGCATAGCTAGTGCTTCTGCTGTTGATTTCTTTCCTGCTAGCCTTAACGCTTGTTGTAAATTTTGATCTGCAATAGTGTTCACAAATGCGTCTGTTGCCACTTCATTAAGGAATTCTGCATTTACGCTAGAGTATGAAAGCTAAGCTAATCTTTCCACATCAGCCTGCAGTTATTGTAGTGATTCGCAACGCTTCTGAATCCTGTTACGTAACTGCAAGCTATATACTTGGTACATGTGTTCATCTTCATTACGTAATACTATCGCCTATACTAATGAAGTGTACTCAGGTTGCCTGTCAATCGGTATAGTTTGTAATAGCTCTGACGCGGGACTTCGAAGTGCTAATACGAGAGCTGTAGCTTTGTCTGCATCATTCCATCCATTTACTTCGGAACCTGCATCGAATTGACTCTTGAAAATATGCCACGAATTTTGTCCATCAAATATTGGAGGTTTCATTCTGCCTGCACCGGATATTTCAGTTCCTTCGTGCCGAGGTTGTCGATGCTTCTTCCTCTCCAATTCTGTTTTAAGCTTCTCCGTAACATTTTGTTGTACTTCCGACACTTGTTGATGAACTTCCAGCACTTCCTGCTGGAATAAATTCAATAAATTATATAAACTACTTGCATTGTTAATAGATTGTTAGTTATATTTCTTAGTAGGTCATTTTGTTATCTTACTTTTGCACTTAGTCTAAAACTAATTACATTAATGGCATCACCTAATATATGCTGTATACATATTGCAGCTATATTCCTTTTCTTTTTTGTCTCTCAGTAGTTTCCTCCAAATAATATATTTTGTACATGTTAAAACGATTAAGTAATCTTGTTGTATAATACCCTTAATAAAGAATTGAATTGAATTGAATTGATTCCTTCAATTTATTTTTAAGAAAATTCTTCTGTTCTTCCAAACAGGTTTCTAGACAATTCTGCAAAGAACTCTTTTGTTCTTCTAAATATGCTTGCAGAGATTTCTTTTGATCCTCATTAGCTTTCTTCTGTCCATCCTCAAGAGCATTCTTTTGTTTTTCCAAGAGAGATTGTTTTTGTTCCTCAAGAGCATTCTTCATCTGCAGGGCTGAAAGCTCCAATTTGGTCTTTAAGGTACCCACAAGCTGTTCTATGTTCATCGCAGGCTCTTCTTCAGTCTCAGGATTCTTGTACTCTATCAAGGCTTCTCTAAGTTGCTCGTCTAGAACATTCTTTAGAACTGTCGTTTGCAATGACCGCTTCCTCAACTCCACTTTTAATTCCTGTATGTGAAGCTCCTCTAGTTTGCGTCCCATTCTTGCGTCTTTTGTAATTCACTCACTGTTCAATACAAAATTATCTTTCGAAATTTTCACACAGGATTTCACAAAACTAACACTCTTTGAATTTCAAAGTTAAATGCCACCTCTTTTCTCGCGAATTTATTTTACTTCTAACACCAGTTGTTACGAGCGTGGCCTTAGTTCGTTATTTAAAACACAATAATTCGGATATAATTCAAAAGTTCTTTCTTTATTTAACTTTACTGTTTACCCTCACAAATTCGCAAATTATTATCAAATCAACTCTTTATAGTTATCGCTAGTACTGTACTTCTAATTATCGCAATCCAAATAGTTTACTTCGTTCACTTCACTGCCTGAAATAAGACGCCGCCTCCTGAAAATCAAATCAAATCAGAGACGTTCTTGCGCATTTAAAATATATTGTCCTTAATGTGTAGTCCTAACTTCCTTGTTAACTTGTCCTTGTCTTGGTTTTGTCTTCTTTTGTTACATATATTGAATAAAAACTTTTATTTTGCTTTGTTTTTGTTGGTTATTACAGCTTCGCGCGCGACACTAAGCTGCCTCATGAATGTGAGTAGCACCGTATTTATACTCTACACATTATACTAGAATCTTCCTGAATATTCCGTTTTCCGAAACCAAGGTTTACTAAGATGTCACTAGCCTAAAGTTTCTTCCATTTCCAACAGATGTCGCTTGTGTCACATTGTGGCACGTAACAATATATAGTCTGAACACTTTAATTGTTTCCCATTCTATTAAATATACCCTGAAATGTTATCATTGCTTAAGTAATAATAAAAATAAATAATAAATCTATGAGGCACAATGGGTCCGATATCGGTCAAAGTGAAGCAGGCAAATTTTTAACTCGTCCTTAAGCTAGACCTAATCTTTTAAAAAATTCAGTACATGGCAGCTCAAAGGAGCTGATTACCTTAACTGGAGTTGGCTTTCCCAGCATCAAACGAAATGTGTAAATCTACTCTCAAACAAAAGTATGTTTCCACTAATTTGATTGCATCAACCTCTCATTACTTCAGCAATTTTATAATTGTCCTAAATATGCTGCCTAAATTGGCTTAAATTTGCTTTATTCTCTTTTAAGACAGTTGTAGCAATCTCGAGGAAAGTGTAAGTGTAAACGCACCGCACCATCATTATCATCATCACCACCTCAATTTATTGGTTTCACAAGTAAAGAGCCAACCTAGTCCTATACGAAAGAGTGCCAGTTTTCAGTTGTCGAAAGTTTTTTCCTACACTTCGAATTTTGAATTGGTCTCTCCCATAAACTGAGGTGAAATTAAAAATTTTCAACAAAAAAAAAACAAATTTTCCAGTTGGCTTCCATTTCAGAAGAAGCCATTTATCACGTGTAAACTTTAAAGTGACCAACCATCACGTTTAGTAACTCCAATTCAGAGTAACCAACCTGAATGGATTGACCACGGAAAATTTCGCAGGACGATAGCATTCACTAGGTGCTGGCTGCGCTTCGTGGACGTGTTGGGGGTTTCAATTTGGAGCTTCTATTTTATATTTCAATCACACGCTTGGATGGTTTGTAAACCTTCGGAGGTTGTTTCTCTTTTTTTTCGTTTTTTTTTCTTTTTTTTTAATTCAATGCAACACCCACCACAAATGCTCGCTGCTCTATTGCTGCTACTACTACCAAACCAAGGGTGCAGACTGAACTGTGAAAATACTCAATTGCTGTTACGAGGGTAGCTGGAGGGATAGTTGACGGAAGAAAATTCGTGGTGGAAAAGGTGAAACTTTTTTAAATCGTGATTAACACTGTGAACTTATGTAGAAATATAACGAACGCTGTAAAAAAATCTTCCTTTTCTTATCAGCTATCTCTGTGCTCGTAGCAATATTTTCTCTAGAAATGCAATGGTGAGTAACCCACAATGCAAAGAAATTTAATGCAATTTTCATTCGTTTTTCTCTAGTTTGTCCTTGTGGTAATGCCGGTCTGTTTGTGTATATATATATGGTGGTCGCCTATAATATTTTTTTTCTCTCCTTTAGATAAAAATTTTCCTTTCTACCTGAATAGTTTTTTAAAGGAACACGTTTAGCCATTTGTCCAATAAAATATTTTCTAGGAACGTGTAAGAATTCTAGAGGCATCGATGCCATAACTAACGTTTTTCCAAACGTGTGTGGTGTGGTGTGTGGTCCGAAGGAATTTCGTTTTGTGGGCTGGATGTTCTTACACATTGTTAAGTCAAGAGAAATTCCTTCATTATGTTGGGTGAACTCAATAAGGAAGTAGGAGTTTTACTATTAAAACTCTCTTGCAATGTCTGTAACTAACATTCCATTGGAAAGTATGGAAAAGTCGGTCATCCGAACGGAATTGAAGTGCTTAAAGTACAAAGTGCAGAATTCAAGGTATTTGCCATTTAAATTTTAACTTGTTGTTCGGTTGCTGCTTTAGCATTGTTGTAAAATTTAATTTGATTATAATTAATTCTTGGCTAAAACTAACGGGAGACCATGAAAAACTATTAAGTTATGTATCTATATCTACATAGATCATTAAAACTTGAACAAGTTAATGTTGATATGAATATACACGTTGGTTGCTTCATCGGCTTACGTCGATAAAAACTATAAAATCACTCTGACGCTAATAGGCAGGCATTATGAAAACTGGAAGTTTAATATACGCGGAACTACATATACATCCGTTTTAAATAGCATCATTATATCTAGAGTTGTTCCATATTTACCAACTATTGCTTCTAATCACGGATATTTTTAAATAATCTCCACAGAAAAGTATACTTTCCCACAATAGGGGCAATGATAATTTTATCGATCCTAGTTCCTTGTGAAAAGTTCTAATGTTGCTACAAACAAAGATAGAAGTTAGGGTCCTTTACTCGTACTGATTTTGGTCCGTGAAAATACTCCTCAAAACGGCATTGATTAAACATTGTTTTTGCGGATTGAACAATAAAAAACTCCGGAATGGTAAATTTGATAAAGTTCTCAGAGAAATAAGTCGATACGAAAACGTGGTTTCAAGTTTGACGAAACCAGATGAGACAATGCAAAGGAAAAAATTTGGCCCGGGATTAAAATCCTTTAATACTCCGAAAGAAATCTTACTCAACAACAAGGGGATTTCGTATCGGCAGAGTTTCTACCTGTCGTAAATACTCAAAGAAAAAGGACCTCGCTGACCCCATCTATATACTCGATATAAAATTAGAGTGTAAATTATATAAGACATAGGGTTTCCAAATTTCCGATAAGAAACGTTTATTTGCCTTCGTTTTCAGTCTACTGTGGACTTACACAAATGAAATCCATTTTATTAAAGATTGATTTTTAAAACAAAGTGAAGGGATTATACTACATATTATAATCTTGAACGAAGAAATCAGGTCCAGTGTTATAAGATGATCCTCCCATCAAAATAAACTGTAGCAAAGCACAGGCTTTTCACACGCAAGAGGAAAACATAGTACATACCTAGATCCCGTCTTATATTGAATGGGTTGAAAATGTTAAATACCTCGGAATAGTACTCGACAAGATATTGACTTTTAAGCCACATGTAGCTCAAACTATTCATAAGTTAAATATCTATATTTAAGTGCTCTACCCTTTCATCAACAGAAGATCAACTGTAAGCAGTGCCACCTTTACCCATGGGACCACTGGGTCCGGGCCCAGTGCCCCGCGATCCTTAGGCCCTCTAGCGTCTACAGTAGTAGACCAACCGATGACTAATTCTTCAACCAGTAAGGCAAGCTATTACAAGCTAGTTTAGCTGATAGAGTACGGGTACTGAAAGTAGACCGTGGGATTGTTTCGAACTTCTATACATTCATGGCAACAAATCTTCGTACTAATTAACGTATAGTGACTGCGTTTGCAGTCCCAGTATTTTTTAAATTTCCGCCATTTTTCATGGTATACTTTCAGTAGTCAAACTCAATTTTTGTGGTAATCAGCTTTTGTTCTATATGTGTTGGTGACGCTTGCACTGAAAAAAAATTATTATTTACAACGACAAATCACGATTAGTTAATTGGACATTAGTAATTTCTGTAAATTGATTTGGAAAAACAATTAAGTGATTAATAGAATTGTAAGTGCTAATTACTTGCATTTTCTAATTGGAATTAGTTGATTTGCCCTTAGTTGTTTTGGAAAATCCTTTAGTTGTAGCTCGAATTCAATTAGTTCAGTTAGCAAATATTTGATGATAAATTAACTAATCATATTTCAAAAGACATATTAATAAAATGAACATATAAAATTATTAATTTTTTCGCAAAAAACAACGAAACTGTTTGTTTATTGTTAAAAATATCATTTGTTACATTAGCGAATTTATGCAATTAATAAATTCAACAAATAAATTGATAGATTTTTTTAATATGACGTAACCTCACAATTTTCTAAATTAACGAATTACATTAGTCGATATGAATAATATAAATTTCGCATAACTTTAAATCACTGCATCATTAATATTTATTTTTATACCCTAGAATCTAGATGAAATCTCATAGGTCATACTGAGTTTATCATTTCGCTGGTAACGCATATTGTTTATAAAGGAAAAATGAAATAAACACCCACGCATAATTGTTATTTTGATTTTTGCATATGTGTCCGTTTGTCCGTCTATCCGTTCGTCTATAGCATTTTCGAAAAAATATTATAATAAATATAATTTCATAAATGCAAGAAATCTTGAAACCCGTGGAGTAGTTATACAAAGCTTACAATATTTTAAGTGTTCTTGGAAAACGTTTAGGACCAATTTGTTCTTGTACTGAGAAATTACCTGCAAAATGATTCATAACCATTTTTACTGTCGCTTCATCGTTCTAGAAACTTATGCGCAAAACCATTTAATTAAACCAATACATTTGTTGAATTGAAAAACCTGAAACTTTGCTTTCGCACATTTTTTTCAATTTGAATTTCTGCAGCGTCCAGAGTAGGCAGGAGGCGCGTATCCAGAACACCTAAACACAACTAAAATATTCGAGAGGCAGGAAAAAGTCGGAAGTAGTCGCTTTAATTTTTTTTTTATCATATTTAAGTTAGATATCACAAAATTCAATTTTCGGTTTGATTTGGAAAACCTGTCGATAATATTATCCACATCAATGTCGATATCAGAGTGGACAGACATTAAGAATTCATATCCAGATACTCTTTCTCGTGCAAAGCTTGTAGACATAGATGTGATGCAACCGATTCTGTCATGACTGAAGTAAATGACTGAGAGTGAGAGCTTGCACCTTGAATCACATTCAAAGGAATAGGAGTAAAAGTCCGGAAGGTCCCGGTTTCAAGCCCCGGACGAGGCGGTTTTTTTTTCTTCTTGTATTTATTGATTTGATTTAGAATCGTTAAAAATATAAGTTCTGTAAGAAACTTCAAATTTTTTTGCTTTAGATGCACTCAACTTGACGACCCGCCCGAATACGATTTACCGCCTAACTGTTGTGAACTCTATATTCAGACTGCCTCCTTCTATCTTCACTCAAAGATCCTAAAAATAAATAAATTCCGATAAATCCTAAAATGCTACTGCCTACCACTATGATAATCCTGTCGCCGGGATTTATTCCACCTGGTTCAATATTCTCAGATATTCCGAGGATTTAACCTTTCTAATTACCCTATCGTAAATGATATTTTACTTTCCTTTACTTAGCTGTATCTACCTACACCTACACTGTCGGTTTATCGTCAAGAAGGTTTCTTAACCTTGGGAATATCGAAGGGTCCCATAATGATCGTGCCAGATGGAATTTGTTTGGCGGTGATCACTGCAGTTCTTAAAATTCTTCTTTCTCCATCATTGACCGATTCTAACAAGTGTGGGTTCGATTACCGTCCGCGGGAAAAATAAATTGAAATTATTTGTTAATGAAACAAATCTTCGAGCAGGAAACTAAATGGAGTTGACATGAACCGTGATAGAGCGTAACCACTTTTAAGTTGTGTGGGTACCCCAGTGAAGTCGAGAACTTGTCTCGGCATATGGAGTCGCCATGCTAATTAATGGAGGGAAATTTTAAATATTATTTAAATGAAAGTGTGATACAAGGCGGGATCTATTAGATATTCGCGTAGTTACAAATATATCTACATAGCACACATATTCTCATTGAACAAATTCATTGGGGATTTTATTTGGGCGGAAACTGATGGAAAAAATAAATATTTATATCAGTTGGTAATCTGAAAAACATAAAAATCCAAGTTAATTGGGCAATTTTCTTTTTTCTTGTATCTTACTACGTCTATGCGTCAGGTCTCAAACAATAAAAACAAAAGTACCAAAGTAACAAGTTCACGCTTTGAAATCTGACAGTCAGGGTCCAATATGGCCGAACCTCACGCAGCCATAAACCGGCATTTTGGTTACGCTCAGGTACATATATTTTATACACAATACCTACTCCATTAGTTTCCTGCTCGAAGAAACAAATTCATTGGCGTAAAGCAACTAATCTTTTTTTTTCAGTGTGTGTTAGAAATATTGAAATCTGTTGCTGGTTGTGTTTAATATTTTCACTGGTGGATTTTTTCTTGAGGTTATTGCGCTTGCAACAAAGATGCCGGGGGCGATTTCTTCCCCATTAATGACTATGTTTTGTGAGTTGGTGTTTTTGACGGAGAATTTCCGCATTATCTCACATCGAGTTTGGTGTAGGGCCAGTCAAGATTGGTACCTCTATTGAGTCATTTGCTTTAGTCAGAGTGAGGGTCCACATGTCGTAATCGATCATGGCCTTAAATCTGGTTAGGAAGTCTAATCCTAAAATAGCTTCTGCTTCTATGGCTAGGTCGTCGTCTACGATTTGCAAGGAACGTTCGACCGAAAATTTATGGTTGAATACTAATATCGAATAATCTTTTTTAATATGGAGATGTCTGCTGCAGTGTCAATGATGAAGGTGCACATTGTGCCACATATTTCCACGTATACTTTAATGTAATTTGTTAGATATAAACTGCCCCCAACCGATTCGTTTCTTCTTCTAGTGGGGGGGCTAAATATTCCCCCGAGCTATAGTAACCCACTCTTTGGTTTTGCCTGAATCTGTTATTATAATTGTTTTGATTTGGCCGTTGGTTTTGATTAATTCTATGATTTCTGGGCCATCGTTCTCTGCTACTATAGTATCTTTGAATCGGGCTACCCCGAAACTGCCTAGAGGAGGATCTACTGTTGTAAAACAGAATATTATTTGGTACGGCCTTATCCACCGCTATTGCCTTAGCCGTTATTTCCGGTAACTTTTGCAGGTTACTGGCTTTTAATATCAGTGACGTTTCTTGATTGACAATGCTGCTAGTGAATTTTTTTGTGGAGAATTTTTCAGCTAGTTTTTCGGCTGTTTATGCAGTTGCGATTCTCTCTGATATGAATGCTTTTGTCAATTGTCCTGATAAATTTTCAATTTGCTTAGTGAAGTCGGCTAACTTCCTGTTACCCTGCTGATATGATTTCAGTTGTGCCAGAACTGCATCTGAGGAGAGTTTTGTAGAAAATTTTCTCAGAAGCTTCTCTGTGATTAATGTTACTGTGGTTATTTCTTCTGTGATTGCATATTTGGCTTTGCCTATATTGGCGTTTTGATGAATTTTATCTTCATGCTCTTATGTAATCTCGTCCCGAAGTTCCATTGACTCAATGAATGCTTCTGTCTCATCTTGATTGCCATCACACGTCTGGAGAAGTGACATTGCTGTTCTTATATCAAATACCATTTCCATTGATTTTTGTGCTGTGATTAATTTAAATACGTCACCTGATAGGTTCGTTATTTCTATGTAATCTGCTTTATTTTCAGAACTGTTTCTGAATCGCCAGCTGTATTTGCAAGGGTCCTTGCTTTATTTTTTAGTTCGTTAACTAAATATTCTTTCTCTTTTAGTGTTTTCTGCGTATATGGTATATTTACGGTTTTCCGGAAATTTGTTAGGATTGCTTCTAGCCACAGTGAAGTGTAGTGCTATATTCTTTATTGACGGAGTACGCGCATTTGGAAAAGGAATTAAAAAAGGCAAGTGATGTTATTTAATTGTTTTGTTTAAAAATACCTAGTTAAGGTTTTGAATGAGCTTTTACAAGTTTGGAGTGAATCCCGGTTATAGTTATATGTGTATATGTACATATTGTAATTCGTTCTGCGCGTGATATAAATTCCTGGATACGCGTATTTACAGTGAAAGTTTTATAGTGAAGTGTTAATTGTCTCAAACTGCTGATTTAATATGAATTGCCATTGCAAGAAGTGATTACATTTAATACATTTGTTCAATCGAATTTCCACAAGAGACCAAGGAAAAAACTAGTTGACAAGAAGTGGAGTACTTTTTATACCCTAGATCAGGGCTTCTTAAACTGTGGGTCTCGACCCTAAAAGGGGTCGCTTAGCGAAATCTTGGGGGGTTTAATAAATATAATTTTATATTTTTGTATGTTTTTAAACAAATTCTAAAACTATAGTTTTTCATATGTACACTACTGATAAAAAAAAAGTGAGCAGAGGAAAATATTTCAAAAATCTTTTGATTATGGTAAAAATGGCACGAAGTTTTAATATAAAGAAACCGGTCACGTAAAACTTTGAATTAAAACAAGAACATATATTATCTTAGTTTTTATATTTACTCCTTTATTTTTTATTATGTCCTCCAGTCTTCTTGGAATACAGGATATTAGATTTTCTACTTTCGTTCCAAACCTTTTCAACAGCTGTTCAAAGTTCGTGAATATTGCGAACATGAGTTTTGTGAATTTTCCTATTCATGTGCTACCAGATATATTCGATAGAACACAAATCCAGACTTTGAGCAGGTCAATTATTAAAAAATATTGTGTTCTTGAAACCAGATTTTAGTCTTCCCGGCCGTATGATATGGTACATTATCCTGTTGAAATATGTATTCATTTCTATTCTGAATATCTTTCAAACCTATTAACAAACCTTTTTCAAATATCAAGAAAATATTTTATCAGTAGTGTATGTATATTGTTACCTAATAAATCATCAAAAACTATTGTATTTATATATCTTTTTTTGGGTTACGAAAAAATCACAATCATAAATGGGGTTGAGAATGAAAATCATAATCATAAATGGGGTCGGGAATAAAAAAAGTTTAAGAAGCCCTGCCCTAGATGAAATCTATAGGGTATACTAAGTTTGTCATTCCGTTTGTAACACCTCGAAATAATGATGGTAGAGCAAAATGGATTGGACACCCATGCATTATATTAAAAGTTATTTTGATTTTTGCATGTCCGTCCGTCCGTCTGTGCGCACGATAACTCGAAAACGCGTATGCTTAGCTGAAATTTTGTACACGGACTTTAAAAAAAAAGTAAAATTAAGTTAGAAAATGAGACAAATCGGGCAACTCCTTCGTGGGGTTGCCATACAAAAATTTATCCTTTTTACGTATACTTTGAAAACGATCAGTCCAAGACATTTTCATTGCACTAAAAACTTCTTCAGAATACAAAATCCTATAAAATTGGTTATAATCATTTTTTCTGTCCGACAAACCGTTCTAAAAATATATGCGAAAAACCACTTCAAAAATCAAACTTGCACAGAAGGGTGACAATACGAAATTTCATAAGGACATTCATCTAGGACGGTATCTTAAGAATTGGTACTAGACCAATTCTAGCTTTTTTACTTGTTTTATTAAAAATTAAACATTTTGGCGAGGATATTTTAAAAGTGTGAGTGCCTTATATTTTTGTTATTGCTTTCATTAAATATACTCATATATTTTATATATTATTTTATATTTTGTTGAATATCAAATATCTTATGCAATTTAATATAATAAATACATTTTTGTTGTATGCACCATGCCACGTAATTGTGTTGTGCCGGGCTGCAAATCAAATTACCGATCGACTTTAAAGGATGTTAATGCCAAACCAATTTCAACGTTTCAATTTCCCCGTAACGAAGTCCTGAAATCTGCTTGGATACAAGCAATACACAGAAAAGATTGGCAACCAACTTTATATTCTTCTGTATGTTATCATTATTTTAGGGAGTCCGATTTCATTGATTTCACTGCTGAAATCAAATGTAAAAGACCAATTTAAAAAAAAAACATGCAGTTCCTTCAATTTTCCCGAACTTACCTCACTATTTAACTTCAGATCCCATCCACAAAGACAATGTCCTGAATTTTGCAGGGAGAAATACCTTAAACGGGCCGAGGATCTTAATCAAGAGTTTTTTAAATCCCACTTTGAGTGTTTTAAGCGCGATTTTGAAAAAAAATTAAATACGGATGATTTCTGAGTGAAAGAATAGCTTTTTTTATGCTAGAATGAGGAATTTGGTTGTACTATCTCTGTAAGAGTAACTATAGTAAAAGATATGTCTGTTACGGTTGTTAAAAAAATATCTTAGTATCGAATAAAAGCTTAGAATGGATTGTACCAAAACATGGCAAAATTACTTTATGGTCTCAAATGCGAACTTAATTCTTACAAATAAAACCATTATTGAATTCATCAGCTTAGGATTGGATATATCCACTGTATAAAGTATGTACTCACGGGAAATTACAAACTGATGATTTGGAGAAAAGATTTGGTCTGTATCGTTCTTTAGCAGAATGCAGCTATAGAGTATCCTATACTGAAGTAGTTGAATCAGAAAAGAAAATAAGAGTCCATAATATTTTCGCATATGGCAGAAAAAGTTACGGGAAACTGATTCAAGACAACTCCGAAAATAGTTTACATGAACCGTTTGATCTTCGAACATTTTGAACAAATTTTCAATTCGTCTTATTTTGAAGATGTCCAAATGGATTTATCCGGTAATTTTTATTCTTCTGGATATGCCTGGATTACCTGCGAAGACTGCAAATTATTGATAGTAAAAGAAAAAGGTGCAGACTCCAAATACGAGTATTTCAATAACTTGCAAAAAGGAGGGTTATCCCTTCCATCGGAAGGAGTTGGATATTTTTTGTGTCATATGTTGGCCTTATTTCAAGAAATATTACGGAAAATAGAATTAAAGATAGAATTGCTTTCCAAAAAGAACCGGAAAGGTCTATGTTGTTATCTTGCTATGGAAAGCGCTATAAGGAATAGGATACATGTAAACTTAGAACATATGTTATGGTAGTATGTTAGAGAGTGACTTGACTTGGACGTGAAGTCCAGACTATCAGCAAGAGCTGACAGATCACACGTTGAACAGCGTTGACTGCAGGGCGGCACGGTAGCTCGCCTCGGCTATTGGCAGAGAGTGTGGGGAAGTTCCACGAAAACCTGCCGCTGCCACCAGCCATATACAAAATAAATTCGTGCCTGTGTATCCAAAGGCCGTCGCACACATTCGGTCCTGAAGGGATCCTTACATCACTTACCTACATCTATTGCGAAGACACAGATATTTGGCCTTCTCTGCTTGCCCCAACCACCCAACTGACTCTGAGGGCTGATAATTTTCAGAGTCCCTGTGCTGACCTGAAAAGAGAAGAACGACCATCACGCTAAGAGGGCTCCAGGAGAGTGAAAGAAGAAATAAAAAGCATTTAGAGCTTATGGTTAGTTCATTGTCTTAAATATATTTTAAAGTACAACATTTCTGAGCATTAGAACTTTCCTAGACGTAATATTTTCCGTGTTTGCTGTTTAAATTAATTGCATTAATAAAAGGAAATAATAATAATAATGATATATGTATACATATATATATATATATACAATATATTCCATTTGATCGAAAAATCACAAAAATTGAATTATTTTCAATTGATTGAAACCCTTTTTACAACTTTCTAATTAGAATCTTTTACTAACCTTATTGAATGTTTATTAAATACAGTATAACTAACAAATATTGTGTGTTTCCTGTCTAAAGTCCTCGAAAAACTTATGTGCAGCCAGATGATGGCACATATCGGAAATAATAATATGCTTTCCCGCTGGCAGTCTGGTTTCCGTTTGAACCATAGCTGTGAACCTGCTCTGCTAAAGGTCACCACAGACCTGAGATGAAGCCTGGATAGAGGTGAAGTGGGTATTCTTGTAATGCTAGATTTTACCAAAGCTTTCCCCTATGTTAATCATTTTAAGCTAATTAATAAATTATCTTCGAATTTCGGTTTTTCCCCTCGGCTATTAATTTAGTCTCTAGCTTCCTCTCTGGACGATATCAGCAGGTTCGCATTAATGAAATGTTCTCTGAATTGCTTCCTTTGTCTTCCGGTGTACCTCAGGGTTCTGTTATGGGTCCACTATTATTTAGCTTATTTATTAATGATCTGACAGATGCCGTACGTGATACTAACGTTCACCTATATGCCGACGATGTTCAATTGTACACTAACAGACCAATTGGTCTCATAGAAGACTGTATTGCACGTCTAAATGAGGACTTAGAAAAGTTTATGGCTGGGCAGTAAATAACGACCTTATGATTAATCCAGGCCAGTCTCAATGCCTTGTGATACGCCATGACTGCTTAGAAGCATATATTCCTCCCGTCCTTCCTGACGGCCGTGTGTTACCCTATGTTGAGCAGGCTACAAATTTGGGGATAAAGATCAATTCAAGACTGAGCTGTAGTGATCACATATCTTTCCTCATTGGCAAAATTTATGGTGGATTGCGGCGGTTATGGCTTTCTACCCAGATTTTAAGCTGCAGCATCAAACTGAAACTCGTCAAAGCCCTGATCATACCCTATTTTTCTAATGGAAGTCTTATTTATCCACTACTCGATTCATGTTGCCGTCGCAGAATTAATGTTGCCTTTAACGACTGCATTAGATTTGTTTTCGGTCTTCGTTGGTTTGATCACATCTCCCCGTTTAGTAAAGATCTTCTCGGCTGTTCTTTGGAGTCGTATCTCAGGCGCAAGACACTTGTCTTTCTTCATAAGTTAGTGCGCACGGGTGTCCCGGATTATCTGGCTGACTACATTTCTTTCCTTTAATCATGCGATTTAATAGGCAAGTATTGGAAGGCGCTTACTTTGTTTATATTGTTCGTAGTTGGAATAATTTGCCGAATAGAGTGAGGAGTGCGGGTACAGTTGGAGAGGTCAGAACGCTGCTTTACTCCCATATACCTTAGTGGTGGTGGAATTGCTTCTTATGATTAGTAAGTAATATTAGTTATTTTATTTTATAAGTTTTTTTTTTCTTTTTCTTTTGTTTTGAAATTTTTATAAGTACTATTGTTATACCGATTATTATTTTTTTTTTATTTTGAACTCACGCTTTTCTCTTTTTATTTTCCAATATATAATGTACTTCAAAAGATTAATAATCTTGTGTACTTTCCGTAATAAAATGAAATAATAATAAATAATAATAATAAAAAGGAGTCCTTTTTCTCTTATTACAAAGGCTATTAAAAAGAATCAATTTAGCTTACAGTCTGTTCTGTTGTATACAATAAAACTTATTCTCACTGAAGACTTTTGTAACAAGTAATAAATAGGATTGTAAGAAGATCAATAAACTTAATCGTTATTTTACTCTTGGTGCTTGCTACTGGATGATATTAGCTCAAGATTAAAAGTTTCAAGTGCAATATCGAAAAAATGAAAAATATAAAATGACCTTTCAACCAGCGAAGAAATATTTTCAAATATTCCTTGGATTGCTTAGTGTTAAAAGTTTAAATTTTTGATTTAAACTGATCTACTGGAGGTAGACTGAATAGAGACATTTACTGTTCAAATTTGATTTTGCGTTCGTATCCATCGCGAACTAGTTATCGATAATGTAAAGCAGGTGCTTATAAAAGTATATTCGTACAATTTTTATAAGTGAAACTATCATAGCTAAAGCAATTAATAGCTAATTTATGACTTACTCTGGAGAAGAGAATGACTTCAGACGCACATACGTAGTTAAGGCACGCCAACTTGAGGCCAGCCAGAATATTTACCACAGATGCTGTGAACTTCGTTTATGACTATGACCTGCTTATTGTTTGGGTGGTGTGGCGCGTACGATTGTTTCATTCCAATATTTGAACTAATAGTCAATCAACAAAACGGGTTAAAGCCAAAAATGCCCGAGAATGCAGTGCATTTAAGTGTTTAAACACATTGATAATTGTCAGCTGCCCTTAAAAATGGCTCGTGTTCGATGGTTTTTCTTAATTCAAAAAGTGCATCCAATATATAACGCGTGGTTCAAAGAGACCAAAACGCGAGGTTCTGCCTTGCATTTCCCTGTCTGGGCAGGCTTATTCAAATGGAAATGTGGCTACTGCGTATGGATGTAGTCTCTTGTCTATTCTACAAAGTAATTGCACAAATCGAATCCCGTGAGGAACTATAATTCCGCTGCCGATTTTACAAAAAAATTCCGATTTTTCTTCACTGTATTATGACTTGCATTCGCGTGATTCATTTGAACAACAAGACAGATGGCGACATTCTTCTTCTTCTTTTTCTCTCGTCGCATCTCGTCCGTCTTTTCTTCACGACTCATGAAGCCAGCGTATACGTATCCTCACCTCAGTGTAGCATACTGCTGTACATGTTGTGCATGCGCTACTACCATAACACATAGTTGCCAATCTTCAGCAGTATTTGTGTTCGACTTGCAAGAGCTGCATGCAGTAGGAAATTGACGGTTTTGCGTTAACAATGATTAGGTATAAGATTTTAGGTTCTAGCTATTGGCTTATTATGCATCGCTTTCCTTATAGTTCATCCAATAATCCCCCTCGTTCTAAGAAGAAAAATATATTTTTGGATGAAATTTCCTTGAAGTGGGCAGGCTTTAGAAAGTATAAATCAAAAGTGTGCAATCTACGTTGTGCAATGACCTCACATTTACTTAAGTGTGTTTATTAAGTTTACAGTGCCTGATTTTATCGTGGCTATCCATGATATTTTGCTTACGTTTTACTATCGTTTTTGTCATGGAAACCTATGAAATTATACCATCACTTGATTTGACACTGCTTTTCCTCATGTATCATTTATGTGTATCAAATAGTTGCTAATTGCGTTTCTTTATTTCTCCCATTCTTTCATAAACAAAAATACCCATTATTTTGATTCCTAATTCTAATCATATTATATATTTTTTTATGGCGCTTTTATGCGAGATTGTCAAGCATCACTACTTGGACTAAAAAACTTATTACCAAACCTCTGGACTGGAAGACTGTGATAACATAATTACCAAAGAAATACATTTAATATTTTTTTATATAAATTACCTAGGTAAATTAAAAGTATCTTTCTTTTTATTTTACATATTTTGAATTATATTGTTTGTTATTTGTTTATGGAGTTATATTTTATGTTAAATTTTTATTGAATTATAGACTTTTTAATTTATAAAATATTTTTAAAATTGTTATGAATTTTGTTCTTGAATATTATGTAAGTAAATAAAATAAAAAAAAATGGATTTTTTACTTTGAATTATATTTGATTTGTATATGTACTATCTGTGTAATAAAATTATTTTTTCAAAAAGACGCCTTTAATTTCACTTAAATATTTTCGCCCCGATTCTGATATTCACCATATGTTTCGTCGACCAGCTTTTTTTCAAAAAATCATACGATTAAATGTTATTTATTAAATCTCTTTGATTTGAAAACTCAAATAAAAAATTCGTTGACCTATAAAAATCCCTTGCGAAAAAACTCTACCTAGCACCACATGTCCCGGCAGATAGCACTACTAGTCCCCTTCAAAGTGTGCGTGTTTCTCTCCAACTCCACGGCTTGTCATATATAGAAGGTTGTGGTCTAGCTCGTCGTAATAGTGATTAACCTGTCCATCTAGTTAATACCTCATTATACTTTATACGTATTATTATTAATTTTAAACTGTGAGTTGTGCTGGCGTATTTAGGAACTTTTCTCTTAGTCCTCGTCTGTGGTTTCTATAAGCTTTGTATGGGATTTCAACAATCTTTCTTGTTTCTAACATAATTAAAAAGATTACTCTTTTGGACTTTTTACCGGGTTAAACTTAATTTTGTTCAAGAAAGAATTTTTTGTGTGACGAAATAACAAATTAGAACATTTTTTAGCTTTTGCTATATACCGGAGAATCCCAAATAATTCTTTCTTGAACAAAATGTTTCTAATATGTACAAAACAATAACTACTTCTTTGTTTTCTATTGAGACTGTATCATCTATGACAATATTGTTTACCATTTCTCCGTTATTTTTAATTTTCTTGGAGTTTGTAGTTTCCATATTGGAGAAGAAAGAGAAAAAAAAATTGACCCCCTCTTTTGTTTTTTAAATTTAATGATTATTATTTTGGAGTATGTTTATTAGAAAAAAAAACAAATGATAATAACAAGTTGAAAAATTAAGCTAATTTATTTATAAATTTCATTCCGCTAATAATGATTGTTTTTTTATACCCTAGATGAAATCTATAGGGGTATACTAAGTTTGTAATTCCGTTTGTAACACCTCCGTCCGTCCGTCCGTCTGTCTGTCTGTCTGTCTGTCTGTCTGTCTGTGAGCACGATAACTCGAGAACGCGTTCACCTAGAAGGCTGAAATTTTGTACACAGCCATTAAAAAAAAAGTAAAATTAAGTTCGAAAATGAGACAAATCGGGCAACTCCTACGTGGGGTTGCCATACAAAAATTTCGTTTTCCGCTATATATTTGGACACTGCCTGAGAACGCGTTGACGGTAGAGAGCTGAAATTTGGTACATGGTGTTTTCATTGCACTAGCAAATAAAATTTCAAAAATGGACTAAATCGGGCAGCTCCTTCTTGGTGTTGTCATATAAAAATTTAAGGTTTTTACGTATACTTTGAAAACGATCAGTCCTAGGACATTTTTATTGTACTAAAGACTTCTTCAGAATAAGAAATCCTCTAAAATTGGTTATAATCATTTTTTCTGTCCGACGAGCCGTTCTAGAAATATATGTGAGAAACCAATGCAAAAAATCAAAATTGCTCAAATGGGTGACCATACGAAATTTCATACGTGCATTCATCTAGGGTATCATAAGAATTGGTCTTAGACCAATTCTAGCTTTTTCACTTGTTTATTTTATGATTAAGCGTTTTTTTGTTTTAGTTTATTTCTTCGATCTCTTCAGCTTATTCAGCTCCCGTTTAGTGTACCCTAACAGAATTTCATATTTTTCTTTCTCAGTTCTAGTTACTGCAATTTGTATTATTTGTTTGTGTTTCCTTCGTTAAGAAACACTCGTCGACCTCTCTCTTCGAGCTGGTTTTGTTGTTTTTGATTTCGCCTGCCGCAGCTTATATTCTTCTATAGTTAATCTTCTCGGGCCTGCTTTGTATTCTGGTACTTCTTCAGCTGACTTTGCTAGTGGTTTCGGTATATGTATGTGGTTCTATTATGTTGTCCGAGCGGTATAACGTTAGTTTGTCAGTGTTTGCTTCCGGTTGCCTATACTTTCTCAATGTGCGCACAGATTTTATCAAATACTCTGCCGATTTGATCTTTCATTTCAGCTCTGGTGTATGGTAGCTGATGATAATGTTTTTCCTTGGTCTCCTTTTATTTTTGAACGGATGATTACAGCTGATAGCCCATAGTCACGGTCTGCAAGAAGACGGCATGTTGCAGAGATGAAATTATTGAAGATAGACGCACGATTGTCACGGTCGCCATGTGATAATATTTCTTTTATATACTGAATATCTTTTTACGTGTAGTCACGTTCTTACGAGGTTAGTCGCGAGAGCTGCCCGGAGGCATTAACCCTTTAGCGTACTAAAGAAGAGCAACCCGTGGCGTTAACTCTTCTTGTGAAGAAGTTAGAGCGACTATTAAAACACTAACTCCAAGAGATAATATGGGGAGCAGCTCAACAGCAGAACTCCCAGTAATGAATCCGACGTTTTGACTCTAGAAAGACTTTCTACAGACTGTGTGTATTGATTACTTCTTTACTCTATATATATTCAATTGATTCGCTTGACCCATATCTATGCTTTGTTTACCAAAGCATAGTCTCACTGACCGCACTTGTGATGCGTTGCATTTTCTTGCTATTTGTGACTTGCGTCACTAGCTCAAGCATGCTTTTTGAGTATTTGGGTATTTTGCAAGGTATTGCAAAATATTGCTTATTGATTCAGGCATATTACATGTGTTTGGTTTGTAACGGTAAAAACAAAAACGAAAAACATTCTGAGACACCCTTTATATTGTCTTTCAAGATAATTCATATTGAATTAGTGTCCTTTCGGGTAAAATTATTCTCAGGCAGACTATTGTAAGAATACTTTAAGGGTATTTCAAAGAGTTTTTGGGTAGCAACTTCTTCTTCTTCTTCCTTATTGGTACTACCATGATATCGTGAACAGCTATTTTCGGCCGAAGCTCTCTCAGTTTTCATACATTCAGATTTACATTTGTATATTTGTTAGATACAAAAATACGAAAATTTTCAAAATGTCTTTTATAATCCTATACAAGCATTTTTGCTTGTATAAAATGATTGGATACATTAAAAAATACAACACCTGTAAGACGACTCTGGCTGTCCGAAATGCTCGTAATTTTTACATTTTATATTATTAAAATATTCTCACATTTCTTAAAAATTCCATCTATCATCACAAATGTACGTACGTTCCTTTTTTACGAAACGTGTTATAGATTTATGCAATATGTTTGTTAAATTGCGTTGCAAATTCCACAAAAATCCTATAGATTTTCAGTAATTCTCTCCAATAATACGGAAAACCTTCAGATCGAGATCTTATGACAGCTTTCGTAATTGCATTCCGAAAATTTTTTCGAGAGTAGAAATTCGTTTTCCTCAATTTATTTCTTATACAGTAGAATCTCGATTATACGAATCAAATAAAACCATAATCGAAAATCCGGATAATCCATAAGTCAAATCAAACAATAATTAAATTTTAATATTTTTTAATATTTTTACATACTTCAGTTAGACAATACGATATAAAAAAAATTACGAGCTGCAAAGATAAAGATGCGCTTCAGTTGTAACAGCGATTCGTCCTGTCTTTCAAACCATTTAAAAGCAACATCTAGAGCTTGAAAAGCTTCTGCGTGAGATGGCACTTGACATACATCACCAGCAGTTTTTTTTCAACTTCTTTCTCGTTACTGTCCAAATCGTTAATGATTTCTTCATCAGTTAAAATTTGGAATCCAGGGTCTTCACTATCGCAGTTCAGCCATTCCTTGATATCCTCTTCATCACACCCTTCACCAATGTTAAGAATTTTCACTACATCTCTTATTTCTTTGAAATCATCGTGCGGTTTAATTGAAGAATTGGATGGAGTCTTTAATAATTTATTCCATGCCCTTTTTAATGTTTGCGATTCCACAGAGTTCCACGCATCTACCAGCATATAGCAACAATCTTTTAAACTTATTTCTTTAAAAAAATTCAACACCATTTCTATTTCACTGCTGCCTGCTGACAAAAGACGACGCAGTAGCTGCTTTCTGTATAAACGCTTTAAAGTTTCAATGACACTTTGGTCCAATATCGATGTTACATTAGAGGCAAAACCTATACTGTAAACTTTCCATTTTCTCGACTTAGTTTTTCAGCGGAAGCGTGAGTTGGAGCATTATCTAACAACAATAACACATCACTCTCTTGTTACGTCCCCAAAGTCCTGCAGGCACCTAAAAATAGAATTTTCTTTAAATAGCATTTGTAATGAAAGGAAACTAACGATACTTAACTTATGTTCTGTCCACTCTGGGTTCCGAGTTCAACTCGAAGTACAGTATTTATTTTTTAATTACAGATTGTTGCTCGCCAGCGGCTGTATACAGTTACACAGCACTCCTAGTTCTAAACTACTATTGGTGGAATGTGGCACTATCTACCTTGGGTTGGTGATTTCGTCCGCTACCTTGTATCTTGAAGGCTAAGTAGCTGAAGCAATAACCTCAATTGTCCCAGGATACACGAGCATATCACGAACAGCAGCTGAATTCTATTATTCTATGACAACAAGGAATGGAAATAAGCTTAGTTATCGCGTACCTTTATAGAGCAAAGTTGCAGTTGCAGTTTAATGACTGGGTCCACTACGATACGTTAGGCTATGGTATTTTGCACAAAAAGCAAATATTGTCACGACTCATGTAAACGAGGGGGTACGCTCACGAATTTTTGTTTCGGTTGCAAAATAAGTTAAGTTAAGTTGTTATCGAAACCAAACTTAGGCAGTCGTTGATTGAATTTCAAAATTTCAATATGCTTAAATAGTAAACATCTTATCCAGCTCTTTTCCCGAGTAAAATGTCCTCAGAAAGGGGAGCGAAATCTAACCTAACTTAGGTTTCTAAACATCCCGAAATATAGAATAAACTTTATGTTTTTGATGGTTTGCACAATAGCGGGGAACAACTGCAACCCAAAGTCAAGGTCGAATATATAATTTATGCTCCAAAGCCCCGGAAAAGGAAATTCGAGCGATGTGAAAGTAATTGTCAAAAAAATCTTTCACTGGCGAAAAAAAGCAAGCAATAAATAATTTTTCTGGCTAAGCCAGAATGAAAGTGTTATGAATCCACTAAACCTACCATGCCTAACTACCTAATCTCGGATTCATAACGTAAATCAAAACACAAATCCCAAACGCACGTCATGCGTCTAGCAAAATCACGTTTTTACCTTTTATCCCAAAAAAGGCATTCCAAATCTTCTAAAATTCAATAAACTTGTTGCATAATCCTAAAATTACGAATTCCTAACGTAAATGCAACAAAGTATACTTCCACAAACAATAAACAACAACCATCAGGTGTCAGATATTCTATCCCATTTGGCGCGTGCCTAAAATGATCATAAATTCTTCTACAAATGAAATGTAATATGATCCGGCGCTAGTATTCGCTCAACGTAATGATTCATTCATGAAAGCAGACGAAGAAAATCGTCACCAGGCAATTAAGCCCAAATACGTGACTACGTCACCGACCGATCTAAGACCGGCAAAATTACCCAACAGGTGCACCTTTGAATGGCTGCACTTCGTTGCATTGGTAAAGTGACATGAAGTTTCATGAATTAATGAATTATGATGACCCTGAAATTTTGTTATGCATAGAATCGATCACCGAACTTACAGAAAATTGTTTTTCGATTCGATTTTTTTTTTGGAATTTGTTATTTCCGCTCAATTTCCTGATTTTGTTATTCAAAACAGAAAATTGAGCGATCATCAATTTTCCCTTAGAAAATTGCTGAAAAATTTGTGGAGGGGAGTATCACCCCCGTGTAAATCAATAATATAAATATGATGCGGTTGAACTAGGGAAGGTAGAGAGTATTCTTTAACCACTTAGGAGAGTCCCCCTACCAGAGGTAAGGCCTCCTAAGTTCTAGACAAATAAAAAGTTATGTATAACAAAGTCTAAATAAGTGAAAATTATAAGTTATCGAGACAGAAGCCGAAAGAAAAGACTTCTACTATTAAAAATATAAATCTTTCAATTAATAAATTTTATTTTGCTAGAAGCAGTTTTTTTCAATTTGCTTATATTGCGTTATACCTAGAGAGGTATAACTACGAACAACAAAAGAACCTTTTAAAAGGAAAATTCAAAAAATAATTTTTCCAAAATATATTAATTGGAAACCATCATGATGAAAATTGGGAAATTTTGGAAGCTATTTTCCAATAGGGGGCAAAAGTGCATAAATAAAACGACTGGGGTAGATAGGTGACAGTTTTTCAGTGGTCATTTTTGGAAAAACAAAGCAGAGCATCCAAGGCAAAAAGCTTGATAATCTATATATTTTAAAAGATTAAAGTGAAAGAAGAGGTTTGGATAAGTTCTAAAAGAAAGCCCAGGGAGGAAAAAAAGAAGATAAGTTTGGTTTTTTTTTTTTAATAACTTTTAGTTCTGTTTTATTCTCATCATTTCTTTTGTTTGGTTTACTTTTATTTTAAATTATCAATGATGCTTTCGGCTTACCCTCGTCGGAAAACTCGGCAGTAATTAGCTCGACAAATTGATATTTTTGTTTTAGTAGAATTTAATTGAAATTAATTGATCTTTTGCTAACATTTTTTTTAATTGATTTGAATAATTTTCTTTTATTATTTGTTTTTTTTTTCTATTCCATATTCTTTGTTTGCCGAGGTGGTGTAATTCTTCTCATTCCATTTTCCTTAATAAATATTATAACGTTTGTTTTTTTTTTAATTTTTTTCTTTCTATTATTTAATTTCGTCTGAGTTCGTGGACTCTTAAAACCACGTGCCCCCCAGCATATTTATTTTCTTTTTATAATTTTTTTAAGTGAACAGGAATCTCTCTTTTATATGGTGCGAAATAAAGAAGAACCTACCCCTCAGCTGAGCTAGATTTTTTACCCCTCAAGTAGTCGTAACATGTCCCACGTCTTTTTGAAATTTCTTCACTTCAGGAATAAATATATTTTCATACGAAGTAAGAAAAATATCTGTGTTCATCCATGATTTTTGATGATTAGCGTAAGTTAAGGGGATTTTGATATTTTTGAAACAGCGCAGATTTTTTTATTTGCCAATAAGTAACAGTGGCAATCGATGTGTTCCTTTAGCGTTCGCACAAACCATAACCGTAACACGTTCATACTCACTTTGTGCCTCGTTGCTGGATTTTCACGACGCGATGCCAATGATCTGCTTGGTAGAGCTTTCCAATTAAGACCTGTTTCGTCCGCATTGTATACAAAATCTAAATAGTATTCCTTTTCATCTAGAAATGCTTTTAACTCGTCTACAAATGAATCGGCTGAGGCAACGTTAGCAGAAAGTTTTTCGCCTTGAATCTCCGATTCGCGAATTCCATGTATAGATTTAAATCTTGCTAATCATCCACAGCTCGCCTTGAAGGAAGTATCACTACCAAGCTTTTGATTAAAATCCAATGCTTTTTCCCATAAAAGAGGTCCAAATATGGACTCCCCGCATGCTCTCTTTAGTAAGAACAAAGTAAAAGCTGCGTTCTCCAGAATTTCATTATAAGATTTTTTCCATTGCCTTACGTTGCGAGCTTCCATCTTCGTTCTCAAGCGTGTAGGTAAGTTTCAATATGGAATCAGAACTCTTTTTGATATCTGATATCGTAGAAGCTCCTACACCATACATTTGCGCCAATTTACTGACAAACTCTCAATTATCTTCACTTTGCCTTAGAAATTATAGATTTCTTACGCAGAACGTACACAAAAATAAAGGACAACCTATCACTTGAAACAATAACAAGCAGTATCGCGCAAACAAATGAGAGCGGGAGTACCTACACGTCGAAGGCGGGAATAGACTCGTCCTAACATGTCTCGTTGCGCCGTCAAATCATTTCTAAGTCGGTACATTATAGCTGTGAAGAATAAGTCCGGATAACCGAAAATTCGGATAATCAATGTTCGGATAAACGAGATTCTACTGTAATCAAGCGTGGCGTAGCTTGTCTCTTATACTATTTAATGTGCAACACATAATTGTGTTCCATATTGTTAAAATATATGAGGGGGTGTATCAAATTTTAATTTTGTGTTGTCTCAATTGCATTCAGTCTTATACTTCACCACTCTATGTATAATATAACATTATTAACAATTAGTGATGGGGAAAATTTGAAAGCGTATCGATGAATCGACTAATTCGACTAATTGCAGAAAAAAATCGACGACTAAAAAAAATCGCCAAAAAAATATCGATGAATCGACTAAATTTAGTCGTTTCTCCTATGTAAAATATGCTTTTCAGGGCAACGCGCTATAGTGACTTCAAAAGCGTTTTGAAGTAACGCTGTGAGCGATTGACGATAGCGTAGAAAGCAACTTGATTGCCCTGAACAAGAAAAAGCGAAAAAAGAGATATTAAAGAAAATATTCATATGTGCACATATATACACGGTCAGATACACGGTGGATTATTCCTGAGACTTTTAAAACACCGAAGAGATTTAAAATATTATGTATACTTTTTATTTTGTAAAATATGTATCCATTTTATAAAATATGTAATTAAATTGCACGATGTTTTTATAATGTTGAAATCCGACACTACAGAATTTTTTTAATTTTATTCTAAAAAGCAATTTCAAATGCAAATATAACTGTCGACATTACATAATTTCTTATCATAAAAATCAATTATTCTAATTAGACTTCATTTTGAAAATATAATATAAATATTTACCGTTTCCAAATTTTTTCATATATTATATATTTATACTTTGACGTCGTATTATATACACAATCTTTTTAATTCAGTAAAAATTTCAAATTTCAATATAGTATTACTATTGTCACACAATAAGCGAAAGTTCTAGACCCATAAACTAGCACTGTAACTGTAATTACGACCCAGATTCCTTTGGTTGTATTACAGAAATATGCTTACCTAAGAATTATAACGTTATTAAAACACATCAGATCTGGAGACTGTGACTTTTTGAAAAAAACCTTGAATTGATAGTTAAAACTTACCTTTTTTTTACGTCATAAGATAATAACTTTTTATTAAATGTATTTTTTTTTATACATTCATAACTGTTACCGAAGGCTTTTATTTATTTAAGTCTTATGATAGGAGTCCCAAAAGACTTTGTTTTGATATTTTTAAATCTCATAATAACAGTCTTCACAGACTTTTGTACTTTTAACTCAATTCTAAGAGTTATCACAGACTTTTATTAATAAAAGTCACTTCATAAAACTCCCATAAGACGTTTAATTGTTTAGTCTCAGGATAACTGTTTTAGAAAACTTTAATTAATTTCAGTCAGTCCATAATTGCTACCAAAGAATTTTATTCATTTAACTCCCATGATAAAAGTCTCATAAGACTTTTATCTTTTCAATTTTTCGATAACAGTCTGACCGGGACTTTTATATTTTACATTCAGTTATAATAGTTATAGAAGACTTTTATTTATTCTTTTTTATTTTATTCTTGCAAATCTTGGTATTTGATTCTCGCTTTCAGGAATCGGATAGCCCGTAGACCCGGGTACCCGGATATCCGCATATTAGGAAAATTAGAAAATAGTGACGAATTCACAGCCAAGTGATTGATCCACGTAAATCCACAAATGAAATCATATTAAGTTAACAATAATTTTTTGATCAGCTTACCTCAAGGAATCGCGTGGTATACCGGAAGGTATCTTGATCTGAATCACCCTGTATATTCAATAATTTTTCAAAACTCCTGGAACGTTCTATTTCTCAAAACACTGCATAAAAGCTGCTAAATTTAATAAAAATATTAATAATCTCGATAACACCACGATGACACGCAATTTTTCACAATTCCTAGATGCACAAACAGCAGAAAAACAGGTCGTGTTATAATTACAATTTTACAATAACTATTGCGGCTGTAGAGTTTTTTTTTGTGCCTACAGAGTGCTTCTAAAACAGCAACCGTCGTTTTGATGACGGTAAATATAAGTGCTGCCATGAAAGTATGAAACTGGGAAATAGGAATGAGATTTTTTTTTAATTTCAAAAAAATCGAAAAACCGAAGATAAATTAATCGATGTGTAAGAAAATTTGCACGAAAATAATCAACTAAAAATATCGGCTAATCGGTTATAAAAACATCGATGTTTTTAGTCAATCGACTAATTTTCCCCATCACTATTAACAATGTGCACATGATTCTATAAATATAACCTTGCGCTAAGTAATATAATATACACATGTATATATGTTTCTGTTATAAATAATATTATATATAACATTTTACAATTAGAATTGAAAATTGTTTACCCCCCCCCCCCCCCCCACTAAAGCATATATCTGGGTCCGCCCTTGATGCTAGTGCACTTGATTGAATTCAAAAAATTATTTGAGCACCAAAATGTCAGAATTGAAAAAGCGTAATCGTTTTCATCCAAAAGTATACGAAATAACAACGAATCTTGATGGAATTAGTCAGCATTGAACCAGCATTTTTTATGTAAATAATAAAGAGTGAAGAGCGAAGGTAACCGCTCTGTAGAACATCAGAAGTATTCTTAATTTCAGGAGAAAAAGTACCCTTAAAAAGAACTCTTTCTATTCAGATACATTACTAAAACTAATATCACAGTAAATGTCAGAAAAGGCGGTACTAAAGAAGTCACCAAAGAAGTTGGAGCATATAGCGGAATCACTGCTATTAATATACTTAAAACGTAGAGATGTTGGATATCCTTCAATCTTACGGTTTCAATTCACTAATTTCCAGAACATCTTCGGCTCAGTACGCTTATATTGCTCAATTCTATTAACATAGTCAGAGTAAGCCGCCTCTGAAATCAGTAGAAGTAAGGACCGAAAATCTGAGTATAACAAGTTCCTGAGATGCAAGAAGACTTCTTCTAATCCTAGCCTTTCCTTTTAAGTTGTTTTTTTTTATGTTTTAATGTATTATGAAGCCAAGGTTGATATAAATGAATAGCATTAAATCTAGAAATCGGAACACATACATGCATACGCCATACATACGTATTATGTCGTACCCAGCAAAGCGTCCCTATTAAGTAGCATCCTCAGAAAAAGATATTGAAAAATATACTGACGTAGGTAGTCACAACATCCAAAAGGAATTGTTATGTTCGTCTTCCTTCCAGTGAAAAATGAGCTTCCTCCCCACTGGCATCGACTAAACAATTTTCCAAAGGTAAATATGAAACAAAAGAGTATTTTCTAAAGAATAGAACAGAACAGAATTTGAAATAGCAATTTAGAAAATAAAACCTTATTCAATCTAGGACAAGACTTATGGAAGATGACAGATAATACAATAAGCAAGATTATAAAAGAAAATAATATAAAATTAAAGGGCATACATACCCAAAAAAAACAAAGAGGCTCTTTATTTATTTGAGTAGGTACCCATGCCAAGGACATGCATAGCATAGCGCTGGGCACATTTTAGAAAGTTACATAATAGATTTACATTATAGTAAAACAAATAATAAAGGAAAAGAAGTTATATAGGAAGTTAATATAAAATAGTATAAATGCTTCCGATGCACGCATTATCTGATCAAGAGCTATATGTAAAAGATGTAAGTAGGAGTACCTACCAAAAGTTAATTTCATTTTGCATTTTTTTTTTTATTTATAAATAAAAATTTTTCAATTATTCCGACAAAATGGAAAATTGACATCAGGACTTGGTCTTGTGTCCACAGGAAAATTCCCAACAAAAGTTGCAAAATTTTTTCCACAGTTAATGGAAACCAAACGAAGAGAATCCGTTCATCTGGAAAAATTAACATAAACCAATAAAAGGAGTTCATTGGATTTCAGTGGAAAATAGCTTTTAATGGTGAAAACGAGTGACTGAGTTGAAGGGAAAATTTTTCAATCGAATTAATTGAACAGCAAATTGACCAAGCTCCGAATTATGCAAATTCACTACATTCGGCAAAAGAAAGGGGTTCGGAAAGATTTCAGATGATCGATTCACTTTTTCCAGCTATACATAGTATAAAAGGGATATCCTAAATATATGTACGGGAGAGAACCATACACAGAAACATACGTTTATATGTATGTACATCGTTTATAGGAATAACCGAATTATACAACCGTTGGAAAGGTGTAGGAGAAAGAAACCCGGATATTTCAGGAGCTCATTATCGTATAGCTTTTGCTGTAAAAGCAATCAAGCGCGAATTACGTTTGCTTGGTGAAAATTATTTCCAGGGCAGTATTTGCTAGACTTTATGGAAATAAAATGATTTTTTGGATGGGAGTTTTTTTTTCTTTTTTTTTTGCTACTGAAAAATTAACATCTAATTAATCAGCGGTCCACAGTTTTGAGGATTGAGATTGTTTATGGCTTCAGTAGTCCAACAGTGTCACTGTCATAATATCAATGATCAATGTAATGTGTAATTCTTCTTTTTTTTATAATCTCATTAAGTTTTACTTTTTCGTAATATTAAGGAAAAATTAACTGAATTTTCACTACTGACTAAGGATACGTAATTACAGTTTTCACATAAAAATTCCGATTATTCAAATGTCTGATGCAGGATTCTTATTGAAAAATGAGTATTTGCAAGCAAGGCCGTATATATGGGGTGGGTTTGAAGGGTTCAAACCCCCTTCATCGGTGTAGCCTACACTTTCGTTAATCTGAGAAGCCAAATTTTTACCCACAATTCTTTATATATGGTATAGCGGCTCACAGCAATTTGTTTTGTCATTTTGTATCTTTCCACCATGCCCCTTTCAGGTAACGCAAAGTTAGGAAAAATATATGCTAAATAGAGAAAGAAAATAAGCAGTCCAGTATGTATGTATACATCATAGTAGATGTTAGCTTACTTTGAAAGACCGTAACTTAATCGCAGTGGTATTTTAAATTTTGTTCACGTTTTAAAGTTGAATTTGTTTTCTGTCATTAAACACCAACTTTTGTTGTAAATAATTAAAATATGGTAATTAATATTTTCCATGATTTTATTTAAATAGCTTGAAAAATTATTTGTATTGTTTTATTACATAGTTATATCTAAAATGCCCTAAAAAATTAATTTTGTTTTCTTATTAATTTTTTAAATTGCTTTTTGGCTCCGCAAATAAAATCGCTCTACTAAATGTTCATCGAAATGTTAAAATTGAACTGAATGAAGTATTTTCTTCCTTCACGGCAAGTAAGAAAAGGCTAAGATACATGCCTTACAACATCTACGTTTCCATCCTCATGGAAAGTGGCCACTCTTATGCTTTCTGACAAACGCCCTTGAAAAGCTCATATACTGGAAATTGAATACATTTTTAGAGGAAAATCGTATGATATCGCCCTGGCAGTCGGGCTTTTTCTCCCTCCACAGTTGTGAAACTGCTTTATTATGCGTTACCTCCGATTTGCATGCGGCACTTGACAACGATGAATTTGCAATAGTGATATTGCTGGAATTTCCCAAAGCCTTCGATACCGTAAACCATTTTAAACTTATATCTAAACTAAAAAAATATTTAAAAAATGTCTCCTTTAGCCTGTAGGCTTGTGATAAGCTTGTTTTCAAATCGAAAGCTAGGAGTAAAAGTGGATGGATGGTGAGTTTTCTGGTCTATTATCACTATATAGAGGTGTTCCTCAATGTTCTATTCTTGGACCTCTTCTTTTCCCTCTATTTATAATTGATCTGCAACAGGAAATCCAATTCGCTAAAGTCCACTTGTATACGGATGACATATAATTTTACCGTAGTAGGTCTGTCGGCATTATGGGGAACTATTTGGGTGTATTAACGAGGATCTAGAAAACTTATCTGAGTGGGGTCGTGATAATGATATAAGGTTAAACCCTGCGAAATACTCTGCAATCCCAATACACTACCCAGGCTTTGTTATGATGAATTCCAATATAAACTGCGCATATTATATCAGCGCAGAATTGAGGAAAAGTTATTCTGGTCTGCTGATATACTAATACTCCGCATTCGTGAAAGACTTCTCAAGGTAATCCTCTTGCCTCACTTCTGCTTTAGAAACTTTATTTACCCTAAACTAGATACTATAAGTGAACGAAGAATGTATGTAGCCTTTAATGACAGTCTTTGGTTTATCCATGGACTGCGACGTTATGATCACATCACACCCTATAGAACATCCTTTTTACGGTGTATATTGCAGACATGTATGCATCGCAGAGCGTTGATGTTCCTCTTCGGCCTTACTACCTCACGCAAACCTAACTATCTTTATGAATTTAAATAATTCTCTGTTTTCGTTTGCTAAATTTTCTTTTCTCTTTTTTTTTTTTAATTCTATCTTTTCTTATATGATTTCTTTTTTCAAATTTAATCAAATTAAATTGAATTAAATTTGTTAATTTAGTCTGTAGTATAAGTTATAATAATTATTAATTTTAAAATTATTTTTTGGTTAATTAATTTCTAAGGAAGTACTATCTAAGATAAATATCTTGTGTACAATTTTTCAAATAAATATGGATATGACTAAATTTAATTCTGTATTATTTTTTTTAAAGCAACTTTTATATTTTTTTTTCTTCGAATGTAAACATGTATAGGTATGTAGTGAAAATATGGTTAAACAACATGTTTTCAAAAAAAAAGTTTTTAAATTTCTACAGACCCACGGAAGGAACCTTAATTGAGAATTACCGTGAACTCAATTAACTAAATATATAGCACTTATAGATGAATAGAATTTTTCGATTCAATTGAAATGTCACTATAAATTACGTAAATTATCTAAATTCATATAAAATTCCGATTATTAAGTTCACATTAATGCTCAGTTGTTGTTTTGTTCCTAGAGGGTGTTAAATACTGGGTTAAACCCCTCCCATTTATATATATACTTCCTTGCATTCAGGTATGTACCAGGCTTAAAATAGGAATCACAGAAAGCTAATGAAAGCATAAACCATTCAAGAGATAGATATAAGTCGCTGGATATAATTAATTGCAATAATATATGAAAGATTTCTGGATAATCGTTAAAACGGATACTAAATTCGAATTCATATTTTAGTTCATATTTATTTTTTTCATATTTAGTTTGTTATTTATAAATTAAATTTTTCAATTTATAGTTATGTGCAGGAACTACGAAATTCAAAAAACGAAACTTAATACCTACTTAATAATACAGTAAAATTTATATAGATTTAATTTTGCTATTTTTGAATTAATACATATTATATATGCTAATTAGTAAATAAAGAAATTATATTATTGAATATTGATGTGTTTTACTGTTGAAAAAATCTATATAACAAGGATCGAAAATTATATCCATTGCTGCTTCTCTTTATGTTATTTTGGAGAGCGTTCCACAGTCTCACAAATTGTACCAAAAATTAACGTTCAGTAGTTCGATATTTGAAACTCGACTGAGTTAAATTAAGTGTTCTTGATGATTGTACAAAATTAATTTTATTAAATGGGCTTTTGGCTATAAATTATATTCCGCAGAAACAGTAGTATTCTTACTCCCAAATATGACTTAAGTGTACATCCAAAGATTGACTTTACATATGGAGAGACATGGTCATAGCGCTTTAAATCAAATATGTAACGAATGGCAGAATTAAAAGCAACATTTAACTTTCTCCGGTGGTAGAATCGAGTGCATAAAAAATCTCACATCAATAAGTTGTGAGAGGCACTAATAGTAATTTTACTAAAAACATGCGGGTATTCTGAGGAGTATATACTGCAAATGCTGAGAGCTTGGGGAGAGTAGCATATACTTTGCAAATAACACGGTTAATATGAGCACTCCAGCTTAAAGTTTGATTGAATACTATACCCTGGTTATTAACTGATTTGCTTATATAGGATAACCTCATCATAAATCTTCAAAGCAGGGAAAAAAGATGTATAAAGCTCAACTTTTGACGCGGACTTTGACACGTTCAGATTTAGCTAATTCGGCAGGGCCGGTTATTTTTGAGAGACGATGGGTAATTACAAAATAAAAAAACTGGCTATCATTTCACAAGCCTTCTTTATTGACGTCTGAACCTCTGAGCTGAAGTTAGCCGCCCGTGTCTTTTTACATTCTTAAAACTAAGTTCTAAAATTAAAGCTAAGTTTGCAATGGCTTTATATGAACGTATATTACATGTATGTGAACAAGATCGGTATTGCCACAGTGTACTGCATCATCAATTGATTCCAGTAGCTTAGAGATTATAAAGTTGAAACCACGGTTTGAAAGCGCTAGCAAATTTCTATGTGCTTGCGCTATACTTGCTATGCTATCGCAAGAGCTCCATTTTGAACTGCTATGCTTGCTGCTGCTCTTTGAAAATTCACTGTTGGGCTTTCTGTGATATTGGACAGTTCATTTTGCCATTGCTGTTGCTATAGCACGCTGTGGAAAGCAGTGAAAGCACTGTCAATTGTTGCAATACAACGAACCTGAAAATCGAAAAATATTAATAAATTCGTATGTGCTTCTGCTGTGATTGGCGCATGCTGAGCTTCCTGAAAAGGTCATTTCGGACTTGCTGCATGCTAATTGCATTATTGATGAGATCAACGTGTGCTGTGATTTTTGTTGTTGCAATTGCAAATGCTGTCGCATGCTATTGAATTGAAAGCAAAACAAATACTGACGGAATGTTGAATTTAGCGTGAATTATAACATGCAAATAAGGATGTAGAATAATATAATGATATTTATTTTTATTTACAGGTTTAGGATATAATTAGATAATTATATCCGTGATATATAAAGATATAGGAATTATAAAAATTTGTACTTCAAATAACAATTTTTCTATATTGAACACTAAAAAAATAATAATAAAATTCAAGAATGTATACGATAATACCTTTGACACACAGCTAGTATAGGTACCATGGTTCGGATACCATTGTATTCACTTTACCATGCTAGGTGATACATTGCATAATAGTTTCATTTGACAGCTTTTAAAAATTAGTAAGTTTTGCTTTTCAAGAATTGGTCGGGTATATTTTCAGTGAGCAAAGTGGGAATTTAAGCATGGATCTACTAAGTATGGTAATTTCAAATAATTTGAAAATCCTTTATTTAAATAGAAAAAGGAAAATTTTCCTGAGATTGGCACTAAAGGCAAGAGTTCGAAGTAGAAGGTACCGAACTTTAGCATTTTTGCGAAGTAAAAAAGCAAAAAATAGACGTTTTTGGACAAAGGTAATTTGAAGAACAACTAAATTTCGTAATATGATTACTTTTTTTAAATTTACTTATGTCAGCAGGTTGAAAAATCTCACTACTGGGAAGTTGATGTCCCTGGGTTTTCTGAGGAGAAATTTAAGAAAATTTTCAGAGTCGATAGAGCAACATTTGCATTCCTGATTACTAAGTTAAGCCACTTGCGTAAAGACGATACGAATTGGCGACTAGCAATTCCTTTGGAAAAACGAATTGCAGCAGTTTTTTACGCATTGGCCTCATCAGCCGAGTATAGAACTGTAGCAAGCTTGTTTGGAATCGGTAGAACTACGTTGGGGGAATTAGTCCTGGAAGTCTGCAATGAAATATGTGAAACATTGCACAATGAAGCTTTTAATGCTTATCCCCCAACACAAGACAAAATTGATGAGATTGTCTCAGGCTTCGCAAGATTACGGTTTCCTCAATGCTATGGTGCAGTTGATGGATGTCACATAGAAGTGAACCCGCCAAAAGATGAAGCAACGGATTATTTCAATTTTAAGGGGTGGCATTCTACAATTTTATTCGCTGCTGTCGACCACCGGTATAGATTTACATATGTAAATGTAGGAATACCAGGTCGAAGCAACGATTCAACTATATTTGAATGCTCATTACTGAAAGCAGTCCACATAAATAATGAACTCTTCAGAAAGAACACAAAAACAATTCAAGGCATACAAGCGCCAATACTTTTAATAGGAGATTCAGCATTTAGGTTGACAAAATACCTAATGAAACCTTTTCCTTTTTATGTAACTAAAAGCCCGATTCAGGGAAATAGGACGAGGCTTAGAAGTAAACATTGACAATGTAAATGTTATCATAAAGTGTTGCTGTATACTACACAACATATGCAACAATAGGAATGACAAAATAAATAAGTCCTGGATTTATGAAACTAAAAATCAAAACAGAAGGCAGCAGCCACAAAGAAGCACAGCGAGCAAAGATGAAGACTTTTCTGGAAAGTTAATTAGACAAACAATAGTGAAACACTTCCGTAAGTAAATAAAAATTTTATTTGTTTAAAATCATTGCTAATATTTTTTTGTTTTCCTCCAATAATTTGATTACTTTATCATCATTTTCGAGGCACTTATTTAAATATTTTCCAAAGTTTTCTTCCTCTATCTTGGTAAGCTCCAGAAAACTGTCATTCATTTTCTGTTTTTTATTTATAGTTGCCATATGTGTTGACGTCGATGCTCTTGATCCTGGCATGCACATTGAATCCGAAGACGTTTCTGGCAACTCTGATCCGCAAAGCAATGACACCGGAGATAGCAGTTCCATCTGAGGCTCTTCCATTTGTAAATATAAGAAATTTGTTTCACATTTACAATCTCTTAAAAATATAATATTTACCAAAACAAAAAGTTTCTAACATCATCTCCTTGATATTATTGCTCTTGTAGCTTCCCATGAACTCATTAATTAGAGTATAATATTCCCATTCTGAGGGCGAACCACCTGTAGAACCAATCTTTTGCTTCTCAGCTCTAAAAGAATGAAAAAGTTTTGAACAGTAATCCATAAAATACATAATATTTTACGCTCACCTATATTTTTTAAATAAATTGTTAATCCTTGTGCGGAGCTCTTCAACAGTTAATGAAATATCATAAGTTGATTTTAGCTCCGCACACATTTCTTTATAAATATGGGAATTTTTCATTCTACCCCTCAATTTTCCCACATTATTTCTCCACACATCTATTAGTTTTTCAATTTCGAATTTGCCAAGAACTTTCCGCTTTTTAACCATTTCCATTATTATTATTAGAATGACGCCCGTGTTTTTGAAGAATGTCAATTTGACGTATGTCATAAACTAGTGAATATTCCCGAAAAGGCCTACTTGAACAAAAAGTCATAAGCTTGATAAATTTGCCACTACCTGAAAGTAGCGCTGAAATCATTAAAAAGTTCCGTATACCATGGCAAAAACCCAAGTATTTATACTAGCCTCGTACCAGTTTGCTCAGCTTGTATTATGCTGGTATGCAACGACACACAGGTGGTTCATCCGTGTACTATGGTATCTGTACTAGCTGTGTGTCAAAGGTATTACGTAAGATTTAAATTCAATACATGGTATACTTACTATTCACTATTCACATTACCTTCAAATAATTGTAAATTATCCACAGCTTCATCTAAAAATTTTGCATTTAATTTGACAAGTCGTATATCCTCTAAAAGTTCATGATTAAGCCGATTACTTAGATCCGAGAGTATAAGTTTTAGGGCAGAAAAAGCTATCTCTGGGTCCGAAAATTTCCTTGATTTCCAATATTGCATTATATTGACGTCTGCTCCGTTGAAATGTAAGGTAAGCTGCTCAATCTTCGCACGAATATCGAGGTTATCTTTTGGGATCCTTCTTTTCCTTCTTTTCCTTCCGTTAGGTATAGATTCAGCATTTCTTCCTCATCATCCTCACTACCTTGGACATATGGTTAGCTGTAACTGTTACTTGCCAATCTGAAAGCACAATTTTCAGGATCAACTTTTTTTAATTCCTCCCACAAATTACAAACAAAAAGTCACGGCTTTTGCCTTTTGCAGTGCATTAAGCATATGTTGAAAACGTGAATCTAAGTATAAGCATGAATTTAGTTCTTCATTGTCTAACAGTTTGATTTCTCTTCGCTCGAATGCCGTGCTATAGTGATAACTAATAAATTTTTACTGTCTATAAGTGTACTTCTTTATCCATATTTTTTTTTGTTAGAAGCTTAAATATGAGCCAAGTTGCAAAAAAATCGCTATAATTAAGATACTCCTCTTGAAATTCTATGATAGTTTTTGCAAAGGTGCTAAAACGGTATAATAATCTTCAATAAATTTCTACAGGCTTTCAGTAATTTCGAAGATCTTGTCGTCTGTTTTATTGATGATACTATCAGCGTTTTGTAAGATACATATTGCTTCCATTAAATCGGATATCATTTTGTATGTTGAACCCCATCTCATAGCACAGTATAATGCAGGAACTATCACCCCCTTCATTTGAAATAGTTCCCTGTACCCATTGGATGATTTCCGGATAAATTTTGTAAAATTCCGACACATTAACAAGTTTTTTCTTATGCTTGCATCTTTTGCAATATCAAGCGCACAAAGCTGAGCAGTATGCGCCGCACAACGGCAGTGTTGCATATTGCCCAGTTTTAAGAACGTTTCGTCGAAAATCTCAAAGTCCTCCAAATTTTTCATATACTATAAAGCTCATTATTTTGTTCAGCTGCAAACCCATCCTCCTGCTTGCGAAAGTAATCTCGCAGTTTTTATCAAATTGGCCCCATTGTCCGAAGTTATTGATACAATTTGTGTTAGTGATATGCCATATCTATATCTAAAATTTGTAAGATGTTTAATGCAAATTTTGTTGAAGTAGTAGCCATTGCTCCTTTTAAGCTCATCATTCCAAGTAAGCGAGATTGAATACTGCCCTGAGTATTAAACTGTGCATTTACGCTGAATACCACTTGCGAAAGCCTCGTGGCACTATCAATTTTTTAAATGCAATACCGTCCTCGGTAACTAGTCCCACATATGCTTTAATTATCGTTGACTTCGTAATGTTAACTTTAATAAGTTTCTTTCTAGAAATTTGGCGGGTCTGTACAGAAGAAAGCGACAATGGTAGAGAACACTAGTGGACATTTGACTTGTAGAGGGTATGGCCACTTTGTGCATTCGCTTTAAATGCTGCTTTAAATTATTTGTTCGGTTTCTTTTTAATAACGTTTCACAGGACTTACACTTAGGATTTTCCTCATTATCTTTCTTAAAATATTCCCAAACCATATTGGAATTGCTGAACCGCATGGAAATCTGAAATTGCATTCTCTACTACTACTATTAGTTGAATTCTGCACAATTTTACTTACTCACGAACTTTGAAATTTATTTCACCGAAAAAATTACTGCACTACTCTTATAATCAAACTTATTATAATTTTCCATTTTTAAATCAAACGCTTAATTTTTATCGCTAATAAAATACAACCCAACAGAAAATAGAAGCTATTACCACAATTTCTATCCTCACCATCTGCTATTGCTTTCAAACCCCGGTTGAAACAGAAATGGGCCTAAAATTGATCCTTGAGGAACCCCTGCAAGAACGGGAAGAAAATGAGAAGCTCTATTTCCACAAACAACTCGCTGCTGGCGGCCACTAAGGTAAGACATAATAAGCCTACAGCCAGATGAGGAAAAATTGAAGTGTGCTACGAGCTTATTAAACAAAAGTATCTGATTCATATTGTCAAAAGTCTTAGAGAAGTCCAGCAGTACAAGTACTGTCGCAATATTAGAATCAATTGAATAACGAATGTCATCGGATATATTAATCAAAGCAGTTGTGCAGCTTTGCTTAACTCTGAAGCCAGATTGATATTCGGATATCAAGTTATTATTTTCAATATAACGTAAGATTTGGTTATGCAGTATTTTCTCGAACACCTCAGAGAAGAATGTAAGAATAGAGATAGGGCGGTATGCTGACGAAGCCTTTTTTAGGAATTGGTATTATCTTAGCTTATTTCCATCTTTTGGGAAAGCAGGAGGAAGTTAAGATAGCGTTTAAGTTGTATGTAATATACGATAGCAAAATATGTAGAATAGTTTTAACGAAACTAGGATGTATGCGATCGAGATCCATTGCGTTCGATCTTGTACCAATAACTGCTGCATATACCTCCTGTTCAGTCATATGCACAAAGCAAAAGCTCTCAACAGGAATATTACGAATGAATTCAGCATATCTACTATTAAATGCATATTCACTGCATGTTTATGGCATTATACAGAGATCGAAAAACATTCCAATATTCACTGGTGCGAAATCGTTTCCATTTACGGTAAGCAAAGTTACGTTGAGTAAGAAGAGTTTCAATTCTGCTAGCAAACCATGGAGAGCAAGGATTAATTTGAGTGGAAAGTATTTATCGAAAAGATATTCAATGAAATTCTCAATACAACTCACTTGATCATCAAGTGATGTAAGTGAATAAATATTATCCCAATCAAGCTCAGCACCTTTATTTAAAAGACTATCATGATAAACACAACTGAAATATCGGTATGAAAAAAATTGTTTTGAAGGGGAAAAGGCTCTTAATCGTAAGCAAGAAAAATTACATCATTTCTAGAAAAGCTAGGAACAGAGATTTGATTAAAAAAAATAGCAGCTTCATTATTAGCAACGATAAATAAATCAAGCCGGGTAAAGGAAGTAGATGTAAAATGTTTTGGGGTAGTAGTGTTTACGAAATCTAATTCATATGCTTGTATCATGTTTGTCAACGCATTCTGTAGTACTGCGTCCAAGTAAATCTGCATTAAAGTCGCCAGAAAAAATTATATATGAGTATAGATGTCCAAATCCATCAAAGACAGCTTCCAAAGTGGCAGTATTAGAAGGTTCAGGTTAGCTTGTAGTGGCGGTCATCGCGCGGGGATCTCTGCGATCAGCCTCACTTAGGCAATTGCGGTCCGTTGTGATACCACCTTGATGAGAACCTGCTTGGGAATGATATCCCAATTTTAGGGCGTGCGGTGAAACCAGCCACAGGAGTTAATGAACCTTACCAGGTCCCCCAACTCCCTGTCTGCTAGCACCCCCAATTCACCGAAGAAGTAATTGCCGATCTCATTTTTCCTACGCGCGGCAAGCCTAGGGCATTCACACAGCAGATGCTGAACGCTCTCAACCTCCTCCTCACCCATACAGCTTCTGCAGAAGTTGTTTTATGGGGCTTGCATACGCTCTGCATGCTTACCAAAGAAGCAGTGCCCTGTAATAATTGCGATAAGATTACGCGCATCATTACGGCTCCTCCTCAGCAGAGATTCAGACATCCTAGGATAAACTTCGAGCTACAGCTGCCTAGAAATCGCACATGGTCAGTTCTCCCCACCTTCGATTAGCCAGCTTCCAGGCCTGTACGTCTAGAATCCTCTTCACTGATTCTAAGGGCCGACCTACGGAATCCTCTGCTAGACATATATTTAAAGTTGAATTCTTTCTGGCCAGAGCATCCCCTGCCTCGTTTCCAAGTATGTAATTGTGACCAGGCACCCAACAGAGAATGACTCTCTCTCACATCAACACTGTTGCACTAGGCGCGATCTATTGGTGGTCGAGTTCAGAGCTTTGATTGCAGCTTGGCTGTCAATACAAATTCTGATGATCCGATCGCTGGATACAACGTGAGTTGTTTGCAGGAACGTTGCTGCTTTGCAATTGGCCAAGATCTCCGCCTGGAAGGCACTACAGTGGTCCGATAGGCGGTATGATTCCTGTATTCCAGGGAGTGCTGAGTATACCCCAGCTCCCACTCCCACATCCATTTTTGAACCGTCAGTGAAGCCACATATATCAGAGTTAATTGGCATGCGATTACCCTCCCACTCCTCTCTACTAGGAATGCTAGTTGAGAACGCTTTCCCAAAAACTAGCCTTGAAACAATGTAGTCCGTAGCTCCCCGTATACAGTCTTCAGGACAGAACTTCAGTATACTCCTGTGACCACTATCTGCTGTTGACCAACAATTCGACTCCTTAAGTCTTAGTGCACTTTTTGCAGCTATACATTTCCCATGGATGTCAAGGGGCAGAAGCGGGAGCATAATCCCCATTGCTGCTGTTGGTGTTGTTCGAAGAGCTCCTGTAATAACTAAACAGGCAGCTCTCTGTATTTTAGTAAGATTTTTCAGGCTCGTCGCTCTTTCAAGAGCATTCCACTACACCAGAACCCCATATGTAAGGATAGGTCTTACAATAGCGGTGTACACCCAGTACACGATACGAGGGTGTGGGGATTGGCTTGCCAAAAGTTTTCTTGCAGTCATATAGTGCAATGGCTGCCTTTTTAAAACGCTTATTCACATTTATCCTACAATTTAATTTGGAGTCTAGTAACACTCCTAGGTATTTGGCTTCAATTTTAAAATCAAGAGTAATATTACCTTGTTTTGGGGGTACGAAAGTCGGAATAACTCTCCTCCGTATAAAAAGGACTAGTTCGGTCTTTGCAGGATTAAGCCCTAAACCGCAACTAATAGCCCAGTTAAAAAGCTTTTGCAATGCTCTTTGACTTAGCTCACTGATCGTCGGTAGATATTTTCCCGAGCCCAGAATGACTACGTCATAAGCATATGCTACCGCATTTATACCCTCCCTTTGTAAGGAGATGAGAATCGCATTAAACAACAATAACCACAGTCGGGGTGAGAGTACTCCACCTTGTAGAGTACCTCTAGATACCTTCTTGCTAACCTTACTGCTACCAAGTTCTGCCAGTTCTGCCAAGCTCTTAGGCAGTTACTGAGCATTGAGTTAGTCAATCTACACATATAGGATTCAACTCCTTGGCCAGTCATGGCATCCTGGATGGCCTGTAAACTAACATTGTTAAAGGCTCTCTCGATGTCAAGGAATGCACCTATGGTGTATTCTTTTTTGTCGATTAATTTTTCGATGGTTCTTACTACTTCATGTAGCGCAGTTTCAACCGATTTACCTTTTATATAAGCATACTGTGATCTAGAAATCTCTCTTCCCTTAAACAGACTGTCCATGGACGCCTCCAACAACCCCTCAAAAGTCTTCAGAAGAAACGATGTAAGACTGATGGGCCTAAAGTCCTGACAGTATTGGAAACCCTCGGCGGTTTGTATACAGTTCCAATCAAGAATTTAGCAGAGTTAATTTGAATTTCAACAAATATATACTCAATTTCAGAATTAGGATCGAATTCTTAATAAAAGCAGCAACTCCGCCTCCCATTCTTGCAGTACGATCATTACGAAAAGTTTAAAACTGACGGAGGTCTAAAAATTCATCACATATATGCGGCTTTAACCATGTCTCTGAGACACAAATAATATCTAAGGAGCAATTGGAGAAAATATTTCTAGATTCGTCAATTTTGGGAAAGAAGCTTCAGCATTGAGATGACAAATCTTACCACTATCTCTTTTGTTATACAGAATATTTAACATAGTTTTAGTATTATCATATAATCTGGGAGAAAAGGAACCGCAAGAACTCACCATTGGATAACTAATTCAGGATTATTTAAGCAAGCCTGATAAATAGAGCAGCAACGAACCCAAACAATCTATAGAAATACAAATTGGTTATTGAAATTGAGTTAATTCAAATTCAAAGTTTATTTATTACAAACCCCGGCATATGCGCCACGCACACTAGCGTTGGGTATAGCGACTATAGGTATTAAGAATTATTTACAGAGTAGTTTCTAAGCAGTGTAACAGCGGTTATTAAGATTGTTGTATTTAGAATGAGTTCAAGTATGCAACGTTAGATTGCTTATAGCTATATAATATTGAAATTTTAGAATCTCAAATTTAAGTTTAAGTGAACAATTTCTATTTGGATAATTAGAAGCTAAATATTAGGAAAAATATGGTAGAGCAAAGATACTCCGATATTCAAGGTCTCTAGTAGTGAGTATTAATAACTAAGACTAACACCTTAGCTTAACAATACTAATCCTTATAAATATGCATTAAAGTTATGAGGTACAGGACCGTGTACCTAACAAATATTGTAAATAAAGCTACGACTGTTTAACAGTATTGCGAGGAATCTTGTGATTCGGTATAAAGATAGATTACCTTACACAACAAAGCATTGACTATCACTTGGCCATGACCAGCTTATTACTAGCAATGTTATAGACTACGTTACCATTAATAGTGAAATAAAGCTATAGCTGTTTAACAGTATTGCAATGAATCTACTGTTTCGGTGTAACAATCGGAAACTTAAAACAGAATAAAATAAAATAACAAAAACAACATAAATTGACTATTCCTTAGCCTCTTAAAACTAACACTGTTATAAAATAGGCAGTGTGTACACCCAATTATTATAGATACCTAAGGCCGAGTACCCTTGTGAGATTAGTATTTGGAGCCTGGCTACACATCTATCTTTAATTACGGAATTCGGATCTCAAGATATTGTGAGCCGTAGATGTGGATGACTCTAGCAAGAGTCCATATGGTTGAACATGTAAGGTTGACGGGCTGAGTGGTGGGAAGATGTGACTAGTTGGTTTGGTATAGGCTGAAGATGAGACAAAGGTTAGTCTGTTAGTGTGGAGAAATGTTCCAGTGCCAGAGTTTTAAAGCTTTTTAGTGCTGTCGAACCTCTTACTAGTGTAGGCAGCCTATTCCACACAATGGTCCCCTGGCCATAGATGCTACGGGACCTAAAGTGGGTGCGGGTGCGTGATTGTGTGATTCGTGCAGCAGTTACCCTACTCCAGTTAAACTTGGCATTTACGTATCTCGGAAGCAGTTTAAGTTTTGATCTCATGATGAAGGTAACCACTCTTATTAAGTAGATATCGGGCAGAGGGCATGGGAAGAATAGATGCATGAACGGAGAGATAAGATCATATCGCCTGAGTCCATAAACGAATCTGACGTAGGCCTTTAGAGCACGCAAGATTTTGTCCATCATACCACTTGAGTATGGAAGGGTTACTATGTCAGCATAGAAGAAGTGCGGAACGATCAAGGTTTTGACCAACATCAGACGGATGCTAGGAGGGAGTTTGTGAGAGACTGCGTACAAGGGGCGGAGTACACCATAGATACGTGCACAGATCTGTTTAACCTATGGACCCCAGCTGAGGTGTGGATCCATCTTAAGACCCAAGTTTTTGACGTGATTGGTGGAGAAAGGAACAACCTGACCTTGAACAATCAGCGGAGGGATCGTGCTGGTAGGAGCAAGAGTCCTGGAGCAGGATAAATAGATTATTGCCTGTGTTTTTGCTGGGTTGATGCTAAGCTTATTATGCCAGCACCATAGTAGTGAGATGTCCTCTAGGATATCATTGATATTAGCTATGAGTTTGGGGATATTTACAACTGATGACGCACTATATACAGTACTGTGCAAAAAAAATTGCTCACTCAAATTTTGTCGGAGTTTTCATGACTAAGCCCAAATGTGTCACTTGTAGCGCTCGATGCCAAATATACTTCCAACTTACTTACTTCCAACATTTCTAGACAATTTAAAACTGTTCTTAAATAAAAGAAAAATTTCGTGAACAAAAAGGCTGATGTTTCGGAATTACGACGAAGCTTTGAGTTTCAATAGGGTTTAGAAGGTTGAAGAAATTAAATACTATCATTAGCGTTATGCACTTTTTAATTTTTTTTCTTCTTTAATAAACTAATAAATAACCGAATAATTCAATACCTTGTGGCCCTCCCGTGGCCTTTATCATAGCCCTACAACTATTAGGCATGGATTCTGCTAAATTTCGCAATGTACTAGTTTTTATGGAATCTCAAATATCCCTGATCACACGTTTCAATGCTGCAATTGTCTCTGGTCGATTCCCTGCCACTTTAAGTTTCAATATAGCCCAGATATTTTCGATTGGATTGAGATCTGGGCGATATGGAGGCCTGCTTTACAACTCGATATTATTCTCTTGCAGGTAGGTCTTCACCTTTAAATTGAAAAATAAGCAAAAATTATTATCCATTTTAAAACTTGTTGCTCCTTGCGGATAGGTTAATTAAAAATATTTTATTTAACTAAATTCTTACAATGCTACTTACCGTTCTAGCAGTGTGGCATGGAGCATTGTCATGCTGGAAGACAAAGTCACATGTGTATCCAAACAACTCCATACTTGTGAGCTCAAGCTGATTCCGTAAAACATCCAAATGCACACTCGCTGTGTTTCTTCGGTCAATAAAGCACAGTCGACCCTTTTCATCTCCAGAAAAGCAACCCAACACTATTACACCATCCGTTTCCTAGGCAAAATCTGCACGCATTCTTCACGCAGTCTTTCTCCACGCCTTCTCCGAACAAACAGTCAGCCATCTCCAACATGCAGCTTGAAGTTTGATTCATCGGAGAAGATTACTTTGTCCCACATCTTTGGGTCCACAAAATATGCTCTTTAGCCCAAAGTAGAAGCGTTCGCCTCATCTGTTGGGTCAAAAGTGGCTTCCTCATAAAACGACAGCCTGGAATTTTGGCCTCTTTTAATCTCTGCCTTACAGCGCTTGTAGACATTTTTGTCCCACCTGCTCGATCATGCCAAAGGTCTGTAGAAGTTCTAAATCTATTACGTAGACTTTGGAGCGCCAAGAATCTATCCTCAACATGTGTTGTCTTCCGTGGCCTACCAGAGCCACTGTTTCGTTTCGTACTGCTCGTTCCACGAATTTTTTTTTAATTCCATGCAACAGTTCGTTGTGCACAACCCAATCTAGCTGCACCCTGCACTAACTTTTCCCATTTTTTTATAAATTTTACTCCAAATTCACTTCAAAAAGACTTATCAAAGCAAAATGCAATTTTGAAAAATTTGCTTGCTATTTGTAGAAACTAGACACCCGTAAGTACCTAATGGCTACAATAAAATTTACACTCCCGCCTTCAATTCCAAGAAATTCGAGCAGATGTCTGGAAAATGCAAGTGGGCAATTTTTTTTTGCACAGTACTGTATTTGCAGGTCATCAGCATATAGGTGAAAGCGTAGATCCGATAGTAATGTAGAGTCAGTGAGAACTGTCGATATATCATTCATGTACATGGAAAAGAGTATAGGGGCCATAACAGCCCCTTGTGGGACACCAGAGCCCATTTCCACAGGGGTGGATCTTTTACCATTCGATTCGAAAATTTGCTGTCGATTTGATAGGTAGCTGGCTATTAGTGAGCTCGCTGGAATAGAGAAATTGAATAACCTGGTTAGCTTATCGACTAGTGAAGTGTGTGGTACAGATTCAAATACCCTGCTCAGATTTAAAAGAATATGGGCAACATTAGAGCCATCATCACTGTACTGTCCGTTAATAGAACGTACACGCAAATTTGATTAAGTGACTGAAATGAATGCACTGGTAAATTTGGATCAAGATCTATTTCCTAACAACAAATCAACACTGTTCACTTTCTTTGACTCGCAAGAAACTGCTGACCTTAGTTTTTAGAATCTCCCACTATTTAGATCAGATTATGTATAAAATGGTTTCAGGTCAACGATTCAAAAGTATGGGAAAACACACTCACAGGATTGTTAATAATAGATATATAAATAGATATTCAATATATATAATTAATCTAGAGCAAAAGTTAGAATAATTTAACTTCAAAACACTGGCACACGTGCTTAACTTAAATATCTCCAGTAGTTGTATTAAGACAGAATTAGATAAATTGTTGGATCAGAGATTAACACACACTAGAAAACACACTATTTGACACCGATTTATAATGTACGATTTTCAGAAATAAATATGTTGAGACAAAACTCTGTCTGAGATTTTTGTATTACACTAACACTTATTAGCACCAAGCTATAATATAAGATCGTCAAAAAATGTAATAAAAATATATGTGTAAAATAGATATGCACATGAAATGTATAATATATATATATGTGTATATAAGTTAAAATATAGTCAAATAGATATATGAATAAGTATTAAAATGTTACAAGTGACTGGTACTCACCGATCTAAAACTTGACACTTGAGGAATTGGCTGTAAGCTAATGTTAAGCCCTTTGTTCTTGGTTAGAACAATTCTTTATTTCCGTCGAGACCAGAAATAAAGTGTTAATGTTAGTAAGATACTATCTCAGTCGAGACCCGAGATAATATTCTTTAAGTCAGTCGAGACCCGGCTTAAAGTGTTATCTTATCTTCAGTCGAGACCCGAAATAAGATGCGTTTATTTCCGTTGAGACCAGAAATGATTGTTAATTGTTAGAAGTGAAATATCAGTCGATACCCGATATGAATGTTAGTCCCTAAGCCAACTTACCCCAAGCGATGCCAAGCACACAAAGAGATCGAGATCAGTCAGCTTGTCGTTTATATAGCCCTTGCTTGCACACGACACCACTGATAGAGTAGCAGCGGCGCATGATTACAAGAATTGGCAATGCAGCTGTGCTCTTACGGTACTAGCGATAAAATTTGCCTAGCAACGAACAAAAATGCATAGCAACAAGAAATTTAGAGCAACACATGCTGTTGTGTTAAATTAAATTATATTCGCAAAAATTTTATTTCGTATCACGTAGAGAAGAAATTCCCGTTCGATGGTACTTATAATGACGATAATGCTAGAGTTGCAAATTGATCTGCTTAATCTGATTGTATTTGTGCCATGCATTGTATGTTACATGACAACACATGCTTTTGATAGATGTTGTACCTATTTTTGGAAAAATTGTAATTAGATTGAATTTGTTTTCTTTTCAGAACTCAATTTCAGCATGGTATTGTTGATAATATGTTCCCTTTTCAGGAATTTTTTTTTGATAACAATTTTAATTTAATTTGCTCAATGAGGCTATACTTTTATGTTGTATTTTATTTATGCAATATGCTATGAAGATGACAAATACATGGCTATGTTGGGTTGTGTACATGTTTTTCGCTTAAGAGAAATAAAATTAGATTTAATTTTACTAAAAATTTAATGCTTTGTTTTCAGCATGCTTTCTTTCAGAAGTTTTCTGTTTATGAAAATATATTCGAATCAATTTGGTTCGAACAATCACATAATTCGCGGATGTCAGAGACCACCTTGGACAAGGCTGTTGTGGTGGAGTGTTTGCATCGAAAGCCGGATTTTGATTCGCTCGACAGGTTCTGAACTTCAAGGTTCTGACTGATTTGTTCAACGATAATAAACTCGAAAGCCTTGGAGATGGCTGGCAATATGGTAATGGGCCTCCAGTCGGCCAACGAACTCGGGGTTATTTTTTTAGGAATAGGTATAATGAGATCTGTTTTCCAGCAGTCGGGAAAGTGGGAACAGGTGATGAGCTTGTTAAATAGTATTGTCAAATGCGAGAGAATAATTGGTAAAATAATTTTGAGAAATCTAATCAGGGTGCCATCTGAGCCAATAGCATTGGCTTTAATGCGCATGACTGCGACCAGCACATCGCTCTCAGTACAGTTCATCAGTGAGAACGCATCGTCCAGTGGTGCTGCTGCATCGCTGTTAGCGTCTGGCCCCGGCATGTCTGTTCGGATGTCGTTGTTGGGTGTTGGAGCGGAAGAGTATAGATGTGAAGTGCGAATAGGAACTAAAGGCTGCACCACTGGCGGACTAGAAAGAAAGCGGTTGAGCTCGTCCGGTTGGCATCCATTGAGCAACGAGCTTTAGAACCAAGCTCAAGTTCCTTAATCTTACCTCAGTCAACCCCATTTTCAAAGTTGCGCCTTGCAAGTAAAGTAAACAATCATCCAGAATTTTAAAAGAATAAATAATAAAAAGTAAAAAGAGCAAAATATTGTAAAATTATTCAAAAAATAACACTTTATATTAAGATAATTTATCATAAACAAGCTGATCGCTACAAATCTCTGCTTTATATACAAAACAAAATTGGCAGAAAAATAAAATAATTAAATAAATAAATAAATGAACAAAATTATATACATATATACATAATAAAGACACCACAGAGTAAGAATGCACGCAATTATGATCATGAATCAGTTCGATTATTCATTGTTAGATATTTGAAATTCATTAAATTGAGCGATGCTGGTAAACAAATGCTAACGCTTTGCAATATATTGCATAGTTACATTTAGTAAGGCGTTCATGAATATATATACGACTAGTTGAGTCTAGACCAACATCACGCAACGCAGTCTTTAAATCTCATTGATATACCTTTTAAAATAATATTTTTATCATGCAGTGAGCGGCAGTTGATTATAATTGAGGTGTCACCACTCTCAGTAACTTTTGACTTCACACGAAAGATATTGGTTATGTCAGGAGCACTAATATTGTTTGCAGAGTACTGCTTATCAAAAATTTCACGGAACTTTTCATTCCCCGATTTGGGAATACCATTTAGAATGATATCCGAGGCAATTTGATGACATTCAAGAGCATCGACCCTACATATTTGGCAAGCTAGTCACAGACGGATTTCGACGTTAACCTAAAGTTCAAAATAAAAAATTCCAACTGAAAGAAGTGATTCTCATATTTTAACGAATAGGTAGATTTTTAATTACCTATTTATCAGTTCCGAATATTTACAAAAGTCGAAAAATAAGATCGATGTCATAATTATATTATATAAGGTGTATCAAATCAAGGTGTCTTGAAGTGAGCTGATAAAAAAAAACGTGTAACACGAATTACAACTACTTAAAGAAAATATGCTAGTTTTTCACGAAACAGTTCGTATCTTTTTGGTATACAACCCATGAAGATGATTTTCAACTCAGATGATAGTAAACCATCAAGTATTAAAACCAATGTCGAAACACGAACCAACCCTCCAGCCCGCCTCATTTGATTAGTTATAGAACGACAAAGCAAAAAAACGAAAAAAAATTCATAATTTGTTTACTTACATTTGCTACATGCATTCATTTTTGAGATATACCTGTTTTTATTATGCATAAATTTAGGGGTAAGTCTATCACCACTAGCAAAATTAATGCTACCATTGATTATTTATTTATAGATGTGCCCAAAATAATTAACGTCTTAGAAAGAAGATATCGCTACTTCTACATCGCTTATTATTTCCCGCTTTAAAACTTTTAATAAAAGAATTTTCAACGAATGGATTTAATTTTTTATTTATTTCTTATCCATTTTTACTTTCTAAACTGGAAAATTGTTATTTCTACCATTAAATAGAAGTTTAAAAAATTTTTTTTTGCAAGTAGCGACATCTCCTTTCTAAGACGTCAATTACTTTGGGAATATTTATATATGAATGATGTAGAAATCGCGCCTAATTTTATGCAATTCCAAGCAATATAAGCAAAATTAATTAAATTATGCATAATAAAAATAGGTGTATCTCAAGAACGGATGTATGTAGCTGGGTATATGTAGAATCAAATGAAATCAAAATAATAGTTAGAAATTTTTTCTAATTGTTTAAAAAAAACGAATCACATCCAAGTGGTATTAGCAGCCACTCATATTATGTTGGTATCTTTTTTATATAAGTGGGGGGGGGGGGTGATCTTACCTCTAAGCACTGCGCACTCCCAGAGTACGCATAGATTCTACCTCTTTATTACATAATCGACAGTTATTATCTTTGGTTTTGTTTTTTGTTCATTTTCTTACATCTCTAAATCGGATGTTAATGAACATCTTCTCTTTTAGAATGACTCTGCTACTGCTATAGCTGGTGAGCCTTATCTTGTTGGACATTACTTTTGGCGCTAGAGGTTGTTTTTTGTAAGACCGATTTTGCTACTTTTCTAGTCAAGTTTCTCTGGTACTTATAGCTTCCCGAAAATTTGAATTTTTATTTTTAGGTAGGTAGTGTAGACCTTTCATTACCTCGCTAGCAAAATTACCAAATCTGGTGGTAGAGAAAAATTTGTCAATTCTCGTATAAAAAGCTCGAGGAAATCCTCTTCCCATCTGCCTCGGATATGATACGCTACGATATGACAACAATAACATCGTAAAGCAGGCCGTAGACTGAAACCACAAGCAACTCATATGTATAGGAAGAAAACCAAGAACCATATCGAGAAGGGTTCTTCTCACAGAAGCAGTCGGACGAAGCAGGGTCCGATGGAGAGCAATTGTTTCTATCCTATGTTCTTCGATGAATTAAAGGAGCATGATGATGATGATTATATATTCTTGTTGCATGGATCACACATACCTACCTATGATATATCGTATGGCAATTCTAAATTCCACATGGGTGTGCGCATTAAATTCATAACAAGCTAACAGATCATTAATCTTATAATCTTAATCTAACCTACAAATTAATCCTGTGCACCCTGTTCTAGTGATGTAATTATAGCCCCCATTCAAAAATTATTGCAAAAAATCTGTTGTGATCCAATTTGGTTATTATTGTTTGTAGGACCTTTATTAACTCTATATTTATGAGATATTCCGAACACGGGATATTTTAAAATAATTTCCCATTGCAGTTGTGCTGCAAAAAGTGCTGTAAAACTTTTAGGAAATCAAATTTTTCCCTGAAAATCAAATTCTTTTATGTAAATAGAGAGCTACTTCACCCTCCTCCTAAGTCTTCCCTTACAAAGTGTTCGTATAATAATATCCTTGAGGAAGAGATTAACTGAGATTGTAACAAGCTCTGATCGATTTCCGCATTTCACAGAGTCCTGGAATCGGTTTAATATCCCTAGAAATATACATACAAATTTATAGAAGGCGAGCACTTTTACGGTATTCGTTCGTTCAGCAATCTTCAACGGTATAGCAGGAAGTAGAATTTTCATAGAAGAGATGTCGTGTAATAAAGAATCTTGGGAAGACAAATGACGTGAAAAGTACCAATAAAAGCGTCTTCCGGTTTGCAAATACCTTACATATAGAGCACCTCGAAAAATATTAACCGAACACAAAGACTCGTTTTTACCTTTAGAGGTGTACCTAGGTATGGTACGGAGAGCTTTAAGCCTCCTGATGAAAATTGAAAGCTTGAACGACGGAAGAACTTAAAATGATGAAAATATAGTATGTTTTTTTTTTTATTTTTTGGTGGGGGATCTGAATAGCGGAAGTAAATTTGTGTGTAATAAAATTTCAATATATATCTGGAGCGCAGCTGACAAAACATGAAACGTTCAACACTGTCACAAAAGCTCAATATCAATTTGCGACTATTTAAGCACGTAATTGCAATTGATTTCCGCAAATCGTTAAATGTTTACCTTTCGCCGAAATCAATTATGATGGTGGAGTCTCGTTATAAAATGGACTTAAGTTGACTGGCTTCATTAAATGAACGCTAATTGTGTGCAAATACGAATGAAAGAGAAAGAGTTAAAGATTTTATTTTTCATGTAAATGATTTTTTAAGGTTTTTTTTCCTGATTAATAATTTTAAAATAAATGATAATTGCTGCAGTGACAATGAGCGTAAAAGAGGTTCTTATAGGAAATTTCGTAAGAAGCTCAAGCAAATAATAGCTAGAACCAAGATAGGCCATAATTTCAGATTTGGTGATGTGGCACCGGTTTCATTTAGGACTATACTATCGGCAGAACACACAAACCACTGTAATCGCTGTATTGAAATCCCAATGAAATACCTTGCTGAAAAAAACCAAAAGGGGTTAGCTAAGTAGGAGCTGAAACTAGGAAGAAATAAAATACGTATCAATTTTATTATGACTGTAAATTGGTTTTAAGAAAGTACGGTTCTTTTATTGGCGCTACGAAGAATGAACCTTTCTGCTCTTGAATAGATAACTTTCCTTTTCAGAGCTTATATTAGGAAAGATTTGTAGCGGACGAATTGATTACGAGCTGTAGCTGTAGTAATGCAGCACCTCAAGTTGTAACTATCTTGGATGCCTTCCTGTTAACTGGACGTTAACGCATTCAGTAGGCACGCCTCTTCAACAAACTTGTGTACCATAAACTGGCCTGAATCCGGTATCTCTATGTAGGGCTAAGTTCCTGCCTTCGTTAACAGAAACCATCTGAAAACCACACAAGTACAAATTGTTAACGTATCATTGAAGGCTTCTTACTGGGATTGAATTGCACTGCATATATTATGGACCATTGTCTCGTTTGATCAACAGAAATTTTACATTGTTCAACCGCAAATAGGATCACTGCAGAAACCAAGATCACCTTCTTTTGTGACATATATCCCGTATGTAAGCATATCTAAAACGCTCTTCGAACTAACGTAAGATAGTCAATTTATTACTTTGGTGACATACCATTACTCATCATAAGTAACGTTCACCAAAGTGATTATAATTAAGCTTAGTACGCCGATAAAACGGAATTATGTTTCTGATTTATACAACTCATCGCGGAAAAAATTAATGAAGAATAATGTAGACTTAAGTGATGTTGTCTGTACATATACTTAATTGTTATGCAATTTTGATGTAAATAAAAGTCCATCCAGAGTTAGGAACAGGATTGAATTTAGAATATTTGATTGTTTCGAGAAAGCAAAAAGAAGGTCTGTCATTCAAAATCCTGAAACGTTAAATCAAACTCTCCCATTTTAATAGTTAAAATTTTAACTTTATTTCAAAAATGGTTTCATTTTTTAAGTAAAGTTGGCATTATTGAATCAAGTTTCCCGATATTAAAATCAAATAATATTTTAAACGTAAAATGTTTACTTTGAATTAGTTGGAAGCGTGAGCGTGCAGCGTACATGTAGGTTTAGTGATTCATCCTTTGTTGGAGAGATAGGGAAAGAATTAGGGGACATGAGGAAAGTGGCGAAGGTGCCGATGTTTGCCTCTCTGGACTTTCGCAGATTCTAAGCCTGAGGAAAAACAGAAGATGGTAGATTGTTCGACAGTCGCGTAATTCGGGATAAGAAAGCTTCCCGGAATTTTACTGTACGGCCGAAAGTGTTTTGAATGGCGAGAGATGTGCGCGGCTTGCAGTGCGAGTATTGCATGCAGGAATTAATCTACAAGGGATCAGACTAGATATTTCATCGGAATATTGGCCGTGCGTGTAGCGACAAAAGAGCGAAAGACATCCAACATTGCGGTGGTGTTCGAGTCTGTCGATGTGACAAGTTATTGCCAAATCCCCAATGAGCTTAAAGACTCTATTTTGAACAATATCCAAGGAAGCTACGGTTGCATGGCCAGCCCCAGCCCAGATGTGAGAATTTTATTCCATTCTAGGTCTTATATAGGATTTGTTAAGGAGTGCTAGATTTGATGGGCTGAAATCCAAGATATTTCGATGCTTCTTTGGCAAGAGAGATGTGGTCTGTCCAGCTTAATTTACTGGAAATGTTAATGCCAAGAATGCTTAGTGATGGGGAATATGATATTAAGGCTCCATCAAATGAAATAGGAGTGGTTAAATGATGATCTTTTTTTAAAGAAATGAAAAAGCTTTGCGTCTTAGATGCATTGAAATTTGATGCGATTCACTTGGCCCCAAGCGAGGATAATATCAAGATCGTTATTCAATGATGTAGTCATGCAATCTCGTTTGACAAATGAGGCATTCCCTCTGGAATCCGCACCTCCAGTATGGGGTCTCTCATCAAAGCGGATGTTAGTACAAAGCATCAGCAGAGATGGGCGAACCTGAATACTTGCAGGTGTACAAAACTGTTTCTTGATAGGCCCAATTGGGAATATCTTCGATTTTCTCATACGGCTCCAAAGGAAACAATGTAGAACTGTGGTTGGCATCATCACCGGCCACAGCTCTCTTCACGCTCATCTAACAAGGATGGGAGTTTTTGACAGTGTCTGTCCTGCCTGGAGGGAGAGCCTAAGACATCCGAACACTTTTTGTGTGCCTGTCCGGCCTTCGCCCGGTGCAGGCTGGATACTCTAGGGTCTGCCCTTCTATCTGTGGAAGAGCTGAAAAACCTTCCTCACCAAGACCTGATGCGCTTCATTAAGAGGACAGGAAGGTTTTGGTGAATAGCCTTCTGGGCCGATTTGGCCTTCATGCTCGGGATAGGGTTATCTGTCCCCCTGCCTTCTAATAAAACAAAAAAAAGGGAAAGCATATCATTAATAAAAATTAGGAAGAGATACAGAGAGATATCAGAACCCTGGGACACACCAGCATATATAGGGTGAGGTTCTGATGTAACGCCCTCTAATACAACACATATTTGGGGACCAGATAGAAAACTTTCAATCCATCATAGAAGAGGAGGGGCGAGACCAAGTGCTTTAAATTTGGCTAAAGGGGCACAATGCCAGACTCTATCAAAGGTCTTTAAAATATCCAAAGCAACGATTTTGGTTTCATCCGTAAGAAAAGTCAGTAAGTCTTCAGATGAGCGTCCAGTCCGGAAGCCATATTGGCGATCGTTGATGAGTTGATGAGTCTGAGATTGTATGTAAAGTAGATCGCAGAAAGTTAAGTTAACCGATAGATTAAATCTTACGTGTTTATATCGGTTTTATACTTTCAAGGTGTGGTGGTGCATTATATTCAAATATGAATTAATGCAAAAGGTAAAGCTCACGTGTTTTAATATATTTTTGTTTTTATCTTTGTAAATTGGTTATAACGAAAATACGAGAATAACTGCTCTTAAAAGTGCCGATGAGATAAGATGAAGTGGTTGGAAAAAAATCATTTTAAAAACGTCTAAATGATCAGAGGTTGTTCAATATATTAACAACAACGCCAAAGTTATTTAATTGAAATTGTTTCAAATATTAATTAAAAGTTAGGCATATACCATAATTGCTTCATACATTAATTTATTTTATTTTATACAGAAAGAGAAAAGGTAACCGTGGAGGTTATCTGTATTTAAAATATGCCTATCGTTCGACTGTTTAAGAAATTGTCGAAACAATAATGTGATAGCTTGAGGAAATCACTAAGTTTAAACTTTTTCGATTGGGGAAAAAGTAAAATCGGAGAAATGTAAAAGGTGTGAAAACATGTGATAGTGTTCCTTATTTTGAGTGTTGAGCTTGATCCCTGTAAGCTTTTCTAGGAGGAAGTTGGACTTGGGGGTCCTCTGCTTAGATTAGCCTATGAAATTAGTTCAGGCTGTCGGTGGAGGCTTCCCAGGGACACTTCCTGACGTCTGCAATCTGTAATCTAGTCAAAAAATACAACACATATATGTAGTGGTACACTAGAAACTAGTGCGGTTTTGCCGTCTGTGTAAATCAAAATTGTTGGAATGATCTTCCCACTTACAGGTTATGAGAATAGAAATGGAACCATAGCAATAAACCAAAAATTACTTCTTATAGTCTATGTAAATAAAGTTTGTCGCGAATTTTCTTTTCCCCTTTTTTAGGGTTCCCATACCCAAAAGGTAAAAACGGGAACCTTATTACTAAGCCTCCGATGCCCGTCCGTATCTCATGAGTCGTAATAGGTAGACAGTTGAAATTTTCACAGACTGTGTATTTCTATTACGCTATAACAACAAATAAAAAAAATTAAAGGGGCCTAATACAAAAATGGTGTATTTTTGCGTATACATTGTGTTAAATATTGTACGATGGTACAGAACCCTTCGTGTGAGAGTCCGACTCGCACTTGGCCGGTTTTTTATAGAAATTAACAGTTAATAAATTTTATTTTATGGGATAAAATTGGACCCAGAAATTGCTTACTTCTTACTTCAATCAAATTGTTGAAATAAATTTTCACTTATAGTTTCTTATAGGCTGTGGAAATAAAATTGCACTATCGAAGGTAAGACTTTTTCGCGAATTTTCATTTGGCTTTTCTGGGTGAAAATTAACAATAAATTAAATTATAGAAATACAATTTTCAGTTCATAGGCGTTTATAGGCTAAGGAAATAAAATCTGTATTATAAGAATAAAACACCAGAATTTACTTGTATTTGTGTTTTTCTTTATTCTTTCGGTTTTTTTTTTATATAAAGCTGGACTAGAAATATCCCGTTTGGTAATCTGTCCGTTCACTAACGGATCTATCCGGACGCTGTAATGTTGGCTAAAACTCCGATTACGGATGAAATGGACAACGCTGGTGATTTTTTTTAATTGCACTCAATCTTCTTTATTCACAAGCACTCTCTTTGGTTAGTTTTACAGAAGTTACAAATTTACAAATTTCTTCTTCCCTTTTGAGTTACCTACACCAAAAAAAACTTTTCTGTTCGTGTCTCCATCAAACTAGATAAATCGAAACTCTGCTTCTTCTCGATCTCCTGGGCTTATTTGGGTGCTCCGCGGTTGAAGAAAATCTCTCCGGGCTGCTACATATGCTATGGGGTCGGTTTCGCCGTATCTGGAGAGAACTGTCGCCATCTCTGAGATTTTTGGCCCGCTCAGACGTGCTACGCACGATTTCCTAATTAAATCGGGGACAGGTAACTTTCCTCCTCATTTCGTGAGAAATCTAAAGATCTTGCAACAATATGTATGCTTACGTCAATGTCGATTTTGGATTATCCTTCTCGACTCGTCAGGGTCTGATGTTTTTTTTCTTTAAAAGAAAATGAAAAAAAAAACAATTAAATTTTGATGTGACTAATAATTCTATTCTACTTAAACAATATAGCAAAGAAAAAACTAAATTTACATATTACGACTCCACTTTTTTTTGTAAACCATCGTTATATACAGATAAATTATGAAAAATAATCTTTTTAAAGCAAAGTTTCGGTTAATTTATCTAACTATATATGGTTGTATTAATGAAAGATTTTAAGTTTTCTACCATCTTTGCACATATTGCTACTCAAACCAATATCCGGCTACCTACGCTAGCAAGATTTCTGACAACTCTACATTGGTTGGAAATTAGAGTCCAATACCATGGAATTGCGAATATGCATAGCTTCAATAAATCAACTGTGTGTGGGTGAAGCAATTCGTTGGCTAAAAAAGCAATCAAAGTTTCTCACTACAGGTTCTTATGTTGGAGACTTTCCTCAAGTAACTGAATGCATCGATGGAACAATGATTCATTAAATGCCCCTACAATTAATGAAACGTACGAAGGCCGTATATATGAGGTGGGTTTGAGGGCTTCAAACCCCTCCATCGGTGTAGCCCAACACTTTCGTTAAGTTTATAAGCCTAATTTTTACCCACAATTCTTTATAATTACCGGCTCACAACAATTGGTTTTTTTCATTTTATATCTTTTCTCCGTGCCCCTTTCAGATAAAGCACTTTAGGAAAAACATGTCCTAAATAGAGAAAGAAAATAAGCAGTCCAGTAAGTATGTATGTATATACACATCAGTTGATGGTACCCTGGAACCTTAGTTCTTCCCTGGTAGACCGCTCATCAGTTTACAAAATTTTAGTAACCTGTGCGGGCGGGGGCTCTTATGTTCAATACCACACTTTTTAGTCAAGTGCGACAATGTGAGTGCACATTATGTGGACGTATACGACAGCTAACTTTTTTTACTGAGCCCCTCGATGAGTTTCTTCGCCAACTCATCTGTCAGCTCATCAATAAATTGGTATGGATACTGATATGTAGGTCTAATGTACGAGTCAAAGGGAGATGAATGGTGTTGCGATAAAAATTTCCTTTGTCTTTTGCTATGCACCTTCGAAGTGCGGACTTGTGAGAAGCGAAGGTGAAATATGATTTAAAGTGAAGTGTAATTGAAGTCGTCCAGTTCCAATTAAGTTTAAATATTTTTTTATCATTGGTAATTAATTTTTCATATTTTTATAGATAGTGTATTCCTCTTTAGAAAAAAAAAGTAAAAAAATAACCAATTTGTTGATGATATTTGTAATGGGCATATATACTATTAGCCGCATTGCAATAATAATATTTCTCTATGTTTGCGAATGCGTGTCGTATCCCTGCACGAAAGTACAACAGTATATTTGTACTTTCGTCCAGGCATATGGGAATATTACATGTGTGATAATCCCAAATCTTTTATTTTCTGAATTTAAAGACAATATCAAAAAATATCATCCCTAATAGTTATGATTACGCTCAGCGATGAGGTATATAATTTTCTCATCAATGAGAATCATGATTACGCTCGGCGATGAATTTATTCCCAAGGGAAATCAGTGAATTGCTTATCATATGAATGCGAAGTATTTAAGTGAGTTTAGTCCTGGAGCTAGAACAAAATTCATCCAACCAATCATCATGAGCCCATCAGTGCGCTCATGATGATTGGGCTACCAAGGTTGTTCCGTAAGTGGCGGTGATTATGTAAACCAATACTAATTTGACTGAAGGGGCTCATCATGAAGAAACATATAGAAAATTAAATCCCGATGAGCTCCCTATATACTAAACCAACAATAAATAAATATTTATTTTTGTCATCACCGTGTCAGATGACATTTCTACAAGATAATTTGAATTGATTTTTGTGATTTATCGGATTTCAAATTAAATTTTTATTATTGATTTTATATTAATTATTTGATTTGCTCTTCCGCGGAAAGACTGTCGCCCATATGCTGAATAAGACGTTATGCCCAAATCCTTACGGTTCAGCGTCTCTGAGTTTGGTTTGCAGCCGGAGTTTGAATTTGGAAAAATATATTAAATCAATCTTAAAATCAAATACTCATTTATGAACTCATCATGACACTCATTAATAATCACATCGAGACACTCATTGAGATGCTCATTATAATAAGCTCATCGTGACACTCATTATGTACTCATCGGAGTGCTAATAGAATTTTGTAAAATCCACAAAAGAGAAGTATAAAAAGTATACATTTTTAAATAAGTTAAAAAGCTGCAATACCTCATGCACACTATCTGTGAAAAAGTTAATAAATGATTGTTTTTTCCGGGTTTTAATTTAAACGCGAATAAATTTCTTCAGGACGTTAAAATCTCATTACTCAGGAGGAGCTCATTGATGAGCTCTTCGTGATTTGTCTACCAGGGTAATTTACTTTGATACATCGTAGCTTAATCGCAGTGGTATTATAAATCTTGTTAAAGGGAATATTAATTCTAAGTTGAATTTGTTTTTCGTCCTTAATACACAAACTTTATTAAAATATGGCAACTACAATTTTTGTTTACTTTTTAGGGCATTTTAGATAATTACATAGTCATATCAAAAATGCCCTAAAAAATAAAATTTGTTATCTTATTAATTTTTTTAAATTGCTTTTTTGGCCCCGCCAATAAAATCGATCTACTAAGTGTTCATCGAAATGTTATAATGGAAATGAATCAAGTACTTTCTCCCTTTATAGAAGAATAGAATTTTTCGATTCAATTGAAATGTTATTATAAATTAAATTCTTAATAAATTAATATATTAAATTTACATAAAATTCCAATTATTGAGTTCAGATTAAATCTGAGATATTTTTTTGTTTCTAGAGGGTATTAATTACTGGCCTAAACCCCTCCCAATCGTGATCTATATATACGGCCTTGAAACGCACTGTATAAAGTGGCATGAAAAACACGCATTTAACACAATGATTGATGGTGTTTGGTTTCTATTTATCCGATTTTTCTAAAACCCAAAAATTTAATCATGATTCCCTATTTGAGACACCCTGAATAATCTAGAAATCTTATTATAATGTTTTATTGAATAAAAAAAAATCTCAGTTTTATTATTTGTTTTCAATTCTGAAACACATTTAACGTGCAGAAAAGAAACAACCCACTTCTTCTCCTAAGCTATAGATTGTTACACTTATTATGGTGGTAACAATCGATATTACCGTATATCGATATCTTTCTATCGAAGACGCAAATGTACGCGATAAACAGTTAACAAAGCATCTTCAAATCCACAAAACAACTGCCATTTTGACATTTTGACGTCACAATTGAAAAAACTTATTCTGACCTGTGAAATTATAATTTTAAAATGTTCAATTAATATTTTCCATTGTAATGGCATGATTTATATGCATATTATTAGTTTAAAAAAAAAAAAAAAAAAAACATTCCACATACTTTCTAACTCTGACTATAGTATAGCCGCGTACTTTCAAATATGCCCCTGATTTTTGCTGCACGATTTAATTATCACGTAATCGCCTAGAAAGGGTATCGTTTCAAATAAGCGCCTCAATTTTTTACGAACTGCTAATTTTAAAGGGGGTATCCATGTCAAATTCTATGAAGAAAAATGGATCCTTATCCGCGTGAAAAGGTTCATAAAATCTGAAACCCTTTTATTCTTAAGTTGAAATAACTTTTGCGAAATGTACAGAATTTATCCTGAAATTAATCAGACCCTTAGAATCGAAAGTGGTGGGAGCGGAACAATAACTCATCTGTTTCTTGAAAAGTATCCACTGCCACAAAAAAAATGGTTCAAACAACAACAAGCCACCATCGACAAATATAGTCACAAAATCAATACAAGTCTTTACCAAATTTCGGCAATTTTTTTTTTTTTTTTGTATTGGTCGGACTTAAGCTTTATCTCCATTTGCGCTCTAATAAGCATTAGCAGTGCGATGTTATTTTAAGGACCATAGTCAGCTGCACTAGTCATCGCTTTATAGGTGCACTGTAATTAAGCAGAATTATCTTGATAAATGCACCACCACAGTAGGATAATCAATTTAGTAGGGGATGGTGATAGTAGACAAAAGGCACTCATTACACTTTCAACACAAGTGAAAATAGAGATTGTGCGACTTTAAGCTTTATTTGATTACAAAAATTCCTCTGTGGTCTATACAGCTATAAAAATATTCTCTAAAAATAAGAATTACATATAGTAGGTAACCGTACGAAGTCGCAGGTGAAAGTTGATATGATTTAGAAAACAAGATTTGCACATGGCCCTGCTTACAGTTTCTAGTAAACAAGGAGATGACTTCCCTCGGAAAAACAATAGCCTCGAGCTATTATCCCTGACTTGGGAAACAAGAGAACAAAAATTTCTACGGTAGGTGGGTATTCCATTTATGTAGTTATGTATGTATATATATACCTATATGTAGGACTCTAGTAGACTTCTAACTTCTAGAGCAAGGATATGTGGTTGGCTCGTTCTTCAGGAATTATGATAAGTTGATGTAAACTGACGTTAACATCATTTACATAAAACAAACGAGAGATAAGCGTACGCCCACCAACATGTATGGAAAAGTTTCCCTAAGAGCTTGCTTGTGTCATTATATGCGCGAGGCCTGAGTATATTTTATCACTTTTTTGCTTCTGTTATCTTAAGGGCATTGTTTCAAGAGCTTTGTCATATTATAGTTATACTTTTGCGTAGAATAAATAATTTATTTACTTTTAATTTAATTTATGTTGTTTTTTTTTCTTAATTTAATTAAGGTATATAGTTTAGGGGAGTACAATGCACACAGAAGGAAAAAGGATAGGTTTGTTTGATGAATAACATCTCGATTATACATATACTAATGTACCTTTGATAAGAAGAAAATAGGATGGAATCAAATGAGCTATATTATGTGTATTTTAACGAGCCTTTTAAATGCATTGACACTATCAGCTACCTGTAAACTGACAGGGAGACCATGCTTTGGACAAGGTTAGATCTTTCCACTGCAGTCTTTTGAAAGCGTAGCAATACCAAATTTCTATTTCATTGAAAGATAGTAAATTGGTAATTTACTTTATAACAAATTATTTAAAGAAACAAAGTTTCACCGTTTAAGGTAAGATCAACCAAACAAATAAGACCGGCAACGTGAAACATGCGGTCAAACCTACACGTAATTCATAAATGAACCGCACACAGTTGCTTGGAGCAACTTCCATCTTGTGGATACAGATACAGTATCCAGTTTGGGGGGAAAGACCAAACATCCAAAAGTGAAATAAGGTAAAATTAGTGTTCTTACTAGCGTTAGACGAGAACGACTAGATAAAATATTTGCTGAAGCCCACAATCTATATAAGCCCACATAGATTTTTCTTTGGATTATTAATAAAGGGTTTTCCAATAAGAGGGGTTATTTTGATATTTTCCCGTAAAAGATCAATGGTTTCGTTGCTTGTATGGCACGTAGCGCCGTCTTGTTGAAAGTAAACGTTGTCCAGATCAATACCATCCAATTCCGGCCATAAAAAATCATTAATCATCTGTCGATAGCGCTCCATTCACCGTAACTGTTGCTCCAGCCTCATTTTCGAAAAAGTAAGGTCCAATGACCCCGCGGGACCATAAACCGCACCAAACAGTCACACGTTGAAGATAGAGAGACTTTTCAACAATAACTCTTGGGTTTTCCGAGCCCCAGATGCGACAATTTTGCTTGTTGACGATGCCATCGAGGTGGAAATGGGCCTCATCACTCAAGTGAATTTTAGTGAATTTAGTGAATAGTGAATTTTAATAATTTCAATGCGTTGTTGAATCGTGCATCGTTCCATTTTTGTTAATAGTGTAGTTTCTACTTGTCAAATGTCAAAAAATGACAGCTCCAAAAGTGACATCTACGGAAATGGCGGGCTAATTAAAATTACACCTCTTATTGGAAAACCCTTTATTATCACAACAAAGTTGATGACCTTATTTGACGTGAAATACCATTCAAAAATACCTACAAGTGATATATCAAGTTCATTGAATGATCAATTATAAAACATAGTGCATTCATTTCTGATGATTTTAGTAGCACCGATTATAGTTGGACTAGGAACAAATTGAGTCCAAATCAGAAAAATATAAGCAAAAGAGTAAAGGAGCCAGTATTGATCCTTGAGGTATCCCTCGTACTAACTGCCGCTCAACGGAAAGAGAATCTTTTGCCTTGACTTGTTGACGGCGAACTTTGAAAAGAAATGTAGTTAATCTGGTTAACTGTTCGAGTACTAAAATTAAGGCAGGACGGCAACTTCTGCAGAAGAAGACGATAGTTTAGGTAACAAAGGCTTTCGAAGAGTCCAAAAGAACCAAGGCGTCTCAGTCCATACATAGCCATTCTTATGTCTGAATATACTTTTAAGACTGCAGCTTTATAGCTATAGGAAGATCGGACGGAGGAAGCTCAATTGTCAACATGTCAATAAGTTGCTGGATACTGGATTCCACATAATAAAGTATTTCCTTATATTATAAGCTTTTCTAGTACCGTCGACAAAAAATATAGTAAACTTGTTGGTCTGTAATCAGCGTCAGATTGACGAGAGGACTTCTTAGGCATTGGCAGTACAGTTTCTATTTTCAACTATTACAGATCGAGTTCGTCCACATTTCATCTATCTCATACAACGCATTCAGTCTTGCATATCTTCAGTGCTTACGTGACAACATCAAAATTTCCCATTTGTTGGAAGGTCACGATTGTGCGGCTAATAGTAAATGTTTTAACGATAATTGACATGAAAGATGCAATATATTCCAGTTCTTCTTCAAATTAATCAAAATAACACATCTAATCTGAAAAAAGTACGAAAACGTTATCAAAAAATATTCTATCATGCCACGGAGAAACATATCCACATAAAATTGTACAAAATTAATGGGATTTCCCTATGATTTTCATCCAAGAAGAAAGTTCCCTTAATACTATACAGAAAATCTATTTAAAAATTTGATGGGCCTTTTATGAGGTATTCACATGAAACCAAAAAGAAATCGGATGGTTTTTTAAAGTGGATTCTTATTGAAAAAAGGTGGTTATTTTAAATTGAAATCTTTTTAACGCAAAAAGAAATATTGATTATAAAAAGTTAAATCTACTTGATATAATATGAAGTCTTCTTAATATTTAAGAAGAAATCTGCTTATTTTAAAAAGACATTTATAGATAAAAAAGCAGTAAATTTTTTTCTAATTTTTTATTGACATATTTTTTAAAAATATACAGAACAATTTTTCAATAAAAACATAACAAAAAAAGGCTATTTCCTGTTTGATTGCTTTAATCCACTGCATATTAGCTTTAAAACTACGTCAAAATTAAACCAAACTAAATGTTAACCAACTTACTCTGTCTCTTCTCCATTTTGTAAGCCCTACGGTAAATGTAATTCTATCCCCGAAGTAGCCAGAACTGTCATTTGCCGAAAAAAGTTGTCGATATGATCTAATTCCATGCCTTCCAAAATTCTTTTTGTGTTCACTCCATACACTTTTAGTAAAGCACAATCAGATTCTGACAATACCCAAGAACGAAATATAGCTTGCGTTTCTAAAATATCACTTTCCTCCCATGCTAATGGGGGCACGAAAATACACTGAGCACTAATATCGCTTTGATTTTCTAAATTATTTTCCGAATTATCTCCCATGACTAAGCCGCAACTTACTGAAACAAGATTAGTTGCAACAATGGCCACATTCTTCGCAAAACGATTATCATGCCACTTTGATCGATGTAAATGATATGGTCGTCTCCTTCTTAAAAATTCCTAATAATTTGAAAAATACTTGTCAGTAAGGGGAACGTCACGTACATTTTAGGTGCATATATATTTAACTTACGCCATATTAACTTTTACAAACAAAATTTTTAATGCGTTTTTCCTTTTAGAACATAATAGTAATATGATTAGAATATCAAATATACTATTTAATATGGTATTCTACATAAACATGACATGAAATTCCTTCTAGATTTTTAAAAATTGTATCTCTTTGGAATTGTACAGATTGAATTCTTTATAAAATAGCGTAAAGTGGAGATCTCTTTGAAACTATGTGGCATTTTTCTCTCTGTGTGGGACCTTGATTATTCTCTCTATACTTTCAAAAAAATTTCTACTTCTATGCACTCTACAAGTCAATTCTATTCGCAATCTCCTGTGTTCTGCAGTTCACTGCACGCAACCAAAAGAACACAGCTATAATCTGCAATACTTCTGACTTTTCAGTGTTATGGTCGTAGCATATTGCATATAGCAAAATGTTACACGTGCTGAAGCGTGTAGGCCGGCTGTGTCAAACAGAAAAAAAAAATGACCGCACCTGAACGAGAGAAATGCATTTCCTCACGCTCAGGTGCCATGTTGACATGACGGACAAAGAAGAAGAAGAACGACAGAAAGATCTTTTTTGGTTAAAAGCTGTCAAGGTCATGCGACACAGTAACAGGAGTGAATATTGGAAAAAAAAATTTTTTTTACCACCCCCCCCCCCCCCCTCAGAAAAGTGAGCAAAAATATTAGTGAAAAGAAAAGAAATTAAAAATTAATTGGAAAAGCAGCAGGGCGTTGATATTAATCACGGTCCACCTTGCTTATACCACGATAAGGAAGAAGAAAGAATTCACGCGGAGCGTACTACATGTAAGTACCAAGTAAATGAATAATTGAGAAATTAGAAATTAGATTCACGGAAAGTATTCTGTCTCAATAAATTACCGTAGAGTAAGGTTAAGTTGTAGTAAGCCCCACCACCGTGGAAATTTATAGATATTTATACATATATATCCGTATAACACGTGGGTCAAAATTGTCAAAGGCTAGGTTAGGGCACAGGCATCCGGGATTTTTCTTGTTTTTTTATTATGTTAATCATTTTCACAAACGTTTATCAAAAATATATGTCGTTTTTAAAACTATCCAAGTGAAATACATATTTCGGATCTCATTATGGATATCAATTCTTACTAATCGAAGTGTACCAGTAATTCTAGTATTTTTAGAACATTTTTATGTTTGTTATATAGAAGTGAAGTAGATAACTCATTCGAGCCAAGTATGACGTTATTAGCTCTGATCCACACGCATATTATATGAACATTACGATAACGGATTGTGTATCAGCTAAACTAAAGTGTTATTACCTATAGTATAGAAACTTGACCTAGGAGTTACTCGCTAGTATTAGTACGTGATTCAATTAATGATTAATTTTATTTCCTAACTTGCAGACATGAGTTTACTCAAATTTAGTCAAAGTCATCCACATATGTATACCTGATGCGGGCGTTGTGAGTCGTAAAAGAGTTCAATTGATGAGTCATGTTTTTTGCTAGCGTACAATACTGAAAGAAGATAGTTTTATAAGTCTGAATATTGGTAAGAACAATCCAAGATGCGCCGCCTTGAATTAGAAAAAAGGGGAAAAGTTTAATAATAGGAATTCTTGCGATGAAACACGAGAATTAAAAGGATTTTTTTCAGAGGATTAGGATAGGAATCGGTAATTGTGTTTCCATAGAAGAAATTACACGATCGGCTAGTACGTAGGGCGGATGAGGAAGACGACTCCTACCTGTCAAAAGTCTTCTCTCAATTTGATTCATTTCAGCACAGCCAAATGATTTAACCGCCTCCAGGGAGCTCCTTCGGGGATCGAATGAAGAGTAAGTCCAAAAAAAAACAAAAAAAATTTTTTCCTTTTTATATTGCTCAGTATGTTATTATGATTCTTTATAATACAAATTTTCCTAATCACTAAAAAGAAACACAAAAATTGTAGACTAAATAATATCTGAAATTGGATATAGTAATTTCGTCTGAGAAAGCTCGGTGACCACAGGTCGTGTCCTATACATTGATCCTGGAAGTTTTAGTGTTGTCGACAAGCTATCTTCCTCTTTTCGTCTGAAGGAGAAATGAATATATGTTCAAAAATAAACAAAAAAAAAAGGGAAATATCATTTGTAAGCATTCTCGCAATATTATTTATATGTATGGATAACCGTTTTCTTCGAAGGTCGAATCAATTTAGTTAAAAAGAAAAAAAGAAAAAAACAAAGAAAGAAGAGAATGAGGAAAATCATTCAAATAGCATTAGATCTTATTTCATTTTCGGAAACAAAAGAGTTTATCATGGCACAATCCTGTCAGATATACATAAGTACCTTTCTTAGAATAACGAATTAGATATAATTTTTATGTATGATAATAATACTTGACAAAACTTATTATTCGTTCCGCCAGAGATTAGAGTAAATAGTTACCTAACGAGTTCTGAATAATTTAATATATCGAAGAATATCGAAGTTGCGAGGAAATGTAAAGTAATAGACGCTCTGTTTATCTTGGAAATAGTATGTTGGTTAAGTCTGGAAAGTAGCAGGGTTAATAATTCATTTGTACTATTAGAAGGAAAGATAAGCAATGTCAAGAAAATTTGAATTAAAAGAGAACTTTTATAACGTGAATATGCCGTGCTGAATATTTTTATTTTTCTTTCACATCCCGGAGCTCTTGCAAATAAGATGAAGGTCGTCTAGGTCCGCCTAGTCTTTCTCTCTCTCTCTTTGCAGGTCAAAAAGGGACTTTGGAAAATAGTGCCACCCAAGGTCAATTGGGAGGATGGGGCTGGCAAAGGAAGGTAGCAACACCTACGCCTTCCACCCAAAATACAGGTAAGTGACGTAAGGGTCCCTTCAGGACCGAGTGTGTGCTGGCTTGTTGGTTATAGGCATGAGGAATTTTTTTTGTATCATGGTTGGTGAGAGCGGCAGGTTTTGTTGGGAACCCCCCCCCCACTCTTCGCCACATAGCCGAGGTGCTAGCATGCCGCCCTGTGTCAACGCTGTTCACCGAGTGATCCGTCAGCTCATGCTGGCAGTCTGGACTTAACGTCCGAAGTACATCACTCTCAACTTTACCACCATAACGTCAGTGCAACGGTTGACCATCCACTGCCTTAGGAGTAAGTAAACCAAATCCATTATATAGTTGGAACAGTCATTAGGTATGATTTGTTGCAGGCTATCTTCGATCACTGCAAGAAGATTATGTTCTCTACTCATGTCACCTAAAACTGAACGTGCAAGGACGATTTTTAGATAGGGCATAGCATAGGCGAGTAAAAAGGTAAAGCTTTTAGTGTCAAATTTGTCTGAGATAACACATCACGAGCTTGTTGTGTTTTGTGTATTCTCACATTATCCATAATTCAAAATGCGTCACTAATCAAAGGTTTTGTTTCCAATTTTTCAACAAGTTCGCGCAGAAATAGAGAAAGCCTATCGGAATTGCAAGTATTCCATGGTTACTTATCACAGCAATAAGTTTGTCGTTTCTGCCACGTTCTGCTGGAATTATAACCCAAGTGCGGGTGCCCCTTTTTGAACGGGCTTGAGATCTTCTAATATGAAGATCAAAACCATGAATCTAACACTAAACATCTTTAATCTACTCGTCTGTGTGAAACCCTATCGCAAAATCGTTTAGTTTTAGGTGACATGAGTAGAGAACATAACCTGCTTTCAGTGATCGAAGATAGCCTGCAACAAATCACACCTATGACTGTTCCAACTATATAATGGATTTGGTTTTACTTACTCCTAAGGCAGTGGATGGTCAACCGTTGCACTGAAAAGTCAGAAGTATTGCAGATTATTTATGCACCCAAAAAATTGTATGAAATGCTTACTTAAGTTGAAATAAAATATTTTAAATATAAATTTGTTAAGAGTTTAAATATATTTGCCAAAAGTTAAGGGTTTAAAATGATTTGTTCAAGGTTCAAATTTATTTGTTAATGGTTTAAAATCATTTGTTTAAGGTTTAAAGTTATTTGTTGAGGGTTTAAAATCATTTGTTCAAGGTTTAAATTTATTTGCTCAAAGTCTAAGCTCATTTGTTAATGGTTTAAATAAATCTGAGAATGCTATATATGCCAGTGTGTATAACTGAGAAAAGTTGGCTTGAATGACTCCTGCAGTTTCCACCTTGAACAACTCTTCCATTAAATACTGACTTTATGTAAAAAAGTATACTAAAAAATGACACAACATCCACACCGCTTAATGCGGAAGCCTTCCTAGTAGGTATCTCACGACAGTACTGCGGTGCATACTTTAAGCGACTTACGGCGCTGAATGTTTTTTTTTATAACACCCCAACCCCCTAAATTCAATGCTAGATCCGCCACTGTATTTGTATAGTATAGGGGAAGGTGGGTAGATATGAACCACTTTTTTTCGAGAAGACATTTCAGCTGTAATATACCTCCGCCGATAGGATGAAATGCATGAAATTGAAGCCTATTCTTTTAAATTTGTATTGACATAAACATTTCTTAGTCCTAATGAGCGTATTCTAAGTTATTGACAGAAATGAGAAAAAAGTGCTTTGGTTCATTTCTCCCCACATGTGTGGTGAAATGAACCAAGAAGGCGGATATATGAGCCAAGTGCAAATTTTAATAGAAAAATAGCAAATAAGTTAAAGTTAGACTTTTTTATTATAAAATAAATAACAAAACATAACAATTCAGTTAACGAAATAAAAAAGGAAAATGGGAACGTTTCAATTAAATGGCGTTAACGCATGTTAAAATGTGAGAAGGACACGGGCAGTTGAAAGCGGCCTTGTTGCCGCCTTGTTGTTCCTAATGGAAGCGGTGGTGGTAACACACATTTGATGTCTCGTATCGGTACCAACGCCATATCAGGAACAGTCAACAGTCAACTTCTGCTATCGCCCACAAGCAATGGTGCATTTCTACCCAGTAGCACTTTATTTATTCATATAATTTTTTTTTAACAAAACTTTTAAATTTACTAAATTTGTTACTTTTATTTAAATTAGGGCTTCATGTTATTAACATTATGTTGACATTATAAATAATTTGTTAGTTACCAGTCAGCTAAACACAAAGATATGTGGAGCACTCAAAAATAGTTTCCACGTGGTAAACTCAACTCACTCAACTAACACGCCTGCGCTCGAGCACAGTTTGCGGGCGATTGAAATAAATGAAGCAGTTGTAAGACTGTTTCCATTTTGTCTTTATTACATATCTCTGCCTATTCGCATTTAAGTTATACGGGCTTGGTTCATCTTACCCCACGGTCCATTTCTACAGACCTTCCTCTACAATATTCATATACAAAAAATAAGACAAAGCCAAAGGGAATAGTTGTTACATTAACGTTTATTGAATTATACTTTAATTATAAAAATATATATAATATGCTGTTATAGTAGTGTATAATTTCTGGTTTATTTTTACGTTTTTTTTTTTTTACGTATGAGCAAATAGTGGTTTTGTCTGTAGTAAATCCGTGATTTGTTAGCAAACATTTGTGAGGGTATATATTGCTTATTTTTCTTAAATGTGTCAACTACAGAGAAATTCTATGACATAAAAAGTCGACCTAGCGGCAGTATCGTAAAAAAGTTATCCATATTCCATAGCGATACTTCTACCGCTGTTTTTATACTTATGGCAGGAGCCCTTGACAACACGCTCACATGGATTAATTTCATGTCCTGTTATGTTTTTTCAGTATAAATTTGGCCACATAATGGATAGGAATTTTTTGCATCATACGCCCACAGATCTTGATGCCGTATTTAGATGGAATATATTATGTGAATTTTCTGCGTCCTCAATTATCTTGCGCTAGAAGTTGTAAAATTTCTGTGGTACCATTGTACCAGGTCGCTCATAATCGGAGAAATTTATACCCGCAAACATGTGCGTTGATTTAAATTCGGCAATTGCACAATTTTAAAAGAATATTTTACTTTTATTTTCAAGTTCTAAAATCTGTAAGAAATCCCACAACAGTTTATGTCCAACCCTATCGTTTTAATTGTAACCGAAACCGAAAATTTTGTATTTGTAGGGTTTTTTAACCGCAACCGAATTAAAGTATATCAATATGGTTAACGTTCTTACTATTGCGATTAAAAAAATCAATTCGGTTTCGGTTGACCGTAACCGATTTATAATTTCGGTTAGAGTCACATTTCGACTCTCAACTCGCTCGAATATAAAATTGACAATGCCTCGACTTGATCACGTAACCAAAGGGCTACGAGTAAGAAACTAAAGAGAAGCCATTGCGTATATGTGCTATATATTTTTGCGATTGAAAGTTAACGATGACTTGTTGAAAATGAATGGATAGGAATTCGCCGATCAATCTAGTTACAGTTCAGAAGAAAAAAAATCTGTTATATAATTTATGTAGAAGGAATGTATGATCAACGCTGTTAAAAATTTTGGAAAATCTAACCAAACTAGAATGGATAAATGATCACTGTCTAGTGTGCTTCGAATATCTGTATTTACTTTCAGAAGAGTATAGTCTATCACCTATGCCCAGAACAAAAACTTGACTGCCATCTGAAAGGCAAGTCATTGCGTTCAACAAAATCAATTATTTATGAATCCATCACCCTCTTTAAAACTTTCCATAATCCACGTATAAAGGACGGAAATCGCTGTATTGACGACCTAAAAGGAGACATGTCTAAAAATAAATTAAATTTGAGTAAAAAAAATTATTAATTTCAAAATCATTGACTAATCAAAAAACTTTCGAACAGATATATTTATCATAGTAAGGTTTTCAAGCAGTATCAGTCCGATCTTAAGCTCTTTCAAAGTCCCTAATTCAATACACGTGTTGAATCATGGCTTTGAATTCTGTTCATATATCGTGTTATAATTTGCGTCATAAAGCTTGACTATATATGAAACGCACAAAAAAACAATGATTTTATTATAGTGACAGTAACTATAATGTTCCAAAAACAGTCTTTTTGTTATACTTGTTATAAACTAAGGTATACGAAAATAAATAAAATTCATTTAAAACATCAAAGATAAAAGTAACAAACATAATAAATTGAGAAATATAATCAAAACTCAATAATCAGGACTATCACGCTCCGTGGCATTTTCCTCTGGTGGTGGAGGTTGTTCTGTTATTTCAGGACTCTTATTAGTTCCTTTCAATGCACAAATGGCGGCATCTCCTTTCAGAACTCGTCCGTGCTTGCCATCCATTGAACCAGATAACTAATTAAGAGAAATTCAAATAATATTGTCGATAATCATCGAATCAATCTTACCTTATCTCCCAGCTTCTCGAATGCTTCATCAGATAGATTTTGAGGATTCGGTGGAATATAAGGTTCTTCAAGAATTTTAAGGTGATTTTTGTCGATTTTATCCGTTGCTATTGAATGGCATGGTTTTGTTACGCTTGAGTCTCTATAAAGTCTTTGAAGGTTTGGTACATCATCCTCTTCATGAACAGCACCTCTATTATGTGGTTTATCTATGATAAATATGCCCAGTGGCCTATCTCGTGCCACCTCCTCCACACGAGGTAAATTCAAAAATTTACTAAATTTGTTCGGTAGATGAGTATCTAAATTTACGCATTTCTCTCCACATTTTTCACCACACTGTCCTTTGCTACAGTCTGTGGGCGCAGTCTTAAGACTAGAAATAAGTTCACTTTTCAGACTGTCTAAGAAAAGTTTACGTGGATCTCCTGGAGGCAAATCTAATGAATACTTGTTTAGTTTTCCTATAATAAGAAAAGAAAATTACTAAAGATTAGGTCCACAAAAGGTTTATACTTCCAGACAGGACATACCATCAGGAATAAGACCTCCATCCATTGAATTTCTTGCAATTTTCAAATTACCGTTATCCCAGCCTCCGTGCATTCCAAATATGGCCTCGGGTGCCAGTGCCATCATCATATCAATTTCACGATAAAATTCTTTAAAAAAATGCTTATCTAATTTTCCAGGGCAGGCTTTTCGAGAGGTTCGAGAACTTCTGGGGCAAGACGGCGGACATGGGGAGACACATAATTGCTTGATGTTTGGTTTTGGCCCGTCTGATGTAACACATTCAACGTCGTTTGTAATTACGTCAGTTTCTTCCCATCTCGGAGCTTCCCGTGCACACCATACTTGTCTTACTTGAAAACCGGGTTGATGTTCACATCCTGTACATAATCCCCATTCCCCGGTGTGCCATCTATCGGTCAGAATTTATACAGCTTTAGCTTTTAGCAAGTACCAATAATGTACTCAAAATAGAAAAATTAAGATTTCCGAAAGCTTTTCATATCGGAATTGTTTACAATAAAAAGTTTTATGTTTTCATGGAAAGCTTCTTAAATTCTGATAAATGAAAAGTAAAATTGCGAAAATTTTATTGTCTAGAGAAAAATCTCTAGAATTTTTTTTTGTAGTTTCCCTCTATGAATTTAAGACGCAACAACTATTTAACTTCGCATCAAGTCACAGTTGAAGGTGATTGAAAAATCAAATCACAAAAATGTGTGGCGGTTGTTTGTTTGTCCAAGCATAAAATTTAATGTTTTCGCTGTTTTGCATTTAATAAATTTAAGTAAATAGTGAACTTCGTTAGATCAAGAAATACACGTTTTTCTGCTTTGTAAATTCCAATATGGAGTGTCCGGAAATGTTGGTACAATTTTTCCATTTCATGAATTTGGTGGTAAATAACGTAAGTAGTCGGCCACATATTGTACAGAACATCCTACTTAAGGACAACCGTTGGATATGTAGGCACATCGGGCATTCTTGGGCATATCCATGATTCAAATGTACGAGTTGAATGGAGAAAATCATCCCAGCTTGAAATGGAAGGTCTCAAAGACGCTTCTTTGGAAGCTCGCAGGACTTCTCCACAGTATCCATGTCCGCAGAGGGAAGTGCACAGATGCAGATTCTTGGGAAAAATTCTTGAAACTCTTGTAGGGTCTCACTCTTGGAACGCTTATAGGGAATACAGTCAAGATAAGGGCTTTACTAAAAATTTCAGTTTTATCCTGAATGTGCTCCGTTTAATTTTCAATCTATATGATTTTGCTAAACAAAAATAGCAATATTGTTTTATCATATTATTAAAAAATTTTAATTAACCGCACACTTCAACTGACTACTAAAGAATGAAAATTCTGCTGCGCTTTCACATTCATATGAGTCATATTTTCACAGGAAAAAAACATATGTTATGAATAAGTTTAAACTCAGAGAAGATCTGCTTCCGATCATGGCTATGGTAAGAGAACACTTCGGAAAAGATTGAAACTTCTGGTGCTCTTTCAGATGTATATGAGTCATCTTTTCTCAACTCAGGGAAGAGATCTGCTTCCGCAAGGATTCCTTTGGCTATGGTAAAAGAGCGCTTCGGATATGATATTTTATGGTTATGTTGTGGAAGTGGTTCCAATGACAAGTGCTTGATATATTTCCCGCTGGGATGGTCAATAATTTTAACCAAATATGACAAATAAAAAGCATTGTGTCTTTGAAAAGCGGAATCAACAGAAGAAAATTTTCGAACCAGGATTTTCATAATTTTCAAGTCGTGTTGACTCGCCACCCGTGCTCGTAAAACTTAAAAGGGTTATTTGAATACGAAACAGCATCCTTGTCCAATGTAATACAGTTGGTTCAATAAATTCCTATATAGGTGTATTCTCTCAAGACCGAGCCACGTGATGGGCATTCTGCAACTCTCGTCGAAGTTTAACAGGACATACTGCTTGATAGCCGGTGTAACTATAAAAAAATCACTGGCACTATCCATGACCTGCCTAAAATCAATTCTGTATAAAAATCTGACCGTCAAGAAGATTTGTGCTTGATGGATATTACACAATTTAACTGAATCCCAAAAGTCCGAAGCTAGCTAGCAATAGAGCATACAAATATCCAAGAAAGTCAACCAAACTACAGGGCAAAGCCAATGACAAATGACGAATCTTCTTTCGAGTTCCTCATCGATTCAAACTACAAATACACACTACAATTACAAACCGCACTTGATATCTTATGAACCCCTCTTTAGTCGTATAAAGGATAAAATGCGAGGATTGTTGGACTCAATGATTTCACGATGTATTCAAGCAGCATATATTCGAATGTGTAGGAAATAATGGCACAGATGAATTATTAAGCAGCGTTTAGTTGAAAGATCGCACGGGTTCATTTGTCAGATGAAGCTGCAAGATCTATGCAAATGTCATAGGTCCATAACGTAGCCTTGACTTAGGTGGGTGGAGAAAGGGAGTGGAAGGCAGTAATACCTGGCTTTCAACGAGTTGGAATTTTATATAGCATCGACTGGGAGGGATCCTTTAAATTAAAGCACAGCATCAACCTAAACTTTGAAAAGCCAATTCTGTGGCCTTTTTTGTAAACATTATGGGATGAAGAAATGTAGAGTAGCGGGGGGCTAGTAGTAACAGGGGTAAGTAGTAACAGCTTAATTACTCAGCAGGTTTCGAATATTTTGTTTTCAATTTACGCTTAATCTGCTCCTTATAATAGGGCCTATGACGTAAGCACAGCCAGTGTGGCGCGGGAGCGCGCAGTGAGTGGTTGTGAGCGGGCGCACTATTTTTGCCAGGTAACAGAACAAAATTAAGTTACTGCAATGTCTTTTTGAAATGAGTATCTATTAATTTGTGTAGACAATATACTAAGCTATCATATGTAATTACTTTCATTTGACAATAACATAAACTTTTTTTTTAATAAACAAAAATGTTCAAAATTTTGTCATTGGGCTAGTTGTAAAGAAACTCCGGGGCACATTGTAACATGTTACAACTTGCCCCTTCTTGTTTTTATGTGAGTGCCTATGTTGTCATTAGATCTGTTTAATGAGCAGAAAAGAGCAGAAAACCGTGTTTAATGAATTAAGAGCACTGCTATAAAGTACTCTAAAGTGAACTGAACTGTGCTCAGTGAGTCTGTTCTAAAGTGAATTGGAGTAACCTAGAGCAGTATTGTCTGCTCTACCTTTTTCGAGGGAGTAACTTAGAGCAGGCATTTGATAACGTGTTAATTGTTCTGATAACAATTCAAAAAATTGAATTTTTTGTAAAAAAAATAAAAACTCGACCATTCTAGTGGAATAATTTAAATAGTAATTGTGTTTTTGTAAGTGAAAATAAGGTTTCATTGCATTAGTCACGCATTAATTTCAACAATTGTTCCTTTTGGTGACAGATCTCAGAAAATTTGTGAGCTGCCTGCACCTTTCTGTTCTTTTTTGCTCTATTTTTAATAGCATTATAATGTTCCATTGCTAGCCAAATGCCTTACCTATTGCAGACCTAACAGATTTATCTTAATCAAATTTCTTTTTATGTTTTAGGATGACAAAATATAAGAGAAAGTCAGAAAGGGCCGCTAAATCTCAAGACGTTTATGAATTAGCCAACAAGAGAAGTTTTAGAAAACGAAACAAAAATACGCAAAGCTGCTGCAATGTTTGACCTTTGTCATGTGTCGCTGTTTAGATACATCAAAAAGAAGAAAAACGATCAGTCTCTTTCTGTTGGATACGCCAAACCAAGATTAGTATTTACGCCAAAAGAAGAAAATTACAGCGTATCTGCTTAAATATGCTGATATCTACTTCGGATTGCTTCCATCAGAAATGAAAAAGCTAGCTTACCCGTGCGCTATAGCTATTGGCGTTAAAAACATCCCTCCGTCTTGGCACAAAAATTGTATGGCTGGACTAGATTGGTTTAAGAAATTCATGGAAAGAAATCCAAGACTATCACTCAGGACGCCAGAAGTTACGTCGCTTAGCAGAGCAACATCGTCGCTGCACGTGGTCAAAAGCAAGTTGGTGCGATGACGTCCGCCTAAAGAAAAACGCTAGTGACTCTTGCTTGCGCTGTAAACGCCGCTGCCAATAGTGTTCTTGCGAATGCGGTACACAGATGTATTTGTTCGATTGATTGCATAGGAGCTGGTAACTCTTCGGGCTGGATGACTGAAAATGAATTTTCAAAATTAATTCAGTGACCAATTTATCCAACACGTCAAACCCACAGAACAGCATCGCGTCCTTCTGATATAAAATAATCACAGCTCTCACGTCAATATTGAATTTGTAAAGAAGGCCAAAGAAAATCACATTATCATGTTGTCATTCCAACCACATTGCTCGTACAAGCTGCAGCCTTTGGATGTGGGAGTATACGGCCCATTTAAAAACTATGTGAACATATCACAAACTTCTTGGATGACTAACAATCCTGGTAAAACTATGACCATTTATGACATTCCCGCAACAATATCATAAGTGGTTTCAAAGCAACTGGTATTTGGCCTTTCAATATGAATATCTTTCAACATTCTGAATTTGCGCCCGCTTTTGTTACTGATCGTTCTAACCCTGCTACAGAAACCGTCGCACAAAACGCTACTTCTATGCAAAGTGAAGGAGACTTGACATTTGATCTCGAAGACTCCGAATTGCTACAATCAGCTCCGCAGTTGGACATAAGCGTCACTGATGTTTCTAACCAGCTGACAGGTGAAAAATCTAGTAAACCAGTGCCACGTCAGGGATCCAAAAAAGATCAATAGATTTTTCACCCTCAAAAATCAGACTACTACCGAAAGCTCCACCTAGGATAGAATCTAACAGAGGTGGACGCAGATACTACAGAAAAAGAAGCCTTAGAAAAAGAATTCGAAGAGAAAATGAAAAAGAAACGGAAGCAAGAAGATAAAGAAAATAACAAAGGAAAAGGTAAGGAAAATGGTAAAGGAATCGCAAAAGGAATATCGTCCGAAAAACAAAAGATTTATAAAGTGAAGAAAAGGGTTTTGAATGACGAATCAGATTCAAAACAGAAGAGTGCTTCTGTTTGATTTGCAAATTGTGTCACACGTTAAATGTGTAAAAGGCGATCCTGTTTCATACGTTTGTGTGAACTGTGATTCTGATGAAGACTGAATTTAGAAAACCATTTGATTTAGGTATATTTTAAAACTATTCAAGTTCAATGACCAAAATTTATGTTAATCTTTGAAAATTATTTTGTTTTTTTTTTATAGAAACGTTATTTTGTTTAAAAGACTAAGTTGCAAGAAAGATCTCTAAATTATAACCTTATTATAAATACGTTTTATAAGTAATATTTTTCACATTGACTTAAAATAAATGCCTAAAAATCAAACAAATATGTTGTTTAATTATGTTGTTACTATTTGCCCCATGCCAGTTACAGTTAAGTTGTAAGATACTACTACTTTCACAAAAAGTCATTTATACAAGCATTTGTTATTTAAGCCCAATTATCATTCTAATTGATACCTGAAAATACTCAATATTTTGACTTAATAATAATAATAATATAATAATAATTTTATTTTGGAAAAAAATGTACACAAGATTACAAATCTTTTGGCTGTACTTAACTAGAAAGGTGCTAGTGTATTACATCAATTATTATAGAAAGCAGTTCAACAACAAAAGAGAAAAAGAAAAAAAAATATATATATATAAAAGAATTAAACTACAAAAATAGAAAGTAAACTATAAAAAGAAAACATACTATAAAAAAGAAATAATAGGAAAACTATATTAAACCAATTCAACCAATATTTCTTAGCATGTCTACATCAACATAACAACTAAGACTGAGAAAATTCAAATTAAAAAACAAAATGTGTAGTGTTTGGTCTATACAATAATTAATGTCTGGTTAGTTAGGTAAAAGTAAAATAAAAGAAAAAAAATGAAAGAAAGAACAGTCTTATTTCCGCTGTGTAGAGAAAATGTAATGAATTATAAAGTTTGTATTCATAATATGTGAGCCCTAATGAGTTTTTTAAAAGCATTGATGGCGCCAACACACTGAGTGTTAGATGAAAACGAATTCCACAATCGCGCGACCTGGACCGGAAAAGAACCCTCCATTATAAGTCTCCTAATTATTATAATATTTAGATTGCGTGGAGATATCGACGTTCGGAAAAGCTCTCGAAGGTATTCTGGTTTGCCATTGTGAAGAAAGTTGTATAAGAAAAGCAGCGATCTATGCTTTAGATATGCGGATAAAGAGCACCCTAGAAGCCCATTTTTATAGGCTGAGATACGATCATACCTTCTGAGACCAAAACTAAAACGGGTGCAATTATTAAATGCAACTTCGACTCTTCGGAGACAGCTGGTATCCAATTTAGGATATATCATACTTCCAAAAGTAAGGGGTAAAATTAACGCTTTAACTATAGTTTCATTCTGATGTTCGTAGATAAAATTTTTGCGCAAAGCTTCAATCTTCTCAACCCAGCATATACTTTACGAATAATCGAGCTTACATAATCGCAGCAGCTCATGTCCTGGTTCAGAACAATACTAAGATTTACCGCTTTTCTTAAATAAGGAATAGTGACATCGTTTAAAAAGACTGGAGGTATATCATCTATATCATAGATACCACTATAGAACGCGATAGATTTTGATTTTTCAGCGTTGAGCAACAGCCGATTACGAGATGACCATTCGGCAATTCTGAGGATATCGCGATTGATACGCTCAATACAATCCTCTAAGAGTCCCATAGGTCTGCTTAGGTACACTTGCACATCATCAGCGTACATGTGTACAGTAACATCATGTACTACTTTGGGAAGTTCGTTGATGTAGAGACTGAACAATAATGGGCCGAGAACTGAGCCTTGGGGCGCACCACCTAAAGTGGGCAGGAAACTCGATACCGTTTGCCCCGCTCTGACATACTGATAGCAGTCATGGAGAAAGTTATTAACCAATGATATTGCAGATGTACTGAAATTGAACTCTCGAGTTAGTTTGGACAGTAGAAACTTGTGGCCAACACAGTCAAAAGCCTTCGAAAAGTCAAGTAATACTAGAGCTGTGAAGCTGCCCTCATCAAGGGCAGCTCTAATATCAGTGGACACTTTCAGTACCGCAGTCTCACAGCTATGATTTGAACGGAAACCTGATTGGCATGGCGATAGTAGCCGATTATTCTCGACATAATCAACAATTTGCAGGTACATGAGCTTTTCCAACACTTTAGCTAGAAAGCATAAGACACTGATAGGGCGATAATCGATTGGAATTTTTGGAGACGACTGCTTCGTTAGTGGCAAGACCGAGGCAATCCTCCAGCTTCGGGGAAAAGAAGAAGACAGTGGTGGAAATTTACATAAAAACAACATGATGTGTCGTAAATAATTTGAAATTGCATTATTGTTGGCAACACCTTAAGTTTTTTTTCTTATTTAGATCGTCCATCAGACTCTTACCAAGAATTCCGTTATGACTTTTTCTCTCTGTCATATCATTGTTCATCTCCACATTTACTATTTGAACGCGCTTGAATATTTGTATAATTTTGGTGGAAATTTATATAAAATCAGTTGTAGTTTAGTGTTTTCTTGGTTTTTAGTATCGAAAAAATTCCTGGAATTACTTTTAAAATGTAGTAATATTATCTTTGATTATATATAGATTTAAATATGTAAAAAAAGATCTAATTTTATTGAAGATTTAGTTGAAAAAATGAAAAAAACATTAGTGTTTTTATGTAAATTTCCACCACTGTATATGCAAAATGTATTTTGCTATATGTGGAAGCAGCAGCTTAATAAAGTGGGGATGTAGACTATCCGAGCTAATTGCTTCAGATTTTATGGAAAAAATAGCAGAAACCAGTTCATCAGGGAAAACAGCACGTCTCCAAAATCCGATGCGACTGGAGGTAAAGCTACGCTATTTATGTTTCTGCTGTAGTGATTCAGTGGAGGAATTGTTGAGCACATTGAAAAAGGAATGGAGGCTTTGGGGGTTATAGTCACATTCAACTTTATCTTCCCCATAAACACCGACCTTCCGCAAATTTCTCCATAGGGTCTTACTAGGGAGATTCGGATTAAGCTTTGAGCTGTGATAAACATACTTAGCTCTTCTAATTGCTGCAGTTGTCTTGTTACGTGCAACACGATAAGCTAATAAAGCTGCATTTGTTTTAAGCAGCCTATATCTGTGGTATAAGTATTCACGGTCTGCTATGAGCACTTTAACCTCTCTAGTAAACCATGGGCAACCAGAGGATCGCTTACGCCGAGTTTTAAGTGAGACATATTTATCAAACAAGTATTTGACTAGAGTTGTGAGATTCTCAACTTGAGAATCTACAGATGTAGAGTCGGTTATGAAGCTCCAAGGTAAATAAACACATTCTTCAGTAAGGGCTTCTTCATTTATGTTATTATAATCATAATAAGAATAGCTGCTATTGGAATTACCAGGGAATATATCAAGGTCATTGCTGAGAAAAAGGATGTCATGGTCCATTGTACTAGTAGGACTGATTTGGTTGTGCAATAGTACTTTTAACAGATCTGAGATCATCATCAGATCAAGCAACGTGTTAAAATATGTGGGGCAAGAATTGATCACATTGAGATGAATAGATTGCGTAGAAAACAAAAACTGGTTGCTTAAATGGTTATGGCGGAGGATATTCACATTAAAATCACCACCTACTATGACATTAGAATAACGGTGGGTAATATCCGATATGCAATTTTCAAATTCAATCACACTGTCAGGGTTGAAAATGTCAGGCGGGCAGTAAACGGCAACCTCTATGCATAAGAATTCCATCCCAGGATTCCCCGAGCTAAAAATTTGTCTACATTAAAAAAATCCCTTACATAAATTGCCACACCTCCCCCGATTCTAGGTTTGCGATCATTTCGGAAAAGTGTATATCCTGGGATAGCTAGAAGTGATGGTACTATCATTTAGCCATGTTTCGCTAATTATGATTGGATGGATATCTGAACTAGAGAAAATCTCACAGAGCTCATCAATCTTATTTCTGATGCTTCGTGCATTGAGCGCACAAACCTTCAAACCACCTGAGTGTTTACACAAGATATTCACCAGTGTTCTCACCCTGTCCAGACCTGAAAAACTACTCACTACTTCCCCATTGAAAAAACTAAAAATTGTTACAACTAGCCCCCCACTCCCCTACTAAGCCAATCATCTTAAATCATACAGCAGAAATCTTATATAGGACACTTATAATAAAATGGAAGTCAAACAGGAATCGCATATTCTTAGATGGATCGAAATAAAGATTTTATTGACATAGGCATCAATTTATTCCTTAGCTAATCTTTCTATACAAGCTTAGAGGGAGTTGACCTAGCTGGCTGAAATTTTAGAAATGTTAATATTATAAAAAAAAATTAATTAATTTCAGTTTTGAATATGTGCAATATCAGGCAACTTAATGGTAGTGTTGCTAAAGCCAATTTTAGTTCCTATGTATTTTAAAAGTTATTGAGACCGCGTCAAACTATAGCGGCAATACATCTACAGATTGTGAATATTATTGAAACAACCTATAAATGACGGACGTGCACGCATATACGCATAACTATATTACTACACTGGCCCAAGGAGAGATCCTTAAGGTACTCCATACTTAATGGCTAAATAGCAATATAAACTCCAAAATTATTCCAATAGGTACCTAATTATAATATTTTCATACGCCAGTGCCATACAGGCAATAAGGTGATTATTTCTGTAAGTAAGTATACAAATCATTGAATGAATTTATAATTCTATTTTAACTTAAGTTAAGAAATTGAAGATTATTGGAATAGAATGTGTTTAAAAAATTTACGGAGTACTGTTCTCCAATATATTTTTGAGACATGTTGATGGACTCTGTCATAGCCCTGTAGTAAGAAAATGCAGGATCTTTAACGGACATAAGGCCTACAATCAATTAAAAATCTTCCCCAGCATTTAAATTTTACCTGTCCCTCACAATAAGATTCTGTCCTTACGAAGAGCAAATTACAACTGTATTCAATAGGACGAACTCCACACTTTTGTCATTATTATTGTCTTACCTTACTTTACACGATTGTCTGTTGCATACTTTTGTTTTAGCTTCAGGTTTATTTTCTGGAGAACAAAATGTTTCACTAACAGCACCATCTCCATTATTACTAACACATGCTGGTTCTGATTTTTCTTCACCACCATCACATCTTCTATTGCATTTACTCCATTCCACAAACTCCCAGTGATAGCATGATTTACCTTTACCTTTTTCATCTTCAACAACCTTTCGTGTCGGTTTGTAATTTTTATCACGAACATAATATTCATAATTGAATCCGACATTTCTAGGCTCATAAAAAACAACCTGAAAATGCCGTATAAATGATAAATTATGTTCAAAGAATTTTCAAAGAGAAATATTTTACATAAAAATTGAGCGGCTGCCTTAGAGGTCCTGCAATAAAAACTTCTTCTTGATTTAATTCAGGATGCTCATATAAAGCGATATCTTTTCCTAAATGTTTTTCCCCATCAATTTCTTCTTGGCTATAAAAATATATATAAAATAATCGTTGATAATTATTTAAAAGTTAATGTGATCGCGGAAGGTATCCTATAGGTAAGAATTTTAAAAGGACACAACGAAACTGGGACTTACCGTTCAAACTAATTAAGACATGGAATTGATGTTGTCGTAAAATATGCAAGTTTTAAAATTTATTTTGATGCATACTACCGTAAAAAAGTTTACTGCTCAAAGGCACGTGTGTATAACAACTGAATCCTATGGAAGTCAACATAAGATTATCAGGACGATTTAAAGGTGAGTAAAGTTCAGACAAAAGATTGAACTCAGGTTTTGAAGAAATTCTTTAACGATGTGATTCCAATTACTTACTAATATTGATGAGGTTAATATTTTGCCCTTCCAAAAATTAGAAACAGCTAAAGAAGGAGACTAGACTAGAATGGGGGCCTTAAGCCAGATCTCGAAGAACCCTACCTTAGATTTAGATTCAGATTCGTGAAGGGGTGTTCCGGATCTAGCCTCGCACTCCCTGCAATCTATAAGATCTATTCTAAGTTCTCGTTCAAATTATTCCCTCTCTTTCTAGATCGAGACTGTTAATAAAGTATACAACCCTTCTAGATTTGAGATTCCACACGTAGTAAAGTGGAGGAAAAACATGTTCGAGATGGAATATTCTCCGCCTAGCTAATGCTTCGCAATTACACAGAGTAAGTGCTCTGAAATTTCATGAGCATCCTGACAGAAGAGGCAGGATGAAGTCTCAGCCAAAAGACCATCTTGTTTTGGTGATACAGCAAGTGGCCTGAGAAGTGCTCAGCATTGGAAGGAAGGCATTTTAGTCTTAGTTGTTGATTGCCTCCCCAACAATGGATTTTGGCCGAATCGCACAAATTTATTCTAGTGCTAACGATCGACTTAGAGTAGTATTACAAAAAAACAAAAAGCGGTCTCCACAAAACCGCAGTATACAAAAGATGTACCTTTTGCCCATGGAATGAGTCTCGGGATGATTGAAAGTAATTCTTTCAAAGGGGGCTGCATGTTTTATCTTAGTCACAAAAGGGCTTGTGAACTCTTCATATTTTATGCGGAACGATTATGGCTTGAACTAAGATCTATAAAAAGATATGGTATAAAGTAGAGGTGGCGTATAGAGTTTCGAAATTGATTGCACTTTCAGCCAGTGGCGGATCCAGAATTCTGGTGAGGAGGGAACGCAACTATGGTTTAAAATGGTGTATATGCTGAAAGCTGAACAAAAATTTGAAGATACTCGGCACCAATCGCAAATGTCAAATGCACAAAATTTATTATTTAAATGATACGGGTCGAACAGATTAGCAAGTGGCTACCACTCGCAACGAAGAAAGTTGCTCAAGGTTCGTTGCCACTCCGAAAAGTCAAAGGGGATGTTAGATTATTCATTTTGTTTTGGTTTGTAAATGGTGGAAGTGTAAACCTTCCCAAACATCCATTTTAGATAGTAAAACTAGGGAAATGTATTTTATTAAAACTCACGAATCTTCATAAATTGTATCTTTGTAAAATCCAGGAATTAAAAATTTACATTTATTTAAAATAGCTGTCATAGTACAGATGCAATACATACCTTGTACGTATATAACTTCACCGGCAGGTTAAGAAAGTGTGACTTCTTTTGTTTTTTATCTTATTAAGCCAAGCTCAGAAGATATCCTATGAACTATTATGCAAATCACGGCATGGCAAGAAGGTGATAAAGAAAGGAATTAGGGAACATGAGGTGGATGGTGCTGATGTATGTCACGTTTAAACTTTCGCAGATTGCATGCCGGAGAAAAGACAGAAGATTGAAGAGTGTTCCACGTTCGCACGCGACCGAAAGGATTTTGAAGGGCAAAAGAATGTGCGCGGCTTGCAGTGCGAGTATTACATGGAGGAATCCGGGATCTGACTAGACATTGCATCAGAACATTGATCATGCATGTAGCAATATAGGAGCGGAAGGCAACCAACATTGCGGTGGTACTCATGTAAGTCCATATGACAAGTTTTTGTTACATCGCCAATGAGCTTAAGGCTCTCTTTTTTACAATATCCAACGAAGCTACGGCTCTACGACCAGCCCAGCCCATATATGGAAATTGTATTCCATTCTAGGTCTGATGTAGGACTTGTAGAGAAGCGCTAGATTTGATGGGCTGAAATATTTCTTACACCCTTTCAGAAATCCAAGATATTTCGATGCTTATTTGGCAACAGAAAAGCTGTGATCTGTTCAGCTTAACTTACTGCAAATATTAATGTCAAGAATACATAAAGACGGTGTATCGTCAAGAAGTGATCCATCAAAAGAAACGGGAGTGGAAAAATTATGATCTTGTTTTAAAGTAATGGGACAGCTTTGGAACTTAGATGCATTGAATTCAATGCGATTCGGTTTGCTCCATCCTAGCTTGGTGATTCAAGATGATTCAAGGACCTAATCATGCAGTCTGGTTTGACTGAAATGACATTTCCTCTGTAGTCCCCAAGGGTGGCAAGGGAGTAAGCAGCGAAACCAAGGGTACCTACTGTCATCGGCAAAACAATGGATTAGATTGAAAGTAAGAGAAAGCAGATCATTAATGAAAATTGGGAAGAGAGAGGGAGATATAGCAGGGCCCTGAGGCACCCCGACATTTATTGGCTGAAATTGAGATGTAACGCCATCTAATATAATCCGTATTAAGCGACCAAATAAAACACTTTACATTACATAATAGAAGAGGACGAGATAATTTGAGGGATCACTACCCTTTCCTTTCTTGGGAATAGACTGAACGTGAGGTAGTTTCCAAGCAATTGGAAATTTTCCTGTCGAATAAGACAAGTAGAATAGTTTTCGCAGAGCTTTAGCCTAGAATGAGGCACAGGTTTTATTTAACGGGGGCTTGAAAGTATCAGGACCTGCAACTATGGAGACGTTGATCTCCTTAAGGACCTTGAACAAATCTCTCGTATGAATATGTATTGGCTCTTGTACACATCTACAAGGGAGATGTAAAGTGGGTGAAAAAGGGAAATTTGAAGTGAATCTAACAGTATAAATATTACTTTTATTCAGGGAGTCAACAATCAATTCATTGTAAAGTATTGAAGGAATAGAGCGACTGCTGAAGTTGCTCCTGATAGTTTTGACCTGGGACCAGAAACCTTTGCTGCCTTTGCGTCTTGCCAATATTCTAACGTTCTAGTCAAAAAGAAACTTTTCTCTGTGGATGCAATTTATAGGTGCGAAAAGCAGACTATTTCGCTTTTATTGCTTGGTTCCTTAGTTCTAGTCAAAAAGAAATTTTTCTCATGGATGCAATTGATAGGTGCGAAAAGCAGACTATTTTGCTTTTATTGCTTGGTTGCACTTATCGTTAAACCAAGAGTGATCTGCTGTGTAAATACCGAATGTATTCACGCATGCCCAAGGCTTAGAATTGTACTAAATTCAAATGTGCATTCATCAACATCGCTTGAAGAAAAACAGAGCGACCAACCAAATTCTCTAGGATACTCATTGAGACTTTCTCAATCTGCAGATTTATTTTGTTTTTATTTAACATTTGGGCTAAGTATTCTATAAAAACTATTACATTTTAAGAAATAATCAAATAAATTTTTTTTTTAAATTAATCTCTTGCTTTAAATGTAATAACACTCACTAAAACAATGTACAATGACTTGTTCACGTTGTTTAGTTTCGCTGAATTTCTCCAGTTACGAGTTATAATTGTTTCTGTAAATGTTTGTTTTGCCACGCCGCGCCGTTAATATTCTAAGAACCCGTCTTTGCAAAGAACCCGTCTTTGCAAAGAACCCGTCTTTGCAAAGAACCCGTCTTTGCAAAGAACCCGTCTTTGCAAAGAACCCGTCTTTGCAAAGAACCCGTCTTTGCAAAGAACCCGTCTTTGCAAAGAACCCGTCTTTGCAAAGAACTCGTCTTTGCAAAGACCCGTTGGCAGCTGTTTTCAATTAAAACAAACCTTTCATCGCGTGAACATGAATAGGTCCTGTCTTGCTTCAAACACACCGAGCAAAGCCACGCTCATGTAAAGGCATCCGCGCTTCCTGTTTTCCCATGACCGAAGGCCAAGGTGCTAGCTAGGTCCTGCGTTCTAAATGTATCATACTGAACGGTTCCAGAAATTGTTACGCTTTTTACAAAAGGTGCAGAAGAATAGATGTGAATAATTTTGTCAGGAAAAACTCAAAAGATCTACTGCAATTTTTTTCAATGGTCTTCAGGGGCCGCGCCTGTGCGATGGACCGATAACTAAATGTGTACCAAATAATTAAAAAATATATATATTCCACCTCTTCAGATTAGTGAGAATTAAATAATGACAAAACTGCAAGAAGGAATCACCTATTTTTTATTAGTTCTCACTCCCTCAATATGAAAAACTCAGAAAATAAAATTGTACGGAAATTGATTCCTGTGGACGACTGCATAAAGCAAACGCTTTCTGCACTTAATATTTATTTTTTATGGAAAATTTTTGCATATCATATATATAATTTACAATTTAAATATATTTTTAATAAAGGACGAACACAAGCAAATTACAAATAATTGCATTAAATGTGATTTTGAACTTACTTGTTGCCATTTAAGTAGAAATGCCCACTTGCACTAGCTATTGCGATCGTATTATCTGAAGGCTCACTCTCTCTTATAACAATATTTCTAGCACCTTTAGGCAAAGTTATTACTTTTGTATAGCCTTGAAGATATACATTATATTTATAATTATATAGTATAAAAAATAATAAAACTCACCCTTTCCTCCTTTAGTAAAAGAACCGGCCGTTCTTTTACAGCCACTATTATCACCTTTACAAATTCCACATTTATCGTCTATAGCAGTTGATCCTAGAACCCAATCACAACCTACTCTCTGTAGAATATAGAATAATAAAAAACAACAATCCGATAGTAAGAAAATTCCAACTCACTCGACACTGACCCGAAACACATAGGTCAAATGTACCACTTTTACATGGCGTTCCGTCTTTTGCGCGTGGTGAAAGTTTTGAGTAGGTGTGCTCTTCATTAATACAATACAAAATACAGGAGCTGTCTCCATTCTTGTCGGTTGGATAGTAAGGCTTCCATTTGTGAAATCTTCCACTATGGGGGATTTTATCATATTCGGAGCATTGAATTGCTCGAAATGATATGCTATCTTCTGGACAAGGCTGAAGAATACAAGAATATTTTGATTTTGGTCTAGATTGATATTTTTTACTTGTTTTTATTAATTTTTTTTAATGCTAAATATAGAGCCGGCAAATTTATTGAAGTATTAAAAAATTGCATACGAGAGGGAAACAAATCGACTTATAACTGCAACTAATCAACTTTGAAAAAAAACTTTATTTTTATTCACCTCCCAAGCTTCTATCACTTTTTGAGGAGTTTTCGTTTAATAAATTTGATGTTAGATCACACACGCGTGAGTACAGTGATTGTCCAAATAAAAGAAATTCGTACCCACAACATTAGATAAAATGTTATCGTTGTGTGAAGAAATGCCGAAAAAGTATCATAACTGTATGCATAAATCGATACAAATATGTGACTGTCGCAAATAGTCAGTACTCTATGATTGGCGCTTTTAGTCTAAATAATTGTGTTTTTTCATTGCTTCTTTGCAAGTGCCATATACCCCCCCCCCCCTTTTTTTTATTATAAAAAGCAATTAGGTTTCACAAAGAAATGGCGGGAAAACAAAACAAAAATCCGCAAAAAACCCGCGAGTTCGATTAAATCTATGCTCTTGCTTAGCCCTTGCTTAAATGGCACAAGAAGGGCTGGTTTGCACCAAAACACTGTTATTGATCAAAATACGAACAAAATCAGCTGTGACAACATCTCAAAAAACAAATCGGTGGTTTACGAAGGGCTACAGGCTAACGAAAACTTTAGAGCAGCAATTGCGTGACATGCAATCCAAAATTTGAGAGGCAGTAAATACAGGGTAGTTCCTGATGAAAGGTCCAAAGCGAAAGAGATTACGGTAGTCAACTAGACAAACAATAAATTTGTATATGGGCCTGGGGGGGGGGGGGGGCATCACAGCCGTTTCGGAGTTATAGTATGATTAAATAAATATGCAAATTTTCCACAAAACACCCTACACTGTAAAAAATATTAGGAATATTTCTTAAATTGTAGGGAATACTCCCTAAAATTTGGGAGGGGAAAGGGAATATTCCATAAAATGTAGGAAATATTCCCTAATTTATCGAAAAATACGTAAGCTTTGTGGCAACAATTTGTGCAAATTTTTTACTATATTATAAAGTAACAGGATCTAGGGTCACCGTTAAGATCGCTTTTAGAACGACTGCTCTACCAGCTTAGTGTCTCTCGTCGCTAGAGTTATGGCAGTCTAAATCCTAACTGAGCCGTTACAGATTTATTTCTATTCAGGTCAAAAGTAATTTTTTCCCTTACTAACTGAAAACACGTACTTTAAAAAAATCACCTAAATTTATCGTGACCTAATATATGCTGACACTACCGAAATATATTTTCCTACCGACTGTTTACGATATGCCACAGCTTACAAGGTAACTTCTATGACTCACTATATTGTCTTTTGCCAAGGCTTTCGACCACATCAATCACATAGAGCTGCTCCAGCAATTATCCCACCTACTTTGAGTTCTCCTCTGCTGTTGTTCAGCTAATCCAAGGATCCTTGCCAGACCGATACCAACAAGTAAAGGTAATCTATACTTTCTTATGGCTCCTTTAACTCTCATGTGGTGTCCGGCAGGAATCAATATTGGGGCCCTTGCTTTTCAGTATCCTCATAAATCAGGATGTTAATATTTAGTTGTATGCTGAAGACGGTAAATTTATTTCAATAGATAAATCGGTCTGATGGGGGATTGCTTTGCTCGAGTGAATCGAATGATTTAATTAAGGCACATCAATGGGTACAACCAAGCCATCTGACTCGCAATCCAAGTAAATCTCACTATTTGATTATCAAAAACAGCAAGCGAAATATTATTGAATTCCTTAAAGTTTTACTAATCAATTTTTTCTGTCTTTGGTTAGCTTTGTCCCTTTTTATTTTTATTTTATAAGAGGGTAACAAGAGACACAAGATAAGTCCTACCCATCAAGTTCTTCATACATTTTTAACTCATCATCCAATGAAGAATCTAAAAATTATTTGAAAATAAGTTTTAGAGAATATCGAAGTGCTTGTATAAGCTATTTTTATCGTGATTAGGATGCGGGGTTGGTAAATTGGGCGATATGCCTTTTATATATTTTTCACAAAGATGTTTTCCACAACCTTGTGACCAACGCAGTTCAGGATAGATCAAATTATTACTGCATTATGGTACTACTTGTTTCACAATAATCACTAAGATCATATAAAACAAAAACACGGATTTAGACCTTAGATCATAGAACGAAAGGATAGGCTACCTTGTATAAAATTCGTGTACGTGTGATAAGCAATTTTTTTGTGGACACGGGAGGGAAATGACAAGAGGGCTGGGGTATTAGTTTTTGTCAGTTTGATATTTCTGACATTTCTCATTTGTCATTTCTTAGATCTTACAATTGAATTGTCATCGGGGGTCTTGTTTGATGTCAGTCAAGCGAAGGCAACGACAAGAAATATTATCAGCAAATAAATGGGGCACTAGGAAAACTCTTAAAAATGTAATAAGTTATAAAAGAATTATAAACTGAAAAAATGATACGAATCGCGGTGACAGGAAATTATAAAACTTGTTCAATATTTGATTAACTTTCAACCACTAAATTATGTGCCCGATCAGAAAATATCGTAGCTTACGACTTCCATGACTAAACAAACACATTGATGCGATTCTACTACTTGAAGAAAAATGCTTAAGTTTTTCTTCCTCATAGCCTATCCTGTTCGTTATATGATCTAAGATTTAGACTTATTATGGACTTAATATTTTGCAATTATTATTATTATTATTATTAGCAAGGGTACACATAGAGATTTTTATCCCAATGCTAGGTCTATATATGTGAAAGCAGTGGCAGTTACCTGTATCGTAGGTACACATATCTCTAAACATAGTACTCATCTGTTAATAATTACCACAAAAAGCAAGAATACCCCGGGACCCAAACCTTTTTTGTTATTCTCTCAAAATATTTTGGGTTTGAATACCCCGCCTATAAAAGAGATGACAAATCAAAGAACTAAAAAAATGACACAAGGCAGCAGGGTATATAACATAAGAACAAGAATATGATTGTGCATTTTAGGCAAGGGGGTGTGATGTCATATACTTTTTTTATGATGTTCCCAAAGCTCAGCGGAGACCGTATAATGCCATAGCACAACCTTTGGTGGAAAGGAATAAGGGATAGAAAATTGAGGATTATTGGGTTGAGACAAGTTGGTGACGATGCGCATTACGCTTGAATATTTTTGTTTCATAGCTGAGGGAGAAAACAGAGAAAGACGATGGCAAATTGTTCCACAGTCGTACTGTTCTGCTTATGAAGGATTCGGGGAACTTCACCGTACGGCTGAATTTGGCTTCAAGAGCGTCAGAATAAGCTCGGGTTATAGCTCGGATAGGAGGATAGGATAGGAGGAATTCTACAAGGGATCAGGCTAAAAATTTTCTCAGAGCAATGACCACATAAGTAGCGATAAAAGAGAGCCAGACATCCGACATTACACCGGTGCTCAAGGAAATCAATTTTTGCTATTGATATGTCATCGCTAATATGCCGGAAGGCCTTATTTTGGACTATGTCTAACGTGGACAATGCAGTGTGTCCAGCCCCTGCCCAAATATGGGAATTATTAAGCAAGCATTAAACAAGACCCGATTCGCTCTGCTCCAAGTGAGTATTTTTGTGAGGTCATAGTTTAGTGAACTAAATATGTGACTTCGTTTGTCAGCTATAAAATTCCCACAAAAATCAGCTTTAGTTTCGAACGAGTACACGGAATCAAGGGTGCTGTCGTCTAAAAAACTATGAATAGGATTGTAAGTGAGAGCTAGCAGATCATTAATAAAAATGAGGAAGAGAGTAGGAGAGTGCACACCTGCATGGATTGTAAAACTGTCAGAAGTACTCCATCCAATATAACTTGAATTGAATGGCGGAAGTGAAAACTTTCAATGCAGTTTAAGAAAAGAGCGTATAGACCTAATGGCTGCAGTTTAGCTAAAAGAGCAAGATTCCAGACCCTATCGAAGGCCTTCGAGATATCTAATGCGATGGTCTCAGATTCACCAAAATTATGGAGACATTGATTCCAACGTTCGGTAAGGAATGTTAATAAATCTTCAGTAGAGTGATCAGCACGAAAGCCGTATTGGCGATCTTTAATAAGGTGATTTGCGTAGAGGATTAGCTAAAGAAGAGGCGCAGGCAAGAGGCGAAATACCATCAGGCCCAGAAGCCTTAGACACATTGAGATGTGCGAGCACTTTGAAGATCTTCCTTGTGCGGAAATGTTACGGTCTTTGTCTCTAATTGCATGTTGGTGGAGAAGGAGGTCTTTGCATAGAGAGTGACGAGAAAGAATTCGCAGCAAAACTACCTGCAAACAAATTACCTATGTCCAATGATTCCGTGTACACATCACCGTTGTGCATTTGAGGCGGTATCGAAGAACTGGTGAAGTTGTCCTTGACTGTTTTAACAAGAGAACAGAAACTGCACATCCCAAACCATAAGATGTTTCTAATGAATTCAGAGAAGCCCAAGCAGCTTGATCATAGTGCCAAACCAATCGCTTTTCACGAGGGCGGCTGGCGGGTTTCAGTAAGGATATGGCGAATTGGACTGAAACCAGACAATGATCCGAGCTGCCAAGAGGAGACGACACTGACTTTGAGTCAGTTGTCAGGATGAGATGTTAGAAACAGATGTAATAGATAGGCGCTATGTTTAATTATATCAGACAAATGAGTTGGGCTATAAACTAACTGTTGCAAGTTAAAGGACTCGCTAAATAGTTCAACATGCCTCCCCCCTGGACTTGTGACTGAAGAATGTCTGGGCCACTGCATGTTAAGGACATTAAAATCGCCAGCAATAAGATTTTGAAAGTAGGAGATTTGAATAAAATATTTTCTACATAGATAATAGATTTATTCGATTGATTGAATCAAACGAACATACAATGCCACCGTCACACATATTGGAGCTGCGGTATAAAAAACAAAAATAAATGATGTGTTGATGAAGTTTAAATCTAATCCAGACGTAATTAAGCTCTGGATTAATTGAAGCGAATTCAGGGACCATGGAGAAAGACATATTATTACAAAAGTACAGAGCGATTAACCTCTGAGGAGAGAATAGTGGCACTAGATGAAAACCCGATAAGCGAAACTGATTGATATCAGCATCAGAAGTAACCTTGGTTTCACTTAGGACCAAAACAGCCGGTTTGAAAGCAGACAAGTGACAATAAATCGAGAAATAATTACTTCATAAACCACGGACATCTGCACCGATTATATCTCAAAGGTGAAAATAGAGTTAGAATTTTTGTATTAAATCTTATTCAATTAGGTCCAATTAATTTTATTTATTTTAAGATTTAGATTCGTGGAGGGGTGTGTAAGCGAAGCCTCCCATTCACTGCGACCTGAAAGATCTATTGTTCAAATTATTCCTTTTCCTTCTAGGTTAAATAAAGTCTAGAAGCATTCTGCGATTGAGACTCCACACGTATCTAGTTTGGTGGAGGAAAAGCTTATTCGAGATGGAATATTCTCCGCCTGGCTACTGTTCTGCAATTATAGATCTGAAGTTTCACCAACATTCTGGCAGAGATGGCAGAATGAATTCTCAGCCAAGCCCATAATTTTTAGCTCATTCTGCAACAAGCAGTGGCCTGAGAAGAGCTCTGTGATAATTTTAAGCTCTGCTCTGCTAATTTAACTAAGATAAAATTAAGCTGCTAGGTTAAATATCCTGGAAAATTGGCAATAGAAAATTTGCGCATTTTGAATTGAATTAGTTAGCAAATATAAATTTATTTTTTAACGTGTAGTAGTCATCCAGTCACTGAAGACATAAAAAGGGGGTTTTCGTTACAAAAGGTCAAGGTGAGTTCCAATTTGGTAGATTTGTACAGTTTGGTGCCTTCATTAATATTCCAAATTTGCGACCTTGAATGACTGCCACTCATGCAGCCATATTAGAAAAATGGTACCAAAACCAGTTTTTCGAGAATATCTTCTCTCCAGTGCCACCTAAGATAAAAATAGCTGTTACTAAAATTATAGAGGATAATATTTCTTGCAACTTTTGTAGGAAATATTTTTGAATTAGATAAATATTTCACGAGTTACAGTAGAGTCAAGTTCAGCAAATTTCTACAATTTTAAATACCGATTACTTAGAACGTAACTACTACCGTTTTTTACTCATTTCAGCATAACATTTTCACGGTATTTACTGAATTTTTAGATTACATTGAATGATTTTCATGAAAGAGATTTCTCGTCTAACAAACTGAAATTTATTGAAAATAATTTCAATAAATTTACAAAATGTATTTTAAGTGCAAAAAAATTATTGATCTTTTCGACCCAGCGATCACCGGTATGGTTATCTCTGATCGCCTACCATAGAAGTTCAATGTTGGAGGTCACACCAATTACCCATATATGATTTTCTTTTACGACTAAACAAATATTAATGAAGAGCAGCAATTCAGGCCAACATTCTTTCGGTTAGGGCCAAAACAAAAATTCCTTCGAAGGTCTGCTATCCCCTCTCTCTGACCCAAATCTTTACGAACATCTGCCGTTTCCAATGAAAACACTATTACTTTGGGCTCCCTGCGTTACTCTATTGCTGCATTACCCCTACAAGAGAAGCTGCACGGCAACATTCACTTCGGACCTACCACCAAGTTCGGGCTTGATATGATATACACGAGAGTCCAGAGCAATGGGATGAGGAAAGAAGCAAGATTGTGCTTAATCCAGTGAAAACAACAAAAGATCCGGCACCCGAAGCACTGAATGAAGGGGTGAGGTCGAGCCTGTTGGTGTATAAAAACAGGCTTGAATGATCTGTTGTCAGCACATCTTACCATGGAATTGCATGTGAAAACAGCGCAGAGATTTTTGTGGGCTCTGACAAAGAAGAAGACCACGGGAAACTTGGAAGGAGAGGAAATTACTTTGCAAAAAGATATTGATATCAGTGAGTCTGGACTATCTTCTAACTTATCGTGGATTAGGCCTACTGGGTATACCAGATGAAAAAAAAATATGCCTCTCACTCTACCACATGTTGGTGCGAAAATTAGTAAAAAACGGTAATACGTATTAAGTAACCGGTATTTACTGAAATTTCAAGGAAATATGTAGCGATTTTGCGAAATTTTCTGAACATGACTCCACTGTAACTCGTGAGCTGTTCATCTGATTGAAAAAGGTTTTCTACAAAAGTTGCAGGAAATTTCATTCCCCATAATTTTCGTAATAGCTATTTTTAATCTAGGTGGTCGAAAAACTGGTTTTCGGTATTATTTTTCCAATATGCCGGCCTGAGCGGCGATCGCTCAAGGTCGGAAACTCGGAGTATTAATGAGAATCTCAAAACGGCACAAATCTATCAAATTAGAGCTCTCCTTGTTCTTTTGTAAGGCAGCACCTAACCCATTGCCTGGCCTAATGGCTAACAATATAAATTCGCTTTGATTTTAATACCTGCATATACATATAACAAACATATGTATTTCGTTACTTACCTTAATATTGCAAATTTTAAAACGTTTTGCTTCTCCTAAGCAATAACGTCCACCATTCCGTGGTGTAGGACTAGTACAAGATCTTTCAGATAATTTAATACCTCCACCACATGAACGAGAGCATGTACCATAATCACCCCATTCGGCCCAACCACCATCAATTCCAGCTGGTCGCTCACCTAAATTAACACACTTTTGTTTCATGCACCACTGAAAATTTAATATACATACATGTAATATGCATAAATGTAGTTAGTTGTATATGTATGTATGTATTTATTCTTTACAAAGGACAAACCTTATTTGCTCCACATTTAGTTCCTTCAGCCGGAGGTTCTCCATTCGATAGACATTTGGTTGGATTAACACGACAGAAAAGTTTCTGACAAAACTCTTCAGGATCAGTTTCGCAATGAGTTGAATTAGGAAATAGGAGACTGCACTGATAGTCGGCATCATATACAGATCCTGGTGTCATTTCATCAAACTTATATGCACTTTCAGGTGGCTCATCATTCAGACACTCCCCCAAATTGTTCCTTCAATTATAATAAATTTATTTATTTATTTATTTTTTTTATTAGAATTATTATTTTCCAACTATCACTAAATTCACGCAATATAATTGAATCAGACGCATACTCAAGTAACTCTGTCATAAATGTACGAGAACAGGAGGACCACACCGAAGTTGCTAAGCTCACATATGGCGACATAACATGATAAAATTTCTCATCGGCCATAGCCGGACAGCCGGACTTTTCTTCAATGTCATGTTCACAGCCCATTCTGAAAATGCGAAAAACGAAAATCATTAATCAATTCCGATTTCGTTAGGTTTGGTATTAAATTACATGTGACCGATCTCGTGGGCTACGACTATACCGAGTATAAGACCCTTGTCCTCATTAATCGCGCATGCATCAGACGGCACACAAGCCGACGCCATATAAGCTAAGCCCAGCAAGCCGCAATTTTTCTCGCCATCCGATTCCGAGCATATGTCATGTCTAATCACAGCAAGAAATTTCCACAATTTTTTTTTTTTAATTAGCATAAACTAGTTAGATGCGAATCGGGGAGTTTAAGTTAAAGGTAAATGCTCCGATATATACCTGGTGATTAAGACCGCAATATCATGGTGTTGAGGATGCTCAACATCTTTCGGATTGATTTCATGTTGCCACTTACAGAAAGACTGCAGAGTGCTACTACCGTCGGGACTAATCCTCAGATCTAGAGTGGATACTTCCCGGTCCAAATAGATGATTCTCACGACAGTTACATCCAGTAAGTTCCCAGTAGATCCGTCATGATAGAAATCTGATACCTTCGAAAAGAAATCGCTAGAGGAAAGTGCACAGCAACGAACATAAAGAATATCCTCCCAAAACCCCCCGGCCTCAAGCCCCTGCAGTATGCTTTCGCAATTACTTACCATATTCATTACGGTTAATATATAATTCTCGTAATCTTTATCTTTATGGAAGTCGAGGAACATTTTATCTGCCACTACTAACACTTCCAAGTACCGATGAACTGATTCATGGGACTTCCTCTGGGCAACGTTGTGCTCAGGCATCTCATTATGTTGGAGCGTGCTAAAATATTGCTGAAACGCCTTCTCCCAGCCGCTGCGCCAATTACTGGTTCCACAATTTGTGGCTTCTCTCTGTGGCCTTTCGGGATTGCCTTTTGTCGGCGTAGACGACAACGATTTTGGATGATCATAAATAACATGAAGGTGATGACCCATTTCATTTGGCCCGAAATTTTCAACTGGCTCAATGAAGAACGTCCCGTCTTTAGTCTTTATGTATCCAGCCTGCGAGACGATACATAAAATATTAATTAAAAGTTAAAGGAGATAGTAAAATGTGTTTCAAGTGTATATGTAATTTAATTAGTGGGCACTGCAACAACAAAGCAACAATTTTATCCTCGGGAATTTATCAAAATTATAGGGCCCCACGCCTGGATTAATTATATGCGAGAGAGAATTGCAAATAAAGTGATTTATTGACTCATACAAAAACTACTGGAGTTTTTCTGTTTTGTTCTTCCAGCCAGCAGCAACGTTGTAGAGCAATGTTTTGTTTAGGAAGAAACAAAGCTGATATTATATCGAGCTCGCAATGCTATTAGCTGTTTTTAGATAGTTTTTTTTTTGTAATTAAATTTAGAACTTAATTCGTGTGTGCCTTTTATACAGGTGTGAGCCCTGCTCTGATCCGCCAAAAAAAGTCTTTTATGAATTTAGAAAATTTTCTTTGAACTTCATTTTTGATGAAAAATCAAATTGCTGCATGCCAGTTCCTTTTTACCCCATGATTCCCTGAAACTATGGTACCCCACCATTCGTAGATATACTGCATATCGCAATTGCAATTAAATCCAATTTCTTTGTTCAGTCGCTCAGAGGCTATCGGAAAACACTATAACAGAACTTATGCTTCTTTTTAATACATATGTCAATAGCTAACTTCGTTGCCATTCTAATAGCAAAAATCTTAGGACGTATGGCAGAGTTCGCATTTTAAGCGAGTATTATAAGTCAATGCCAAACTCAATCCATGAACATCCACAAAACTGGCCTGGATTATCCGTATATATCGATTTACATATTTACTCTACTTCCAACTATTTGAAATACCTTTATACAAAATTTATGGTTGAAATAAGGTTCTGTTAATACAGCATCCATTCAATAGTATACAAATCAAAGAGTTGTTTGCTTCCAGCGTAAATGATCCGCTACCCATAAATTGATTTAATAACCAAACCCATGGGGGGTTTTACTTACATCAAAAGCGACCATACCCATAGAAATTTTGGAGCATAAAATATCTAGGATAAATAACATTTACAAACTCTTCATCCTTTGAATGTATACATTCAGTACACCACCTTCGGTTCTATATACCTGGCAGTTAGCTGCGCTGTGTAAAGACTCTAGCAGACATCTAAACCTTTAGGCAAAGATAACCTGATAAAAAGATAGGACACGGCCGAACAAAATTGGATATTTTCGGAATGTTTTAGAAAGAAACACGTAATGTCATATACTTTCGTCTTTTGCATGAATGGGGGAAAGAACTTTGTAGTGCAACTGAGACAACGAGTTAAAATCAAAAATTGAGAGAACGACGTAGGATGATCCGAATGATAAAATCTTATAGAATACCTGCAAAATCCTTTCAAACTATTCATACTAATGTACATCAGGTCAGACTACCTCAACTTTTTAAGAAAAAGATAAATTTCGCTTTGGCCTAGGTGCTGAAAGGAGATTTAAAATTTCTTCAAATATCAATATCTGTCAAATATCTCTTAAAATAAGAGCTCCTCACCGAGGTACGCTTAAATCTCTTATCGTGATAGTTGCAGAAATTGTTTTGTTCAAAGTAATTTTGGATAGAAATAAGTACATATTTATATAATTCGTATATATTATATAAATATGTACAAGTTTGTGGAATATAAAATAATTATACAATTTGAGCCATTCACAGAGCATAATTCTGAGTAACATGAGAGAGGACTTGAATTACTTTGCTATTTCTGAGGCTGTATAGAATTTCAGAATGGTAAAATCTTTTGCTTTAAATTGATAGAAATGACATAGCCTTACGATAATTTACATTACTCGACAATATTATCGTCACTTTAAAGTTCTGGTAACAATTAATTTTTTTGCTACAGGCACTGACTTATATAAAATGGACTGCTGATACTACTGAAATTCCTTACATTTTTTGACATTATTATGGGATCACTTTTCTATAGTTGTCCCTTTTTGGTTTAACTACCTTATTCCGCTGAACTACAAATAATAAGTTCTATACAAAATACACCATAGTCCACTTTCAGTTCAGTGGTTCTCCAAATGAATATATAGGATAGAAATAGATGGCAATACAATATTTGTAATCCTTTCTCTGTCCCCCATAGCTACTTTTAGGGGCAGGTAGACAAAAATTGCTTAATTTTATTTCTTTAAAAATCAAGTTTAAAAAATATTTGATGTTGTAGGAGATAAGCTTCCAAGAAGAGAAATAAATTCGAGTGCTTCTATAACTTGTTGAACTTTTAATATAAATATTAAAGCAAAAGTAAAACTTGAAATTAAGATAATTGTCACACCCTGCCAAAAAAAGTTGACCCATATGAAATAGCAAATCAGGCAGTCCATGTTATATATGTCAGTGGCTACAGGTTTATACGAAAATTCTGTTGGACGTAACGATGGCTGTGGAACTCTTTACCTGCGATTTAGGTATTAAAATTATAATTCAATAATCATTAAGTGATATGAATTTATCGTACAATTATTATTTATATTGATAATTGTAACTTGATTAAAGACGCACACAATTATAGCTACGGATTAAGAGATCTCTTAAAAGTCTCTTATGTAGAATCAGGGATTATTTTCCACCGTGCAAATGTTTCAAGTGTATGCAAACAACAGGTTTTGTTTCTTTGCGAAGAGTTCTAAGATCGATGCACACTGATACCGGCACAGCCATGCAAAATATTTTTAAATGAAACCAAGTTAGCTAATTGACATCAACGGGCATTGGCAAATACCGGCACGTAACGGAAACTTCATTGCCGGTTTCCTTTCCGTTTTATGATTTTATATGTGCACGATTAATGCTGGTGCCGGCCGATGCCGGTTCGTTCTATGCCGGTGAGTATGCATCGGCCTTAAGTTATCTGTATTCGTCGGGATCACCGTAATTTCACCTCTCAATTAGATTAGAAATACCTTCAATGATTGGAAGCAATTTATGGGAGCAAAAATCTTAAGACAATGCTTCATCAATACTCTAGACTACTCCACATATGACAAAATGCACCAAGGTAGAGCTACCATACGCATAATGTCACATCATCATTACTGTGAACAAGCTTGCGTATATACAGGAAATGTTGCAAGGTAAGTCGAGGGTCGCAACCTTTGCCTTAGTGGTGACTTCCAATTTCAAGTTGCCTAGCATTCTCCGTGTTAACAATTTTCGATCCCCCATACAATCGCGCCACTATCTTAATATGGATGAACTGCCTTGAGCAAAAAATAGTAAATTATATCAATCTGTCTGTTCGTTATGAGTACTCCTCCAAGTAGTTCAAGCCCTTTGATGAATTGTCTTGTAAGTTGGCCATTGAACAGCAAGCTTTATTTAAGTCTAAAAAGTGAGTAGAAAAGAGAATCTTGTAGACTACCCTCGACTTCATGTAGGAATCATAAAGTTCACCAAATCAGTTTGAGGATCACTCTAGAGTAGGTACTCTGAGCAGACTGATTATTTCACAAAGTCCAGTCTTTCATAATTCCTTGAGTGTAATGCAGCATTTTCTGACTTTTTTTAATATTCTTCCAGTAGCCTGGTAAAGTTTATTGAGATTACGCTTCTACAAGGATACTGTCTGTCTTTTAATGTCCTTGGAAATCAGAGCTGGGCAATACTTAAGTAAAAAAAAGAATTAAGTACTACTTAAAGTACATTTACGTTACTTTAGACTTATTACTCAATACTTTTGAAATGCCCCTACTTAGTACTTGAACATAAGTACTTACTTCTATTTACTTGTACTTAAGACTTAGTTTTGTATTTAAGTAACAAGATTTTTGCTTAAGCATTTCGGAGTCTACTAAATACAAATAAGAATACAAATATCTAACTCTTCGTAGAAAAGCAAACACAATCCCTAGTGCAACTATTTTTTTGTTGAGTATTAAATCACGCGAAGAACTGTCAAATGTCAAATAACTGTCATAGCATGTGCCGCACTCACGCGTCAAGGCAGAGCTTTAGAAAAACTAATAACATACAAACAAGACTGGGCAAGTAGAACAAAACCCAGTAACGTCTCGCTCGAATATAAAATCGACGATGCCTTGACTTGATGACATAACCACTGACATGTATAATATGGACTGACTACGTTCATAGAAATACACTGCAAAAAGTGGGCACACCTCTATATTGCTGCCTCGGTCGGTTCAAGCATTAAGTACCAACTGAGAGAGAACTGAAAACAACAAATAAATTAGTGGATTGGTCGAAATAAATAATTTTAAATGAATGATTTAGGGTGATTACTGTTAAAAATTGTTGTATCAAAGACAATATACTCATTAGATACGCTGAAGAAATTCTAAATGTTTTATTAAAATCACTTTTGGAGCTGCGTGCTCACTTTTTCAACTTCCCGCCAATGATTTTTTCAATGTTGGCACCGACGTAAGAACTCTTTTTGACACAAGCAATTGTGCCCACGTGAAATTGAAAAGTAAGCAGTACATATTATATTAATCAGTGGACATAACCAAGGGTAAGCAAGCAATGCCTCGCTCCAATATAATATCAACGATGCCTCTTCCTGATGTACGGAAGGCCTAAATTTTTTCTTAGCAATTTACTGGCAATTTTTCTTTTAAAATTTTTGGGCATTATTGGAGGCGATAATGGGTGCTTGGGTGAACCTCTAATAGTTTTTATTAGTGTAGCAATGAGAGGTTAAAGTTTTACTCTACCTGCAGCGCCGAAAACTATAAAAAACTATAAATAGTAGCCACTGGTTACTATATATATTATAGTTTTCAAAGTGTATTTATTTATTAATATATAATAACTGAACTCGATAAAATTCATTATAGTACTGCCAACGTACAAAGATTCTAAAAAGTACTTAAAAAGTACTCAGTACTTTTTATAGACTTAGTACTTAGTTACAAGTACTTCTTATACATACGGTACTGGTACTTACGCTGAACTACTCAGACCTTCGGTACTTGTACTTATGAACCTTTTCTTTGCTACTTACCCAGCTCTGTTGGAAATAGACCGGAGCAAACTTCAAAATCCCTGCTAGTATGTTCATCAGATTTTCCACTGATTTCTCAACTGCGGTAATGCTAATAAATAACACACAGTCTAGCGCGCGAAACCACGCAGAATATCTCACGATCTAGTTGCAGCATGAAACAACCTAGATTCGATCAGCTTCAATTCAATAGCGACTACCCATGCGATATCCACTAGATAGTAAAAGGGTGCAAAATATCGCAGGACGTTATATTATGTCAATAATGTCAACTTAAGCTACTAAAACTAATTTCCTTAGAACATATAACTAAACGAAACGAAATATCGCTTAAAAACCCTAACGGTGTGAGGGAAATTTGTTTTTTAGACACAGTGGTGGAAAGCAAGAAGAATTTAATCAAGTTTAACCAAGGTTTAATAATTTTGTCAATTCGGATTAACGTCAGATTCGTGTTTTGTGCGGGTTTTGTATTTTGTATTTTCTGTAATTAAAAAACTTTGAATTGGCGGCGCCCAAATATCTGTGTTGTTGTGTGTCTCTTTTTTCTTCTGCTTTTTGTTTTGCTTTTGAGCATGCAGAATCTCAGTTTTAGAATCCTGCAATATTCGCGGATTAAGTGCAAATAGTTTTTCGGTGCACTGCCACCTTAACTCAAAAAATCCAGCAATTATTGCGCTAAGTTAAACCAAAGTCATTTCTGATGCTGATATTAATCAGCATCACGTCCCTGGTTACAGCTTCGAGCCTATTTTTTCTCAATATAGGGGAATTGTAATATATATTCGGAATGATGTGACCTTTACCATTCTTCAAGATTTTCCTTCTGCCAACCCAGAGGGTAATTGGATTAAGTTCAAACTTCACATTTTTCTATTTCTTTTATTACAGCCCAAATATGTCTGATGACAACACAGCATCCGTATTTGACAATATCTTCAACAATAATGATCATTTGATTTCTGTCTCCCATTCTTCCGGAATCGTTCTGGCAGGCGATTTTAATGTCCTTAACATACCGTGCCTCAGACATTCTTCTACCACAAGTGATGCGGGCCGTTTCGATGAACTCTTCTGTGCATCTTACAATTTGCAACAACTAGTGGATGCACCAAAGCAGGTTCCAGATGCAGCTGTAGATAGAACTAATTTACTGGATTTGTTTCTAACATCTCATCCTCACAAATATTTTATCTCAGTCGGTTCCCCTCTCGGTAATTCAGACCATTGCTTAATGACGGCTCAATTTACTACCTCAAACCTGTGCCGCCCTACTTCTCCACATACAAGTAGGCTTCTTTGGCACTATAAAAATGCTGATTGGGAGAGCCTCAATCAGTATCTTAGAGAAATTGATGCGATGTTGACGAATGCACATTAGAGCTTAGTAACATTCTAAGTCTAGGCATGCGTGAATACATTCCGTATACCTACAGCAGATCTCAAGAACAGCAAAATCGCTCTTGGTTTAACGATAAGTGCAACCAAGCAATAAAAGCGAAAGAGTATGCCTTTCGCGCCTATCAACTGCATCAATGTCCAGAACTGAAACAAGTCTACAAGACTGCACGGAACACCTTTAAGTCCATTATCCAGAGAGAAAAATTTCTTTTTGACCAGAGTGTTAGACAAAGAATCTTGGCAAGCCAAAAAGGTAGGCAAAGGTTTCTCATCTCTGGACAAAACCATCAAGAACAACTTCAGCAGTTCCTCTATACCATCACTACTTAATAATGGTGAAGTGATTGTGGACTCCCTGGATAATAATATTTTGCTACTAGATTTTCAAATTCTCGTCTTCCACCCACTTCACTTCACAGACACTTGTCTTGCATATCCCATATGGATGTGTACAAGAGCCAATACACATCCGTACGAGAGATATATTCAAGGTCCTTAATGGGATCGACATCACCAAAGCCGCAGGACCTGATGGTTTTTCGGCCCTGTTAATTAAAAGCTGCACCTCATCCGTGACTAAGCTTCTGCGCAAACTATTCTACTAGTCTTATTCGACAGGAAAATTTCCAACTGCTTGGAAACTAGCTCATGTTCAGCCTATTCCCAAGAAGAGGGTACAGATGCCTCAAATTATCAACCAATTGGAACCACTTCGAATTTTTCAAATGTTTTTGAATCTATCATTAACTCCAAATTAATGAAGTATCTAGAAACTAATCATCTCATCAACGATCGCCAATATGGCTTCCGAGCTGGACGCTCATCTGGAGACTTGCTGACCTTTTTTACGGAACGTTGGAACCGTAGTCTTCACAATTTTGGTGAGTCTAAAATCGTTGCCCTAGATATTTCAAAAGCCTTTGATAGAGTCTGGCATCCAGCCCTTTTAGCCAAACTCAAAGCACTTGGTCTCTCCCCTCCTCTTCTATTATGGATTGAAAGTTTCCTATCTAGTCGCCAAATACGTGTTGTATTAGATGGCTTTACGTCTGAACCGCATCCCATAAATTCCGGTGTACCTCAAGGCTCTGTTATCTCTCCAACTCTCTTTTTAATTTTCATTAATGATCTGCTTTCCCTTACTTTCAATCCCATCCATAGTTTCGCAGATGACAGTACTCTTGATTTCGCTTACTCCTTTGACACTCTTGCTGAATCCAGGGGGAATGCCGCATGTGTTAAACGAGATTGCATGACTAGATCATTCAATAACGATCTTAACAATATCCTCGCTTGGGGCAAAGCGAATCGCGTCGAATTCAATGCATCAAAGACCCAAAGCTGTCTTATCTCATTAAAACAAGATCATAACTTAACCACACCCGTTTCTTTTGATGTGCCATTAGTTTCTGATTCACCGTCACTAAGCATTCTTGGCATTAATATTTCCAGTAAGATAAACTGGACAGATCACATCTTCTCGGTTGCCAAAGAAGCATCGAAATGTCTTGGATTTATGATAAGATGTAAGATATGTTTCAGCCCGTCAAATCTAGCGCTCCTCTACAAGTCCTACATTAGACCTAGAATGGAATACAATTCCCATATATGGGCTGGGGCTGGTCGCACAGGATATTGTCCAAAAGAGAGCCTTCAAGCTCATTGGCGATATGACAAGTTATTTCATATCGATCACTCAAGCACCGCCACAATGTTCGATGCCTTTCCTTTTCCTGTTCCTTTATCGCTACATACATGGTCCATTTTCTGATGAAATATCTAGTTTAATCCCTTGTGGAATGATTCCTACACGTAATACTCGCGCTGCAAACCGCGCACATCCTTTTACCCTTAAAATTACTTTCGGCCGTACAGTAAAATTCCGTGATGTCCTGAAATTAAACCAGAAGTTTCTTTTATACAAATAACTGCAAAGAAATGCAAAAAGGGAAGGGAAACAAAAACATGAAGATAAGTGTTCAAAATAATTCTTTGTTTACGTTTTTGTGTTCCCAACTTTTTTTATTCTTCAATGTTTCAGTGGCAGCTCACAATTTTGTTTTATTTTAAATAACTTCGTCAAACCCCCCAAAAATATTTCAGAATTACTACTTCCATGATCATAACGAATACATAAACAGAATTCTGCCACATAGCAGGAAATGCCGCAATTTTTCGGGGTTATTGCGCTACTTTCACCATCTCTTCATCTATTTACATGACCTCGATATAGGCGAAATCTTCATGTTGCCTTTTAGGAGATATGAACCCAAGGTTTATGCTAAGCATAGGTACGCAAACAACACTAATTGTAACACATTGAAAAGTGGGTTATAATGCATTAAACAGACGTGCAAAACCAATGATCATTAATCCACAAATTTAATTTTCAAAAATCGTGTTGCTTTTGAATTTGAATTTTAATTATTAAAAATGTGCCCCAATCTATATAACTAACAAGAAGTAGAGAGCTAAAATCTGGTAAATAGTCTTTTCATAGAAATAATAAATGAAATTTCAAAAAAGGTCTAAATCGGGCAACCCATGTTGCCATACAAAGCTGTGGTTTTTCACTATATATTTGAAAAGCTGTCTGAGAACGCATCGAGATAAAAATTTCAAATAAAGGTTTACAAATGGACCAAATCGGGCGACCTCTTTTTGGTGTTACCATACAAAACTTTAATTTTTCACTATCTATTAGGACGCTTCCTCACGTGTCGACGTAGTCAGCAGACATTTTTCACACGGGCTTTTCTTTAAAAAAAATGTAAATTTGTTCAAAAATGGGACCAATCGGACAACTCCTTCGCAAAATTGACAGGAAATTCATTTAAGTAGGTACACAAAATCTTGGATAATTTGATTTTTAGACAATTTAATTACGAATGAAAGATCACTGTTTTTGTCCATGTATGGTAAATGCGTAAGTGCATGGCCACAACGCTGCTAGCACCGCACATAGCATAGCATAAGTCCAATCATTCCCTAGTACATCGCTCCTTGCACATCGCGGAATTAATGGCCACAGTGAAGCACTGCACATTGCCTAAAGCAACCTCGAATATTTGACTTCTGAAGTTAGTTAAGATGCTGCGAATTCGCAGTCCAGGTTCCGCTAAAGAGTATAAACAGAATTTAACACCCTAGTTGCAGTTCCTCTGAAGAGGATGGAATTTTTTGTGAAGTTAGTAAGTGAAATTTCTTAAAAATTCTTAAAAAAAGACAAGTCGCATTCATAAAATTAACATTAAGAGAAGTGATTTCGGTGAGTTTCATCATTTCTATAATGATCTCCGAAAAGATCGATTAAAATTTTACGAATATAAGCTCATGGGCATATCTACATACATCTGATTGCATTTTAGACAAGATTCACGGAAAGTTGTGAGAAACTGGAAGAAGTTCCACAATCAACCAATAAGACTAATAGAAAGACTAATGATCACGTTACGCTAAGATTTTTTTTGCTTGATTATTGTATAGTACGTAAAAATAAATTACAGTTATTGGATGTTCAAATGCATATTCAGTCTTTTCAGCATTCTGCATGGAAAAATCACTGAAAACTCATTCGGATAAATAAATGGCTGGTTACCCTTGCTAGGCTCCATATCGCGATCATGAAATTCTTCCACGAGAAGTTGCATAATCTTAGTTCGAAATCTTATCTTTTGCCAGGGAGCTAATGATCTAACATCTTAGCAAGCTATAAAAAAATGTGATGTTGTTGTCTATATCTTTCTCCATCCGCATCTTGAGAGTATTTTCCTTTCGCGTAAGGTATTGGAGTTTTTCTCTTTCAGAATACAAAAAAACAGGACCAAGAGGATCCATATTTTTCTCTCATATATATACTTCTACTGAATTTACTCGCTATCAATGTTACCAAAGTACTCCACAGAAGAATATTTACTAAAACATCGTTAAATCTATTAAATGCCTCCCAGTCGGGATTTCTTGTGTGCAGTACTAGGCTTAGTGTAATGTATGGTGCGGGCGGCGATGCGAGGTGCGGTGCGTCACTGTGGCCATTTATATTTGAGATAAGGGATAAATTTTATTATCGCACACGAATCCCACGGCGATGCGATGTGCGGTGCTAGGTGTGGTGCGCTGTTGTGGCCGCCCTTAGGATGGAATCAATTATATTTCTATAATTCAATATTGCAGGCGTTCTAGAATGGGAAAACTTCAACTAGAAGGTGTAGTATAAATTTTATAGAGATCCTTTCTATAAACAAAAGTATATTGAACCGCATAACTAGATTGAAACTTCGATTCCAAATGAAACAACGTTAAGGGTATTTTCCACCATATAAAATAACTACACTGAAGTATACTAGTCGTGAACACTAAATAACTAATAAGGAAACGAAATATCAGGTGAAAACCTAAGCCACTCGGTGAAATGTATTAGTGTGCTGAGTTTGTATTCGTTTCGTCATGGGAGTAATGAAATCCTGACATTTTGAAGGGGGACATTTTTTATAATCCAAATTGCTTGAAATTTTTAGCGGCTTCTTATTTTCAGATAATATTTCTTGGCGTTTCCTTTGTGCACTTGTCACAATGAAATGTCAGAAATCAAGCAGAATTGTCAAATAATGCACAGCTCTCTTGTCATTTCCACCCCCCGATCATAAGATCGGACTGTCATTTAATTGCTTAAACACGTACACTGCATTCGCACGATACCACGCTTCCTTATTAGTTATTTATTCAATGAGGCCCTCTTGTCATACCCCCCCCCCCCCCCCTATCATAGGTCATACTGTCATTGAATTGTTTAAACACGTACACTGTATTTGCGAGGTACCCCACTTCCTTATTCGTTATTTATTCAATGGTCGTGAATCATGGGAAAATTATATAGATACCCTCACTGTCAAATACTTACTTTGCTCGGCAATATTCCGCTAAAGAGCATCAATAGCTCCCTCTTTACCTTTCCTACAGAACAACTGGGAAGGTGCAAATTTCATTTCATGGTGGTTTTAAAAAGAACAACAAATAGTTATTTGTTGGCCTTGTAAAAATTTAAGACATAAGCGTTGCATGTCAAAACAACCAAGCATTTAAAAAAGTCACCCGTCTTTGTTTTTATGAGTGGCTTAACCCAATAACCTGGGACGGGATTCTAAAGTAGTGCGTGTCGCTTAACTCAAATAAGCAGTCTAATACCGATGGTATAAGCTCAAATCTTCTGCGCCTTTTCAACTTACGCTAAGTGTGTAAACTTCTTGATCTAAAGTATCAGTAGCGACCTCAGTTAGTTTATACCCATTTACACTCTGAACATAGGGAAAAAATTCGCTGTACAAGCAAGATTACGAATTAGAGTCTCATCTCTGCATTGTCCTCCAATTACTTGATTACCCGCAAAACTCTCCTAAATCTGATAACATTGTTAGTAGGTACAATAAAATAGTTCAAAGGGTTGTAAGTCTAAAGGGTCTAAGTGCCAATTTTATTATTTAGAGATATAACGAAAAAACATAAGCGAAAGCTCGTTGGCATTTAGGCCCCACCAAAACTTTAATCTGTGCGTGGATAAAATTTTAAAAGAAATATGCGCTTGGATTCATTTAGATGTTATTAGGCTTGGTACTAAGATCGTATTTTTGTAAAAATCTTGACTTTTGATTTTTTGGCACTTAGACCCTTTACACTTACAACCCTTGAATTATAGATTGCATGCAACTGAACGGCAGATGGAACAAGCTGAATGTCGGGATGGAAAATTTAAGGTCATATCTCCCCCAGAAAGCCATTACAGAAACTATTTAGTAAGAAACACTTTTGTAAAAGTTAATGTGTAGCGCCACTTGTTGAAATTTCGCGTAGCCTCATTTTCGAAAGCCGTTACCATAATAAATTATTTTCAAATTTATCTATGCTGAATTTTTTGTTATATTATTTTATTTTTATTTTATTTTTTGTTATATTATTTTATGAAAAATAATATTCTAAGAGCTAGCAAAGTTTTCGAGAAATTACTTTAGTTCGGCTAGTTTTTTTATATGCCTTTCCTTATAGTATATCAATAGTTATGCAGCCCATCTGGCTGGTGAGAGGGGTTGCATTTACCAAGTTCCAATTCAAAAGCGGAGCTGTATAATTTGGATTTTTTTCTTCAAGTATTTTATCAAGAATATCCTCAAATCTGAGCCAGATAACTCAATTTTGCCCAGAAGCTTTTCTGTAGCTCTTGAAATTCTCCACAAAAAAAGAATAGGACACAATTCGGCTATCTCGTTTATGAAATATTCTTAAAACATCATCGTGAGACAGAAAACCGGAATCGGTCCGGTTCCTAATGAGCAACCGAATTATCGTCTGGATAATTAATTTCATGTGGTTCGATAATTAAATTAGGTCGTATAAAAATTACAGCGGTAACAAAATAATTTTTTTTTTTTTTTTGTAACGAAAAATACATCGTCTGGCACGGTGCTAGCAACGAGGAAATTTTCTGGGAATAATGAATTCATATTGTCCGATGTTTATGAAAACAGATGAAAAAAACAAAAATCGAACTAAAATTACTTTGAAAAATGCTTTTTTTACCTGTGGAACGGAATGCGCACAGGTAAACGCAAGCCCTCTCCCAGCCAGATGGGTCGCAAGCGTATTGAGATGGTGAAAGAGGGAAGATAGCAAAGAATCAGCCGAACTAAAGTTCTGTTTTCGTGACGTTGCTAGCTCTCAGAATATAAGTAGCGTGCTTCCAAATAACAAAATATGTACGCTCTAATGGTTTTGAAGACTGCCAATCCACAGTAGTACTAGAACCACAAAATAAACTGGAAAAGCCATTGAAATCTATTGATTTAACAATGAAAGCAAGGCATTAGAAATGGTTTCAGGACCAATCCCAGGCTCCAATAACGGTAGAAATTATTTAATTCGCATTCGTAAACATCTCGACTATACAGACTTGTGTTTTCATTATTGCAACAAGTTAGGAAAGTCTCTCTCTACCTACATAGCTGACAATGTACGGCACCCACAGGAATTGGAATATGAAATTTTATTTGTTTATAAAAATACGTTTGGATTTTGGTATAATAATTACATACATATTTGTATACATACCAGTCCATCACAAAGTGAAAGGGCAGCTTTTGATCCATCCGCCCCTCGAATTGTTCCTGTATAATGACATAAAGCAGGATTTATAAGTCGAAGTTTCCTTGCCTGAACTGTCATTTCAGATCCGGGATAGTGAAATTCGGCAACCTATAATTTTCAAATTTTTTTACTCAAAACATCAAAATCATAATATACAAAAAAAAAAAAAAAGCAAAAACTCATACCGTTTGAGGAGCAACAAATCCATGATTTGGCCAAAGTAAAAGTTGATGATCTTTTCCATTAAAATGAAGGCTATAGCTCACCATATCTGGATGGGAGCAGTCTCGTTTTCTTCTTCTGGATTGGAAATCATGTTTGAAAAAATGCGGCAGGTAAAATGATTGTATATCACCTTCAACATTTATTTTATGTGGTACCAATAATTGATAGGAATTTATATCTGAAGTATAAACGCCTATATTTATGTACATACATAGAAAAGGAATAGTTGAGTATACAACATGGAGGAAAAATAAATAAAAATCAAGATCTTACCTCTTATTGGCCTCTTGGAGCTTATTTTACTAATTGCTGCCATCGGGCAGATAGTAATCATTAAAATAACTGTTAAAATCATCTCTTGTAAATATATTTTATTTGTTGTAAATAATAAGTAAATAAAAGTGACACAATTTTTGGAAATTTTATAGCATACTTGATTATATTTTAGATATATTTTTTTCGCCAGATGATAAGAGTTATTTGAATGCTTTTAACACCACTTTCACACGATCGTAAAGGTGAAGCTCGAAAGGGAGAGATTTTGGCCTCCAGAGACCACTTCTTCGGTATACACCCTTTGGAAGCAAAATCTCTAAAATGACCAAATCTCTAGAGACTGTTTTGGTCTCCAGGGGTTGGATTCTGCAACTATGAGTTTACGCGTGTACACACAATTTTATGTACACCATCTTGTCCCGATTCCGCCAAAATGGAAATGAGTTTTTCTGTCAAAATTGTGTACACTTTAATTAATGTTTTCTCACGGCAATTTTGGTCGTGAATTTTGAATAGATACCTGTGAGTTTTTGTCAAGCGGTATTTTCAAAATTACTTGTTATGTTGTTTATTTTACCCTTCTCTATGCCGTAGTCGCCTTAATACCATTGAATTCATGTAAATCATTTCTTATAACTAAACTTAACTTCTCCAAAAAGATTATTTTCTCACTCAAACAACATTCAGCATAGCCAACTTTTAATTCAGCACTTAAGTGTACACAGATACTTACGGAATCTGTTGAAATTCAAAAGTGTACACTTGCGCTGACGTGAGTTTTTCAAATTGTGTATGCAAATTCTTGCGGATTCCAGCCCCAGTCTACCGTCAAGTGTTTCAAAATAAACAGGTCTACATGTTCGGTTTCCGGTCTCCGAAGCTTCCTCATTTTTCGTCTCTAGGTCTCCGGAGACTATTTCTACTCTATTAGATAAATATACTCGGAATAAAAAAATATAGTGGAGTGGCTTTGACAAATTATTACAAAAAAAATTTATTTAAGATAATTATAGAGTCATTCCATAGAAAATCGTTTAAAATTCGCACTTTTCCAAGCCGACCATCATTAACTTCATTCTAATTTTGCTGAAAGTTAAGTTATTATGATATAGGAATACAATTATTATTTTTTTCTTGCGATACATATTACCTGAATAAAAGGACTTTGAAATCCTTAAAAAATTTCTATTTTTGTTATGCTGAATGAAAAAATCATAGCTTTGGTTTTAATTATCACTGAAGCATTGCTGCAGATTATTCTAAAGATAAAAGTTCAATGATTCAAAAAATATTATACAATACCATAAATGCCTTTAATAAGAAAAAAAAATATCCTTTATCTTTGAATTTCTAAATTATTAAAATCTTAATACTAATAATATTGTTAGTAAATTATTAAATCCTCCATCCTTGGGATTGTACCTAATGACATTAATTATAAAGGATATAGATATGCCAGTTCAGATTAATCAGTAATGTCGAATCTTCTCAGAAGGTGTCGTATGTGTCGTAATTCCCATGTTATCAACCAACCAATCCAAGACACGTATTTAGGTTTAAAAACATAATGAAGCCGGGAATGACTTGTTATATAACATACTATAAGTCTGTAGTTATACTGTAAACTGACTAAACGGCGGCGACTCGAAGGGGTAATTTTACTTATTGGCGAGACATTTTTCCTAGAAAAATGACGAGCTTTTGTTCATTGATTTATTTTTGGATATTTATTTGAGCTGAGTGTTTTTCAGTAATTTGCAAGTTTTTTGTCACGTTGACTTTAAACAAAATAATGCCCCCCGCCCCTCCCAAAAGCGCGCCACCTAACCTTCGCGGTGATGTGAGTAGTAATAATGAATTGGGTATAATAAACATTCGCTCATAGCTCTTCTTCTTTTAAACGTGTACACATTTTTTGCATTTTTATATTAGTGTCGAAAAGTCATCTATCATACCTATCACAGGATAGTAAGTAATTTTGGAACGCTTTTAAATTTTTGCTGCGCCCATTGCTCATATATATGAAAAAGAACACAATTACGAGTTTAAAAAGTATTATTGTTTCTAAGAAATTGGTAAGCGACGGTAGATGGCAGCGGGAAATTCTCTGTTAAAACAGGTGGTCGAAAAGCGGCGATTGTGAAAAAAGAAGATACTGAGATTTAATTTGTATTAGTTTTGAGAGTTTTGAAACAGATTTATCGAGAATATTTTATATTATTTTGAAAGAATTGCAATGGATCAAAGTGTGGAAAGGAAAAATTTAAAATAAAGAAATTAACTAAATAAAAATCAAACTAAATGCCAAAAATATCACAACTTTACCATTTTTATTTAAGCGCCTCGAAATATCCATCCAAATTATGTCTTTTTTGGCAACTCGTCTATACTGGTTGTCTTGTATATCATAAATTATTTTATGATATCGTACTTCCTCAATCAATTTTTCATCAAAATTCATTGTTTTGAAATTGACAAACCTTGACAAAAATGCCACAACAATTTCGTTCGTTTGATTTTGTTAGCGACAACGGCAAAATTAGAAATTGATCAATCCCGACGGTAACTTCGTCCACCGCTGACCGTTACCTGTCGAAATTTGGGCATTCGCATAAGACACTGTGCTTTTAGAAGTTTGACAGCGGCACTTTTTCATCGTTTGCCGTTGATCGTCGTTTGCCGTTGATCGTCGTAATTGTATTTAAGCCTTGACTTACAAATTTTGTTTTACGGTTCTTCAATCTTCCAATAGAACCAGATCCATGCAATCAACGTCTAGCCTAGGCACCCGTTGATTTTCCATGGCGACACTGGGCGCGTTTAGGCGGAGACCAAACCAGTTTGGTCACAACCATGTAAAAATACCAACCATTTCGGTATGGTTTGTAATTATGCGGAGGAAAAATCGGTAATTTTGACCGGTTTGGTCTCCGCCTAAACGCGCTGACTGATTCAAGAGTTGTTCAAAATTTTTATGTTCGTAGGAAAGCATAGAATTTTTCTTAGAAATACACTTGCAAATTGTTCTTAAGAATTTGAATGAATAACTATTCACCGACTACGGTGTAAACGAATGGGTCAGCGTTGCCGAAAATCGACAGCCGATTTTTAGCCGATTTTGATATTTCGTCAGCCGATTTTGGGATTAACGCTAGCTACACCTAGTTTTCCCGGGGGGTTAGACGTAATAGTACAGCTTGCATGCAAGCTGAACTGCCATACTTCTTGCACGTGTAACCTCTACTGCCATGCTGGCAGCTCAGCTTTCAGCGAACTTACATGATGAAAAACCATGGCAGCTGAGGGGATAGTAATTTGACATAATACAGTTTTCAAGATGGCGGAAAAGAAATGCTGGAGAGAATTTGATAAATTTATTCTGGAAAAAAGAGATTTTCTGGGATCATTTGCATTACATCATTTACCAAAACCTTCCTCTTAATTTTTTCCTTGGTTTTTATCATTCTGCTATTTCTTTTATTGCTATAATTTTCCAATATACGCAAACTTTACGCCTCAATGCCATTTTTAAATGAACTTGCATGCAAGATGATAAGACATAAACCGAACTGCCTTCTGCTGTCAAGTTAAAAACCGCGTTGGAAGGAAGGCTTGGTTGCAAGCTGTACTATCTCGTGTAATCCCCGGGTTAGTGTGCTTTGGCGATCGGATATATTTTGAGCCAATTTCTTGATTGAAAAAGTGGATTTTTCCTCTCGTGATTGTGCGAAATTGATGCGTCGTCGTCGTAGAAAATGAGAAAAAAGTTCGCAACAGAGCACTTATGTCTCTGAAAGAAAGAGCGGAAAAATATATGCGAAATGTAGTAACTGGGGTGTATGTCACCCGAGGGCATGAAAATGGGTTTTCCGGCAACAAAATCGTCCCAAGAAAGTTTTCTGAATCAGGAAAGGAATACACCACTAGATAGTACTATCGGCGAGGACTTTTATGTTGGTTTTGCATTTACGTTCATTCGAGGAGTTTGCATTATTTTGTATAGAATGGAATTTGGAATTTGCCGATTTTTAGCCGATTTTTAAAATCTGTTTTAGATTTTCTAGATTCATTTAGCCGATTTTAGAAATTAATTATTGGCAACACTGGAATTTGTGCATTGATTCTGGTAGCTCACTCTTTCGGACAGGAGCACATGCATTCAGTTTTCTTAGAAAGATCTGAAAATTTTTCTTTAGATTTTTCATGGACTATTTGGGGCGGACAATGATTCCAAAGATTCAGGTGCCTTGGCTGATCTGGGTCGCTAAAGATATTTATAAGCGTTTGGCAAGCATACATTTTGTTCTTAGAAATTTACTTAAACATTTTCTTCGAATTTTTATACACTATTGGTTGGTGAAAACGATCAGTTGGATTGATGCCACTAAAATTGATTCTATAATTTTTCTTCACAATTTTTACGGCAAGACTATAAAAATAAAAACCATTCGCGTTCCTCTGCTTGCGATAGTTGCCGTTGCTTTGCTTGTACTTTCGTATTAATTCAAGTAGTTTCATTTAATTTAACTTCACGTTTACTTTTAATTTAAAGGAGAAGAATAAACTTGCTACACTAGTTAGCGATGGAGGCAGAAATAGTAGCGAAAATGGAAAGCAGAAGACTGATAAGACCATTGACAACTTTTTTCAGAAGAAAGCAAGATCAGTTAAGCTCCATCAAAAGATATATAGTCATGACATATCATGCATTTCTACTCTATTCCTTTGAATGTGAGTCAAATTGCAAGCTCTCACCCTCAGTCAATTACTTCACCCATGACAGAATCGGTTGAGTCACATCTATTTCTACAATCTGTGCACGAGAAGAGAATCTGGATATGAGTCCTTAATGTCTGTCCACTGAGATCGACATTGATATGGATAATATTATCGACAGGCTTTCCATATCAAGCAGAAAATTGGGTTTTGTGATATCTAACTTAAATATGATAAAAAAAAAAATTAAAGCGACTATTTCCAACTTTTTTCTCCCCTCGATCATTTTCGTTGTGACCCCCCCCCCCAGGCTGAAGGTCTGGATACGTGCCTGTTTCCTATATGTAAGTTACCAAATCTGATTTGTTACGCAGATGATGTAAAACAGCATAAATGTATCCATTCTCATTGTGATTGTCTCAAATGACCTGGACAAACTTGTTAAATGGTGTACAAAGAGATCTCTCTGTTTATACGTTGATAAATGTAGGGCAACCATTTTCTATCGTAAACGTCCCTTCGAATGTTGTCTATGTTATGAATTGCAATGCACATTGGTTCCGGGAAATTGCCACAAAGATTCCTCAATATTACAATGTGCAAGTTTGAATGTTGAAGTGGTTTTTGTCATATATTTCTAGAACGGACAGTAAAAATGATTATGAGCAATTTCACAGAATTTCATATGCTGACGAACTTTTCAGTACGCTAAAAACGTCTAGGAGTGATTGTTTTCACACTATACGTAAAAACCCAGAAAAAATATATATGGCAACACGAAGAAAGGGTTGCCCGATTTCGTCCATTTTCGAAATTTCATTTACTATTGCTATGCTATGCTTAATTTTACGTTCTTTTTTTACAAATTCATGCGAGCAGCTGACGCATAATCCACCCTCCGCGATGCAGCTGACGATTTTTTTCAACTTACTGTGATGTCAACTATTCATAAAAAAAAGTTTCAGCCAGCATACTATGACTTTTTCATTTGCAACGCAACTCCCAAGACTAATAAAGGGTTTTCCAATAAGACGTGTCATTTTAATTAGCCCGCTATTTCAGTAGATGTCACTTTTGGAGCTGTCATTTTTTGACATTTGACAATTAGAAACTACCCCATTAAAAAAATGGAACGATACACGATTCAACAACGCATTGAAATTATTAAAATTCACTATAAAAATGGTGAAAATGTGGCAGAGACGGCTCGTAAAACTCGAACATTTTTGGGTCGTCGTGAAGCACCTTGTCGGACCGCAATACAGAAGTTGGTAGAAAATTCGAGCTGTCGGGACAAGTTAGTGATGTGAAGAATAAAAACCCGTGCACGTCGCTCAAGAACAGCCGAGAATATTGCTGCTGTAGCCGGAAGTGTTGAAAAAAACCCAGGTTTGTCCATTCCTCGTCATTCTTTGGAATTAGGCATTCCACAAACGTCATTACACCGTATTTAGCATAAAGATTTGGGTCTTAAGGCTTATAAAGTTCAGTTAACACAAGAACTCAAGCCGGCCGATCATCAACAACGTCGAGTCCTTGCTGATTGGGTCCTTGAAATGCATGAAAATGATCCGGAATTCCATTGAAAACTCATCTTGAGTGATGAGGCCCATTTCCACCTCGATGGCTTCGTCAACAAGCAAAATTGTCGCATCTGGGGCTCGGAAAACCAAGAGTTATTATTGAAAAGCCTCTCTATCTTCAACGTGTGACTGTTGTCTGCGGTTTATGGTCCCGCGGGGTCATTGGACCTTACTTTTTCGAAAATGAGGCTGGAGCAACAGTTACGGTGAATGGATTGCGCTATCGACAGATGATTAATGATTTTTTATGGCCGGAATTGGATGGTATTGATCTGGACAACGTTTACTTTCAACAAGACGGCGCTACGTGCCATACAAGCAACGAAACCATTGATCTTTTACGGTAAAAGTTTCCGGACCGTGTTATCTCTCGAAGAGGTGATCACAATTGGCCACCGAGATCTTGTGACTTAACACCTTTGCGAATTCTTACTTTGGGGCCACGTGAAAGAGAAGGTCTACGCCAATAGCCCAGCGTCGATTCAAGACCTCAAAGATGGAATTCGTGAGGCTGTCGAGGACATAGGGCAGCCACTTTGCGATTTGGTTATGGAAAATTTCATGAAAAGGATATGGTCCTGTAGGCGTGGTCGTGGTGGTCATTTGGCTGATGTTATTTTCCATTATTAACGGCATACCTTCCTCTTTATAATGAAATAAAGATCCGATGATTTATCTCAAAAAATGGCATTTTTCTTTGCATATCAAATAACACCTCTTATTGAAAACCATGTACTTCTCACGCAATTAGGCATTTGCCATTTTTGATTAAATTCATTGCTAATTTTAACCAAAGCTTAAGTGTACACAGAAGATAATAAGTGCCACAACAATTCACAAACTTCAACAATTATCTTCGTAACAAACAGTTGATACTCCAATAAGAAAGCTCCACGCCAAGTAGTGTCGGGAAGCACCTTGTGACAGATACCTGAATAAATAATGAACATGAAGCCACGATTTAAGTAAATAACTATTTTACTTACATCCATGTTAAAGCAAGTCTACACTCTAAGAGGATAGGTTTCCTAAGCGATGTATTTTTGAGGTGGTTTTTTAACAAATTCAGAAGTAAATCATACTTGATTCTATTCATTCGGATTGCTTTGCAAATAAGATCTTCGTCGTGTTCCTTTATATGTTTGAACGTCTTTCCATAAAATCCAAGAGCCTTTCTTTGTTTATACAATAGTCTGACCTACCACCTTCTTCGATTCTTGCTTCTTAATAGTATATAAGCTAAATAACACATTTGCATAACACTTCCTAAAAGCACTGCTTCATCCATTTCATCCATAATAACCACTTTCATATTTCTAAAGCGGAAAAATTTTTAATTAAAAATCAGCAGTAAAAAATTAATTGAAATTTTCTTACTATCAGCTGATCCGGTGATAGATTGTATAGCTACAGCACTGTGTTCGTGCTGAGCAAAAGGTGCGCGAGTTAAAGATAATAAATTTACTTTCAAGAAAAAAATAATAATAAAAACGAATTATATTTTATATATTTCAAGACGTTTATTCCAATTAAAAACTCGTACAAGACTGCCTTAAACCTATTTCGATCATTTCTACTGAGCTTTCCCTGAATTGACAAATTGGCACTTTTTACCTGTTTGTTAAGTTGCAATATGCTGAATTGCGTCTGGGCTATTTGTAACATGAGGTTATTAACATTGGATGAAAGGTGAAAAAACATGTTAAGGTAAATAATTAGGTGCTATCGTAACTATTGGATGAAAGGTGAATAAATATGTTTACGTAAGTAATTATGTGCTATGTACGTATCGTAACTCGCGCCAGAACACCGTGCCAGTTACGAGCCACCGCGCCACATTGTGTGCCAGCCTTGGCCCACCAGAAAAATCTATAATTCAAATTCTTCAGACTGTTGTCAGCCACAACACCGCGATTAATGAATAAAAATTCGAAAGAAAAATGTCCAATTTAATTTCCTAGAAAAAATTAAGGTTTGTCTGCGGTTATTATATATTTAAACACATTATTATATATATTGAAACACATTCACTGCAGTAACTTCGACTTTGCAGTAGCCGTTGCAGTAAAGTCGACTTCACTGCACATGTGTGCCACATTAACTGCAGCGCCTTCATTTTGACAGGCTATTTGACATTTTCTGAAGTTTGTTTGCGGAGCAGTATAAAAATTTAAAAAAATTTTAATATCTAAAATAATTGTAATAAGTAACATTTTTGTACAAAAATATGGACGAAATCGAATTCGTTATTGTTGTATGTGCTGGAATTGGAATTGTAAAAAAACGGAATTTCAGATTTATATTATATATTTTTTTCTAAAAAAGGTTCACATGTTTTGTTTAACTTATTTCTAATTAATTCTATAATATCCGACTGGATTTCGCACCATGTGCTGAAGTCAACATTCGCGTTGTCGACTTGTTTTGCGATACTTTTAAAAAAGAGTTCGACTGGAGTTGCACTTTCCATACTTCCAACGAAAGATGTTGCATTGTCGAGGAAATTATTAAATTTCAAAGTCATTTCCTTCAGAATGACGTCCCGTTGGTTCCCAGTTTTGGGTTTTTGTCCAAACGATAACGGCAAGTTAGAGTTGGAACCTCTCAATGAGGCAGACGAGCTGGAATTTATTGCTTCCGAACTGCCAGCTTCTGGTGTTACATCCCGACATTTACGAGGAGTCGAAATTTGTTGAAAAAATTCTGCAGATTCGTCTATTATTAAATCTTCCCAGGTTGCATCGTTGGTTTCATCATCGGCTTCTTGTTCCTCTTCGTCGGGGTAATTGGTATATGTTCTGTACAAAAAAAAATAAACAACTCCCCATATTTATTATAATTGTCTTTACTTACTCCCTTTGGTACGAAAAGTCTTTCAGGAGATTCAATCCCTCAAAATGCTGCCAATATACTTGGTCGCACGCTTTACTTCCTGAAGGGAGTTTTGTTTTTTTAAATTCCCTTTGAAACCTATCGCGCAGGCTTCGCCACCTTGCTTTTATTTTGGCAACTGAAATAAACAAAATTAAGCAAAAATATCATTTTAAACCGAATATTTTGATCTTATCCGGCTGATCTATTTCTTTGGAAACTTCCACCCATTTTTTTCCTTATAAATCCGGTTTTTATACCTAGCATCCGCTTTGTCGTATAAATACGGATAATTACGCATGGCATTTATTAATTTTTCTTCCATTTTTTTAGAGAATTATCGCAACACAATATACAGCCAGAATTGACGCTAACTAAAAAATGACAGATTGGAAACATTTTATTTTTCTTATTTTTCCAGCAATGCACTTTACAATTCTTTAAGTTATCAGTACTGTAAAAATTGCAGCAACTTTGAAATTTCTCAAAGTCGAAGTTGAAGTCGCATTCACTGCTGCTGCAACTTCATTTATTGTGCCAGCTTAAAGTTCAACCAATTAAGATACCATGTGAAGTCGATGAATTCAAAGTTGAAGTCAAAGTTACTGCAGTGAATGTGTTTCAGGCTATACACCGCATACGAGTGCTTTATAAAAGTCTGTTTAGAAAACTGTGCTACAAAAAGTAAAGTGTTGTTGTCTGTACTACAAAGCTTTACGTGCAAATAACAATTTAAATGCTATTTAGTTTTACTCAGGTTTTATAACTGTTTTATCAAGGTTTTGAAGTTGCTAAATAGTTTTATGGTGATTGTAAGTCATGCCAATTGGTCTTCTAGAATAATTGATTTTATTATGATGTTTTAAAATTTAAAAACCTCCTGGAGAATAGTAATAAAATTATTTAGCATTTAAGTCCATTTGTACTTATAGAAGTTTTATGGATGTCATCAATTCAACTAGGATAAAACCATTAAGCACAAAAATGGGGATTAAATACTACCTACTTGATTTTATTAAGGTTTTATAGCATGCGCCAAGACTATTGTATTAAGCTTTGATAAAACTTACAAATATTAGGAAGCACGGACGGCTACTTTAAGTCAAATTTCAGGGACAATTTGGTCTAGAGAGCTACTGGGCTATGTTGGAATCTATCATAAAACTATTATACACAGAGGTTTTGAGAATGCATTTCAAAACTCTTTCACAAAATCATTTTAAGATTAAGAGACTTAGTAGAGATTTGTAGCGCTAGATTTGATGGGGCGAAAAATTGCTTACATCTTTTAAGAAATCCAAGATATTTCTATGCGGCAACAGAGAAGATATTATCTGTCCAGCTTAACTTACAGGAAATATTTATCCCAAAATGGCTTAGTGACGCTGAATTAGAAGTTAATGCTCCATTAAAAACAAGTTCAAAAGCTAGAATTGGTCTATGACCAATTCTTATGATACCCTAGATGAATGCCCGTATGGTCTCTCATTTGAGTAATTTTGATTTTTTGCATTGGTTTCTCGAATATATTTCTAGAACGGCTCGTCGGACAGAAAAAATGATTATAAAAAATTTTATAGGATTTCTTATTCTGAAGAAGTTTTTAGTACAATAAAAATGTCTAGGACTGATTGTTTTCAAAGTATATGTAAAAAACCAAAATTTTTATATGGCAACACCAAGAAAGGGCTGCCCGATTTAGCCCATTTTTGAAACTTTTTTTGCTATTACTATGAAAACAGAGTGTACTAAATGTCAGCTTTCTACGTCGACGTGTTCTCATGTAGTGTCCAAATATATCGTGGAAAACGAAATTTTTGTATGGCAACTCCACGAAGGAGTTGCCCGATTTGTCTCATTTTCGAACATAATTTTACTTTTTTTTTTTAATGTTCGTGTACAAAATTTCAGCTTTCTAAGTGAACGCGTTCTCGAGTTATCGTGCGCACGGACAGACGGACATGCAAAAATCAAAATAACTTTTAATTTTATGCGGGGGTGTACAATCCATTTTGCTCTACTATCATTATTTCTGTGCGTTACAAACGGAATGGCAAACTTAGTATACCCTATAGATTTCATCTAGGGTATAAAAACGGAAATGGTTAAGTGATGATCTTGCTTTAAAGAGATGGGACAGCTTTGGGATGATAGATTATAAATTAGATTATCAATGGTTAGACGTCAAGAAGAAATCGACAAGTCGAAATAAGTTTCATCGCGGATACATATAAAACTAAATAGATTTATGCAAGGGCAAATAACATTATTTGAGTCTCATTAGACCTAGAACGGTTTTAACTGAGATCAAATAGATTTGAAAAAGAGCGAACAGTTTTATTAGCAACTAAATTAAAGTCAAACAATTTTATTTTGCCTTTACAAATTTAAATATTTAAAATTCTCCAAAATGAAGGAATTCAAATTAGTAAAAAATGCTTCGTACGAACCATGCATATAGGTACTATTAGCCTTGTAAATAGTATAAAAGCATGGTAAAGGTCACAAGCAAGATTTATGTTCCATTGCAAATACATATCCACATACAAGGTACGATAAGTTTTATAATGCGTTTATACAAAACTAAATCGTTTTACTTAATAGCAAATGGCATTATATCAGTCTAGGAGCACTCAGAAATGTTTTACATAAAACCAAATTGATTTACAATAGAATGAATTGTTTTAATTGCAGCCATCCTAAGATCAAACTGTTTTATTACGACTGTACAAGTAGCAAATGGGCTTTAATGTGAAATCGCCATTTTATGTTTAAAATGCATTATTTTTAAATTAATTATTTTCAGGAACTTAAGCCGTTTCAGAACTAGGGGATATCATTTTCAAACATTTTTTCAATTCCGAACGTACTTAAAATAATATCAAAATTAAATATTGTGTAAATAAAAAAAAATATTTTACAATTATTTCTAAACTTTTCCCAATTTTAATTATTTCTGAGGCGCGTTATTATTTTTCGAGCTATCCTATGTGATATAATCAGTAAATTTTCAATCTCTGTAGGATTTGCTACATTAAACTGCACTTAAAATAAAATTGAATTACATTTCAACATATTAAATTATTATAACGTGGAACATATTAATCTATTTGGTTCTGTTATTATTATTATGGATTTAAAGATCACTTTTGTTTTGAAGTTTCAAGTCTAAAAGGTTTGTTGAATAGTATTTCCAATGTCTTTTTATCTTAAAAAAGGATTGAGGAGTAGTTTTATGATGGTTTTGATAACGTTATACGGATAGGTTGATGAGTTCAAATTACGCTTTTAGTTTTATGAAAGGTTTTATAGAGACCTGCAAATCATCGTAAAGAGTAATCCAGATAAGACCAATAAGGCTTTATATAGCTTTAAAAACAGGCCCTCATAGCTTATTGTAGCGTGGGCCCTTTTAGTTTTATAAGAGGTTTTTTATGGTCATATTATTGTTGGCTTGACTATATAGCTATATTACAAGTTTTATGAAATAGTATACAGAACGTTATGTAGCACCCCTTTTATATATAGTTAGTTTTTCGTACCGCTACTGACGAACCGTTAGCAGGAAATAGTTATTCCATCAAAAATTCGTTTGTCTTTTATGAATAATTAAAATTTCTTCAATAATGCAGCATTTGTGCAAAAAAAAATTTGTGAGTAGGGGTGCACATTTTGTTCTAAAAATGGCAAGAACACGTGCTGTAGTGAAATTAAATAAAACATTATATTTGATTATAAAAGTGGATTATCTCGACATAGTATTAGTAAAGATATATATATATATATATGTATAAATTTATTTACAATTGCAATAAAAAGGCTATGTTCTCAGGCAGTGTCCAGATATATAGAGAAAAACGAAATATTTGTATGACAACCCTAAAAGGGAGTTGCCCGATTGGTGACATTTTCAAGCTTAAATTTACTTGTTTTTAAAGAAGCCTGCGTGCATTTCAGCTCTCTAAGTGAACGCGTTCGTGCGGACGGACGAACAATCGGATACGACGAACAACCCATTTTGTTCTACTACCATTATTTCTATGTGTTACAAACGGAATGATAAACTTAGTAATACCCCATAAATTTCAACTAGGGTATAAAAATGATATCTACGCGTCTACGCTCATAAAAATTGTCAGCAGACCAAGCACCCGTTGCCGGCCTTCAAAAATACATAAAAAGTCTACAGAAAAAAAGTCCAGTAAGTTTTTAAGAAAAACTTCAGAGTTTAACTACATCAGGTCGAGGCATCGTTGATTTTATATTAGAGGGAGGCAATGCTAGCTGTGATAGCTAGTCTCGGACGTGGGAGGGAGTGCCGGTTTTTAAATGACAACTCAGCCGATTTAACAATTCAAATATAAAATTTATTAGTACTTCTCTTTCTTAACTAATATCACAAGAACAACTTCAATAAAAATTCACAATTCAAACTTAAAAATTAACCTACAAACTAACATATAATTCAAAAGAAAAATTCAAATAAAAATAACGAAATCCAAATTAAAATTGTATTAATCCTGGGTTTTATTCCTTCTGAAATAAAGAGAGAAGAAATCGGAATTAATAATTTTTCATCAGAATGAAAGAAACAGAATAAGTTTTATGCTGTTGGTGCGTGAGGGCACAAAGGCAGGTAAGTTCTCTGCTTGTACGTGAGGGCACCAGGGTAGCAAAGTGCTAGAAAGGCGAGTCAGATTAGTCTCTGACTAGAGTTTGCGCGTGCGCAGACGTGTAGCAATATGCTACCTTAAAAATTGCAGATTAATCTCTGCGCAGAATTATTCTTCTGCTTATGCGTGAGTAGGAATATTGCAGATTAGTCTCTGCGCAGAATTATTCTTCTGCTTTTATGTGAATAGGAATATTGCAGATTAATCTCTGCGCAGAATTATTCTTCTGCTTGGATGTGAATAGGAATATTGCAGATTAATCTCTGCGCAGAATTATTCTTCTGCTTAGGTGTAGGTGGGAAATTTGGAATTAATAGGATTTTCAGATTAATCTCTGAAATATAGAATTAATCTTCTATAATGAGGTTGGGAATATTCTTGTGCTTAGATTAGTCTCTAAACCAGATGAACTCTGGACCAAGAATGATTTTCTGCTGCGGCTCGTCGGCTTTTATAGCCGCCGCATCCAGTTATGAGCTTTCGCCTCTCGGTGTTGCCCTAGCGACGTTTATTGGATTTGATGACTGAGGCGAAATCAAATGATTTGACGTAATGTCACAATGTGACATTACAAAATGTAAATATACAGAAGGGATGTATAATTTAGGTAAGTTTATGATATTTTTGTACAATTTTGTTGAAAATAGTAATAATTTTATATATTTTAGATCAAAAATCTGTTCTTTGGAATGTTTGGACGTCACTGGACCAAAGGATGGAAGTTTTCATAAGTCAGATAAGTGGTTTTCTTTTAATTTGTATTAGTCTTGTTCTTTGTGTTTTCTTTTCCTTTTTCTTTTAGGAAAAAATATTTCGTCGTGGGAAGAATTAGGAATGTGGATGGGATTTACATCGAGGGATCATCAACGTGTATGTGTGGCCCAAACACTAGCTTACCCTTTGGTTACGTCATCAAGTGGAGGCATCTTCGATTTTATATACTACAATATTCTCACTCCATGTGAATAACACAGAAAACTCGTATCAACACCAAAATGTGGACATATTCGGGTTGGGTATCTATATTATACTCCATAATTGATTGGAGTAGGTATAATATACTATAGATATAAGATACAGCGTTTCTGTTCCGATCAGTTGGAATCTCGATATTTTCATTTCATTTGGATTATTGTCGGCTGCATATATGCTGAAGAAAAAGGGCATTCATAAATAGTTTATCTGCCCAGACACAACTTGTTGAAATGTCTTCAGCCAGCGAATTCTGAAGAAATATGATCGATTAAAATTCTAATACAAAATGAATTCTTACCTACATTGAAAAATTTATACGAAAAATTCTGGTTCGTACATATGATACATTTAGCCGAAATTAGTGAGTTAGTGAGGTTTGCTCCGAGCTCTTGACATATATCACTTTGTTAGTATACAGCCGACGATATCTTGTCGGTGCTAAGAAGTCTCGAATGGAGGAATAGACTTCATCTTCCTCCTTATAACGAAAAATTAAATTTAATACAACATCCTACGCTTAAAACTCGCAGGAAAATATGTGACATAAGCTTTGTTTTTCAACTTGTGAAAGGTAACATCGTCGGCATGCCTTTGATGCTTGAGAAAATTAATTTCAATTCACGAACTCGACACTAAGTTAGGTTGGGTAAGAGGGGTGCCGCAGGACAACTAGCCTGCATCACTTAGATCTCTAGTGGATCCATTGTGGTCCTATGTCCCATGGGATAACCTTTTCAAGCCGCCCCATATCAATCCTGCTTCCCTTAGGGAACTCAAGATATCTCCAAGACTCTTTACCTAGATCAATCCTGCTTCTCTCAGAAAACTCAGGATATACCTAAATTCTTTGTTTTGTAGCTGCCCCAGACTTGAAAAGAAGTAGCTACCCCGTAGTCTGCTTCTTTTATTCATCAGAGCGGGGCATTCGCAAAGCACGTGTTGGGCGGTTTCGATTTCCTCCGAGTCCTTACAGCTCCTGCAAAAATAATTCGACACTATCCCCAGTCTCCTAGCATGCTCACCTATGGCCTCCTCGACACTATCAATGTCCATATGGACACTTTGAGCCTAGGTCTAGAATGTGGTGCTGTACTTTCAATTTGAGTTTCCTTTCGATTGATTTTCATATTAATAAGTCCCAATTAAGAATAATCTTTAATAAAATTGTTCTGTAGTATAATTTAATTTAAGTATTTAAGTAAATATCACTATAGGAAATTTAGCGAAATAAATAAACAAATGTATTTTTCTGATTTCTTTCTTTTTATCTCTTCTGTTCTCCGCATTAATTTATATTATTTGTCTAATGATAGATACATTAACCAATTGCTTTATCTATAAGTACTCATATAAGATTGTGGATCTTGTGTATCTACTTTTAGGGCCGTAAACACCAGCCAGCATAATCCATATTCACGTGTAATGCACAAACACCAACGAAGATTACTGGTGATTTAATCCATCGTGTTACACCGGTGTAATATTTTATCAGAGATTTTTCGGGGGTAAAATTACTATTCGTGGATTATTCCGAATAGATGACGGATGAGCAAAATTTGAATTTAAGTGATGATTACAGCAGGCAACAAAGAATAGCACATTTCCGTGGCAACGATATTTCGGTTAGATGTACTGATCTTAAATTCTTTCTCTACTTAAATTTTAATATTTTAATATTATGAAAAAAAAATAAAACTGAAAATTAAATTAATTTTGTTCATTATATTGCTTATTCAACATTTCTTATTTTAAAACATAATACTCTCTTATTTCGACATACCGAAAATATCCGAAAGTAATGCCACATAAGCAAAAAACTCGTTGTTTTACACGAGTTGGTGTTTACGACCAAACCAAGCAGGATTACTCTCGGATAGGAATAATCTTTACGCAGGAAATAGGATTCTCCTCGTTGGTGTTTACGGCCCTTAATCTATATAAATAAAAATGTAAATGTTCGTTGGTTCAAAATCTTATATCTTCGAAAGATAGATTGATTCTACCAGCAATTTTATCCTAAAATGACTGCAACATTGCTACAAACTAGAAGAACTGCTTATTCCGCTTTGAAAATCCCATTGAACATGCAATTCATAGAAACTCCCACGTGCAACATTTCCAAAGCATCCAGCATGGGAAAAGTATTGCAGAAATGCAAACTAATACCACATTCACAAACAGAGTGGGGCAGAGTCAGCTTTGAATCCAGAGCGAAGCTGTTCACTATACAGCGCAGAGTGAAATTCGAGCTTTGAAATAAAACGTGAATATCTCTTGTTTTTTATTAGCATTCATAAAAATACATTAGATCAGAGAATAACATTAAAACATGTTAGTTATGATAAAATGAATTTTGGAGCTTTTTCCGCGCCATCTAGTAGTTCGATATTTCAGTTTGTAAGCTTTCGGAAATGGCAGCGTGAAAATAGAATAGAATCTGTACTAAAATCTACTCTGCATTATGAATGCGGTATTATTGTTTGGGACAAATGCACACTAGCGCACAAAACATCGCTCCAGGCTCTTGATTGATCATTGCAAGATTTCCGTGGAAATATCAGACCATTTGGGAACGCATTAATATTGCTTGCAGGAAATTTCAGGCAAACGTACATAATTCCTTGATCGACAAAAGCGGACAAAATAAATGTTTACCTGAAATACTCTACTTTGAGGCGTCACGCAAAGACGTTAAAATTAACTACAAATATGCGTGTCCAGCTACAAAACGATCGATCAGCTGAAATATTTTCACATCAATTGCTGGAAATTGTAAACGGAAAGCTGCCGATTCATTGGCATCAATACGAATTTCATTTCCTCATAACTTCTGCAATTTAGTGACGTCAAAAGAAGATTTGGTTGAAAAAGTATTTGCCAATATTCAAACCAATTATAAGAATCACGTTTGGCTGAGTGAACGAGCTATTCTTGCGACCAAGAGCAAAGACGTCTAGGAACTTAACAATAATATTCAGTCTAAAAACATTCAAAGCAAGGCAGTTACATACAAGTCCATCGTCCATCGAAGCAAATGATGCAGATTTTTTGAATTCACTCTATCTGCCAGGGGTGCCACTGCACGTATTATTACAATTGAAAATTGTCGTGGCAATTATCACGTTGTGAAATATCAACCAGCCAAGCTTTTCAATGGAACGTGGCTTACAGTAAAAAAAATTAATGTAAGCCGTCGTTGAAGCAACAATCTTGACAGGATCTATCAAAGGTGAAGATGTTCTCATTCATCAACAAAGCTCAGGTCTTTAGAATTGTCCGGTTTAGATTTAGACACGGATTGCTTCTCACATGTACAATTATAGAAGCATTTCGGATGTACTCCGAAAATATTCTATAAAAGTATGGAATCAATATGCTCAAATACCCAGTTTATTTCGTTTAATACATTCATGTCCTGCGACGGGAAGGTATATAAGGTGGCTATATATTTACTTGCACACCTTACATCTGCATGACCTGTAAGATCGAAGGAAGCCTTCCTTATTAATTCTATGAAAGGTGAGAAGAAGCATTCCATATAAATTCTTTGGAAGGTGAAAAGAAGTCTTCCTGATTAATTCTTCTTCTTACTTATTAATTTCCTTCTTAAGGTGTTTCCTTTCAATTCTGTGGAAGCATTCATTGTGCCATCTCAGAAAAATGTACGAAAACATTAAGAATTTTCCGGAAGGTTCGACAGAACCGTTCAATTTATAATCTCTGGAAAGTGAAGGGAAGCACAATCTATGTTTTCACTGAGAGATAACTGGAAAAACTCTTCCTGCTTTCTTAGAAAGGCATGGAAAATAAACGCCGTTTCACTTATTCGTATCTCGCACTTAACTGAAAATAATTTACTTCTTCTTCTAAAGTAATACACAAATCAGAATATTGTCCATTTGACTTTTCCTTCCTCCATTGTTCTTAGAAAAACAATGAAACTATATGACGCATTTTCGCACGCACTCCCTCGAACTAGCATTTGCAAATATAGTCACACGAGTTTCTATCTCTTTTCGATAACAACATGAATGAATATATTTACTATTCATTACACCTTAGAATATAGAGCAAACAGGAATGGTGATAAGCCAGATTTCGGGTAATGAATTCTGGTTGTGTTGGTAGTCCATGTTTTACATGTATTTACACGCCGTCCCTATTCTAAGCAAATTGTCAATTTGCAAAAAATAAACAAGTGCAGTTGCCCGAAACATGATTTCCGTAGTTTATAATCCAATTTATATTTGCAAGCACTGACCGAGCACTTCATTTCTGTTTTTCGTAATTGATATGAAGATTTTAACAGGCACTAGTGGCATTATAAAACTTTACACTAAATAAACTTCAAAGATAAACAGTTTTGAAAAAAACTGATTCTGTACTTTTGTTAAATTTCACAAAAGAATTTTAGATTGCATAAACCTGTTCACAAAACAAAAGCACATTTGACAATCGTGCACTCAGCTTTGACAATTGTTCCTTCCTGCATCTCACTTACTCCTATGTATAGTGTCCTGCTCTTAAAATAATTACGCTCAAGTGCACGATTTATACATGATTCAGCCATTCCTGTTTGCTATATATTCTAGTTATTATACCCTCTGTCTTCTCCAAGTATTCTCCGAAAGGTACATAATGCTTATGGCAGCCATGGGCTATCGATATCTTGATATTCATATTTAGATATTAAAGGACCCCTGACAGACATAAAAGATGGCATTGATGTGACAAACCCTACTTTGACATTTGAATTCAGTTGACAGATTTTTAAGCACAAATTGGAAATGGAAGTTGGAAATTTATTAGCTTTAATGCAGGATAATGGCTAATTTACATTACTCCAACATTGCTAGAAAACAGAGTAAGTAGTTTACCCTTATCTGAAAATACTTTAGAACGATAAAGACAAAACTTAATCCATCAAAATTTTGCTGAGTTAAATGTCAAAATCCCCGACGAAGGGGAAATTTTTGCTGCCATAATAATAAATAAATTTTGCTATTATGGCAGCAAACTCATACATATAACTACAAGCGTGTACGAATATAATTGTTTGCACGCAAACAAATTAAATATATTTGAAGCAAGCTTATAGGTATCAAATATGTTTTAGATTTTGTTCATGTTTGCGATAAATATCCAGAAGAAGATAGCGACAAGAGGTTTGTATAATTAATTGAATGGAAAGTCAAATAATGTAAACTAAACCATATTTTTTTAGATCTCTATGCGGGCATTGGCAGAGAGGCGGGGAAGCCTCAAATAATTGCACTGTACTACGGAATCTCGGAGCTAAATGTGAATTTTTAGGAGTGTTAAGCAATTCAAACGAATTCCGATTTCTCGCAGACGATTATAATAACAAAAGCATTACAACGAAAAAGTGTCCGAAAATACAACAGGATCCCATATTTTCTTCAACAAAGTCAGTAGACCAAATCTCGTACAATAATTTGCACAAACCAAAATTTTCCTATCCTGAAATACAATGACTTCAGAAAAATCGATTTGGAAGAATATAAGTGGATCCAATTCCAGGTGATTATTTTGCAGTTCATTTAATTTATCAGGTAATCAAATATTTGAACAATATTAAATACATAATAGGCCCGTAATCCTCACGAAACAACCCTTATGATTGACGATATTGTCCAATACAATAATAGTATACACGGCTCCATTAGAACATCATTAGAATTGGAAAAACCGAGAGAAACGGGCCCTGTTTTAACTAAAAAAATAGATTACATTTTTTTCTCTAAAGACTTCGCTTTGTATTTCGGTTGGAAGGATCTCAAAACTGGAGTATGTAAGTTGAGGGAAAGAATTCAGAATAAGTAAGTTTTTAATTTTTTTAATTGACATTCAATACCCTAGGAGCTAAAATTTTATTACAGGGATTGCTGTTTCATTTGTATCTGGGGTAGAAAAGAGGAAGAAATTGTTCAGGTTTCTTTATTGCTTAAACTAACAATTTGATGAAATGTCACAAGTGACACTACGCTATAAAAGAGTGGGAAATATTGTTTTTACAGCCGATCACCTCTTCCTTTTTTTCTAATAGTGCAATGTACATAATAAGACCATCTAACTCACTTTGTCAGTAAAATCGCATGTTTGAATAATGTAAATCAATCATTAAGGGCATCAATAAATTGTATATATCCGACAAATTTCGTTATATAACGAATAGTTGATAACGAATCGAATACCCCGTTCGTATTCTTGAACCTCATCGTTATAAAGTCGAAGTGGTGAAAGAGTTTTTCAACATAACGAGTGTGGTAAGATTAAATCTGTCAATTTACATATTGAATATTGTCAGCTGTTTCATGTTTTAAAATATAATTTGTAAAAAATGGCCAGCTTCAGTGAATTGTCATTATTGTTTGCGTCTGAAATCGTTAAAGAATCTATGGACTATCAATTAATCATTTCCTGCACCTTTAATTCAACGCTAGATAAAAAAAATTTTGCAGGAGGACCTCCACCAGTGCCATGCAAATGTTTTTTTTGCCGCCGCACATTTTCCATTCACCACACATTTTAAATCCTGCTAACTTTGGAAATTTTCTATTATTTTCTGATTTTATTTTGCCACAATTCCGTGGAATCTTTTGAACTGCAAGAGTTATCGTATTTACCAAATTTCAGTTATCGGGTTTTCCTCTAAAAACTCAATTAGTTTAGTTATTTGAGCATATGAAATTTTCGCACATCTTTTATCTCCCATTATCACCCGTAAAGTAGCAGCTGATTCACTCGTTAAATAACGAAGTGTTTGCGTGCGTTAGAGAACGTATTCGAATTTCAAGAATACCACATGTGTCGATTCCGAAAGGTTTTGACAGTATAACGAATACGGAATGTGCCTTCGTTATTCAAGAATAGGCCCTTGGTGCGAAAAAAGAAAAAAAATGCGTTATCTTGCAATAAGGTCCTGGTTGAAATGTAAAATGTATCGGCGGATCAATTCCCAATTTTGTGTGGTACGAAGAAAACTGGTCGAAAGTTTTTAATTTTTTTTTTTGCGTTATTTTTCCCGTGAAGTGAACATTTTGGTTCTTTTGACTCCATGTTCACAAAAAGTGTTCCGTTCTTCTTCTTCTTGTTCGCTTTCTTGAGAAAGCACAGATATATTTGTGTTTAATTTGACACATTATCATATTGTGTATTATTAACAACTAGAAAGCGCAACGTACGAATGAGGGTATACCCAGTAATTTTTGGCGGATATTGATATCTAGAAATCTAGTCTACACCAGCCCAGTGATGCCAACTTGTAGATTTTATACATAGATATAGGGATAATTTTCAGTTTTAGGAATTTAGGGATAAAAGTTTCAAAAATGGCGATATCCAGGGATATTTTGTTCACTAAAAGTTTCTAATAATTTATTTCCTCCAAGCTACAGAGAACTTCTGCAAATTGAAGAAACACTAGCACTAGCACTAGCTAGCACTATTAATTTGCATGTCAATGTCACATATATTTGCTTTTAATACCCACCTCCACTCTACTCTTCTGTTGTGTAAAGAAAATTTCCAGTTTGGAAAAATGCCATAGTTCGGATTGGTCGTTGTCAGATATATATTTTTAATTGTGTTATGGAAAAAAAAGCTCTCCATTTCTCTGTTTCAAGTTCAGTACGACAGCAAGATGCACCACAAGAGAAACTAAAATCGAGAAAAGATCTTTACGAAAAGCAAAGTTTCAAGAAAAATGGCTTTGTGATCCTGAATTCAAATGTTTTTAATATTTTTATTGTGCTTTAACTTTTACTTTTTATAAAAATCCATTTCAAGGTTGGATTGCAAGATGAGAAAAATAATCTAGCATGTTTTTGTTTGAAAGGTTATGTTTCGTTAAATTTGTGGTAAGAGCAAATTGCAGAGATATGTTGCTACTAAAAAGCATCAGATATCTATTGGTGGAATTTAGAATGTTAAACCAATATCGCATTATTTTCTGGTTCGTCTAAACAGAATGTATAAGTCGCTGAAGCTGAAATAAATTTGGCTAACTTTTATGCGCGGCATAATGTATCATTTTCAATTGTTGATTATTTGTCACCCTTGTTAAAGGATATATTCTCTAATTCTCGAATCGTAAAAGATATGCAGCTTGGTCGGACGAATATTACCAAAAAAAAAAAAAAAAAGCAAACAAAACGTTTAATTTGCTCCAGGAAAATGTTGACCTTTGACTTATAATTAAACAATATTGCTAATTAGTTTTGTGGAAGATTTTTATGCTCATCTGTTATTGTAAAGTTATTGCAACAATTATGCGATCTTATTTTATTTTTCTTTTGTGTCTTTACATCAGTTACAACAGAAAATATACGCTCCAATTCAGCATTTGAATGAGATAAACTCAAAAAACGTCTGGCTAATTTCGCGATATTTTTGAATTTGCATTTCACTCTAGCAGAGCGTTTACATTCTATACAAAAACTGCCAAAATTCTAAAATGTCCATATTTTCTAAATTTTGGCGTTGTGCTGCATCAAACTCTCAAGCGATTGTTTATTTTATCGTTGAAGATGTATTCTTTGTTACTTGTAAGAATAAATATGTGAATTAATAGATAAATATATAAAATTTATTTATGAAAACACAAAATAATACTGGGTTTTTTTTATTTTCGAGTTAAGCCAATTATTTAGGGAATTCTATGCATTTTTTCTATCGAAACTCAGGGATTTTTCCAAGCGTCTGTTTGGCATCACTGCACCAATCGCGTATACAGGGCTCAACCCCCCAAACACCATCACACCTCCGCAGTGAATTGAATGTCGGAGTATAACATCACAATTTTCGTATGGTACGGACACAATGTGTAGCTGACGCTGACGATTAATGCTGGTGCTATTACGCACTTGGGACAGCTAGCGCTGGAGTGGAAATAATAGTCATTCGTCCGCAGCTCTTCGTTTTTGAAACGTGTACAAATTTTTTAGAATTTTACCTATCACAGGATCCCAGCAGTGACACCATCAGTGAAAGAATAAATGCTCTCATCAATTAAAATGACTGATATCATCACTTACATTTACATTGCGATGTCATAGGGCAGTAGTCATTATGGCTACTTTCTGCATTACGTATGAATCAGGGTTTTCACTGATTACAAAGTATGCAGTCCTCATTAGTGAAATGAACATTTCTTCATTGAAGTTTTCATTTATGTCCTGTAAAGTGGACACAGGTGGCTATAAAACGTAAGATAAAACATTTGATTTCCTTTAAAAATTCAAATACGAAAATAGTTTTCCATATCTGCACTGCTCTATTAAGTTTCCAACATGAACTAAAATTAAACTATGATTCTCCGTCCTAAAACCGGCCTTATGGCTGACTTCACTCACTGTCTGCCTCTTATTATTTTTACATGCTAAGATGCACGTTGCAATGTCCCCTATGGACAGATGCAAAGGTATTAAGGCTTGCTCAGGAGAGGGTGTGGGTCGATAATAATACCTTCGAGGGCGGCTTAACCACGAAACCGATATATCAATAAAAGCAATAAAAGCCCCAAAGAGCTAAATTTAATTTTTATAATTTTATTCGGCCAAAAAAAAAGAAATAAATTCAAAAGCAAAAGTTCGTTTTCCTAATTAATACGGTACATTAAGAAATTAATTTGGAATTCACTTATTATACATATATATCTATATACTTTATACTCGGATTGCCAACCCGCCACACGTTAAATAGCAGCAAAAAAAAAACAAAAAAACGAAAATATACATCACAATAAAATTAAAGGTTCTTATCTGTCCTTACCATGTGCTCCTCTGATATGCCTACTATCCTGGCTGTATCTGCCACTTTCCTCCTTCTGACCACTATTTCAATTTTTGTTTTTGTTTTAATTTTTCATAATTTACTTATTTTCTTTTGTTTTAACTTTTCTTTTTAACCCTTTTTTTTTGTAATTTGAATACTTAATACTTGACACTTGATACTTGCTCTCGACTCTCCTACGCCTCAGCCAGAAGTGTCTGCCCGCCAAAAAATAATAATTCCATGCCTGATTTTCTGCTTTTAGTTTTAGCAGCGCCAAACTCCCCAAAACTATATGGATGATGTTTGGTCAATTGGCTCTCATGCTGATCTCGTCTGTTTATACCGGTGATTTTAATTATTTTTAGAGCAGCTTTTAACTATTTTCCTGCTAGTTCGATAGTTCATTTTAATTGTCAATTATAATTATTATTTTAGCATTTTGTGCTCACTTTTCCTTTGAATAGTTTGTTTTAGCAGGCTTTAGCCATTTTCTAGTTTAACATTTCATTTTAATTAAAGATTATAATTATTATTTTAGCACTTGGCTTAAGGCTGATTCAAACTCACGATGTACATATGTATTATGGAGATTAAGTGTTCTCTTATACTGTCTTTTATTTATTCATTTATTTTATTTATTTTTATTTTATTTATTTTACTTATTGATTTATTGATGTAGTAGAGTAGATTATACTTTTTCTTCACAACAAATTTCGTTGTTATTTATTTATTACTTATGCATCTTATTTTGTCACCCAGTCTTCGTTAGGAAAGTTTTAGATAAGGCCGAACAATTTATGCGAAATGAATTTGAATCTTTCTTTGTACGAGCACCTGGAAGACATGTTCAGTACGAATGTACTATATTGGGCACACTTCAAAATATAGAATACGCATAGGGGATTGACAAAAGCGAATATAGGTGCAGAGAAAATAATAAAACTACTACTGAGTAAATATGAACTACTGATGTGTAACGAAAGAAAATTTCTATTGATAATAACTAATAATGCTAGTACTGCTAGCTAAGGTGAACAGATATTATCTACAAATACAAAATACAACGTTAGTGATCAAAAATACCAACGATTAAATTACTACAGGAATGCATTTTCAGAATTATTTTAAACATCGAAAAGTAAGCAAAGTTAACTACATAATGATAATGCCCATAATTTAGGATATATGTACACATATCTGGCAAGGAAGTATTACTTTACTACTGATGCTATAGGTGAAACTGAATGTTCCAATGGTAGCGACTAATGTTTTGGATATACATATGTACATATATTTTACAAAGGACTCGAATGGTGATCATCCTCCGCTGACACGAGCTTCCCAGGTTCGTTATTTCGCTTTGCATCAATTTTATAACAGATATGATCTTTGATATATCCCGTTGGTTTCATAAACCCCAACATAGTTTGCCATGATTGTGACCATAGGCCTTAGTAAGATGGCCATCGATTAAGTATTTCGTTACGGGGCTCCCACCTCCCATCTCCATGGTATACTTTCAGCAGTAATGATAACAGTGGCCGTTTCCGCTGGTAAAGGCTAGCGTATCTCCGACTGAAAGTTATCTCCCCAGTGATTTATCCTGAAAAAAATATATTTAAAAGCATCAAAAGCTCTAAACAAGGTGGCCTTAAAAAACAGCTATATTTTATCCACACATCCCCCGGGACTATTACAACGTGTCATTTCACAGAAAGAAAGACCAGTTGCTCACTTACTTTCTGCATTACCATGAGGTGACTTTTTCTTCTATTACATTTTCATTATGTTCATTTAGTCATAAATGAGATTTTCATGATCCGGATGTTCGCTTCTTGGATGGTAAGTAATTTAGGAATACATTTTTATTTTAGTGTTTGATTGTTTAGGAAAAGGCACGCAATGCTTAACAGCCCAGTTATTATGATGCTTTCATATTTTTGTTGCACCGATTACTCCTATAAATGAAAAAGGATTTGAAAGTGTTATTGTGTCTAAGAAATTGGTCAGCGATCAAAAAAAATTTTTTTTCTATCGAATTTTCCAACATAAAATCTATGACAGTATAACTAGATTGGGAGCTCACAACAGAAATACGTCATACCCCGGTTAACGTTGCCCCGAACAACGTTGTTTCGCTGTAACGTCGGTCCGCTATGATAACCATACCTGTAACGTTCTGTTGCTTCGCTGTAACGTTTTTTACACCTTTTTTCTATACTAATGCTAAACAGACGGTGGTATTTGAAAACTTGTTTTTGTACATTAATTTTCATTTGTTTCCAATTGCTGAAGTTTGTTTTAGTTATTGTTTGTCCAAGAATAATTTAGCTAGTTATGTTTGGTGTCCTTCTTTTCATATTTAGTAGGACATATTTTGTTTAATTTATATATATTTTATTGTAACTATTCAAGTAAGTATATTTTATATATGTATGTAAGTAGTCACCACTACTCAATTTCATATTTTATTGACAGTATGTATATATCATGCTAGTGCGAAGAAAACGAAAAGAAATCATTTAACTTTAAAGGTTAAACTAGATGTCATCAAACGGGTTGAAACTGGTAAAGGAGTAGCGGATATAGCAAAACATCTTGGTATTCCACCAACATCTATAAGAACCATTATTAAAGATAAGGACAAATACAAAAAATATGTTATAGTTGCAGTACCCATTGAATCATAAGCGATAAAATCTAGAAGCACTATCATGGTAAAAATGGAAAAGCTTTTGTTGGTATGGATTGAAGATCAGACTCAACGTAACATGCCTTTAAGTCAAATGTTAATTCAAGAAAAGGCTCTTCATATTTACGATGATTTAAAAAAAATAAACGGGGACACTTGCGAAGGAGAAACGTTCAGTTCAAGCCGTGGTTGGTTTGATAGATTCAAAAAAAGATCTGGTATTCACAATGTTAAATTGTTAGGAGAAGTAGCTAGTGCTGACAAAGAAGCTGCATTCGAGTACCTATCCGAACAGATTTAAAGAAATAGTCGAAACAGGGTGTTACAGTCCCCAACAAGTATTTAATGTTGATGAAACTAGACTATTCTGGAAAAAAATACCAACCAGGTCCTTTATTGCGCAAGATGAAAAGTTAATTTCTGTACATAAGCCTGCAAAATATAGGCTTATTTTACTGCTTGGAGGTAATGCCACAGATGATTTAAAGCTTAAACCAATGCTGTTTTATCACTCCCTAAATCCTAGGGCTCTGAAAGGGTGTATTAAGAACATATTGCCAGTATTTTGGAAGGCAAATAAGAAGGCTTGGGTTACTAAATCAATTTTCCAGGAATGGTTTGTTGAATATTTTTGTCCTACAGTCAAAACGTATTGTACCCATAACAATCTGGCAAATAAAATATTACTGATACTAGATAATGCTCCTGGCCATCCAAAAGACTTACTATCTGAAGATATGGTTAAAGTTGTATTTTTGCCCCCCGAATACAACATCATATTACAGCCTATGGATCAATGTGCAATTGCTAATTTTAAGCATTATTATCATAAGAAGTTTTCATTTTCCCAAGCTCTAAATGCCACTGACGGTGACACTGGCATGAATCTCAAACAGTTTTGGATAGAGTTTAATATATTAAAAGCAATCAATTTAATTGAACAAGCATGGAATGCAGTTTCGCTAAAGTCCATGCACGGTTCTTGGAAAAATCTATGGCCAGAATCCGCTGATGATTTCAGAAGCTTTGTAGAAACTACTGCTGATATTCAGGAGGAAATTGTGTCACTGGGGAGACGTCTGGGTTTTACCGATTTGGATAAAAATGATATTGCGGAGCTAATTAAATCTCATAATACTGAATTAACAAATGAAGAACTAATTGAATTGGACAAAAACAATTTGGAGGATAAAAAAGATGATACGGATGGAGCTGAGGGTAATATTTTTAAAATGGAGGAATTTAAGGATGCATTAACATATCTTGAGAAAGCTAAAGATATATTTGAGAGGTATTATCGAATATTAGAACGATGCTCCAAAGTAAACAGAGAAATTGATAGTGCGGTAAGATCTTATAGAGAGTTGTATTATAACAAAAAGAAGCCTTCAGTATACAGGTTACATTGCATCAATATTTTAATAACGCGCCGAGGAACGTTGAACCAACGACTAGCCGTGGGTCATCCGCAATAACTATTTTTAGTTATTCATGCGAATCGTCTGAAGAGAGCATGTAAGCTCAATAAATGTTTTTTTATTACTTTTAATTAATTTAATAAAAAAAATTATTTTTTGAATTTTATTTTCTTATTTATTTTCCCTATACTAATAGTAATCAAGTATTTCTTCAAATGAATTTAATAATTTTTTCAGGTTTGAATGAAATGACATACCTACTAGTACATACTATATATTTTGTATTTTTATATTTAATTAAACAAAAAATTGATTTTATTCTAATAAAGAATTAAAATCTAATTTTCACAATCTTTATTTTTTAAATCCCTAATAAATGCCCCAATATTTCTTAATTATGTAAATTGGTATATTAGCAGTATTTTTTCTATCAGAATATTTAATTGTCCCGTATAACGTTTTTTCGGTTAACGTCGAATTTTTCTGGAACCATTTAACAACGTAAACCGGGGTATGACGTATACAAACTGACTTGACGAATTTTGATTTAGGGTTCTTGCAGTAGAACCCTAGTTCCTTGCAAATTGTTCTTAAGAATTTTAATGAAGAAATATTCACCGACAACGGTCTAAACGAATTGGTGGATTAATTCTAGTGGTTCACTCTTTCGGACAAGGGCACAACACTGACTTATAACAATGGACTGAGCGATTTGCTATTTCATGTGGCCCAAAAAATATTGTGTTTCTGTATACCACCGTTAGAGCACCCTTTAAAACGATTACATAAAAAACATGTAAAACTCAACCAATCAGATGAAATTTTACACCTGTAAATCGAATTTAATTAACAAAATGTATTTTCTTGTGTCCAAGTGATATTTTAATCGCTTATAAGGAATTAAACTCATTCCGACTTTAATTTTCAAAAGTTATTCTTAACTGAATCCTGTGTATGGACAAGAGAGACGGAGCATGGCATACCTTACCTTATTCTTTCTGCCGTGATTGCATCTGCACTGCAGCCAACATAAAAACATCAAATGGCATAAGAAAACGTTTAGTAAGAAATATTTTGTGTTGGTAGCTTCAACTCTGCCATAGGGCGAAAGAGAAAACTGTAAAACTTGTGCCATTTTTTCCTATAGGAAAATGGCAGTATGCTTAGTCCATTGCTATAAGTCAGTGGGGCACAGGCATTCAGTTTTCTTAGAAAGATTTCGCTGCCTTGGTTGATCTTAGTCGCTAAAGATATTTATGAGCGTTGGCAATCATACAGTTTGTTCTTAGAAATTTACTTGAAAATTTTTCTTTTGAGCTTTTAGATACTATTGGTGGCTGAAAACCATCAGTTCGATTGATTCGAGTGCCGCTAAAATTGATTCTACAATTTCTCTTCAGAATTTTTACAGCAAAACATAACAGAACCAGAAAAAAACTCATTTCAAGAATTGGAAAATTTTTTCAGACCATACTTAACACTTCAGTCGGAATCTAAAAACTTCCTTGCTGATATCATACTTTAAATTGTGCTTATACAGTGAATCAGTTTACTGTCTATTAAATTTAAGTCTGTAAGCCTCTGTAAGCTAATTAAACTAAAAATTCCGCTAAATTCTCAACTTGTACCTTTGTATAATATGAAATAAACTCAAAAATTGTACAAATGTGGCTGGCAATCCTATGTTCCCCATCATCCATTAATCCTACCTCGAATGTAAACCGAATATAAGACACTGTTCGATGAAAACATCGTGTAAATTTGCCCCAAATTTACCCGGGGTTTTGTGCACTCATCGAACAAGTTTTTAAAACACCGGGTAAACCTAATGTAATGACATTTCTGTGACAGTTGTCCTGAGGATAATTAATTGTAAAAAGTTATTTATAAAATGGATGAAGACAAATAAAATGTGCTCTAGCTATTCTTCTATTTCTTTTTTTTTTTCTAATTTTTGCTTAGTTTTGCTCAAGAAGTAATTTATATGTCCCAGTCAGCAACAAATTGCAAGTGACAACTGTCAAACCATTACCCCGAGAAATTGTTGGTGTAAGCTCGGTGTAGCCCAGGTTTTTAACAAAACAAGATAGTCTAGTCCGGTGTAGCTCTAGGTTTACACAGTGTTTTCATCGAATAGATCTAGTAGGTATAATCACAGAGTTACCAGCAAATTTTTTGTATGCCTACCCAGAGTTTTTTTGAAACCGTCTCAAATTTTAGTGGTTTTAGCAGAGAAGATTCATATTGAAAAGCAGCAAAAATAAAAAACTAATCTCTAATATAATTTAAATTGTTAATTTGTTATCATTGTGTTAATAATACCAGAGATTTGCAATTTCAATATTGCATTTTGCGCTCAACTCTATATATTGAGAAACAGCTCGGTATACACTCGGTTACACTCAGTATGTAGTACATTGGAGCTCAATATTGAAATTTCGAAAAACGGACCCCGTATACGAGTTTATTGCAATATGACCCTAGTTATAAACCATAATCATTTAATACATGAACCCTTTAGAACCGAATTTAATACTGCAATGTTAGCTACAACTTTTTCTGAAATTAAATATTTAACACTTTTGTCAAATTGAAGGTTCTATTTTGTTTTTATTTTTCATATAGACATGTAATTTCACAATATTTGCTCGCGTTTTGTAAGTGCGCGGAACTTTCTTAAGTCAAATGACAAATCAAGTGATAAATCAAATGTAAGTTCTCTAATCAAATTCTTAGTATCGTAAACCGCAAGTGTGTCTCTGAAATGTTATATTGCAATTGACATAATTGCATTATTAATATATCAATATTGAAATTGCAAGTCTGTCTCTGGTATAAAATAAACTGTATTTGTAATGATACGATTTTTTACTTTCCTTTTATTTTACAACAATTTGAGATTCAAACGACATTGTATTGTATTTTTGTTTGAATTTCATATTCTTTTTATTTAACAATCATTTGTTTCAAATTCAAATTGTCCTTAAAAATTCTGGTTCTAGCTCCAAGGTATGCAGTATAATTAGGTTATCTATCATATACATACATATGATGACTAGTATACCCTGGAACTGTAATAAAATTTGCCCCAAATAAAGATCGTGATTAGACGGGGCGGTAACTAACGTCTTTGCCCCCCTTCAAAACTTTCCTAGATCCGGCACTGGTGATCCCCCATAGGTTGCAGGTCTGGATACGAGCATGGTCTATACCCACTAGTTTTCTGAATATATTGGGAGTATTTGATGACACACATGGTGTATAAACAGAGTATTCCGAATATCTAGATACCGATATGCCATGTCTGCCATAAACATTATTACATGATCAAAAAACCGACACATTAATACATTATGCCTGCCTTCTACAACCATTAGAACATAAGGTGTGTGCATGTGCTAACTAACTATTCTAAAAACCTAGGTTTTCTCTTTTATTTCTTTTCCATTTAACCAGGCTGAACCATAGCAACGCATGGCCGGGTACAGCTAGTATAAAATATATTCTTATTATTGTTAACCAAACGAAATTTATTTCCTTCATATTTTGTATTTTTTCTAGAGTTAAAAATGCTTTTTACTCCAAGATTGTTTACAATATCATTACGAACGGGAAATGAAAATTATCTAAAAAAATAAATTTCCAAAACATTTACTCGGAGACGATAACTAATCTATAAAGCGAGAGAATACTTAAATTTTACCAAAAGCTTTTTAAAAATTAATTTCGATCTATATGTGTCTAGTAACATGTAGCCCAGGTGAGATTGATTTTTTCTCTCTTGAATCTAAACATGATCTTGATCTACTCAAAATGATCGTTCAAATGTATCTGCAACATGATTCTGATTGGAATTTTCTTTTTCTTTTTTTTCGACAAGACCAAACACCACATGTTGGTTGCTATGGTGGTGGCGCTAGCGGTGTTTCCAAAAAATGATCCGAAAGCGAAACATGAAAAAGGTAGATAACACACGCGAAAGGTAACAAATGATCTTGATTACAATGCAGGTAGATCACTTTTATTAAAAACATTATAAGAATAAGAGCCGGGAATAAACATGAACAGCAGCGATGAAACGGCCGCAACTACAATGATTTTTATTTCTGTTTGCTTCATTCAGTTATTTGCTAGACGCGGTAATAACAGTGGCGACGGCAGCGGCGCGACGACCAACACTACGCGACGGGGCGTTTGAATGAATATGAGACTTTTTATCTGTTCGAAAATCCAGAGAGTCTCAGATAATTCCGCGGCGGCACCGATCTTCACTATGGAAAGGCCAAAACACTTTTAATCGCCGTCTACGATCACCTCACGCCAGTACGAGGCAAGAGTTTACAGCGTAAGGTAATAAATTGGTAGTGATCAGTGGACTGAATCCCTCCTAAGCATATACTAATTAAGTGGTTGCAGTAACTTAGTCTTTTCGGAATGATATCTTAATCTATCAATTTAATGTCCGGTGTTGCTAATTGTTATTATGTATAGAGTGGCACAAAATTCTAAAAGTAATTTTCATAAAAATATTGCTCTCGTCGCCGCGCCGGTAATTGAGCTCTAGTAATGTGTTGTGAACTTTTCGGCCTCTTTTTTTCCCTCGTATGCATTAAGCCCATAGTGTCATCACGATAACAGTCAGTTTTGTGTTTAGCACGTGTTGTGTTTTGTTTGATGACAAACAAAATATAAAATCAGAAGCGAGAAAAAAAATGTTCATAATTAATAATGAATTAAGTTAAAAAAAAAAATTTGTCATTTTAATACAAAACTGAACTAACAGGTGCGCTGCATTTTAATATTGTGAAGTGTGACGACTATTTGCGGGTTTGTGATCCGTCCACAGTGAGTATTTCTTGAGTATAGAAACGGTGGATTAGGTTTCATCAAGAACCTACTCTTCTTAACCTTAAATCAGTGGTTGGTGGTGGTGGTGCTATATAAAAATAGCTACCCAACCAACCTAGCCATCAGAATCGAACAGCAAGAAATTGACACTTTGTTTCTTTTTTTTTTTAGATGTACCTTTCGAGCCGATAATTTTGTGCCGGTAAGTAGAAAACGTTAATTTAAGATTGCGTCATCTCCACTTAGATATAATTCTGTTGTGTGGCCTTTTTTTTTTACGACATGGGTCTGGTTGGCAAACAAAAGAGTTAATTTCTTTTAATTGTTTTTTGCGCTTTTCATAATCATTCTTGTTCTACAATAAGACGTTCAAAGGAAATAAACAATTTTTGAAGATTACACTCTTTTTAATATCGATCATAAAAAAATTAAAAATTTAAGATGTTTCATTTCCTGGGTGCAAAAAAAAAGCAGATTTTCAGCTTATATTTTACGGAAGTAATAAAATTGAGTAAATTTAAATAATTTTGATTGGAAATTCTTTCTATGGATAAACTTTTTTGATGATCAAACAATAGAGGAAGAGGACGCGATCAATTGATTCGATTCGCCTTATAGTAAAGTGAATCATTTCATATGGTTTGATTTGGTAGTCACGTAATCATATGGCCGTACCGATAGGTGTTGTTGCTAAATTTAAGTGATCGACTTATGACGACTGCATTGAGGATTGAATTTTAATTTGATCTTGACGTTAATGAAAAAAAAAACTAGGTTTATACAAACATACGAGTGTGGGTAGGTATATCTATGAAACTATTTGAACTTAATTGTTTCAATATCATATGTGCGTCAGGCTATTGTAGGTGGGACCAGCTCATTATAACCACTTGAATTTTCTGTCACTCCACGCTTTTGGGGTAAGTTTTTTTCTTATATAAATGGGACAAATATTATGTCTGTCATGTAAAAGCCTAGATTATCTTATATCTTATATAAATGGAACAAATATTATGTCTGTGATCTAAAGGCCTAGATTAAGATTAAGCAAGAACGAGTGGCAGTTGCACTGCAGTCATTCATTGACATTCATTGTGCACCACTTTCTTGATGTGTTCATCCAACAAGCCCACTTTTCCTAGGAAGAGGACTATTTCTTTAGGGGAAGCTTATCTTCAAAGTCGGCAGGCTTTGAGAAGATTGAACCAAAATCCTGGAATCTACAATATGCAATGGCTTCGCATTCACATAAATTAAGGGCCTAGAACGTCAACTTTAAACTTATATTAATAATAATTTCTACATTTCAAATTTCAAATATTATATTTAAATATTGCTCAATCCGACGGATTAATGATTCCCGCCGGACGTAAGATTCACTTCCTCTTCATGATGCGATTTTTCAATTCGCCGGCGGAACTGCCACATTTTTAGTAACAGAATTCGATTCAGTTGTTTTCAAAAATCAAAGGAAACTTGATTTTTTTACTTAGAACGTTTTCGATAATCACAAACTAGCAAATTCGCAAACTTATATCTCCCAGCGGATTCAGCAATAGGGGCCTCAATCTCTGATTTTTTACAACAGCAGAGATCCTTTCAAATATGTTTTTAATGCAACATTTGGATTTCCTCTGCACCGTGCCATATTTCAAGGATATTCTGCATTCGGATCTCTCGGAAAGGCTTGTGTCTTTTATAAGGTAGGGTTTTCAAAATGTATCAGACGTTTTCTATCGGGCTTAGGTCGAAAAATAGGGAATTGCCTGGCCAAGGAAGGATTGGGATATTATGGTTTGACAGATCCACAACCCTTCGCTGTAAGCTACCGTGGTGATTTAAGGCAGTATATCTTCAAAGATTTTGAAGTATTGATCCTGGCGCATGGTATCCTCTATTTTGTAGAAGATTCCAGGACATTATCCACTCCACAAAATTAATCTAGGCGGGTGCTTCATCCTTTCTTGGATACAGGAAGAATGAAAGTCCTCTTTGGGCCTCCTATGGTTAAAATTGGCCTGTGTTGTTAGAGTGTGGCGCATTGTTTCATCGCGAAACATAATACAATACAAAAATACAAATTTCAGTGTTTAGATGAATATGCTATAAAAAAAACACACAAGAGTCATTATTTAAAAGGGCCTGTCTCTAGTCATCCACTGTCAATTGTCGATGAGCATTTGTGAAGGATGGTCTCTCTTGTCTTTTGCACTCAGGACGTCAGTTTAGGCTTTTTTGTTGGCCGCCAACATTTTAAATGAGCCTATGAACAACATCGTCTTAGCATTCGGTCTGATATTCTAATTTTTGTTGACTTCCCTAAATGATAGAGAACGGTTTACAGTAACCATCCGAATAATTAGACGACAGTTCGTGCAGTCCCTTACTAGATAGAAGTCGCCAAACGACACGTAAGGGATAAATTCACACTTTATCATCTCGCCGTTCTTGGCACATTTCACGACGCTGGAATGACTTACCCTCTCCAACTCAGCTATTTCCCGAAGAGAGTGAGCTCTATCTATTATTAATGCCAGACTCGCTGCAATTTTCCCTACAGTTTAAATCTTTTTTCTGTACCATTTTCTAAGAAACTCAAAAAGTTCAATATTCAAGAATAACAACCCTTTGCATTCAACAACTAAAAAAAAACATCATTAAAAACTTACTTTTCTAAATATGTTGACACCGTACAAGACTCTCACATCTCAAACTTATAAAAACTTTCTATTTTGTAAAGAATTTTTAAGGTTGTTAAAAATCATAAGAATACTGAAAATTATATATATTATGACGATGAATATTATCGTTTTGAATACTGAAATTCTTTATCGCCACCAATATGGCTTGAAGCTTAATTTTGCAAGTGGCTATAATAAAAAGGTTCTAATAATGTTCAGGTGCTGTTCTTCGGAGAGCAGAAGGTAAAATCGCCAGAGATACCTATGTACGTAGATATTCTTGCACATCGATTTAATAAGGCACATAAAAGGGGAAATTCTTTTAAAATCATTGACCCCTTTTAGAAATCTTATTTAAAATTAAAAAAATATATTTTTTTCGAATATTTGATGAAAACTGTATGAATTTTTCGATAACACAATATTAGGATTGTATAATTTGATCTGATGAAGTGTGACTTAGAAAAAATTACGAATCACACGAAATCGCAAGTTAATAATATTTGTTCACCTGTGTCCTAAGTTTCTGGGAGACCTAAAATTATTTTTCTTTGCCCAAAAACTCGTCTTAATATTTTTGAAAATATATAATCTCTAATATATATATATACAGTATATTTGTCGGTATGTACTTCTTATGACTCTTAAAGCTTGCTGGCAAATTAATATTTTCTACTACGTACTTGAAGGCTTTTTTGGAAATCCTCAGATTTTGAATAAGAAAAAATGGTTGTACTTTTTGAATTTATATTGTAATAAAAAGACCTTAAAGATCATCTTTGCAAGCATTCGTCTATTTTAAATCAGATAATAAGAAGCGTATGACATTTTCAATACATTGACCTAACGCCCAGAACAGACAATGAGCTGCAGACAATATTGTAAGAAAAATACGACAGGTGCCGACAGTTTGTCAAACGTTTGACCAAAGTTAGACCAACAACTAGTCTCCCAGTTTATTGCTTGGCTTTTTAAGTGCCTATACCACAATGAAAAACAGGTATTATAGAATTGATGTATTTCTAAAACGTGAGATGTTTTTTTTTTTTTTGAAAGAGGTTTCAATGTGTGTTTCTAAAAAATTTCAGAACGCTAACCTGTAAATCTATAAGTCAGATTTCACTGATCTCGAAAATCTTTTAAGTAATTTATCCCACATACGGTACTCAAAAGGCCGACCAAGCTGATAACTGCCAATTCAGCAGTTCCTGGCTCTGTGCCTATAGTTTCACAAATATCCCAACCGATACCTATATTAAAATAACTTTTTTGAACATTTTTTTCACTGATTAAATTTGTAAAGCCAACTCAAATCTGCTACAACATCCTAGTCTTAATTGTTCGGAGGTTTTATGCACAATTAAAATTTCAGGATAACCAAATTTTTAGTATTTTCTAAAACGCAACTAAGCGCTAGATTGATTCGTGGTGAACATCTAAAAGAAATTTTCCACGTAGCTGCTTCTTGCACGAAAATTAGCTTGGAAAAATAAATTGCACATGTCAATTAGCAGCACTCTTGTAACGTCTCAGATTTTGTTCCCAATACTCCAACACTACACGTAGCTGTAGTATAAAATCTTCAGTTTTTATACGCTAGAAGTTAGTAATGGGGCACTTTTTAGATCACTACCATTTCCCGTTAACAGCTTAATTAAACCTTACACCTGTCAAGTTACCTGGCAACACTAAATAATAAAAGGACCAAGATCGGCGTGATTTCTAGAATATTGTTCTAGTGGTAGAAGACCTCGTTATCGAGTTTTCATTGCTTTTTCCATCCGTGACCCCGTAGCTGTTTTTTTGTTTTGTTCCAATATAAAAACGCCGTCTCGTTATTATTCCCTAGATCAAACCATTGGGTATTACTAAGTTTGTCATTCCATTTGTAACACCTAGAAATAATGATGGTAGAGCAAAATAGATTCGACACCCACGCATAATATTAAAAGTGATTTTAATTTTTCCATGTCCCTCCGACCTTACAATAATTCGAGAACGAGTTCACGTAGGGAGCTGATATTTTGCACATTGGGGTTTTTTTTTTTTTAAGTAAATTTAAGTTCAAAAATGGGACAAATCGGTTAACACCTTCATGGGGTTGCCATACAAAAATTGAGTTCTTCATCATGATACAAAGATTAACAAGATATGTTCGAATTATCTGTCAATTGGTTGCTTGCTTCATTTGGCGACAATTGTCACAAATTTGTTCGTCTGAAATTCAATTGTGCTTATCAAAGTGAAAAAAATTATTTTCTATTTGGAATTTTTTTTGCTTTCCCACTCCACTAGCACATTATTACTTTTCCCGAAGTGATTTAAACCATGAAACTAATGTTTTTTGTTAAATATTTTAATATATTCAAAACGTATTTCAGTCAATAAAATACGAAAAAGTCAAAACAAATTCGATGGAAATGACATTGTCTCCTCATGACGTAGCAACACAAAAAATTCCTCTCGAATCGGCCATACTTGTCATCTTTGTGTCATGGTTTTTCATTATATATTTGGACACTGCCTGTGAACGTGTCAACGTAGAAAGCTGAAATTTTGTACACAACATTTTCATAAAAATAATAAATAGAATTTCAAAAATGGGCTAAATCGGTCAATCCCTTCTTTGTATTTCCATATAAAAATTTAGGTTTTTTACGTATACTGTGAAAATGATCAGTCTATAGACGTTTTTCTTGTACTGAAAAGTTCTTTAAAATATGAAATTCTATGAATTGGTTATAGTCATTTTTACTATCCGACGAACCGTTAGCTGCGAAAAACCACTTTAACAATCAAACTTGCACTTACATACGGGTATTCATATAGGCTATCATAAGAATTGGTACTCGACCAATTCTAACTTTTTTACTTGTTTTTAAATATGTAAATTTTAAACCATTTCCGTTTTCCTTACAATAACTGTTCACCATATCCATTTCATCTTGACACAACAAATTAATAACGTTTGTAATTAAAACTAAAACTAACCCGGCGTAAAGCCTTTCTTAAAAAAATTATGTTCAGAAGAAATCAAAACTCAGTATCAAACTGAAATTTACCTGTTTTATAAAAATTAAAAATTAACCAATCTTAACATTTTTTTCCCCTGTAAAATGTTGCCTTACCTCTAGTCGATTATCGAGTCTGTATATCGTGTCAATGAGAATACCACAAATAATTTTTGTTGCCCGATTGGTTTTTAGTCGGCTGTGTGCGTTGTCCTGTTCCTATACGATTTCATGATGAATATTCTTCCCGACAAAATATTGTCGACGACGTTTCTCTATAGTGTACCGTAGTATTATAGACCTTCGATACCCGACTCTACCCATCCAATACAGATTCGATTTCCACATTATAAAATTATACTGCGGCTGAAAATAGTCTAGAAGCAGTTCGTAACACATGTGAAATAGGTATATGTTGCTTGATTGACTTTGTTGACTTAGTGTTGCCATTTGCAATCGCATCCAGTTATACTTATTTCCAGTCACAGAGCTGAAAGTAATATTTACTCCTGTTTTTCTGCAGCAACTCCAGGACCACCTTAAGATATCGTACATAATTTTTTTAACTCGAGGTTTAAAAACTTCACTTGAGAGTTAAGTCGATATTTCATCCGGTATTTCCTTCGACATTATTGTAAATGTATTATTTTCAGTAACGGTAATCCTAAAGGTCAGAATTTCAAAAGGCGTGTCTATAGTCGTCGCACACTTTTCCCTCTAATTTTAACACCCAGAAGGATTGTTATTTTTGTTTTACTTAATTCCACACTTAAACCATATTAATATTACAATATAGTAGGTACAGCTGTTGAGGTGGACATCGAGATATATTCTTACATCTAGTAAGATTGATAGCCTAGTTAGGCTCCAAAGATAATTCTTCTAGTCACGTTTAGCGCTGCATAGATTTTGTGGTTAATACACCCCACAAACATTTTCTGGTCAGTACACCCAACAAACATTTTCTGGTCAATATTACATACAATAGACCGTCCTTTGTACTGAAATTGAAAAGTGGTCAAAATCAAAATTTTGTTAAATCGAACATCTTTTTGACGTCGACCTGTCGACAATGTACCATCTAAAACACGTCTTCAGATGAAAAAATGTCGTCATATTAGCAACCAAAATAACTTCCAAAATTAAACTGAATGAGTACATTTTGCTTGCCCAGAAGACGTCATTACAACACCTGAAACACGTCTTCAGACGGAAATAATGTCGTCATCTTAGCCACCAATTATTAATACAAAATGACCTCTAGTTGGCACATCGAAAGACAAAAACGCTTAATGAAAAAACTCATTTTTCCACCCTGAAACGACGAATATTTCCAATAGAACTTAAATTTAAAGGTAGGGAAATTCTTATGTTTTTATTATTCGGAAGAAATTATTAATTTTTTACGTTGTTTATCGAGAAAAGCATTTTTCAATGTTTTCGTTGAGTTTTCGTTCACAAAAACATTGAAATAAAACGATGTATCCAAAATGCATAACTGAATATTATTTTGATTAATAGCGCTGCACAGCTTCGTAAGTAGCGCATAGTACATTTTTGGACATATGTACTTTTAACTAAACACCATAGAATTGTTGCCCGTACTGCTGTTTGAACAAGACTAATGCAAGTCTTGAATGCCCGTACTTCCATGAAGCTACGAAAAATCGAGAAATGACGTGAAAATGACGACAAGCAGCGCCACTTTCAAATGCAGTCAAAATCTGATGAGAAATAGACAACATATTCCTATGCAATAGCAAAAATGACGACAATAACACGGTCAAATGACGAGAAATAGACGGCACGTGTCTATCCAATAGCAAAAATGACGACAAAAAGACGAGAAAAGTAAGATATCAAAAAAAGGTAAAAAACAATGGAAAAATTTGTAATATTAGGCTCTAGAGGATTAACTAGGATTACGTCTAAAAGACGGAAAAGCGCTGTTAAATCTAGAGTCTATTTGAGTCATTAAATGACGTTCTTTCATATATTTCTGTATAATACATTCAAATTCCGATTACATTATTTAAACTTATACCAAATTGAACTCCTGAAAGACGTCATATGTCATATGTGCCAGTCAAAACAAAGTCAAGTCAAATTTCAAACATTGACGTAAAAAGGTCGTCGCTGGAAAGTGGTCAATATTTATTCAATAGTAAACGAAAATTTGATCAACATGTCCTAGTTTCGTAGAAAACTTACGTCTAAATGACGTCGAAATGAGCAAGGAGCTCATAATCTATTTTCAGTTAAAAAATGACGTTCTATAGATCAGACAAGTCTTAAAATGTTTGTTGGGACATACTACTACATGGGGAGAAATTCGTATATCAGTCAAGCTCAAACCACAGTTTATGTTTCACTTGACCATTAAAATATCGCTATCACCAGCATACCATGGTGCTAATTCTGAACTTTTGTCGTAGGTACTTTAGGTCGTATATTTTTGTCACAATTTTGACATTTTACCACGAATTTTCGCACTTTCGTTTTAACCATAGTTCACTTTGATTTATCCTTTGCATCTGAAACAAAATGAATAAACGGTAGGTATATACGCCAAAAAGTACGACAAATTTGTCAACTGAAGGGTGATTCTGATCTTTTGCCGTACTTGAATGTCAAAATATACGCCTAAATGAAATGAACTTTTTCGTGTTTTTATTCAGGTCAGCAACCCTTGCATGACGTAGAATAAACTGAAAATGACACTTCACATTACAAATTCAAAATAATATTTCGAATTTAATGTAATGCTGTAATTATGTGTAGAATTTCCATTTACCACAGTCTAAAATTTTTATCACAACCTCTTGAGCAGTTGACTAATTTGTCGCATATTTGGGCGAGTGTTTTGACCTTTGTTCACCGAAAATTCATTACAGTTCATTCTGTGGTAGATAATAGCAAAGAACATATAACTTAGATCTGTTAGATGTTCTTTGATAATAGTGAAGATACAAAATGAACTGTGTTTAAAAAAAATGTACGACAAAATATATCAAAAAACACTCCTAAATAGTACGACAAAAGATCAGAATCGCCCTCCTGTTCCCGAAATTGTGACAAAAGATGTGTGCTAATAAGTAAAGACTCAATACCTATATTTACAAAAACCTATATGTGCTGAAAATTAAAATAATATTTTGTATTTGTAATGCAAAGTATTATTTTCAGTTTATTCTACATCATGCTAGACTTTCTGTGCTACATTTCTCACAACCCCACTTATGAATGTAGAATTATTTCCAGAGTATACGAAATCCTGTCGGCCTTTGCAATTTATAAATTCAACTCAAATATACTTAAATCTAAAAAAAAAGATTGAAACGCATATTCTACTTAAATTTTAGACCCAATTATCGTCTTAATCTCTCACGTTAAATTCACACAAGACTTATTTCGCAGAAGCAAATTTCAAAAAGAACAAAAGGTGATAAAAATCACAATTCTTTTGCCACTCATTTATCATCGAAACCCATAATAAGAACTAAACGGAGTTTTTCCGCCAAGCAAACATGCTATTAGACACGTATTGTATGCAAATTTTGAAAAAGCAATTCACCTTCTTCTCTTTTGTTTTCCTATATAAAGTCTAAGACACTTAATGACTTTATCATTATTTATACCACTCACTGATCTAAGATAGCTTTTTATCGCAATGTTGAATTTTCTGCGAATTGAGTTATAGAGAAGACTTCAATTAATTTTTCTAGTCACGTTTCCTACTCTGGTATTCAACGAAGATCGCGTCTTTTACAGATAATTACACCAAAAATATTTTTTACTTCTTTTAAGTTCACATTTAGGGTGAAAACTTCACGGTTGAGCACAATAAACCTTGTGCGGGTTTGTTATAGGAGAAGTACTCTTGATTATAACTGGATATATAGAATGGTGCGTTATGTTGATCGGTTCTTCAATTATTAAGTAAATATACTTAGACGAGTTTTAAGAGTTTTAAACGTGAAATATAAGTAAGTATCGAACATTTTTACTTCGAACGGTGCCTTCTAAGTTTCGGCTAAGCCAGTTTGTTTTATAAGGAGCAAGTGTCAATGTCGTAGTTCTATAACACAAACTTTAATATCAGATCGCATTTTTGAAGAAGAGAAATAGAAAGAGATATAAGATGACTGAAAAAGAAGAAGAATGGAAAAGATCTCCATTTAGAACATATTTTCATTTGTCGGTAGCCATTTGTTGACTACTTATTTTATAGTTCTTCCAGCAGTTCTGCTCTTTCGAAGACGAACGAAATCTTCTTGAAGTCGGCTAGCTTTAGAAAGTAAGTATAAGACAAAAATCTGATATTTACATTGCTCAATTGTCATAGAAGATAATATCCTTGGATACATATCGTACAGACATACATACATCGGTTCGTAATAGGCCTATACTACCGGTTATTATATGATACATGCTCTATTACTTATGTTTGTTATACATACCTACATATTTCACCCAGTTTAAGAGAATGAAATTGATAGATAAGGCATTTAGGCTTGTTGGCACTTCTAACAGATTTTGCAGAAATTCATATACGTGTGGCATGCAACTAATTAACGCAGTTATATTATTTTAAACAAAAAAATTAAACAAAATATATAACATATCATCATTTAATACTTTTTATATTTTTCAATTATTGTATTAATTAGAGCAAACTTAAAATACTATAAAACAAAAATTGAGAACTATTCATAAAATCAATTTAAAAAAATTATTGTAATAAACTTGAAAATTTACATATGTAACTAATTAGCACATTTCCAATTTTAACGGAATTTTGTTAATGTAACGTCCAATTTTGTTTTAAGCTTTCAATATTTTGTTGGATATCCTTTTATTTTTAATTACTGCAGAACATCTTGCTGGCATACTTTGTATTAACCGTTCACATCTGTGCTTTGGAATTGATTTCCAGGCATCATTGACGAATTCGTATAATAACGATAAATTAGTAGGTTTTTTGTTTTTCTATTGCTTTATCCACATCGTTCCACAAATGTTCTATAGGGGTTCAGATCAGGGCTTTGCGCTGGCCAACTCAAAACTTTTAGTTTCTGGCCAGTATCCAATTCTTCACTGATCTGGCTGTATGTTTTGGATCATTATCATGCATGAAAGTCAATGTTATTGGCAGATTTTCATCTGCATATGCCCTCCATTGTATTTTTAAGGATGTCTAAATATACAAACTGGTCCATAATGACATCAATTTTCTTTATTGGACCCATACCATCCCATGACATGCATCCCCAGACTTTAACATTTCCACCACCATGTTTTACTGTTTTAATTGTGTACTTGGGATTGAATGATTGATTGATAGGACGCCATACATGTTGTTTTCCGTCAGATCCCAGCCTGTTGAACTTGCTTTCATCTGACCATAAGACCTTCTTCCAAAAAGATAGGGGTTTATTGATCTGCTCCTTTGCAAACTTCAGTCTTAGTTTTCTATTTTTTTCGCTAACGTGTGGTTTTCTTTTCGCGATGCAACCTTTTAGTGCAGAACTGCGTATACGTCTCCTAACAGTATCTACGCCTAACAGTATCTACGCTGACATCAATACCATGGAACTCGGAAATGTTGCTTTGAATCTGACTTACACTCACAAAAGCATCAACCTTCGCTTGATTTACAATGATTCGATCTTCTTTTATTGTCGTTTTTTTAGGTCGCAGCTTCGTGGGATGGTTTTCAAAGGTTTTTTCCTTCTTTACGTGCTAAATGGCATTATAAATTCCTAGAACATTTTATTATTTTTTTACTTTTTCGCTCGCAAAATAAAACTGTGCTAATTAATTGCTGCAAATATTCTGATTGACATTCAATTTTACCCTTTGTTTTCCATTAAAAAAATTTTTATTTAGGATTTTTTGGTGTTACCGTCTTGTATGAACTTAGGAGATTCTTTTAACACACTTTGGTGCCCAGAAAAATTTCTATGACTGACAGAAACGTCATTGCAATAATTGTCTCGAAAGTGTGCTAATTAGTTGCATGCCACGTAAAAGGAGAGGATCAAAATGTTGGGACATGTACGATCATACATATAACACTTTTTTATTTAATTTTCTAACTTCTTTTGTTTATTGTCCATTAAAATTAAGTACAAAAAAGTCAGAGAAGAAATTTTTTTATTTAGATTGTATTTATTTGTTCAGCGGATGGGAAAAGTGAATCTCTTCAATGCTTCGAACCACTATGTAAGTCCATGCCACTTAAGGGATTTATTATTCACACGTTTGGACTTATTCTTTGAGTCACTAGACCTGACACAGTGACACGAAGAACAATGATACAATGGGTAATATGTGCGAGATAAAAGCAACAAATTTTATAACGGATCGCATTAGGAGGAAGGTAGGACAGTTTAAAAGAACGATATACACTCTGTAATGATTTATGTAGAAAGTGTGATAAGTCCTTTCAACCTTAAGGCTATCCCAAGTAAACGTACCCATTTAGTCCAATTTACCTTAAGGTAAACTTCTTTGGCAATTCAGAATTTAGGGAATATTTACATTATCTTGTCTTGAATTTGGGAATAGATCCAACTACAAAGTTAGGTAAAATTTAGGTAAAAAATAAGGAAATTTGCCACAAATTTACGAAATTTTCCTTATTTATTTCCCTATTTTTCTATTTACGTAAAAATGAAAGGAATTATTACGTTATTTTTCCTTAATAATTAATTATAAAGTTAATATTACTTTGAAGGCATGACTTAAGGAATTATTAAGAAATACTTCCTTCCTTCTTTGAGGTTAAATTCTTAAGTCTAGCTTACGTAATGTTAACCAAATAGCTCGATCGGCCCTCGGTGATGGGAAATGGGAAGCCAAAGAAAAAATTAAAAAAGTTTAAACACACTTTTTTTTGTCGAAAAATTATTTCAATATTTATCAATAAAATGTTGGTCGTTTCAACAAAACTAAGCACTTAGAAGTTGAGAGAATTAGTTTTCGTTATCATAATTTCTATATATCGACAGCAATACTTTTCATTATAATTTAAATTAGAGTTCTGCTTTGTTAATAATAATTATATTACCTACTAGGGAAAATATACAAACACAGTTCTTATAAAATGATATTCATTCTACATTAACACGCACGTTAACATGAGTTAAACTAGGTAGCAAATAAGTCGAGATTAAGGAAAATTTAAGTAAACTCGATGTGGAATTTAAATTCAATTCATCAAATCAAGGAAATGTAACGACTGACATATCGGGAAATATTCTCCGATTTCCCTAGAATTTTGGGCCAGAATTATAATTACTACTGATTAGTCGACTGCGACTTTGCCAAATGGTAAATGCATGTGGCAAGATACAATTGCAACTGCGACCTCGACGGCGACTGTGACTGAAACTGAACTTTGCTCAAAACTGCAAAGTTGGTGTCGGCTGCTGCCAACTTCAGTTCATTTACCATAGCCGGTACTTCTGATTTGTTCAAGCAGTTAAAGCTTTAATTTAATTACAAATTTCACCTCAGCATCGACTTTGAACGCAAATCAAGTCGCAGTCGACTGATCAGTCGTAATTGTAATTCATCGATACGACGACTTCTCATTTTGCACTTACCTACGTGCCAAATATTAAATATTAGGTAATCTCACCTTAACCAAAGTTAGAAACAGGGGGATTTGAGTATTTCGAGACTCGTGTAATATACGAGTCTACAGGCAATTTTCCACCTACTGATTTTTTTAATACAAATATCGAGGTACTGTGTCAGTTACTGAAAATACTGAAAATCGAAATTTCATAAAGAAATTTTGGTAGCATACTGTGTGTTTCGACAACAGTGCAGGGCAATCTCATCAGAACAGCAATGAAGCGCTGAACTGCAGTAGGCGGAAAATTGTCTGTAGACTCGTATATTGTACGGTTCTTGAAATACTCAAACGCGCCCCGCCCTCCCCCCCCCCCCTCCTCTTCTATGTAGTTAGAATGATATGTTCAAGAAACAGACATTGAATAAATAACTAATAAGGAAGCGGAGTACCGTGCGAATACAGTGTACGTATTTAAGCATTTTAATGACAGTATGACCAATGATCGGGTGGGGGGCGAATGCCTACTGCCTATCGTGCGTGCGTCAGTTCAACATTTCTGACATTTCATAATTTATGAAATTGTAATTGCTGCCTAAATTATGTCAGTCATACAAAGGCAAAATTTGTTTATTTTACATAGCAATTTGGATTATAAAAAAATGTCCCCCTTCAAAACGTCAGGATTTCATTAGTGCCATGACGAAACGAATACAAACACAGCACATACATTTCGCCGAGTGGCTTAGGTTTTCACCCGATATGCCGTTCCCATATTAGTCAATGGAAGCAGGCCCAAAAATACATTCACGCACACAAGCCACAGGCCACTGGATGAATGCGTCTGAAGTAATGAAAATGTATTACAAATTTTTTACATTCGCAGTCACAGGCCACAAGCCACGGTGTGGCCAAGTTTGTCAAATCTCAAATTTTGTGGCTCGTGGCCACAGTACTACCAACATTAAAGTATAATAATGGGGTAGGCTATTCAATATGGCGGGAGATTTGTAATTTATCAGAACTTTGTTTATCAGTGCGAAAGTTGTTTACCATACTGCGTTGTAATAATTCTACAAAAAAAATAAAATGGAAGAAAAAATTGTTAATTACATGAAAATACATGCATTTATAAATAATAAGAAAAATGTCTTCTTCTTGTGGCCAGTGGCATTGAATGTAACTTACTTGGCTTGAGTTGTCGGCCACAAGCCACATGTGGCTTGTGGCCCTTAGTCTGAAGCCGTGAATGTACTTTCAGCTTAATTTAATGTGAATAAAACCCATTTTCCTTTAAATGATTCATATTTGGATTTTAAAATAAATCTTTTTATATACACCATCAACTTTTGTACATCTGAGTTAAATGTAGTGTAGACAGCAGGCAGTTCAGGGCTTCAAAACACACAGTATACTCTCAAAATTTCTTTATGATCCTTTGATTTTCGGCTACAAAGGCAGTAACTGACACAGTACCTCGGTATTTATCTTTTAAAAATTAACAACAATTAGTTGTTGCACTAATTTACGTCGAACAGACGTAGTAAATTCGACCTTAAAAATGAGAGGAAATGTTGATTGGGATGGGTATCTTAAATTCAATATGAAAAAACGGGTATTGACGACTTTTATTTGAAAAAATTAAATTAATAAAACTAAAGTAAAATTCAGAAAATTTGACTTTGTTGTGTGTTATTAGATCAAAACCATTGGTATAAGCTTCAATAATTATCTAAAAAGAATTAAATTATCGTAAGGTGCACTGTGTAGAAGTTATATGTAACTCATAAAATAAGAAGGAAAAGATCTTTAATTCCTCCTACGACCCCAATATAATTTTTGGATAATCTCGACCAGCCCTATCATTCTTTGCTTCTTGTAAAATGTATACGGGCAACATCTTTGTATGTATGCTGTTATAAATGAAAATTGAAAAACATTTATATCTTTGGGAAATTTCTGACCCATGGTCATGATAGTGACAGTATCTACATATACTACTGATCCAGGAAACTATCTACATGTGCAAAGCACTCCTTAGCTACCAAATTATGCAAAAAAGTTCACTTCCTTCCAGATTTTTAATTCATTTATTCTTGATCTCGTCCCTTGCATTTGGCTTAACCGAGCAGCCTACGATCCAAATATCAGGATTTATTTTTGATTAAGCTCTTTTACTTGCTCGCTTTACAGTCTTTAAATTACATAACTGCCAATTTATAGCCAACATATTAAGAGTTTTAATTACATATAGAAAGAGGGGACTGACTTACCAATTCACGATTTTTAACATAAAGAAACTTATTCCTGCTCGAATATTCTATAACGACTTACCTGAAACAAAAAAAAACACAAATTATGTTTCTAAAAATTATTAAATTTAGAATAATTTGTTGTTAATAATTAATTCCTGGAATTATTCTTAAATCAGGGAAACATTGTTAGAAATGAATTATTCACTAACATATTATAACGCCTTTCGTCATCTTAAATACCAGCAGCAGAATATTAGTGCAAAGTCCAGTCGTCAATTTGAATATAAATCAGGGTTCTCATGAAAAAATCGGGAACTGGGGTTGGGAGACTATCAAACAACAAGTAATAAAATCCAACGTTAGCTTTAAAAATTCCATTAAAAATTTGTGAAGAAATAGCCGAGCAAGAAGCGACAGGCAGGTTTACTCGTCCTTGAGTAGCTGTTTATTTTAATCGAAATGCTTTCGTATACTACCGAAAGAATCTCATTTTGGCAATATGAAGTCTCAGTGATAAGACCATCTATAATTATTTATTTATGCAACAACGAAAATCGTTCAACTCGTAGTGACATTCCTCCAAATTTCCGTACAGTTGTTGTTTACTCTTATCTCACTGAAGTTTAAGCGATATCGGAAAATTTACAAATTCTAAAAAACTTTTCGACAATCACCTCAAGATTTTTTTATTTTTTTTTTTTCGCAAGCAGTCATCAAATCGAGTAATCCTTGATTTTGTGTATATTTGCCGGGAATAAATTGAATTTGAATCGTGCTAATTTGAATTTGCTGACAAAATTTCACAACCGTACAAAGTCATAAAATTCGCAAGAACAACTTTTTCAATGACCGAAAAAATAATGATTATTTATGATGGAAAAAATAAAAATCACACAATAATTGTTAAAGAGGATTGTAAAATGTAAAAAGTTAGTCATATAACTGTTTTAATCCGACTTAAAAAAAACAAAACTCATTAAATAATCGTCACTTCTACACTTTTATTTAAAAATTTGTAACTGTTAGACGGTTTCTGTAAAAACGTCATAAGCATTTTCATAGATTTTTTCTTTCCGTAGAAATCTTCGATAGGTAAGCTGACTGAGATTAACTGCAATATCAGTGAAAATTGCTGAATTGTGATTATGGTAGCTTTACAAAGGTTCAATTCTTGTAATTACTACCCGCAAGACGCAAGACTTGAGGTCTATATATCAACGCGTTCTCTACCAGTACTCAAATATACGAGAACTATCAGAATTTTCGTATATACCAACGAAGTTCGCTATTTTGTCAATTTTTGTAAATAAATAGTAGCAAGACCACGATAAAAATAGAGAAATTATCGAAAGTGGAAAAACACATTAACAGAAGTTAAAGGAATATCCCAAAACAGAATCCAATGAATCGGCAGAGCAAATTGGGTCCTGTTTAATGCTTCCAAAACGCAATGCTGTCTGTTACCACTCAAATGTACTCCAAAACCCGCTCAATCTATTTCCGTCGATGAGAATATATCTCGAACTCGCCATCTCTTAACATCTTACGCATTGAAATATCCAATAACCTTAGTTACACATCACATCATAGATCACATTTTTGGTATTACCTAAAACGCATTGAAATGCCTGACTCCATCAGACTTGGCGCAAATATACAAATCTCATAATAAGTCTACATTAGAATATAATTCCCATATTTGGATAATTAGTGATGATATATTAGAAGCGACGATTGATTCCCTAGAACACCGGCGTAATGTCAGATATCTATATCTCTTTTATCGCTATTTCTTTGGTTATTGCTCTGACGAAATCTCTAGTCTAATCCCTTGTAGAATTCTTCCATGCGCACCAGACGAGCTGTAACCCGGACTCACCCTTACACCCTTGAAGTCAAATTCGGCCGCACCGTGAAATTCCGCGGATCCTTCATAAGCAGAACAGTACGAATATGGAACAATTTGCCATCCTCTACCTATGTTTTCTCCCTCAGCTATGAGCCACAAACATTCAAGCGTAATGTGCATCGTGACCTACTTGTCTCAACCCAATAATCCACAATTCTCTACCCTTTCTTAATTCCTGTAAAGGCTGTGCTACGGCATCATATATGATATCCACTGAGCTTTGACAACATCATAAAAAAAATAAAAAATAAATGGATGGGCTATGTAAAGAAGTCGCTAAGCTGCCAAGGGAAGTGAAGAAAGAAGAAAAAAGAATTAAGTACGCGAAACCAATGACTTTTGACATCTTTTATTCAAAACTCACCTCTAATCCATTTCGTAATCTAAAAAACTATCGCAGCAATAATATTCATTCATTTATTATTATTAATTATTCTAATTTCGTTAATTAACTTGCTTTGACGTAAATCTCCGAAATGGTTCATTCCATTCAATCAAGAACGAATTTACATTATTTCATCTTAAATGTTGATGTAAATCTGTTGTGAAGGCCAATCTAGCAGGGAGCACATAGAAATTAGCCGCTAATTTATTGTTGGCGCTCGCATAATTATATTTCGCGTATATAATTTTCTGTCGATTTTGTTTTCATTAATAAGAAACTCCCTAACTAAGTATCTGCGAAGATTTTATTTTAATTATGGAGATGAAAAAAAAGAAAATATATTTCTGGGGGGACACGATATCAGACGCCATTAATCATAAGTGGCGCCTGTTTTTGTGTTAAAGAAAATATGTTTTTTTTTCTCTTTTATCTATTTTCATCGTTAAGATTTGTATCTATGTATATATTCAGAACAACATGATAAGCGATCGTAACATATTTATTATATTGGGACGACAGCAGGCGACTTCTATAGATGCATCGAGGTTAATATTTAGAAATTTGAAGCTTGCTTGCTTTTGATGAAAACTTAATTCTTTTGTAAGCCTTGACTTAGTTTGTTTATCGAACTCAGATACTATGCACATACCTACACAAATATACAGAAGCACTGGCGTTTTCTTTGAGTCACACTAAACTATAATTATGAAGTGAGTAATGTTTACATTGGGGTTGACAGTTTTAAGAACTTTCTTTTGATAAGGGAATATCTAAATAAAAGAAAAAACCATTTTAAAAGCTTCAAAGTAATAAAGATTAGATGAGTTTTTCAATGGCTACATTAAATCATGCCTTAAGTTGGAAATTAATATAATTTTCAATGCTTTTTCCAATTTATGTTTGTTATTTATGCTGCATCGAAAGATGTTGTGTTATTTAGCGATGAAATATGTATTTTTATCTAATAGATGATTCAGATTTATTGCTGGTTGAGGTACAAAAAAATAATTTCTATATAGGGTGTTTCCGCCAAAGAGGTCAATAGAGCAGGAGGTGATAGTACCCACTTAGATCCGAATCTTAAAAAGTACAGGGCGTACGGGGGAGTTACGGGGTTCTAAACAAAAAAAAAATTGGATTTTTTTACTTTCACCTCTATTTTTTTTTTGCAAAACGGACGTTAAACTGTAGGTTCTTCTCATGAATTTGACCTATTATACCACGTAGGTATCTGCTCACGTTAAAGAATTATTAGCTCCAAACTTATTCTGAAAGCTATTCTCAAACCTATTCTGAAAGATAATTTGTTCCCTTAGTGACTGAGAACACGTCACGTCGACTAATTTCGGTATAACCTGTTTAGACCCCCGTAGCTCCTTAGATGAAAAGCATACGGGTCTGATTGAACATTTGTTGTTAAGGCCATGAAGTTCTGCATACAATGAGCTTATCACTGTGACTGTACGCCACGTACTTTTTAAGATACAGGGTGTTTCGTGAAAAACTAGCTTATTTCTTAATCACCCTGTAAATCTTGAACGGTTGATATGGACTATACTGACCCTGTTTCTTCAGCATAATCTCCTACGTTTCCTGAATGGTATACGAATGGATTAAAAATGAAAGGTACCTAGGTACCGACTCCCGAAGTCACTACCATTTTTCAGACAAATATCCATTCCATACTATAACTGTGTGCTCGGGAAATCATTCATAAGAAAATGTATGGAGAAAAAGTTGGTATATATGTATAATATCAGATAGCCATTAGATAGTCAAGAAACACTCAAAGCTTGAAGTTCGTATATCTTTGAATCTAAGCTAGTCTGGGACTGTCTCACTACCCTGAAGCAACTACCCGAAACAAATACGGCCACAATGATTTGGTTGCCATCACGATATGAGCATATTTTTAACCATCCAAAAAGAGCTACCGTTCGGTACAAGTCAGGCCTTGAGAAGACAGAATTAAATTGGCGCTACAATTTTTAGCTTGCCCATATGGCATACGATAAAAACTGCTACATAGAGAGCTTCAATCTACACGATGTAGCTAGCTTCAAATCAACCTGTAGCTGATATCAGATAATTTTTTAATTTTGTAGCTGAAGTTCCAATAACACCAACATGATAATGAAGTAAAATTCATATGTTTCATGGCGCCATATTAAAATTATTTGAGGATTTACTTATATGCATGTCAGTGGGATTTACCTAACTTACATAGACTTAGCGGATTACGCTTCATGAAGCTGAAATTGAGCTTAGTGTAGTTTGCAGCTTGTAGCGTGTAGATCTCGGTTGGTTTTGTGTTGTGTCATTTAGAAAACCCTGCTGGAAATGTTGAAAACGCCGTCCAGGCCAAGATGTGTTGTTACTTGGCATTGTCTACTCAAATATCATGGGACAAAGATAGGTAAGGTCGATAGCGAGACCTGTCACTTCTGTATGGAAGACGAATGTCAAGCTCTTGGCCACATAAGACTAAGGTATCTAGAAAAGGAGGATGTTAAAAAGACGGCCCCGAAAACCGTCATATAGGCTTTATATATTCTAATAGACGCATTAGAGCACTTAGGCGCATTATCACAAAATACGTCACAGGGATTAGATAAAAGGCGAAATCTGGGTCTGCAACCCCCATATTGATAATAATAATAAATAAAAATAAAATAACAAAATGCTAGCAAATAAAATATTAAAACTATAAATACCAAATTTGCTCGAATACATGTTCAAAGCTCGGCAAATTAGGGATTACCTAAGACCTTGGAACTATTGCTGAGCTTGTTCCACTGCTTTCTTAACATTTTTTGAAAATAGCCAGAAATGTGTACTAATTGGATCTTTGAGTGAGTACATTACTTCAAATATCTCGAAACATATCTTAGGTCTGTCAATGATATTACGTTTAATGAAAATAATTTAATTAAAGTAAGATTTATGACATAGGGCGGCCCATAGGTCTCAACGTAGGACATCATTAGAACATAGGATGTTTCCAAATGGTTAACACTACGCTCAATGTGGTCCAACTATATGGTTTAACCTTTCAAAGTGTGGTAGTGAACATCAATCCAAGCAGAAAATTGTTTCAGGTGAGGGGCACCCTCAATAACTTTTCAGGAATATGACATTTTTTTTACATAGCCTCCAATCCTCCATATCTTCCTATAGCTACTTAAATATATTAGCTAAATCAGTGCAGTTTTTCTTATTTAATAATCTACACTCTACACTTTCCAATTGAATACAACCGTTTACCTACAGTTAGTTAGGCTACCGTCAAAAATATAGAATTTTTTTAATTCAAAATTTCGGTGTCGTTCCCCGAATTTCAGACTTTGAGGTGAATTTCCAAAAAATCTAGGATTATGATATAAACTTTTTTTTCGTATTTGTGTATTTAAAAAATTCCATATTTCTAACGATAGCCTACCTGTAGGTAAACAGTTTGTATGCCATTGGAAAGTATAGAGTATGGATCTATATTATAATAACTTAACTTATCTACTTCGGGAGTTATGAGATAGTCCCTTTTTTTGAAATTTGTGTCAAAAAAATTATTATATCACTGCAGAGTGAAGAAGGGGACCTCTCCTCTAAGAAAACTTTTTGTTTGGATTTATGTACGGTACCGCCCGGTTAAAAAGATTATACTATATGGACGGGACACCCTGTATGTGCTGGAGTTGTTTGAGCTGTTTATATAGTAAACTGATATTCATATACAGGGTGGTCCACCACTGAAAGTCCAAACGACGGAAACTGATAGAAGAATTTGAGTTATAACAAAAATTATAAGACAGAGAGGGGGATGTAAAATGCGTCTTTAGAGTGGTAGGAAGAGTGTAATTTTGGTATCGTACACCAACTACACTATCTAAACTATCTATAAATATAGTTAAAGTGCTACATGATAGTGAACCGTACAGGCTTTCTGTGAAATGCTTTGAAATCAAGTCTCCACTTTTCCCAATAAAATGCGCCATAAGGATGACTTTTTTTCAAAATTTGCAACCCCAGAAAGTTATCTTTAATTTGATTATGCACATGTACCTGTATAAATGCGCATGTTTTTAATATAAACCTGTTTTTATGATTCAATGCTTGAATTATTAGTTGGTAGAAAACAAGGTTTATCTTTATAGAGTGTATAGTAAGAGTGTTACAGGCTGTTACGTGTAAAAGTACCCAAAGTCATAAACTCCGCCTGTAGTCCTAACGACGTGTTTTGCACCACCCTGTTAATACAATTGTTGTTATAAGTCAAGGTTCCCTATTAGTCAGCGGTGTGGCGTTTGGACATTCAGGTGTGATGAACCACCCTGAATAATCGGTAACACCGTTTATGTGAAAAAAATGATAAAAAGATAATATTTAAGTCTGAACGACTGCTCAAGATGGATGTTAGTTTTGACTCGTTTCCTACTTTTACATCCATGCATATCATTGAGAGAATCGACTTTAACCCGTTAAAATTCAGCTCTTATATTTTCCATCAAGTTAACGATATATCTTCGTTTGTAAAAATTGTATGTAGGTTTCTCTCTGTTATCTCAAGATCTTAGACTTAACTTTACTCCCATAATAAGAACTCTATCAGCACTTTCTTATACCAGATTGTAATACGCTTTTCTTACCTATTCATAGGACCATATGATTTTGGTTAGCCCTATGATGTTTTACCAGTTAATTTTTCTAAGGTCTACACATATCCGCAATTCATTCAAATTCTATTGACAATGAACATAAACCCAAAAGCTGCAAATTGAAATCACTTAAACATAAGTGTTAGATTTATGGCGGCAAGTTCAAAGCATTTTGCAACTGGCAGCTTCTCAGCTAATTTGTAAGCTTTAATTTTGTGATTGTCGAAAATACTTGTTGATTTGGGAAAAGGAACTAATTAATAGGCCTAGGAGCACAGAGTGCAATTCGAACATTGAAATAAACATAACAAAACGCTATAACAACGCCAAATCAAGAAAGAAACGAAAAACTGTCGTTGTCAAAATACGAAATTCAAAAAAGGTGACTCCTAGTTGCACCATCAGATTCGAAACTTCGAAACTAGCCAAAAATTAACGTCCTTTTTTGGTTTTTAAATCATTAAGTTTGCAAAAAATACCTTTTGTTTTATTATTAGCAGTCATAAAAAATATTAAATCAGAAAATAACATGAAAACATGTTAGTTATGATAAGAAGAAAGTAAGGAGCTTTTGCTACGACGTCTACATACTATTGCCATTTCCGCAAGATTACAAACTGGAACTCCGAGCTACGAACATGTAGATGGCTCCTTTCATATTATTTCTTAATTTAATATTTTTTATGAATGCCTACTAATAATAAAACAAAAGGTATTTTTTGACAAATTATAAGTTAATTTTTAGCTAGTTTCGAAGCAATCTGATGCTGCAACCAGCCGTGCGTTCAGGTGTACACACCGGATGTGCTGAAAAGCACATCGGTGTGAACATCACATGATTGAAAAAGTAGGGACAGCAACTGAACAGTTGGTGTGCACTTCGAATCGAAATGTCACTTTTGAAAGTTCTTTAATAATAAAACTACGCTAAACGTCAAAAATGCTAAACGCACTGACACACTACGCGTAAAAATGTGCACACCGATGTGCTGGGGAAATGACAACGCTTCGGTCGCCTGAACGACATAGTGTGTAAATGTGTGACATTAGGTCTTAATGAATGAATTTGCACGAACTTACACACTTTCCGTTCCTTTACTTTGTCGTGCACACAAAATTACACGAGTTTTGCATACATCACAGCTTCCCTCTCGCAAGAATTTACCCGAGATTTTTAGTTATTGCAGCCTTCTTGCGAAAGGAAAATTGACAGCTGTGATAGGATAAGTTATTTTTTAATTTTCTTTGAAGTTCTTAAAACGCAATCAAAATGTCGAATGAAGATGGTTTGATTTTCGTGAGATTTTGCAAGAGTGCAACAAGTTAAAAAAAATAAAAAAAATACTCAATTCGCTTCAATTCACTTCTTCTTCTTCTTGTTTTTCACTAAGTTGCATGAAAAGCGTTCGGTTACTTTTTCATGCATTTTACATTATTCCCCCACCACACGAGTAAATTTCTACCCCAGACAATTTTCGCACGAGAAGTACGTGAACAGACCTATTATGTGACATTCTGCGTGCGGCTGAACGCATGGCAGGTGTGTGGTATCTCGTTTTTCGAATTTTTATTTTGACAAGGACAGTTGTTTGCTTGTTAATCGATTTACAAGTTTTTCGAATTTCACTCTGAGCTGCATTATGAACACCTTCATTCTGGAATCACTCCACTCTACGGCATTCTGTTTTGTGAATTCAGCATTTGAAAAAATACACCAATTTCGACTACATACATTGGCTCCAGAGTTTAGCCAAGTTTTGATTGATCATAAACATCTACAATTTTATAACTTTTGTCAAGGATTCAGAATAAATAAATTCCCAAAAAAAGGAGCCCTCACCTTGTGTTATTTATTCTCATTTTTTGTTGAATGTTTAAATGTCTTCCAATAGCCTGAAGGACAGTACAAGAAGAATTGCCACAGATTTTGCACGTGAGGAAATCGCTACCTCCTTAATAGAAACCAGGGCCTTCGGCATTCAATTCAATTACAAGAACTAGTTATAATAGGCTTCTTCTATACAGCCAGGCATGTCGAACTAACTAATGCAATGAGATGTTTTTGCCCATGGATGGTATCCTGGCAGTTTGCGACGAGAAATCTTCAAATAAATACTTACATATTCCAAGTTGAAGAAACAAGTAAAATACTTACTATCCAATGATATGTAGATTAACTGTTAACGCCTCTATTCAATTTCTCTACTTGATTAATTTGGTTCCGTTTTTTGGTTAAACCTTCTACAAATTATCATTCTCATCCGATCAACTATATTTCTAGGTCGAACACGAGAATTTGTTCTCTTGGCATAGATCTACCATTGGATACCTCTCTCCGCCTCGTTTCTCTGAAAACCACTCTAAAATAGGTCCACAAAATTAAAATTGTCCCATATTCTTCACAAATACATTTCCGGCTAATAAAATACTTTGACGGAGATGTTTAATTGCCTCGCTGAGTGCATCGAAGAATATAAAATGCAGAAAAGATCAAAATCTCTCGGTGTGGGCGATTTATAACTTGTATACCGGCCAAAAAGCAATCGTTTTACACCTATGGCCATAAATGTAACTGCTTGACCCCTACTGACTGCTAAGCGTTAACTGCTACAACTACTACTACTACTACTACCTGGTGCCTACCTCATTAACCGGGCAATAAAACTTGAAAGTCACAGAGGCGTTTATTCATATATTCATTTGGATGCTGGAAGCTGGAGCTGCGGTACTTCTCAATGAATGAACATTAAATACCTCGTCCACGTCCTGCTGACTCTTGGATGCTGTGTGTTGTTGATTACATCAGCATATCAGCACCGGTACCGGTACGTATGGCTATATAAGCGCAATGTGAGGGCAAAAATCCAAGATATGTGTTATTGCCTTAACAACAAAGTTGAAGCCGTCATTGTAATAAATTATGCACACTTAATTAATTTTAAATTAAAGTTAGCGTTAAAGCTAGTCAACTGTCACGCCAAAGATGTATCTCTCCGAAGCGGGGTCAAGTGTATCATTACATCTGCGGCCCGGCCTATCTGTGCACGTAGCATTGATTGCATTGACATCGTCATATAGATTTAGCTTCATATAATTAGTAGATTTCAGATGATGATAAAAAGATAAGCGCGATTTGCTGTGACATGGTGATGTGAATCAAAGTGTATACACACAGGTGTAAATTGTACCCCATAGGCTATGGAAATATTGAAATTCATGACTACATCTTAACTTCGAAGCTAATTAAATTTAATTTAAAGCTATGCTTAAATATTATCATTTGTGCTACATCACACTATGTAAGCAAACACTTTAAGAATTTCTGCAATTTATGTGATTTTTAGGAAAAACTTTTTAGTTGTTTTTGCGGAAAATTTCTTCGCCAAAATCTGTTTTCAATCATAATCAACATTAACAACGGCAAGGAAAACTACATGTCTATTGGGTCACATAATAAAAATAGAAATGATTCCAATCCCAACCGAAGTAGACGAAGGAGGTCATTTCATTTAAGATTTCAGATTGTATCTTCGACTGCCGATTCCTTAGACATAACATTACATTTTATTGCATGCTTTACCCATCTTTATACTTATGTAACATCCTCACATAAAACTATAAATAAATTGTGTAAGCGACTTTGATTATGAAACGCCTTGCACAGGCCGCTAAGGTCGTAGGTGCTGTCAAAACCAATTTATCGTAATATCTGTTTTTAGTGAAAATTGGCATTCTGGTTACACTCCTAGAGGTTTAGGTTTATTCAGATCACGACTGCAATTAAGAACGTTAAATTACAACGGACGACTTGGAAACATATCTGATTGGCACTAGGTAAGGTACTACATAGGTACATAAAAAAAACAGGCATTATTCAAGTCAATCAATCAAAAATCTTTCCTCTATAAGTTAACTACATTTAGTATAGTAGATAGAGCTATGCCTATAGAATGCTGATAGATCACCATAATCCAATAGAGATTTGTATGAATGTTCAGGATCAACAAAGAGTTTGCTGAAGCTGGACGTGAATGAATAGCAGAATAACAGGCAGACCTGCAAGAACATACGAAAAAGCCGATCAATAATTATTAATAGCAAAATCGAAAAGTAGTCTTCTATGGAATAGGATAAATTCGGCAGAGAGTACAATTAGAAACTAAACTAAACTGGTGCTGTTTTCATCACACATAGAAAAAGTCCAACCTTTAGCTAAATAGTCAGGCATTCTCGCTATTCTCCAGCGGAAAGTATATGGGTATTATTCTAGGGATGAAACTAAACTAAAAACTAAATATTGAGAATTAAGTCAAAAAGGCCTGGATTGCTTTTTACGCCTAGAAAAAAAATTCGGGGGAAAAATGGACCCTACATTATTGTTTGGTTGTACACAGCGGTGTTTGGCTAAGCTCTAATCTGAGATGCAAAGGTCATTGATTACACCATTCCTAAACTATAGAATAAAATAGAAAGACAATTATCATATAATTTTGGTAGATACTACACTGTTCACCGACAAAACATATTCCGAAGTAGATGGAGCTCTTTTCTCTGAATAACTCAACAACAACAAAATCATATCGGTTACCTGAGTTCGAAAGAATCTATCGAAAACACCTGTTTGTGGTTATGAATACTTACCTGATCCGAAAAAGAAATTCTGAACCGGTCCGCATATCTCTAGTATCTACCGCTGATGAGCTCCGCGGCGGGAGCGAAAACGTTTCGGAATAGCCAATTTTTACTTGAAAGTTTGATCTGATCGGTTTCTCGCGAAAAATTATATCGATGTATGTATGTCACCTCCAATGGGTCGAGCAACGAAGTTTCCCAGTATAAAATGCACCCACAATGGTGGAAAGTAGTGCACCACCTGCTCGCACGACGTTTATCATGTTGTATATATTTATATGTGCAATAAGGGGATAGGCTGAGCACCCACTAAACACAAAATCGAACATAAAACGGAATGAATGGGTTAACGAATTGGCAAACGAGAGGTTCGGCTGTCCGCTGTTGTCATACGAAGCGAATGGAATTTTCAATGGAAAATAGTAAGTGTAAATAACACATATGTATATGTAGATAAATGTAGACCGTATATAATAATAAAAAATATAAGAGCTACTAATTAAGAGCCGTGGAAAGATACCAAAACTTGTGCCGGCTAATACAGGAAAACATCCAAGTAGTATTTTAGTTCCCTGTGGTGACAACGATTCGAACAAATGAGAGAGCCTCTTCTATACTTACTTCCCAGGAGAGCAAATATCTGGTACTAGGCAATTTATTTTACGATAAATTTATTTAAATGTTTACACACAAAATGAAACAGATAGCCCATTTCATACATCCAACTGTTTTAATTTAACGATATCTTCAATCGTCAGTCATCATCAATTTATTTCAATGGGAATCCAATTCAGAAGAACAACTATAATACAACCGATAGTGTCAAAATAAAGCTTATATAAGTGCCAATTGAAGCTATAGCACACCAGTGTGGGTTCATCATCACTTAAACCATTAAGCCAATATGGGTAGAATCTAAGAAGAATTTAATATCCAGAAAGTAAACGAAAACGTTGACACGATTAATATACAGGCTTCAATTGAGTTAAGGATTATATGTTTAGCAATTGTAACTCTCTCTATAGGAATACGCCTATAAGTGACCTAAATAGCCTCGTTTCAGCCAATCAGCCAGAGATCCGAAAAATATCAAATTAAAAATCATAGGCATACAAATTTAATTATTGAAAAACAATTAAAACAATAACCCTCTTAGACTTGAACCTTGTGGGACACCACAAAAATTTGAGGAAAGCCATAAGAATGCAAAATTCGAAAGAAAATCACTACTATGATTGTCGCATGCTTGCTTTGTGGCACATAATGTAAAGCCCATGTTTCGTTGCCTAGCACAATTTGGAATACGCCTTTTACCCGACCTTGATTAAAATATATTTTTTTTATTTACTTCAATCAACTTGGACCTTTTTTTAGGCTCTAACCAATTGTCTTAGTCGAAATGCTACTACACAACTAAGGCTCAGTTAAGAAAATTACAACGAAATTATAATTACTATAGTCAGCAAAAAGATGCGAGATCTTCGAAGTCTTGTTAAATTGGAGTCGTAGAGTGACACATAGGTAATAAGTTTTTGAATCAAATCATGCATTTACCCATGATTAAAAAACTGACCTTTAGGTACAAAAAAATTAAAGTGGCCAGCAAAAATACATGCCGACAATAAATCCCGGGAATATATACCTCGGCAGAAGCCATAAAAAAGTATCTATAACATCTGTAAGCAGAGTTAATTTGTCTACAGGCGATCGTGTCATAAGATACATATGAAGATACATGTAATTTACAGAATCCTCATCGGACGGAGATGTGAAGAAAATTAGCTGACCTGATTTAGCAAATTAATTCTAAATGTCTAGAGGGGGTTTGTTTTTGGCATTGTTATGAAAAAAATATTATATAAATCCTAAGAGGGTTGGGATAGCAGTTGAACACACGCTCTTCAACCACCCTACCTACGTATTTATATCTCCTTAAAAAAAAAACACTAAACGACGTTTGTGAGTCTAAAAATTTCATCTGTAATTTGAAAGTTGTTTAGGTACTTTTCTCCGCTAATAAGAAAAAAAAAAATTCTTGAACAACACAACACGAAAATTTTCCACCATAATCTATGCGCGAATTAATTCATTAAAATCTTCCACTCTAAAAACTCTTCTAACCTTAATCAGAAAAATTATTTAAATTGCTGCAAAGAGTTTGTAAAACGAGCAACAAGGAAAACAAAAAAATAGCCAAGGAAATGCGTATATCTGGTGCAAATCTACAAGTATCTTTTAAGTACATGTTTTGATGAGATTGTTGTCACTTGTAATCTGTGCGCATGCAAATTAAATCTAATTACCTATTCCTCCAGCACGCCTAATAAATCAAAATTACTGAGCAAGTTATCGTAAACTAATGAACCGAACAAGTGTGAAAATTTTCAAAATGCATGCTATGAAAGTAATAAAAACCGCGTAAATACTAAATATGTATGTATGGTAGGTGTGTTGTGTAGACATAGGAGACATTAAGAGGTTTTTAACGCTAATAAAGCTTGTATGAAAATTATATTCAGATCAGCTGAGCACAGTACTTAAGCTCGCACTTGAATTATTCATTAACGGAGAGACTCGAGATGGAAGGAACTCACAAGCGAAGTCACATACAACTCACTCACCCCGGCTGTTCAGAACGTGTATGTTATCAATTACTATAATTTTGCAAATTTAATGTGAGTGTTTTTTTTTTAATTGTAATTTATGACGGTGTACTACCAGACTACTAACTACAGGTACTAGGTTCAGAGTTTATTTTTAACTCTGATGGGGATACGTTCTGGAGTTTTTTGTTTGTTCTTACTATTAGTGAATGAGTTAATCCGCTTTTTGTATGCATATCGAGTTAAATTTTGTATTCAAGTCTTGGAGTTGTTATCGATAGGACAACATCAATTCATTTTATGAATAGGAAACAGCGCAGCTGAGCTCAGATGAATTACGTATTCAACTCAAAAATAAAGTATTAGTCTTCGTGAAAAAATTCCGGAAGTTTTAAAATTTAAAAAAAAATCAATTAAAATTTCATAAGAATTTCATAGATTGAGTGCGTTTTGGTAGCAAGTCCCATCAAAGGGCATTGCTGTTGAAACGAGTATAAACACGGGTAAAACCGCACCCGCAACCGCACTACTAATTCCAGAATTCAGTTAACCTTTTTTTTGTAATAAGTCAAGCTTAAGAAACTCCATATGATTGGCATGTTTGAAGTCCAGATGTGAATAATTTACTCAAGTCTTGGACTAATTTACGTCTTGTAAATGAGAACAAGATTTGAATGAGAAAAGTATTTCTTGTATATTTGAAGGAATCATTTAATTGGATTGTTCGCAATAGAAAAGATGCTCTAATTTCAGATAAGATTTCTTAAAATACCAACGCTCATGGAGAGTAAATTTGAAAGGGACATTTCAGTTTGGATGAGATTTTCAGATTTCTTCTAAAATAGAGAGCAAGTCTAGGTTTTAGAAGCATTAAACTCAAACAATTCACTTTAACCAATGCGAGAATTTTGTTTGCGTCATTTTTAAATGAGGTCACAGTAAAAAATTTGCACTATTGTGCCACAAAGCTTAGGTATTTTTCCCTAAAATGTAGGGAATATTCCTTACATTTTAGGAAAAAATACCAAAGCTTTGTGGAAACAATTTGTGCATTTTTTACAGTGTAGGTAATCATTCCTTATCGTTTGACTCTTTTATTTAGGTAGGAGATGCAGTAAGAAATACAGCTTCTCATCTAGTCACTACGCCCTATAAGATCTCTTTTGTGTCTTACAACGATAAAGTCAATGGAATAAACGAAATCAAAAGTGCTCTGATCTGCACAACTATAGGGATAGAAAGAGAAGAAAAGTAAGTCATTGCTGAATAAATAAAAAGAATAACAGAAAGAAGCGGGCCTTGAGGCATATCGGCATTTATTATATAATATTATGAACTAGGGGGAGCCAGTCGGCATTGCCCGTCGATAATATAGATACCTAAATGAGTGGGGGTGAGGTGAGGTGGTTAGAGATAAATAATATCTAAGCTATTATTTGACTCGATCGAGCGATTCCCTACTCTAGGGTCTCACTCTGCGTCTGTATGTATGTTAGTGCGCGTGATTAAGTGTGCATGCATACAATCATATGCGTGGGAGAGTGTAGCTCTCTACGTCGACGCGTTCTCATGCACTGCCCAAATATATAGTAAAACACGAAATTTTGGTATGGCAACCATACGAAGGAGGTGAGCTCTCCACCTCGAAGCCTTCTTAGGCAGCTACCAAGTAAATAGTAATGAGAAAGAAAAGTTGTGTATGGCATCACTAAGGGGTGACCCAATTTAGCCCATTTTTCAAATTGTATTTACCATTGCTATGAAAACACCACGTAGCAAACTTTTCGCATGGCAACCCTACGAAAAGGTTGCCTGATTGGTCCCATTTCTGAATTTAATTTAAATTTTTTTTAAGAAAGTCCCATGTACAAAATGTCAGCTCTCTACGTCGAGGCGTGATGCAGTGTCCAAATATATAATGAAAACCAAAATTTTTGTATGGCAATACCAAAAAGTGGTGGCCCGATTTGGTTCATTTTTGAACTTGTACTTGCAATTCTCATGTAAACGTGTACAAAATTTGAGCTCTCCACGTAGACGCGTTCTCAGGCAGTTTCCAAATATACAGTGAAAAACTAAAGTTTTGTATGACAACATCAAAGAGGGGTCTAACGATTTAGCCCATTTTTTTCAATTTTTTTTACTATGAAAACACCGCATACTAAATTTCAGCTCTGTACGTGCACTCGTTGTCAGACAGTGTCCAAATATATACCAAACAACAGAATATTTGTATGGCAACCCTACGAAGGAGTTGCCCAATTCAGTCCATTTTTGAACATGTATTTTCAATTTTTATGAAAACACCGTATACAAAATTTCTGCTTTCTAAATCTACGCGTTGTCAGGCAGTTTTTTATGTCTCGACAACAGCGCCATCTCTCGTGTCCAAAACAATCTCTCGAGCTGGAACCAACCAAACACATTCACAAAGTTTCATTGAAATCGGTTGAGCGGTTTCGGAGATTAGCGTTTAAACACAGTGACACTGGATTTTTATATATTACTCAGATGACAGTTATTATGCGTAAAATGATATGGTTCCTTTTCAATCAAAACAATTTCATTATTTTGTTAAGTAAGGTATTTAGTAAGTTGAGCCAAGTTAAAATTACAGGAAGACTTTTTTCCTGTATGGATAATAAAAAGCTTAGGATCTATTCCATATGTTTGTTGAAAATTTTAGAGAATACGAAGGCACACACAAATATGTATTTCTGTTTCATGTGGCTTGGGAAGTATTTTTCGAGGGTTTGCAAAACTAGAGGCAAACACTGTGGCAATTATGACGAAATTATATGTTGCTTTTAGGGTAGGTACTTAAGAATTAGAAATAAACTGTTTCATACGAAAATCGGGGACTGAGCAGATATATTTATGCAAAAATTCACATCACCTTATTTTAAAGGCGCCAAATTTTGATAATGTAATCCAGGGGGAACTACCACTACCGCTGCTCCCCCTAGATACGTCTCTGATCGTTATTCTATCTCTCTGGATGACCTATAGGATCATTTCGTTGGAACTGAAGATCTATCGACCTTAGTTTTCACCAACTATGAATTGTTTTTTGTGTTCCTGGCAAGACTGTGCTATATCGTCTTATAGACCACTATACCTACTTGACAGGTTTATCGAAAGCCTGTATTATCATTATAACGACTGAGATATGAAAATATTTAACATCAATAGTAATATCCATGCCTTTTATATGAAATTACCAAATATTTCTGATCACTGTATACTTTTTAAAATAACACGTGGAGAGATATCAATTTATGACCTCTCAATGAAAGTTTCTATTTCTTCATCTCAATTTCAATTAATTTTCAATATCGGAATGAAACTCAAAACAATCCGCACGTAAATGTATAATTCTAACTCTTTCCAAAACCATTCCTCGATTTCCTTATTTATAAAAAGTATTTCAAACAAAAAATTAAAATTCATTGAATCTCGGGAATTGATAAAAATGAAGTGCACCGCTCAGTATTCAAATCAATCGCCTGAACCTGGACCTGAAGCTGCTGCATAATTGAGATAAACTCAACTCAATTTAATCCGAGGGCAAAGTAGATCAAAATACTTAAAAACTGCTTGGAAATTTAATTTACCATGCACTGTGACCTTAACAACAACAACAGTTAAACCTTGGCCAGTGTCCAAAAATTATATGAAATAAATTTTCTGTTTGCTGTTGCTCATGTAATTTTAATGACTTCATTCTCTCTCAAATTGGCTTGATCCTCACAGGCTGTCATAAATCAAATTAAAAAAGATTTAAGACAAAAAAAAAATGAGGATCCAACTTCGAAGCTATCTTTTGTCTCTTGTTCCATGCAAACAATCATTTTTAAGTGGCGTCGATCGTTCGGTTTTAACATAAGAGTGACATGAAAAATTTCAAAAATAAAAAATTCCGTGTCTCCGCGACAACTCAAATATTGACTCCGAAATAATAATTGTAAACAAGAACGGCGCCTAGTCCCTGGACTGGACTCGCCGTCGTGTCGTCATCGTCATCCTCATCGCGATCATCGGCGTCGTCGTTTTATTCTGTTGGTTTTAATTCGTCTATACTTGCAAGAGATAACCGCTGCCGCCTCGAAGTACCGCGCCACGCTAAACCGGCCGATCAGACTCTTCTGAATTAAAAATTAACTGACCGAGTAATCAGACGTCTCTTCGGGGGGTGGCGCAGAAGTGAAGGAGGATATTGTGAAGAACTCACGCCCGCCGCCACCGTCGCACCTTCTTAACATCAGAATTCTTTACCACATGAGGAAATGTGGAGGAAGCAACTTGCTTCTTCTTCTAGCATGATTCTGGTTAAGTCGTGCGCCGGCTCTTTCTGTATCTTTGCAACTCATCTTCACGGGCAATCAAGTGGCGCCACAATACAAGTACACAACCACTCTTAGCTCCATGTGTTTGAAGTTTTGAAGGAGGCCTTATGGTCGCGATCGCAATCCTTCTTAATGCGAAGAAAACTGAAGAAAACATCTATTTCAGGCTATATCTAGTATAGAGGTAAAAGTGAAGCATATATAACACGAACATATAAATGCCACGTAATTTATTCTTTGTAGAAGTTGAAAGTACTTAAACCGCGCGCGCGCGCAGCTCTCAACGTCTGATTATGCGTTTAATTTGAGCTCTTTTGACGCACAGATCTTAACTCACGACCAAGTTCAACGTGATTTATTGGATAATTTCTCATCTTTAATTATGCGCATCTTGGCGACTTTTGCAACTGATTTTGTTTTGATTTTTTGTCTCCACGGCTCAAAACGGTTGTGTAGCGATTATGAAATTTTTGCAAACGATAGAACATTCTACAGTTGACTTGTGGTTTAATTATTACTTTTTTATCTCCCGACTGGCAATTATTATCATTATATATGAGTCATTAAGAGCTATACATATAAAAAAAAAATTAATCTCTTTAAAAAAAAAGAAAAACACTACAAAGTCTGAGAAAATAATTGTCTCGAAGTAATTAATTAATTAATGCACGGTCAATTTAATATTTCGCAATATTTATCTTTTATATTTTCAGGATGTGTCTAGTATTTTTTTATTTTAAGATTTAATAACGGAAAAGAAGTCATTATCGATGTAGACGAAGTGGGTATACGAAAGTATTTTTTTCTGTAAGCTAGAATTTTTTCTTACCTGTGTTATCTAACAAAATTTAGGTGTTTGGTGGTGTTACAGATAAAAAATTTGCCCTTGATTCTATTAATTTGTATTGGAGTTTTACCACAGCCAACGACTATTGGTCAAGGCATTCTGCCCACTATAGGTTACTCACTTTGAAGCCGCTGGGATGCTTTGTTAACCCAGCAAACTTGTGCTGCCTTTTTATTGCCATGGCGATGTTTTGGCGATAATTTGAGATTTAAAGTCAATTCGAATCCGGGAAACATTACGATTAGCTTAAGATTCGCTTTCTTATTGCGACATTATTTCATTTTTATTGCCATGATCGCTGGTACCAGATGTGATGAGAGGAGGTACATATAATCTATTTTTAAAATAAATTGTATCGCTATGGATAATATTTCAGTAGGTAGGAAATTTCTTCATTTGTAGTTGTTATTTCTTCAAGTGTGGTAAAGTAAACATAGAAGAGTAGAAACGTAATATCTAAACAAATTTTAAAATCCTCAAAACCAACTAAATCTGTGATTTAATGACTTAAAGATAAATTTTATTGCAAATGATTGACTGGCATACCCAAAAATATAAGAATATTTATCGCCATTACGAATATAAATTGAATCACTTACACGATGCATATGCGATGCAACAATTACCCTAGCTAAACTAAACGGAAGCGATAGATATTCATATAATTTCGACAAGAAAAAATACCTTTAAACGATAAAATTGCGATTCAATTAAGATTGAAAAGCAAACACAATAATATAAGATTATTTCTCGCCATGGCACTTACACTACTCATATCCGATGCAATATTTACCCCCGTCAAGTGAAACGTATAAGCGATAAAAATGTATTATTGCCGACAATAAAAAAGGTCGTGGTGGCAATAAGAAGTCATAAGAAAGCGATCTGTAGACCAATCGTAATGTTGGCTGGGACCAGTGTTGGGAACTTGTGGGAAAACTCCCATTTTGTGGGAATTTCTGCCCTCTAAATCATCACTGTGGGAAAAAGGGAAAACATTTTTACAGTAGAACAATTTGTTGGAAAACTCATCACCATAATTTTCCTAGAAGAGTTTTGTACTAAAAGGTCTGAGTTGGCTGGACCAACAAATTGTTCTACTGTAAAAATGTGCATGACTGTATAAGCAGAAGATTTCGCACCAAACTGTCCGTCCACAAATCGATAAAACTCTTCTAAGAATTTCTAAAAATCCAACGGACCAACTCAGAACTTTTCGTATAAAACTCTTCTTTTAGAAATTCTTAGAAGAGTTTTATCTATTTGTGGACGGATAGTTGGTGTGAGATCTTCTGCTTATATACATGCATGCACATTTTCACGGTAGTACAATTAATATGTATAATTTTTTATTTAAATTTTGTGGGATTTTTGTGGTAATTTCAGCTTTTGAACTGTGGGAAATGTGGGAAAAATTTGGGCAATATGTGGGATTTTCGAGATTGAAAAGTTCCCAACACTGGCTGGGACCCTGCAATCAATTTGGCGAACGTCCTCAACAGAGAATCTTTAGCGACAATAGAGCTGCACAATGCGAAACATGAGAGCAAATGCAACAGAGCTAAAAATTATTTATGTTATCGACGAAGCGATATAAAAGCGAAACGAACGCGAATATAAATTCTGTTCTCTTTTATTTATCTCAGATAAACATGTGCAGGTGTGCTGTTATGTGTCTGACCTTCTGAGAATTTTACAGTTTCAAGATATTCAATTCAATTTTTCCATCTGAGTTTGAATTTTAGCGTGAACGAATTATTAAAATTTGTCGTGTTTGTATTTCTATCAGTGAATTGTAAAAGGTGAGCAATTAAAATTATATTTAATTATCATTAAGGGTAAAATGAGAGGATATTCATACTTAGATTAAACACGTCGATACCGCTAATGATTGAGAAATAATTTCATTTACGAATCACTTAAGTTATCGTTACGACAGTAGATTGATATTCACTTCGGATACATTTAATTTTATCATATTTTGTCGAAGAAAAAAGGCAAAGTGAATCAGAAATGATAGCATCGATCTAATACAATGTTCTGTCAACATTTTATCCCGCTCAAGGTTTCGCTTTCATATCTCATAAGAATTCACTACCGAAATTTATGTTCCACTTTGTGATATTTTTGCGATTCGCATTGGCTTCGCAATGTTTAGTGAAGATGATGATATTTCATGCGGTGTTTCGTTCGGAACCCTCCTAAAAGTTTATAGGTACAACTATGGGATTTACATAAGAATTTCTCTATCTGCTCCATGTTCCACAAAGAATTTAAAGATGGCAAGAAACGCAAACATTTTTTTTTTTTTTGGTAAATGAGATTTTCGATAATATTAAATTGGTCACATAATGTTGCAAAGTGTGACTCAAACTGTGACCAAAAGTTTCCAAAATGGTCTTAGCAATAGGCATGTGTTATCAGAATGGCTTGTGTTGTATATAATATGCTGAAGTCTGAGATAAAAGTTGTAATTACTGGAAGGAAATGAACGATGAACTTTATGACTTCTTCGCGACTATATTAAATTTGGTAGCTTGAACGCGTTTTCAGAATGAACAGCTATAGTCGTGTAGTACTTCCGATATCGAACCTTAACAGTGAGTTCTTGAAAAAAACAGAAGGAAAAAAGCTAGAAGTGATCTAAGATCAACTCTTACGACACCCTAGATGAATACACGTTTGTAAATTTCATATGGTCACCCATCTGATTGTTAAAGTGGTTTTTCGCTGCTATTTCCAGAACAGTTTGTCGAACTTAAAAATGAACAAATTTCATAGGATTTTATATTCTGAAGAGCTTTTCAAGAAAATAAAAACGTGTAGAACTGATCGTTTTCATAGTATACGGAAAAACAAACCTCAATTTTTGTATGTTTAGTACATTTTTATACCCTAGATGAAATCTATAGGGTATGCTAAGTTTGTCATTCTGTTTGTAACGCACAGAAATAATGATGTTAGAGCAAAATAGATTGGACACCCACGCATAATATTAAAGTTATTTTGATTTTTGCATGTCCGTCCGTCCGTCTGTGCGCACGATAACTCGAGAACGCGTACACTTAGGGAGCTGAAATTTTGTACACGGACTTAAAAAAAAAGTAAAATTAAGTTCGAAAATGAGACAAATCGGGCAACTCCTTCGTGGGGTTGCCACACAAAGATTTCGTTTTCAGCTATATATTTGAAAACTGCCTGAGAACGCGTCGACGTAAAGAGTTGAAATTTAGTACATGGTGTTTTCATTGTACTAGCAAATAACATTTTAAAAATATACTAAATCGGGCAACTCCTTTTTTGTGTTGCCATATAAAAATGTAGGTTTTTTACGTATACTGTGAAACAAAATCAGTCCAAGACATTTTTATTGTACAAAAAACTTCTTCAGAATATGAAATCCTATAAAATTGGTTATAATCATTTTCTCTGTCCGACGAACCGTTCTAGAAATATATGCGAAAAACCACTGCAAAAATCAAAATTGCTCAAATGGGTGCCCATACGAAATTTCATACGGACATTCATCTAGGCCGTAGGGTATCATAAGATTTGATCTTAGACCAACCAATATTAGCTAATAAAAATAAAATTAAATTAAAAATTAAAGGGGCCTCCACAAAAGAATCGTGATTTTTTCGGCGGTTTTTGTTCGACCTTAACAATCGCTGTATCTCTTGAACCGTAATTGGTAGGCACATAAAATTTTCAAAGAGTGAGTAATACTCTAGCTGCTATAACAAAAAATAATGAAAATAAAAAAATAATAATAAAATAAAAAGTACATAGTGTTAAGTCTTGTACGATGGTAACGAACCCTTCGTGTGCGAGTCCGACTCGCACTTAGCAGGTTTTTTTTAACTGTGCTTAAAAGACTATCAGGACATAATGGAAATCCACATTTGGCTAACGGCTGACATCTCTTCAGTAGTTTTTTTTTCGGTTTCCGTTAAAATAATTCATGGTCCAAACTTTTCTACACCTTCAGGATATCTTTCAGGCAGTTTATCCTGTAATGTTTTTTGGAATATTTTATTTGATGCTAGATGCTATTCTAATAGAAAATTTTACTTGTCGAATGTCTGACAATACTTCATTTAGTCTTGTAGCAGCATATCCTTCCATATTTCCTTATATTCAATGCATTAAATCAGACTAATTAATGAAGAGCTGCTTGTAGGCCGCAATTTAGGGCAAGGTAAAAAAATACAGGTCTAACTTGCCACCAGTACACACGAACTGGCTTATGATAGTATTCATTGATCCATTTCGCGGCAACTAAAAATAATGTAGTTATTCCGAAAATTAACTTAAATTTCAAAGAATATTATATTTAATTGAAATATAACTACTTAAAAAGATTTCATATGAAATAAAAAAGGAATAAAAAAAGCAGTCTCTTACCTTTTAAACTCATAGCACTACATTAAAAAAAAATTTGTGATTGAACTTTAATTCAACGATGCTGTTGCTTACTTTAGGTGTATTAGATACATACACGAACAAAAGGATATGGAAATATCTGCATTTTAAGAAAAATATGTCGTTTTATGGCATGTTATAAAATGGATGCGAATTGGTGCATTTACCCTAGGTACTAATGATAAAAAATACAAAATCTTACAGGTAAAATTAACCCCACGTGAGTAGGTGAATATTGAAAAATAGGATACGGGATAGCTTATGGCAAATCAATTTATGTAATTTCGATGAATTCAACAAGTAAAAAGGTAGAATTGGTTAAGACCAATTCTTATGATACCCTAGATGAATACTCATATTTAATTTCGTTTGGTGACCCATCTGTGCAAGTTTAACTTTTGAAGTGGTTTTTCGCATAAATTTCTGGAACGGTTCGTCGGACAGAAAAAATAATTGTAACCAATTTTATTCTAAAGAAATTTTCAGTATACATTTAAACCAGTATTTCTCAAACTGGGAGGCGCGGCCCCCTAGGGGGCCGTGAAGCACTTACAAGGAGGCGCGAAATATTTAAGTATTTCTATTTCTAAATTTATTTATTATTTAAAAATTTTAAATTCTTTTTAAAAAATAAAAAAAAAATTCTATGAAAAAGTATGTATGTATGTCTAAATTCATTTACTTTTCAAACCCGTTATATTAAAATTTAATTTTGCAGTATGCTTAGTTACTTAGCAAGGCAGAAGTTCATTTTTAGGGTTCCATACCGAAAGGGTGACAATGGGAACCCTATTACTAAGAATTCGCTGTCCGTCCGTCACCAGGTTGTATCTCATGAACCGTAATAGGTTGACAGTTGCAATTTTCACAAAGTGTGTATAAAATAAAATTAAATTAAAAATTAAAGGAAGCCCCCATACAAGAAACGTGATTTTTTCGGCGTTTTTTCCTCGTTTTATTCTCATTCATTATTAATATCATAAGTAGGCATTTTTTTTCACATGACGCCTACTCTCAAGTTTCTAAATCCGGACAAAATTCGGCTGCTGGATTTTGCAACTTGGTTTTTTTCTGGTATTCTGTTCGATGTTTTCTGAACATGGAAACTTCGTAGGCCTTCTCTTCTTTTAATTCGATGGACCGTAGCATATAACGGTCGAGCCTTATCAGTCATATCTCTCAACGACATGTTGGAATTTTGTTTAAAGCTTTCTATATTTGGCCAATTTTTTGGTCTATCAAACTTGATTTCCTTCCTGACCCGGACTTTCTCTGGACACTATAAGATTCTCGAAATTTACAGAGAACATTTTGAATGGTCTCTACGGAATTTTCAACATTTTAGCTAAGCCTTTTTGAGACATATTCGGATTTTCCATATGGGTGGAAAGAATTATTTTGCGGCATTCATCTTGGCTGACTTCCATTTCCACTGGATAAGAATTTTGTATTTAATTATAAGTGCACACCTTTTTGAGGCCAGCCATTCCCTTTAACTCGTACACGAATTTGTCTACTTTAGTATTTTCGACACTCTCGTAGACCCACTTTTCGTCATCACAGCGAGCTGAAATTTGGCACACAGGTTCATGTCGCGTGACAATTGAACCTATCAAAATTTGAACCGGAAGTTTCCATGGAAAACCCGGAAAATCGGGAAAAATCATTTGAAAATTTGGTACGAATTTGATTAGTGATAAATCCGTTTTAGGAAAAATGCAGAGTTTTCCGATTTTTCTGAAAAATTTTCCGGAATTTTCCGACTTTTCCGGAAAATTTTGCGGTAAAAAAGTTTTCTAAATTATGCAGGATCAAGTTCCCTATCAACTGGCATCATTACTTTCTCTCCTACAATGGTGAAAACTTGCAGAAAAAATCGAGGAAAATTCATGTAAAACGCTTTTCCGGAGTTTTTCAGACCAAGGAAGCGTTTGAGCGTTTTGCAACCTAAGAAAAAGTTGTAGAGCGAAATGGGTTGCATAAAGTTGCTTTTGTGGAAATTTCCATGGAAAACCCGAAAAGCTGGAAAATCATCGGAAAAATTTTCATCGATATGATTAGTGATAAATCTGTTTCAGGAAAATGCAGAATTTTCCAATTTAGTTAACGTGAAAAAGGCAGAAAATAAAATAAGTAAAAAACGAGTTTTCAAACAAAACTGAGGCCAAGCCGCATGAAAAAGTAGAAAATAAACTTTTCTGCACACACAGAGGTGGACTCAAATTTTTTGTTTGGGACATTTCTCTTGAATATTCTTTCTCTTCATGAATCAAATCACTTATTACCTCTGATTGATCATACTGAAATATATCGGTGATTGTCAGCGAATAAAATCTGAAAAATCTTTTTTGTTTGAAAACTCGTTTTTTACTTATTTTTTATAGATGCAGTCTTACGAGCGATCCAAAATTTTGTTTACCTGGTGATGAGTAATGGAATAGGTCGGTTTTTTTCTGAAACAGGTCTTATTTCAAAACAATTTACCGATTAATATCAACCAAACTGGATTTAAAGATAAGGCAAAAGGTATAAAATCTCTTTTAGATTATCTTCTAGATGCAAGGAGAAATTATTATCAAATAGTTTTAATGCTCAAATAAGGAGTGTTATTGAGTTATTGCGAACTTTATTTTATTTCTGTAATTTTTAGGGTAAATACGGGAACCCTATTACTAAGAATTCGTTGTACGTCCGTCTGTCACCTGGCTGTATCTCATTAACCGTAGCAGGTAGTCAGTTGAAATTTTCACAGAGTGTGTATTTCTATTGCCGCTATAACAATAAATAATAAAAATTAAATTAAAGATTAAAGGGAGCCCCCATATAATAAACGCGATTTTTTCGGCATTTTTTTTCCTCGTTTTATTCTCATGCATTATTATTATCAAAAGTAGGCATTTTTTTTTCAAATGACCTCATTATTTTTATTTTTTTAAATGACAGCATTTTTTTTTACATGACGCCTACTCTCATTTGAAAACATAAATAAAAAGTATATAGTGTTAAATTTTGTACGATGGTACGGAGTCCGCGAGTGCGCGAGTCCGACTCGCACTTGGCCGGCTATTAAATTTTTAGAGATTTTTAGGAAATAATCATTTATTTCAACCAATGAGGTAATAACTAAAGGAGATGAAAATGAACAAAATCATGTAGCCATTTCTAACATATTGACACTACTATTAGTTAATAATTAGAAGAAATACTTCAGTGGCAAAAGGTTTGTTAGTAAGATCTGTTTCGCGTCCCTTCGGTTATTTCACAGTTTTATCTGCGTCAATCCCAAAGCAAACCAAAATTTTCAACGAAGTAAATATGAAATTTGCAGCGAAGACCAAGAATTGCGGAATTAAACACACACAAATACAGGGCATTTGTAGAACTGAAAGATGAGCTTCGACTCTTTCCGTAAGACAGAGAACCAGATGTTTTTCCGCACTTTAGTGATGAAAAGTGGATGTGTCTTACATCACATTTAGCAGCTTTTTTTTGATAAAGTAAATGAATTAAATCTTTATTTGCAGGTTAAAGATACCAACACTTTAGTTTTGAATGCAAAACTTATTGCTTTCCAAAAAAGCTTTGCTCTTAGAAATATGGAATATGTTTTCTTGTCTAAATGAGTTTCTTAGCACCAATGTAAAATATTAAATACAATTAAAAAATTAGTACTAAATCATATTGACAAATCTAAACGATTTCTTGCTAAATATTTCCCAAACATAAACGAGGATAGAAATAACGACTGGGTACGAATACCATTTGCTAAAACATTGAAATATGATCATATTATTGATTTGGGTGGCTCAAGAAGAATGGTTGATATTAGCTCCGATAATTCTATTCAATTAGAATTTAATGAAAAAGTCTAACAGAATTTTGCATAAGGCAACAGCAAGAACATTCTTTTATCGCAAAAGAAGCATTGCTAAATTTAATGCCTTTTGCAACCACTTATCGCAAAACCTTCGAATTAGTGTTTCTGAAATTTGACCGGATATTGATTATTTATGTAAAAATATGCAATCACATCCCTCCCATTAAATTCATATTTTGGTAACAAATTTGAGATTATTTTGTTTAAATTTAGTTTCATATAATATTATTTTTGAAATTGTTTTGAATTTTATTTTGTTTGGAAAACTTGATTTAAGAGCATTATTTGTAATAAAAATATTGCTTAAAAAAAATTAATGATTATTTTATTAGTATCATTTTTTGGAGAGGATTGAATTTTTTTTTCCGATTTAGGGAGCCGCAATATAAAAAAGTTTGAGAAGCACTGATTTAAACCATCTAGAACTGATCGTTTTCACAGTATACGTAAAAATCTTAAATTTTTATATGGCTACACCAAAAGGGGGTTTATATTGGAGCGAGGAATTGCTGTCGGTCTCGATTGGACCAATGCATAAAAAATCGAAGTCAGTAAATTTCTAAGAAAAAATTTTGGACTTCCCTTCATCGGGTCGAGGCAACGTTGATCTTATATTGCCGGGGTATTGCTAGTTACGTCATCAGGTACAAGTCGAAGCATCGTCGAGGCATTTTCGATTTTATATTCCAGAAAAGTGTTGCATATTATTGTTCTACGTGTCCAGGCTTTGTATGTTATTAATTTGTATAGCCATAGAGCATAGGCTCTCGGCCTTATGACCGCAATTGCCCTGAGATTAAACGGTTTTTGATTCCAGCAAAATGCGTAAAATCATAATTCTGCATTTTTTGTTAGTGCCAAGTGTGCGGTTAGATTTTTCACAATGGCTAATCGAGTGTTTTTATGGTTGCAATGTATGTAATTCGCAGGAAGTAACACTTGGCGATACGAACCATAGAGCGAGCGCAAAGTTTACGAGCGCAATTATAAGAAACCGCACTAAGTGCAATTACGACGTGAGTAGCGGAAACACATTTCCTCCACGTCATTGGGCTGCACAATTGGGGCGCCGCTGCATTCTGTTGAAAACCGTAGCACTAAGCCTCTCTGACTAAAAATTGAATCCTGTGGCCGAAAAGGAGATAAACAATTGGCCAAGTGTTAATGTAGACAATATACCTAGGAAAAGATAACTGAAAAAAAAAATTGACATGCAAGTCTAAATTAGTGAAGACTCAAATAAATAAAATAAAATCCAAATGAAGGCGAAGGCACACAAATGAAATGCTTGGGGCTCAAGGTAATATAATGTCATTAAACCATTATAAATATGTAGTTTTTTTTTATATACCTACATATCACAACAACTTAATTGCGATCTTTTTAAAGAAATGATAAATTTATGTCGTCATCTTTCTCCCGTTGCCGAAAACTGTAAACTGCAGTAGGTGTAGATTACTTGACACACTGACACTCACCGCATCTAATATCTAGCTAGATCCACGATATACCTACCATACATGATCTGACTCAGTCAGTGAGAAAAAAAAATCTCAATTTAAAACATCTCTAAAATGAGTTTAAATTCCATCAATAAAATATTGTTGCAAAAAAAACATTATATCACAAATGAATTTACATCAATTATAAGTAGTTCGACCTTGCGCAGAAATACTCGTATCTATGCAGAAAATTTCTATATCAGTGAACATTACTCGTTTAATTGTGACGATTCCGCGAAAGGGGCAATATAAAAGCGCCAAATAATTATCTTTTTAATAATTTCTAATTTTGCCCTCACTTCTAAGAAATTTATTTTGATTTATGACTTTATTTTCTTTTTCTTTATTTTCAGCTTATTTTTCAGAAACACAAACTACTATTAAGGATTACGTCAGCGATTGAGCTTTGGAGAAATTTACCCTTGTATAGGTACTACCTACATACATACATCCATACATACCAATATTGTTTCAGAGCTGAAGAAAATGTTTCTGCGATGTTCGTGGTAATTGGTAAAATGGCAAAATTAATTGACAATGGATGAGTGCTAATGAATTTGCACACACAACTTTTACGTATGTTATCCGAAGTGATATTCCAATAAAAAAAAAGAACTTGAGATTTTTTTTTTGTTTTGCATATATTTAGTTTGCATATTCTTGAATTATAGAATCCGGATAAATTTAGTGTTTATTTAATTTATTTATTATTTGATTTATGGTGTACATCGAAATGAGTGTTGTGAAGATACCCATAATTATTTTAAGGTTAACAACCATCCTGTGTGGAGCAACGTTTATGCACAAAGGTAATTTTATTTTTCTTTAATTTTTAATTTGTCAATTTTAGATCTTAAATTTTATATACCTACTCACATTAGAATTTTAATCACTATTTTCTGTAATCAAGCCAATGGACTTAGGATTGTTCATTTTAATTACAGAAATTTGGTATACTTAACGAGATTAGCGAAATATATTTTCTAATTCATTAATTGATTTTATTGCGTCTCTGAGACATGGTTAAAGCCAGAGATTGATGATACTACCACATAGGCACAGACAAGTACATAATAACAGATATTTAGTACCTATGGGCGAAAGTGATGTTCTGCAGTATTCGAAAAGAAGATTACAAAGAGTGATCTAGTGTAGTTTGCCATCAGAACTTTTTGTCATCAACGATGTCTCGGCCTTATTTAGGGAAGCCCTCAATTTTTTCTTAGAAATTTACTGGAAATCTTTTCTTTAAAAGTTTTAAGGAGCGTTTAGAATGGCAGAGTAGAGTGGAGTCACCAGATTGCATTGCCTTTCCTTGTCTCAAGCTTGCACTTTAATATAATTTCTTCGCGCTTCCCACCAGAGTGGATTTCACAGAGTAATGTCAGATTTGAAAAATTCCTAATTTCACATCACATTGGTGAGATGATGGAAGCAAATTCAGTCTGGTGTGGTGACTCCACTCTACTCTGCCTGCCATTGTAAACCCTCCTTTATGCATTATTGGAGTCCGACAACGACACACATGAAAGTAATGTATATCTGAAAAAAAACTCCAGTCGGCTATCAAAGTGAAAAAAAAAATTCTACCGAAACATTTTCTCTAAATTTCTAAGAAGAAATGAATGCTTATCTACGCATCTAATACCGGAAACCGACTTGCTTTTTCAATATTAATATATTGATATTGTAATTACGTCAATTTGCAATATAAAATTTTTGAGACACACTTGCGGCTTACAATAACATAGCATAGCGGCTTCCGAGATAACGGACTTTAAAATATTTGGGTACGTTTTTATAGATCACCGTCTAACTTTTGAACGTTACAACATATGATGAATGATCGTAGATAGATAATCGTTGTACCTTTCCAATGGTATATAAATTTTTTCCCTCAAGCTTTCCGTTTTGAAGTTATGGCTCAACAAATTTAAAATTTTGGAATTTTTACTCGTTTTTTTTTTATTTAACTACAATTTTTATCAAAAAACACGTCATCAATATCAATTTGTCATATTTAATTTAAAAGGCCCGAAAGCTTAGCTTTAAAATCACACTCTGTACCCAAAAACCTTAGCTTTAAAATTACCTATAAAAAAGTAACCTCTTTCTGCGCTTTTTGCACTTTTTCTTAAGCATATCCAGTGAAAATGGTCATTTCCAAAAGATAATTGCCTACTTTCTGGCACTTTTTGAACTTTTTCAGCCATTTCCGATAAATATGCTTAAGAAAAGTGCAAAAAACGCAGAAAGAGGTTACTTTTTTATAGGTAATTTTAAAGCTAAGGTTTTGGGCTTCTTAAATCCATTGGCTATGTCTATCTACGAAAGTTTAAATTATCATCATAGGGTGTAATGTTCAGAAGTTACAGGGTGTTTTATAAAAACATACCCAAATATCTTAAAGTCCCGTTATCTAGGAAACCGTCCCCCCCCCATATGTCCAAGCATGATCTATCCGGAGCTTTCGGGTGCCAAACCACATACGGGACATAAATTGAATTGAATTGAATATATGTATGTATATGTACTAGTGAAGGGTCGATCGCGAATGATTCGTTCGTTTTGACCAAGTCAGTACCCTGGCTCAATAGACCTAAGTCGCCATTTCCCACCATATCGGTTAATCGTTCACTCAAGGAACTGATTCATTCAGCTTTTCTGGGCTGATTTGTTAAAGCTATATTTTCAACCGACTTAACTTCAAAACCTTTACCTAATCTTAACTTTTCAAGTCTTTATAAAAATGTCGCCAAATCGCAATTTTGGTATTTACCTACCTTCTGCTCATGCACAAGCATGGCATGAACGCATTTAAGCGACATATGATGGATAATCTTTATAGTTGACAATATTATTATATATTTTCTAGTGCTCTACTATAGCGATCGACTTGTGACTTTAAACTCGCTTATCCATCACACTTAAAGCCAACTAATTCGGAGTAGTGGTAGTTTTAAAATTTTCATTTCTTTAGAACGGTTTTATCTTAAAGAAAAGTTGTGTCTATGATTAAGGAATGAACAAAAAAAAACAAAACAAGTACAAATGTCTGCAGCACTGAAGACGGATTTACTCAGGAGCTAGTAGTTTCTTTCATTTGGTAAATGCTTGCTGAGCAAAAACCTAAGTAAATTTTATTTTTGAGTGTTGCTCTGACATGAACGATTCGATGATTAGGTAATTTTAGATTAGGTATTAGATGAATATTTCCAACTGACTTAAAAGTCTCAAATTACTGAATCTTTTATATGAGTCACGTATACCAAATGACTCGTGTGACCTGAGTCACCAATATGACCAATATGTATGTATGTAACCAGTAGGTAAGGCTCACATCGTTAAGGCTCAGATCGACTCGCATTTGTAGAAAAAAAATGCTTTAATTTTTAGCTAGTTTCGAAGTAATCTGATGGTGCCACTGGTGTCTCCTTTTTCGAATTTATTATTTCGACAACGACAATTCTTAGATTATTTATCAAAAAGGATAGGATGAGGAAGAAAACTTGAGCATTTTGCTTCATGCAGTAGAATCGCATCGATCTGTTTCTTGTCATGGAAGTCGTAAACTACGATATTTTCATAATACATAATTTACATAATTTACTGGTTGACACTTTATCAAGTATTGAAGACGTTGTTATAATTTTCTATTACTGTGATTCGAATAATTTGTATGTTTATAATTTTATAATTTCTTTTATAACTTTTTACATTTTTAACAATATTCCTAGTGCTCCATTTATATTCCCATATTATTTCTTGACGTTGCATTACATTGCCATACAAAGGCAATGTATGTATTCGTATGATATCCATACAGACACCTGATGACAACTCAATTGTAAGCAAAGAAACCAGAATTGGAAAATGTTAAATTGTTTTACCATGGCTGTTTAGTTTTATAAATATTTCACCTGTACACTATTGCCTGGAAAATATTCTCATCTCTTTGTCGTAGTTTAGTCGCATATTTTGGACATTTCACCACAAATTTGTCGTACTTTTATATTTACCATATTCATTTTAATTTATCCTTTTCATCAACCACAAATTAAACTAAAATTTACAATTAATTATTGTCAGGATACACGCATAAAAGTACAACAAATTAGTCAACTACTTCCGAGGTTGCGACAAAAATTATAAACAATGGTAAATGGATATTCTACAGCAACCTAGAGCAATACAAGTGCTTAAATTCGAAGTAATATTTTGAATTTGTAATGCGAAGTGCCACTTTTAGCTCAAGGAACTCTAGCTCCCATTTAGTGAAGCTCACAGTTTCGACTCTGCAACCAAAAGTGAAGAATAAGAAGAAGAAGAATTTAACATCAACACAATGCCTAAAGCCTTAGAATATAGAAAGAACAAGAAATGATACCTATAAAATTTATGTACATGAGCGTGACTTTTCTTAGAAGTGCTTAAAGTAGGACAGATCGTACTGAAGAAAGCGATTTCATATGAAAAATGTATGTTCAGTTGCTAGATTCTTTTACATTTGAAACAGCTGAGACAGTGACTAAGAGCATTTTCGGTGGCAGCAAGCGCAATATTTTCACACATATACAGGGTGTCCCGTAAGTGTTGTGATAGCCGAAGCCTATGGATAGGTCATACTTAGAGCAAAAAATTGTATGGGTGGTGGGGGAGGGAATCCTAACGGTTTCCGAAATACCGGGATATTTGCGTATGTTTTTATGAAGTACCCTGCAACTTCTGAACGTTACACTCTTTGATGATAATTTAAACTTTGGTAGATAGACAATGGATTTAAGAAGCCCAAGACCTTAGCTGTAAAATGACCTATAAAAATGCAACCCTTTCTGCGTTTTTTGCACTTTTTCTTAAGCATATTCAGCGGAAATGGCTGAAAAAGTTCAATAAGTGCCAGAAAGTAGGCAATTATCTTTTGGAAATGACCATTTTCACTGGATATGCTTAAGAAGCCCCACCCATACAATCAATTATTTGCTGTCTAATTATGACCTATCCATAGCTATCGGGTATTACACCACTTACGGGACACCCTGTATATCGTTTCCCCCGCTGTCTACCCTGATTCATACTATACGACTTTACTGAACTTTCATTCATTATGATTGCTTATGGAAATTGTAACCCAAGAGTTGATGTTTCATAAATCATTTTTCAAAAACAAAATTCGAAAAACGGACAAAATTTAAAAATAAGAGCGAATTTATGACAAGTAGCCACCGGTTCCCCAAATAATTTTATTTATGTTAAACGAAAGAGTTGTTTTACTAAAGCTATGTTTCCACTAATAATAATTGTGCCAACTTGTTGGTCAAACTTAACATGAATTTCTATTTAAATGTTCAATATATTGTTGGCTCAACTCACTGACATGCATAACATAGACTGTTTGATCTTCTATTTCATATGGGTCCACTTTTGTTGACAGGGGTGTGAAAACTATCTTAATTTCAAGTTTCATTTTAGCTTTAACAGTCATGTTACAAGCTCAACAGATTCCAAATATAATCAAAATTATTATTTTTATTGGAAGCTTATCTCCTATAACATCAAATATTCCTTAAACTCGATATTTAAGGAAATAAAATTAAGCAATTTTTGTCTGCCTATCCCTAAAAGTAGCTATGGGGACAGAGAAAGGATTACAAATGTTATATTGCCATCTATTTCTATTCTACATATATATTCATTTGGAAAATGCACTGAATTGAAACTGGACTACGGTGGACTTTGTATAGTACTTATTATTTGAAGTTCAGCGGAATAAAGTAGTTAAACCAAAAAGAGACAACTATAAAAAGTGATCCCATAATAATGTCAAATAATGTAAGCAATTTCAGTAGTGTCAGCAGTCTATGTTATACATGTCAGTGACTCAATTTCTTACATTTGGGAATCGAGTTGCAATGAATAGGCAGCTCTCCACTACTTTGTAAAGTTCGCTAGAATCAATTGTTACTCAACACAACAAATCGAGCTCCAAGCCACAGGCAACATGTGTCTAGGTTTTCACACAGCGTTTCAACTTATACAGAATGTTGCCAACTTCTTTAAAAACTTGTTGCGTAAGAAAATTATATTAAAGGAATCGATGCTTAACAAAAATGGCCAAGTAAAGAGAACTGTAAAGAAAAAATTAATAGTTTGGCACATACCTGAATATTTCCCTCAGTTTTCCTTCAGGTTATCCGAAATTCTGTCAATTTGCTATTGCTTCACTCACTTCATTTCGCTAACTCACTTGCATTTTGTCTAGCCACTCACTCGATTTCTTTCTATCAAATTGCCTTCATTTTCACTACACAACTGCACATTTTCACAAATAAATTTTGCTTAGACAGTTTTCAATTCACATGTTTTCAACACTCATAGATCATAGATGATTATAATAAGAAGTAAATTTTTAAATACATTTTAAAATGGAAAACAAAAAAGAAACTAAAAACTTCACATCGGCTCTTGCAAAAAAGAGAAAAACTCATCTTGCGTTCAGTGCAGGCATGCACTCCTGTTATTGGCTGAAATCATGCAATTGAATTTTCTCACTTTAACTACTCTTTTACCCTGTTTCTCCCATTCATATGACCACTCCACACAAACACAATGCCCTTCCGAGCAATTGTTGGTACGAAACGAGAAAAGGAAGCACAAAATAACTGACAGTACCACACACAGAAATGAAAAAAGTTTTTTTTTCACATTTTGTTCTCTATGCTTGTTTCCTTTTTTCAATTCACGAAATTTATAATATTTTTAGAAGGGATTCAGTTTTTTTGTTTGTTAACGGTAATTTTTTGCATTTAAATATTTTCATCGCGATTCTAAACTTCGAACTTCCCAAAACGAATGATCAAGTTCCATGGGGTAATAAAGAATCGCACCCGAGAGTATTTCTTTATCGTCGGTAACTAAAATTTATGAAATTTTCACAAGATTAGGTGTAGTACGACGAACAAATCGGGAATGTTATGTTCGGTTGGATTCGACCTATACCCTATACTCTGTTGGGCCTTACTTAAAGTAATGGGGATGGGTCGTATTGACCGATGCATAGGTACATCTCGCATCATTTTCATAATTTGATAAAATATGGGCCACTTTTTCTTAAGGATATCCAACAAAAAAGTTGAATAAATGCCAGAAAGTAGGAATTATTTTTTTAGAATGAGCTTTGTCATTTGGGACATTTCTGAGTAACTGAGTAACTCATAGCTCTCCTTCCACCGTAGTCCAGAGATAAACAGAGTTGCATATAGTAAATACATTTGTGGTCGTGATTAACCCGGAGACCCCAGTCAAAGTATAAATAAGTATGAGTAGAGACAGAGGCGAACAAAATAGGAAATTTTTCGTGTTTTTAATGTCGATTTCGATGGGACTTTGGTGCAAAACCAGTATTGCACTTTTTCCAGCAGTTCAACACTGAAAATGTTCGATGGGACAATTTTTATAGCAGAAGTGCAACACTCACTTCCCCTACTTTGCACCGGATATTTTCTCGGTCTTACAAATACATATTGAGGTCGAATTGTCATCTGCTCTGTCAAAGTGCACTGTCGCGATTATTTGTGAAATTTTGGAGTTGAATGAATTAAAAAAAATTGTTTGGGTAATTGGCATAAAGTTAAGAAGAACTTTGCTTCTATATATCAATAAAGAGCATTTATTACGCTTGACAGTTTCGTGTGCCCACAAATACAAGGAATATAACAGAAATATGTTCGATGGACTTCAGTTCTGCCAGTTATCCGCTGCCAGAAAAAGTGCAAAACTGAAATGGTCCCATCGAAATCGACATAAAGCTTTCAAAAATTTCGCTACATTGAAATGACTGTAGATTTCATAAGAAGCTAAAATTATTAGAAAAACAAAAATTATATTCCTAATCACCCTTGACATACGCGAGGACAGTACAATATTTGCATTGCTTTTCTTTGATGAGTAACATTCATGGGAAGGGAATTGGAATGGAACAGTTCGAACGGAACCAATTTTTATATTAAAATGAAACAAGTAATTTCATATATTTTCGTCTTTTGCCTGAATGGGGGAAAAGAACTTGGCTATACACTATTGTAGTGCAACCGAGACAGCGAGCTAAAAACAAAAATCGAGAGAACGTAGGATTACCCGAACGATAAAATCTTATTGAATCCCTCAAAATCCTATCAAACTATTTATAATAATGTACATCAGGTCACACTACCTCCCATTTTCAAGAAAAAGATAAATTTCGCTTTGGTCCAAATGCTGAAAGGAGATGTAAAGTTCCTCTCAATTAAAATTCTCATTTTTCTCGAAAATATCAGAGAATCCAGCATGAGTTCTCCCACTTATTCCCTTCATAGCAAATCCAATGTAAACAGAAAAACGTGCTGTTCAAATATCATGGGATTACACCAACAAACATTCGAATTCCTGCGAAAAACATTGGGACAACTCCGCCCAATCTCTCTTGTTTACCAAAAACATTGGGAAAACTCCACCTATTCTCTCTTATTTACGAAAATAAATCATTTGCCATTCCATTTCGTTGCATGTAATCTTCGCTTTCACATTTTTTGTCTTATTCGTAAAATGTTCAAAGAGGGTTTGATTTTTTTTTCTCTTCCTTCCTTCCTTTTCTCGCCGTGTACCTTTAAATGGAAAACTATCGGAACACTCTTCTGTGTCCTTTCTTTTATTTAGTTATTATTTGCCCCAGTCCGGCTTTGTTAAAGTTTCAAATTGGATTGCAATAAATTTTATTGCACATTTTTATTAGTTTATTTTAATTTCATTGTTATTTATGTATTGTTTATGTTTCATTCATCCCTCCGAATTTCTTATATGTATAATGAGGAAGGAGCTTGCAGCCGTAAACTTTTCAATGACAATTATTTGTCATTTGATCTGCCAATAAGTTCCTATAAAATTCCACTTTTTCGAAACTTTTTGTTAACATTTAGTTAAACTTCTTTTTTCATTCAGTTCTGTGATGTTTTCTGATAACTATTTACTTATTTATTCGTTAATTATGTTTGATGGGTTGCAAAATATTTGGATGCTCGTAAGTCTCTTGTATAGCTGAATTCTGTCCTTGAAAATGATCGATCGAAACATCAGGTAAATAAAAAAAATTCCAATTAAAAAAGTCCTTTCTTGAATTTCGATTGTTGTTCTGTCAAACTGGTTTTGATAAACTTATCACATTAAAGAAGTAATATGGATCGAATCTACGCTATAAACTTAGTTTTAATTTATTTTATTTTTCAATTTAACAATTTACAAATGAGAAAAAGATTATATTAAAAAGGATAAGTTTGTGATTTTCATTTCTTCTATTTATTTTTCAAATTGGCAGATGCACAGCGGAGCTCGCTCCACATTTACATTATATGCCAAATCTAGCACATTTTTCACCATTATAGCTATAATGAAGGAAGAAAAAACTTTATTAGTGTACTTCATTATGATCTGATTTTCGAGCCATAATGACGAATACTATGTGACATATGGCATTTTAATGAATAGTTAGTACTAATGATTCATTCGATCGTGCTGTGTGTCTAGGGTATAGTCCCTGTAAAAATACTTCAGCATCAATTTTTTTTCTTTTCTCCACTAATTCTTTGCAAAATAGTTTGGACACTGCTAATCTTTTGTCGACTGCAAAATAACTGAAAAAAAGCTTCAATACTATTAGGAATGCGTCGGACACTTAAATTTCGTGGAAAGACCAATGTGTGGCTTTACCCGACTATGTCATTATAGGCTACCTTCCCCTTATATGCGTGTACTTTGAACCGAAAAAATATTAACACTTTTCAAGAAACCAATATGTTTTAATTAACAAATTAATTAGTGTGCTCTATTCTTGGACAGTACCTAACACTTTTGACTTATAGCTAGTGTAGGTACCATAGTTTGGCACCATTGTATTAGATTTACCATGCTAGATGACACATCGCATAATACATACTAACTTTGATCATATGGCACAAAAAACATTGTGTTTCTGTATATCAGAGTTTGAGCACCCTTTAAAACGTTTACTACATAAAAGCATGTAAAACTTAACCAATCAGATGAAATTCTACACCCGAATTAAATTAAAAATATATCTTCCTTTTGTTCAAGAGATATTTTAATCGCTTTTAAGCACTCTTATAAAAAATAAACTCATTCCGACTTTAATTTTCGAGAGAGTCGGAGCATGGCAAACTAATCAATATCTTTACCTTATTCTTCCTGCGGTGATTGCTTCTGCAGCCAACATAAAAACATCAAATAGCGTAAGAAAACGTTCAGTAACCGATATTTTGTGTTGGTAGCTCCAACTCTGCCATAGGGCGAAAGAGAAGAATATAAAACTTTCCTATAGGAAAATGGCAATACACTCAGGCCATTATTATAAGTTATTGGAAAATCCATTATTTAAAAAAGGAAATGGAAAATTTTTCCTAAAATTAGCACTAAAGGCAAGAGTTACCCGGGGGTTACACGAGATAGTACAGTTGGCATTCAACTTGCACTGCCATACTTCTTGCACGTGTAATCCCTACAGCCATGCAGGCAGCTCAGCTTTCAGCGAATTTGCATGATGTAAAATCATGGCAGCTGACATTGACATTACCTATACAATTTTCAAGATGGCGGAAAAGAAATGCTTGAGAGAAATTGATAAATTTATTCTGGGAAAATGAGATTTTCTGGCATCTTTTGCATTACATCATTTACCAACACCTTCCTCTTCATTTTTTTTGGGTTCTTATCATTCGGCTACTTCTTTTATTGCTATAATTTTCCAATATACGCAAGACTTTTAAATGAACTTGTATGCAAGATGACAAGACATCAACCGAACCAACCTGGTTAGAAGTAGAAGGTACCAAACTTTAGCATTTTTGAGAAGTAAAAATGTAAAATGTCTTAAGCCAGATAAATTTGATACTAGCCGAAAGTGCGCTGAAATCATTAAAAAGTTCCGTACACCATAGAAAAAACCAAAGTATTTTATACTAGCCTCGTATCAGTTTGTTCAGCTTGTATTAAGCTGGCGTGCAACGACACACAGGTGGTTTATGCCTGTACTATTTTATCTCTACTAGCTGTGTATCATAGGCTTAAGAACTGAACAGTCGTCAAACGCAAACTACATAATTATAAGTTTATTTTATTATAAAAATATTAATTATAAAATAATAAGTAACAGTAAAATCTCTCAACATTTTTTTTTAACTTTCCAGGAAAATACTCAGAGGAATTGTCTTCTGGTCACTTAATAGTACCACAAAAAGTAAATCACAAAGGTGACCATGTGTCATTCAATTTAACTCATCATCATGATCAGGATCTAGAAGATTTACATTACCACATAGATATCGAGGAAGAAACATTACATTTAGAATTGAAGTAAGTATGTGACAGAATATATGTGTATAGTTGCGTGAAGTTAAGAGATACTAATGTCACAGTGGTATTTTATTCAAAGATTCATACATAAAATAGTATAAAATATTCATTTACTTGCTACCAGATAATCACACTATGCACAACTAGTGTTTAAGATTTCTCTATAGCTTTCATTTATCGAGAAAAGAAAAAAAATCTTCTTATTTCTCAGAAATCTCGAGAATTCGCATATAGGTACAAAAAGTTTTTGCCCACCTAGATTTAGTTTAAAAGGTTATTGAACAACGAAATGTTTTTTAATACTGAATTCATATATTTTATTAATTATTTTACAAAAATTAAAATATGTTGATAAAAATATGATTACAAAACAAAATTTAGTTCGTTTATACTTTCAGCTTTGAAATAATTTTTACAAAAACATGGCGCATCCAAAGAATTAGACAATCGATTTCTCTTCGTAGGAAAGTCGTTAGGAATAGAAAAATTACGTTCATTCTGTGTAGACGTAGGCTTTATTGTGGATAAAGCAAATAATTCTAAATTTGTTGTTCTGTACCAGTTGTATAAAATATATGAAATTTATGTCTAATGGTCATATATCAGCACGCTTTTTGTTATAATTAAATTTAATTATTCTTTAAGAGAGAATTCTTCATTTTCATTGTTTGGAGCTTCAGTCACTTCTTCTTCGTCAGTATCAAACTGTTGGACACTAGCAAATAATCTATTTAAAATTTCTTTTGCAATTTTGTAAATTTCATGTTGCGAAACTGCTCTAAAGAATGTATGCGTTTCTTCGCAAAGTAGAGTATTGTAAAAATTATTACAGAAATACCAAAACCATTTAAATTTTGTGTTAGCAAATCTAAGATATTTTCGGCAGAACAACTACCATTAATCGGAATCAACTCAAGATTGAGCGAATGTTTAGAATTTCTATTCATGTGAATATCCATGTATCTTTTATTTTTAGTAGTGATAGGGAAAATTTGAAAGCGTATCAATTAATCGACTAATTTGACTAATTGCAGAAAAAAATCGACGACTAAAAAAAATCGCCAAAAAAATAATCGACTAAATTTAGTCGTTTCTCCTATGTAAAATGAAGTAACGCTGTGAGCGATTGACGATAGCGTAGAAAGCAACTTAGTTGCCCTGAACAAGAAAAAGCGAAAAAAGCGATATTAAAGAAAATATTCATATATTTGTACATATAGTTACGCGCCACAAAGTGACACAAGCGACGACATCTGTTGGAAATACAAACAACTTTAGGTTAGTGTCATCTTAGTAAACCTTGGGTTCGGAGAACGGAATATTCAGGAAGGTTCTAGGATAATTCGTAGAGTATAAATACGGCGCTCTCACATCTTATTTCAGACAGCGAAGTGAACGAAGTAAACTATTTGGATTGTGATTATTAGAAGTACAGTACTAGCGATAACTAAAGAGTTGATTTGATAATTGTTTGTGAATTGTGATAGTAAACAGTAAATTTAAATAAAGAAAGAACTTTTAAAATATATCTGAAATATTGTGTTTAAAATAACGAACCAAGGCCACGCTCGTAACAATATATACATGGTCAGATACACGATGGATTATTCCTGAGACTTTTAAAACACCGAAGAGATTTAAAATATTATATATAGTTTTTTATTTTGTAAAATATGTATCTATTTTATAAATGTAGTATGTATGTATTTTATAAAATATGTAATTACATTGCACGATGTTTTTATAATGTTGAAATTCGACACTCCAGAATTTTTTTAATTTTATTCTAAAAAGCAATTTCAAATGCAAATGTAACTGTCGACATTACATAATTTCTTATCATAAAAATCAATTATTCTAATTAGACTTCATTTTGAAAATATAATATAAATATTTACCGTTTCCGAATTTTTTTATATATTATATATTTAAAAAAAAAATGGCTTGTGAACTCTGACGTCGTATTATATACACAATCTTTTTAATTCAGTAAAAATTTCAAATTTCAATACAGTATTACTATTGTCACACAATGAGCGAAAGTTCTAGACCCATAAGACTAGCACTGTAACTGTAATTACGACCCAGATTCCTTTGGTTGTATTACAGAAATATGCTTACCTAAGAATTATAACGTTATTAAAACGTTCTATGTCTCAAAACACATCTCGATAATATCACATCTGGAGACTGTGACTTTTTGAAAAAAATCTTGAAATGATAGTTAAAATTTACCTCTTTTTTACGTCATAAGATAATAGTTTTTATTAAAGGTTTTTTTTTAGACATTCATAACTGTTACCGAAGGCTTTTATTTATTTAAGTCTTATGATAGGAGTCCCAAAAGACTTCGTATTGAGTCTTTAAAGTCTCATAATAACAGTCTTCACAGACTTTTGTACTTTTAACTCAATTCTAAGAGTTATCACAGACTTTTATTAATAAAAGTCACTTCATAAAACTTCATAAGACTTTAATTTTTTAGTCTCAGGATAACTGTTTTAGAAAACTTTTATTAATTTCAGGCAGTCCATAATTGCTATCAAAGAATTTTATTCATTTAAGTCCCATAATAAAAGTCTCAAAAGATTTTTATCTTTTCAATTTTTCGATAACAGTCTGACCGGGACTTTTATATTTTACACTCAGTTATAATAGTTATAGAAGACTTTTATTTATTTAAGTCTCATAATGGATCTATCACAGATCTTTTATTCTTGCAAATCTTGGTATTTGATTCTCGTTTTCAGAAATCGGATAGCACGCAGACCTGGGTATCCGGATATCCGCATATTAGGAAAATTAGAAAATAGTGACGAATTCACAGCCACGTAAATCCACAAATGAAATCATTTTAAGTTAACGCCTGTTCTCATAACTTAACTACGTGGCCAATCATCGGTGGGTCAATCAGGATACCTGTTATACAGACTGTTTCCGTCACAGTGGTCCAAAGAAAAGTGGTGATAGTACTTACATAGACAAACAAAAAATTAGATGGCGAGGGAAGGGGTATCGCAACCGTTTCGGAGTTATGAGCGATTAAAGAAATATGCTAGGTTTTTACAAAACACACTGTAGATTTGTTGTTATACATCGTATAAAGATGATTATTTTTTGCTAGAGGAAATATAAAAAGATGGTAAACTGCTGCACATTCGCACAGTTTCGGATAAAAAACATCACGACATTACGGCGGTGCTCGAGTGAGTCGATACAACCAATTATTTCCCCATCGCCAAATGAGCTTAAAGGCCCCTATTTTGAACTGTATTAAATGAGGTCTCATATTAAGAGTTTCAATAATTTTTTTTTATTTTAAAGTTAATTATAACTGTCACCGATACTTTTATTTATTTAAGTCTTCGGAACAGTTATAATTAACTTTAAAATAAAAAAAAATTATTGAAACTCTTATTATGAGACTTGAAAGTTTTTTAGTTATTATTAACAATATGCCATTACGTTTCAAGTATACCATTTAGTTAATGGGACTTTTTTAGCTAATTGCCAAAATTAACAGTTTTTTACGATCCCTGATCACATCTATTCAATAATTTTTCAAAATTCACAGCATAAAAACTGCCAAATTTAATAAAGATATTAATAATCTCGATAACACCACGATAACACACAATTTTTCACAATTCCTAGATGCACAAACAATTGCAATTTTACAAAAACTATTGCGCCTGTAGAGCTTTTTTTGTGCGTGCCTGCACACGTCGTTTTGTTGACGGTAAATATAAGTGCTGCCATGAAAGTAGAAACTGGGAAATAGGAATGAGAAAAATAATGAGATTTTTTTGAATATTCAAAAAAATCGATAAACCGAAGATAAATTAATCGATGTGTAAGAAAAATCGCACGAAAATAATCGACTAAAAATGTCGGAAAATCGGTTATAAAAACATCGATGTTTTTAGTCACTCAACTAATTTTCCCCATCACTAATTTTTGGTACTAGTCCATTCGTCAATTTGTCCATTTGTCATTTGTTTTCCTATCTTTTAGTTTCCTTATGGTCTGAATTAATTCTTCCATTTTAGCGTAATAAAGTTCAGTTGCCTCACTTTTGCAGAATTACGTGTCAGATTAAATCCCCTTGCGGCCATGCTCAGCCTTATAAATTCACTTTTAGTAATTTTATTAAATGAGAATCCATCGACTGCTGACAATTTAGATATTAATTCTGCCACAGTGGTACGTTTTATAAACATTAAAATTGTTTGATCATTGCTACTACTGAGATCTTCAAATCGTCGTTTGACTTGGTTCCATATTTGATTCTTCCCACTAATAGCATAGCCGTGTATACACCTTCAATATGCCTGCGACGATCAATTGTTACTGAACCTTTGCAAGATAAAGTCTTATTGCAAAGATTACAAGTCCCCAAATCCTTATTATTGCTATTCTTCTTGAAATAAGACCAACAGTTCTTATAAAATTAGCTTATCTTTATGGGATAAACCAAAAAAATTAATTCCATTTTGAACATTTAAATGTACATATTTAAAAAAAAACTACAGAACAAGTATTAAAGCAATGATATAGCATTCTCAGATTTATTTAAACCGTTAACAAATGAGTTCAAACTTTAAGCAAATAAATTTAAACCTTGAACAAATGATTTTAAACTCCTAACAAATTAGTCTGAAAAAGTCAGAAGTATTGCAGATTATAGCTGTGTTCTTTTGGTTCCGTGCACAGGAGATTGCGAATAGAATTGACTTGTAGAGTGCATAGAAGTAGAAATTTTTTTGAAAGTATAGAGAGAATAATCAAGGTGCCACGACTTTTAATCTTACAAAACGTTAAACCTGCCAAATTTTGCCCCGAAGTTTATCAAGTTCTATTTTGACATTTTGCAAGGATTCAAGTCATGGCAATTTGATCATTTTCTCTATACTTTCAAAACCTTTGTACTTCTATGCATCCTACAAGTCAATTCAATCCGCAATCTCCTGCACGGAACCAAAAGAACACAGCTTATATATGCACCCAAAATTAGAGAAAAGTATGAAATGCTTACTTAAGTTGAAATAAAACATTTGAAATATAAATTTGTGAAGAGTTTAAATATATTTGCTAAAGGTCTAATTCTTTTTGTTAACAATTCAAACTGATTCGTTAAGGGTTTCATTGGAAATCTGAGACGGTTTGCTATTATCTGAGATGAATCCGACCTTGATAGGGTGTATATCAAGAAAGTTACAGGGTGTAAAGTGGAATAAGTACTAAACATCTTAAACCTCTTACAGCCGAAACGGCGAACCTAACCCCCCCCCCCCTTCACCTTATAATTTTTTGCTTGTCTCCACGTCAGCCATCAAACCCTTGAGTTAGGTGCACCAATTATCAAACACCCTGTATGTATGTAAATCAAAAATTAACTTTACGTTTTTCTCAAGGACTTTTACCTGAAATAAACGAATCTGAAATCAAATTGCATAATTTTGTTTACACCAACTTTTATCTCACGCTAGAATAAAGATTATTTTCAAAATTAACCGAAACTATTATTTCAGACCTCATCAGAATTTCATTGCGCCAGCACTTGTTGTTGAGCGACATAAAAGAGATCTTCGAACAAGAGTAAAACCATCAAAAAATTTAAGCTGCCATTATCATGGAAGAGTTCGAGGGCATGCTAATTCAAAAGTGATACTGTCATCATGCAATGGTATTGTAAGTAAAAATATATATTTTTTTTATACATTTTAGTCAATCATATACTTGTCGCCGTCTCATTCAAACCTAATACCTAAAAAACTAATATGTTAAATAGATATAAAATTAAAATTAATATTTGGTTAATTTCCATACATACATCAAAAGTAAGTTTGGCTCAATTTGCATAAGTCTGCAGTTAATAAAATTCATTTAAATTATTAATTTTCAATGGCAACCAACATTTACAACCAATCAAAGAAACACCCGGTCGCAGCACTTCTATACAAGAGTTATGTCTACAAATTTACCACAAATGATTATATTTAGATTTTTTTAATCAGGATTTCATTTCATATCGTAATCCTTTCTCTTGTCGTGTCATTTTTTATTATTTTGGAATTTCGACTAAAACCAAACTAAGTTCGGCTATATAAACAAAAGTAAATGATTCCATTGAGCTAGCCAGTCAGGCTTGATCTGAGCTATTGCAAGTTATGAATATTCATATTAAATTATATTCGTCCTTACAACTCAGAAGTGACAAATCACGCGAAATCACTTACTAAATGTGGCAAAATTGACGAGACACACAACCCTATCTTTGTTAGATGAACGTGAAGTGGACTGTGGCACGGTTCCGCATTGTTTCCTTTCGAGCTCCAAGAGAAAGTTTGTGAACTTCCTATTTGACACATTAAAAGCAGTTTCGATCATTAAAAAATAGGTCTGGTCCAAAAACGGGGGGACAAGAGCCAATTATCGAATAATAAAAACATCCTTTACTTTCGAATTAATTTCAAGTCGAATGAAATGTTTTTATTGTCGAATAAAACTTCATTTTGCTTTTGACGAGGACATAATTGTTGTTATTTTTTTGTTTGTTTTTTTTTTCAAATTATGCCCAACTGTGGTCACCAAATGTTAGCTAATCCATAAATCCACTTGGGATGGATGAGAAAAATTCGGTAATATACAGCTGAAGAAGTAAAGAAACAAAAATCTTATACAGGTGCGTTCCGGTATGCCATGCAATTCCTTGAGGTAAGCAGATATGAGTTCCCCCTGTTCCCCCTTAGGAGTTATAACCATTTAAAGATTTCGCCAATATTCGTGAATTCTAGGCCCGGTTGTTCGAAAAATACCACCAAATGTTTGTCAGATCAATATCAAAGAACACCTCATACGTCGATTGTCGATTAAGAATTCACTTTAAAATTTTACTTGATGCGTCCCTTCGCAGCAAGGTAAGATCAGTAGAATACTTACAATTTACACAGCCTTATAAGTAGATAACTGAAAACGCGTTTGGGACTTCGGCGCAAAATGGAGAATTTTTGTCAATCCTACTGCAACACAGCCTGAAACAACTATTAACAAAGCCCCATACGCTCTTGATATTTTTTTACAAACCGCAAATGAGAACGATAATTATTACACTCAACATTTAGAACCCTCTTAATCAAAAATGGGTGGTTTAATAAATTTTGAAGTTAATGGAAGAAAACAAACGGAAGAATGAAATGTTTTTATACTTGCACTATACCGTACGTACCTAAAGTTAGCAATGCAACTTGCCTGATTTAACTCGGAACTATTTTATAATTTCATGATTCACATTAGCACCACATCCAGTTTCCTTTAGAAAGAAAAGGCACAACAAACTTATGGTTTTCACGACAAATTAACGACAAATTATGAAATAGTTCCCAAATAAATCTAGCGAAGTTTCTGTGCTTACTTTACGTATTTACTTCTATAACCTCACTTCCTTTTAACACTTTCCACTTGTATTCTATGCTAGGTTTAGCCTCTAGGGAAGGACACAATAAATCAACTCTGGTGTCTGGTCTGGTGTCTGCAGGGTCACAGTGCCCACGTCACCAATACTCTTAAGCTAACCCAACCTGTATTCAACTCCTTGGCAGTATCAACCCCCACTGTGTCCTTTTTCTGCTATATTTATAATGTTTTAAATTCAGAGCTTAGATTTTATGTCATTTTTTAGCACCCACTTGAATTTGCACTACCTACTTTGATCTCACAGCTCGCGATAGATGACTAAAATTGTACATGCTGCGGTAGACATTTGAATTGCTGGTCAACCGCTGCAGAAAATCCTTGTATCACTGTGATCTATCGTGGAGCAAGTCCATTGTTTTTTTACGACGAAATATTGAAATATTTTAGTTTAAAATGAATAAGAAATAAATTAAAAATATTTATAGGATCTAATTGTGAACTTTTGTGTGTTTTGAAGTTAATGGTGTAATTTTATTAACCAATTATGTTTAGTGAAGAATTCTGAAGAAAATGGAAATACTATACGCAAATAGAGTTGGACCACTTTCAAAATAAACGGCTCATGTAATTAATTTTTGAGTCCGATAAATGGCTTCGGAGATAACTGTAAAAGAAATGGATTAGTCCTGTTTAAGGTAGAAAAATGGCAGCAGTTAAGATTCCGGTTCGGTCGATTGATTGTTCGTTGATAAAGTTCTGGTACGGAACCCTGATTGCACGAACCTGACTCGCTCTTAACGGAATTTTTTGGTACAAATATGCACATATATTCATCACATCATTGTGAAGAAATGGTAAGTCGTAGAAATTCACTTCCTTTGAGAAAAATGTTCACAATAAAGTACACATGAATGTGAAGGAAAGAACGGAATAAATACGTACAAAATGCAGGAACTGGGCTGTATATGACCCACGTGGAAGAACCCTTTTCTTGCTGTAAAAATTCCTTCTCTATCATAACTGCCCCGAACTCTATTTTTTCGATACCATATACATTTCTCTCCTCATCTCTATTCTTCAGTTATTCCTGACAAACTAGAAAAAACCCCTCATCCTTCAAAAACTAGCCTACTAGGAAAAAATTTCAATTCGTTTCGACGTTGAGAGGTACCTTGAATATAAAAAAACATATATAAAAAAACCAACCCTCTACACCAAAACTTGATACCCTTTATCGTCGCTGGCGATTCGCACTTTTTCACAGTTCCAAACATATTAGTAAACTTTGGTATTTTTTAGTAATTTTTAGTAATTTTCCATATAAGTGAAATGCGAATGGAGAATTAAGGAGTTAATAATTTCCTAATTCTCCGTGTTACATAATCCGGCCGCTGGTTGAAATAAATGAGTATAACTTTTCATCCACCCTATGGCCTTTGGCACTCCTTGGTTTTTTAATAGCTTACAGGAGGGAGTTGGTATGTGAAACGATTTTTTTATCAGGTCACCTCAAGAAACCGAGAAATCGCATGGCATACAGGACAGGAAGTCACCTTAACTGGAACACCCTGTTCCTACTCCTGTATGTATTATAACATATAAAAATTCAACTTCTCATTCCTATCCAATTTTTTTTTTATTTGACTAGTCAATTATAACAATCTTACAAAACCCAAAGAATTTAAGGTTGAGCACTGATTTAGATAGAAAATAGTTGATAAAATTTTTTTTCATCATTTACCGATTGCCATTAGTAAATCGTGATACTTCATCAGGTTTGCCACAGGGCTAATTATTTCTTTATAAATGTTTTGTCACTGTCAATCGATAATTGATAGCCTAACAGTGGTCTGCATGCATACATAGAAAAATTTCTGGTCACGACTCATATACTAAAAATATGTATCTACAATCTACATACCTACGTAAGTACAGTTCCAATTAGCTAAATAGTATTATTGTCATGTCTCGTGTGCAGCATATAAGACGAGACCTCTCCCACGTATAAGAAATTGAAACGCAGTTTGCGAGGGAGAGAAGCTTTTCTTTAAATTATTATAGATGCAGACAATTTTCGCCGACGATAGCCTCGCCGGCGAACTACCTCACGAAGCCAATTACCTTAAGATTTATATCTTACCTGACTTAATATCTATATGTTCGCCAATCAATTATTGCAATACATCAATCAGAACTGGCTGCAGCCTTTCTGTCGCCATTGCCCGAGGTGGCATGTCTGATGTCTCGCATTTTTGAGCATTTGAATTTGAAACATTTTTTTTTAATCTTTTCACCTTTAGATCGTTTCCGTGAGGGGTGCTTTTGACAAATATTTAAACTAAACTTTCGCGATAGGTGGTACTGCTTATATTGTTACTGTCTTATCTGCTGGTACTTAAGGTATGAGCCAGTCTCAAATCAAGAAATAATCTGTATTCCATTAGAATTTTTTTTTTTAATATTTTACAGACATTTGCGCATACTGGTAGGCGATTTTAATTACAACAGTGAGCAAATCAAGCCACTTACAAAATGTGCTTGGTACTTTATAATGGCGTAATAAAATCATTGTTTTGATTCCACGTTTCGTATGAATTCTCGCGTACAAAATTGTGAGTTATTGTTTTTCTAAGACGAATCCTCCTGGGAATTGCAACTAAGCCAAGTTAAATCTAATCAGTGGAGTTCAAGGATTATACAATCCGTAAAGATTTATATAAGCTCAATTAAAAATAAGCTACATAGGATCCGATCTGTAGCCCTGGGGGGTGATTCTAATCTGTTGTCCATGCTTAGGCGTATATTTTAGTCGCATATTTTGGACATTTCACCATAAAGTTTTCGTACTTTTATATTCACCATATTCATTTTGATTTATCCTTTTCATCAACCACAAAATAAACTAAAATGAATATGCAATGAATAAACGTCAATATACAGGGTGTTTCCCCTTAGGAGGTCTATAGAGCGGGAGGTGATAGTACTCACCTAGACGAACCAAAAATTGTATGGCAGGGGGGAGGCAATATCACCCGTTTAGGAGTTACAGGGTGATTCATAAAAAAAGCTAGATTTTCACAAAACACCCTGTATCTTAAAAACTACAGGGCGTATGGTCACAGTTAAGGGCTCACTGTATTCAGAACTTCACGGCCTTTCCAACGACAGCTCAACCAGCCCCGTACCCTCTCCCCTCAGAAGTTATGATGGTCTAAACTAAAAATTTCGGATTTTCTTTCCTTTTTTTTACTTTGACCTCTATTATTTTTGCAAAATGGTCAGTAACATAACTTTTTTTATAAAAACTGTAAACTGCAGACTCTCCTCTTTAACATGACCCATTACACGCCATGTGCTATCTGAAGCCCTTTAAGAGTTATTAGCTCTAAACCTATTCTCAAACCTATTTTCAAACCTATTCTCAACGTCATTTTAAAAAATATCGTCTTTTTTCGGTGTGACCTGAATAGGTTATGAGTTAATATCTGTTTAACGGCTACAGTTAACACATAGGTTGTAATAGGTCAACTTAAAGAGGTGAGTCTGCAGTTTACAGTTTTTATAAAAAAAAGTTATGTTAATGACCTTTTTGCAAAAATAATAGAGGTCAAAGTAAAAAAAAAAAGGAAAGAAAATCCGAAATTTTTAGTTTAGACCTTCATAACTTATTAGGGGAGAGGGGTACGGGGCTGGTTGAGCTGGAAAGGCCTTGAAGTTCTGCATAAAGTGAGCCCTTAACTGTGACCATACGCCCTGTAGTTTTTAAGATACAGGGTGTTTTGTGAAATCCTAGCTTTTTTATTAATCACCCTGTAACTCCTACATGGTTGATATTGCCCCCCCCCCCCCGCTATACAATTTTTGGTTCGTCTAGGTGAGTACTATCACCTCCCGCTCTATAGACCTCCTAAGGGGAAACACCCTGTATACGCCTAATAAATAAATGAATAAAAACACACAAAAATCAGTAGAAAAGTTCATTTAATTTTGTCGTATATTTTGACATTAAAGTACGCCAAAAGAGCAGAATCACCCAACCTGGTAAAGCAGTTTGTACACGTAACAGCGATACGATAAGACATGATTCATATCGCGTACTCCGTCAGCACATTTTGCAGCCAGGCTGTTTGCACACGTACCGACAATATCACAGTCACAGCCGTTGCCAGAATCGCAGGTGTATCAAAATACGCGCAGTTAAGTTATTGCTTGTACACACTGCTATCCGACCCCACTGTGACATAAAAGTCGAACAGTAGCAATATTTGCTGCCGTACCCGCTAGAAATTATGTCGTTGATCGTTACGTGTAAACAGCTTGTCAGGCATTTGCTGTAAAAGTGAATATGGGTTTTCTTCTGGTTTGTATCAACGTCGGGGTGACAATTTCTATTATATGGAGGTCCCGTCCCCTTCACAATCGTTCCAACCAAACCGTGTAATCATCATAAGTCGAGCAATCTCGGCACGCATCTAGCTAAGAAGCTACTTTCTTTTACTTTTGTAAGCAAACCACATCGGTTTTTAAATCTGGAACCTAATTTTTATAGACAATATGTAAAAATATCCTCATTACAGCCAAAAATCATGCCGTGCCACTTCATCAGTGTTTATTAATTTAATTTCATATTCCTATGACCTGGAACGTAGTGGAGAATGACCTTTTATCGATTTCTTAGAAATTCAAGCTTGTCGGGGAACATCGACTTACTAGTTTATGGGATATAGTGACCAAATGAAGTGTCTTAATGGAAACTTGACTATCGATGAAAATATTTCTTATTTTGCTTGGAGTGCAAATCTTACGATTTCATCAAAAATACCTTCGCCCCACTTGTTAGACAGTAGCATTATCTAGCAATCAATTGAATCTAGGTTTTTAGGTCGAATAAAGTTCAGAGAAGATTTTTTAACCTATAGCACCAGGGCCGTAGCTAGGGTAGGGCATAGAGGGGTAATGCCCTACCTTAAAAGTTGCCAACTAATTCTGTATTCTGCGGCGACGCCACCACGGCAAGTCTGTATGATCGGCAACACTGATTAGTCAACCACTACTCGGCCATGTTTGCGTTGCTTACCTTCCACCTTTTCCTGCCATGTGTCAAGGTAGGACGATTGCTCGACTACTTGAACAGCTTTCGTCAGACATTTGGCTGTTACAAGATTCGTATATGAAAACTATTCTCCGATTTTAAAAACTCCAGATAAAATGAGAAATAGAAAATTCAATGGTGATGATATTGCAAAAAGTATTGACATCAAAGGCGTTATGTTAAACATGAAAATTCGATTGGCAAAGATAATAGTAAGGAAAAATATTATGTGTTCTGCAAACCGGCTGATACGACTTTACAGGGTCGAAGCACGGGATTGAAGGATGCCATATCAATAATAAAATGTGTCCAGGAAGAAATTGAGGTCAGAAGAGATGTTGAGACAATTTTGGAAGAAGCTGAAAATACCATATTGTAGAAAAGAATCTCTAAATAGTTTCCAGAACAGAAAAGACAAGTAAAGTAAATGCTGTATTGTCCATCACCTTCTCGACAAAACACTGCAAGCATAATTTAAGCTCCGCCATTTAATGCGGAATATTACGAAACCGTAGTCATAATACCAGCTGAGATGAAAAGACGATTTGAGGACAATGAGGATCTACTAGATTCATCTTTGTTCGTGATGAGTTGGACAAAGTTTAAGCCTGTTCAACATTTATAATTATTGCGAGGAAATTTATGAGAAAAAAACAAATCCGTATTTGCAATTATTTTTCAGGTATTACAATTCCTTCCAAAGAAGACGCTACTATTGTGAAAAGGTACTTGAATGAGTTGAATGGTTGAGGAGACCAGAGCGAAAATATATTAGAGGTGCTATATGGACAAAGGGAAGCCTTGAAAGATACGTATGAACTATTTGCATCAGTCGCAACAATCATGCGAATCTACCTTCTCGACACTAATTGCTATCAATAAGCCTCAAAGAATGTCAATGGTTCACGAGATAATGGCAGGCTTGGTGTTTGTTGCATTTGAACGGAAAAGAACAGACAAAAAAGATATTGACGAAGTGCTACGACAATTCGACAATATGGTAAATTGAAGACTGCAATTATATTGAATATTTTTATCATGTTGTGTTTCTTGTTTGGTTCACTTACTTTTGTTTTTTTTTGTTTTTTTTTTGCAGATAATTCACATATAAAAAAATGTAATAAAACATATGTTCCTTCACCTGAACAGATGTATCCCAAATTTACCGAAAATTTGCGCCCTACTTCAAATTTCTGATGCACTACCCTTAATTTGGTTCTAGCTACTGGCCTGTACACCACTATTCCATCTTGTAATCATCAGTTAACCGATGAAGTGTCAACATTTTATAACAGGTCATAGTCATTTCATTCACTTCTAGTATAGTAGGACTAGGAACCTTAACTATTCATAATTCAGTTATTACACCTACAAATTCACAAGACGAAGCCTTCTTTAAATCTAATTTGAGAGCAGTAATAATTAACCATACTAGTCAACCCCTCGGCGAAAAGTTAAAAATATTTCTAATTTCATTGGGCTTAGATTTCTAACAACTTCTTAATACTTCTTAATATGACATTCTAGTTTTAGATTAACTTTCATAAATCTCGATCTTCGAAATGTATCACAGCTGCCGATTGCCAGTACATTTGTCTCTGGGCAATGTAACCAAACTGTTGGGAATTAGCTCTTGAAGCAAAATAAGACATCTTAAACATCGCTAATATCCGTCCAAAGCATACGAAAGGAGACAGACTAACACACTGTTACTATCCCCGGAAGAATTTTTTGGTTCATTAAAAGCAATAAGCAGATCTGCTGGTTAGGTTTATGCGGAAATAAAGTTGAAAAAAAACTAAGCATCCTCCAATATCACAGCAAAGCGTAGACTACTACTAAGCTCGTTGCTCAGCCTTCTAATTTCCCAGTCAGAGGCTTTTATGAGTTTAAGAAGAGAATAGCAGGCGGAGAGGCTGCTTCATGCAGGGCTTTGAAAATGTGAAATTGAAGAGTTTGTTTTTTTTTTAACAGATGCTGCCAGACAAAAAGTTGATTACAGTTTCGGTTACCGCTCACACGCTTTTCAGTTCCAACCTTTAAAGCTATCAATTGAGAGAAGAGTGTCCGGTATTAGTGCCAAAGTTTAAATTCCCTTGCCTCAAAATTTTCCTCGTTAACTTTGGGTTTGGTTTTCTTTACACTTCTTCGGCTATTTTTCCCGAATCAAAGTCTACTGTGCTAGAAGTCGGTCAAGCCCACAGTGTTAGAGGTAAAATCTCAAAGGGCAATCCAACGCACGGAGAAGTTAAACTTCGTGTTTACTCCAATTATTTCGGATTTCTACGCCTATTCGTTTTCCAAGGTATTACTGTAACCCAGAGCCCAACGAACCGGGACGATTTTGTACACTTGCACACCATTACCATTCCATTTGGTAGTGACAGACACTTCCCAGATAGCCATCAGATCTGTCTGCCCCAAGGATTGTGACAAAGTTTTCATGTAGTATGTCCATTTCAACACCAAAATCATCGAATAAGATTAACATATCGGCCAATTTATAGAGTCATGTGTGTAAAAGTAAAAACTGAGGTAAGCTAGAAGTTGGCAGCTAATATAGTTCCAAGGAAGTGATCACTGTGCCCATTAAAATTGATCCCGACAAACTGCACAAACTCAAATATGATTCATGTGAAGCTCTTGTTACGTGTACGGGGTGAAACAAGCTATTAATAAAGGGCAATTTCATAGGCAAAATGGCCACCATCATTCTTGCATATTGACCAACTTTCCACTACTCTCTAGCTCCATAGGCTAAGAAAGCTCGCATGACACTTATGTAATCCGAAACGTCAGACTCTCCTCTCCCGGCCTTCCGCATCTATGTTAGCAAAAATTGTACTATTGTTTAACATATGTGTGATTCAATGGTTAAGACCTTAGTTCACTCCCATGTTTGGTTAACGTATCAATGTATTTCTTCAAAGAGGCATGGTTATTCCAAATCAATAAAAATAACCACCGTTTACGTGTTTTAACAAGAAGTTCCATTCGACTAAGTGGATTCCCTCGTATAAGGCTGTCAGGTTAAATATAAACCATGAAGATGTATACTAATTAGCAAATTTGTCAAAGTTCAAAATGTGGCCAATAAATATAAAAATAACCACCGTTTACGTGTTTTAACAAGAAGTTCCATTCGACTAAGTGGATTCCCTCGTATAAGGCTGTCAGGTTAAATATAAACCATGAAGATGTATACTAATTAGCAAATTTGTCAAAGTTCAAAATGTGGCCAATAAATATTATCCCTACGTAGGTACTTCGGAATAGTAAGATGAACCAGCCATCAATATTATCTTGTCATTCCCAGTTTATATATTAACACCTTCAGAAAAGTCAAAGAAATGTTCGTACAACATAATCTTCAGGAACCCTTGGCGAAAAGAACTAACCCAATATTCACCTCTAATCACATACAGTTCGGATGATTGGATGCCTTTTGAGAGGAATCTCATGAGTTTTGATGGTTGAAATCTGCAAAAGATTCAATGGAGGCGTTGGTGATTGTTGTGATATCCTTCTGTCAAGGATAATTGCACTACAATGATATGATAACTCCAAATTTATTCTAGTGGAGTTTCTACGGGTCAATGGGGTTCTCGCGGTCATTTCCATCACATACCGTGTATGACAGTTTTTGGAAAGCAAGACTTCACCTTAGACCAGCCAGTAGTGAACATATAACATTAAATAATTAATAACGCGTCGGACTAGCACACGAACGGTTCCGTACCATCGTACAAAATTTATGACTATGCAGACCTGTAAAGTACTTAAGTACTAGTAACAGTACCAGTACCTGGACTTGTACTTGAAATATTTTAAAGTACCAGTACCGGGACTTGTACTTGTACTTAAAATATTTCAAATCCAGGTACTGGTGCTGTACTGGTACTTGTACTTGGAATTCTACAGGTCTGACACTATGTATTTTTTATTTATTTTTACAAATGAGAATAGGCGTCATTTGAAAAAATAATGCCTACTTATGATAATAATGAATGAGAAGAAAACGAGCAAAAAACAGCCAAAACAATCACGTTTCTTGTATGGGGGCCCCCTTTAATTTTTAATTTTATTTTATTTTTAAAATTTGTTGTTATAGCGGCAATACAAATACACACTCTATAAAAATTTCAACTGTCTACCTATTACGGTTCATGAGATACAGCCCGCTGACAGACAGACAGATGGACGGACGGACGGATTAGTAATAGGGTTCCCGCTTTTACCGTTTGGGTATGGAACCCTAAAAAGGATAAGATCTCTCTAAGGATACGTGCTATAAATGTCAGCTCCATCCATTTGTGAATAATATACGAAAAACTTTTGACGTGACTTCACCTATTTCTAGGTTCTAACGTTGCGTTACAGTTTCCACTTCCTCAAATCGTGGGGTGACTATGTTGATAGATGCACTAAAAGATAGTGCAAAAGGCTTTTTGCAAGACAAACAAGATACATTTTTCTATTAATATTAAAATCCATAGATGCTAACGAGATATAGATTCTAACTACTTTCAAAATCTCTTTCCATTATATTATTATCAAGAGAATTTTATAAAAAAACAAAAATAAAAATCCCAAACTTTCATTTAGGCGGGACATATAAAAACAAAAAATGCCGAATACTTTATAGAACCATCGAAGCATCACAAACCATCGGAAAGTGAAGGGCATCCACATGTTGTTTTTCATCGGACTGCAGTATCCAACAAAGTAACTAGCGACCACTAACTAGTAAAAGATCAATCAACGCTAAAATCTGTGTCATATTTCAGAAAAAAAAGCACAACCGACGACGAAAAAAACACGCGGTTAGCAATTGCGGCACAAAAGAACCAAGAAGGCGCACCGAGACAAAGATTGAATGGCAACCGCAGGGCAAGGTAACAATATGCGAATGAAATCCTATTAAAATGTAAATTTTTAATGGAGTTATGCTCCTCTTCCACATGATGTGCCCCATACACATGGACATGAAAACAGGTCATAATTCAGGGCGGTCGGAAAGTAAGGAGGAGGAACAAATTGCATTCAGCAAATCAAAGGCGACGCTACAAACGTTCAATTAGCAGCCCACGCCATGTAGAAACACTTATTGTTGCAGACTCATCTATGGTAGCGTTTCACGATGATGTCGAAACATATCTGCTAACCATAATGAACATGGTTTCATCGCTGTACAAAGACCCCAGCATTGGTAACTCAATACAAATTGTTGTGGTTAGGATGGTGCTCCTTGAGGAAGAGGAATCACATCCAGAATTGAATTTAACAGAAAATGCTCAGCGAAATTTAGAGATGTTCTGCACGTGAGTGTTTAAGACTTTTTGTGTTGTTGTCTTGTTTCAGGATGATGATTTTCACTGCATTTTATAGGTGGCAGTTTAGATTTAATTCGGACAGTGAAAAAGATCCTCATCATCATGATGTTGCTATTTTAATAACAAGAAAAAATATTTGTGGAAATGATTGCATGTAAGAGTTCTTTCTATTAATTAAAGATTTTGAGGTAGATTCTAAATAAAAATATAATTTTACCACAGGACACTTGGATTAGCTAATGTTGGTGGAATGTGTAAACCTAAGAGATCGTGCAGTGTAAATGAAGACAATGGAATTGTACTTTCGCATACAATTGCCCACGAACTAGGTCACAAGTAAGTATACACATTTTATAGATTGAAAATTAGCTCGTAAATAATCTTCTATGTATATAGTCAACAAAAAATATAAGGGATCTTGAATAGATCCTTGCGGTACACCATCAGAAATTATCGTATTACTCAAACAATCTGTAGTATTTAGTACATTCTAAACCTTTTGTCCATCTGAAAAAAAACTCGAAAACTCTATACCACTACCGCTACCATTCTTAACATATATATATAAATAAATACACTCAAATGTGACTGATCCAGTACTGCAAGTTGTTCAATATTGACAAGGAAATATTGGCTATTAAAGTTTTGAAGCGGAGGACCTATATAAAAGCTTAAACAGATGAGGGATTCAACATTTCGATATGATTCTTCAATTCCTTAAATACTTTTATGAGACATGTGAAAAATGAAGAGATTTAAGTGTTTCTTGAAAAATATTGCAGTTGAATTTGTATTTTTAAGTGGATTCTGTAACACCGACGACTTTACAGGAAGTAATATGTTTTCTCGAACTCTCGAACTAAACACCCATAGAATCCTGAGTCAACACCACAAATGTCTGGATTACTCTAGCGCGTAGCTATATTTATTTCTTGAAGAATATCGAAAATATCGCTCAATTTAGAGCCTGCCACAATTTCCTTTATAATATAAATATATAAACTCAATGATCTTTCGTACCATAATAATCGCAGAGCTTGTGCTGTTAGACAGACTCTTTCAAGATATTTTCCTTGAGTTCCTCAAGCATTTTGATGGCAACAATATGGCTGAGTCGTTGCAGTAAACAGAGTTTATGTGAGAGGATGACCGTTCATAATTTCTTTAAAGCAAGGTGTTTACTACAATTATCCAGTTGATATACTAAATACTCTTAAGAAAACGAAAATAACTATAGAGTCTAAGGAGATGTGGCATATTGGTGGGACGGGTTAAAATGGCACTCTTTACCACAAGTTAAAAGGTTTGTAGTTCTCATTCCAAGGATTAATGAGCATAGTCAGCAGCTATATTCCCAAGTTAAGCACCTTTGTGTCGAAGGTATATGTATATGGGTGAAAATATAAGCAGTAAAGAATACATACCCCTCGGATTCTCTCTCTTTCTATCTCTTTCTCTCTCTCTACTCGAGAGCTCTGATGTGGCGTATCCAAGCATATCTATTATTTTCTAATGGAAAGCAGAGTAATGTTGGATAACCATACATACGCCAGTTTTGTGATATTGAAATGAGCAATATCACTGACTCTTTTATCATCATGCGGTGCGCGTCTGCATTCGTTTGCAAACTTCTGTAGAAGTTGTATGGACGAATGAAGGCCTATTCACACTATCCATCAGGCTTAGTCAACCGTCCATCAAAATATTCTGCAATGCATTTGAATCAAACCATTCGCCCTATCCATCACCGACAGACAGTCAACATCAGGAAAACTTTCGGAGAATATTTTCATGCTGTAAAACTGTCGGTGATGAGACGTTATGATTCATGACGATGGAAAAATGATGGACAAATGACGGTCTAATGTGAATGGATTGAAAATTGACGGATAGCTGATAGACGGTTGACTGTCGCAAGCTTGATTGATAAAATGTTACTAGGCCTTTTGGAAAATATGCTAGGTGGTCTCAATAGAATTAGATGGGTATGATGCCAGCCAACAAATTACTCACTGTATGATTATAGATGGCGGCACATGTACATTTTCCAAACTATTCTAATTTTTTTAAAGATCCGGTTTTAAAACATAACTATTTAAGTTGAAATTAAAATATTATTATTATATTTACAAAAAAATCGTTTCCGAACAACAGCATTTCAACATCTTTAGAAATTAAAAATTTTACCAATGGCAACATCTTCAACCAAACAAAGGTAAGCTGCTCACAATCACTATATATTTTTATACACAAGCATAACAGCCATTGGGTTCTGATCATGGGTATTAAGCACACTTATTATTCTCCACAATCCGATGTTTCGAAATGATTTATCGCGTTGCATTAATTTCAAATGTAATCGACGTTTATGGTATTATTCCCGAAAGTTGGATTGATTCGAGTGCCTTGAGTAGGTCGCTAAAAAATTATATGAGCGTAGATAACAATTAATCTTTTTTTTTTATTACTCAACTTTCTTTAAAATTAGTCTTCAAAATTTGTATACACTATCCGGCAGCCACTGACATAATGAATTAACTAAGCAGTCTTGCCCAAAAAATGGCACACGTCATTTTATAAGGGGCTTTTGGCAAGCACTGTGTCAGTGAGATAACTGAGACAAAACTTTGAGCAATCGTCTCAGTTGTCTCAGTTCAAACCAATCAGGTGATTTGCCAATTTTGACATTTAAATAATTTTTGATAGTAATAAATTGAGAAAAGTGTTGTTAGTTTATTCAAATAGCTCACTAAACTTTAATTAGTAATTAAAATCACAAAATAACGAAACTGAGTCAAAGAAAATTCAGTTTCACTTGTCTCAGTTACTCAGTGGTTGTGTTCGATTTTTGTAGCCCAATATGGAACTAAGACAGTTCACCGAAAGTTCTCACTTGTCTCACTGAGAATGGGCTTGCCGAAAGCGCCTATAGTTTCCTAGGAATTATGATTTGTCCCTCTAAACTATACATCATTATAAAATGGTACTGCATTAAAAAAAGGAGATTTTCCAAAGTGTAAATTTCCAATGTTTAGCTTCGAAAACACTTTTTAGGATCACTGAAAAAGATTTTTCAGACTTCAATGAACTGTATCTGTACTTTTTGTAGGTTTATTTCAGTGTTAAATTCTGTCAAGCAAAGTTTAATCTAAAATACGCAAGTCTATTAGTTCAGATACATGATATGTACATTTTAGGGTGGTGCAAATAACAAAAGTGTTAAAATGTCTAAATTTCATTCAGAATTTGTTAGCTAATCTAATTTTAAACTTCTATGCAAAATTTCAGTGAACTTCATTAATGTTTAGAGGTCGTTCAAATCGAAAACAGTGATTTTTTGACTGTTTTAGACTTTCAAGAAAACTGTTTCAACATTTTCTGTCATAACTTTTTAATTTGACAATATTTTTTCTTTATTCTTTTTTTTATACATTTAAGGGAACCTATTTATAAACTTATAGCAGTAAAAGTCATTTTAGATAATTAAATTCTTCTATTTTTCAGAAATTTTTTAAAACGAAAATTCGGACCCGGAACTCCAATTTTTTGACTTCGTCTCAATTTGTTTGTACGGAAAAGTGACCGCGGGTATACTTTTTCTACTACAGCATTACCTACAATCGCTTATCTTTCTATCGACTATAACTTAAAGGCTCATGTAGTGTATGAACTGTTGTCAAAATGCGATTTTCGAAGGTACATAGAAACTGTGCTGGTCCACAAAAGTATAGACTTTTTCACTGTAACAAAATTATTTATACAAAAAAACAAAAGAAAAAGTTACAATTGGTCTTAAGACCAATAATACTGTACCCTAGATGAACATAAAAGTTAAATAAAGTAAAAACCAAAAGCTCTGTATGGCAATATTAATAAGGGTTTGCTCGATTTAGTTCATTGTTAAAATTTTATTTACAATTTTTATGAAAACGCTGTCTACAAAATTTGAGCTATTCAGGTCGACGTGTTCTCAGCAGTGCCCAAATAATGCGTTAAAAACTATTTTTTTGTATGGCGGCAACCCTACGAAGGAGTTGCCCAAATTGTCCCATTTTCGAAATTAAATTTCCTTTTCTTAAAAAAGCGCGTGTGCGAAATTTCAGCACTCAATGTGAACGCGTTCTCGAGATATCGTGCCGACGCACGGATGGACCTACAGACAGATGGACAGACAGACAAGCGGACAGACAAACAAACGGATAGGCGGACATGTAAAAATCAAAATAACTTTTAATGTTATGCCTTGGACACCCAGGCAATAATTGGAAAAGAAGATGTCATTGGTAAAGTCGTTACTTTTTCGGGTCGGCACATCTTTGTAATTTGTAAAAATGCTTCACCGTCGAGAATCCCATTTTGAGAAGAGTTCATGCACTACATGAGCACCTTCAGTTATAGTCGCCAGAAAGATAACGTTGTAGTAGCAAAAATATACCCGCGTGTCACTTTTCCTTACAAAAAATTGACACAAAGTCAACAAATTGCAGTTCCGAGTCGGATTTTTCGTTCTGAAAAATTTATAAAAAATAGGAGAATTTAATTTTTTAAAACGACTTTTACTGCAATATATAACTAATTTCTCTTAAATTTAAAAAAAATATTATCAAAATAAAAAGTTATGACAGAAAATGTTGAAACAGTTTTCCGGAAACTCTAAAACAGCCAAAAAATCACTATTTTCGATTTGAGCGACCTCTCAACATTAATGAATTTCACTGAAATTTTGCATAGAAATTTAAATTTAGATTAGCTAAAAAATTCTGAATGAGCATTTAGACATTTTAACACTTCTGCAAATCCATACATTATTTTTCAGAAAATAAAATTCCCTGGCCAGGATATTTTTTATTACAACCACGCGGGAGTAATGGTATCTATGTATAGAGAGTCCATACAGCACAACTGGATATACACTGACAGCCAGGCAGCCATTAAAGTGCTGAAAGCTGTGCTGATAAAATCGAAACTGATGCAATATTACAAAACCGGTCTTAAGGAATTAACTATACGGGACAATGTGACCCTCTGCTGGATACCTGGCCTTGAAATGGCTGATGAAATAGTCAGAAATATCTCAGCAGCATTAGCTTATGTGAGGATACCGATCGGAGCTCTATAAATTAGATTATCATGAGCGCGTATCAAAAGACAAGCCCCCGATGGGTCAACAGAGAAACCTGCCGTTTTTGCAATTATGGTCTGCATATGACCGGTAGAGGACAAAACGACTCCTTAATGGCAGTAGAACTGCTACTAGGCATCTAATAGGGATCATTACATATCATTGGGCAATAGGAGACTTTACTAGTAGACTGGGAATAGCGGCGAACGATTCCTGCAGGAGCTGTAAGGATTCGGGAAAAAATAATCCACTCAACAAATCCGTGCCGTTGTCCCGCTTCGAATAATGAATAAAAGGGCTAGGCTATTAGGCAGCTACTTCTTTTGTAGTTTGGGGAAGCTGCAAAATGAAGAGCTGAGATATATACTAAGATACCTTAGGGAAGCGGGGTAGATCTAGGGAGATTTCAAAAAGGTTAATTCGTGAGGTCAAGGAGCACAATGGACCCGCTGGAGGTCTAAGTGATGCAGGCTGGATATCTCTAGCAGCATCCCCCTTACCTAGCCGAATCAAACCTTTGTAATTTTTTAAAAATAATCTTATGGCAACTCATGTTATCGGCTAGCAATAGTACCTAGGTACAGAAAAAATCTGCAGAAAAATTTTCGAGTAAATATGTAAGGGAAAAATAATATGCCCAGATACCCTGATCAATCGAATTCTTTTGGACCGCCCACTAATGGTAGTATGTACTATAAATATAAATCTCTAGAAAAAGGAGTATAAGAAAAACTAAATGTTTATCTATGCTCATTCAAATTTTTAGTGGAGCAGGTATCAAAATCAATCCAAATTCCAAAAATATTATACCAAAAGCTAAAGAAAAAGTTCGGCCGTCTAAATGATTCGCTTAACCAGCTTTTGCTAGATTTAGATTTAGAATTGAGCAGGGCGATTGGCCTTTGCACTGCAGCCATTTATTGGCTTATTGTGCTCCGCTTTCTTAATAGTTCAACCAATAATCCCACTCTTCCTAGGAAGAGCAGTATTTTTTTTAATAATATTTCCTCAAAGTGGGCAGACTTCAGGATATATAAGCCAAGGGCCTGGAATCTACATTGTTCAATAGCCTCACATTCGCATAGGACGTGCTCCGATGTTTCATCCTCTTCGAGACACATTTTACATACATCGGTAGGTGATATGCCTATCCGATTCATGTGTTTGTTTAGTTTGCAGTGTCCAGTTAACGACTCCTGTGATGATTCTGAGTTGATTCCTCGACAGCCTTAAAAGATACTGGCTAATCTTTAGTGATGGTCTTTTCTCACACAGCACAAATGTGTCCGTGGTATGTTACTGAGAAATCGTGTTAGGATATATAAATTGTCCATAACTTAGGACATTCCTGCCCCGGGGACTGACGAATGTCCAGGATTGGGATGTCCTTGGTGGATCCCATGCCTTTCCCACAGGAGTTCATGTGGTTATACTTGGGCACAATTAATGCATTCAATAATAAGAAATTCCTGCTGCAAGCATACCTAGGACCAGGGGTCCCCCTCCAGAATGTCAGTTTTCTGAACATAATTTACAAATTATGTATAAAATGTGGTCTGTATATCCGATAAAATAAAATAAGACCTTCTAATATACAATAGCCGTCCTTAAGTGCTCAGATGGTTGCAGGACGCGACTTTAGATCCCTATTTTTCAGACTCGTTAGGACTTGGGACACCTATGGTCCCCCCGCCACAAAGCCAAATCCTGGGTGCGTTACTGCCTACGACATTCCAAAGCTCTCCCGAACATCCCGTATGTATATGTCTGTAAAACACTGAGAATGTTCCCATAGATAGTAGTTGTGAAATTTCTAATAACTCCTATAAATAAGGTCCTGAGCACATACTGAATACTTCCTGTTTCTACCGGGAAGGCTATGGGATCTATGGGACAAGAATGGCATGTCCCTGGGTAATTTTGTACTGCACGGATTGATGAACCTTTTGGCTTGTCTGGAACCTATTAATGTAGTCCATCGTTGGTCCAATTGATTCTGGATGCAGTTTTGGAAAGTAAGCTTCATGGTGTTATAAGAAATGTCGCAAAACGGTTCTTGTCATATGAGGGGCATAGATGCTGTTTTTTTGGCCAGTATCATTCCCATTAATTTCCGAGTGTCCTTGCACCCAAAGAAGTGTTAGATGGTTCTTTGTGGCACGGTTTGTTAATGCTTGAATGCATTCCCACATTAACTTCGTTTTGACCTCAGGTGATGAGATGGTTTTTAATGCCCCTTAGCTATCTATATAGATGCAAATTTGTCTGTTTTTTTTTTTTCTATTGGTGTAGGATCGGCTGAGGTTTACGTCTGCACATCTAGTAATGGCATATACTTCTGCCTGGAATATTAAGGCATATTTTCCTAGGCTTTGATAAATATAAGCTCTTGATTTTTCACCATATATTCCTGCTCCTACTCCTTTCTCGGTTTTAGACCCATCGGTGTACCAGACTAGGGCTTCATTTTCTAGATTTATATCTACTTCCTTCCTATTTGGTATCTTTATTTTGAGAAGCAGACAGAGGTTTGCTAACTAAATACAATGAATTCCAGAAATAATTTTTTGTTCAATTAAAGTCTGCACAGAATTTGCATGGGAAAACACTCAAAACAATTTTTCCTATGCATTCAGCTACAAACCATCAATGTTATTAGATGTTATATTTAAGAAAAAATGCATGTTTAGGGAGAGAAATTGTCAATACCTTTACTTAGGGCTCATATTAATAAGTCAATTAATTTGATGATAATAACACCAAAGTATAAAACTATACGAACTTAGTGTGCAAAAACCGCCCACGTAGCTAAATAGTGCCATAAATCATAGAATTCGAACAGTCAAACCAAAGCAAACTCTTCCTAATACTTAAAACTTGAGGTGATTTGAAAGCAGATTAAGACGAGTTTCATCTGTTTCTTGACATTGATAGATAATAAGGAAATGATGTCAACATTACACTCGGCCAAACATTTGTTTTCATCAGTTTTTATACATCGAACTCGGGGTTTTACAGAAAACAATCAAACATATGTAGATATGTCATCCCATCCGATAGGTAACTACTTAAATATTTCAACGGTCAACCGGATTATAAATATTAAATTCTACAAACAAACAAAAAACAACATTTCTTGAACTAATTATTAATATTTATGTGAAGATCCACAAAATTACGAACCAGTTGCAAAACATCACTGACATAATCAAACTGATGAATCTGAAATGATTCAAGTCGCAATAATAATGCAAGAAACATAAATTCCGGATTGTGTCAGTTGCACTCTTATACTGCTCTATTTATCGGTCCTCAATCAAAACCAATTAGTGCTGTCTTGTTATTAACTGCTCATTAAAATAAATTTTAGGATTAATGTTTGTTTTCGCGCTTAGCGCAACCCGGCCACTTATATAATAATTTGTATGTTACGCCAAAAGACTATACGACAACGGTTGCAGCTGGTAACAAAAGTCATTGATTTATCGAAGCTAATCACTTCCATAACAGTGAACGTGTCGCCCACGTCTCCATCCAAAACCCGATCACCATGATTCATGTTTTCCCATTCATGTGCACCTCCATCGCGGCCGGAAAATGATTATATTTGATTGATTTGTAAAAGCGACTCAATCGTCGTACGACGAATAAATTTATGGCTAATTTATGTACTCCAGACAATGGAGACGCGGCCGGCTACAGAGAGCACGCAGATTTATCAATGTTTGACAAATTGCGGCAATTACTGAAAACTGATTTATGCAAATGATTTGTTTATGTTGCTATCAACATGCAAAGTAGATTCGCTACCGCATAATTGATTCGTTTTCACTTCATAATTGTCTTTTCCATATCAACGCCATCACACGAAATTTTATGATACATTATGTCTTCTCCTCGTTTTAGCTTTGGAATGTATCATGATACTGCGAAAATCGGATGTCACGGCCGAACAGGACCAATAGTTCATATAATGACACCAACATTTGGGGCAGATACTGTTCAAGTATCTTGGTCCAATTGCAGCCGGAAGTATATTACTCACTTTTTGGAGTAAGCAACAAGTTCGACAACAACATCGCATGCATAATATTATTTAAACGTGCGCAACTTTTGTTTCTTTACAGTCAAGGCCTCGGTAAATGTTTAGACGATCCGCCAACCCAGATAGGGGAGTACCAATATCCGGAACTGCCCCCAGGCGCCATGTATAACGCTGAATTACAGTGTCGCCTGCAATTCAATTTGACGGACGATGACGTGCACGTGTGTTCGGCACTACATGAAATATGCTCACAATTATGGTGCCAAGTGAATGGTGAATGTGTAACGAATATGCGACCCACCGCTCCCGGAACTAATTGCGGCAAGCACAAGGTAATTAAATGCACAATGAAATTGCGAATTCATAAATTCAAACATATTCTATGACTCTGTATACATATAACTAATGACAATGAAATTAGTGGTGCCAAAATGGGCAGTGTGTCCCCATCGAAGATATTCCACCACCTGTTGATGGCGGCTGGGGTAACTGGAGTGAATGGAATGAATGTTCGCGAACGTGTGGCGGTGGAGTTTCTATTCAATCTCGACAATGTGATAATCCAGCGCCAGCAAATGGAGGATTATTTTGTATCGGTCAAAGAAAACGGTAAGTACTACTTTGATTTGTTTTTTGGCTGTTTATTTCTATTTTATAAACGGTTTTTTAGATAATATTTAGGAATATAGCGACTAATGCACATAGATATGACCTAGCTAGGGGTTGGCGAGCACTCTAAAAGAATATCTTATCCTTTGATACCATTTCAATCTCTACTTCTTCTTGCCCGCTATCCAAAGTTGACTGGTACCACCCACCATTAGATATTAAGCTTAATATTTGTCAAAATAGAGTAATTAGTAATGAATTTGTAAAATTAGAATACTGAGTGATTTTGAAAGCATGAATAATTTTTTCAAAGGCTCAGACTTCTCGTCTGTTATTATGGATGATATTGATCAATCCTTCCACAGATTTTACGATATGATTAATGAAGCAATCCGTAGGTTTGTTCTTATTAAGAAAAGTAGAAGTACCAAATATCCTACCTGGTTTAGTGAAGAGTTGATCAGGGTTTTAAAATCAAAAGATAAATACAGGCATTTATATAGCGTCACCAACCACCCTGAAATTTATACAACCTTCTCTTATTTCAGGAATAAGTCTAAAAAACTCATAAACACAATATTAAATAATTAATATATAAGTTCTTTATTTCACTCTAATCATATAAAATTCACAATTCCTCAATTAATCAACTCAACTCTAATTATCGCTAACACTGTGCTTTCAATTATCGCAATCCAATTACAACACTTTCGCCCGTTTATTACTTTCGCTTGTTAACACTGCAACGTCTAATGGCGGTGACAACTATTATATTTATACCCTAGAAATTCTCCAGATTATTCTGGAGTGTTCTACCCAGAAGCTTCTTGAATATTCTACTCATTCTATTCCTGAACCTTCCCGAAGATTCAATCATCGATTCTCCGAACCTGAAGTTGTTTACTCTCCATTGCCAGTAGATGTCACCAGTTGTCTCTTTCTATTGCACGTAACAATATATTAATTCCACTGAATCTTCTATAAAAGAAAACCCTAAGGCCCTGGGCATATAGTAAAAATTTAAAAAATCGAATCTCTATCCCAAAACAATGGAATATGATAACTTTAAGTCAACTAGTCACAGTCAAATATGTGAACTGCTCTCTACATACTTTGCATCTATCTACTCGCCGCAGGATCATTCCTTCTTCTTAATAAATTAGATTGTAATAAGAGCCCCGATCCTGATGGGGTGCCCAATTTGATCGTGTTCTCGCACGGTTTCTGAACCAATACGTAATTTGTCTAACTCATCAGTTCACACGAATACTGTCGCTCAATTCTTAAAGAATAGCTTTGTTACCCCGATTTATAAATCTGGTGACCCTCGACTTATTACTAACTATCGGCCTATATCAATATCTAACAGCCTTGCTCTCATCTTCGAAAGAATTTCCTTTTGTCAACTATTATATCAAGTTAAGGCGCATATCTGTGACAAGCAGCATGAATGTTTTCCTAGACGTTCAACCACTACCAATCTTGTCCTTTTCACTGACACTATAGCTAGCGCTCTTGATGAATGCGCACAAGTTGATGCCATTTACACCGATTATTCGAATGCATTTGATAAAATTTCACATAAACGTATGCTTTTCAAAATGGCGCAAAGGATTCCAAACAAATACAATTTCTTGTTTTTTATCCTTCCTAATTAATCGAAGCAGCTTCGTTGTTCTTAATGATTTCCGATCTGTCCCTTATAAAGAGCTGTCTGGCGTTCTTCAAGGCACAATTGTCGGTCCTCTTATTTTCTTGATCTACAGTAACGATCTACCCATGTTTATTGAGAATGACTGCCTACTTATGCCGACGATGCTAAAATATTTAGGAGAATAACAAATATCAATGACTGTTTTTGCCTTCAAAGGACATCAAGAAGCTCGAAGCTTGGTGTAACTCTCTACACAAATTAACATCAATAAATCCCTTCTGTGGGTCACATGGGGATTATGGGGAATGAAAGGGCTGACCTTTTAGCTAGGGCTGGCTCTGCTTCTCCGTTGTTCGGAACGGAACCCGCCATAGGCGTTGCCATCTCGAGTATCGGATCTCTCATTAAAGCGGATGTTCGTAGAAGGCGTCAGAAGACCTGATGCGCTTCATTAAGAGGACAAGAAGCACAATGGGCCGTTTGGCCTGCGTGGTTTGGGATAAGGTCACCCGTTCCCTTTAAAAAAACAAAAACAAAACTTCATTAAATGTAATATTGTGCCTTTCTCTAGGAAACGTGATTCCATCAATTTCGATTATAAAATTAATAATTGTTCTATCTCTCGTGTGAATGAAATAAAGGACTTGGGGGTTATATTTGATTCAAAGCTTACATTTGCCTCCCATAATGCAGCCATAACTTCCAAAGCGTTTAGGTTAATCGGGTGCAGGTCCTTTAAATGCTCCGATATGTTACTCTTTTTAACTCTTTAATTAGAAGTATCCTCGAATACTCATGTCAAATCTGGAATCTGTTTTACACTTCTTATTCTGTTCAAATCGAGTCAATTCAGAAAAAAATTTCCAGACTCTTGTTATTTAAATTCAATAATATTTCAATTGAATATCCCGAAAGGCTCAGAACGGTTTGTCGGACAGAAAAAATTATTATAACTAATTTTATAGGCTTTTGTATTCTGAAGAAGTTTTAATAATATCTTTCTCTTTAATGCGATAAACTGTCTACTTGATTATCCTATCATACTGTCTAGAATTGACTTTAAGGTTCCCACTCGCACACCAAGTAATATACCTTGTTTCAGACTGCCCCCGCGCAGATCAAACATCAAGGAAAAGTCGCCTATCTTCAGAATTCTATTCTTAAATCGTATAATTTAAATTTCAATTATATTGATATCCTTAACACCGACCTGCCGACATTTAAAAGACTGACACTCAATGTCAGACATTCTACCTAAGCATTCTACCAATCCTTGTTTCATTTTGTTTTTATGTCTTCACATAGATCTAGTATTGTACATATTCATTTTTTTTTTTTTCGTTAGCTTTATTTTTATTTTCTTCACTTTTCGCTTTTTTATTTTATATTTTTTTTTTTCATAAATTATTCATTATTAATATTTTCTTCTTCTTACTTTTTTATTTAATATTATTGTAATCTGTACGGTAATGTATTATTGGATTTTGTCTGTTCATTATCGTATTAACTTTTCAAATAAATAAATAAATATCCATAAATATAAGCACACTGCTATTTTGAAAATATGTGTACTACTGTGTAGAATATGTAGACTGTTTGCATACACGACTCGGATGCCGTTGCCGTACTGTCGTGCGCATAATATATGTGGAAATAAATCAGCCGATTGCACACATGCCGGCAATTGATACGGTTCTGCCGTCACTTGTGCAAACAGCCTTAAAAGATTGTTTTTGCATTTCCTAATAAGTCCAGTCCTTCGAGTTTTTATATTTCGAATTACTCGCAGTGTACAATTTTTAGCATATCCATTACGGCGACTGTATAACGGCACTCAGTACTCTTCGAAACGTAAAGATCTGGTTGAGGAAAATCGGGAAAAGGTCGAAAAGTAAGTTTTAGAAAAATTTTCAATAAACCCGAAAAAATTTTAATTAGAGTAAAATTTGAGCTCTTTCCAGGCAATAAATAACAAGAACATAACAACAAGGCAATTTCTTTTTTTTTTAAGTTCTTGATTTTTTTATTAGCACACCTTGCCGAATACCTCCCCCCTCAATCTTTCGATATGGTATTAGCTGCACCTCTATTTAAGGGCCTGGGTAATTATTTTCCCAATTTAATTGATTTCAAAAATGTACTTAGGATTAAAATGTACCTACTTTCTAGAAAAACACACATTTCCTTTCCATTTTCCCCTTTTAGACCAATTTTTATAAAAACAAAGAGAAGAAAACAAAATAAATAAAATGTTTACCTTAAGGAAATGAATTCTATGGTCCCTTGCCCAAAAACAGTTCATCTTCATCATCCATTGATTCTGTATCACGACTCATTGTGAAGGTCATCTAGAGCTCAGCTGAAATCACCATAGCTACCGTCTCTTTTAAAATGTGGTTGCTTTTCTCATTAGTACTAGCCTAGATTTATTTGTGATATAACAGGATCTGAAAGTAGTGGTAGTAGTCTGTTTAGCAGACCCATATTATACATAGTATACTATAAAATGTCATCCGAAATTTTGTCGGTATAATCTTCTTCCGATACTCGCCCATCGGAGCAACGCTTTTTCTATAAATACGTGTCCATTTAAAGGGTAGGCCATTGGATGGTTTCTTTTTAAAAATACTATAAAATAAACACCGTTTCGTTGGCTTAGTATTTGGCTGAATCATCGCGCAATAGTACGACGAGCTACCTCCCACAGGGGGTGGCCTTCTCGACTGCCCCTCGATATCCAAAAAGACCCCTAGAGTAAACAATCAACGATCCAGTCCCCGGTTAATGATCTTAGTTGATTTACCTCTTCGGCATGCGTGCTGCTAGCTATTTAAGAGAGAAGCCTTTAGTGCTATGGTCATTCATGAGATTCGCCAGGTATTTCCAAAGGAATAAGGAGAGGAGTATGGTTCGGAATCTCTTCGGCCGCATATATAATGCCCTGCCAGACTTCGGAACGAAGACAACACTCAGCTCCATCCAAAACTCAGGGACGTATCCAGATTCTATACATGCCCTGAATATGTAATCAATGTAAGTAGCCAGCGTTGCGCTCCTTGCCTTCAGAAGGACTGGAAAAACTCCATCTGCACCCGGGGCTTTGAAAGTTAAGAAGGTTAAAATTAGCCATTTTACCTTCTCGACATTAATTACACTTGGCAACAACGGATCAAGCACGATCAGTACAGGGCAGTAGGAGAAATTCACCATACAACTTTAGGTCTTCTTCAAGCCTACAACCTGAGAAATGCATCGAAAGCAGAATCTACAGTCTTCATCCTTACACGCCATTTATGAGCTCTCTGACCTGTTCAGAACAACACTCAGTCTGGCAGATGGGTTACAGCTCTAAGCAGCCTAAACTGTTTCGATAGCCATCAAGCTCCTCGCAGAAGTCTAAAGAATTCTATGTATTAATAATCGAGTTCTCTTCATAAGAGTTCAATTCATGCTTGTGCTTTTCTAGCGTGAGAATTAGATTCACGATTGGTTCGAATCATAAAAAAAAGGTAATATTAAGTTTGAAAATGGGACAAATCGGGCAACTCCTTCGTGGGGTTGCCATACATAAATTTCGTTTTCCACTATATATTTGAACACTGAGAGTTGAAATTTACCACATGGTGTTTTCATTGTACTAGCGAATGAAATTTCAAAAATGGACTAAATCGGGCAACTCCTTCTTGGTGTTGCCAGATATATACTGTGCAAACGATCAAGACATTTTTGTTGTACTTAAAACTTCTTCAGAATACAAAATCCTATAAAATTAGTTATATGTAATCACTTTTTCTGACCGACAAACCATTCTAGAAAGGGTGACAATACGAAATTTCATAAGGGCATTCATCTAGGGGTATCTTAAGAAATGGTCTTCGACCAATTCTAGCTTTTATACTTGTTGAAGTAGAAGCTTAATGCGTACCTACATACATTATCATACATACATATGATATATATGGAACTTAAAGAACATATATAAAATAAAAAATTAACTTTATTCACTCAGCTCCTCTATTTTTAGGTATACTATTTGCAACAAAGATACTTGCCCTGAAGGAGAGCCTAGTTTCCGTGCTGTACAATGTTCAAAGTTCAACAATGAAACATATCTGGGTGAAAAGCATACATGGTTGCCATACTTCGACAGATGTAACAATATTATTCCCTTTATTTTTGCAATATTTTCTCATTAAAAAAAACATACTTGTATTTTTTTCTTTCAGATAATCCTTGCAAATTATTCTGTACTAACGCAGAAGATACAGTTATTGCAAACTGGGCAGATTCAGTTGCAGATGGAACACCCTGTAAGATTGGAACGAAAAATATGTGCATCGACGGAATATGTCGAGTAAGTTAGATTCTAATTAAATTCTACATGACTAACATTTTTGTCTATTTTTTTTTCTTTTATTTTGGCAGAAAGTTGGATGCGATTGGGTTGTAGATTCAAATAATTCAGAAGATCGATGCGGTGTATGCGGAGGTAGTGACGAAAATTGCGAAATAGTAAAGGTATATGTGTTTATGTGGCTAAATATCTGGATGACATATTTCATTTTAAACTTTTCGTAGGAAGAATTTCAGGGGAAATTCAATAATTCTTATGGATACGTGGAAATTGTAACAATTCCATCAAAATCTCGGCATATTTTTATTGAAGAGATAACGAAATCACCGAATTTTCTTAGCATTGGAAGAACAAATAGCAGTAAATTTTATTTGAACGGAGATAGGTGAGTTGTTTTTTTTTTTTTTTTATTTACTGATTAAAGCTACCACACGTAAGTTTTCTAAATGTTTTTAAATGGTTTTTCGACTTATTTTTTCGAAACGTTAAAGGACAAGGATATGATGTTAATAATTCATTATGTTCCTATTATTTCAACGAAATCAATAAGGAAACCACATTTTAGGCTTTCGAACTATATCCTTGTCCTTCAGGTAATATCTATAATTCCACAAATGAGAGGGACAATATCCATTTTCCCAAAGCTTAAAACTTTCAAACGTTCACCGATCGATAGTTTAGGATATAAATAGCATGATCGCCAACCAATAACCAATCTGCTTATAGCATGTATCATGGTACACACTAAATTAACATAGTGTAACATGTATAAACCAATTAACCATTTATTTGGTGGGTCATACTCACCATAAAATGGCAACTTCTTTACATTACAACATTTGTCAAGAGACAGATGAATTTTCTCATCTAAGCTAATCTCGTCATTTCTAACATCTTAAGAGAAGCGAAAATTAAAACTCTACAAAATAGAAAGATTGCAAGCTCTAAGAAATTTCTGTATAGTCTGACCTCAGATCATGAATCGAGCTACTACACTACACTCACACTGATCGAGTACTGCTGGGATAGTACAATTTCTTCTGGGGATTAAAAAAAGAGTCATAGTTCACCTGTTGGGGGAACTAACTACAAAAAATGTAATTTACTAAACTTTTAGTGAGCTATGGGCTTTATCAAAAAGGATGTTTATAACTTTTTATGGATATATTCATTAATATAATTTCCAAGGTCGTACTGAAATCCAAATAAATCGATCAGGGAGATTCCCTCAAGCAAACTGACCGGTATTACACCCACGCTGCTGGTCTAAATGGCTTAAAAAGCTCATTCCTAAAAGATAATTGGATATTTTCTGGCATTTATTGAACTTTTTCGCTGCAAGGGTTAAATTTTGGGTACAGATTGTGATAGGCCATTTTAAAGGGGAGATTTTAGGCTTCTTATATCCAATGTGAAAAATTGGTGTCGTGTTTTTTGATAAAAGTAGTAGTTAAATAAAACAAACACTAAGTCAAATTCTTATATTTTAACTTTGATAAGCCATAACTTCAACATAGAGAAGGGCAGGTGGAAAATTTATAGACCATTCGAAAGTTCCAAAGATTATTAATCTGAGAAGTTTCAAATCATCATCATAGGATATAAGGTTCAAAAGTTACAGGATGATCTATAAAAATATACCCAAATATCGTTAAGTCCCGGTATGTCGGAAGCCGTAAGGATTCCCCTTGCCCCCCCCCCCCACCCCTCCAGCTAACACCCATAAAATTGTTTGCTAGTCTAAGCATGACCTATCCATAGCGTTCGGATGTAACACAGTCTGCGGATCGAAAACAGCCTTCGGATGTAACACTACATACGGAACACCCTGTATGTAGCTATTTCACAAACAAAAGGAGACAGGCTATAAGGAAGTTGCATTGCGTCCATAATTTAAAATATTTGGTAACCATCCAAGTTATTCCTGTAAGTTATAACGCTTAAGGTGATCTACAAAAACATACCAAATATTTTTAGGCCCCGTTATCTAAGAAATTTTTCATAAGGTGGCTTAGGCGCTGATATATCAGCTTTTTCTTCATCACTCTCAATGAGATTTACTGCCCGTTTTTGTGCTTAGGCTTGATTATATTGACATGCGAGAGATCCTCGGATATTTCATTTCGGAAGGCCATTAAATCCATGATGTCATTGGCTGGTAAATTGTGGCTGTTGCAGTGCTGTTTATATTCTAACCAGCAGTTGATGACTGCCATATCTACAACCTTACGGTCTACTTGCTAAATTTTATAAAAATATAAAATATAAGAAAATTAACGTTGTCGATTTCTGCTATATATTTCTTGTACTGATAGACTTCTTCAGGCCGTGGTATTTCAATGTACTTCTTTTTATCTTAAGAGAAACATCGAACTGTAGACACAGGCTCTGTGCAGTAAATCATGGAAGCAAGCTGTACAATGTTGTTCTCCAACAATAATACTAGAGCTATATCTGGTGGTTCTTCTATGCGCCCAATCGAAAGCTCCTCGTCTTTCTTCATACGGCTTGACCAGCTCCACCAGCTCCACCAGCTTCACCCAGTCTATTTGTACGAATTGTGCCAGTACCTCAAATGCCAATTTTCTACAGTTCCTTCAAGGGCTGGTGGAGATTATAAAAGTACTTATCGAACATAATTCTGTATTCATTGTTATGAGGTACAGTTTCGGCAAGTCTTAATATAATATCTACGCAAAATTCAGACTTATTATTACCAATGCGGGTGCCTTTCCCTTGGTAGACTTAAAACTCATGTATAATTCCATCACTGCTGCATATAACAAATATTTTCAGTCACCATTTATTAGACTTCTTTGGACTATTCTGTTTTTTTTTTTTTGTGAACGTACTCTCTTTAATTGGAACCATCATCTCATCCACGCAGAGGAATTCTCCTTTTAGGACACAGTTTATCAGGGGTTGAAACTTCCAAAGCTAGTCGTCGGATATTATTTCAGTTGCAAAGCGTAAGTTATTCCATGAATAAGTACAACCGGTTTCTTGGATTCTTACTTGAAACTGTACAAATTTCAGTGGCTTTTTTTCCAATACATGTTTACTCTTGAGAATTCACCCATACCCATAACTAAGTAAATACCAATCAATTTATAAATTTCTTCGGGGGTTCCATTCAAATTATTGCCATTTTTGGAAAGAAACTTGAATAAAACTTTTCTTTTTTCAAGTACACTAAATTGCCCTGCTGTTGAGTGCTGGAATGTGAACCTTCAGAAATTTCAACCTGCACTTCTGGTTCTAAAATAGTTTCAGATTCGCCTTCTTCAATGGCAGGCGAAATGTTAATGATCTTGTACACTGCATATCAATCAACACACTCTAGACCAAACTGTTCGTGTATATCCCTTAAATTATAGTTGGATCCTGTACAAAATTGACTATCAGAACTAACTTAACACAAGCTCGCTTGGTAATTTGAAACAAATTTAGGCGTTATATTTATACAACTTTTTAAAAACATCTTAAAAACTACCATAAAGTGAAAAACGTATCCGAAATCTGCAACTATTTTTATCCAAAAAATTAAGATACATAAAATATAAACTACTTGCCTCTAGACGCTAACAATCTTTCCCTTAGCTCGCACAACACGCTGCACTATTTGCAAGAAAAAATCTGAGTAACTGCAAACAGATTCAATTCCAAGCTACTAAAGAACACAAGTAATGATCTGCCTAAAAGTATGTGATATTTTAATGAATTTAGAGAGAAGCCTATTGAGCTTAAACGGTTGTTGTATATACACATACATATATGCAAGAAATGGACTGAAAAAGTTAAACTTATGTTTTCTTCAAGGGTACGTACCCATTGATTTTATTCAGTAACAATTGTCTTACAAATGCTCTTGAAAGCAAGAAATTGGTTAGACGTCTCATCCATTTGAATTATACCAATGATCCTAGGTTGCCTCTTAACAGACACTAAGCCCTTAAAATTATGTTCGAAAATCTCGTAGCAGAAAGTACAAAAGAATTGCAAATGAACTCAACCTACCAATGTATATCTAAGCACGAAAAAAAGTCTAATTACCAGTTATCGCTATCACAAAACCGAAAAACTCTGTAATGAGGGGATGATGTCAAGAAATCTCTTGGATGCGGTATGTTTCCGAGACATACATGGAACAGCTTATGATGGGGAGGTGAGACGCATTGATGATACCATTGAAGAATGTTACATCTACGTCATTAACATAGTGGTTTTAATATATAGGCAGAGGCGGATTTAGGCACAGGCAGGCTCACTAGGCTGAACCCTAGGTCGGCACATTTGTAATGATACAAAAAATAGTATCTACCTACCATAAAATTTTATAAAAAAAAAATTATTTTAAATAAAATTACATAACATTACGGAAAAAAAATTGTTATAACTATGACGATGATCATGATGATGACACTTACAGTAAAAATCGTCTGTGTAGTGTACAGCGTGACCGAGGCGTCAGTCAATAAAGTTTAACAGCCTTTTAGCAAACAACATCTAACAGTTATATGTTCTTTACCTTTAGGTACTCTGCCCCTCACGCCTAATCTGCAATAAATTAAACCAACCATTGTCCGAGATCTGAATTGAATAAAATTTTTATTGCTGTAGGTAACAATTTTCAGCATCCTAGGGGTGGCAAAGATGTTTCTATTCCACGATGACAATCCCAAGATCATTTAAAAATTTAATCATGAATGATAAAGCTCATTTCAGGGTGAATGGTTACATAAAAAAGTACAGTAGTCGGTTTTTCAACACCGGAATACCCTAAATAAATCCATAAACGACCTGTGAACCATTGTTGGGCGTAATCTGATTCCAGTGTAATTTAATTAATAATTCCATTACAGTTTAGTCATATTTCCAAGTAATCTAATTACATTGCATTTGATTACATTTTAATCAGATTACTTATGAGAGAATACGTAATCTATCAAAGGTGTAATCTGTTACAATATAATTAGATTATTTTGTATGAAGAAGATTCCTCGTCTAACAGACTGAAATTTATTGAAAATAATTATAATAAATTTACAAAATGCATTTTAAGTGCAAAAAAATGATTGAATTTTTCGACCCAGCGATCAGCGAGGTCTCATCGGTATGGTTATCTCTGATCGCCTACCATAGAAGTTCAATGTTCGAGGTCAGACCAATTGCCCATATAAATACGTTTTATAAAAAGTAAGTGTGAATTATATGGTGGCAAGATTTCTCATTGCACTTTGAAATTGGGTGATTGTTCCCCCTTTTTGGCTTGGCGGCATATGGATAAACCAAGTAGGAGTTACATGAAGGAGATTTCTCGTCTAACAGACTGAAGTTTATTGAAAATAATTTCAATAAATTTACAAAATGCATTTAAAGTGCCAAAAATGATAGAGCTTTTCGACCCAGCGATCAGAGAGGTCTCATAATTACAACATAATTCGATTATTTTGTAATCTAATTACATTGTAACAGATTACTTTGTAGATTACTTAAAAGTAATTATTAATATAATGAAATGAATTGAATGAAAATAGTATTGTTCTCGTACGAAATTAGTTTTAAGGAGTTTTATAAAGAATTGGAATTCAAATATCTGGGATATCTTAAATGTAATCACATTAATTAGATTAACATGTAGTGGGATTAACATGTAATCGATTAATGTGTAATCAAATTAACTTGTAATCACACTACACGTTAATCGATTATATTATGTAATTATGGAAATGCATTACATTAGTAATCTGTTACAAAGTAATCTGATTACAGATTACATGTTTAATTGTAATTGTTAATCGTTAATCAGATTACATTTTGCCCAACACTGCTGTGAACCATCATCGAGTGACACTGTGGTGCGCCATTTGTACTGGTGGAGTAATTGGTCTATTTTTTGAAGATGCTGCCGTGACTGTTAACAAGATCTACAGCATGTGCAGTTCCTAAACAATCACCCCAAATCAAATATCTTTTGTGCAACGATCGATTAATATCCAAATCAGGTGATGATCAACATCACGAGGTCACTTCGTTCACTTGATTTTAGCACAATAGATTTTTTTTCATTGGGGCTACATGAATAAACGAATATACGCTATCAAGCTAATAACAATGCACTAACCTGAAAATTATAACATTAGTTTACTTCATGTATTGGAAAATGTATGGTTGAAATAGGCAGGATTTATGCCGCCGCCAGAGACGCCCATTTGACAGATATAATTTTCAATCCTTGAATACGCGATCCACTTCCACACTTATTTTAATTAAAAATTATTGAAAATTAAAAGATTCACAAAAGACACTACAAAATATTTTAAAAAAACCTCTAAACTCTGCCTTCGTCACACTAATTTCGGTTTATTAAACTCCATTCTGAGAGATACACATCAATACTGCATCTAGATCGTTCAGCAAAAGACTTAGATACATTCTTTACGGTTTTCTTTTATCATTGCTCTTGAAATTATTGAGATCAAAGTTTTATCATAAAACACAACTACAATAGTTTTTAAAAAATGTTTAATGCTCTTTTGGCCTGACTGAATATTCTGTTCTAGCACTTTATCTGAAATACAAAGATTTCTTCCAGATCCCGCATGGTAGTTATGTGCCGATTTCATTAATATTTTGGGCCTTCAATAATCACTTTGTCTCCATAGATTTGAACTTAGGGAGAGAAAAGTGAGGAATCAGCTTCGTTAGAGTTAATCGTACCTACTCTAAATGTCAATTGTAAAAATGTAATTATCTAATTCATAAATAATAAGAGCAACTAAGTACAATCTCTAGTATCTAGTGTATCATGATAACAATGATAATACATTGATATATCACCCAATGTCGTAGCATCCACTCATCTTTACACTTACTCTATTCCTCTCCAAACCTACTATTGAATTGTATCTAAAATCCTTCAACAGATCTGGATCAACCAGATTTTTTAACAGGACTTCCAAATTTATATAAGAATATCTTTCAAACATTCAAATTAGTTTATATCTTACAAAAAAAAACAATTCTCTTCCAGACTTATTTCAATGCCTGGAGAATTCATAATCGCAGGCTCTGAAAGTTTATATGACCGAGAAGATGACAAGGAACTGATTAAGATACCAGGTCCAATCGAACACTCCATAACTCTTTATGTAATTTAAATCAAGAATATAATTAGTGAACTAGATATTCACGTTTCTTTATCATTGATAGGTAATTGTACAAGGAGCCGAAAAAAATGAAGGCATTCGATACGAGTTCACTCTGCCAGCAATAAATTCAACATCGATTTTCACATACACTTGGAAATCGGGTGATTGGACTGCTTGCACAGCTACTTGTGGTGGCGGAGTCCAATATCGAATGCCACTTTGTTTTCAAGGAGGAAAACGTAAGTCTACATTTAAGTTAAATATATGTTAATCAAAATAGCCATAAATTAATTTTGTTTTTTTTTTGCTTATAGTCATTGTCGATGAAGAACTATGTTGGGTTAATGCCGAAAATGTTCGACCACAACAAATCATAAGAGAATGCAATGAAGTTCATTGCCCAACACACTGGTGGATTGGACCATGGCAACTTTGTCCTGTTACTTGCCGATCAAAAGGGAAACCGGAACCAGTTAAAAGACGATCTATAATGTGCTTAGATCAAAATGAGATTGTCCTTCCCGATGCCAGTTGTAAAAATGAAACGAAACCCATTGATATTGAACCCTGCAGCTCTGACATTCCATTTTGCAACTTCGATAACGAAGTTGAGGAAACTTCAAATATTATTTAGTTAGTAGCTTTTAAGAATAGAAAAAGATCGCAGTCACGGATAAGTTTGTGTTAAGTTATGAGTATTTATGAACTATATATTACGTTTTTGGTTAATATCATGCTTTATGTACTTATTTATCACATTTTGCTGTATTAAAAATTCACATTTTGTAGCTGTTGCTTAAAATAAAGCTTTACTAACATAAATCCTGATGTGAAGTGTAATTAAGGGGACTCAAAGAAATCCTCAAAGATTAAATCCATCTATTCTGAAGAGTACAAAATCATGCGTACGCAATTAATACTAGTAAAAAAAAAATCCAAAAAGGACTACACTCAATCAATTCAGAACTAACGTTAAATTCATGTATGACAACCAATCCACAATTGGTGTGTTGAGAAAAAAGTAAGAATCCTCAAGAAAGTCTAGGTAACATTAAGTAATTGAAATATAAGCAATCAACGTCCTTGACAATTTTCTACGTCAAGGACAATAACTTAAATCTGTCCTTATACAGAGATAGATTCAACATGTAAAAGTGGATGATAAACTTACAACTTCCAGACAAATTATTCTTCGAGATTGGATGCATTGTCTGTTCTCAAAGGTCAAACAGACATAACCGTTGCATAAAATTCAAAACTTTTACAATTGTCGATATTTAAAAATATTAAAATGTTCCCACATCAAATATGCAATGATAGTGAGATTATAGTCATAGTTACAGATATATTAATAAATCAATCAATCAATCATTTATTTTAACGAATTTGAACACAAGATTGGAAATCTTATAATAGTCCAAGACTGAGTAAGGCTAGGTTAACTAATAAGCTACGAAGGAAAGGAAATTAACAACAGAAATCAAATTAAATTCACTGACAGAAAAAGCACCCTGTGCATGAGGAGGTGGGAAATTCCAAAGGCATGCAACCTGGACAAAGTAAGATCCTTGAAGGATGAATGAATTGAAATGTGGAATCAGAAGTTTACGTCCTCCTCTCAGGGACTGCAGAATTTTGACTTTAATAATAGATACTCTGGCTCACCTGAGCGAATAAGATTATGTAGGTAAATCAGTGCTTCACCATTTAAGTACGAATCTAGAGTACAACCCAAGATCGATGGTCTTTAGAACTTTATAATATGAACAGAACAACGTAAACCGTACAGTCGTTGATAGCAACCTCAAGCTTTCGATTGTAAACCGAGTCTAATCTCATGTAAATTAAAGTACCGAAAACGAAAAAAGGCACCAAAAGTGTCCTAACTAGCCACAATCTTCTTAGACCACCATAAATTTTACCTACCATAGATTTAATATGATCAGAACACCTCAAACGATTATTAATTTTCACCCGCAAATTCGTTATACAATTTACATAAGGTAGTTCCACTTTATTAAAATTAATTGGCGGAAGATCCCAAAATATTACAGTCAGAATTAGAGAGAGCTATGCATCCGATTAATTGGAGTTAAGAAGCAGTTGATTATCAATTAAGCACCTAAAAATTTCTGAAAGATTATAGTTTATTCTGCACATACAGTCCTCAATCAGTCCACAGGGTCAACACAAGTACAGCTACATATCATCTGCATATAGCTGCAACTGGACATCATGTACCACATCACATAAATCATTAATGAAGAGAGTAAGGAGGGGAGATCCTAAGACTAATCCTTGAGGAACTCCACATGTTGAATGCATTCGAGAGACGGAACTCCATTTATGACCACCCATTGCGATCTATTTGAGAGAAATTTTGCTATCATCTTAATAGCAGAAGAGAGAAATAAAATATTGCATACAAATCACGTATAGCAATATTCAAAGCACAACATAATCAAATTCCCTTAAAAAATCTAACAAAACCAGCACACCAAGATCTCCAACATCTGGAGGCGATTTCAAGTCAGAAGTGACCTTGAGTAAGGCGGATTCATAAATTTGCCGTGTATGGAAACCAGACTGATATTACGCCAGGAGATCATTACATGTTACGTAATTTTCAATCTTGGCTCACATAAACTTTCCGACGACTTTGGCAAGAAAACTGAAGATACTGACGGGACGGTAATGTGCCGCCAGCTCAGTAGGCGACAGGCGCGTTTACAGGGGTGGGTCACGGTGATGGGGGTGGGGGGTCGCCAGACGCCACCTATCCTTCTCGGTGAATTGAATGTGGATCGTATGGTACGGACGCAACGTGTAGCTGACGCAGGCGTTTAATGCTGGTGCTGTAACGCACTTTCCCAATTTTTAACTTAAGCCCTGTTACCTCGAAAGACGCCCTAGATAAAATGAGCGCCATGCGTTTTTGTTCTGGCACCACTTTGTGACGTTTATGATACAATGAGAGCCAGGCGTTTTTCTTTTAATAACTTTCTATCAACTTACAGACCCCTGACTCAGAAAGTTTGTGTCTGAGCGCCTGAGCGCCTGAGAGTGCCGTTTGTGACGAAAGAGTTTTAGGGAAGTAAACGTGGATGGATTTACATGGGGTTTTTTGATTTGGAATAAGTGAATATGGAGCTTTTCGGTGCGATAAAATTTTCTTACGTGTTGGCAATTTTGGGGTGGGGGTGGTAACTTCCACCCCTTGGCTGTGCCATTCGAAACGAAAGAAAGAGTATTACGTAATAAGCGTGGATGGATTTACATGGGGCGTTTTTATTTAGATTGAGTGAATATGGAGCTTTACGATGGGTAAAATTTTCTTACGTGTTGGGGGCTTTGGAGTGGCGCTTGTAATTACCACCCTTGGGCCTGTCCAATTTGAGCCGCGTGTGATATGGGTTGAGACTCGACTTTCAAGAGTCGATTTTCAAAAACCGAGTTTCGAGAGTGGATTTTCGAGAGTCGAGTTTCGGTAGACGATTTACGAGAGTCGATTTTCTAGGGTTCAGTTTTGAAAGTCGTATTTCGAGAGTTGTGTTTCTAGAGTTGAGTTTCGGAAATCGATTTCCGAGATTTGATTTTAGAGAGTCGAATTTTGAGAGCCGAGAGTCGAGTTTCGAGAATATGACTCAAAAGTAGAAAATAAAATATATTAAAAAAACTTTTAAAATAAATAACTTTTGTAAATAAAAAGCACTAAAAAGTAAAAAATATTTTTTTCTTTCTCAGTGATAGAAACAAGAAAAGTTTAATGCAAAATAAGAAATGCTACAACTCAGATTAAATCTTAAAAGTTTGGGCATGAGTTGCAGTTAGACAATTGTGATTATTGTTATGGATGCCCAAACTTTTAAGATTTAATCTGAATTGTAGCACTAGTTCGAACTATCTGAGGTGTGCTGATTATTTCTGTGAAATTGTAAAAAGGGTTTAAAAATGAATAAAAATAAATTAACTATGATTATTAAAACAAGTATTCTTGCCCTAAAGTTTAATGAGAAAACTATTGCCCAAAAGTTGAAAATTTTTATTTCAGAAGCCCTAAATACAATGGGCGCCAATTGTTTTTTCCGCGCCGCAAAATGAGTTTGAATCAATGGTTTTCATATATAGCTAGAGCCAATGTAAGCCATGCCACTTTGGGGCGCCCGCCGCAAAGTTTGATCTAACTTTAAACAAACAAATGAACAAATTAAATAACTGACAAATTTGAAAAAAAAATTTTGCTTTTTTGGCAATACTTCTTTAATAAACTTTTAGGGCAAGAATACTTGCTTTAATTATCGTACTTAATTTTTTTTTTATTAATTTTTAAATACCTTTCACAATTTCACAGATATAATTAACATATCATAAACGCCACAAAGCGGCGCCGCAAAAAAAACGCTTGGCACTCATTGTATCTAGGGCTAAACTAAACTTGTCAATAATTTCATTTGTTCTCTGAACATGAAACAGGGAACAAACGTAGAAAGAAACAACGCACCACAAAGTTTAATCAAACTTTGTGGCGCCACAATATGGCGTGAATTACTTTGGATCAAGCTATACATATATGAAAACCATTGATTCAAAGTCATTTTGTGGCGCGTAAAGAAAACGTGGCGCGCATTGTATTCAGGGCTAGAGCCAATCTGCGGCGACGGGTAGCGCTGGGCTTGGAGTTTGTTTGTCTTCTTATGAGTAGTAATAGTGGGTATAATTGTCATTCGCTTGTAGCTCTTCGTTTTTTAAACGTAGGTATACAAATTTTTTAGAATTTTCATGTGTTTTTAAATAGTGTCGAAAAGTCATCTCATATCTATCACAGGATCCCAGCAGCGACAGCATCAGTGAAAGAATAAATGCTCTCATCAATGAAAATGACTGATATCATCACTTACACTTACATTGCGATGTCATAGGGCAGTAGTCATTATGGCTACTTTCTGCATTACGTATGAATCAGGGTTTTCACTGATTACAAAGGATGCAGTCCTCATTAGTGAAATGAACATTTCTTCATTGAAGTTTTCATTTATGTCCTGTACAGTGGCCACAGGTGGCTATAAAACGTAAGATAAAACAATTGATTTCCTTTAAAAATTCAAATACGAAAATAGTTTTCCATATCTGCACTGCATTGTGAAGTTTCCAACATAAACTTAAAATTAAACTATGATTCTCCGTCCTAAAACCGGCCTTATCGCTGACTTCACTCACTGCCTGCCTCTTATTATTTTTACATACTACGATGCACGTGTCACTTCAAAGAAAGAAAGACCAGTTGCTCACTTACTTTCTGCATTACCATGACGTGACTTTTTCATCAATTACATTTTCATTATGTTCATTGATGTAGTCATAAATGAGAATTTCATGATCCAGATATTCGCTGCTTGGATAAGTAATTTTGGAATACATATTTATTTTAGTGTTTGATTGTTTAGAAAAAGGCGGGTAAGCTTAGCAGCCCGGTTATTATGACGTTTTTATATTTTCTTTGCGCCGATTACTCGAATAGATGAAAAATTATACAATTTCGAGTTTTAAAATTGTTATTGTTTTTAAGAAATTAGTCAGCAATCATAAAGTTTTTTTTTTCTGTACCAATATGATTTTCCAACATAAAATCGATGACAGGAGGTGGGGAGATTTGAAAATTTAGATTTAGATTTTTCATCCACTATTGGTGGCCGACTATAGTTCCAAAGAGCTTTATTGATTCAGGTGCCTTGGCTGATCTGAGTGGCCAAAGATAATAATTAGCGTTGGCAATCATACATTTTGTTCTTAGAAATTTACTTGAAAATTTTTCTTTCGAATTTTTATACACTATTGGTGGCTGAGTTGGATTGATTCAAGTACCGCTAAAATTGATTCTACACTTTTTCTTCAGAATTTTTACGGCAAGACTATAAAAATAAAACCCTTTCGCTTTCCTCTGGAGTAGTTGGCATTGCTTTATTTGTACTTTCGTATTAATTCAAGTTGTGTTGTTTAATTTAACTCGCGTTTACTTTTAATTTGTAGGAGAAGGATAAACTTGCTATATAAGTTAGCGATGGAAGTAGAAATAGTAGCGAAAGTGGAAAGTATCAACTTTGAAGTTCCCATCAAAAGAAATAGTCAGTAACATATCATGCACTCCTACTCCAATTCCTTGGAATGCGACTCAAGCAAGGTATAAGCTCTCACTCTCAGTCATTTACTTCTCCTGTGATGGAATCGGTTGCATCACATCTATTTTTACAATCTCTGCACGAGAAGGAGTATCTGGATATATGTCCTTAATGTCTGTCTACTCTAAGATCGGCATTGATTATCGACAGGTTTTCTAAATCAAACCGAAAATTGGATTTTGTGATATAACTTAAATATGATTAAACATTTTTTTTTTTAAAAGCGACTTCTTCCAAATTTTCCTCTCCCCCATCGAACATTTTAGTTTTAGGGTCACAGGTTGAAGGTCCAGATACGCGCCTGGTAGGAGATGTTTTTTTAAAACTGTTGGATACCTTTGAGATCATCTGCCAAACTTTAAATATCCGAGTCTTTTATAAAATAAACAATTAAAAGCGAATGTCATTGATGTATAATCAATAAGATAATACCGAAGTTGGATCCTCTCAGAAAAATAAAAATTTATCCAGGTTAAGACTTATCTAGGTATTAAGAATTTCTAAATGGATAATGGGTATCCTTTCTTTGCAGCTCTTATTCAGCAAGCAATCAAACATCTATCCCCACTCTATATTAAACATTTTTCAAACAAGTTATCCACAGGAGTACATTTCCCAAATGTGGATGAAGGTAAACATGACTTTTATACCAAAGGACCCCTAGCGCAGCCTAAATCATAACGCACTAATATTTAAATTTCCTTTCTCCTAAATAAAATGAAGAAAATATCAAAAATCAGTATTCCAGGAGCGAAATTATGACAAGAAGTATACTATAAACCAAAACATAGAACTATCCCCCAATTACACCTTGATCTAAACTAATATTTGGAGTGCTCTAATTGGGAACAGAGTTGTGTCTATGTCTTCACCAGTAGGTAAGAAACAAAAGAATTCAAACTAGGATATCTAGAGAAACTAAGGAACTATGCCAAAATCAATGACGTAATGCTAATTAGTCAAAACTTTGAAAGCCCTTTCCCGTGAAAATTGGGCAGCTTCTAACTGCGGTAAAGAGCACAAATACAGAATACAGGTGGAGTGCAAATGAACATTGGAGTCACAGTTGGCATATGTGAGTTAGACTGTCAACTCTCAAAATATATACGTTTAACCCCTGCTATCTTTCAGACATAGAGCTACGAATAATAGAGTTTATAATACACACAAGAATTTACTCTTGTGTGATAATCAATTTCGTAAAATTCAATTTAAATCTATAATCGCGGAAAGAAAGTGTTTAACTAAAATTAAACAAATTAAAACTTAGAGCCCTAATCGGACTGTACACTAAGCACTGACCAGTCAGGAATTATCTCAAAGAGTTTAAAAAAGTAGAGCATGTCTCGTATATGGCCTATGTAGAATCAACTAAACATTATAGCAGTCTTCTCTATAACCTTAAGCTTGTTACAGTTCTACAAGACAATAGGTTTAAGTGACATACGTGAATGTTTTATGTGTCCTTACTTATCAGCTGTTGATACTATGGGAAATTTTTATTTCATTGAAAATATATGTCTGAAGACTTTGCCTGCGAAGTGGAAGTGTTCGTTTGTATAAATGATCAACGTTCATCTAAGATCGTCTAAGTGGTGTCGAGTGAAAAAGCCTGATCATCTACAAATTCCTGTGCGCTATTATTGCTGTCCTAAATTTTGGAACCTTATATGAACGCACTACTAATCAACTCTATTCTTCTCCATCATTGTTCGCTTAAAATCCCTAGGCAAGCCTGAATATTTTCTAAAATCAATTGATTTTCGATTTTTCAAGTAAGCCACTCTGCCACAAAGCCCTAGTCTTTACCCTTTCCACGATTGATTCATCCAGATTTAGTCCCAATAAGACTTTCCTTTTAATTTATTAAAATTGCAAAGGAGGTAAAATTAGATCATAAAATTATTAGGTGAATTAAAAATAAATCGAAATGCGTCTTTCAATAACAATTTTAACCTGACATAAGCGCGATTCAAATATACCATTCGATAAAACAGCTTGAAAGTGATCTAAATGGCATCCAATCAAATTATACCTTTCGGAACTGGCTAGGAATCATGCAGGCGGCAATCCATAACAAAAACCGAAAAGTAGACCTGACTCTCTTTATAAGGTTCTGGCTGGTGTTGCTTAGCTACACAGAAAAAGATTTTCCCTAAACGGAGTGGCAACGATTTTTGCCACAAAGCTTAGGTATTTTTCGATAAGATTAGGGAAAGCTCCACCATAGAAAACATAGATTAGATTTTTAATCGTAAACTGCAGATAGGTTTTTCCCCTAAAATGTAGGGACTTTTTGTTTTTTTTTTTTTCTAAAATGTAAGAAATCTTCATTTTTGTTTTTATTTTCTAAAATGTAGGCAATAGTTTATAACTACACATTTACCTAAATACCATAAGAATGAGCTGAATAGCTCATTTCTCATGGCCCATACTACTAAATAGTACGGTCTACGAAAGTTATGTTGGTGCGCTGGGCAAACTCAAACAAAATATTGAAGAAATATATGACTTGTTTTCAAAAACAATGTGTAAATTATACAAACGAAAATATAATTTCATAAAAATGTATTGAAATTTATTGAATGTTCACGTGCTTATATAAACGAAAGCCCAACTTTTTGGGAATTTTACGTACTATAAGGTTTTCTGGGGGCAAATATCTAAAATCATTCAATGTTCCATTGATTTGGGAGAAATTAAACAGATTTTCCCTTTCTATCAAAGAAAACGACAATTATTTTTATGTGTCTTAAATTTAGGGAATCGTCCTACTTTTTTTACAGTGTAAGAGTCCATAATTTTCGAAAGCAAAATTAAGTGAAAAGTATAGAAAAAATTGAAAGTAAAGAAAAGAGGAGAGGACAAGAAAATTTGGAATTGGACGGATCCTTGAACTATCGCATAATATCATAGGCAGGTTATTTATGTATAATCTGAAAAGCGAAGGATTAACAGCTCCACAAGATAAGAAAATCAAGACGCCCACTCAAAATTGCGTTCTGAAACTACGAATTATTTTATTAAAAGAATGACTATTCGAAAAAAGGAAATGATTAGACAATTTTCTCGAAAGTCTTCATCAAAGAAATCAGTTTATAAGAATCAAAATAATAATTTATCTTTTATTAAGAGCTGCCCGAATTGTTCATTATGTGCCACTCACAGAAAACCTCTGAGGTGTCTCGCATAACCAACTAATAACCAACGAGGATCTAGTCTAGCACTAGCACTCGCGTTATTTGACCAAAAAATGCCACAGTTCTTCTAATATGTTCACAAGGAACATTAACACCGGTATGAGAACCCAGAAAGTCGTATCTGCATTTTTCTTATTATTAGCATGAAGTAATAAAGGCTAAAGAGATGACAAGATTAAGTTTGCTTTTCGAACCAATATTTGAAAGCTCAATCTGAAAGTTTGGTTGCAATCGTAAAAGCTTTTCTTGCAGAGCTTGCATCTTCTGTATTGAATTTATAGCCAACTGTACCAGCAACACTGACTTATAACAATAGACTTAGCGTATTGTCATTTTCCAAGTTTTATAGTTCTCTCTTTCGCCCTATGGCAGAGTTGGAGCTACCAACACAAAATATTGCATTCTGGAAAGTTTGCTTATGCCATTTGATGTTTTTATGTTGGCTACAGATGCAACCACCTCAGAAGGAATAAGGTAAAGATAGTGCTTATACCATGCTCCTGTCTCTCTTGCCCATAAGCAGGATTCAGTTAAGAATAACTTTTGAAAATAAAGTCGGAATGAGTTTAATTCCTTATAAGCGATTAAAATATCACTTGGGCACAAGAAAATATATTTTTTTAATTAAATTCGATTTTCGGGTGTATAATTTCATCTGATTGGTTGAGTTTTACATGTTTTTTATGTAATCGTTTTAAAGGATGCTCTAACGGTGATATACAGAAACCCAATATTTTTTGTGCCACATGAAATAGCAAATCGCTCAGTCCATTGCTATAAGTCAGTGACCAGGAGGCATCACATCTAGTCAAGGCATGATTTACTGAATGAAGTAAATGCAACACTACCGAATTTTACTATGGTAGATATTGATGCGCATATGAATCTGTTACTTTTGAAAGCTCTTTTGATACGAAATGTTGCTTCACGCGGAAGAACAATTTTGCGATGATATACAACTGATATGGAGATATTAGCTGCGTTTTTTGTACTGGTTCATTGGAAATTTAAATTAATTTCATTCTATAAAACGACTATAGGTAGCCATGATTTTTTTATGCGGGAAAATTATCAAATTGAATTTGTAACAACAAAATTAAAATAAAACAATTTTTTTTTTATAAACTGTAACAAAATGTTCACACAAATATATTTATATTAATTTCACCAGTTAGTGCTTTCTAGTATTAACAAGTTGGACCACGAGGGTGCGCTTTAGTGCGAATATCTGGAAAGACTCACCAGACCAGAATAATTACGTCGAGTTCTATTTATAGTCCTGGAGTGGGAGGTCTTTAAATGACAAGCTAGGAAGCTGGCGAGATTTCCGATTGTTTTACATTTAAAATCCACACGGCAAGAAAAGGAAGAAAGAAAGAAAAAAAATGAAAAAAACATCAAACTCCCTTTAAAACTTTTATGAATAAAGATAAAAAATGTGAAAGCGCAAATTACATGCAACGAAACAGAATGGAAAATGTTTCATTTTCGTAAATAAATGAGAATGGGCGGAGTTTTCACGTTTTACTCTCATAAAATGTACCCGCGCTTTTGTGAAAAGCGGTTTTTGCTGAAAAATTGAGAGAATCGGCCAATGTTTTTTATAGCATGGCCAATGTTGGTTAGTGTAACTTCTTTGCTAATTGAGCAGCACGTGCTTCTGTCAAAGTATAAATAAATATAAGTAGAGACAGAGGCGAACAAAATTGGAAATTTTCCATGTTTTTTAGACTGAAATGAGATGTAAAATTGTTGTCAAATAAAATTCCCCGAATCCAGCATGAGATTCCCCCACTTAATCTCTTTCGAGCAAAACAAATGTAAACAGAAAAACGTGCTGTTCACATTACATTGGATTACACTAACAAACATTAGAGTTCCTGCGAAAAACATTGGGACAATTTCTGAAAATCGTGTTTTCATAAAAACGCGGGAACATTTTATGAGCGTAAAATTAGAAAACTCCGCCGATTCTCTCTTTATTTACGAAAATAAATCATTTGCCATTCCATAATCCATTTAGTTGCATGTAATCTTCTCTTTCATATTTTTTGTTTTATTCGTAAAATGTTCAAAGAGGGTTTGATTTTTTTTTATTTTTTTCTCTTCCTTCCTTCCTTTTCTCGCCGTGTACATTTAAATGGAAAACAATCGGAACACTCTTCTGTGTCCTTTCTTTTATTTAGTTATTCTTGCTTCGGTTTCCTTTCCATTCGTTTTGCTGTTAAAAGTGTTGTGTTCTTGCTGGATTCTCTGATATTTTTGGGAAAATTGAGAATTTTATTTGAGACGAATTTTACATCTCCTTTCAGCATCTGGGCCAAAGCGAAATTTATCTTTTTCTTAAAAATGGGAGGTAGTGTGGCCCGAAATACATTATTAGAATAGGTTGAAAGGATTTTGAGGATTTAATAAGATTTTGTCGTTCGGGTAATCCTCGTTCTCTCATTTTTGGTTTTTAACTCGTTGTCTCAGTTGCACTAAAATAGTGCATAGCCAAGTTCTTTTCCCGCATTAATGCAAAAGACAAAAGTATATGAAATTACTTGTTTCATTATAAAAAAACACCAGAAATTTTCCAAGTTTGCTCTACAGCTTCTTAACTTGTCATTGCTTTAAACAATGATGTCGTGTGTTGGTTATATGTGCTGATGTATGTAGATGCGCAGTGGCGGCGAAAATAAATGTAGATAAGATGGTGATGTTACAAATTTCAATTTTCACAAAATGCCAAAGTAGATCTAAAATATTTGGCCTAATTCTAAAGTTTTAATTCTTCCAAAGCTGCCAATTTGATGATTTTTTATCCATTTATAAATCTCTGAATCTCCTTTTATATGGATCAGGAAAACAGAACGCAGCATTGTAATCATTATTGTACTGCAAATTATATGCAAGCAAATTTAGTTTTATAATTTTCAAAGTGATTTAGTATTGTCGTATATTTCTATCTTCTTCTACAGTTTTTATCTTACAGACGTAAATATAATGAAATAGTTGATGAATAATTCTAACAGCTCGAAATGGGAACATTTTCGAAAATATAAATAACATTTTTACAAATTCATTAATTATTTTTTCCCATACGTCGATGTACTTCATATTGTGATCGTGTGATATTAAAATTTTCTGTACTATGAGCGAAGTGAGAGAGACCTAGAAATCAATTTATTACTTTTTAGTTTGCTATTTTTGATTGATGAAGCTGAAAATTTTAAGAGAATTATATTTTTTGAATCCCCATCGATTTACGTTCCAAAAATATTTTAACAAATTTTTTAATTTTATAAACTCATGATTTTTATACCTTAGGTAAAGTCTCATAGGGTATGCTAAGCTTATCATTCGGTTTGTAATGTATAGAAATAATGCTGGTAGAGCCAAATGGATTGGATATCCACGCATATATATTATTAATTATTTATATTATTGCATGTCCGTCCGTCACCACAATAGTTTGAGAACACATTCATTTTGCCTCATTGAAAAAGCAGCCAGCTGAAGACTTTTTGATGTACTGGAAAAGTTTTCAGAATGTAAAACCCTATGAAATTTGTTATAACAATTTTTACTAAACCGCTCTTGAAATAGACGAGTAAAACTACCTTAGCGATCTGCCTATAGGCTGAAACTATATTTACATTCACATATGGCATCGAAAGAATTAGTCTTAGGCCAATTATAGCTCTTTGCCTGTTTATACCCTAGATGAAATCTATAGAGTATACTACGTTTGTCATTCCGTTTGTACACCTCGAACTAATGATCGTAGAGCAAAATGGATTGGGCACTCACGCATAATATTAAAAGTTATTTTGATTTGTGCATGTCCGTCCGTCCGTTTGTGCGCACGATAACTCGAGAACGCGTATACTTAGAGAGCTGAAATATTGTACACGGACTTTAAAAACAAAGTACAATTAAGTTCGAAAATGAGACAAATCGGGCAACTCCTTCGTGTGGTTGCCATACAAAAATTTTGTTTTCGTCTATATATTTGGACACTGCCTTAGAACGCGTTGACGCACAGCGCTGAAATTTGGTACATGGTGTTTTCATTGTACTAGCAAATGAAGTTTGTTGTTGCCATATAAAAATTTAGGTTTTTTACGTATAATTTGAAAACGATCAGTCCGTGACATTTTTATTGCACTAAAAACTTCTTCAGAATACAAAATCCTATAAAATTGGTTATAATAATTTTTTCTGTCCGACAAACCGTTCTAAAAATATGTGCTAAAAACCAATTCAAAAATCAAACTTGCATAGATCCGTGACCATACGAAATTTTACACGGGCATTCATCTAGGGTATCATAAGAATTGATCCTAGACCAATTCTAGTTTTATACTTGTTTTTTAACTAAATTAACTTGCGGTTGAAATTTCAATATACCAATGTACAATATTTACCATATTCTCTACATTTCTTATTAGAGCCGTATGTACATTTAAATTTTCTAACATTAAAAAAATTTCGATTTCGAAAAACAGATGGTAGAATTCTTGAATGAAATACGTAGACTATTCTTTGCGGACTCCCTGTGCAAATAACTAGATGTATACACTTTAAAAGATTTCCAACTAGATCCGTATTAAAAGTGAACTAGAGTGGATCTGCTAGAAATTCTAGTGAAAAATCTAGTTGGAATCATTTAAGCAGAGGTCCAGTTGAATATTTCAATTGCATTTCTAGTGAATATGTAACAGATTTCTGGACATGAAAACTATATATCCAGTCTTATTTTATGAACTGGGTTTCAAGTAAACTTAATTGCTATTTCCCATTTCTCAACTAGATTAACTATTAAATTTCAAAATGCTTTTCCAGTTAATTAAAGAAGATTTCTAGTTTAACCAACCGAACTAATCAAGTTTACAGTAAATTTAAGCCGAATTCAGTTCAATTTAAACACAATCCGAACAGATTTCTAGTGAAATTAAAAACTTTCATTTAATTTCACTAGAAATCTGCTCTGGTTGCGAAAACTACATTCCTGTTTTTATATCCTAGATGAAATCTATAGGGGTATACTAAGTTTGTCATTCAGTTTGTAACACCTCGAAATAATGATGGTAGAGCAAAATGGATTGGACACCCACGCATAATATTAAAAGTCATTTTGATTTTTGCATGTCCGTCCGTCCGTCCGTCTGTCTGTCTGTGCGCGCGATAACTCGAGAACGCGTACACCTAGGGAGCTGAAATTTTGTACAGGGACTTTAAAAAAAAGTAAAATTAAGTTCGAAAATGAGACAAATCGGGCAACTCCTTCGTGGGGTTGCCATACAAAAATTTCGTTTTCCGCTATATATTTGAAAACGGCCTAAGAACCCGTCGACGTAGAGAGCTGAAATTTAGTACATGGTGTTGTCATTGTACTAGCAAATAACATTTTAAAAATGGACTAAATCGGGCAACTCTTTCTTGGTGTTGCCATATAAAAATTTAGGTTTTTTACGTATGTGAAGTACTGTGAAAACGATCAGTCCAAGACCTTTTTATTGTACTAAAAACTTCTTCAGAATATGAAATCCTATAAAATTGGTTATAATCATTTTTTCTGTACGACGAACCGTTCTAGAAGTATATGAAAAAATCAAAATTGCTCAAATGGGTGCCCATACGAAATTTCATACGGACATTCATCTAGGGTATCATAAGAATTGGTCTTAGACCAATATTAGCTTTTTTACTTGTTCCTCGCTAATTTTCGTCTCCAATATCCTGCACCCTTTATAATATACTCTCGTATACATGTCCATGCATAACATTTTGCTCATTTATTTGTAAGAATTTCACTTGGTAAAACAGAACTGAATAGCCGAAAATGCCTATATGGCATTAGTTCTTATCAGGAAATAATTTTTTTTTATTATTTAAGGGGAAAAACAACCCAAAACTAAATAATTTAATTATACACTTATTTATTGACTTTTAAAGAAATACTAGTTGCAAATACATGTGTACTTGTACTGTACATGGAATACTCAAAAATAAAAAGAAAAAAAACAATTTTTTCAATCAATCAATCAGAGTTTTGTGAAATAGAGGCACTACCCCTAATAGATCTACGTTTTTGCTTTTATCGATAAAAGCATCAAAAAATTTCAAATATGTGCTGTACTTAAAATTTAATACATAGTGAGACTTATACAATATAGATATCAAAGGCAGCGTACATCGTCCCCTGTTTCTATACAAATATTTTCTAAAGATAAATAAAAAACTCCCGTTTCAAAAAGTTGCTCAGATCTACAGATGATTATGGGTTGACCCCTACTTTATTTTTATAATGGTGTTGATGTCATCTTTAAGATGAAAAAACGAAAAATACAAAGTACAAAGTACAAATTTATTGTTGCATACCTAAACTATTTTCAAACTTAAATTGATCCACTGTATTAGTTGCATCGAAAATGGTTTAAAGTTTTTTTCTTCACAATCCTCCATATCTGTGGAAATTTGGCAGTATGACCGTTTTATTTGGCGGTTGGGCAGTTTTTTTAAGACCGTTGTAAATTTTATTAGCATTAGAATATATATATTTATGTAAATATATACAGATTGAAAGAAAAATATGGTTCAATTTCTACGTCAAAAATTAGTTTAAATAAGAATTAACTTAATTAAAACTTATGAACTAATTCAAACTTTTAAGATAATGAGAAATCTTACCATCTTTTAAAAATTCTCGATAAGTATCACTTTGAAGGATTTTTATTTTGTACATAGCAAAGTCATCAATGCATCCTTCATCCTGTCCCATATTTTGAAAATCAAGGTTAATCTGATTACGAATACATATAATAAGTAAAGATGTCAGTAGTAAATTTTGTATAATTTCTTACATAGCGCCTTTAAAATCAATTACTCTTGCGAACATGTCAAAGATATATTTCACCAATTTTCCGGATAATATCATAGTTCGCCTAGTACCATAAGTTTCTTCCATTAGATTAATTATTGTTTGGTAGTTTTTCTCCACAGGCAAATTAATACAACATATTAGCAATATACATGTTGGGCCGCATCATTGCCATCTTAATGTTCCATTAACGTCTAACCAAAATTCCGACTTTGACGGCAATTCTGATTAGGCCTTTACACTTTGTTTACCTGACAATCAAACAATAATTTATAGAAAATATTATTTTCTAAGCACTGTAAACAATATGCTAGACTAACTAATATACAGTTTATACACTATTATACACTTTTGCACGTCCGTCGACTTTAACATCACAATACTAAATGAACACAACTCAGTCTTAGTGTATCCTAAAGAATGAGGACTCCATTGAATTTTTCTTTAATTTTAAATAGAATTCGGTACATTTGACTGAATTATCAGTACGCATAAGACAACACAACTACAAATCAGTTCACGTAAATTGATTTTCATTTGAGTGAACTAGATATGCAGTCCAGGAATGTAGAATACCTCAGCCTCCAAATAATTAACATATTTGAAAAAAACTGAATTTCTCGAATTCCAAAAAAAAAACAGAAATAAAAATAAGAAAGCATTTATTTATATCCGGAATCCTAGTTGAATTTTAATTTTAAATTGAAATCCAGTTAATAACTAGACATGCACGCAGTTAAGTTTAACTAGAAATTTTTTTACTGTGTAAAAGTTGGAACTTTGGTAAGTGTCAATCCTTATCGAATGAATTCAGATAATGTTTTCAAATCGATTAACTGTAGAAGCAGAAATATAGGGTAAACGTGTTTTTATATGTTGAAAAACTTCGTGGTAAATATCGTACAGAAATGAAGCATGAAATTTTGAATTTACATTTCTTATACAATACAAGCACCCACTTGGAAACAATTTTATCATATTCTACTCGGAAATGGGTTAAAAGGATAAAGTGTACTTTTGCGTAATAACCCAAAATGTCAGATCAAATTTTTGCTTTTATTATTATCAGTTTGTTGATTGTTTTGTTTTTCGGTTTAAGGAATTCTGGGATTCCCATATGCAGTGCGTTTTAATTACAATATCAATAAAAAATCGAGTATTTTTGCACGACATATAGGGTGTCCCGTAAGTCGACGTCAAGCCGGAATCGGGTGATAGACCAAATCATAACAGTTACCAGAAAAATATAAAAAAAAATCTAATTCATGTATTTTTCAAATTATAGACATTTCGTTTGTATTCGAGAAAATGTACACCCTGTGATGGTTTTTTAGCTCCTGTTGCAACAAACCTTTACTTTTTTGCAATTTTATTTTTCTTATGTAATCCCGAATAGTGCTTATGTAACCTGTTGATTTAAATTCTAAGCCAACTGTTCCAGCTTGGAAGAAAATGTCACACATTTTGCCGAACCAAGAATACAAAATTAATATTTCACCCAACTTTAACTACTGTAATGTAAAAAAAATTTACTACGGCAGTTTGGCAAGTAACTTTAAAAGTTGACGCATTTAATAAGGATTCTAAAATGGTATAACACAAACATTTTTTTTCCGGTATCTAAGAAATAATGTACCAATTATTTCTTAGATAACGGAAAAAAAAATTTTTCTTCAACAAACCCAGTTTCGAAAAAAAAATTTTCACCTACTAAAAATGATTCTAGTGTATCCAAAGCTTGCCGTAAGACCGTAACTTTAAGATTACAGTTTGAGTGAGACGGAGAGTCATTACATGAAGTGTGAGTGAGACAGACACTGCTCAGTAAGTAGCCCCGTTATGAGCCTTAATTCCTTCCTTTAATTCTGTCCTCACAAAGCCTGATTTGTACCTTTTTGTGTGTCTAAAAACAGACTTAGGTTCAATAAACAGAGATCTGATTCTTTAGTTTGAAAGGCGGTTCGTAATCTCGTTGCCCTTAATGTCCTGGCATACAAACCAGCTTAACTTTATTAGTTTCGGCTAAGTTGCACACACGAGCGCCAAAGAGAAAATGTATAGCTTTTCTTTTGAGATTCGAGAGATGATAATACGGAGCTAATCTTCTGTTCAACCTGCACAACGAATAACTGATATTATAGATCTTCGTTTCTAATTGAGATTTAGTTGAAAGAATAAGCAAAGCACACAAAGACCAGTGAGTGTACGACGCTGGCAGAATCGGTCGTCTTGTGCTATGCACCTCCTGCATTGAGAAATAAATCCAATGGGATGGATAAAACTATCCAGTGGAATAATAATAGTTAAGCATTTACTTCAAAAGTTATCTTCCTATTTGGATATCTCCTTAATATAATATCCTCTAAACTACTGATGCGATGCCAATTCTAATGCCGATCACTTGCTATTCGCATTGTCCAAACATCAAATCCAAGACTTCTCGCCAGCGATAATATCAGTTATATATCGATGTAAAGAAAACTTCAGTTCCATTTAGACAACATTTTCATTTAACAGCTTATATATTGTAAAATAATAAAATTCAGAAAATAGATTTTGACAAACATATACATTAGTTTCTATCTACATATACTACATATTCAGGAAGACTAACTTTAAAAATTCTAAAATTACTGTTACTTTCATAATATACATACATACATGCTAAAAATCACAAAATTACACATTTAAATACTACATCTAGAGTCGACTATTAAAACCTTGTATTATCAGGCATCTTTACAAAATAAGCAATTTTTTCCTTAGGCACCCTATAGTTGTGTATCCACCTGCTACCTTTCCTTAGTGACCCATCAACACCATCTTTCCAGACACCTTGAGGTAAGTAAACTGCAATAGAAACAAATGAATTCAAAATCTTTATCATATTATTATGGGTAGAATGCAACAAACCTTCTCTAGTTGAAACTCCTTCCTCTAGTATCGGTGCAACGATTAATTCTTCACCTACAGAAAATTCATCATTAACACTCAAACAAGCTGGATCATGAGGATCGAGCATCCAAAGAGGCCGAACTAGGGGAAGACCCTCATTCATCGATTCACTCAGATACTTCTTCAGTAGGGGTATAACTGTCTTTTGTCTAATGTTTGTCAACTCCTTAGCAATCTCTGTTACATAGTCACTTTTATAAGCAGAAGGTAAATGGCTAAATTGTATCGCCGGCAAAAAAGTCACAAGTTGAAGCCAACGTATATACAATTCTTGTGATGGTAGTGGTGGTTGACCAAGAGAATAGAATGAAATCATTTTTGGAGTATCCTTGGGTAAAAAATAATCACCACCCACAGGACCGGGAAGAATAAATGGATAACCAAGAATTCCATAATTCAAAACTGATATCACCAGACTCTTTAGTCCATCCCATGATGAATTCGTTGGTGGGAGACTTAGGAATGCAGGAGGTTTCGGAACAATCATTGCTGTTGATACTCCAATATATTTAATCAGATCATCGAAATTGGAATAGAATATTTTGGCGTAAACATCAGGATTGTCTAGAGTTTTACGGCATTGATAGTAATGGGGAATGTTGTAGGCAGTGCCTAAATCTAAGTAAAAGCTATCGATTTGATATTCTTTCATGACACTTTTTAGTTTACTAACCAACCATGGAATGGATGCATTGTTGGTTATATCAAGAACTCCTACACTTGATGAACTTTTATAACGAGTCAGAGCAGGTATACTTCTCTCTGAATGACGCTCATAAATAAGAAGTTTGTTCTGTACTGCATCCTTGAAATTTGAACTATCTGTACTTATAAACGGTTGAACAGTTAAAACTATTCGAAATCCTCTTCGATGGAGAACATTAATCGAGCTCTTCAGTGTCGGAAATCTTTCATTGTCCACACTAAAATCACCAATATTTTCCTGCCAAAATTCATTCACAAAAATATGACCCAATCTCATAAATCCCATAGCAATTATCTCCTCAGATGTATTATAAATTGAAGTCTCATTGAGAAATGTTCCATTTGTTAAAGGTACTCGCCAAACGGGCTCTTCAAGAACTGCATGAAGATTCTTTAAGTCTTCCTCCTTAAGACCATCCCATAAACTTTGTTGTGTCATTAACATATGCAAACTTCTCATATCCTCAGCGGTACAAATTTTATACGAGAGCTCTGGCAAAGGAGTCAATCGATTTACAAAAGCAAAATCATCATTCATGGCACGCATACAAAATTTATCAGTTGTACTGTTCACAGATAGATGCAACGGAGTCTTATCATCTACTTGAATAGCAACCCCTCGGGAATTTATGAAATATCGTTTAATAGCATTCCCGAATTGATGTACCTTTGCATCTCCACTAATAAATGGTGCAAAATTGAAATTTGCCGCATTCAATGGCCAATCTGCGTTCTTTGTGATTCCTCCACCAAACCATTGACTATCACCTTTGGAAAGATCATAGCAATCAGTTGGATAGACTCCTTCCCCTAGTGCCTGCCATTTAATGGTGTAACAACGAAACACATCATGATTCTCAAAATTCATATATAATCTAGCTAAGCCGTTCCATTCTAAGCAAACACTTCCATCATCCAAAGTATCATTTAGCAGACAATGAAATGGTTCATTCGTTTCAATTGTTATGCCCAAGTATCCAGATATAACCTCCTCCTCTTTGTCATTAAATATCCGCAATAATCTATGGCCTTTGTTGAATTTCGCCTTTTCAAAGTAAGAACGGGTTAGGACCTTCTGGTGGTACATCACGTACGAATATCCAACCTGAAAAGAGATTCGTATAACAATAAAGGGAGGTCTTTGAAAATTGTAACGTTTCCTTTTACCAAGAATACTATGATGAAGAATAATACAGCTACGAAAATCTTGATCTTGTAATCTTTCGTTTCCTTCTTTTTCCTCCGAATCATGGAAGGGAAAGCCTGAAAAAGATACTTAAAGTGAAAATATACCAAACATAAGAATCTTAAAATTGCACTATGAGATAAGGCATTGATTGACTAATGAATAATAGATTTGCTAATTACTTCATAAAAGTGGGTTCGAACCCCACCGGGGCACTTACCATTAGTCGAGTCATTCCGCTGACAAAAGATGACAGCAGATATATCCTGGCACAACGTAAAGATACAAGTTATCTTTTCTATTTGCACCATAACCCACGGGGGATTTACAAAGGTTGAAAGGAAAAGAAAAGGTATATCCTCTCTGGAAATATTTTTTTTTTATCGATTATAAGAATTTACGGTTTTGATAGCAAGAAGTGGATGGTAAAATGGATAAAATTGTAGAAAGCAGCTCAAATTTTTGCATATTGAAGGATTGCATATCATTCATTACACAGCTAATGAAATTTCCTCTCAAATGCCTTACCCTTCCTGATGACAACCACACTTCACAAGTTTTAAGGCTCCTCTAGATGAACCAAAACTCTACTGAAACCGAAAATTCTAGGTCACCCTATAATTCTGAGACGGTTGAAAGATTTGGGCTGAGTTTTTACAATTTTCTCTATATAAGTCACCTGCGCCAAATGATTTTGTGTACACATTTTTTTCCGAGTACAATAAAAAGATCACGTGATTATTGGAGCTAACCATCTGTTCTACGTTGTACAGCGCAGCTTAAGTGTTGAAAAACTGTGTAACAGACTTAAACTCCAGGCTTATGCCTGAATGGCTTCCCGGATTTTACATCCTTGGTTGATGTAAGTCAACACCCTGAAGATACTTTTAAGTCACAAAACAAACGCTTTCACTAATATGTTCATGATAGACCCAAAGTAGTCCTAAGCTGGATGCCATTGATAAAGTCTAGAGCTTTTCTAGTTTGGTGGAGAAAATGCATGTTCGAGGTGGAGTACTTTCCGCCGCACTATTACTACACAATTGCGAAGCAGTGCAGTGAGCCGTGAGAAAAATTCTGTACTTAATTGTTTTAGGCACTACCATTGTACAAAGAAGGAGCTGTTATGTTTTCGCTAGGGGTGTCGAATAGCATTTTTGCCTGACGAAGTTCTTTTGGCCCTTCCCAATAAACGAATTTTTGGTTTTTCTCTGTAATTTAGAATAGCTCTGAGGTAATATTTAAAAGTCCCATGAAATTGCTCTACTCCAATAAAAGGAGTGTTCGCTCCCCTTTTGACTTGACCGTCAGTAATTTCATTACCTCTATATGTCTTCTATACCTCTATGGTCCCTGTGCCCACATGAGAAGAATTTTATGTGTCTCCTCGATAAAGTTTTGAGGGTTTGCAGGCATTTCCGGAGACAAGTCGTCTTGAGAACGACTTGACTATCCGAGACGATGTTGATTCATGACTATTTTAATGTAGGTATTGGCGCATTCTTCTATGGTCAATACCACTGTTATGTTATGTGAATATGATAGGGGTAGAGCGCAGAGTCTTTAAGATGTGCTATCTGGGGTCGTATATGTCCAATCCGATTTCAATGTTAGTTTTAGAAGCATCTGAATACCACACCATTAATTCTTGCTAGAAGGTTATTTTACAGGAATGCCATTGTTGTCGATCTCTCAAAACTTTTTACATCGAATGGTGTTACAAAATCCATTTTTGACTATATCAAATAATTTATTCATTTGATCAAAACATACTAAAATTACCAATCAAGTCATATGATTTGAACTGTTGCTACCTTTACAACCTAACTATAATAGCACTGGAGTTTACTTCTTTTTCATCTGCCAATGTAGAGGTAGAAGATTAAGAAAGTCTTCCATGGCTGCCGTAGAACAGCAGCTTATAGTACTAGTTACTCAGCTATTGTCTTTTTGCAGCTGAGTCTTTATTATTTTGTAATTAGTTTTTGACCGCCATGCGGGGGACGCATGGATGCATCATCTGGCAGTATTGAATGAATTCTACCAGTTTTCTGATATGAGAGAAATCTAGAAACTCCATTGTTAGGTTGATAAAAATTTTAATTCCTCACACAAACTTTGAAATTGTTATCTAAAAATGGGAAAATGCTATAATTTCTTGATAGAGTTGCCATGTACAAATTTTTATATTTCCTTTCAACGAACCTGTATATATCGAAACATTTGTATAACTAGTTGTGAAGTTTTTCATATGAAATTTTTCTTCGCTTATAATTCATATTTACTTTTCGAAGCGATATTATAAGTAGGGCAATAGAGATTTACCAGACACCTTCAATCTCCTACTTGATTTTTCTGTACAAATCTCAAGAAAGTTAAACTGGTTTGTCCGAGAGACCTAGAAAATACACCTCCGCGTCCAAACTCTGCCTGCGAGCCTGTACGTGAACAACGGAAGACTATTTGATTATACATGTATCGAACGGAAGAGTTTAATTGGTACGGGTACAATGGAAAGCTGTCTTATAAGCCAATACGTGAACAACGTAGAGCTAGTAGTAGTACGTGAACAACAGAATCCATTAGTCAGTACGTGTACAACGGAAAGCTATCCTGTTACCATGAGAACCTGTCCTACAGCAGTCATGGAAGCCTTACTAAACCTTCCATCCCTGCATTTTCAGGTGAAAAAAGAAGTGCTCTCCAGTGCTATTAGAGTGCAAAAGGCGATCTGGTACGTCATTTAAGTATCTTAAAAGAGATTTGTTGCAAATGACGACAATATCTGATATATTCATATCCAAAGTGGATTTTGTAAGACCATTCGAGGTGGTCTTGGGAGACCAATAACAATGGTGGTCCACTAAATCGTCCTTCCAACAAGGATCGATGGTGTGGTATACAGACGGTTCCTAAACGAACTGTGTAGTTCGACTGGGTGTATACGGCCCCAGATGCCATATATCAAAAGCCCTAGGCTCTACTTCTACCGTATTTAAGGCTGAGGTATTAGCCATAGAGCCCCGTAATTGTCTCAATTATCAATATCCTCGCGGACAGTCAAGCCTTACAGGCCTACACTATCAAGTCAAGAATTGTCTGGGAATATCTGCAAACCCTTAAAAATTTATCAAGGAGAAACAAAGTAATCCTCATGTGGGTACCTGGACATGAGGGCCATAAAGGCAATGAAATTGCTGATGGCCTAACCTAAAGAGAAGCGGAAACTGCCTTTGTTAGACCAGAGCCATTTTGTGGCACTTCAAGAGTTACCTCAGAGCTACCTTAAACAGCTGGGGCAACAATCAAAATGCCTCTGTTGGGAAAGGCTACAGGTACTTCGTCAGGCAAAAAAGTTTATCGATACCTCTAGCAGAAAAACTAAAGACCTCCTACTTCTTAGGAGAATAGAACTGAAAATTATCACAGAGCTCTTCTCAGGCAAATGCTGATTAAAGTATCACCTACACAAGATGCGCTTGGCTGAGACTACATGCTGTCGCTCCTATGAGGATGCTCAGGAAACTTAGCAGCACCTGCTCTGCAACTACGAATGAGTGGCCAGGCGGAGACTACTCCACCTCGAACATGATTTTCGTCCACCCAACTACGTGTGGAACCTAAGTCCCAGAGTTGTCCTAGACTTCATTAACTGTCTAAATTTAGAAAGGGAATAAATTAGAACGGTGGCTTACAATAGATCTTTCAGGTCGCAGTGAATGCGAGGCCAGAGCTTGTATCCCCTCCATAAATCTAAATCTAAATCCTGTCACGAGTACCTGCGGAGGACTAGTTGTAGTACGTGTACAAGGGAAAACTGTCCCGTCACACCGCCCAAGTATATTTAGGCAATATAGACAAAAATACAGTCATTTTATATTTATAATAGGGACGCAAGCAATAAAGTCAGAAATTGAATTCAAAGCCAACTGTTGTCATTTGGACTTCTTATATTACAATTCGAAAATAAACAGAATCGGGCAACTCCTCTGTAGTGTTATCATATACAAATTCAACTTTGTACATGTGCTGAGAAAGTAACACAGTTGGAGAAATTTTTAAGATACTGAAAATTCTATGAAATTTCGTTTGATAACTTTTAATGAACGTAAGTAGGTATGTCATCTAAAGTATCAACAATATTTTTTCATAATTTTCTAAGACTTTAGTTCTTAATATTTCCCTTTCTGTATACTGATTTCCTATCTTAATTTATTTAATGCTTGTAATTTACGTATTTTGACATTCCTAATTAGAACTTTGCGCATGTCAATGATTTTCATATTAAATTCTGCTATAAAGTAAGTAGCCACTTGAATATCTTGAACAGAAGATAATTTATTATTATGACCATTGCTAAAAGTTGTTTTTTTCGACCATGTAAGCTTTTATGAATAATATTATCACTAACCTGCATTTTTTCCTTAAGAAGGCTGGCCAGAGAATTGATGCTGGTTATAGAGTTTTGATTGCTCAAAACACTGTGGGCGTCGTAATCATGTGATAGCATGTCTTTATCATTTAATCTAAACGAAGGCAATGGAGCAACAGAAAGTCTTCGTTTATTTCGAAATTTATTTCTGAAAAAAAGAAGAGAAAGAATATTATGAAAAATTAAAAAAGATAATTTAAAGAAATGGCCTGAAATAATGGGCAAAAGAAAAAATATTGATTGAATACTACGTTTTTATAAAGAAGCAGCATATGGCTGACATAGCCAAGCCGGTTAAATCAGCACAGATGCTGGTAAAAATAAAAGATCTCATTCATACAATACCACACAATTTTTTTTTATTTAAATTGACACTAATGGTCGGTTTCACAGTCAAGGCTTACTAAATATTTCAGTTTCACAGTCAAGGCTTAAGTCATGTCACTGGCTTAAGGCAAGCTTAGCTTAAGCCCGTCATCTCGAAGCCTTAAGCCTCAGATGTTACTGTGAAACACATAGGAAATTATTGCTAATTCACAATGGCAATTTTCCTTTACAAAAACTCACAATTACAGCAGTGCTGACAACTTAGAAATTTTCATCTGCGGCTTAACTAAGCCTCAGCTTACGGAGTAATGTGAAACCGAGCAGGTTTAAGTTCTGGGCTTAAGCCACACCCGTGGCTTAGCTAAGCTCTGGCTTAAGCCTTGACTGTGAAACCGTCCATAAGGATTCATAGTACTTGTGGTGTTTCGTTAAGCTGTTTGCACACACGACGGCAGAACCGGTCCTGCGCCACTAAAATTGCTATATTGCCGTGCCGGTTGCCGTCATGTATGCAATCGGCTGGTTTGGTTCTAAATATTTTGTATGCACGATATGGTACGGCAACGGCATCTCCGTCGTGTGTACAAACAGAGACACACAAAAATGCAACGAAATTGAGAGAATATAAAGCTGAAAGTGGACAGGTTGAGTGCAACCATATAGAAATGTAATTCTAGTATGAAAGCAGAGACTCGAACGAATATTTCATTGATAGAGTTCTCAGCAAATTAACGACTCAAATAGTTTTCAATTCAAATTTTTTGATGATACGTGAGCAATTTACATGTATTACAAAGAAGGGCTATCTTTTTCCAATCGCAAAAGCTGCCACCCAAGTGATGTTAGCACTTCATTACTTCCGGTTCATCGAGGGCGCCATAATAAATATTTTTTATAAAATAAGAATAAGCAAAAGCGTTATTACGCTTAATCTATATAAATTATTAATAAATACCAAGGACTAGCATTTTTGTAAATAAATTTGATAATATACGTATTAAGACTAGTGCTATCTGGCATAGTCTCAATTGCGGTTAACTCTATCCTTCCATAATATTTTTCATATGTACTGAGCTCTAGCTGGAATAATAACAATTTCTGTTTCCTGGAGTATCCATTTAGAGCTACTTTGTTATATGTATAGCAAAGTACTCTCCAAACTTGCACTAATAGAGTACAACTATAAATTCCATATTTGCACTAAAGTGTAGACACATAACTTTACTGAAAATATTCATTCGGAAATGCGTGTTCTAATCTGTCCACTGCGTGTCTATATTTAATCGGAAATCTTCGCGACTTTTATGAAATTATAGAAACAATGATACCGAATGCACAAGAACCATACTTTCTTAATCTATAATCACTAAATATACTATTTAAAACCAGTAAGAACAATAAATCTTACCAAAAATCAATTTCAAACTTTTTTACACTTTTAAAGTTTCACCAACTTTTCCGTATCCATTTCGACTCTTAGAAACTTGAACGGCTTGTAAGAGATCCCACCGATAAACTGATTCACGAGTAAGTAAATCTGTCGGCTTTAAGTCGACAACTTTAACTCACTTTAATAAGGTGAATTAATGCGGTTATTCGTATCAGTGCTTTCGTACATATGTTCATACATACATATGTAAATAGATTCCGTGATAAGAGTATATTCCACGTGATGGATACGAGCAGTCTTACAGCTATGAAAACATATGTATCTGCATGAAAACATTTGCACTTGGCTGCCGCTAATAAAAAGGAAAATGACCGACGCCCAATTGAGGCAAGACAATGACCAGGCGTTGAACGTGTAACAAGATCCACTTAATAAAATCACTGCTAATGGGAACACCACGAATTAATGTGAAAAAATTATTTAAAAAATTTACTTTCATATATCGTAAATGGTTTAAAAGATTTATAAATTTTAAGATAATCTTCATTAAGGGATTTTTCTACAATAATTAAACGTCTCGAAAGATATTATAAGGCTATTTCTGTCAAAATTTGTCGTGTTCTTCGAATTCTTTTCGAAATTTCGAAAGTATTTTCGAATATCGAAGCTTCCTTCGATCTTCCAAAACAGAAGAAATTCGAAGCTTCGAAGGTACCATATGGCTGTGAACAACATTTGTAACGCTGCTTTTATTTTTACCCACTTCCCGTTGAACTAATTAGCTTAATTTGACTTTGACACAAATATAGATGTTGCATAATAGTACATTTTTGCTCTTTTATATAATATAAAATCAAGATGGTGGCTACAAGATGGAGGACGAATTTAGCCATTTTGGTCCGATTCGATTTAGTCAAAACTTAGAAATTCAATATGGTAGACATATTTGGCCATTAATGGTTCAATTCAGTTTCTTTGAGGTTTAGGGTTAGATTACGGATTTTTGGAGAAAATTTAGAGATTTTTATTGTTAATTTCACTTGTTAGGTAGGGTCAAATCTTGTGATCCGATCGCCTTAAAACTTAACATATTTACACTATTCATAGTTCCTATGACAGGATAATATTTTGAAAATTACACATTTCCGAATGTTTAGAAAGAACAAAATAGTAAATAAACAACAAAACAATTCTTTAATCATATTTACTAAAAAGGAAAAATTAAGTTTTCTGAAGTCTTTGATCTCAGAGGGGCTGTAGATTGGCTTCGAAGGTTCAAATTATTGGAAACGTGCGAATTCAAATGTACGAAGTCTGTCACTAAATTTTTTATTATTAGAACTTTTTAGATATACTTTAAAAATTCAAATAACAGGTCAGCTTAGGTAAGGTTAGTTTTCTTTTTTCATTATTATTTATTTATGTAAACTCAGTAATCAGATCAACTGATGAGGTTTTAAATAAATAAATCTTAGCAGAATTTCGAGGAGAGAAATTTCTGGGTACACGTTATATGTGTCACCTGTCACCCTATAGATCCGGGGTAAATCACCTTATCTTTAAAGTGACCTATCACACTCTGTACCGAAAATGTAGCCCTTTCTGCGTTTTTTGCACTTTTTCTTAAGCATATCTAGCGGAAATGGCTGAAAAAGTTCAATAAGTGCCAGAAAGTAGGCAATTATCTTTTAGAAATGACCTTTTGCAGCCATTTTCGCTAGATATGCTTAAGAAAAGTGCAAAAAACGCAGAAAGGGTTACATTTTCGGTACAAAGTGTGATATTTCATTTTAAACCTAAGATTTTGGGCTTCTTAAATCTAATATGAAAAGTTGGTATTGTTGTTTTTTGATAAAAATAGTAGTTACAGAAAAAAAGTAAAAATTCCAAAATTTTAAATTTTTTGATCCATAACTTCAAAACGGAGCAGAGGAGGGATAAACATGTACAGATCATTGGAAAGGTCCAACGATTACCTATCTACCAAAGTTAAATTATCATCGTCTTAGGGGGTAACGTTCACAAATTACAGGGTGATCTATAAGAGTATACCCAAATATATTGGAGTCGCGTTATCTGCCCCATACAATTTTTTGCTCGTCTAAGTATGACCTATCCATAAGCCTTCGGGTATCATACCCTGTATAGCGAAAAAAACTAGAAAATTTTACAAATAATTTTTATAATTTTTTTTTTCACTTATTAATTTATGCGCGTACTCTCTCGTGGAGAGAGCTATTGTGGGCATAAAATCATAAGCTTAACCCTAGGTGCGTATCTGCGACGCTCAATACGTATGAAGTTACATATTAATCTAACTTCCATTAGCTTAATTACTTAATTCCGTAGAAGATTGTATCTATTACATAATTTAAATTCCAAAAAAAAAACATCAAAAATTTGTATCGTTTACAACACCAATATTATCACCAACAAATGATTTTTGTTTTAACAAAACAGTCAAAACAATCCAGATTTTTTTACGAAATATACCTATTTTTCTTTATTCTTCTTTATTCACTTCAATTTCGTTTAGCAGACATAAAAGAAACTGATTTTAATTAATTGCTGTTCATAAAATATTCGCGGCAGCCATTCAGACCACGAATGTAAATAGAAAACTAAAATGATTGAGGCGATTAGAAAACACTTTTTCATCACAAAAACAACATAAGAAGCAAAAACTTGGGAAATTTTAAACCGGTTTCGGTTATTTTTAATCGACCTTTTTATTAATTAATCTAGAAGTAAACGACCTCATTTCTAGTCTTGATTAAAATAAAATTATTTAGTAATTGAGAGGAGTTATAGACTCACTTACACACATAGAATCAGCGAGTTTTTGACTTAATAGTGTTAATTCTTTATCATTTTCTGCGACGTATTACCATGAATTAGCATTGCATTTTACATATATACATACAGATGCGTGTTAATAAATTTCAAAAAAGAGTCTATGGTTCATCGATGGCTGCCAGTGTATTAATTTATTTTATTTTCCCTGTTTAGTTAATTTCCGATATCCACCTGTATTATAAATTTTTTTTACTGTTTACTTCGATTTTGAATTTTTTCACGACTTTTGAAATTCGTTAATAAGAGTGGAACAAAACAATCACCGTACAATTTTTATACACTTCTTCGCTTTTTTCATTTGTTCGGTATCTACGAAAAAGAAATGTTAAAACGATTCGTTTCAACAGGTCCGACTTTTTATCCATATGAAAAGCAACGAGATATATATGATAATACAAAAGGAAGCTGCTTTTGATGCTAAGAAAATCTGGAGACTTAGTTCATCATAAAACAATTGTTGTGGAATTTGAAATGCCTCAATAGCCTCCAAGTGTATATACACAATTCCCAAGACTCTTCGATTTTGGCGCCTCTTTGAAGTAGTTATTGAGGACTACTAAAGCTGGAAGAACAGTGGATCGAATTTCCCACGGAGATCACTCGTCAGGTACACATATGGATCTAAAAAAGGTACTGGGATCTTGCCTGATTGTGGATCAAGCAGAAATCCATGCCATAGAAACATGTATTAAAATCAATATACAAGGACGCTATCGGCAGAGGACAATAACGGCACCCGGGTACCAGGACACGAGTGGTATGAAAGCAATGAGACCGCTGAATACTTTGCCAGGACAAACGCGAAATCACCATTTACCGAACCCGAACCCTGCTTACAAAAGGACACTTAGTAGGAGAATTAATGTCCGAAATAGAAAAAGCTCACCAGATCTACTGGCAGAACTATCCTAGATTAAGGCATCCAAAGAAGTTATTAACTTCCCATACAAAGGCTTTAAGAACTCATAAACTGTGCTAAGCACCATATCAGGCTATTCATTGGCATAATTATTGGCTATTACCTGCACTTGGGTACATGCTTAAGAAAATTGGCAAGACTAAAGAATATACATAATTGCCGATTTTGCAAGGAAGAGGTAGAATCTGCAGAACATGTACTGGAACTGTGTGAATGTGCTGGACTTGCCGATATTGAGATACTTGAGATATTAACCTTCTTAAAATACTTCTTTAATACTCGTAGCATAATATTCAAAGTTATTTTGATTTTTGCATGCCTATCTGTCTGTCTATCTGTTTGTCTGTTTGTCCGTCTGTCTGTCTGCCTATCTATGATAACTCGAGAACGCGTTCACTTATAGAGGTGGAATATTGATCACGGCCTTTTTTAAAAAAATATAGATTTAAATTAGAAAATGGGACAAAGCAAAAATTGTGTTTTTCACTGCATATTTGGACACTGCCTGAGAATGCATCGACGTAGAGAGTTGAAAGTTTGTACACGGCTTTTTCATAAAAATAGCAAATACAATTTTAAAATTAGACATTGGGCTACCCCTTCTTGGTCTTGCCATGCAAAAATTGAGTTTTTTACATATATTGTGAAAAAAGATATTTTATAAAGCACTTTATGACTTCTAAACGATACAACCTATAATTGTCATGTAAAAAATTTGTAAATTTCGACAAAGTCAATATTTTGAAATTGTAACTAATTCTTTTCTACCCATTTTCTTAAACACCCCTCCAGCATCAGTATCGGTTTTCATATTGGATATAAAAATAAAAAATGTTGCTCTAAAATAGCTATTATACCATAGATGGTACAAGAACTAGATGTCGCATGCAATACCAGAGCAGAATATTCAAATTTTATATGGCTTGATGGTCCATTCTGGAATGGACCACAGCATTTCGAATGATTCATATTTTCTTACATGTTTTGTACTTTTCTTAGCATATTTAGCGATAAATTTCAGGAAATGCCTAAGATTAGGCAATTTTCTTCAGGGTATGAGCTTTCGAAGCCATTTTCGTTGGCAATGTGTTAGAAAAAGTGTGAAAATTGTAAAAGGGATTACAATTTGGACACAAAGATTGATGCAATTATACTTGGACTTTTTAAATTCGATATAAAAATTGCTATTGGTGAAGTATCTTTGAAATATATGTACTTGTTTACGCAATAAGTTAATTTTTCCATTTTTTCAATCATTATATTTTTATTAAAATAAATATTTTCTAATTTATAGTTAACCATAACTACTTTGGTTCTTACAACAATCAAAAAATTCTGCAGTAACTACTCAGGTGTTACAAATAGCAATCACCTTAAATTTTTCAATTATTCTGATATAAAAGCAATTTGTATAATTTTTATGCAAACTTGGCATCACATTTAAATATTGGACAATGCCCCATCGTACTGCAATACCGTACAAGATCAATTGCTTAAAAATTCTTTCAGCGTCCTAGTAATAATTGTTACCTAAAGAGGATCATAATCTACTTATATTATTGGTTAACTTTAACGTTAATCAATTAATGACAATTAATCGGCAGCATATAATTTTATTAACCACGGGGAAGAAGTCTGATACTGGTGGAGTTACAGAAATATAACATCAGATCCTAAAGCAAGTTTGACCAACTAATTAAAAGAAAGCAAAAATAAAAAGTATATAATTCTGTACTAATGGAGGAGGTAATAAGGGTTATGAAAGGAACAACAAATTGTATGGAATAGAAAGGGAGGGATGAATGGGTTGTTTGAGAGGTAGAAGGACTTTTTTTTCTTTTTATTTTATGAGTCACCCTAAATTTATTATTTTTTAGATAGATAATCTAATCGTAGTTTACCAATGGTCTACAGAGTGCTATTTTTCTCCTCTTCGTGATGAAGTTATGGCTAAAAAAAGCATAATAAATTTTTAATGCGTGTAAAAATAAGTTTTTAAATGCACAGTATAGATAAATAAAAAAACTCATTTAAAATGATGCTTTTTTTAGCCATAACTTCATCACGAAGAGGAGAAAAATAGCACTCTGTAGACCATTGGTAAACTACGATTAGATTATCTATCTAAAAAATAATAAATTTAGGGTGACTCATAAAATAAAAAGAAAAAAAAGTCCTTCTACCTCTGAAACAACCCATTCATCCCTCCCTTTCTATTCCATACAATTTGTTGTTCCTTTCATAACCCTTATTACCTCCTCCATTAGTACAGAATTGATGCAAATCTCCCTGTATTATAATAGATTATAAAACTTACGAAAAAAAAGGTTTGCACTCCTCTTCCTCGTCATCATGACTGGGTTTGCAATCATCGACTGCATTTTGAGATGCAGATCCACTGTCTTCAGTTATCTGAAAATAAATAATTTTAAATTAAAAAACTTCGATTTTCGATAAGTTATTAATTTGGTGCAACACTACACATTTGTGATTTTTAACTTCATGTTTCGAGTAATCCGCTCAAGTTGTTTAAATCCTTGGACTTAATATAAACAATAAAATCTAATTCTCTCCTCAAAAAATTCGAAAAAGTTCAATTATGTCTGAATGTCAAAGTTCTCGGCGAAATAAATATCTGGACAAAATTATTTTTACAGAAAAGAGCCTTCAATTGTTTCTGATGCCATCTATATCTGAATTTCTAATTAGGTACAATATTACAGATGAAAAATCCCATGAAAATTTTCGTTTGCTTTTATTTTTAGGTTTTGTATTGGAAACGTAGTTTTGGCTGACCAGACTTCAGTAGTTACCGACTCAATAAATAATAATGCCTGGGGTCGTTTAAGAATTCGAGGCAGAAAGTCGAAAAATGAATAAAAAAGATAATATACAAAGTGTGAGTTTTTCGTCAAGTGAAATAAAAACTTTATTAGATTTTTTAAAAAAATATAAAAATTTTTATGAGTACGCGCAGATGCAAATAATAGTAAATATAAAGAAATACGTGAAGATTTTAAGGGTCAAAGTGAAGTTTTAAACGAAGAAGTATGAAATTATGAAGAAACAAGATTGAAATTTCTTCATTGATTACATCTTCCTGATCCGAATTTATTATCATATTTAACTCAAAAATCATTTTCCAAAATTCTTCAACAGCTGTAAAATCTAAAAATAGTTTAAAGACATTTTGATTATATTTTAAGATAAACTAAGCTTAAGCCCCCGAGATAGAAGGATTAAGGTAAACTTAAGCTGAGTTTTTCACAAAAGCCCAATATACAGAGAGGCCTAAACAGGGAAATCGATAATGCTTTTAGGGTTCCGTACCCAAAGGGTAACATCGGGAACCCTATTACTAAGACTTCGCAGTCCGTCCGTCCGTCACCAGGTTGTATCTCATGAACCGTAATAGGTAGACAGTTGAAATTTTCACGAAATGTGTATTTCTATTGCCGCTATAACAACAAATAATAAAAATAAAATAAAATTAAAAAGTAAAGGAGGCCTCCATACAAGAAACGTGATTTTTTCGGCGTTTTATCCTCGTTTTATTCTCATTCTTTATTATTATCATAAGTAGGCACTTTTTTCAAATTACCACATTATTTTTTCACATGACGCCTACTCTCATTTGAAAAAAAAAAGTACTTAGTATTAAGTTTTATACGATGGTACGGAACCCTTCGTGCGCGAGTCCGACTCACACTTGGCCGTTTATTTAATTTCATTTTACTGCAGAAGTAAGTTTTAAAAATCAATTGTTTATTCACAGAAGAGCAGCTAACTTTTTCTACTACACTGATAGATTGTCTGTCATACTATTTACTTTTTTCCTAATTTTTCGTAATATATTGATTTGTAAAAGCATATTTGAAATATAATTCTACATCCATTACTAACGACATCTTTTTTTAAATATTGTGTGAGTGCCCACACTTAATGAATTCTATTCTAATCAGTTCTATCTTCATTGTACTGTACTCCATATACTGTAGGTGTCCAAAATAGCTTTCTTGACTTAATTACTCACATCCCCTTATATGCAAATGTTAGCTAAGTGGTCTGTTCGATTTTGTTGTTGGAGTACCAAATTAGTAGTGTTTTACAAGACTATACTTACATATAAATTCTATTTCTACCACAAATATTTAAAAGATTTTTGCAAAATTACTTCGATTATCAGTAACTGGAGCCACAATTTTAGTTAAGACGAAATTTGGTAAGAATTTTAGTCAGTGGTCGCGGTTAGTTTTGAATCTTCGACAATGAGTTCTTTAATAATCACATCACAAAATATTGGTGCGGTATTGAAGTACTAAAATCATTTAGTAAGAAGTGCAAAGAAATTGTTCGAAACATTACTTTTCCATTTTACTTTTAAATAATGCAAGTGTCACACCAGATTATTGATGTGCTGATGTGGTGATAGTGCATCCGCAGCTGATATATTGAGGGTACATCACATCAGTAGGTAATGCTACATCTACTGAAAGTGATCTGATTTTTATTTCAAAATCGCAAGCACTTAAAATGGTGTTCAGCGAGGAAGAAGAGCTTTTGCTGCTATTATTATTATTAAAGAATGGAAAAAAACCAAAATGAACGCAAATATTGGGTGTACGGTGGTTTATATATTAATATAGTCGGGATTTTTTGATGGTATATATACATCTGAACGAAACTAATTATATTTCATGATCAATTATAAAATTGAGCCATTATTCATGATAAATGATAAAGTCCAACTATTATTCATGATAGGATTCAGGAAGCCCAACGCCTCCTGGAAGGTGAGTTATATTTCGTGTATGGAGGAAAGAAGCTATGCTAATATAAATTGTAAATTTGAACTTCAAAAATTGATTGAAAGTAGCGTTTCGTATTGGCAGAAACCCTAATACTCTTCAGTATGGAGTAAAATTTAATAAAAAATTCCACAATAAAACATACCATCTTTTCCAATTAAGGACAAAATTTGTCAAATTTCTCAAATTTATCCCTTTTGAAGTAGTCTCCACACGTTGGTTCGCACAGGTACATCCGTTTTTCAACACTTTGCACTAACTTTGAAACAAAATTTCGCTCACTCATTTTTAATATGTATTTTAAGCTAACCCGATTTACATAATTAGTTTGAAAATAAAATATCGACTGATGTCAATTACTTGCTGATCATCAGTAGATCAATATCACATCAGTACATCAGTACGTTTTGCAATGTAGCATGCCTCACAGCAGCATATCAGTGGTATACTGTCGCACTTGCATAACTCTATAACAGAGTCTCAATTAGCAAGTTAATTTGTCAAAAATTATTAAAATCGAAGATATTCCGTAGCACTATTAGTTCATTCTACTTTAAAGAAATATAGCTTTGGTCGATAATACTGTAATTATAACCTTTATTAAATCTCCAAAGAACATTTTAATTTTTAGGTCTTGCTACGGAAAAAAAAAGTGAGTATGTAAATCGAATTTCTGAAATATTTTTAAAGCTTTCAGTTAATTTTTTGTATTATGTTAAACAAATTATAACTTATAAGTTGATTAAAATTAAAAGTTTGTCTAGTTTTAAAATATAGATAAATTTGGAGTAATCTTTGTTTCTTGACTGTGAACTTAAAACTTGGACACAAACTTTCTAATCCTATTTTACCTATTTTTTTTTTTGTTTTTATGACGACTATAAGGCCTAAAGTTAGTTTAAGCCCTTTTGAACAATAAAAACAACAACAAAACAAAAATGTTATCATTAAATTAACATGGACTTTAAAGATTCGAATTATAGTGCCATTTGAGAATTACTTATTAGATAGGTACCTAAGGCATAGGTAATGGAGACTTTGAAGACAAGAATGTACAAACGCTATATTTTTTATTGAAAATTAGTCTCCATTAAGAAAAAACTTCAAATCGAATTTTAGAAATTTTTTTCTTATATATAATTTACTGCATAATGATTATAATTTTTCACTGGGTATAGTTTATATTTGTTCAACTTTTTGGGATTCTCCGGTACAATGGAAAAGCAAAATAACAAATAAGTTTTTGCTTTACCATTGTACGGGAGAATCCCAAAAACTGGTTGCTTTAACACTTAATTACACTTTACTGTATAAATCATAAAAACTAACAACAATACACTCATTTTTAAACTTCCCAAAGGTAAAAAAACAATTTTTTATACTTAGAGAAAACATCCGAAAATAAAATTATGTATACCTACTTATAAAAAAATATTTTTAAGAGTTTGTTTTATTTAAAAAATGTTCTACGAAGTAAAGAATAATGTTTTCTTATCAAAAAATAAAATTCTGCGTCGCAGAAACATCTAAAAATTTTTCTTTCACACATCTTAACATATTTGAATTCATACATCTGGAAACTAAAAGCTTTGAGGCGGTCTTATATAACTATTACACAGTTACATTGACCGCTCCCAAAGCTTTCTTTTAGTTTCCGGATGTATGAATTCAAAAATATTAAGATATGTGAAGGAAAAATTTTCAGATGTTTCTGCGATACTGAATTTTATTTCTATGCAAGGAACAATGTTATTTTTTTATAGGAAAAAATTATATTTTAGTACAATTTTGTAAAAATATTTTCTGAAAAAATATATTTTTTTTAATAGTTTAATTTTTTATTTTTTTAGTTTTTAACTCCTAGTTTAATCAATATTTATGCATACGATCCATTTCTGCCAGAGCGTCATTATTCCATGGCTTCTTTTCAGTGATTTTTGTATATAGTCAAGTTCTTCAAAGCGAATACCATCGACTGTTCTTACTCTACTAAGAGTGATATATGCTTGGCCTTCTGCGAATAGCTTTAACCCCAATTATAGGATAGCGTGTTCTACATAGCTACCTTGCATCTTATGTATAGTAGATGCTCATGTTAAGACTACTGGTAGCATTCTCCGTTCAACCGTGCCATAGCTAAATTTGACAGAGAGCTACTTTGATATTGGATTAATCTTGTGAACGTCATCTCTACCAAAGTTTACAATTCTATTCTACTCGTAAAGCCCTTTCATTTGATACCCATATCAGGGTGGTTACAAAGAAAAAATGTAATCCGCCATCTTGGGACATATGTCATATTGAATTTAGAACGATATTAGATAGAGGTCTAGCTCAATTAGAACTAATAAACTTTTGATTGCAAGATCTGTAGCAGACAGGCAACAAAAAAAGTTAAATAAAAGCTTATAAAAAGATTTTGTAAATATCATATGTATGTCTTAAATATATCTATAATATTCATCAAAAGGGGTCTTAATATTTTCTTCGGTAGGTAAAATTAAAATTTACGAAAAATTACGTCAATTCAAAAAGTCTGCTTAATAAATTCATTAGTTCTTAGTCATAAAACCATTTTTATTTCCTTCTCGTTAAGTGTATTGTATTACTTAGTTGACAACCCTGAGGGTATGTATTTTCTGGAAGGATAGCTTGAGACAATTGGAACGCTTATCCGTCTTTTGCTCCATACAGGATGGATATTACTCTTATAGATCTGTTCTCCAGCGGATGAGGTGAGAAGTTTACCTCACCTGGATCTGACGCATTACATTAAGAGGACAAGAAAGTCTCAGTGGTCGGTTTGTTCTTTGAGGTAGGTTATCACAGTGGGCCGCCTTGATTTGGGTGCTTGAGATCGGGACCTTTCGTCACCCTACTTCGTAATTGAAAACAAAAGAGTTTGTAGCTTGGTAATTGATCAATATGTATAATAGGTGAGACCATTAAAAGTTCCATTAAATCAAAAAATTACCAAACATTACATTGAGTTTATAATTTTTCACTGCATTTTAAGGGATTTTTTATTATTTCTTTTTTAAATTTATTTAAGTAAAACGATGATAACCATTTCATCCCTACTAAATTTTCTTAGAGGCGTAATATCCAAAAAAAATCAAAGTTATTCAAAGCTATTGTCTGTTTTTATGAGAGACCTAAAACTACAGTCGAGTCTATAATAATTATTGACAGCACTCTCTCAATAAATTGTGAGAAGGAAGTTAAATTAAATTAATTTACTTCATTTTGCAACAGAACGGAATACAAAAAAAAAATTACAATCTTGTGAAAACAATTCTGACAACAGAGAGCAACTATTAAATTTAAAGGAGTTATTCTGGAAATTTGGAATATAATTTCTATGGAAATCCTCTTGCCGCCTATTACAACTGCGATGTACAAATGTTGAAATATTACTACAGAAAAATTAATTCGCTTTGTTGCTCATAATTGAAATATATATTATACTATCATTTTTCAAATTTTATGTGCAGAAATTTGTATCAATACATAATTGCCACCATACATACTACAATATGCAAATCGGCTAATATTCTTTTTAATTCACTTCCACCGGGCCGGATTCACAAGTACACAAAGGTAAACAAGACAGAAATTATCAAAGTCTATCCAGAATTGTAAAATTGTATCTTCTATGTCTGTAGTCTAGTCACTCAGCGAGATCACCTTCTTATATAACTGTTTACAATAATTGATTATTATTATTTTTTTAGTTACAAAGATTTTTTCTTACTATTACAAAAAATCACCTATAAATTATTTTCTATAAAAACTATCGGATCACACCTGCTTATCCAGAAAACTATTTAGACTTTCATCACTATCATTTAAACGTTGATCATATAAATTATTTAACTGAACTCTTTTCGCAGACATTTTTCGACATGCCGCGCCGGCGAAATCGAACATCATAAACTCACTGCAGACGACTAAAACGAACTAAACTGATGAATCAGGAACGCCTGATCTAGCGCATGCTTGAGTGGATAATAATGAGACTTAATTGACCACAAATCCAATCTTTTCGCAAATGCAATTATCTCGGAAATTTGTTTTTGTTTTTTGCTCACGACTGAAGTGAAATCCTATTAAACTTGGAAGATTCTGACCTTATACTCTACATACAAGCAAAAAGTGGTAAATTTTAGTTTTTCTGGTTTTTTTCACTGTAAACAAATTTCGAATACACAAAAACAGTGGGACAAATGACGTACATTGTAAAAGTTGACTTCATTATAGTCAGAAATTCACTAGCTTTTATTTGTTTGCGATTGGACTTTAGAATTGGATAGACAATTTCGAACCAATGAATTCCTTATCGGATTAATGAAACCATTTGAAAGAAAGTTTGAACATTTCTACATAAATCAATAATTTATTATGGTCTATTACTACTGTTACAATTTTCATTTGAGTTTTGGAGGAAGAAATTTTGTATTTGATTGTAACGTAAGCTACTACTGTACTCATGCGCAGATGTACTCAATTCAGTTATGCGGGCACTAGGCAGACATTACGGTATGAAATTATGCTAAGTGAATTTTAGTCGGAAATAGCATCATCTAGTGGTAAGTAGTTTAACCTGATCACTTGTGTATAGTAGAAATTTAAAATAGAGATAAAAAAAATTATTCAATGAGTCTAGCTCATTTGAAGAATCAAATCTTTTATTCTCTAGTCGTACTAAAAAAATACAATTTACTCATACTTGTAGAAAAAATAAAAAATATATATATTCAAGTTAGTCAAATTTGTCTGCTCATTTAACGTTTGAAAGCAGTTCAGTACAATCAAACCCCTCAGGATATATTTTCATATCTCGCAAAATTTCACACAAATATATAATAGCTTAGGTCTCAAAATCTCCTAAAATTACCACCAATAAACTCGCTATACGGAACGCACACTATGTATTGTATGGTAAATAGTCGCATTTATCTTAGATTATTGGACTTGTTCAATGTTCGAAAAAAATTTTATTACTACCATCCTACTTCCTACCCAAGCAACTATTCGACGTAATTTAGGGGAGCGACTAATTGTGGTTAAGTTCGGATTGCTTAATATTTACATAAGTGGAGAATAAGGGGACGTAAATATTAGGGAAATTAGGGAATATTTCCCTATAGGGCAGAGGGCGTATTTCCTTTATTTGGTAAATTTGCCGTGAATTTCACGTCGAATTTAGGTGAATTTTCCTTAATCTCGACCGATTTTCTACCTAGGGACGCCGTCATTAAAACAGGTTTGAACAAGTTGCAGTGCAGTGCCGGACAAGGCAAGAAAATAAGTCGAAAAAACAAGAAGTCTTGCCCTAAAATTAAAACTACAGAAAACAAAGGAAATTTATTTATTATATATATAAGGTAACAAAAAGATAAATAAATTCATTAACAGACAAATAAAACGTTCAAACATACCATGTTTAATATAACTTAAATTTTTGCTATAATAAACTATTGTTCGCATTGATTCTGATTGCGGATAGGATTTTGTGCTGTGAAAATGTTTGTTAGGAAAAATTATTTTTGTGAATAAGTCAGTAGCATTGATTAACCAAACACCTTTACGTATTTGAAAAGCTATAAGAGCAGGGCAATATTTGGCGAGAGGTTTAATTTGGAAAATAAGTTTCTTAATTGTTTTGATTGTGTTGCATAAACAGTGCTGCCTTAAGTATATCGTTCGGAGCATTGTCTCAAAATATTACATTTAAATAATTTTCTTAAAAAAATTATATTTAAATAATATTCTTCAAATTATTATATTTAAATAATATTCTTCAAATTATTATATTTAAATAATATTCTTCAAAATACTATATTTAAATAATATTCTTCAAATTATTATTTTAAATAATATTCTTCAAAATACTATTATATACTATATATACTATTATAAATACAAATTACATTTCAAGTATGAACAAAAAAGATCTAGAGAAAGAACTTAGGTCGTATGGTTGTATGACCACAGGGCGGAAAAGCGAGTTACGAGAAAGACTGATAGAATACCTTGAACTAAATTGCGTAACAGACATGGAAGGTGATAATGATATCACAGTTGTCAATGTTCAACCAGGAACAAATTCTCCGACACCAACAACTCACAATGAACAAAGTAGAGAAAGAGATGTAAGTCAAAATCATGTGGCTTCATTTGTACACAAGGAATACTTTTCGTTTCGAGATATCGAAGATAGTATTTCCCCATTCTCAGGTGATCAGACGATTTCAGTCAGAAAGTGGATTCAGGATTTCGAAGAGATCAGTGCTATAGTCGGTTGGAGTAATCTTCAAAAGTTTGTATATGGTAAAAAATTAATTATAGGTTCAGCCAGATTGTTTATTAACTCTGAAAAAAACGTTAGCGGTTGGCTTGCGTTAAAGGCGGCGCTTATCAGTGAGTTTGACACAGCAGTAAGTAGTGCTGAAGTTCATAAGCAATTACGGAATCGCAGGAAACAACATGATGAAAGTCTGCGAGATTATGTCTATCACATGTTGCAAATTGCTAACCAAGTGGACATTGAAGAGGAGCTTAGTATTTCATACATAATAGATGGAATTCGAGATGACAAAGTTAATAAGATTGTCTTATATGAAGCTACGACAATAATGGAACTAAAAAAACGGTTAAAGATGTACGAAAAATTGAGAGAAAGTCATCAAACTCCCGACACTCAAGAGCGGCAAAGAAATGTGATAAAAAAGGAAAAGGCCAAGACTTGTTCATGGTGTGGTGATGTGAAACATATGTCCTATGATTGTCCAAACAAAGCCAAAGGATATAACTGCTTCAAGTGTAACGCATTCGGACACAGATCGTTCGAGTGTGGTAAGTTAACGAATTTAGTGAATTTCAAACCTAAAACTGAGATAAATTTTGGTATCAAAAGAATGACGAAAGAGATCAAAATGGAAGGAAAAACTGTGCGAGCATTAATAGACACGGGCTGTGATTTATCAGTATGTCGATACGATTTCTTGAATTAACACCAAGTAAAGAGTCAATGAAACCACTCATTGACGTGTTGAAGTGTTGAAATTCAGACAATTGGAGTAGCTAAAACGCGCATTTCGGTGGATGATATTGAATTCAATATCGATTGCCATGTTGTACCTATCGATGCTATGCCCTATCAAGTAATTGTCGGAAATGACATATTAAATAAAGCTGTAGTTGTCATGGAGAATGGAGGCATTAACCTTTATCCAAGTGGCAGCAAATGTGTAATAACAAGGAAAGGAACTGAGAGTGACCCTCTTATTAACCAGTCCGAAAATAGAGACGCGAAAAAGGAAAACGGATCCAGTAGCGGAATAAACGAATTAATGAAAGAATACGGTGAGACGCTGCAATGTTGTTTTGGATTGGATGAGTGTGAGGAAAACACGATTTCAATTGACTTAGATCATATTCCATTCCCGACAAGGAAGGCAGTAGTAGAGGTCATTAATAATTACAATCCGAACAAACAAGTCGAGTCACCAATTGAAATGAAAATCCTCCTTCAAGATGAAACTCCTCTTTTCGAAAGACCACGACGAATTTCTCATGAAGATCAAACTGAAGTTGAACGCCAAGTCAATCAGTGGTTAAGCGAAGGTATTATACAACCGAGCTGTTCAGAGTTCGCTAGTCCGGTTGTATTAGTGACAAAGAAAAACGGAAGCAAAAGACTTTGCTGTGACTTTCGGAGAATAATAAGCAGATCATTAAAGATCATTACCCCATGCCATTAATTGAAGATATAGTGGACAGATTGCAGGAAGCCCAATTGTTTAGTACATTGGACTTGAAAGATGGTTTTTTTCATGTGCCTATGGAGAAACAGTCAATTAAATACACATCATTTGTTGTGCATAACGGGCAGTATGAATTTCTGAAGGTACCTTTTGGTCTGTATCAACGTTCACCCGATATATTTCGGTAATTTTTAGACCTTTGGTGCAGAAGGGAATATTACTAACTTACATGGATGATCTGGTTATACCAGCAAAGACTGAGTACCTGGAACAAGTACTGCGTGTTGCAAATAAATACGGTCTAGTCATTAACTGGAGTAAATCTCAGATCATGAAAAGAAGTATCGAGTTTCTAGGTTATATTATAGAGAACAGAACCATCCGTCCGTCCCAGAATAAAACTAAAGCTGTGGTTAATTTTCCAATACCTAGAAATGCAAAAGAAGTTCAAAGCTTTTTAGGGCTAACATCGTATTTTCGAAAATTCATTCCGAATTATACGGTGATAGCAAGACCATTGAGTAATCTGTTGCGTAAAAATGTAATGTTCAAAATAGAGGAAGAAGAAGAAAAAGCCTTCACTAATTTGCAAAAGATATTGTCGAACAAACCTGTTTCTTAAATTGTATAATCCAAAAGCATACACGGAGTTGCATACTGACGCTAGCAAAGCTGGCTACGGAGCTATATTGTTTCAGAGAGACTGCGATGATCAGGAACTGCATCCTATTCAATACATGAGTCGAAAGACAAGTGATAGCGAGGAAAAATATCACTCGTACGAATTGGAGGTTTTAGCAATAATTAACGGCTTAAAGAAATGGCGCGTTTACTTGTTGGGAAAGCACTTCAAAATAATTACGGATTGCAATGCTTTCGCTATGACAATGAATAAGAAAGATATTCCACTAAGAGTAGCAAGATGGGCCATGTACATGCAAGACTTCGATTATGATATAGAACACAGGTCGGGCACCAAAATGCGCCATGTAGATGCACTGAGTCATCATATTATGATTATTCAAGAAAGTGTGTTGCACAGAGTTGGAGAAGATCAGTTAAAAGATCCGTGGATAAGAGCTATCCAAGGAATTCTGTATGAGAGAAATTATGAGGACTATGTACTAAAGAATGGATTATTGTATAAGGATCCTATAAATGAACGACTAGTGATACCAAGAACACTTGAGAATGAGATTATACGCGAAACACGCAAACAAGGTCACTTTTCAGTTGGTAAAACCCAAGATTTATTAGAGAGATCGTATCATATTCCGGATATTAAGGTGAAAATAATGGATGTCATAAAGAGTTGTATACCATGTATTTTAGCAGAACATAAAGCTGGGAAGCAAGAAGGCTTTCTCAATGTGATTAACAAAGATGATAAACCGCTACAAACTTATCATATAGATCATCTTGAACCGATGGAAAATACAAAGAAATGATACAATCACATCTTTGTTGTGATTGACGGATTCTCTAAGTTTGTGTGGCTATATCCAACAAGAAGTACGTCCAGCAACGAAGTGATAGATAGGCTGAAGAAACAAGCAGTGATGTTTGGTAATCCAGTGCGCATAGTGTCTGACAGAGGCAGTGCATTTACGTCCAAAATATTTAAGGAATATTGTCTGGAAGAGGGTATCCAGCATTGTTTAATAACGACTGGAGTTCCTCGCGGAAACGGGCAAGTGGAACGTGTTAATAGAATAATAATTCCATTGCTTACAAAGATGTCCATCGAAAACCCTAAGGTTTGGTATAAGCACGTAGATCGAGCTCAACAGTTTATAAATTCCACCATAAGTAGAAGTACCAAGTTTTCTCCATTTAAAATCTTAACTGGATTAGACATGATGTTGAAAAATAATGAGGACTTACCCTGTTTAATAGAGGATGAATTAGTTGCTAAACTTAGTGATGAAAGAAATGATTTACGTGTTTTAGCTAGAGAAAACATACTAAAGATGCAGCAAGAAAATATACGTCAGTATAATAAGAAGAGGAAGCAAGCACGAAAGTATTCCGTAAACGACCTCGTCGCCATCAAGCGGACGCAGTATGGTCCAGGAATGAAACTAAAGCCGAAGTATTTGGGACCTTATAAGGTAATTTCTGTTGGAAATCATGATCGATACAAAGTTGAAAGGATCGGTGAACATGAAGGACCCAAGCTAACTACGAGTGCTGCTGATTTTATGAAGGAATGGGCTGAGTCATACGGGTCGAATGACCGGTCAGGAAGGCCGATTGTGGGATCTGGCAACGCCATACCATACAACCTTCGTTCTAAAAGTGTCAGAACAGGGATGTGTGCTAGCTCACCTAGAAGTAGTGATTAAGTAAGTAAGAAGAAGAATAAGCTTTAAGTTGAAAAGTAATAATAAGAAAGTTGTGAAGAGAAGGTAGAAAAGTTGTCTAGAGATAGAATAAAGCTAAAGTGGTTAAAGAAATATAGTTTAAATAAAAGCTGTGTAATAAAGTTAAAGCTGTTAATAAAGTTGTAAAAAGAGTCATTAAACTCTAATCTCTGTAAAGTTATTATAAAGTTGTCCGACGTCAAACAGATTTCCAATATTGATCATATTGGAAATCCATAGAAGAAACCATTAATAAAAGTAAAATAAGAATTCACTAATACTCGTGTTTTCTTTGTATCTTGCTGAACTGGGATAATCCTACATTTTGAAGTGCGATAAGCGGATTAATTGGTGGGAACGAAACCCATAGCATTGTGTGTGTATAGTTTCCCTAGTAGGTAATGTAAATATTATGAACAAACCACATAATTCTAACTTGAATGATTATGAGAAGTATAGCTTTAATAAAATATATAGAAATTATGGACTTATTCAAAATTAATTTTCTGAGCTTATAAGCGCTCAATTTGCAACGACAAAAATTTTATTGCTAAATATGGAAAAAAAATTTCGAAAAACGCCAAGGCGCTTTAACAATATTGCATATTTCAAAAATAATAATTTTAAGGTTTTTTTAATTATTCTTTGGTTTGCCATTTAGAAGCTTGAAATTAATTTAAATATTCTTAAAACATTCTGAAATTAAGAAAAATTCATTTATTTGGGTGCTTTCTTCAGTAACTATAGAAAATATTAAATTTTAAGATCATGCAATTTTTCTATTCATTCCTTTAACATATGGCAGCCATGTTTTGTTAAATAAATGTGGCAGCCATGTTTTGTTAAATAAATATGGCAGCCATGTTTTGATAAATAAATATGGCGCACATTACATCTCTCGACCTAAAAGTTAGTTTGACCGAAAAATTTTCCTTATACGACGAAATAACCAAAATTTTAAACTTTGAAGGCAAAAATCCCTATTTAGATAATTTTGTGTTCAAAGACAATGATAATTTTGTCCTTCAAAGGAATTTCAACTTATAATAGGGAATTTCGACCTAAATTATGGAATTTCGCCTTAAGTAATTAATTCCACTGCTACCGAAACGAAACAAATGTAAATGAACTTTAATTTTTGGTTATATTATTACGTAATTTTAACTATTAAGGAATTCGCTAAGCGTTGCCCATTTAAACCAATTTACCTTGAAGTTAACTTTTTGGGAATTCGGACTTTGAGGGTGAACATAATCGAATAGGGAATGATTTAGGGAATATTCACGTTATCTTGCCTTGAACTTGGAAATATATCTAACTACAAAGTCCATAAATTTCCTTAAATTTAACCTCAAAGTTAAGTAAAATTTAAGTAAAAAGGAAAATTGCTTCAGATTTAGGAAATTTTGCTTATTTATTTCCCTACTTTTGCTTATTTCTATGAGGTAAATTAAAAAGGAATTATTACGTTATTTTTCTCTAATAATTAACTACAAATTCCAGATTACTTTGAAGGCCTAATTTAAAGAATTATTAAATAAAATTTCCTTCCTAATTTACTTTAAAGGGGAGTGTCTTTTGTGGTTAAATTCTTAAGTCTAGTTTACGTAATTTGATAGGAAATTCAACCTCCAATGTTACTTGGGAAAATACTCACCTTAAAAATAAATGGTCGTCAAGTAATTTTAAGCTTGGAATCTCTTGTTTCTTGAAATGTAATGTAATTTTAGAGAACTTTTTATTTTTACGATTCTAATAAATAAGAGAAAAAGCAACCACCTCGTCCACGGTTTGAAGCCAAGACCTTCAGCTTTCCGGGCGACTACTCTTTTCGCTAAACTAATGAGACAGATGATTTTTCTCCTGTATTTCTATTATTATTATTATTATTATTATTTGTGCACAGAGGTATAAATCTTACAGACATTTCATGTACTTAACTATAATCTTAACAAGTGACAAATAGATTAAATTGAGAAATATCATTTGAAATTACTAACATAACCACCATAATTAGTTCTATGATGTGATTCATAAAGCAAGTTCCACTCTGGAGAGTATATAAAAATTAATGACAAAATCTGAGGGCATTTTATTTTATATGAGAGAATATCTTTAATAAAAGGGGCACAGTTTGCTTACGTTTTGAGTTCTAAAGTGGACATACCCAAAAGCAGGCTGTTGTACGATACTGTGGAGTAATATTACTTCGAAAATGAGATTTAAATAAAGCAAATTTAGAAAATGATCTCTGAACAGACTATATAACTACCATAAAATGGAGACCCAACAGCAAATGCATACTTAAGTACAGACTTTCAAAGTACCCAAATGACTTAATTCCCTAGAATTCAATTTTAAGAAACCCAGGTTTCTGTTTGCTCTAGAGACAATCGTTTGAATGTGCAGAACAAAAGATAATTTTCTGTCAAATATAAACCCCAAATCCTACCTAACTAAATCTCCGAAGAGGATTATTATTGATTTTATAATTAAATATGACTGGATTTAACTTCCGATGGAAAGACACAATTTTATATTTTGAAATATTATGGTCAAGATTATTATTAGTACACCAAACAAACAAACAAAAATTACCAATGTCACTTTAAAGCAGTATAAAATCATTTGTAGAAGTTATTTTAGTATAAAGTATGAGATGATCAACAAATATAAGCAAGCTGACAAAAAGAATATGATTAACAACATCATTCATAAATAATACCAATAGTAGTGGACCCAAATTGCTACCCTGAGGAGCACCTGAGTTTGCATTAATTATTCTAGATTTAAGGTGGCCAATTTTGACATATAGTTTTCGATCACGGCTAAATTAGATGTACTTGATCTGCCAGAAATGGAACCATGTTGCTGTGGCGTTATAATTTCTTTAACTAAAAATAATAATTTTGTATTAACCAAGGAATCAAACATTTTCGAAATGGATACTCCCCGATAATTGGATACCAAGTTTTTAGGAGCAGACTTATGTATTTGAGTTATATATGAAACTTTCCGTTCATCTAAAAATTTACCAGCACTCAGACATAAATTCAAAATCTTGATTAGACCGCAAGACAAAGAATTAGCACAATTAATATGTAAATATGAGCAAATTCCTTCAGCATCAACCTTAGAACTACATTTCAAATCTTTAGATGCATTTAGTAGATCAGCTCAGCATCATCAAGTAATATATAGCCGATTTCCAATGAATTACCTTCAAAAGTGTGTGTAGCATTGCCATGAGTAGTATTGTCATTATAGATTCAAAATAATCTGCATAAAGGTTACAGCTGCTCTGAAGGTCATTAGATTTATTTGGTTCAGCTAAAACTTCTTTTCTAAATTAGAAAACTAGAATTAGTTTTTTATATAAGTATGCCATGAAATTTCGTTGCATTAGGATTTAAAAATGGTGTCTCTTAAATTTTGACCTCCAGAGTTGATACACATTTCAGCCCTATTTATAACATTTTTCATAACTTGCTTGATGAATGTTTTCTTTTAGGGCTGCGAGAGTCTGTGGGTTGTTTACATACACCAGTGATTTCAAATAAACCCAGAAAAAGAAGTCTGGACAGGTCAGATCAGCTGATCTTGCAGGCCAGCTCAAATTGCCAAAACGAGAGATAACACGGCCTGGAAAAGCGTCCGTAACTAAATCCATAGTGTCGCGCGCTGTGTGTGCCGTGGCGCCGTCTTGTTGGAACCAGTTGTGCTCCAGCCCCATTTCATCCAAACTGGGTATCAAGAACTCACGTAACATGTTTCTGTAGCGCTCGCCAGTGACAGTTGTCGCATTGCCTGCAGCGTCTTCGAAAAAATAGGGTCCGATCTCTCTTTCAGCTCAGACGCCACACCAGAAAGTAACTTTTAGTGGGTGTAAAGGTGTTTCTTGAATAATGCGCGGATTTTCAGTGCCCCAGAAGCGAGTATTCTGCTTATTGACATGCCCCGAGAGATGGAAATGCGCTTCGTCACTCATAACCAATTTTGAAAAAAAACATCATCGTCTTCAAAGTTGAGGTTTATTACGCGCTGGCTGTACTCTAGACGAGCTCGGTGGTCAGTAGGCAGCAGCTGATGAGTCATCTGAGTTTTACACGGAAACATCTTCAATTCTTTGACCAAAATACGCTGCAGAGTTCGCCTGGAAATGCCAAATTGCGTGCCACGTTACCTCGTTGATGTTTCTGGACACTCTTCCACATCTTCGCGCACAGCATCGGTATTTTGGGTTGAACGGCCTGTTCTTGGGTCTATCCAATGTTGTATCAGTTGCTTCGAGGCGTGTGGGAAAGCGTCGCATTGTGCGACCGGCGGGCGGGGAAATCGTCGATGAAATTCACGTTGTGTTTTTTTTATCACTAATGAATTATTCCGTAAAAGCATTGACACCATTATTCCACGTTCTTGGGGAATATAACGGTCCATGTTTATTTTTAGTAATTTTACAGTTGTTCAGTACACAATTTTCAATATCAGAATGACAGGATAGGTATGTCATATAAAAAAAATATAAGTAATTTCTATGGTGCCACTACTATTGCGCCACCCAGTATTATGTTGTAATGCAAAACTTTAGGAGAACCCGATGTTTTTCGTTTCGAATTAATAAAGGACCAAAACGTATTACTATTTGATTTTACACCAGCCTCTACAGACCAAATATATTGCCTATACAAAAACCTATGGAAAAATTCATATATATATGTTAAGTACGATAAGGAACGTTTATTAAATAATTTAAGTGATATAAATTATTCTAAAATCATGCAACTACTACGAAGTGTTGATTCGATAATTGATACACTAAAATATGTATTAACAAATATTGTACAAAGCTTAAGAAAACAAAAGCAAATAAGAGTGGACCTGAATAATCCATGGTTTAATAAATAATTACAAACGTTAAAATATGAGAAGATAGATGCATATGAAGGAGCAAAAATAACAAACTCTGGAATACAGTGGTTCCAATGCATAAGTAAGCGCATAAATATAATTATGCAACAAAGGAAGCTAAAAAAAACTGTATAAAAGGTAAAATTATAGATGCGTAAGGAGACCAAAAAGGTGTGTGGAAAATTTTGAAAGAAATTATATATTATAAAGAACAAAATGATATTAGGGAATATATAAAGATGAAGTCATTAAAGAACCTGAAGTAATATGTGAAAAATTAAATATCTTTTTCGTGGAAAGTATTACTGAATTTCAAAACAAAATAAATAACACACCGTTTGAGTTCAAACTTCAAAGACAATGAATACCACACCCAATTCAAATTTAAACTACTAGATAGAGATAGTATATTAAATGTGCTGTACAAACTTAAAAAAATACGATTCGTAGTTAATAAATGTCCAAATGTTGAAAGCTTCTGAGCAATATTTATGTAATATCATAGAAAAAATCGTGAACCAGTCGCTCACTGAGGGAATTTTTTCAAGTAACTTGAAGGAATCCTTGAATCTGAAAATATACGCCCAATAAACAGTATGCCGATTATTGTGAAATGTATAGAGAAAGTAGTGCAAATGCAACTAGAAGCATATTTGGAGGAAAATAAAATAACTGACGAAATATATGCGAAATGTAGGAACAGGGGGGAAGGGGAGCCAGCTGTATGAAAATGGGTTCTTAGGCGGAAAAATGTCTCGATGAAGTTTTTTAATTTACTCAGTGAGACCTTTCATTTGATATGCGATATGCCAAATTGAAAGGACCCCCTCCGGGGGTACCTACCCCGCACCCTTAAAATACCCCTTGTAAAAAAAATCTTCAACGAATTGTAGCTGGCACGAAGTTGAGATGAACAGTGGAATCGATTTTCCAATCAGACTTAACCCTACACCTAATTTAGGAAAAAGAGTAACGTACTAAAAAAAGTGGGTATGGAAATCGAAGGAGAAGTGAAAACAAAGAATTATCCCGGCCTAAGAAAATGTTTACAAAGTATACTGCGTCCCTGCAGAGGGGTAAACTGTCATTCTAGTACGTTTTCGGAAAATCAAGTACAAATTCTAATATGTTTTTATATGAATTTTGAGTACCCACTCTGCTATAGTCCGAGGTGACATGGCTGAGTATAAGTATAAAACTAAATACCCCCACCGTTTCCCCGCCCCTCCAAAAAAATAAAAAAACGTAGTACCCTACTTATCTTTCTAGGCGATTATCTAAGAACCGCTTTGAAATCAAGTAAATCAGATGAGTGTCTTCGGAGATTACCCCTGCAAACTTGCTTGTACATGTATAGGCTGAAAAATTGAGAATTGGGCTCCCTCCATTCCGCCCACTCACCTGCCAGCGACCCCACCCTAACCACCTCTCAGCGATCACTTGTAGCCCCCGATGGTGGCTTTCATTTAAGTCCTTAATGAGCCCTGTGCGCGTTTTCGATAAGGAGTTATAAGCAAAAGAAATTGAAACTTTGCCCTCCTGCCCCGCCAGATGCGAGCCCATGTCCTATAAACCAACACCATTAAACGATGTGCGACATCGAGACGAATACACTCACAAAAAATGGTAAATATATATATAAATTTAAATAAAAAAACAATGTTTCTTTTAGATGTCGTCGCTGCGGCGAACACGGAGTAATAGCTTATCTTACTATGTCGCCGGCTCGTAGCGGCGACAACGGTGCTGTATGTTTACCTTACGTTGTCGCCGCAGCGTCGACAACGGAGTGCAAAGGGTTAATAAGCATCAATCAGGGTTTAGAAAGCAACACTCGTGTGAAACGCAATTAAATTACATAGTTATGAAATGGAAAACGTTGATAGATCATAGTAATACAATAGTGGCTGTTTTCTTGATTTAAATCGTGCGTTTGAAATAATCAGCAGGGAAATACTCATAAAAAACTAAGAGGAACCGAAAACGATTGGTTCAAGTCGTATTTATCTGACCGCACTTAGATAACAAAATTAAATAAGATTAAATCAGACCCGCTTAGCGTTAACATAGGAGTGTCACAAGGTACAATTTTATCTACCTCTGTTAAACTATATACATAAATGATTTGCCAAATACTCTCAAAAATGGAAAGATAGTATTACTCGCAGCCGGGGAAAGACATTCAAAGACATGTCAAAGAATTATGCAAGAGGAAATGTATGATGCTAAATAATATTAACAGGATAAGACTAAAATTAAATGACGAAGATATTACCGAGGTAGATATCAAGTATCTAAGAGTAATGGTTGACAACAAATTGAAATTCTCTTCCCGCATCGACTTAATTTGCGCGAAAATAGCAAAAAAAAATTGGTTACATTAAGTATAATAGCGTTATGGTGTAATCATTTTCTTAATTTTATTTAGCCTATTAAGCAACGATGAAAGTGCACATATAAATTGTAAATTTTTTTGAAATTTTATATATTTTTATCTTATCCCACACGACACTTGAGCTCACAATTTTTAGAATCTGTTTTCTTACAGTTTTATTGATTAATTTGATTTAGAATCGTAAAAGTAAAAAGTTCTCTAAAATTGTATTATATTCCATCTATGACCCATTGTAAAAATTGTGAGTTCGAGTCACGTATGGGACAAATTAAAAATAAATAAATAATGATTTTCTAAGAATTTGTAATTTCAACAGAACATTTAAAATATCTAAGAATCAAAACTTAACTTGCACCTATACTAGTTACTTACTAGTTACGTTACTTAGAGAATATTAATATTATTTTATTAAATTACAAAATACTCCAAGTCAAATATCTTTTTTTTTGTACTTTGTTATTACATTTTAGGAAAGTAGAAATCTATAGAAATGGTAATATATGGGATAGGTGCGATGGAAGTAGAATTATGTTCGAGTTCAGAAAAAAACTGAGACTGCTTGTACTAATACACGTCCAAGGCTTGTTAATACATATGGTACATACCTAAGATTTTCCGTTTAATTTTTCTCTAAGGCGATTCGATACCTGAATGCTACATATTTGTGATTAAAGGTTTTTAAAGGTTTTTGCAAAGGATAGTCCTATATTGATTGTATGGATATGCAAGTGGTCCATGTTGAGATGAACCAATAAAATATCACGGTTATGGAACTTAGCGTAACCAAATTTCATAATGCAGGAAAGTATATTTTTGACACGTTAGAATCTAACTTATAATCCGATAGGCTATCAACGCAACCACACAGAGACGTCGTGTAGATATATTGCTCACCAAGGAAGCAACATCTAGTCAAATGATGAAATTAAGGACGAAATTTATATGCGACTAAACGAGGTGTTCAATTCCAGAGGACATGTCATTTTATTTAAAGGTGGCATGAACACTAAAAAAAAATTATTAGTTAAAACGACAAATCACGATTAGTTGATTGCAAATTAGTAATTCCTGTAATTTTATTTGGAAAAACAATTAAGTAATTAATAAAATTGTAAGTGCTAATTAGTTGCAATTTCTTATTGGAATTAGTTGATTTGTCCTTAAAATTCCTTCTTGAACAAATATAAGTTTAACCCGGTAAAAAATCCTAAAGAGTTATCTCTATTTTGTTTTCTTCCTCTTTGGTGTAATATAGGAGTGTTTTTGCTTCATATAATTCACACCCAGAATTTATTCCGAGTTTATAAGAGAGGAAATCAATTTGATCTGTTTCAAGCGTCTACAGCAGGCAGATAACCAAGCTGTAACGATGAGTGTAAGGTTTTCTGCTAACACGAAACGCTTCTTCTTCTTCTTCTTCTTCTTCTTGTTCTTCTTCCTTTTTCTTTTTTTTCAGCCCACTGCGGGCGTATATAGGTTCGAACCAATTTTGGATGGTGAAATACAACTGAAGGAGCTAGTAGTAGTACTAAAAAAGGCGAAAGATAATAAGGCTCCGGGTCCCGACCGTATTCCATATGAATTTTTCAAACAAGCCCCATTAGAATACTGAACCAAACTTATAAGAGCTTTTAATAATATATTTGATAGTCAAATTATCCCAGACAGCTTTACAAACTCGATTGTATTCCCCATTCATAGAAAAGGAGACCCAAACTTACCTGAAAATTATAGAGGACTTCTGACTAGCATTGCAAACAACCGACTTGGCTTATGGGAACAAATCAGGATGTTCTAAAAGAGTCACAAGCAGGATTCAGACCTGGCTATTCTACTACTGATAACATTTTTAACATCTTTAGCATAAATAAAATCAAATTAGCTAAGAAAGGAGGAAAAGTATACGCGTTTTTTGTAGACTTCAAAGCCGCTTTCGACACCATTAATAGAGGTGCGCTTTTCTATAAACTCTACCAGCTTGGAATATCGACTAAATTTATAAGATTTCTCCAAGGGCTATACCAAAATACTAGTGCACAAGTGGAATGGCGACGTTCTCTCAGAAAAGTTTTATACCAACACAGGTTTAAGGTAAGGGTGTTTGTTAAGTCCCATGTTGTTCGCATTATTCATTAATGATATTGACGACAGTATGGAAGGGGGAGTAAATATTGACAGCTTGGTTGTTAAAAGTTTGCTATACGCAGATGACTTAGTCCAAATGGCTGAAAGTCCGGCAGAATTACAGAGCATGATAAATAAGCTGGAAGGATACTGCCAAATGTGGAATCTGATACTCAATCTAGAGAAGTCCAAAATTATGATATTCCAGAGAGGGGGTGGCATGAGGGCAGCCTCAGAAAACTGGGTATATCAGGGGGTAGAAATTGAAGTGGTTAAAAAGCTCAAGTACTTGGGAGTAACCCTGACCCCAAAATTATCAATACGGGAACATCTAAGGGAACGTCTAGTTGCAGCAAAAGGAACACTCAACAGCACATGGAATAGTTTCATAAGCAACGAGCAGGTAAATCACTCCTCTAAATTTAGGATGTATTCAGCAGTTTCAACATCATTGATGTGTTATGGGGCACAATTTTGGGGATACACGGAATACGAAGAGGTTGAAAAATTATAACGGTTTTTTTTAAAAAAAACTGTTGTTTTTACCTAATAAAACTCCCAACTACGTGCTTACGTTAGAAACAGGTTTACCGAACCTGTATATATACACGTTAAAATGCCATTTTGCATACATGCTTAAAGTCCTGGGCTTTTACAAGGAAACTAGATTGCCGTATATATTAGCAAATAAAGCCATAGATAGCGAATTATATTGGTATGAGGAGTGGTTAGATCTCGCTGAAAAGCATGGAATACATCTCGATTCACGCCTGCAGAGCACAGAAACTCTGTTACCAGTTCTGTGTGGAATTTTGGATAGGGCTAGACAGACTGTAAGTCACGGACTTTATGACAAATTAGACAATAATTTGGGGGAACTGAGCTACTTCAAGGATAGTTTCTCTACTATGAAAATACGGCTAATGCTAATCTATAGGAGCGGTATGTTATCACTAAATGCCAGTCCGTGGCGCACAGATGGTAGCTCAATACGCTCACTTTGTAATTTAGAAGAGGATGGAGACTTACTGCTGTTTGTCCTATTCTGCAAGAATTTAGAATTCTAGCATTCGGTAAAACATATCTCACAGAAGTCGAGGTAATTACAATTCTGAACGGAAAAAATGTTGAAGGTCTTTTCCAATACGCCAAGCTAGCCTGGAAATATCGACAAATGCTCATAGAACAGTACAATAACTAGCAAAAATATTTATGTATGTATTTATCTACGACTCACTTATAGGGGTTAGAATTGTAATTCATTTTCTAGAATAATAATTCATTTTCTAACTAGATTTTACTCAGGCTTAGGGACTTGAATTAATATGGAATGAATCTTCAATGAATGTCAATATATGTACTTAGACTAAGCCAAATAGTTTTTTTTTCTTCTTTTTGTTGTTATTAATATATTACTTAGTTATACATTAGTCAGTATGAACTTTTTTTATATTGTTGCCAACTCGACAGACGACCTCGGGTCATTGTTGATGTTTATATTAATATTCAATTATGGGTATCTGGAATTTATTATTATTATTATTATTATTTGCAGCTATCTCCACAGGAGAAGAACGTTGCCAGGACATCCAAGTCTGTCCGTGAAGAGCCTGGGGCAACAGCCCCAATATCCACGGCTATTGCTGCAGCATCAGTAGTTGCAGCTGTAGTCAATCCACTGACGACGGCTTCATTCCTAGAAGAACGTCCTACGCTGAAGGAAGTTGTTGAAACGGCTTCGGCTTCAGCGCCAAAGCCAAGCGGTGTTGTGATGAGTCCACCGCTTTCTGCAGCGAAGGCAAATTCTTCGAATCAGCTGAAGCCACAGGCATCACCAACAAGACCAGCAGCAGCACCACGATCCCCAGCAGTAGAGTTAGGGATCTCTTATGCTCAACAGGTAAGTGGCAGTTTCAATAAGGGTTCAGCCTTAGAAATTTTAGGTAAGGGCATCACTCCTCGTCCAGCCCCATTGGACGCAGGTAAGCCTCGGCCTAAGACCGGTGCGGGTCTGCAGGCTTTTTTCGACGGGAGGTGGCAGGATGAGGGCTACGGTATGCAGCTCGAGCACATCAATAGATGTCCTCAGAGCGCATACCTGAAAGCGATCTTCCAGGTCATCTCTCGTGAGCAGCTATTTTCCATGGGGATAATAGCTGGGGGAATGGTTGAGGTGTACACCACGACCCTCGAGAGTGCTACCAAGCTTATGCTTAAGGGCATCGAGGTGGATGGTAGACACCTTGTGCCGTTCCCACTCAGGGAAAAGCCCACAAGAGTCATGTTTTCACGGGTCCCTATGCGAGCTTGCCATGAAGACCTCCTAAATTTCTTGGGAAGATTTGGGAAGGTTCATGGCAACGTTCGTGCTATTCCCTTAAAAATTGGGGACGAGGGTCTCGGTACCACCCGGGAGGCGTCCATCACCTTGAATAAGGGGTGTACGCTTCCAAAGGGCTTTTACCTGAGCTTAACCGGCTCGAGGGACTGGATAGACCTTGGCACCGAAGCGAAATGCCATGCTTGCCATTTGGTAGGGTATTTTATTGCTGACTGCCCCAGGAGAACCGGGAAGAAAGCTGAACCGAGGGTTCCCTCGAAGGAAGCCACTACTACAGTAGTGGATCTGGAGAAGGAATCTTCGGCCGGCACTCAACCTGCTATTTTGGAGCAGCCAGTGGCTAAAGTGCCTGAAGTTGTCCGAGAGGCAAAAATAGTTATGGCTGTAAACGGCGCCACGTCGGCACGTGAAATCATGGTTACTTCTGACGAGTAGTCGACTAGCCATGTAGTTAAAAAAAAGAGGACGAGAAGGAGGACGAAGGTGGACCGGGTGATGCTACCTCCTCCAGAGCCAGCAAAGCCAGTCGCTCCAAAACGGCCCCACTCGGAGGAGGACGATAGTGGTGCTCGCGGTTCGAACGTTGTTGTGAGACACACGGAAGTGTCTCTCGAGCAGCTTTCGGACTGGTTTTGATGAGAATGGTCTTTCGAGCCTCGGTGGCTACGAGTCATGTGATAGTATCATTTCGACTGGTAGCCAATTTGAGGTCTCGAAGGGGATGGAAACCCTTTCTAGGAAGAAGATCGCCGGAATTCTTACCCAGCTCCAGTACAAGAAGAATTCAGATAAAATCTGGAGTATTCTTGTAAGGGAGCTGGAGAGGCCAGAGTTGTTACTTCCTCAGCTTCTACTCCTACAACAGGAGTCCAAGAAGAGGAGGAAGTACAAAGATGTAGCGCGGTTAGAACGACTTCATAGGAAGGTGGAGGAGTTGATGCAGGAGCATCGCTTGGTCGACTCTCCTCGTCCGTAGGCGTCGTACCATCATCGTTTGAGCTTTGCATCTCTTTGAATGTGCAAGATAGCTTCTATCACCACCGGGGGTTTAAGTGCACATACAAGGTTACACAGCACTATCGAACATGTCAAAATGTTCGATATAGACATCGCGTTTCTACAGGAGACGAACTTTACACAAGACACATATACACAACTTGAGCGCTATGCTTATTTACACACTGACTATGCAATGTTTGCCACACCTGCGCCTCGCCGAGGCTCAGGGGTGGCAATCATTGTATCCAACAAATTTACACTATCGTCTCCTGTCTATACAGATATCTTCCCAGGCTTCGCTTCTTCCTTGGACTTTGTCATTCAAGACAAAAATATCAAGGTAGTAAACGTGTACCTTCCTCATGACCAGGACATTACAAGACAAGTTCTTGATAGTGTTCAGTCCTGTCTGGTGAATTTTAGCGGCGAAACTGTCCTCGGAGGTGATTTCAACTGCACTCTGAACCCCTCAATGGATCGGCACTCTAGAGTTGAGTTCAACTCTGTGGAAGTCTCGCAGGCTCCAGAATTGATAGACTTTACGTCTCACCTGGAATACTAGAACATTTCGTTGGTGTCACTCATGAAGTGTGTTCCGTTAGCGATCATCTTCTTGTAGTGGCGACCAGCACTCTAGTTGAAAGAAGAACTGCATACTGGATATTCAACAACTATTTGTTGAATTCCGAGCAGTTCATCAATGAGTTCACTGAATTCTGGCACGATTGGCAAGAGAGGAAAGTTAACTTTCCTTTTCTTAGTCAATGGTGGGATGTTGGAAAGCTCCAGATTCGGTCTTTTATCGAGACGAGTTTCAATCGAAGTGGCCATCAAGCTTCTAGCTTGTCGGCCGAGGTCTCTCGGGTGGCAGCTCTTCTCCCAACTCAGCCGGGGTTGATTCTTTATTTCAATGGAATAAAGGAACGCTTGGCGACACAGACTTACAAGCACAGCTTGGAGTTTGTGCTGCGCGGCCAATCGCGCTGGCTGAGAGAAGGCGATTCTCCAACTGAATACTTCTTTCAGGCGACTAGACGTCGTACTGCTTCTTGTGAGGTCGAATCGATAATTGATGAATCTGGACAAGTCCTCAACGGACAACAGCTATCAGAATATATTCAAGACTACTACAGTAGTCTCTACTCTGAATCGACCACTCATGAATTTCTTGAGAATATTCCCACCTTCTCTGAAGACAGTAAGGAGCTCCTGGATACAGTAATCACATTGGAGGATATGATTGCTGCGACAAAGGATCTAAGGCGACACACTTCACCTGGTTATGACGGCTTGACTCCAGAATTCTTCATACGTTTCAGGGATTTATTAATTCCTGACCTTTTGGAAGTCTTCAATTCGGCGGTTGAGACACATTCAGACTTTCCTTCTAGTTGGAGGAGATCTGTTATGCGCTTGATTCCAAAGAAGGGAGATTTGCAGAGGATGGGGAACTGGGGGCCAGTAACCCTATGCAATGTAGACTATAAAATCGCCTGTAAAGCATTAGGGGCGATACTCCGCTCAGTGATTGCTTCGGTAATACACCCGGAACAGTCCTATGGTGTACCTGGTCGTAGTATCTACGACAACATCGCGGTAGCCAAGCATTTGTTTGCCTAACATGAGCAGACAGGTACACAAATGGCCATGATTTCACTTGACCAGCAAAAGGCTTTTGATAGTGTCTCGCACGAGTATCTCTTGACTGCTCTCGAGGCATTTGGGTTTCCGCCCAGGTGGCTCGATATCGTCGGGAAACTGTATAGAGATTCAGCGATTTTGATTAAGCATCAAGGACAAGTTCTGGCTCCTATCTCGTTTCATCGAGGTATCAGACAGGGCTGTCCATTGTCAGGTATGCTTTATGATCTTTCGTTGGAGCCGCTACTGGTGAATCTTCGTCGAATGCTCGGACAGTATGCGGTTCATCTGCCGTATACCAATGTGAGGCCTCTTATGTTGGCGTATGCGGATGATCTGTCTATTTTCGTGACAGGAGATGAAGCTTTTCCGGTCGCTCGTGCTGTTTTCGAACAGTTCGAACGTATAGCGGGCGCTAAAATCAATCTTAGTAAGAGTCAAGGCTTGTGGTGTGGAAGGTGGAGAGATCGTACAGATACTCCACTGAACATCCAATGGACTAATACTTACCTGAAGTATTTAGGTGTGTATATCGGACGCGAGAGTAAATCAAATAATAGCCGCATCGCTCTTGAGAAACTCTCTAGAGCTGTAAACTCATGGCGTAGTCGACTGTTTCCATTATCCTTAATGGGTAGGTCAGTCGTGATAAACTATTTGATTACCTCGTCCACCGTTCATCTGCTAAAGTCTGAGACGTTTGATGAAGGCTTCGTAGGTCTTCTTCAAACAAAAGCGATAGACGCCTTTTGGTGCGGAAGATGATGGGTTGCTGAAAGCACGCTCTGTCTGCCAGTCAAGATAGGTGGATTAGGTCTCACTAACTTGGTTGTGAAATCAAGGTGTCTCCAAGTGCGTGCATTCCAAAGAGTGTTTTGCCAGAGAGACAGCTTGATCTCTCAACTGTGGGTGAATGTACTGGGAGGGATCGACATAGGGGAGTATTACTACCTACTCTCTGTTCGACCACCTTATCCTCGTGACTGGCCACAGGATCTAATCTCAACGATTCAGACCTGGGGCAGAATCAGGCCAGCATTTCACCTTCAGTGGAATGCTCTAAGGTACACGCAATTCGCGTCGATTCCAATCAGGTTTAATCCTGAATTAATAGATTCAGTGTTCAGTAATGCTTGGGGTTTTGAAGCTGACACGCATACACTGACGGTCCTCGGAGATATTATTGATATCGCTGGAAACTGTCGAATAAACACTAACACTGCACAACTACACGACCTGGCTGCTTCTGTGCAGGAGAGATTTCGCCAACTTGGGACCAGTGACCCTGGCACTAAGTTGGAAGATGCTATCGTTCTGAACCCCCACACACACCTTTCAGCACACTTACAACACGTGTGTTCCGTGACGTGCTTATGTCAATAAGACCTCCGGAGTATACAGGATACAACAGATGGCGAACACACCTCGGGGTGAATATGGGCGTGATGGGAGGGATAACTTGCAGAGTAGTCTACAGTTATCCTTCTAATTACAAAGATGCTGATGTAGCATTCGAATTGCTGCATCACAGTCTTGTGCATCCTAATCAGTTGTCACATATTGACCGCCGAGTTCAGAGGATTTGCATAGTTTGCGCTGGTGAAGGCACCCTGTTTCACAGGTTTTTCACTTGTCCGGCTTTGCAGGGTCTAATGGATCTCGTGCGCGGTATGTGTCAGTTGATCCACCCGAATTTCGGCATTACTAGGACATCGTTTCTATGGGGACCAAAGGTCTGTAGTCGAGTGAATAGTTTGATTAGCTTTGTGTTGACACTGGCCAAATCTACAATTCACCTGTACTACATGAGAGTCGAAGATGGGAATCAGAACACTGACCCACAACACCATGAACACGCACTTAAGCGCCACTTCGTTGATAGGTTGAAGAGACGTTTACGTCTCGAATATCTGGCAACGAACGCAGACACATTCAACTGCACATGGCAACCACTATCGTCGGTGCAGGATGGAGCTCTTGTCTTTCGCTGGTGAGAACAGGCCACAGCATTTGCAACACTAGTCCACGGGGCCTCTCCGCGCTTAGGAATCGTTGCAAGAGCTGTGGGAAGGACAAGCACTCTGTTAGACATGCTAAGCTGGAGGAATGATGAGGGCAGTTTGTAGAGGTCTACGATACTACAGGCTGCCCTCGCGGGACTCTACAACGGTATCGCGTAAATTTTTCGTTCGTTCGGTCATTTATTTTTAATTCGGTTTCGGTTTCGGTGCTAAATTTCAAAATTTTATGTTGAAAATTCGCTCGTTTAGGGACATTTTTATTAGTTTATTTTGAAAATTTGGAACTTCTTGGAACTGCCACTTACCCAATTGTCAAAATTGGGACTGGTTCTAAATTTTTGGTTAAACTTTAGATCTTTTTCAAAATTCTTGTGTCCGTTTTTAGTCTCTTTTGAGAATTTTGTCTTGTTTGTTTTCCTTTTTGTGCCTTTTGCCAATTAGTTTTAAGAAATTTTTAAAAGAGCCAATGAGCCACTCGATAAAGAGCATATACAAATAAAACAAAAAAAATTATTATACAGCTTCGATTCATTTCGAATGAATCTGATTTTTCAAATTTTTTAAATTTTTTTTAAAAAAAAAACTTTTTTTTCTATTTTTTTCAATTGTTTTCATTTTTTCATTTCTTTTGTTTGTTCGATTTTTTCATTTGTTTTTCAAGTCACTCAATTTCGGTATTTGGGACCTGTTGATGAGTCAAACCAAGACTTCAAACTTGTCACCAAATGGGTTGTGTGATGAAATAACAAATTAAAAACAATTTTTAGCTTTTGCTATATACCTTCTTGTTTTGAAAAATACTTCAGATGTAGCTTCCAATTCAATTAGTCACTTAACAAATGTTTGAAGATAAATTAACTAATCATATTTCAGAAGACATATTAGTAAAATCAACATATAAAATAATTATTTTTTTCGCAGGAACAACCAAACTATTTGTTTGTTTTTAAGAATATGATTTATTATATTAGCGAATTTATGCAATTAATAAGTTCAACAAATAAATTGATAGATATCTTTAATATGATGTAACCTCACAATTTTCTAAATTAACGAATTACATTAGTTGATATGAATAATATAAATTTCGCATAACTTTAAATTTTAAATCACTGCATCATTAACATTTATTTTTATACGCTAGATGAAATCTCATATGTCATGCTGAGTTTATCATTTCGTTGGTAACGCATATTGCTAATAAAAAAAATAAAGAAATCTTGAAACCCGTGGCGTTGTCATACAAATAACAATATTTTAAGTGTACTGGGAAAGCGTTTAGCGCCAATTTGCTCTTGTATTGAGAAATTAACTGCGAAATTAATTATAACCATTTTTACTGTCACTTCATCGGTCTAGAAACTTATGCGTAAAACCATTAATTTAAACCAATACATTTGTTGAATCGACAAATCTGAACTTTTTCTTTGACAAATCTTTTTTCAATATTAATTTCGCTTGGATATTTTAAAACTTAATTCGTAATTTCGACTTATACATTCGTGAAATCAACAAATCAGAAAATTTTGATTCATATAATTCACACTCAGAACTTATACTTACTGTATATATGGGGTTTGCTTAATATTTTCTTCAGTATCTACAGCAGTTAGAAACTCTCAGTCGTACTGATGAGTACATATACATAGAGTTTCTGGCCATACGGAACGCCTTTTTTCTTCTTTTTTAAAAATATTATTAGCCTACTGCGGGCAGATAAATCATATAAAAATAAAAATAATTAAATTCATAACATTTTATTATTATTATCAACTAAAAAATTAGTTGAACTACTAATGAATTCAAACTAATGTTTCAGTTGTTTTAAATAATCCTATATTCAAACATATATTAAACAATTGGTTAATTTTGGGAATTGAATTTGCTGAAAGAGCAATATTAATTAGTTGATTGTTCTAATAGTTGCTTCTAAAGACTGGAATAAACACCGACTGTTTTAGCTGATATTCCTATTTTTTCGTAACTCATTATGTAAAAATTAGTTAATTCAACAACAAAATTAGTTGAAAAGTCAAAAAATCCTCGGATACGCAATTCCGAAAGATTATCAAAGCAAACTAAACAAATAGTTGAATTCACAAATGTTATGACTAAACAAAACTAGCTAAATCAACTAATGCCAATAAGTTTTCTTAACGAATATGATTCGCAAGCCAAGCTGATATTGATATTATTTGTTGATGAAACAAATTCATTGGCGTAAAGCAAATAAATCTTTTTTTTTAGTGAATGCACAAATTAGCCCCAATAATATACCAGCCATAAGTATACGCTGTTGAGTAATAAGGCATGATCACATATACCAACAGTAAGGATACCTTCTTCATAGAACATTATGTAGTTCTCTTCAACTAAAATATACACAAAGAGGCCTAGATATGGCCAGCTGGACTAACTAGAGATATCAAATATTTAATGTAGTTAGTTCTCGATGAATAAACATTATTGAAAATGTCCGAAGTTCCAGAAGAGGATAAAAGGCGCAGTTACATATGTGCAAAAGAACCGAGAACAATAGAAATTAAACAAAATCTGGCAACACAAGGGGCTTGAAGAAAACCAACCAACCACACTCTACTTGTTATTGAAAGTCTCATTTCAATCAAACCCTCAGGACTTTCGGAATCTGTAAAATGTGAAATACTTGACTTTCTGGTGATGAAAGTAACTGGTTCCGATAAATTTTTAGTAGATATGCTCAAGAAAATGTCTCTTTATATTTTACCTCCATTTTTAACCTTGCATTAAAACTAGAACTCTTCCTAAAATTCTCAAGCAAGCTACAGTTGTATGTATAGATCGATTTTCTGAAGTCGGAATGTGACTAAACTCCTTGAAAAATGCATAAGGTGTATTATCTAACCAAATCATAGCACAAAATCAGTACGAGCTTAAAAGTAACTACCTACTGCTACTGCTCGCTACGATATGGCAATAAATGATGCTAAAAAGATCTGTGCGGTATTCTACAAATTTGAAATAAATCGTCAAGAGTGAATTAGTCCCGCGCATTCATGGTTCCATTCCATAACTTAATTAATTAATTATAATTAATTCTAATCCAAATATGTCTGTGATTACTAAAAACTGAATGAATTGTGCAAAATTATGCTGGTAAATTCGTGTTATCGATTATTGTATTTCTCGTTTAATTGCTCCATATTTCATATGCTTTAAACATTGCTGTATTGTCAAGTTCTAATAATATTCAAACAGGCAACAAGGACGCAAGAATGATATTAAAAGGGTTCCGTTTATTTCCTCCAAATTCTCATCAAGATATTTATGCAATATTGGAATAAGTGAATGGTGTCACTCTCATTAACTTACTATTAATAAGTTGTGGTGTGGCCACAAGGTACAGTTTTGAGGTCTATTTTACTCCTTGTATATATTAATAACATGTAGAAGTAGCTTTAGGTTATCATATTTTAACCTATGCTGTTGAGACGATGTTATTTTTCAAAAATATTAAGACCTAATCCGATACATTTACATACAAGATCTGGACTAATAATGCTATACAGGCTGATTTTTAATTTGTTATCTCAAATGAAACATGAGATAGATTGTGATAAGAACAAAAAATTGTGTGGCAGGGAGATTCAGTTAGAAGGTGATTAAGAAAATATAGTCAAAGTCATATATAGTTTGTCACAAAATACTTTTTTCTTTCATTTTAACGATCATTAAGGGTAATAAGATCTTACGTTCATCGACATATAGTATCTGTTACGTAGAGCAAAAATTATTTATAAAAATAATAAGCAACAAAGACCTAAATAGCTTCATTGGGAAATGCCAGACAAAAGTCGGAATATTCGATACTGAAAGTAATCCACTTTAACCCACTGAGAACGATTATTAAGATACATGTAGTCAATCAATTAAGCAGAGAAGAATTAAAACCAAACACCTCAAGCTTTTTAATAAGAAGTGCTAAATTAACGCAGTCAAAAGTTTTTACAAAATCTCTGTATATAACATGCACCTGAAACCCATCCTCAATAGCAACAGAGAAATAGAGAGCCAACAGAGAGAAGTAAGTAGTTCTCCCACTTTACAAACCCAAACTGAATGGAGGAAATACCTTCTTTAATATGAAAATTAATTTTATCTTTAACTAAGCGACACGGAGATCTGTCAGTTTATCTGCTCGTTCGTTAGATCTGACATCTCTGGAGAATGCTTTAAACCAATGATCCACGAATATTTCACAGTACTGCACCTAGTTTCAACCAACGTATTCAAAAATGAATTGAAGTTAATGGACATAACTTTGAATGCTATTTAGATATTAAAAATTTAAATTCCTTTTTTTTATTATTATAATACTAGGTAAAACACAGCAAAATATTGCTATGTGAAAAACTGCAACATCCATACAGCGACAGAAAAATTCAAGACCGGAAAAATTTATTTCGACATAAAATTGAAATTTTCTGGGACCAATCCAAAAATGTAGCAAATATGATGGATTTTCGAAATGTAGTACCAAAATAGCAAAACATTTTGATTTAATAAAATCCTAGCAAATTTGCTATGATTGTAGGCAAGTGGCAGCACTGTTCCCAAATTGGACCACAACAATGCGTGTTCGACGATAAAGGCAAGGTATTAAATTTCTTTCAAGACGTCGAAGGAAGGAATTCGTGGACGTGTGTATTTTTTTTTTTATTTTTTTTTTTTAAGTTAATAAGATTGTACACAGACAAAACTTGTTGATATTTTCAATGAATCACTAAAAAATTGTGTCTTTTCTGATAGCTGGAAACAGTCAGTTGTCGTACCAGTTGAAAAAGTAAAAGGAAATAAGACCTGTGAGCTATACATGCCGATAAACATGCTTGCAACACATGAAAAGGTGATCGAAAAAGTGGTACAATTACAACTCACAAAATACCTCGAAACTAATTCTATAATCACAGAATGTGGGTGTATTTGCGAAGCGCACAAGCAAAACCCTCGAGAATACTTCACAAGCCATGAAACAGACTCCCTCCCTCCCACATGCGAGGCTCAGCGTAGTCCTTACATTCTAAAATATTTGCAGTGTTCTTATGTAAAATTGACAAAAGTTTGATTTGAATAGCTCCTCCGCCCTAAACTACTATTCATACAGAAAAATGGCGTTGTGTTAATCTTAAGATTGCTTTCTTATCTTCCGAAACGTAATAAAATTTTCATACCTTTCCTAACAAAATTATTTTAAAAAATGTATCTTAACAAAATGACTACGATTCCTCAAACAAAAATTCTCAGCTGAGTAATCATTGTAAAGTCGCTGTGCCGTCATGGCATGCCGTGGGTTGATGATATCGAATGTAGCTGCCTACAGATTCGGACTATGGCTGCACATACACACATGCATTTGTTACTCAGCTGAGAGGTATTGAGCGTAAAATGGTAAGGTTACTTTGTAATCAAAACTATTTTAATATTTTGTTAAGTAAGGTATATAGGAAGTGTAGCCTTTGGAAAGGCAAGCAACCAAGCTGTAAATTACTAGAATGCTATTTTCCTGTATGAATAGTAGTTTAGGCTCTATAGCATATCTATAGTCAATGTTTTGCACTTTTCCATAAGCATCAATATAGAGCATTTTAGAGTACGGACTCCGAACGCACACATATAGATTTCTGTTTCATGGCTTGGGAAGTATTCTCGAGGGTTTTGGCACAAGCCATAAAAAAAAACTTCTCCTAGCGCACAAGCAGGAGTTTGCGAAGCGCACAATTGTTAAGGGATTACGCATTGTTTTGGAAACGCGCGGCTATGGTTAAGGTCAACGCATTGTTATTGCACGTATCTTTACCTGATCTATGTAAGTTAAATTAAGTTTTTTAAACCACTAATATCAATATGAAGAGTACGCTCCGCGCCAAGCGCAAAGAAACACACGAACAGGCAGGCAGGCAGACACACACACAGGCAGGCTGCCAGGGGCACACACACACACACACGCGTGTGTGTGTGTGTGTGTGTGTGTGTGCCCCTGGCAGCCTGCCTGTGTGCGTGTGTGTGCCTGCCTGCCTGACCGTGTGTTTCTTTGCGCTTGGCAAAAAACCCTACGTGGGTATATTACTTAGGGCAGGTAAAGATACGACCTAAAACAATGCGTAATCCCTTAACAATAGGTGTGCGCTTCGCAAACTATTTTTGACTAGATTAATTTTGGGTTGTGCGCTTCGCACATATACCCCAGAATGTCAATCCGGTTTCCGTCATGGACACTCTTATGAAACGGCAATAAATTTAATAATAACAAAGTGGAAGGAGGACCAAGATAAAAGGAGAATTACAATAGCTGTCTTTCTTAACCTAAAAAGAGCATTTGAGAAAGTGGATAGAAAAATTTTATTGCAAAAACTGGATAAGTATGGAATAAGAGGAAAGGAAAAGAAATGGTTTGAATCATATTTGAATAATAGAACACAATGCACAAAAATAAACGATACATTATCTACGGAAATAGTAGTGGACATCGGAGTTCCTCAGAGGACAATACTAGCAGCGACTTTATTCCTTATATATGTTAATGACATGGCAGTAGTTATAAAGAATTCAAAAGTGATGCAATTCGCAGATGACACTCTTATATATATTACTGGTGAATGTGAAAACGATTGTAAACGTAAAATACAAGAAGGCCTAAATATTATTGGTGAATGGTTGAATATGAATAGACTTAAACTTAATATAAATAAAACAAAGGCAATGATTATTAATTCTTCAAACATAAGTCCAATTTTTATAGAAAATAACCAAATTGAAATTGTAAATGAAATTAAATATCTTGGTGTCGTTATAGATAATAAGTTAAAATTTAAAAGTTATGTGGACTATTTATGCAAAAAGATTTCTAAAAAGATTTGATTCTTTAAACGCTTAAGAAATAAATTAAATACAATGACTGCGATAAAGATATATAATACAATCATTAAACCCCACTTTGAGTACTGTTCAACGGTTTTACTTGTGTGCACTAATGAAATGATGGCACGTTTACCACGTCTACAAAATACAGCTATGAGATCCATATTAAAATGTAATAGATATACACCTATTCAAGTTATGTTGAACATTTTATGCTGGATGAATGGAAAACAAAGAACAATAGTCAATGTATTACTCTTCGTCTACAAAATTAAAAATAACCTTTTGCCGCAATACATCTGTCGAACAGTGGCATATGTCGGAGAGGTGTAACCATATCCGTTAAGAAACGTTGGAGACTTTAGACTGAATTTATTGAGAACATCGAGAGCACAAAATATGATAATGTATCGAGGCCTACAGATGTTTAACCAATTACCAACGAGCTTAAAAAATGAAAGGAATATGATGATATATAAAAGAAATCTAATAAGTTATGTTAAGTGCAATTATGAGCAAATGTAAAAAATTTTGAGATAACGGATTGTAATATTTTATTAAGTAATATTTTAATTATTTTAAACCCTAATATTGTATAAAATAGTATTATATTATGCTAATAAATAAATATATATATATATAAGTCCACTAAGATACTACCTTTGTAACTTTATATAAGAAAATTACAAAATAAGAAGAGAAGCAAAAACAAAATTCAAGCAAAATAATAATATACATAAATAGAGAATACAAAGTGAAATTATTTATAACAGAAAAAATATATAAAATAAATATATATATTTTAAAATAAATAACTTTCATACATAAATTGTATTAAAAAGTGATAAATTATTTTTCTTTCTCTGTGATATACACAAGAAATGTTTTATTGCAAAATATGAAATGCTAGATTAAATCTTAAAAGTTTAGGTATCCATAACAATAATCACAATAATTGTCTAACTGCAACGCATCTATAAACTTTGAGCCTTTAATCTGAGTTCTAGCATTTCATATTTTGTAAAAAAAACCTTTTCTCCCGTATATCACAGAGAAAGAAGAAATGATTTCTTGTTTTTTTAGTGCAATTTTTTTTATTTAGTCATTCAGTATTTAGCTGAAAACTCGTATTAACTGTTCAAAAATTTAATCTACTTCCTTAAATCTAAACTTAATGCATATTAATATCTAATGCATATTAATCGTTCTCTCTTTGCGAACCTTGCGGTTTAATTGTTTTCCTCTGCGGTAAGTAGTAGTAGATTGTCGCACTTTAATGTAAGTACTTCCATGTAAAAAAATTTGACATTGAAAAAACTGGAAAAATTTATTTCACATCAAAACCCCATACAACGGTTAAACATAGAAAATTGAAATGTGTAAATCATTATGCTAAAGCTTTTGAAATATAAATCAGCCCCCCCCGCAGAAAAATCAGCTCCCATACCAACACCCCCCCCCCCCCCCCGCCAAAAAAAGGGGGAAAAGGTCTGTTATAAAATTTCGTACAGAAGAAAAGCAAAATGCTATTTAATAAGACTCAGTAAGAGCTTTATTATGATATCACATCACAGCCCAAATTGGACACCCCAAGGGTGGTAGTTACCACCCCCACCCATCGGAAAGCTCCCCATTCGCTCATTCTAAATCAAAAAACCCCATCTAAATCCATCCACATTTCCATCCATCGTCGCCGCCATCTTGCATGAAAGTGTAGTAAGATCGATGATAGAGTTTCGAATTTATATATGTATTAGAACGTCGGACAAGACCGACCTTATACATATTGATCCAGCCGCATTGTTCCCTCCACGAAATGTATGAGACCAGGACGGACTCCGCTTATCCAACTCCAGATCATTATAGCCGATGGATGTTTCACAGTTTTGACGATGCAGCCTTCTTTATACCGCTCTCCCGGTTTCCTCCTAACCTACTGAAACATTTCTGTGATGGTCACCATGCGGCATTCTTCACTGGAATATCAGCTAGAGATTTCAAAATTTTAGCTGTTTTTTGGGCAATTAATTAGAATTAAAAAAATTATGTAACGTACGCTTTTCCATTCATCAAGCGTAAGATGCCGATGAAGCTGCGCCCACATCAGCCGACTTTCCTTCATTCGTTCGGTTAATTTTAATTTACTTTCATACCACCAACGTCGCAATATTTTGAGTGATATATTCATATTTTGTTGGTTCAGTTCGTGTAAAATAGCACGTGCCCGTCACTTCTTTTTGTGGTTTTTCGAATTCCACGGCAATGATTGCGGTTACTCTGTAGCGCCTGATCTAAGAATTCCGGCGCACTATCTATCGTAGACGCAGACACATTTTCTCTTCTCGCAATTTGTCAATTTAAAAATGTGCAAGCTTTTAATAATGCAGTAATTGCGGCCCGTTTTTCACTCGTTATGTCTTTTATGAGTCCCATTTTCACACAAATAAAACAGTTTATTACTTATTGTAGTGTTCAAAATTATCACGGATACTCAAACTTAATTTTAGATTTTTAACTTGAAAGACAACATAATATGTTTATAAATTTAAAATATAAATCACTTTTGTTTTACTTCACACGAAATCACAATTAAAAACATCTTTACTTTTACCTAACTGAACATGAAATAAGAGGAAAATGTGACCTGTTAGTGCATTTTCATCCTTAACTCTTAAAGGTAGTTTTATACCTTTTCCACCTATTACAATTTCCAAGAAGGGCTCAAGGTTTATTGCTACTTCAAAGTTTTTATCCTAGACAGTAATTTTCTTGCGTTAAACAGTCATAGGAATAAATTACTGGCATTTTAAGGACGCGTCGAATTCGTTGACCACCTACTATACACCTACAGTGCTTCTCATCATAGAAAAATAAAAGTGGCGCTTGATTTGAAAGACTTAGATACCGATAAGCTTTAATTAAGCTTTAGAAGTAGCAAGGTTCAAATGGGGAGCGAAAAGAAGTTTGTCATCAAAAGTAACACCCAAATGTTTTATTTCTTTGACATGTGATAAAGAAAAGTTGTTAATTTTACATTGCAATAAGATTGTGTCATTTTTTCAGAGATAGTTATGCTCTTACAGTTTTCTATGTTAAGTTCTAAGTAATTTTTTTTACTCCAATTTTCAAGTTTTGTAATATCATCTTGCAGGCTCTCGCAATCATAGACGTCGTCAACATACAACTAAGTGTCCGAAATAATTTCAGTTGGTAAATCATTGAAGTAAATTAGAACAATAAACAGACCAAGTATTGTACCCTGGGTAATGCCAGATGTTTGTTCAAAAGAACTAGATTGAGAGCCGTTGAAAACAAACATAGTCTCTCTTTCCTTTAAGTATGACTGGGAAAAAGATCAGAGTCCAGTTATGTTCGTTTAACAGCTTTGTAGGACTGCAATTGCAAATTAATCGTGAAATACAATTACAGCTGATCTGTCGACTTCGAGTTGATTTTAAGTCGAAGTAAAATTTGTAATTAAATTAAAGCTTCAACTGCTTGAACAAACCAGAAGTCCGGACTTCTGCGATTGAACTGAAGTTGGCCGCAGCGAACACCAACGTTGCACTTTGAGCAAAATTTAATTTCAGTCGGAGTCGCAGTCGAAGTCGAAGTTGCAATTGTATCTTGCCACATGCTTTACCATTTTAGCAAATTCGTAGTCGACTGATCAGTTGTAATTGTAATTCAGGCCCGAATCACTTTCGTCTAAGAAAAGGGGTACTAGTATACTTCGAAGAAAAGCTCAAGGAGTTGAAACATTGTCGTCGAGATGATTCGGTGGGATTTTTACTAGTCTATTAGGTGAATGCGAAAAAGCTTTACTTATCTATTGTTATTACGAAAAGTAAACTGAAAGTGGAATTGTGCTTGGTTATTCATTATTAAAATTTCTCCACATTATTCAAATGTGTAATCACGTGTATTCATGATCTAGTTATAGATAAGGCTACCCAAACATTATGCCTTTTCGTACTTCAAAAAGCAATATGCAATTAATATGTGCTGGCTACTTCTGAAGCGTTTTAAATACAGTTTTCCACACTATTTTGCTTATTATTTAATTGGTTAAAAAGAAATGTTTTAGGCTATCATAAATATATTTTCATAATATAAAAATTTGTGAAGAAATCTTAAGATATAATCAACAATTACGAAAAAATAGTTAACTAAGAATTTCATCTTATTCAAGGTGAAGAAAAATTCTAAGGAATCTAGTGTATTATTCCCAAAATTTTATCACGAGCATCTGCAACTTTGTTGACAACATCAGCTCCTTTCAGAACACCATCGCGTACACGTTGCACTCCCTTTTCCTGCAAAATATGTTTTTAATAAAAAAATTTATCACTAAAGGAAACAAAACTTTAAGCTCTTCACTCACAATATCCTTTAGAAATCCCCATCCAGCCTCTCCTTGTCCAATCAATGCGAAGACAATCAAAGCAATGACAGAGAATACTTTTCCGAAGTTCATTATTGCAGAATTTAATAAGTCAACTTAGTTCTCAACTGCAAACAATTGAATCGAATGTGTCTTCTGGTCGAAAGTCTTTTCTTTTATATTTTTGAATTGAAGGTGAGATAACGCCGGTGGTGCGTACCGAGGAAATCACTGATATTAATTATCTGAGCAGCACTTGTGTGATTTTTATTTATCTTCATGATACCAACTTCCGGAAGATTCAATACAAAAGCCCCTAAAATACATACTCTTTACAACTGCTACAATTTATATAAAATAATTGCTTTAGAGAAGAATGGAAGGTCTAATAAAGTGATTCCAGTTCTTTTTCGTATCTTTTACAGTAGTTAACATATTTTGTATCCGGATAAATTTTTTGGCTATAGAACATGCATGCTAGGAATTTGAAATTTTTCAAGTAAATAGGTACACCTCAGGGGATACCTTATGATGCCGTAGCACAGCCTTGTCAGGGCAGAACGAACGCGTAGGGAATAGAGATTGATTAGCCAAGGGTTGAGCCAAGATGGGGACTGTGTGCATTATGCTTGAATGTTTGCGGTTCATAGTTGAGGGCGAAAACCGAGGATGGCAAACTGTTCCACATTCGTACTGTTCTGGTTGTGAATGATTTGTGGAATTTGACAGGATGACCGATTTTGACGTTTAGGGAGTGAGGGTTACAGCTCGGGTTTCAGCTCGTCTAGTTTGAATAGGAAGAATTCTACAAGTGATCAGACTAGATATTTCTCAGAGCAATAACCATAGAAGTAGCGAGATAGAATTCCGACATTAAGTCGGTGTTACAGGGAATCAATAGTTGCTATTGATATGTGATTGCTAATAAGTACGTCCAGCCCTTGCTCAAACATGGGAATTTTATTCCAATCTAGGCCTGATAAGAGACTTGTAAATTTGCGTCAATTCGGATGAAATAAAATAGAAGGTTGTACACTACACTGAGTATCTTCAATATTTATGCAACAAGCACAATACAGATTTGCAATCAGCATTTCGGTGGCTACGTTTGGTTTTTGGGTAAAATTCGCAATGTGATATCAGAGAGCAATCTGCTGTATCATCCGTTCAGAACTTTTGCTGCTGATTCTGACCTTAGTCAATGCAACTTGAAGTTAAATACTGCTTTGCCCCAATTTCCGGAATAACATGAATAGGCTGGCTGTGTACTACAAAGACTCTCCTACTTGTGAGCTTGGCCCTAATGCTTTCATCTAGGATCTTTACTATCTCCGCCTAACAGTCAGGTTTAGGATTACGGCATAACTGTGAGTGGGCATTACTCAAAGTGGTATCGGACATTGATGACGCTTCTGACAGGGATCAGATAACTGCAATTGTACTTCTCGATTTCTATAGATAGACTACTTCTTAAATTGCGGCAGTATTTCAATTTCTCGTCTACAGCTATCTTTCTCATCAATAATTTTCTGTTCTGCCGCAGCCAGTTAGTAAAGGCTCAGGCGGTATCATCTCTCCTAGCTCTCTACAACGGTATGCATCAGGGTTCTTATATAGGCTCTCTTCTCTTCTGTGTGTACATAAATGATCTACTCACGATTTTGCAAGATACTTCGGTACATCTTTACGCAGATAACGTACAAATTTACCTAGATAGACCATTGACTCAATCGAGGATGCCGTCGAATTGATTATTTGTGAATAGAAGGGATTATGACTTAAATGATCTACCAGCAGTAAGGGATTAACAGCATCATCATGCCGTATACTAGCTTGGTTAAAAATCTCGGCGTTGAGGTATAAATACCAAGTTTACTTACTGCGATTATATTTCTAATACATTTGGAAAGGTGTCTTGTTTCCCTGCGATTGTTAAGAATGCGTACGAATATGTTAAATGCATGCGGACTGAGCCATTCTATATAACTCATACAATCAAAAAGGGCACAAATTTTGGGTAAAATTGGTTTGTCTCCTTCATGCTCAAAATGTACGGTGAACTCTAACCAATTTTGGAAGCAGTACGGTTGTATTAAATGGGATCCATTGGAATTGACATAAAAATTCAAAGATATATATATTGCTTATATAAGAAATGTCTCTACAAGCTCAATAATGTTTGACATCAAAACTGCAACGAAACGAATTTTTCAGAAATTAAAAAAAAAAATTTCTTTTGTGTTAATTAAAACAAGTTTAACTTCCTAAACAACTTCTGTTTAATGCAATACTATTTTACAACATTTTTAGTGTTTCTAATCAACAAATAATAGTAAATTATGAATCGGTCCACAAATGTACGAAATAAAGGGTTTTCACAGCCTGGTTCAAAATTTGTGCCAATTTTGAAGCAAGAACGCTCAGTAAATTCTTAGTATAATGCTCAGGTTTTCTTATATTTCACCCCATGTCGAATTCCTTCCTCATGAATATGTAGAAGGCTGAAATTTTTGTGCAACCTGATCTGATCTATGCCAAAGACCCAGCTTACCTCCGCGATCGTGTTCAATTCCTTAGCTCTACTCCACTACGTAATCGTCTGTTGCGTATCCTTACTAAAATTGGTGAGCGATATTATTTTATATAGGTCATTCGTTAATGGAATTGCTTACCTAATAGCCTTGAACAGACTGGTTCCATTGAGACATTTGGCCGGTTTTATGCTTCGACCCGCATGCAATATTTGATACTGTGCGGTGCACTGCATTGCGATTACACCTCAAGGATCTCTCGACCATATTCTTCGTATATTGTAGCGATGCTCTATTATTGTTAATATTAGTTTTTTTCGTTTTCCTAAATCTATTTTTATATTTGTGCTTCTTCACTAATATTTCCTTCTGCTTTTTGCCTTTCGCCCTCTTCGTTTCCCGATTTTTCCTGCGTATATTATTGTTATGATTCTTTCCACCTACATATTTTATACATTGTTAATATTTCGAATTTTTCCTACATTTTCTTTTATACTGAATTTTCAAAATCTCCCTGCACTGTATTTTTGTTGTATTTTCTGGATTCTTTATTTTTTTTCTTGTTTCTTTTAAAGGCAGGGGGACGGGAGACACCAAGCACGGAAGTCAGAGCAGCCCATTGTGCTGCCCTGCTAGAAGCTCTATCACCAAAACCTTCCTGTCCTCTTAATAAAGCTCATCACTCCTATACGGTTAGGAGGGCATAGCCTAGAGTAACCAGCCTGCTCCGGACGAAGGCCGGACAAGCACAAGAAAAGTGTTCGGTTGTCTCAGGCTCTCCTTCCAGGCAGAACAGACACTCAGAGCTGTCAATAACACCCATCCTTGTTACTGTGGCCAGTGATGATACCAGTGACAGTTCTATATTGTTTCCTTCCGAGCCCCATGAGAAAATCAGAGATATTCCTATTGGGCCCATCAAGAAACAGTTTTGTACACCTGCAAGTACCTACTCAGGTTCTCCCATTTCTGCTGATGCTTCCTATGAAAATTCGCTTTGATGAGAGACCCGATATTCGAGGTAGCAATGCCTACGGCAGGTTCCCGTCAGAGGAATGGAGATTTAAAGCCAGCCTCAGCTAAAAGGCACCCCTTTCATTCCCCATGATCCCCATGTGACCAGGAATCCACTGAAGGGACACTTTGTTGTGGATACAGAACTTATCTACAGACCACCTGCAGTCCCCCAGTAACTTAGATGTTATCCGAGGGCCATTCAGAACCATCAAGGCTGCTTGATCTCCATATCAAGGGCTATCTTCGATGCCATTGCTCTGGAACCATCGCATCACATATGCTGGCCAGAGAGTTTGAATTACCTTCGCCTGACTGATCGAATGACGGAGGTCACTATATTCCGCACAGTTCCGTAGCGACTAAGGTCAAAATCAGCAGCAAAAGTTCTGAACGGATGCTTCAGCAGATTTCTCTCTGATATCACATTGCGAATATTACCCAAAAACCAAAGGCAGCCACCGAAATGCCGATTGCAAATCTGTATTGGGACGTGCTTGTTGCATAAATATTGAAGATACTCAGTGAAGCATACAACCTTCTATTTTATTCCATTCGACTTGGCGCAAATTTACAAGTCTCTTATCAGGCCTAGATTAGAATATAATTCTCATGTTTGACGTACTTATTAGCGCTGACATATCAATAGTAACTATTGATTCCCTAGAGCACCGACTTAATGTCGGAATTCTATCTCGTTACTTCTATAGTTGCTCTGAGAAATCTCTAGTCTGATCACTTGGAGAATTCTTCTGATGCGCAGCAGACGAGCTGTAATCTAAGCTGTAACCCGAGCTGTAATCCTCACACCCTAGAAGTCAAAATCGGTCATGCTGTGAAATTCCACGAATCATTCACAACCAGAACAGTACGAATGTGGAACAGTTTGCCATCCTCGGCACCACAGTCCCCATCTTGGCTCAACCCTTGGCTAATCAATCTCTATTCCCTACGCGTTCGTTCTGCCCTGACAAGGCTGTGCTACGGCATCATAAGGTATCCCCTGAGGTGTACCTATTTACTTGAAAAATTTCAAATTCCTAGCATGCATGTTCTATAGCCAAAAAATTTATCCGGATACAAAATATGTTAACTACTGTAAAAGATACGAAAAAGAACTGGAATCACTTTATTAGACCTTCCATTCTTCTCTAAAGCAATTATTTTATATAAATTGTAGCAGTTGTAAAGAGTATGTATTTTAGTGGCTTTTGTATTGAATCTTCCGGAAGTTGGTATCATGAAGATAAATAAAAATCACACAAGTGCTGCTCAGATAATTAATATCAGTGATTTCCTCGGTACGCACCACCGGCGTTATCTCACCTTCAATTCAAAAATATAAAAGAAAAGACTTTCGACCAGAAGACACATTCGATTCAATTGTTTGCAGTTGAGAACTAAGTTGACTTATTAAATTCTGCAATAATGAACTTCGGAAAAGTATTCTCTGTCATTGCTTTGATTGTCTTCGCATTGATTGGACAAGGAGAGGCTGGATGGGGATTTCTAAAGGATATTGTGAGTGAAGAGCTTAAAGTTTTGTTTCCTTTAGTGATAAATTTTTTTATTAAAAACATATTTTGCAGGAAAAGGGAGTGCAACGTGTACGCGATGGTGTTCTGAAAGGAGCTGATGTTGTCAACAAAGTTGCAGATGCTCGTGATAAAATTTTGGGAATAATACACTAGATTCCTTAGAATTTTTCTTCACCTTGAATAAGATGAAATTCTTAGTTAACTATTTTTTCGTAATTGTTGATTATATCTTAAGATTTCTTCACAAATTTTTATATTATGAAAATATATTTATGATAGCCTAAAACATTTCTTTTTAACCAATTAAATAATAAGCAAAATAGTGTGGAAACTGTATTTAAAACGCTTCAGAAGTAGCCAGCACATATTAATTGCATATTGCTTTTTGAAGTACGAAAAGGCATAATGTTTGGGTAGCCTTATCTATAACTAGATCATGAATACACGTGATTACACATTTGAATAATGTGGAGAAATTTTAATAATGAATAACCAAGCACAATTCCACTTTCAGTTTACTTTTCGTAATAACAATAGATAAGTAAAGCTTTTTCGCATTCACCTAATAGACTAGTAAAAATCCCACCGAATCATCTCGACGACAATGTTTCGACTCCTTGAGCTTTTCTTCGAAGTATACTAGTACCCCTTTTCTTAGACGAAAGTGATTCGGGCCTGAATTACAATTACAACTGATCAGTCGACTACGAATTTGCTAAAATGGTAAAGCATGTGGCAAGATACAATTGCAACTTCGACTTCGACTGCGACTCCGACTGAAATTAAATTTTGCTCAAAGTGCAACGTTGGTGTTCGCTGCGGCCAACTTCAGTTCAATCGCAGAAGTCCGGACTTCTGGTTTGTTCAAGCAGTTGAAGCTTTAATTTAATTACAAATTTTACTTCGACTTAAAATCAACTCGAAGTCGACAGATCAGCTGTAATTGTATTTCACGATTAATTTGCAATTGCAGTCCTACAAAGCTGTTAAACGAACATAACTGGACTCTGATCTTTTTCCCAGTCATACTTAAAGGAAAGAGAGACTATGTTTGTTTTCAACGGCTCTCAATCTAGTTCTTTTGAACAAACATCTGGCATTACCCAGGGTACAATACTTGGTCTGTTTATTGTTCTAATTTACTTCAATGATTTACCAACTGAAATTATTTCGGACACTTAGTTGTATGTTGACGACGTCTATGATTGCGAGAGCCTGCAAGATGATATTACAAAACTTGAAAATTGGAGTAAAAAAAATTACTTAGAACTTAACATAGAAAACTGTAAGAGCATAACTATCTCTGAAAAAATGACACAATCTTATTGCAATGTAAAATTAACAACTTTTCTTTATCACATGTCAAAGAAATAAAACATTTGGGTGTTACTTTTGATGACAAACTTCTTTTCGCTCCCCATTTGAACCTTGCTACTTCTAAAGCTTAATTAATGCTTATCGGTATCTAAGTCTTTCAAATCAAGCGCCACTTTTATTTTTCTATGATGAGAAGCACTGTAGGTGTATAGTAGGTGGTCAACGAATTCGACGCGTCCTTAAAATGCCAGTAATTTATTCCTATGACTGTTTAACGCAAGAAAATTACTGTCTAGGATAAAAACTTTGAAGTAGCAATAAACCTTGAGCCCTTCTTGGAAATTGTAATAGGTGGAAAAGGTATAAAACTACCTTTAAGAGTTAAGGATGAAAATGCACTAACAGGTCACATTTTCCTCTTATTTCATGTTCAGTTAGGTAAAAGTAAAGATGTTTTTAATTGTGATTTCGTGTGAAGTAAAACAAAAGTGATTTATATTTTAAATTTATAAACATATTATGTTGTCTTTCAAGTTAAAAATCTAAAATTAAGTTTGAGTATCCGTGATAATTTTGAACACTACAATAAGTAATAAACTGTTTTATTTGTGTGAAAATGGGACTCATAAAAGACATAACGAGTGAAAAACGGGCCGCAATTAATGCATTATTAAAAGCTTGCACATTTTTAAATTGACAAATCGCGAGAAGAGAAAATGTGTCTGCGTCTACGATAGATAGTGACGCCGGAATTCTTAGATCAGGCGCTACAGAGTAACCGCAATCATTGCCGTGGAATTCGAAAAACCACAAAAAGAAGTGACGGGCACGTGCTATTTTACACGAACTGAACCAACAAAATATGAATATATCACTCAAAATATTGCGACGTTGGTGGTATGAAAGTAAATTAAAATTAACCGAACGAATGAAGGAAAGTCGGCTGATGTGGGCGCAGCTTCATCGGCATCTTACGCTTGATGAATGGAAAAGCGTACGTTACATAATTTTTTTAATTCTAATTAATTGCCCAAAAAACAGCTAAAATTTTGAAATCTCTAGCTGATATTCAGTGAAGAATGCCGCATGGTGACCATCACAGAAATGTTTCAGTAGGTTAGGAGGAAACCGGGAGAGCGGTATAAAGAAGGCTGCATCGTCAAAACTGTGAAACATCCATCGGCTATAATGATCTGGAGTTGGATAAGCGGAGTCCGTCCTGGTCTCATACATTTCGTGGAGGGAACAATGCGGCAGGATCAATATGTATAAGGTCGTCTTGTCCGACGTTCTAATACCATATATAAATTCGAAACTCTATCATCGATCTTACTACACTTTCATGCAAGATGGCGCGACGATGGATGGAAATGTGGATGGATTTAGATGGGGTTTTTTGATTTAGAATGAGCGAATGGGGAGCTTTCCGATGGGGTGGGGGTGGTAACTACCACCCTTGGGGTTGTCCAATTTGGGCTGTGTGTGATATCATAATAAAGCTCTTACTGAGTCTTATTAAATAGCATTTTGCTTTTCTTCTGTACGAAATTTTATAACAGACCTTTCTCACCCGATTATTGGCGGGGGGCGGGGGGGGGGGGGGGGGGGGTTGGTATGGGAGCTGATTTTCTGCGGGGGGGGGGCTGATTTATATTTCAAAAGCTTTAGCATAATGATTTACACATTTCAATTTTCTATGTTTAACCGTTGTATGGGTTTTGATGTGAAATAAATTTTTCCAGTTTTTTCATGTCAATTTTTTTTACATCGAAGTACTTACATTAAAGTGCGACAATCTTCTAAACTACATACCGCAGAAGAAAAACAATTAAACCGCAACGTTCGCAAGAGAACGTAGATGCGATTTAATATGCATATGTTGGATAGATTATGTACCGTTATACGAGTTTTCAGCGAAAATATAATGACTAAAAAGTAGAAAATAAAAAACATTATTACAAATTTTAAAATAAATAACTGTCACACATAAATTGCTAAATTGCACTAAAAAGTAAAAAATAATTTTTTCTTTCTCTGTGATATACAGAAGAAAAGTTTTGTTATAAAATATGAAATGCTAGAGCTCAGATTAAAGCTTCAAAGTTTTTGCATGAGTTGCAGTTAGACAATTGTGATTATTGTTAAGGATGCCTAAACTTTATGATTTAATCTGAATTCTTGCATTTCATATTTTGCTCAGAATTTTGATAATAATTTTTGTTCTGCAGTGCCTTAGCTTGTTTTATGTATTTTTTACGCTGGCAGCTTTTATGAAATAGGTAGTATCTATCTATAGGCTAGGTACTTACGTTACTAATTCTGTTGTGATTCCATTATCTTTCGTTTCAGAATTTGATTTTTCATGAACGCTATCTTAATAATTTTTTTTTAAATAAAATATACCAAATTCAACGGCAGAAATAAACGAGATGTTCACACATAAATAATTAAAATATTGAAATAATATACATAAATTTAAAAGTAATAAAAAGAGATTAATTAAACAGCTCCTAGGAAAACTGACGAACCTCAATATGTACGGGGGATGACGGTGTACTAGCCACTTTTTGCAAAAGATGCTCTATTATCAAAGTCCATCCAAATATCCTCCTCCATATTCTCAACAGAGTTTCTTGTGGTAGACGAGGTGCTCGTTGAAGACTTCTCTGGTATTTCATTTAATGAATTGTCAAGAGGTCCAATCCGAATTCGCAGTGCATCTTCAATAATGCCTTCCTTGACTTTATTTAAGAAGACAGTAGTGTCATTCATCATATTAAATCCAATTTTTTTGAAGCGGGGATCCAAAAACGTTGCCCGGGAGAATGTAGTTAGTTAGAAGTTGGTGAATGTCGCATTTTACTTAATATACTACCAAGCCCTCGTGCAAGTAAAATAAATTTCGATATAGTAACAACTTTTTCATCACTTATCTCATTTGTAACTTGCTCAAATAGCTGTAAAACTTTTAGCAGTTCCTTTAATGTTTTCCATTCCAACAAAGATAACTTTTGGACACATATTCGCTGAAACATATATCATTATATATAATATCATTTCTAATTTTAAGGGCTGACCATCAGTGTTCATTTGGTGTTGCAATGCCTTTAGTTTTGCGGAAGCTACAGTAATTTTCGTCTTAAGAATTTTCGGATAAAAATTTCCGCTCTTTTTTTGTAATTTAGAACGTTGTCTTAACTTTTGCCAAGTCAATATCCTTCATGTTTCATTGTACCTTTCTTTCAGTATTTGCTGCTCTTTTACTCAAAAGGGAAATAAAAGCAGAAATGTAAAAATGCAAGGAAGTCGTTATTCGGTGAAATCAAGGAGAGAATCACAGCATGGAAACAAAGTAACGAAATAAGAAAGTACCGATTTCTTTGATGAGTACCGATTCCTTACTTCGGTATTTATCTAATACTCGTTAGTCAAGTAACGAATCAGTACTTTTTGCCCATATCTAATAGGCAAGGTATTAAATTTCTTTCAAGACGTCGAAGGAAGGAATTCGTTATTTGTTATTTATTTATTTTTTAAGTTAAGAAGATTGTACACAGACAAAAGTCCACTAAGGTACTATCTTAAAAGTCAGTTTTATGAGAAAATTACAAAATAAAAAGAGCAAAAACAAAATAATATGTAAAATGAGAATTAAAAGTGAAATTATACATAACAGAAACATTAAAAAATATTTAAAAGAACTAACTTTTAAAATAAATAAATTTCATACATAAATTGTACTAAAAAGTAAAAAATCATATTTCTTTCTCTGTGATATACACAAGAAAAGTTATATTGCAAAATATGAAATGCTAGAACTCAGATTAAATCTTAAAAGTTTAGGCATCCATAACAATAATCACAATAATTGTCTAACTGCAACTCATGCCAAAACTTTGAGCCTTTAATCTGAGTTCTAGTATTTCATATTTTGTAACAAAACTTTTCTTCTGTATATCACATTTATATATCGCATTTGACAATATCTCCAACAATATTGATCATTTGCTTTCTCTCTCCCCCTCTTCCGAAATCGTCCTGGCAGGCGATTTTAATATCCATAACATACCGTGGCTCAGACATTCTTCTACCACAAGTCCTGCTAGCCGATTCGTTGAATTATTTTGTGAATCTTTCAATTTGCATCAGCTAGTGGATGCACCGACGAGAATCCCTGATGCAGCTGGAGATAAGGCCAATTTACTAGATTTGTTTCTGTCATCGCACCCTGACAAATATTCTATCTCAGTCGGCTCCCCTCTTAGTAATTCAGACCACTGTCTAATCACGGCTCAATTTATCACCTCAACTCTGCCTCGCCGTACTTCTCCACCTACAAGTAGGCTTCTCTGGCACTATAAGAACGCTGATTGGAAAGTCTCGATCAGTATCTTAGAGATATAGATTGGTCGGTCTGTTTTGCTTCGAGGGATGCTGATGAATGCACATTAGAACTTAGTAACTTACTAAGTCTAGGCATGCGTGAATATATTCCGTATTCTTACAGCAGATCTCAACAACAGCAAAATCGGTCTTGGTTTAACGATAAGTGCAACCAAGCTATAAAAGCGAAAGAGTCTGTTTTTCGCGCCTATCAAGTGTATCCTTGTCCAGAACTGAAAGAAATCTACAAGACTGCACGGAACACCTGCAAGTCCATTATCCAGAGAGAAAAATTTCTTTTTAACCAGAATGTTAGACAAAGAATCTTGGCAAGCCGCAAAGGTAGTAAAGGTTTCTGGTCCTTGGTCAAAACCATCAGGAACAACTTCAGCAGTTCCTCTATACCTTCACTACTTAATAATGGTGAAGTGGTTGTTGACTCTCAGGATAAAGCTAATATTTTGGCTGCTAGATTCGCATCAAATTCTTTTCTTCCACCCACTTCACAGGCACCTGTCGTGCATCCCCCGTGCGGATGTGTACAAGAGCCAATACACATCCGTACGAGAGATGTGTTCAAGGTCCTTAATGGTATCAACGTCTCTAAAGCCGCAGGACCTGATGGTTTCTCGCCCCTATTAATTAAAAGCTGTGCCTCATCCTTGGCTAAACCTCTGCGCAAACTATTCTACCTGTCCTATTCTACAGGAAAATTTCCAACTGCTTGGAAACTAGCTCACGTTCAGCCTATTCCCAAGAAAGGAGAGGGTAGCGATCCCTCAAATTATCGACCAATTGCAATCACTTCGATTCTTTCAAAGGTTTTTGAATCTATCATTAACTCCAAATTAATGAAGTATCTGGAAACCAATCAGCTCATCAACGATCGCCAATACGGCTTCCGGCACGGTCGTTCATCTGGAGACTTGCTGACTTTTCTTACGGAACGTTGGAATCGTAGTCTTCACAATATTGGTGAGTCCAAAATCGTTGCTCTAGATATTTCAAAGGCCTTTGATAGAGTCTGGCATCCAGCCCTTTTAACCAAACTCAAAGCACTTGGTCTTTCCCCTCCTCTTCTATTATGGATTGAAAGTTTTTTATCTAGTCGCCAAATACGTATTGTATTAGATGACGTTATATCTGAACCTCATCCTATTAATGCCGGTGTCCCCCAGGGCTCTGTTATTTCTCCGACTCTATTTCTAATCTTCATTAATGATCTGCTTTCCCTTACTTTTAATCCTATCCATAGCTTTGCTGATGACAGTACCCTTGATTTCGCATACTCCTTTGACACCCTGGCGGATTCCAGAGGGAACGCCACATGTGTTAAACGAGACTGCATGATTAGATCATTGAATAACGATCTTGACAATATTCTCGCTTGGGGCAAAGTGAATCGCGTTGAATTCAATGCATCTAAGACCCAAAGCTGTCTCATCTCATTAAAATAAGACCATCACTTAACCACTCCCGTTTCGTTTGACGGAGCATTAATTTCTGATTCACAGTCACTAAGAATTCTTGGCATTAATATTTCCAGTAAGTTAAGCTGGACAGATCACATCTTCTCGGTTGCCAAAGAAGCATCAAAATGTCTTGGTTTTTTGAAAAGGTGTAAGAAATATTTCAGCCCATCAAATATAGCGCTCCTCTACAAGTCCTACATCAGACCTAGAATGGTATACAATTCCCATATCTGGGCCGGGGCTGTTCGCACAGCCTTAGCTTCATTGGATATTGTCCAAAAGAGAGCCTGCAAGCTCATTGGCGATGTGGCAATTACTCGTCATATCGACTCGCTCGAGCACCGTCGCAATGTTGGATGCCTTTCGCTCCTTTATCGCTATATGCATGGTCAATGTTCTGATGAAATATCTAGTCTGATCCCTTGTAGAATAGTTCCTGCATGCAATACTCGCGCTGCATCCCGCGCTCATCCTTTTACCCTTCAAATTACCTTCGGCCGTACACTAAAATTCCGTGATGCTTTCTTATCCCGAACTGTGCGAATGTGGAACAGTCTACCATCTTCTGTCTTTCCTCCGGCATACAACCTGCGAAAGTTTAAGGGCGACATACATCGGCCCCTCCGCCGCTCTCCTCATATCCCTTAATCCTTTCCCTATCTCCTTCCTGCCACGCTGTGCTTTGCATCATAGGGTATCCCCTGAGCTTGGCTTAATAATAAAAAAAAAAAAAAAAAAAATCACAGAGAAAGAAAAAATGATTTCTTACTTTTTAGTAGGTACAATTTATGTATGAAAGTTATTATTTTAAAAGTTTTTACTCATATAACGGTACACACTCTATCTAACATATGCCTATTAAATCACATCTACGTTCTCTTACGAACGATGCGGTTTAATTGTTTTTCTTCTGCGGTATGTAGTTTAGAAGATTATCGCACTTTAACGTAAGTACTTCCATGTAAAAAATATTTGACATGAAACACTGGAAAAATTTATTTCACATCAAAACCCATATAACGGTTAAAGACAGACAATTGAAATGTTCTCATGAAATATGTAAAACATTATGCTAAACCTTTTAAAAGAAAAATCAACTCACCTCTCCGCCGCACCAACCTACACCGCATATGTATACAAATTCGAAAATCATGCATTTTTACGATATCCGGGTGAGAAAGGTCTGTTATAAAATTTCTTACAGAAGAAAAGCAAATTTTCCATTTAATAGGACTCGGTAAGAGCTTTAATTTGATATCATACACGGCCCAAATTGTATAACCCCAAAGGTGGTAGTTACCAACTCCACCCCAAGAGTAAAAAGGGCGCCAAATTTGACAAGCGTATTCTAGAGAGATTTGAAACATTTACATACCGAGAGCGAAGAGAAGTTTGTCATCAAAAGTAACACCCAAATCTTTTATTTCTTTGACATGTGATAATTTTACATTGCAATAAGATTGTGTCATTTTTTCAGAGATAGTTATGCTCTTACAGTTTTCTATGTTAAGTTCTAAGTAATTGTTTTTACTCCAATTTTCAAGTTTTGTAATATCATCTTGCAGGCTCTCGCAATCATAGACGTCGTCAACATACAACTAAGTGTCCGAAATAATTTCAGTTGGTAAATCATTGAAGTAAATTAGAACAATAAACAGACCAAGTATTGTACCCTGGGTAATGCCAGATGTTTGTTCAAAAGAACTAGATTGAGAGCCGTTGAAAACAAACATAGTCTCTCTTTCCTTTAAGTATGACTGGGAAAAAGATCAGAGTCCAGTTATGTTCGTTTAACAGCTTTGTAGGACTGCAATTGCAAATTAAACGTGAAATACAATTACAGCTGATCTGTCGACTTCGAGTTGATTTTAAGTCGAAGTAAAATTTGTAATTAAATTAAAGCTTCAACTGCTTGAACAAACCAGAAGTCCGGACTTCTGCGATTGAACAGAAGTTGGCCGCAGCGAACACCAACGTTGCACTTTGAGCAAAATTTAATTTCAGTCGGAGTCGCAGTCGAAGTCGAAGTTGCAATTGTATCTTGCCACATGCTTTACCATTTTAGCAAATTCGTAGTCGACTGATCAGTTGTAATTGTAATTCAGGCCCGAATCACTTTCGTCTAAGAAAAGGGGTACTAGTATACTTCGAAGAAAAGCTCAAGGAGTTGAAACATTGTCGTCGAGATGATTCGGTGGGATTTTTACTAGTCTATTAGGTGAATGCGAAAAAGCTTTACTTATCTATTGTTATTACGAAAAGTAAACTGAAAGTGGAATTGTGCTTGGTTATTCATTATTAAAATTACTCCACATTATTCAAATGTGTAATCACGTGTATTCATGATCTAGTTATAGATAAGGCTACCCAAACATTATGCCTTTTCGTACTTCAAAAAGCAATATGCAATTAATATGTGCTGGCTACTTCTGAAGGGTTTTAAATACAGTTTTCCACACTATTTTGCTTATTATTTAATTGGTTAAAAAGAAATGTTTTAGGCTATCATAAATATATTTTCATAATATAAAAATTTGTGAAGAAATCTTAAGATATAATCAACAATTACGAAAAAATAGTTAACTAAGAATTTCACCTTATTCAAGGTGAAGAAAAATTCTAAGGAATCTAGTGTATTATTCCCAAAATTTTATCACGAGCATCTGCAACTTTGTTGACAACATCAGCTCCTTTCAGAACACCATCGCGTACACGTTGCACTCCCTTTTCCTGCAAAATATGTTTTTAATAAAAAAATGTATCACTAAAGGAAACAAAACTTTAAGCTCTTCACTCACAATATCCTTTAGAAATCCCCATCCAGCCTCTCCTTGTCCAATCAATGCGAAGACAATCAAAGCAATGACAGAGAATACTTTTCCGAAGTTCATTATTGCAGAATTTAATAAGTCAACTTAGTTCTCAACTGCAAACAATTGAATCGAATGTGTCTTCTGGTCGAAAGTCTTTTCTTTTATATTTTTGAATTGAAGGTGAGATAACGCCGGTGGTGCGTACAGAGGAAATCACTGATATTAATTATCTGAGCAGCACTTGTGTGATTTTTATTTATCTTCATGATACCAACTTCCGGAAGATTCAATACAAAAGCCACTAAAATACATACTCTTTACAACTGCTACAATTTATATAAAATAATTGCTTTAGAGAAGAATGGAAGGTCTAATAAAGTGATTCCAGTTCTTTTTCGTATCTTTTACAGTAGTTAACATATTTTGTATCCGGATAAATTTTTTGGCTATAGAACATGCATGCTAGGAATTTGAAATTTTTCAAGTAAATAGGTACCCCGCAGGGGATACCTTATGATGCCGTAGCACAGCCTTGTCAGGGCAGAACGAATGCGTAGGGAATAGAGATTGATTAGCCAAGGGTTGAGCCAAGAAGGTGACTGTGGTGCCGAGGATGGCAAACTGTTCCACATTCGTACTGTTCTGGTTGTGAATGATTCGTGGAATTTCACAGCATGACCGATTTTGACTTCTAGGGTGTGAGGATTACAGCTCGGGTTACAGCTTAGATTACAGCTCGTCTGCTGCGCATCAGAAGAATTCTCCAAGTGATCAGACTAGAGATTTCTCAGAGCAACTATAGAAGTAACGAGATAGAATTCCGACATTAAGTCGGTGCTCTAGGGAATCAATAGTTACTATTGATATGTCAGCGCTAATAAGTACGTCAAACATGAGAATTATATTCTAATCTAGGCCTGATAAGAGACTTGTAAATTTGCGCCAAGTCGAATGGAATAAAATAGAAGGTTGTATGCTTCACTGAGTATCTTCAATATTTATGCAACAAGCACGTCCCAATACAGATTTGCAATCGGCATTTCGGTGGCTGCCTTTGGTTTTTGGGTAATATTCGCAATGTGATATCAGAGAGAAATCTGCTGAAGCATCCGTTCAGAGCTTTTGCTGCTGATTTTGACCTTAGTCGCTACGGAACTGTACGGAATATAGTGACCTCCGTCATTCGATCAGTCAGGCGAAGGTAATTCAAACTCTCTGGCCAGCATATGTGATGCGATGGTTCCAGAGCTTCCTTTCAGGCGTCGCTTCTCTGTGAGTTTTCCTGTAAGGAAATCGTGGACTGAGGGAAGTGCCTTATCGATCCTTTCCCGGTCCGCTATAAATATTTTCACCGACGGCTTTCTCAGGAATCAGGGAATCTGGGCGGGCATTTACTTTCCCTAACCTGACATTGGGATGTTGTACTCACTTGGAAGGTACACCACTGTCTTCCAGGCTGAAGTCTTCGCCATCGCAATGGCATCAAAGATAGCCCTTGATATGGAGATCAAGCAGCCTTGATGGTTCTGAATGGCCCTCGGATAACATCTAAGTTACTGGGGGACTGCAGGTGGTCTGTAGATAAGTTCTGTATCCACAACAAAGTGTCCCTTCAGTGGATTCCTGGTCACATGGGGATCATGGGGAATGAAAGGGGTGCCTTTTAGCTGAGGCTGGCTTTAAATCTCCATTCCTCTGACGGGAACCTGCCGTAGGCATTGCTACCTCGAATATCGGGTCTCTCATCAAAGCGAATTTTCATAGGAAGCATCAGCAGAAATGGGAGAACCTGAGTAGGTACTTGCAGGTGTACAAAACTGTTTCTTGATGGGCCCAATAGGAATATCTCTGATTTTCTCATGGGGCTCGGAAGGAAACAATATAGAACTGTCACTGGTATCATCACTGGCCACAGTAACAAGGATGGGTGTTATTGACAGCTCTGAGTGTCTGTTCTGCCTGGAAGGAGAGCCTGAGACAACCGAACACTTTTCTTGTGCTTGTCCGGCCTTCGTCCGGAGCAGGCTGGTTACTCTAGGCTATGCCCTCCTAACCGTATAGGAGTGATGAGCTTTATTAAGAGGACAGGAAGGTTTTGGTGATAGAGCTTCTAGCAGGGCAGCACAATGGGCTGCTCTGACTTCCGTGCTTGGTGTCTCCCGTCCCCCTGCCTTTAAAAGAAACAAGAAAAAAAAATAAAGAATCCAGAAAATACAACAAAAATACAGTGCAGGGAGATTTTGAAAATTCAGTATAAAAGAAAATGTAGGAAAAATTCGAAATATTAACAATGTATAAAATATGTAGGTGGAAAGAATCATAACAATAATATACGCAGGAAAAATCGGGAAACGAAGAGGGCGAAAGGCAAAAAGCAGAAGGAAATATTAGTGAAGAAGCACAAATATAAAAATAGATTTAGGAAAACGAAAAAAACTAATATTAACAATAATAGAGCATCGCTACAATATACGAAGAATATGGTCGAGAGATCCTTGAGGTGTAATCGCAATGCAGTGCACCGCACAGTATCAAATATTGCATGCGGGTCGAAGCATAAAACCGGCCAAATGTCTCAATGGAACCAGTCTGTTGAAGGCTATTAGGTAAGCAATTCCATTAACGAATGACCTATATAAAATAATATCGCTCACCAATTTTAGTAAGGATACGCAACAGACGATTACGTAGTGGAGTAGAGCTAAGGAATTGAACACGATCGCGGAGGTAAGCTGGGTCTTTGGCATAGATCAGATCAGGTTGCACAAAAATTTCAGCCTTCTACATATTCATGAGGAAGGAATTCGACATGGGGTGAAATATAAGAAAACCTGAGCATTATACTAAGAATTTACTGAGCGTTCTTGCTTCAAAATTGGCACAAATTTTGAACCAGGCTGTGAAAACCCTTTATTTCGTACATTTGTGGACCGATTCATAATTTACTATTATTTGTTGATTAGAAACACTAAAAATGTTGTAAAATAGTATTGCATTAAACAGAAGTTGTTTAGGAAGTTAAACTTGTTTTAATTAACACAAAAGAAATTTTTTTTTTTAATTTCTGAAAAATTCGTTTCGTTGCAGTTTTGATGTCAAACATTATTGAGCTTGTAGAGACATTTCTTATATAAGCAATATATATATCTTTGAATTTTTATGTCAATTCCAATGGATCCCATTTAATACAACCGTACTGCTTCCAAAATTGGTTAGAGTTCACCGTACATTTTGAGCATGAAGGAGACAAACCAATTTTACCCAAAATTTGTGCCCTTTTTGATTGTATGAGTTATATAGAATGGCTCAGTCCGCATGCATTTAACATATTCGTACGCATTCTTAACAATCGCAGGGAAACAAGACACCTTTCCAAATGTATTAGAAATATAATCGCAGTAAGTAAACTTGGTATTTATACCTCAACGCCGAGATTTTTAACCAAGCTAGTATACGGCATGATGATGCTGTTAATCCCTTACTGCTGGTAGATCATTTAAGTCATAATCCCTTCTATTCACAAATAATCAATTCGACGGCATCCTCGATTGAGTCAATGGTCTATCTAGGTAAATTTGTACGTTATCTGCGTAAAGATGTACCGAAGTATCTTGCAAAATCGTGAGTAGATCATTTATGTACACACAGAAGAGAAGAGAGCCTATATAAGAACCCTGATGCATACCGTTGTAGAGAGCTAGGAGAGATGATACCGCCTGAGCCTTTACTAACTGGCTGCGGCAGAACAGAAAATTATTGATGAGAAAGATAGCTGTAGACGAGAAATTGAAATACTGCCGCAATTTAAGAAGTAGTCTATCTATAGAAATCGAGAAGTACAATTGCAGTTATCTGATCCCTGTCAGAAGCGTCATCAATGTCCGATACCACTTTGAGTAATGCCCACTCACAGTTATGCCGTAATCCTAAACCTGACTGTTAGGCGGAGATAGTAAAGATCCTAGATGAAAGCATTAGGGCCAAGCTCACAAGTAGGAGAGTCTTTGTAGTACACAGCCAGCCTATTCATGTTATTCCGGAAATTGGGGCAAAGCAGTATTTAACTTCAAGTTGCATTGACTAAGGTCAGAATCAGCAGCAAAAGTTCTGAACGGATGATACAGCAGATTGCTCTCTGATATCACATTGCGAATTTTACCCAAAAACCAAACGTAGCCACCGAAATGCTGATTGCAAATCTGTATTGTGCTTGTTGCATAAATATTGAAGATACTCAGTGTAGTGTACAACCTTCTATTTTATTTCATCCGAATTGACGCAAATTTACAAGTCTCTTATCAGGCCTAGATTGGAATAAAATTCCCATGTTTGAGCAAGGGCTGGACGTACTTATTAGCAATCACATATCAATAGCAACTATTGATTCCCTGTAACACCGACTTAATGTCGGAATTCTATCTCGCTACTTCTATGGTTATTGCTCTGAGAGATCTCTATTCTGCTCACTTGTAGAATTCTTCTTATGCGCAGCAGACGAGCTGTAACCCGAGCTGTAACCCGAGCTGTAATCCTCACACCCTAGAAGTCAAAATCGCTCATGCTGTGAAATTCCAAGAATCATTCACAAGCAGAACAGTACGAATGTGGAACAGTTTGCAATCCTCGGTTTTCGCCCTCAACTATGAACCGCAAACATTCCAGCCTAATGCACATAGTCACCTTCTTGACTGAAACCTTGGCTAATCAATCTCTATTCCCTACCCGTTTGTTCTTTCCTGACAAGGCTCTGCTACGGCATCATAAGGTATCCCCTGAGTCAGTGGCGGAATTAAAAATGTGCCGCCCCTAGGCACTTTATGACAATTTTAGTGTAATTTGAATTGAAATAAGAAGCACATTGTATTATTTAATGAGTTTAATTTATTTATATTTTCTTTTTAATTTACAAAGTTATTAATTATGTCTTCAAACTCAATTGTCTCTAACACGATGTGCATAATTTAAACGTCATTTGTAAACGAAGATAAATTTTTATTCTTTTCAAACAAGAAAACGATCTTTCGGCAGAACAATTTGGTACTGGTAGTGAGAGATAAATTCTGATAATGATTTCGTAATTTCGAAACACGTTATTATTTGCGATACTTCTTTCAGATTCGGATATGTCACTTTTCTATAAAAGCTGTTTAAAATGAAGAATTTCTTCCATTATTTCCTCGCGGTCTACATCGCTTTCATAAAATTCGTACATATCTTTTGTTTTTTTTTTTATAATAACATCGGTATTAATATAACATATATTTTCGAGATATCCAAACTTTTCATTCAAAAAATTGTATGCATTTTTACGCTTTTGTAATTCTTTTATCAAAACCGATATAATCTTATCAAATACATTCTTTTTAAATAATTCATTCTTCGGATTAATCAAAATGCATTTTCCTATTTCTATTTCTTTTCTGTTCATAACTAGAGCTAACCGAAATTGTCAAAGCTTTTTCTTGAAATCTAAAAAAATAGTTTTTCATTTCCAACAAGTAGTTTAATAACGAATCGTATAGCTGAACAACAGTAAGCAGATTCGTATTAGCGGCTTGTAATTTTTTATTTACACTATCAAAACGTTCTAAAATAGTTTGCCAAATTGTAAGGAGCAGTACCATTTTCATTTTTTCCATTTTTCTTAATAATCCTCCAGCTTCAGTACGAGTCAATACTTTTTCCAAGTTGTCACTTTCAATTTCTTTCAGTACATCAATTATCTCTTTATAATTTTGAAACAAGGCTGTGCAGGCATCTGATATAGCTGACCAACGAGTGTCAGATAAGGCCTTCGGTAGTTTTTTGGTTGGTCCTAACTTTGCTTTCAATAGAGTCCACCGCTTTGTTGACACACTAAAGAAAGAATAATTTTTTTGAATTAGTATGAAAAAATGCACAGCTTCTGTGCAACACTCAGCAGCACATTGACCAACTAAATTTATAGAATGGCAAGCACATGGAAATAGCACGTGAATTTATTCCTAAAATTTTGGCGTTTAAGCCGTTGTAGATTCCGGACATATTTTTTGCATTGTCATATTATTGTCCCCTGCAATCTGCCAAATTTAATTTGTATTTATCCAAAAACTTCAATATTACTTCAAACATTTCGTCCGCTTTATGACCAACATTGTCGAAAAAATTTAAAAATCGTTCCACTGTTTTGCCGTTATCAATATCAACATATCGAATTATCAATGATAATTGGCCAGCATGAGAAATATCAAGTGTCGAATCAACAATTAAAGAGAAATATTTTGCTTTTTTTATATCACTGATTATTTTGTTTCTCAGCTCTGTTCCAATTATATTAATAAATTCATCACATATTGTTTTTGACATGTATGAAGTTTTTCCAGAACCACAGTTTCCATACTTTATGTATGTGTGTATGTGCTCTTTCAAAAAGGAATCATATTCTGCAATCATTTCTAGTGACATCATAAAATTTCCATTGTGATAGTCATACAAGTTTCCACTGTGTCCTCGAAGAGGTAATCCGCGGATACATAGCTTCTTTATGACAAACTCAACTCTATTTAAAACATTTTTCCAGTAATCTACTTCGTTTTTAAAAAAATTTTAACAAAAAAGTTTCCACACTTCCACTCAGCAGGTTACTTCTTTCAATCATGAGCATAGCACAACGGCGATGTGTAAAAAATTTTCATGGGATTCTAATAATTGTGAAATATTTTTCCCATCTGAGCATCGACCCTTTTTAAAAAAGAACTATTATCTTTAAATAAATAATAAGGAATGCAATATAGAGCCTTATTAGACTCTGAATAAGATAAATAATCTCTTCCATGAGTTTCTCCATTTTTTAATTTTTTCGAAAAATTCTGCACGTTGAAACAACGATATTTGTCACCAAACAGTTTTTTCGATGTACTGAAATCTACACTCTTATTCGATTTAAAACCAAACTTTACAACAAAATCAATCAAGGATTCGTCAGTATTCCATTTACCAGGATCATTACTTATAGATATCATGGTACTGATGTTCGTATTTTCAATGTTTGTGGCAATTTCAGTAACATCAGTTGTTTTATTTAAACTAGAATTGGAAATACAGTTTTGTGGGGACAACAAAGCTGATGAAATAATGGTATTTTCTGTGGATGAAACTAGTACAATAACGGTATTTTCTGTGGACAAAGATGGTACATTTTCTATTCAATTTAGATCTGAAATATTTTTACTACTAGCACTTGAGCTGGAGCATATGTTAAAGAACGACTGTATATTCGTAAATTGTTCAATAATTTTTCTTTAATTTTCCAATTTCTCTTTGACCTCCTGACGATACTTCGCACCACTTAATCTCTTCCTTCTGTCACTCATTTCAATAGTTCAATGAATAAAAACTTGATTTCAATTAAATAAAATTAAAGAAAAATTTCAAAATAAATTTGAAAACTTATATTTGAAGAAAGAAAGCAAACTTACGCAAATATAACCGCGAGAAACCAACCTTGTGGCACAAGTGAACACAAGTCACTGACATGCATATAAATTAACTGCTTGTTGAATCACAAATGCATGAAAGCAATGGCACCACTTTTATATTTTTGTCTCTTTCCGTGAGATCAAAACAGTAACAAAACAAATATACCAATGTCTATGCCGACTAGAACAAAAAATATTTGAAATTGAATTTATTTTTTCAATTTTATATGTTGTTTTATTCATTTAAACATAAACATATTTATATACGTACATATATATATATATATATATATGTATATTCATACAAAACGATGAATATGACATTATATAAACTTCTTCTGTACATTAATTTTTACATAATCAAACCTAGAGAAACGAAAAATTAATTTTTTGAAAATTTGAAGTTTTTTTATCGGTTACATGTTAATTTTTTGCCGCCCTCTAAATTTGCCACCCTAGGCATGTGCCTAGTGTGCCCAGGGGTGCACCGAGAGGGGGGACGGACGGGACCGGTCCCCCTCCAGAATGTCAGTTTTCTGCACATAATTTACAAATTATGTATAAAATGTGGTCTTTATATTATTCCAAAGTCCGATAATATAAAATAATACTTTTTAATATACAACAGCAGTCCTTCAGTGCTCAGACGTGACTTTAGAGCCCTATTATTCCGGGTGCGTTACTGAATTGTGCGTATTCGTAAATCCAGGGCTGCCCTGAGCTGTGGCAACATGATAAAAAAAAAAACAAAAAAAAAGAAGTCGCGGTTAGCGAAAGAACTAAAAAAACTGCAATATATACTAGGTACTAACAAAATCACAACGCAAACTGACAGATCATCAAACCTCTGGTTTCTAGAGGAGTTTTTTCAAAAAATTAAACAATTTTCTTCAGGCCATTCATTTCAAAAATTGAAACCACCATGTTTAGAATTTTTCCAATTTGCCGATTTCTGGGGTACCTATTTACTTGGAAAATTTCAAATTCCTAGCATGCATGTTCTATTGCCCAAAACTTATCCGGATACAAAATATGTGAACTACTGTAAAAGATACTAAAAAGAACTGGAATCACTTTATTAGACCTTCCATACTTCTCTAAAGCAAATATTTTATATAAATTGTAGCAGTTGTAAAGAGTATGTATTTTAGTGGCTTTTGTATTGAATCTTCCGGAAGTTGGTATCATGAAGATAAATAAAAATCACACAAGTGCTGCTCAGATAATTATATCAGTGATTTCCTCGGTACGCACCACCGGCGTTATCTCACCTTCAATTCAAAAATATAAAAGAAAAGACTTTCGACCAGAAGACACATTCGATTCAATTGTTTGCAGTTGAGAACTAAGTTGACTTATTAAATTCTGCAATAATGAACTTCGGAAAAGTATTCTCTGTCATTGCTTTGATTGTCTTCGCATTGATTGGACAAGGAGAGGCTGGATGGGGATTTCTAAAGGATATTGTGAGTGAAGAGCTTAAAGTTTTGTTTCCTTTAGTGATAAATTTTTTTATTAAAAACATATTTTGCAGGAAAAGGGAGTGCAACGTGTACGCGATGGTGTTCTGAAAGGAGCTGATGTTGTCAACAAAGTTGCAGATGCTCGTGATAAAATTTTGGGAATAATACACTAGATTCCTTAGAATTTTTCTTCACCTTGAATAATGCGAAATTCTTAGTTAACTATTTTTTCGTAATTGTTGATTATATCTTAAGATTTCTTCACAAATTTTTATATTATGAAAATATATTTATGATAGCCTAAAACATTTCTTTTTAACCAATTAAATAATAAGCAAAATAGTGTGGAAAACTGTATTTAAAACCCTGCAGCAGTAGCCAGCACATATTAATTGCATATTGCTTTTTGAAGTACGAAAAGGCATAATGTTTGGGTAGCCTTATCTATAACTAGATCATGAATACACGTGATTACACATTTGAATAATGTGGAGTAATTTTAATAATGAATAACCAAGCACAATTCCACTTTCAGTTTACTTTTCGTAATAACAATAGATAAGTAAAGCTTTTTCGCATTCACCTAATAGACTAGTAAAAATCCCACCGAATCATCTCGACGACAATGTTTCAACTCCTTGAGCTTTTCTTCGAAGTATACTAGTACCCCTTTTCTTAGACGAAAGTGATTCGGGCCTGAATTACAATTACAACTGATCAGTCGACTACGAATTTGCTAAAATGGTAAAGCATGTGGCAAGATACAATTGCAACTTCGACTTCGACTGCGACTCCGACCGAAATTAAATTTTGCTCAAAGTGCAACGTTGGTGTTCGCTGCGGCCAACTTCTGTTCAATCGCAGAAGTCCGGACTTCTGGTTTGTTCAAGCAGTTGAAGCTTTAATTTAATTACAAATTTTACTTCGACTTAAAATCAACTCGAAGTCGACAGATCAGCTGTAATTGTATTTCACGTTTAATTTGCAATTGCAGTCCTACAAAGCTGTTAAACGAACATAACTGGACTCTGATCTTTTTCCCAGTCATACTTAAAGGAAAGAGAGACTATGTTTGTTTTCAACGGCTCTCAATCTAGTTCTTTTGAACAAACATCTGGCATTACCCAGGGTACAATACTTGGTCTGTTTATTGTTCTAATTTACTTCAATGATTTACCAACTGAAATTATTTCGGACACTTAGTTGTATGTTGACGACGTCTATGATTGCGAGAGCCTGCAAGATGATATTACAAAACTTGAAAATTGGAGTAAAAACAATTACTTAGAACTTAACATAGAAAACTGTAAGAGCATAACTATCTCTGAAAAAATGACACAATCTTATTGCAATGTAAAATTATCACATGTCAAAGAAATAAAAGATTTGGGTGTTACTTTTGATGACAAACTTGCTTGTCAAATTTGGCGCCCTTTTTACTCTTGGGGTGGAGTTGGTAACTACCACCTTTGGGGTTATACAATTTGGGCCGTGTATGATATCAAATTAAAGCTCTTACCGAGTCCTATTAAATGGAAAATTTGCTTTTCTTCTGTAAGAAATTTTATAACAGACCTTTCTCACCCGGATATCGTAAAAATGCATGATTTTCGAATTTGTATACATATGCGGTGTAGGTTGGTGCGGCGGAGAGGTGAGTTGATTTTTCTTTTAAAAGGTTTAGCATAATGTTTTACATATTTCATGAGAACATTTCAATTGTCTGTCTTTAACCGTTATATGGGTTTTGATGTGAAATAAATTTTTCCAGTGTTTCATGTCAAATATTTTTTACATGGAAGTACTTACGTTAAAGTGCGATAATCTTCTAAACTAAATACCGCAGAAGAAAAACAATTACACTGCATCGTTCGTAAGAGAACGTAGATGCGATTTAATATGCATATGTTAGATAGAGTGTGTACCGTTATATGAGTAAAAACTTTTAAAATAATAACTTTCATACATAAATTGTATCTACTAAAAAGTAAGAAAGTAAGTAAGTAAGTATCTTAGTGGACTTTTGTCTATGTACACTCTTATTCACCTTAAAAAATAAACAAATAAAAAGATTAAATACACACGTCCAGACGAATTCCTTCCTTCGACGTCTTGAAAGAAATTTAATACCTTGCCTATATCGTCGTACACGTATAGGTGTGGTCAAAGTTGGGAACAGTGCTGCCACTTGGCTACAATCATAGCAAATTTGCTACGATTTTTTTAAATTAAAAGGTTTCGCTGTTTTCGTACTACATTTCGAAAATCCATCATATTTGTTACATTTTTGGATTTCCCGTAGAAATATTAATTTTATGTCGAAATAATTTTTTCCGGTCTTGAGTTTTTCTGTCGCTACAAAGATAAAAATTTTTGGATTCCGAATATAGGAAACTTCCAAAATTAAATATGACTGTTTATTACCTCATTCTTACAAGAATTATATTAGTATATTTTTGTTGTAGGTATTCATAACCAATTGTACTTTTTATATTGTAGTTGTTGTAAGGGCGATGTAAAAGCATATTATTTGTTCAAAAAGTACCTCCCATATATATATATGCTTTGAAAAAATATATATATTTAAATACATATGTATCCAAAAACCAAAGTCAGATTTGGCTACATATTTTCTATGATTACCACACTTTTTTGCTACGAAAAAACTATTCCGAGTGGCAGCACTGATCAGAAAGAGATTACAAACCATATGCTTTGCGCAAAATTCATCCGCGTATCTCACACTATTTCTGTTCGAGAAAGTTAGGAAACGGTGTGTTAATAATTATATCTCTTACGGGTATAATTTATCTATGGAATTTTTTTTATCTTGCGAAATTATATCATTTCTGGAGTTAAAACTGTTTTTGCCTTTAAAAATTCAAGAACATTTTTTTCTATGGAATTATGTTTATAGTGATATTTTATTTGCAACATTAACAACTAGCTTGGTTTGGACTTAGGAATTTTAAATTGTCCTGTACACTAAGAAGAAATCACTTTGCTGCCTATATAAAGCCAGTGTGAAAAAAATATCCTTAAACATAAAGGCCATCCTGAACAATGAATTAGCTGTAACATTAAAATCCTTAAACCATCTTCCACGCATAATACCAGACTAGAATTTAGCAAAATACGTAAAGAAGTATGTAGGTATATGTACATTTATCGAGTTAAAAAGATAAATATGTTAGCAGTGCCGTTAATAGTACATAGTACTATTTACGGCTCTGATGTTAGGTTATAATTTTGCAGTCATTTAAGTGGTCATATTAATGACAAGTAGTTAATACTTTTATTTGGTTTCAAACTTATAGCAACGACTCCTTTCAATATCTAATATTCTCTGAAATTATTCGTTTGAAAGAAGACTGGCTACATAAATTGACATTCTGAAAACGCATTTCTAATTAACTTAACTTCTGTATTTCATCATCAGTATAATGATTATTTATTAAGTTGTAAAAATACTTCAAGATTTACGATCTTGTAGAAAATTCGGATACATAGAAAAACCAAGTTGATCTAAGCACCAAGATTGATTTGAGCTATCGTTAACTAGTAACGATGAAAGTGCACAAATAAACTGCAATTTCTCAAATTTTATTTATTTTTCCAGGCCGGGAGTCGAACTTACAATTGTTAAACTCGGTGCCAGATGGAGAATGCAAGAATTTTTATTTTTAACGATTGTGAATTGAATTATAAATACAAGAAGAAAAAACAACCATTAAAATTCGTCGCTCAAAGTAAGTCTTCAGCGAGCACCTTCCCTAGAAACACAAAATTTAAGATGAGAGACATGATCATACCTTCGCAGTTCAAACCTAATGCAGTCATTAAATGTTACATGCAATTTTCTAAAGCATCGAGTATCATATTTAGAAAATACAAGACAACCTTGACTGAAATGTGGCAAGACCAGTAATTTGACAAGATGGCAACGTAATTTGGGAGAAAGAATTCTAGCTGACAACCAAAAGCGACGCAAGGTAGCATATTTTTAGATAGAGTTGAACCGACATCGTCGAAACATTTTATGTTAGAGTTTAAAATAACGCCCAATTTACAGATCCTTGATTCATATGGAATAGTTATACCATTTATTTTGATTGGTAGTAACGACAAAGAATCAAGTGGACCATGAGAAAAAGCAATGCACTGAGACTTGATAGGGCTAAAGTTAAGATTGTTATTTAACGACCACTTTCATATTTAAGTCAAGTCATTATTAACGTGCGCCAGACAGTCTTCGATGAGTCCAAAAAGCCGGAAAAGATAAATTTGGACATCATCGGCATACATGTGTATGACAGCATCACGGATCACCGAAATTAAGTCATTGATATACAGACTGAAAAATAATGGATCCAGGATGGATCCCTGTTAAACTCCATAGGTAATATAAAGGAGATCAGAATGCTTACCATTCTGAAGGGCTACTTTTTGAGCTATCTGGGTAAGAATAGAATTAGTGTAACAGCGTTTTTCCAAAAAAAATTTACGGCTGGATGGCTTATTTAGATGCTTGCTGTGACAAACACTATCAAATACTTTGGAAAAGTCAAGAAACAACAATATATATAGTTATCTCTCCCTTGTCGAGTGAATAGCGAATATCGGAAGACACTTTTAGGTGAGCCCCGTCTCAAAACTATATCCAGGCCGAAAGTCTGACTGGAGGTTGCTCAAATGTTCATTTTCTCGTAAGAACTTCTGGATTTGATAATATAAATATTTTTCAAATACCTTCGAAAGAAATCACAACAAGCTAATAGGTCTTAATTTGGAGGGTCGATACAGTGGTAGGTTTTTTACGTGTTGGGACCACGTAAGCAATTTTACACTCCTTGCGAAATACAAACTTGGAAATATAAGTGTTAAAAAGATGTAGTAGTGGACTGATAGCACGGAGAAATTGTACCATCTGAGCCAACAGACTCCGCTTTAATGGAATAAATGGCGTTATATACTTCGGTGTAATCAACCCCACGAAAACATAATCCAGAGGTACACTCTAGAGCCAGATACGAGGTTTCAGGGGCTAGTATTTCACCACGCCATAGAGGGCTTTCAACAAAATATGAGTTTAGTTCATTCAGAATCACGTAATTTTCAGATTTTTCTTTACCGTAAATATTGACGCTACGAATACTCTGCCATAGTGTTTTAATGGGTACACTACCTGCAAACATTGTGGTTCAAAGTCGAATCGAATTCGAAGTAAATCAATTCGATTGGGTGAAATTAAGATTCGAAATCGAATTCACTTGCGACGTGGCTGCGAATTACAGGAAAGAAAAAACGGAACACGATATCGAATCGTATTGATGACCCGACAGTGGTTCGCTAGCTCGACTTTCTTTCGAAGTTCTTGTATGTCGTATTGGATTTGGTGTTTTTTAATAGTACGATCTGGTATCGATTTCTTTTGCAAAGCGTTTTGCGAATAGTAAGTAAATACGATATCGAATGAATAAATAATAAATACTCACAGTAGTAAAACTTCACTTCAATAAAATCTCAACTTAGAATGCTGGCGAAGAACAACTTTAGAAAATATATGCTTTAACAAATTCTTCGGAAATTTACATGACGTATCGTAACTTCGATTTGCTATATAATCGAAGAAATTTCGAGCTACACGAGCGATGCATCTATTTCGAATTCTGTTAAAAAAAATCGAAGAGATTTGGAGCACGAGCGTTTTCTCTATGTCAAAATCATTTCGCTACGGCGGAATTTCATCCAATTGTTTGCAGGGCTTAAATCAAATTTATTTTTGTAGTATGCTCGCTTGACAATGCGAATTTGAGTCGCTGAATATTTTATGACTGAACAATCGTAAGAGTTTTTAAGATGTTTCAATTTATTCAACCGATAGTGTACAATAAGATATAATGTAATGTAATGTACATTAACCCATTCCACACGAAATGGATCACCTTGGACCCCGGCCATCTCCGATTTGGAAGAAACTTTTAGATTTTGTAAGGAATGCGAAAATAGTTCATGTACACTTTTTTGATAAATAGTATAAGTACCTACTATTGAGGACCTCTAGATATATCTTCAAACTTTGTAGAAAAGTGTTAAAAAAAAACCTGTGCCACACAGATAACCCACTCACAATAATCTCGACAAATTCAGATCATTTAAAAATGTTTGCACATAAATCATTTTCCATCGAACAAATAGCAAGCTAGTCACTGTTATCAGACCCAGTAAACAACAACTATGCCCAGTCAACTGAACAGATTTATGCACTACTTATGTATGCAAATAAATAAAAACATTGAACACGTTTGTAACAATGAATATTTTAATTATGGATTACTAATTTGTCCACAGTTTTATGCAAATATCTACAATGAACAGAATCTGCAAATTATTACGAAACAAATCTATTTCTATACAGAGCAACACATAAAAAAAACAACTCACAATTGCACTAATGTTAATTTTTCCCAGCTTTTGCGTTCTTATCGCAACTAGAATATTTGAGAACAGCAAGGAATATTCGTTTTGCATAATTTTACTGTTGACTTGAGAAAGTAATCCAGAACGGTACCAATCCTCAACAATACTAACTTTTAAAATAGAACAATGGAATCAATCGTAGAATCTTGTCAAACCCTCCCCTTACAATCTATAGCTACTAAAGGTTATTGGTTCTTGAAAGTCAATACTATAATTAAAAATTAAGCAAAAAAAAAACCGATTATTTTTCATGCTCTACGACCACCTTCCAGATAAAAATTTTCTTAAGACATTCGAAGGAAATTTTTAGAAAAATTTAACTTACACTATCAGGCCGGCTATCAGCTACTGTAGACAACTGTTGAAGTCTCTCCAGATCGATCGTATTAAGTCCAGCTGGTAAAGATATAGAATTACGTCGAAGTGTACGAGCCGTAACGGAAGCAGTCACCAAAGGATCAGGAGATTCAGACGATTGATCAGAAGGCATTTCGGAAATTGATTCGATTATTATTTCATTATTTAATTGAAACCTTTTTCGGCATTCCGAAAGGCTTGGTTGAAAATTCGGCACATTAAGTATTTCTGAATCCACAAACGGTATTGAATCATAATCATTGTTGCTATGAATAACAATAGCTACACTAGCTGGATCCTTTTCACTTTCACTCATAACCAAAAATAATTATTATATCCTCAAAAAAAAATATATATATATCTCACATCACTTAAAAACTAAATTCAAAAAATAATTTGAACTCTGCACGCCATTTGTGATTTTATTGAAAGTGTCGACACGCTATCAAAAAATCCACATTTACTAGAGCACTTGTTTGCAGTTATAATGACGACTTCGAACTACACATAATAAAGAGAACCCGAGGCTGTATATTTTGTCGGGCTGTACTGCTGTGATAAGACCGAATAAATATAACAGATGAGTGCTACGAAAATTATCACGCGGACTTGTAGCTCTATGCATTTCAGCCAAATAAATCGCCTTCGACTTCCCAGCTTGATCTCAAGGTACATATGGAAAAAATCTTTAAGATAAGATATCGGCACCAATACCTATGTATACACTCCATGATAATACTGAGTTAAGTAACGGTAGACAAACAATCGATCTAATTACCGAAAGAAGACAATTTATTTACTCAGAAGAACTCGGCGACGCACGGTGTGATAATTAAATACTGTGATCACACTGATCGTGCCGACACAGTACCAAAGATAGTTTCGCAGCTTTTAAACTGATCCCTCTGCCATAAAATCGATCTTAATACCGCGCAAATATATAATCACTACAACAAGGCAGTTATTTTGGCATAACGTTTTTCATTATGCTTCACGTACCTGATGATGATGATTAAATTAATTACCTGGTAGAATAGTTATAGTGGTTGCATAAAAAGTGCAAATTAAAAGTTAAGTCACGATCGCATTTATCATTTGTGAATAGAACTCTGAGTCTTTATCAAGTACGCATGTGCTAAGCCAAGTGTAGGCGAGACTAGCCTAGCTTAGCAATTAAAACAATTTAGTTCATTAACACTCAGTTCCTCTTCTAGACTATACATATATACTTAGGTAGGAGTGATCGTTTTTTGTAATTCGTTTTTTTTTCTTTACTTGTCAAGAAATGATCGCACATTAAGTCAAATTTATTTGTACTCTACTGCTGCCATGGTGATAATACCCGATTTGTAAATATTTGTTCAGATCTTGATGACGCACAGGACCATCAATTTCAATAGCCGGGAAGGTGCTAATAAATTATGATGATGAGCCCAGGACCCCGCAATCCATGGGGTCCCCTAGCCCTTGCGATAGCAGTTCAACCAATGACCAATTTTCCAACCAGTAAGACAACCTATTTCAAGTTAGTTTAGTTATTAGATTTTTGGAATATGATTTATTCGAAATTCTATACATGGCAACAGATTTTCATGCAAAGTAACATATAAAAAAAAACATCATTGCGACTGTATAGTGACAGCCGCAGTATATTTTTATATTTCCCGCCTTTTTTCATGGTTTACTTTCAATAGCCAAACTTTATTTGCTAGGTACTCTTGGCTCATTTTAACATAATACTGTCAACTGCCTGGTTAAGGTTATTCTCCTAAATCATTTCATTACAAAACAACTAAGCCGATTCGCTCGATCGGATCTTTCCCTTTACTATAAATACGACATTCAGATGAGGATTCCTCTTAGCGCTACTTCACGTTAACTTTGTTTTCGTTTACTCGCCTTCAACTCATTTTTGTTGTTTGGGACCTGTTGATAAATCAAACCAGGACTTGAAACTTTGTTGCTATAAACAAAGTTTGTGTGTTACAATAACAAATAATTTTTGCATTTTTGTTGTACTGGAGACTGCCAAGAAGTATAGCTTACTTTGAAATAAAAAAAATAATATAATATAAATTCACCCGGTGATAAATAATATTCATTGTATGACAGAACTTAAGAAGACCGACCAGGTAGATACCATCGAAGGTGAATAACTCAATTCAATGTATTTTGATAATTATACTGTACAAACTAAATTCTAGTGTCAGATATAGATTATAGGTACTCGGGAATTTAATATTGAATGATTTTAAACATAAAGATAAGCAAAACAGTAACAATTGGTCTAAGAAATTCTTATGATATGTAATATGTAATTTCATATGATTACCCATCTGTGCAAGCTTGATTTTTGAAGTGAGTTTTCGCCAATATTTCTAGTAGAGTTCGTCGGACAGTAAAAATACTTATAACCAGTAAATATAGGATTTTATATTCTGAAGAACTTTGAAGAACAATAAAACGTTTACAAATGATCTTTTTCACAGTATATGTAAAAACCCCAAATTTTCATATGGCAACACCAAGAAAGGGTTGCCAGATGTAGCCCGTTTTTATACCCTAGATGAAATCTAAAGGGTATACTAAGTTTCTCATTCCGTTTCCAACACCTCGAAATAATGATGGTAAAACAAAATGGATTGGACACCCACGCTTAATATTAAAAGTTATTTAGATTTTTGCATGTCCGTCCGACTGTCTGTCTGTGCGAACGGTAACTCGAGAATGCGTTCACTTAGAAAGCTGAAATTTTTTACACAAACTTTGAAAAAAAAATTTTAAATTAGGTTTGAAAATGAGACAAATTTACAACTCCTTCGTGGGGTTGCCATACAAAAATTTTGTATTCCACTATATATTTGGACACTGCCTGAGAGCGCGTTGACAAATTGAAATTTGGTACATGGTGTTTTTATAATAATAACAAATAAAATTTCTAAAATGAACTAAATCGGGCAACCCCTTCTTGGTGTTGCCATATAAAAAGCCGACAAACCGTTCTAGAAATACATATATGCGAAAAACCACAGAAATCAAATTTGCATAGATCGGTGACCATACAAAATTTTATACGGGCATTCATCTAGGGTATCATAAGAATTGGTTTTAGACCAATTCTAGCTTTTTTACTTGTTGAAATTGTATTTACTCGCCCTTATTATCGTTGTCGACTCTCCGAAGTGATAAGCTCCGCCGTTACTTTCATTTCACGTCACTTATCGTATTTTCGTTGTCGAACGGTGTGACGTGACACTTTTCTTCTACGCCTTATTATCGTTGTCACTTAAAGTGACAGATAGCGTCAGGTCACGATATACAGAGTAACAAGGTATGATCAGCCGGGCTGTCAAGTGCATGTGACGTCACACGAATCGATTCTTAAAACGGGAAAAATAAAGTGATAATATTTATGTAAATTTATTCATTCTTTTCAGGGAAATCAGTTCGAATCAAAACAGTGCCACGAAAGTTTTATTGATAAAAAAATGCAAAGATAGACTTAAATACTTATATAATTTGCACTCTTAATGGTAATTTTCTCAAATAGAAGGCAAATTTGCAATGCATTATAACTAAGTGTAGGCAAGTGTGGCAAATTAAAATATGGAATACAATACTAATAATCTTTCTTCAATTTATCTATATGTTTAAAAAGTAAAATGGTACTTATTTTAAGATTTTATATGGATCCAGTAGAATAAATTTACATAAATATTTAACTATATATTTTTCACTTTTTAAGAAGCGTGTCATGCGAATCGACTAACACAGAAAATAGCGAATCTATGGTGCCGGATAGTCATACTTGTTAGTCTGTATACCGCGGCATCAGGGTATGAATTACAATTCTAGACAAGTGGAGTCTGACTTATTTCGTATTTCAGCCCATTAGCTATAAAAGGATGCTTCACCATGAAATCTATCATGACTTCAAATTATTTTTTGTTGTAATTTTTACATTAAAAATGAAAAAAATAATTAATTTAATTTATAAAAAACTATTGCATTTTTTTTTTAACGATCAACTTTAAATGTCACCTTCAGATTTACTATTTATCCGGTTGCGTTTTCCTTTTCTTTACACACATCTAACATCTGTCACTTACAAAAACCAAGTGAGTGAAATTGTCACTAAACTATCACTTACACCGGCATATGTCTACTTAATATGACACCAATAATTCGTCCTCCAACGTCACATGTTTTCGACAAATGTCACTTTAAACGATAATCGTAATACCATTTCTGTGTCGTAACGCCATCTTTCACTTAAAGTGACAACGATAATAACGGTGACTATATCTATGAAAACGTCGTGAACAAAATTCTCAGGAAGTGTCAAATATGTAGTGAAAAACGAAATTTTTGTATGACAACCCTACGAAGGAGTCATCCGATTGGTCCAATTTTCGAACTTGATTTTACTTATTGTTAAAGTCTGATGTGCACAATTTCAGCTCTCTAAGTACACGCGTTTTGAAGTTATCGTGCGGACGGACAGACGGACGGACATGCACTAATGAAATTTTTTTTTAATACTATTATGCGTCTAATCCATTTTGCTTTACCATCATTATTTCAAGGTGTTACAAACGGAATCACAAACTTAGTGCATCCTATGATTTCATCATCTAGGGTACATGATCGCATCTGCGCAACGAATAGACGAAACGTACGTAAATGCCACATTGAATTTACGTTGAGGAGATTATGTGTCTGTTAGGCCCAAAATACATTCAGGGCCTCAGGCCACGGGCCACAAGCCACTTAAGGCTCCTGGCCGACTGCTGAAGCTAAGTATAATTTACATTCACGGCCACTGGCCAGAAGCCAGGCTTCTTATTATGCATAAATATTACGTGTTTTCATGTAATTAATAATTTTTTCCTCCATTTTATTTTCTTGCAGAATTATTACAACCCAGTATGAAAAAGTTCTCACAGGTAAACAACTTTCTGACTGATAAACAGAATTTAATTTAATTTAATTTAATTTAATTTATTCACTTGAAAATACCTTTGTACATTAAGACAGGGTCTTTTAGGAGTACAAGCTTAAAATACTAATAGTTCACTGTATATTACAATCAAAAGGTACAATTCATGATTCAAATTAAGGAAACTAAGATTACATTAAAATATTGAAACAAAATAATACACATTTAAATATTATTAATTATAACATAAAATAAAAAGGAATAAAAGGATGGATTAAGTACCAAAAAGAGAGAAAAGAAATAATAAAAGAGCAAAAAAAAAAGACTATAAGAGAAGATATCTGGCTATGCATTCCGTTCAACATCATCATGTTTCATGGATTTAAATGATTAAATAATTTAGTAGCAAATTGTTTGACAGGCCTAATGCGACGGAGACCACTAGGCTAGGAATTCCATAACTGAATAGCATGAATGTGGAAGAAGTGCTGAATAAAAGCAAGTGTGTGAGCAGGCGTAACCAAAGCAGTCATTCGTAAGGATATGCAGAAACGTAACCTTTCAAACAAATATTCAGGCTTTTGTGTATAAATCAGTTTGTGCACAAAAATTAAGATATTATAATTAATATATGTAGGCAAGGAGCAGCCAACCAATGTATGTGAATAGACCGATCATATCTTCTTAATCTAAAAATATATTTTATCATGGAGTTGAAGGCTACATTTAGTTTGTTAAGCGTTGTAGAATCAAGACGACAATACACTGTAGCTCCATACAAGATAAGTGAAATTAAAAAAGCCTTTACAAGCCTGAATCGAGCATCAGTGGGAGTGTATGCACTTGATTGCCAAAGATTACGCAGTCCTCTATATATCCTTGAAATAACTATATCAATGTGAGAGCCCCAGGTGAGAGTTTTATTAAAAATTATCCCTAGATTACATACAGTTTTCACATAAGGAATCATAGCTGCCTTTATGGTTACTGGAGGAAAATAAGATGTATCAAGCTCGAACCTATATATAACGATACTCTGCGATTTAGCTGGATTTAATCTAAGACCATTAGATGCTGTCCATAGACTGATTTGAAGCAGATCATCATTAATACGTTCAACTGCATCTTCAATTAAACCAAGGCGTTCCGAAAGATACACCTGAACATCATCTGCATAATGATAAATCAGGCAATTTGAAACTGCTGAGAAGATATCGTTAATAAATATCGCAAACAGAAGGGGACTCAATTCGAAGCCCTGAGGAACGCCACTGTGAAAGCCAAGAAAATCCGAATTTTACCATTACATGAAACATACTGAGTACGATTGCTAATATAGCTTTTAATGAGATTTATAGCTGAGGAACTAAAATTAAACTACTAACTCAGTTTTTGGAGTAAAAGTCGATGATTGAGTGTATCAAATGCCTTACTAAAATCAACTAAAGTAAGTATGGTCAATTTATCTTGATCAATGCAGCTACGATATTTTCAGAAAGCTGTTGTACAACTATGATGCTTTGTAAAACCAGATTGCAAGGGCGAAACGAGGCTATGAGCTGACAAAAATGAACTAATCTGCTCGGCTATGACTTTCTCCAGCACATTTGATAAGCAACATAGTATACTAATAGGTCTATATTCCGGCGATGCTGACACAGACATTTTATGGATGGGTATAATTTTTGCTCTTTTCCAGTTGGTCGGAAAGGAGGAACTCATTAAACTCGAATTACAAATATAAGTGATCACTGACAAAATAAATGGCCGCAAAATTTAAATAAATTTAATGGATAAATTATTAACACCAGCGGAAGTAGTCAGAATCGATCGAACATGCTTTCAATCTCATAAGAATATTCTCGAGAAAATGAAAAAGAGGGAAAGTTAAATGCCCTTTCGTCTTGAGTAATCTCGATTATAGGTGAAAGGTGAAGGTGGAATATGAATTTGACATAAAGAGTCGATTTAGATTATTGGGATCAGCCTCACAGCAGCTATTCCTTGATTTCCCACTCCAATCTGCCTTAAGTTAGACCATAATTTTTTTGCAGGCTGCGAACAATCAAATTTGGATCTAAAATATCTCCGCTTATAGCAGACCGAATAGAAGAGGTAGTTAAATTGCAAAGTTTGGTATACTGGACCCAATACATGTTGATCTGGAATCGTTTCCATCTTTTATAAGCAATATCACGTTGTTTTATTAAATTCATTATATAACTATCAAACCACGGACAGCTTTCATTTCTAATTTTTTCACTTTCAACGGCACATACTTATCAAAGAGATAAGTGAGATAGTTTTCAACATACTCAACCTGCAGAATAATATCACTTATGCAATAAACAATTCCGATTAATTACAAATCTCCCGCCATATCGAATAACCTACCATTTTTATACTTCAATGTTGGTATAACTGGGGCCCCGAGCTACAAAATTTGAGATTTGATCAAACTTTGCCACGGCCAAGAGCAGCTGGTGGCCTGTGGCCGCGAAAGTAACTTTCGCAATACCTTTATATTGGTTCAGAGGCGTGCATCCAGAGACCTGTAGCTTGTGGTCGTGAATGTATTTTGGGCCTTAGAATCAAACCCCCATCTTTGAGAAACAGCTTTTTCTTTTACTGCAAATCCATTCCCATAAAAAAAAATAAATTACAATACAGGTTGCATTCAAAGTCAAGTCTTTTCCAAAAAAAGTTGGTTACAAAATACGTCAAAAAACTTTTCACTTTCAAAACAAGTCATTTCCTTTAAAAATTTTATTTTACTTCCAAATTGGGGTAATTTTCCATATTGACTGAACTAACTAGCAGTACAGTTTTGTTAACCGTGGCCCGTCTCCACGAAAAGTTTCTCTAGGTCCGCTCTGCCTTTTATAGTTTAATTTTAAAGAAAATAACTTAGTGTAATGCTGCACTTTGTGCGATACGGAAGAAGCTATTCTTTTGTTTACAATGTGATGAATTTTTAACTTTTAACAGTGATTTATTATGGAGTCGCTAGAATGTCCAGTTGAAATTGAGACCGGTATAGCAAGATGAAGACTGCGCAATGGAAATAATACTAAGGTTAGCTTTATAAATTATACTTTACAATGTCATTTCGTTGGCAAGTTATTTTACATCGTTCAGATATTCCAAAAATAATTGCCCAAGATGACTAAATGCAAACATCCGCAAGGTAAATTAAAATGTAGCGCAATTAGTTTTCGCAAGGCTTTTATGAATCGCGCAATAAAGTCGCTCAAGATTCCCTTTTGTTAACTTATTGTACGATCAAAAAAACTTAGTCGTACCGATCGACGAAAAGGAGGTACACCTAGAACCATGAGCAGTTTTTACCATATAAGAAATCATCATGGCATATTAAAAAGGGTGTGTATTTTAAATATTGGGAAATAACGTATTCAGAAAGTGTGTAAACGGCATTTTTCCACAGGTACAACCCCGACTGAGAGTCGTGGTGGAGACAGAAAAGCTGCCAAATATATGGCAAGGAAAAATGTGGTTATAAATTTTATTAACATTTTTAGGTCCATTGAATTGCATTATTGTCGAAGCAAAGTTGCTACTAGGCAATACTTACCTGCATCTTTATCAATTAATAAGATGTATCGAATGTACAAAAAAGAAATTCCGGAGCCAGAACTTCAAGTAAAAAATTCATATTTCAGAGAGATATTTAATACCAAATTTAATATCGGCTTCAAGTCTCCATCAACTGATATGTGTTCATTGTGTCTAATGTACAGAGAATGAAAAAAAAAATGAAAAACATCCAAAAATTACAAATTTAATGATAGAAAAAACAGTGCATAAAGACGAAGTAAAGCATTTTTTTTTTATTAGAGCAGAAATCAGATTTAAAATTTTTTCCATTTTGACTGCCAAAAGAACATGTTATTGCCCAAAGTGATCGGGCGATCAAGCGGCTTATTGAAGGATCATCAGGGTCTGCGTTAACAAAAGATAATGTATTTTTGTACGTTTGGCGTGAAACAGATAGACCGAAAAGATCTAATGAAATATCATCATCTGTTTATCACCGACTTTGTTATGCTAATCTCCAGAGTGTAAAACACATTCGCCTTGTTACAAATGGATGCGGCAGGGGGGGGGGGGGCAATATCAACCGTTTAGGAGTTACAAGGTGATTAAGACAAAAAGCGAGATTTTCACAAAACAGGGCATACAGTCACAGTTAAGAGCTCATTGTATGCAGAACTTCATGGTCTTTCCAACGACTGCTCAAATAGCCCAGTACCACTCTCCCCTCAAGAATTATGGTTGTCTAAACTAAAAATTTCGTATTTTCTTACCTTTTTTTTTACTTTAACCTCTATTATTTTTGCAAAAACGTCGTTAAACATAACTCTTTTTTTATAAAAACTGTATTCTCCTCTTTAATTTGACCTATTCCACCCTATGTGCTATATGTAGCCCTTTAATAGCCAGTTTCACAGTCGACTTTAAACCACGGTTTAGTATAAACCATCCTCCGAGCTTAAACGCAGTTTTAACCTGGGGTTTCACAGTGCATTCTTTTAGTAACGTTGGTAGTACTGATTAAATTGTGAACTAAATTAGTTATCGACGGCATTGTAAATAAACTTTTCTATTAATCAGTATGTCAATTGGAAAAAGTAAACAGACCAGAAGGAAAAAATAAAAAATATGTAGTTAAATTTACTAATTTTAAATATACCACCATCCAAAAGGGCAGCAAATTTTAGTAGAAGTATAGTTGATCTATTGCTTACCCTAGTGCATGAAAAAACACATACATACACATATAGTAGAGTGCAAGAAAACGGACAGGTATAGATTAGAAGACAAAGTGAGAAATTTCTTCATTTAAACGGAATTTAGCGTAAAAATCAACGTCGTCCCTTTCATTAAAATGATTTGGTCGATTTCTAATTACTCTCAGTCGTCGACAGAGTATTAAATTTAACTCAAAAAAGACTTCTTCATCATTCTGAATCCATGATAAAATTATTTTCTTGATACAAATAAACAATGCTACTGTCAAAATAAAATGTCACACAGTTGAAATACTTTTATCTTGAGTTTAAACCGAGGGATCGCACGGTTTAAACTCTAGTTTAAACCGAGGTTTAACTGGAACATATTCCTCAGACTGTGAAACTGGCCATAAGAGCTATTAGTACTTAGCCTATTCTCAAACCTTTTTTCAAACCTATTCTCAACTATTTGTTCCTTAGCACGTCATTTTAAAAAAATCGTCTATTTCGGTTATGAGTTAATAACTGTTTAACAGTTCACACATAGGGTGTAATAGGTCAAATTAAAGAGGAGAGTCTACAGTTTTTATAAAAAACAGTTATGTTAATAACCTTTTTGCAAAAAAAATAGAGGTTAAATTAAAAAAAAAAACGGTAAGAAAATCTGAAATTTTTAGTTTAGACAAACATAATTCTTGATGGGAGAGGGATACGGGGCTGGTTGAGCAGGCGTTGGAAATGCCATGAAATTCTGCATACAATTAGCTCTTAACTGTGACTGTACGCCCTGTAGTTTTTAAGATACAGGGTGTTTTGTGAAATACTAGATTTTTTTCTTAATCACCCTGTAACTCCTAAACGGTTGATATTGCCATCCCCCCCTGTATCACCTCCTGCTCTATTGATCTCCTACGGGGAAACACCCTGTATACATATAATAATAAATAAAATGAAAAAAATTAATAATAATAATAATATATTACATATAATATGTGGGATTTCTTTTTTTTCTCTTTGAATAAAAGGAAAACTCAGTTTGATTTTCTTTGATTAAAATTATAATTTATTAACGATATTATACTATTGGTAGATCTTTAACTCGATTACGTAAATGTGAATTCAAAATTTGCTTAATTAAAATAATCTTGACCGTGACAAAAATAACCCGAGTCTACTTGAATATTACATGACCGATTCGCTTGCTTATCACTTATCGAATGCCTGCAGCTGCCTTTCAATGATGATGATGAGTCTATGTTATTATCATACTCGGTACAGTTACGCTTTTGCTATAGTTACTGTTTTTGTACTTTGTGGATCGGTTACAAAATAGACTCTACATATTTATAATAAGGGTAAACAAGTGTTTTGATGAGCAGGAGTCGAGTTGATAACCATAATCTGCGCAGAACACCATATATCCTACCCACCACATTACTAATATGCTCATCCCACGTAAGTGTTTTATTAGAAATCAGGCCTAAGCTCCTAGCTTTGTTACAGTAAGATATCACTACGGAGTCAAGAAGAATGGGTGGAAAATAGGCCTGTATATTATAATACAGTTTCACTTCCGGTTTTAAGAGAATCAAATTACTTACTGCGCAATCACTGATATTTCAAAGATGTCCTCGTTAAATTTTCTTGCAGCATCTTCAATTATCCTAAGGAGAGATCCGAGATAGACCTGGACAGCATCGGCATAGAGGTGTACCTAGGACTGAGTTACTACAGGAAGGCAGATCGTTTATGAAGCAACAGAAAAGAAATGGACCTACGATAGATAATATCTGTTCACGGTTTACAGAATACAAGGTCGGTGCACTAAGAAATGTCAAATTTTGTTGACACAGAATTGAGACAAATAATTGCATTTTGTATGGGAAAATTCGGAAAGTTGTATTTTTTTACGGTTTTTTGAAAAGCGTACTGTCGAGAATTATATATAATGTAATATTCTGAACGTAACCTGTCGAGGTTTTTACTGTAACTTTCAGTAGATTTGTTTTTTTTTAATTGCTTCATTGAAAAAACTGTCGAAGAAACAGTGAAAAGTTTTGATGAATTTATATCCTTTTTTGTATTTATTGAATTAAATAAATAGTTAATCCACAAGAACTAGTGGGGTTCAATTATTGATTTACCAGATTTGGCGACCGTGACAGGACATGGATTAAGAAGATGGAAAAGGATAAAAAGGCACGTACTACACAGAGAACATCGCTCACAAAAGCGGGTGTTAAATTAGAAAAGCTTCTTCTGAATGAAGAGAGAGATTTACCTGAAGTTAGATGATTAATGGACATGATTGAGAAAAAACAAAAAGAATTGAAAGAAATTAATGCACGAATTTATGATAGATTACTAGAGGATGATAGTGTTACTCAAGATCTTCTAGAAAAAGAGATAGATTCAAGCGATGAATATGATCTCAAGTGTAATACGGCCAGAGCGAAAAAAAAAGCCACAGCACAGATGGAGACTACTATCTGTACAAAGTAGCGTACTTCAGGGAAGTAGACGACCTTTCAAACTACCACAACTTGAGTTAAAGAAATTTAGTGGTGAGCTCAAAGAATGGTTACCATTTTGGGCTCAGTTTAAGAACATTAATGAGGATTATTTGATTGATGGTGCAGATATATTTCAATATTTAATACAAGCGACAGTACCCGGATCTCGAGCCAGAAATTTTGTTGAGAGCTTTCCAGCAACTGGTGAAAACTATTCTCAAGCTCTACAGTGTCTCAAAGATCGATATGGTAGGGATGATCTGTTGGCGGAGGTGTACGTGAGAGAATTGTTGGTTCTAGTTTTGCAAAATACCATATCTTCAGAAAAAGTGTCGTTGTCGTCGCTGTACGATAAGTTAGAAAGCCAGTTGAGAGCACTTGAAACCATACAGGTAACGACGGAAAAGTGTGCTTCCATGTTGTTGCCATTAGTGGAATCCTGTCTTCCTGAAGATATTCTACGCACGTGGCAGAGAAGTGATTTGAACAGAAATGTTTCTGAACAGGGTAGCCAGCAAAATACATTAACAAACGAAAGTACTTCCAAATCTCGATTAGATCGCTTGATGAGTTTTCTAAGAAAGGAATTAGAAAACGAGCAAAAAATTACATTGGCACTGTCAGGTTTTGGAATTGAAAATGCACCGAAGAAAAGAGAAGAAGCAAGGAAGAAAGAACGTCATCAGAAATACTTCCAAATAAAAATCTATCTACAGCCGCTGGTTTACTCACCACAATCGGAAATACAGGTTGTGTGTTTTGTGAAAATTCTCATAGCAGTGCTGAATGTATTAAAGCTAAAAGAATGACTCTGAAAGAAAAAAGATGTATTTTATATAAAAAGCAATGTTGTTACAATTGCTTGAAGCCAGGTCATCGTAGAGCTAATTATTGGAATAAATCAAGATGTTTTGTGTGCAATAGAAAGCATAATGTCATAATTTGTGACAGCTTAACAAACGCAAACCAGGATTTTTCCACAAGGCTAAGATAGGCTATGCTAACCGGAAGAATCACAAAAGGGCCTAAGATAATCTAAACATAACTGCTATAAACTATGGTCAAGGTATATTAACTGGATTGAGACATGATACCAACATAATCCAGCGTTAATTCCTGTTAAGAAACGTAGCTATTGAGATGGGCTATAAAGCTATTAGAAAAGAGAAAATATGAATGACAGTTTTTATTGCAGTTTTGAAGTATTAGATCAACCACTCATTTGTGATAGAAATTATCAAATTACAACTGGTGCTTGGAAAACAGAATTGCAACAGCATAATATTCAGTTGATGGACTTCGAAGATAGACCCGTAGAAATTTTAATCGGTGCAGATGGCTGGTAAATTGCTTACAGGCCGACATCATCAACTTTCGTGCGGTTTAGTAGCATTAGAAACCCAATTGGGATGGACAGTAATGGGCTCGGTTCAGCAAACATCAAAATCAAATAGTGTAGCAATGACGGTCACTACCATGTTATTAAAAGAAACTGACATATCTGACAGGTGGGCTTTGGATGTTTTGGGTATTACTGCTGATCCATCAGATAAGAGGAGAAAACAAAAACTACAGATAGAAACTGAAAACCTTTTTCAAAGAACAGTAACAGTTGATGATGAAGGGAGATATCTAGTTCATCTTCCATGGTTAGAAGATAATCCACCTTTAGCTAGTAATTTCAATATTGCTATAAAGAAGCTAGAATCTACTATAAGAAAACTAAAATTTGACGGTTTTTATGATGAATATAATGGAATGTTGAAAGAATGGATTCAGGAAGGGATTATAGAAGAAGCTCCTAATGAAGAGTTAACTATGACTGCACATTATCTCCCACATCGTCATGTTGTAAAACAAAATAGTACCACAAAAATACGGCCTGTTTTCAATGCATCCGTAAAAGAGAAAAATTTTCCAATTCTTGACAATTGTGTAGAGAAGGGGGCAAATTTAATAGAATTAATACCATCGATTTTAATTCGATTTCGGTTAGAACAAATTGGTGTTATTGCTGACATAAAGAGGGCTTTTCTTCAAATTGATTTGCTTCACCGCGATAGAAACTTTTTACGATTTCTGTGGAAAGATCAACAAAGTCCTATGAAAACATACAGAAACAGACGTGTAGTTTTTGGGGTTTCATGCAGTCCGTTCCTTCTCGGGTCAGTTATCCAGTATCATTTGAAAAACATTTTAAAAGATTGTGCAAAAAATACTAAAGAGTATGATTCAGCTCTAGTAGAAAAATTGATGAACAGTTTTTATGTCGATAATTGTGTAACGAGTGTGAAAGACGAAACAGAATTAAAAAAATTCATTAGTGAAGCAACAGCTATAATGGCAGAGCGTAAATTCGAATTAAGAGGCTGGGAATATGCTGGTCCAGAGTCTCCCCTTCTGTGTAAAAGTGACTGTATAAATGTACTGGGACTACTTTGGAATAAACAGGGCGATACGTTAGAGGTAAATCTAGAAAGCTGGGGCTTTTCAGGTATTTCATCCGTTCTTATAACTAAAAGAATGATATTATCTGCTGCTTCATCGAATTTTCGATCCAATTGGTATTATTTGTCCTGTCATGCTGTTGCCAAAGCTATTTGGTCTCTTAAATTTAATTGGGATTAAGAAGTAGACGAAAACACTAAAACACAATTTCTGAATTGGCAACTAGAATTAATCTACGTACAGCAGATAAAATTTCCAAGGTGGCTGGCTGGTGGGTACGAAAGAACCATTTGAATATTCACTACATATATTTTGTGATGCTAATAAAATAGCATATTCAGCAGCTGTATTTTTAAGAACCAAAACAGCATCTATAGTGAATGTCCAATTACTACAAGCGAAATCAAGAATATCACCGTTAAGTAAGCAAAATAAAAGAATTACGATTCCAAGATTAGAATTATTAACTGTAAATATTGGAGCTAGATTATATGCTGGTGTCATCAAAGACTTAAATTTACCTTTGGATGGAAGAAGTCATACGAGTATTTTGGAGCGATTCAACTACAGTTTTAGCATGGATAAATCGTGAAGAACAATGGGATGGCTTTGTGAGAAATAGAGTAAAGGAGGTACGAGAATTATCATTTGATAAGCAAGGGCGATACGTACCTAGTGCACATAATCCTGCAGATCTTCCATCAAGAGGGTGTAGTGCGAAAAAATTGTTAGAATCCAAATGGTGGAAGGGACCTTGTTGATTGAAAGAACCGGAAGAGTGTTGGCCTGCATCTACTGTGTTATTTGATGAAAGCGAAATAAATAAAGAAAAGAAAAGGTCTATAACATCAGCTTCGATGATATGTGCTAATGAAGAAGTAAACTGGTATTATCGTTATTTTTTTAAGTACACTCATGTCAGTATATGCGTTCTCGTGATATCGTGCGTATAGACGGACGGACAGACAGAAGGACAGACAGAAGGACAGACAGACGGACGGACATGCAAAAATCAAAATAACTTTTAATATTATGCGTGGGTGGGTGTCCAATCCATTTTGTTCCACCATAATTATTTCGAGGTATTACAAACGGAATGACAAACTTAGTATACCCTATAGATTTCATCTCTAGGGTATAAAAATGGACTAAATCGAGCAACCTTTTCTTAGTTTTCCTATTTAAAAATTTACGATTTCGACTTTTATTGTGAAAATGATTAGTCCTAGACGTTTTTATTGTACCGAAAAGTTTATTAGAATATAAAATCCTATGAAAACTGGTTAAACATATTGTTACGTGCAATAGAAAGAGACAACTGGTGACATCTACTGGCAATAAACAACTTCAGGTTCGAAGAGTAAATGACTTCAGGTTCGGAGAATCGATTATGAAAGTTCAGGAATAGAACAAATAGAGTAGTCTAGAAGCTTTTGGAATAGAACACTCCAGATTTATCCGGAGTGTTTCTAGGGTATAAATATAACAGTTGTCATCGCCAGAAAAAGAGTCTTGTTTTAGACGTTGCAGTGTTAAGAAGCGAAAGTAATAAAGAAGCGATAGTGTGTAATTAGATTGCGATTATTGAAAGTACAGTGTTAGCGATAATTAGAGTTGAGTTGATTAAATGAATGTTTGTGAAGTTTATATGATTTAAGTGTAATAAAGAACTTATATATTAATTATTTAATATTGTGTTTTAAATAACGAACCAAAGGCCACGCTCGCAACAACTGGTGTCAGAAGTGGGATAAATTTGAGAAATAAAGTGGTGGCAATTGACTAAAAATTAAAAGAGTGATTAATTTTGAGAAATTGTGTTAAATTGTGAAAGTTCTGGAAAATAATTTATATTCATCTATAAGAGAATTACTAAAATAATGGGGCGCAAAGTGGACGAACTTCGAACGCAGGATTTGAAAGTTGAGTTAGGGAACCGGTCATTACAAACGACAGGCATAAAGAAAGTTCTAGTCGAGCGACTTAGACAATCTTTGATAGAGGAAGGAAAGAATCCTGAAACATTTGTTTTCGAAGAGAACTTGGAAGAAATCGAAGTTGAAGAAGCGCCTGCGATGAAAATGGAACAGCTGTTGAGTACTTTAATGAGTAAAATGGAAGCCCGTTTTGATGAGCAAAAGAATTCTCTCGAGGAACAAAAGAATTCTCTCGAGGAACAAAAGAATTCTCTCGAGGAACAAAAGAATTCTCTGGAATCACGTTTAGATGAACAGAAGAAATCTATGGACGAACAAAAGAATTCTCTCGACGAACAAAAGAATTCTCTGGAATCACGTTTAGAAGAACAGAGGAAATCTATGGAAGCCCGTTTTGATGAACAAAAGATTGATTTTGAGGAACAAAAGAAATCTCTGGAAACCCGTTTGGACGAACAAAAGATCTCTTTGGAGAATTGTCTAGAAACTCGTTTGGAGGAACAGAAGACTTTCCTGAAAAACTCATTAGAGGAACAAAATTTGAAAATTGAAGGAATCGAGCAGGAAGTGGCGGAAGCTCAACAAAAAGTCACCGAGCAGCTTGACAGTTTTAAATCAGATCTGGAAAGAATAAAGCATCGTCAGCCTCTAAGCGGAGCAACTGAAATATCCGGTGCAGGTAGAATGAAACCTCCCATATTTGATGGACAAAATTCGTGGCATATCTTCAAGAGACAATTCGAGGCAGCTTCAAAGGTAAATGGATGGAATGATGAAGACAAAGCTATAGCTCTGGTGTTAGCACTTCGAGGTCCTGCGTCAGAACTCTTACAAACTGTACCGATTGAAAATCAACGTAATTACTCTTCATTAGTACAGGCGATAGAATTACGTTACGGAGATGAGCACATGCAGCAAGTATATCGCCTACAGTTGCGCAACAGGATTCAAAAACATGGCGAATCACTACAACAACTACAGGCAGATGTAGAAAGATTAGCGCATCTGTCATACTCCAGCGTGAATGCGGATTTTCTCAATGAAGTAGCAACGGAGGCATTTGTGAACGCTATTACAGATCAAAATTTACAACAATCATTGAGGCTAGCAGGAAAGAAATCAACAGCAGAAGCACTAGCCTATGCATTAGCGTATGAATCCGCCAGACAAGCTTCACGGAGTGCTGTACGAGTGAGAGAAATTTCAGTGGAAGGATGTACTTGTAACAGAGTGCAATCATCACAGAGCCCGCCTTCACGTGGTGTCCCTCGATGCTGGAATTGTAATAAACCAGGGCACCTTCAAAGAGACTGCAGAAAACGTCGACGAGTGGAATCACCAGAAGAAGAGGGGAAAGAAGAATGCCAAAGATGTCAAGCCAGGGAACAAGCAATTCGTGGAGAGACTAGATATCAAACAGCGACTAGTCGCATCGTCTCTCCTCTTGAGCAGTCGGAAAACTAGTAAAAACCAACTTCATGGGGCAGAAGTTGGTTGGTGGAATCGACAGCCCCGAAGTCATCATCCAAGTAAGTCAGTTACAGAGAAATAATAGCAGTCTTGTTATATATGGAAGTGTAGGAAAAAATGACTGCGCAGTTACTATCGATACTGGAGCTTCAAGATCAATTATTAGAGCAGATCTTGTTAAGAACAAATGGCTTCACCACACCACCAAATATCTACTAAGAACAGCAACTGGAGCGGCAGCACAGGTGTTTGGAGAAATAACTTTAGATGTTCAACTAGGCGAACTACTATTTCCTCACACTTTCCTGGTTTCAGACATAATGGATGACTGCATTCTTGGAATAGATTTCATGACCACATACAAAATAAATCTGGATGTCGGAGAGCGGATTCTCAAATATGGCAACATAGAAATTCCTATGAAACTAGGAGAAGAAGCAGATCATCCTGCGAAAGTAAGGACGATGGTTTGCGAAAATATTACTCTTTCGCCATGCTCCGAGACACTGATATGGACAAAGCTTACTGATGACATCGGGACCTGCCGATTCTATCTGGTGGAGCCTAACCCCACAAAAGTTACATCGAACATCATCGTTGGCAAGACTTTAGTGAAGGCAGAAGGTGCAACATTAATTCCAGTCAGAGTGCTTAACACATCCGAAAACGAGATACAACTAAAAGAAGGTGCTATAATTGGAAATTGTGAGGAGACAAAAACTATACCAGCTACTACCCAACAGGTTCAGAAACTTCTTTCGTCCAGTGCCTTAAGTGAACAACAACACAACGATGCCAAAGAGGTGATCGATGAATTTTCGGATTTATTTGCAATGAATAATGATGATTATGGTAAAACAAATCTTGTCCAGCATCGAATCGATACAGGAGATTCCAGACCCATTCGACAGACACCACGAAGATTGCCATTAGCCAAACAACCAGAAGTTGCAGACATGATGAACTCCATGAAGAAACAAGGCATCATAGAGGAATCTAGCAGCCCTTGGACATCGCCGGTTGTCCTGGTTAGGAAGAAGGATGGCAGCACCCGATTCTGTGTAGACTACCGCCAACTAAATAACGTGACGAGAAAAGATAGCTATCCATTACCAAGGATTGATGACACATTGGATACCCTTTCCGGAGCGCAATGGTTTTCCACGCTGGATTTGAAGAGTGGTTACTGGCAAGTGGAAATACATCCGGAGGACCGAGAGAAAACTGCTTTCTCAGTTGGCAGTTGCTTATGGCAATTCAAAGTAATGCCATTTGGGTTATGTAATGCTCCAGCCACATTCGAACGACTAATGGAATGTGTTGTACGAGGTTTAACCTGGAAAACATGTCTTGTCTATTTGGATGACATAATAGTAATCGGAAGGACATTCATGGAACATAAAAACAACTTACGGGATGTACTTCAAAGGCTCAAAGATGCAAAATTAAAGCTCAGTGCGAGTAAATGTGCTCTATTTAAAAAAAAGGTTAAATATTTAGGGCACATAGTTTCATCACAAGGAGTAAGAACCGATCCAGAGAAAATAGAAGCCGTCAAAAATTGGCCAGCTCCAAAGGACAAACATCAATTACGGAGTTTTCTTGGTTTAGCTACCTACTACAGGCGATTCGTGAAAGGTTTTGCAGATATAGCAAGAAGGCTACATCAACTTACCGAAAAGGGAAAGCCGTTCATATGGTCGGATAAATGCAACGAAAGTTTTGAAAATTTGAAGCAACAGCTCTGTGAGGCTCCAGTACTTCACTATCCAAAGCTGGGAAAAACATTTACATTAGACACGGATGCCAGCAATGAAGGTATGGGTGCAGTGCTTTCTCAGGAGGAGAATGGTCAAGAAGTTCCAGTAGCTTACTATAGCAAAGCACTTTCAAAGTCAGAGAAAAATTATTGTGCTACAAGAAAGGAGCTACTTGCCATTGTAAGTTCAACAAAGCATTTTCATAAATATCTCTATGGGCAGAAATTCATCCTTCGCACCGACCATGCAGCGCTTAAATGGCTTCTGCAGTTTAAGAATCCTGAGGGACAAGTGGCGAGATGGATAGAGCGACTCCAGGCTTATGATTTTGAAATACAACACCGAAGAGGTCGTACCCATGGAAATGCAGACGCCCTTTCACGACGTCCATGTAAACTTGAGTGCAAACATTGCACACGAATAGAAGAAAAAGAAACAGCAGCAACTATACAGTTGGTAACCGTGGAGCCATCTACAGGTTGGGACAACGAGGACCTACGAACAGCACAACGAGAAGATCCGGACATTTCACCTATTCTTGCTTGGAAAGAAGACATGGAAAGACCAGACTGGAAGGATATTTCGGAACGGAGTGAGAAGCTAAAAAGTTACTGGGCTCAATGGAACTCTCTTCATGTTGAATGTGGTATATTAAAACGCAAGTGGGAAGCACCTAATGGTGAATCTTTCCGAATGCAGATAGTCGTGCCGGCATCAAATGTCAAAGATGTTCTAGAAGAAATGCACGGTGGAACCTCTGGAGGACATTTGGGAGTGAACAAAACCATTTCCAAAATACGAGAAAAGTTTTATTGGCTACACATGCGAGAAGATGTGGAGGAGTGGTGCCGAAGATGCACTGTCTGTGCTGCTTGCAAAGGGCCGCAACACAGAAGCAGAGGAGAAATGCATAAGTATAATGTCGGAGCCCCCTTTGAAAGGATAGCTATAGACATCGCTGGACCTTTTCCAGAAACGGATGGCGGTAACCGTTATATATTAGTTGCCATTGACTATTTCAGTAAATGGCCTGAAGCTTATGCAATCCTGAATCAAGAGGCAACCACAGTTGCGGAACAAATAATAACGAATTGGGTCAGTAGGTTTGGTGTGCCTCACGAACTTCATTCGGACCAAGGACGGAACTTCGAATCGCGGACTTTCCAGGAGATGTGTAAAATGTTGGGAATAAGAAAAACTAGAACAACTCCTCTACACCCACAATCTGATGGCATGGTAGAGCGCTTCAACAGAACATTGATCGAGCATCTAAAGAAAGTAGTTGACTATCATCAACGCGATTGAGATCGACATATTCCTGTATTCCTAATGGCTTATAGATCAGCCGTTCATAGTACTACCGGACAAACCCCAGCTAAAGTCATATTCGGAAGAGAGATGCGTTTACCTAGCGACCTCAAATTCGGTACCCCCAGAGGTGAACAAAAGTTACCAGAAGACTACGTATCGGAGCTCAAACAACAATTAGCCGATGTACACGAGGCCACGAGGACGAAATTAGCAACAAATACTGATCGGATGAAGACCCGCTATGACTTACGCGCTAATTCCGCAGGATTTAACGAAGGTGATCTTGTTTGGCTGTACAACCCGAAACGACGTAAGGGACGTTCTCCAAAATTGCAACAACACTGGGAAGGACCATATTCAGTAGTAACTAGAATTAATGACGTGGTATACAGGATTCAGCGTGGCACAAGAGGCAAGCACAAAATTGTTCATTTGGACCGCTTGTGTCAATACTACGAGCATCAAGACCGTGGACCACCTGTTGTTCGCGACGAACAAGTTTAAGAAGGGGGCAGTGTTACGTGCAATAGAAAGAGACAACTGGTGACATCTACTGGCAATAAACAACTTCAGGTTCGAAGAGTAAATGACTTCAGGTTCGGAGAATCGATTATGAAAGTTCAGGAATAGAACAAATAGAATAGTCTAGAAGCTTTTGGAATAGAACACTCCAGATTTATCCGGAGTATTTCTAGGGTATAAATATAACAGTTGTCATCGCCAGAAAAAGAATCTTGTTTTAGACGTTGCAGTGTTAAGAAGCGAAAGTAATAAAGAAGCGATAGTGTGTAATTAGATTGCGATTATTGAAAGTACAGTGTTAGCGATAATTAGAGTTGAGTTGATTAAATGAATGTTTGTGAACTTTATATGATTTAAGTGTAATAAAGAACTTATATATTAATTATTTAATATTGTGTTTTAAATAACGAACCAAAGGCCACGCTCGCAACAATATTCATTTTTACTGCCCGTCGAACCGTTCTAGAAATATATGCGAAACCCCATTTCAACAATCAAACTTGCACTGATGGGTGACCATAACAAATTACATACGGGTATACATCTAGAATTTGTCTAGACCCTTACAGTCCGACGAACCGTTCTAGAAATATTTGCGAAAGGCCACTACGGCAATCAAACTATCACAGAGAGGTGACCACACGGAATTTGCATGCGGGCATTCATCATAAGAATTGGTTCTAGATCAATTCGAGATTTTTTTCTTGTTTAACTAAACATTTCTCATTAGTCATGCTTTTTTGTATTCCATTCCATGTACATAGTTTCAAGATCTTGGTACACTCAAATCAATGATATCATCGTTTTATATTTTCATGTTTGTTTACCTATTTTCCACAGAAAAACAAACCAAATGCTCGCATTTTGGGATGGAAATATAAGCTGAGATCAAATCTTTCAGCTTAATACCTGTTGCCATTTCTGATTTTAGTTCATTGTGTAAATTAATATTATTTTCCAGTCATGCGCCGCGCCGGTCCAAATCACCAATCCTAGAGTCCTATAGTGCGATAATCTTTAATTTTCTCGTCAATTTATTCTGGGATGATTCTCACCAATCGCTTCAATCGAAAAGGGGATTTAATTTTCTGAGAATATGCTGTTCAATTATTTACGACCAGTTGAACTCGAGTGGCAGTCTTTAGATCTTTTTGCTTTTAGGACCATTTAAGTATATTTACATTTAAATTCTATGCATGTAAGGCAATACTAACTTACTTCAGTTCATAATTCCATAATTAATGTAGAGTTGTATTTCAGAAGTGTTTCGTGGCCTTATTTAAGAGATTATTCAATAATTTTCATGGAAAATTTGTGTCCTAAACAGATGGAGACGTGCACCATTTTTTACTGTGCAGATCATACGTCTAATCGCCTGGATTTTAAGATTTAAACGAAATTCTTTGTCTTCCAGAGAATTTAGACTTTGTGGGGAATTAACAACAGAAGAAATTAAAGAAGCGGAAAGGAGATTATTTCATTTAATACAAAAGGAATGTTTTTCGAGCACTCAAGATAATAAATTATCGAGCTTATATCCTTATATGGACGAAGATGGGCTCATCAGACTAAAAACAAAGGTTACGCATGGCGATTACGTCAAAGATTTTTGCTATCCAATTGTTCTACCAAATCAAAATCATCCAGTGGTCGAGCGATTAAATTTAGACATACATCGTAATTCATCCCACGCGGGAAATCAAACTATGATGACAATTTTACGAAAACGATTTTGGATTATTGGTGGTCGACGTAGTGTAAGATCTGTTTTAAATTGTTGCGTAATATGCAAACGATATAAGTCGAAAGGGATACAAGTGCAGTCCCCACCCCTGCCCACTGATCGGGTACGTGATGCAAAAGTATTTCAAATTATTGGAATCGATTTAGCAGGACCTATGTATCTAAACGTTAGAAGTAAAGGTACGTATGAGGAATCATGGATTTGTTTATTTACATGCGATTCATTCAGTGTCTGAGAAGATTTATTGGTAGAAGATGCCGGCCTAGTATCATCTATATCTATACGGATAGTGGTACTAATTTCGTTGGTGCAGCAAACGCTCTAGAACGTCTCAACTGGAGTCAAGTAAATCAATACAGGTCAATGAAACAGATTCGATGGAAGTTTAATCCACTTACAGCCGCCTGGTGGGGAGGTTGGTGGGAGCGTTTAATAGGAATGTTAAAGCAGCTGTTGCGTAGAGTGTTGGGCAAAACTTCTTTAGACTTTGAAGAAATGCAGAGGATTTTATGCGAATGTATCGGAAGATCCTTTGGACTTAACACCATTAACCCCGGATATGTTCTTCAAAGAAATAGAGAAGGTAGGAGTAGCTGATTTAAATGCGATAGAAGCAGTTGATCTTAATCGACGATTGAAATATAGAAGAAAACTACAACAAGTGCTTAAACAACGATTTCAAGAAGAATATTTGGGACAGTTAATTTTATATAGCAAGAAGATTTCTCTGAAGAAGATCGAGGTAGGTGAGCTAGTGTTAGTAGGAAGTGATAACGTCAAACGACTTGAATGCCCGTTAGCAAAAGTGGAAGAATTGATACCGGAACGAGAAGGAGAAGTACGATTAGTTAAATTGAAAACAGCAGCTGGAGTTTTATTACGTCCAATACAACGAATATTTCCTTTAGAGATTAAATTTACGCAATCTACAGATGAAGGAGATATTATTCGCCAAATATGCAGAGAAAAAATAGTAGCGAATAATTCTGAAGACGAAGACCCGGTAGAAATTAGAACTAATGAAAATCAGAAGCAGAAAACTAAATACACAAGAAGTGGTAGAAGAGTTAGGGCCCCACCTAAATTAGATTTGTAAAAGTAAAATGACTTTAATTTTGTTTTAAATCTTTGTATATGTTTTAATGTTGATGAATTAATTCATTGTTGTTTTCATTAATTCAGGTGGGAGAATGTCAAGAATTATATATGTATAATGTAATATTCTGAACGTAACCTGTCCAGGTTTTTACTGTAACTTTCAGTAGATTTGTTTTTTTTAATTGCTTCATTGAAAAAACTGTCAAAGAAACTAGAGACTTGGGAAGCAGTGAAAAGTTTTGATGAATTTATATCCTTTTTTGTATTTATTTAATTAAATAAATAGTTAATCCACAAGAACTAGTGGGGTTCAATTATTGATTTACCACACGTACGCATAATTTTATTTAAAAAGGAAATTTCAGAACAGTTTAATATTACACAGTAAATCGCCCTCTGTTTCCTTAAAATATGGAAAAATGTTCCATAAAATTTGCTAATTTTTGGCACAAATCAAATTATTATATTTTCTTAAATAATTGAGAGTAATTTGTTAATAATTGTTTTTAAAATAAAAATATATTATGGTAAATACTTGTTTTAAGCAAAAATGTAGCAAGTTCAATGCAAGAAGTAGGAAATTTACCTGTGAAAAGGAACGATTTTATAACATATGTAACGCCACTACTGGCTTTACGACACCACTGGAGAATGTTCACCACTATAACTATGAACCGTTAACTTGGTTATGTACCTTTTGTACATAACATTCATTTATTGTTTCCCCCACCTAATTTCATTCTAATATGTAATATAAATCTATAAATATAATTTCAATCCATTGTACTGGACTCGTTGCGTTTGAGCACTGTAAGAACAAAGTAGTCAACAGATAATATTGTGTTTTTACTAAATAAATCTAGTTTTTACACATTGTAATTTAATTTTTAATTTTGTTACGGTTTCAGCTCTTACCCACTCGTCTGACATAAACTATTCTTTCGGAAAGCAAAAATATTTAAGGTTTTTACACCTTTCTTTATGATATAGTTTTTTCATTCCAATACTGCACATACAACAATTGACTTTCAATTCGCTTTATAAAAAAAACACTAATAGTTCATATGAAACCCAAATCACGCAATAAAACAACTTGTGTAATTCAAAATATATGAAAAATTTATTTATAAAAACCTTAGAATATAGAAACAACAGGAAGTGTTGATACCTGTAAAATCATGTGCATGAGCGTAGGTCAGCAATATATTGAAGAAAGAGGTAAATCTTTTTTCAGCTGTCAAACGAAGTTTCCTAATTTGCAACAATTTGAAACTAATTTAAAACTTGTGAAAAGTGAAAGATATTTTATTTAAAAGTAGCGTTAAATAAATTAAAGAGTGTAAGTAATTATCTGTTGATATTAAAGTGATGTTCATGTATTTTCAGAATGAAGTTTTCGGTGAAAAATTGCCACAACAACACCAAGGTACGACGACGTGGGAAATCTTTTTTTAGGCAAGTATAGTTATAAAATATTATTTTGTGTACTTTACACACCTTTTTATTCCAAATTAAATTATAAATACATAACATAACCGAAGAAATATCCAAAAATTCCTTCCTCCACCGAGATTTGTTTACGTTTGTGACAGCTGAGAAACTCCCCGGGTAGCCTGGCGTGGTGTATCGAATAAGAACCTTTTCGGTGGGAGCAAACGCAATATTTTCAACCATGCCCTGCTCTCTATATTGATTCTACTATACGGCTGTACTGAGCTTCACTACAGCGGCAGCAGATACTAACACAACCAGAATTTGACTACGCTCTTATCACACTTCCTGTATTCTCTATATTCTAAGATAAAAACTCTCCTTAATTGAAAGCTCCACAATTTGGCTCAAAATGTCACTAGACCGTGATATCTGATAATATCAAGAGAAAATCTGACAAGATATTATTTACAAACACTCTTTGCGTTAGTCCATATATACAGATAACTGTATATGAGTTTAGCCGCAGAGCAAGAAAAATCAAATCTACGAATAAGTTTCGTTATTAAGATGCCAAAGTCTACTGAGTCTAAAGGCTTTGACATGCTAAGAAAAGTAAGTAAATGAATTACTAATCATTATATCAACTTATTATCTATATTGTTACTAAGATCGTCCACAAATTTAACAAGAGCTATGGTGCAGCTATGTCCTGCCCCGAAACCCGATTGAAAGCAGGTTTTTGGAAGTGAGATAATCATTAATTTGCGAATACATTGCGTTCCAGACTTTTCGACAATAGAGAGAGTATATCAATTCCATTAACCGAGGAAGGTCGAACAGTTTTAGGGGTAGGAATATTTTTAACGGTCTTCCAACTCTTTGAAAACACAAACTGATGTAGACAATTATTGTAAATGGCAGTAAGAGTCTCAATGACAAATGGCAATGTGATTTCGTCCATGCTGATGGCATTAGACTAGATTGAAGAAACTGTCAAAACTACTTTATCCCAAGTTACAGGATGGAACGAAAAACCAGTATCAACTGACACCTCCAGCAATTATTATGATGTAGACTTGAGGAACAAGAGTTTTGACCAACCATAGGAATTCATATCATCAGGATCATTCATTAATTCTCATGGGTTGCACGAGCAATTCGCACATTTCGTAGATTACTACACAGGATTTTAGGAAGGAGATCGGCATCTGGTTTAGAGCGGATATAAGCACTTTTGGCACGCTTGATTTCTACTTTAGTAGAGTTTCGTGCTCTGCAATACAATTCCCAATTAACACTAGTCCGCACCCTTTTCTATCTGCAATAAAGCATATTCCTCTCGGCAATTAACCTTCCAATATAGCCTGAGAGCCACAGACAAGATAGTCGATGCTTATGCTTACGTTTTAAAGGTATATGTTGCTCATAAAAATTTAGAATGACCATATTAAAATCCAAAATCTGCTCGTCAAACGACAAAATATTGAAAATTTCCTGTCAGGGGCAGTTAGCATCATCATCATCATTATCATCATCATCATCATTATCATCATCATCATCTTTATCATCATCATCATCATTATCATCATCATCATCATCATGTAAATCCGGTAAATTTAAATGTTGCCAGTCCCGTTAACAAAAAGACACTCTTTCATTCATTCACCAGGTCAACTTGAATATCATAGGAAGGAAATACAAAATCGTAATCAGAACTACCAGGAAGAGGGATCTGATCACGAAATAATAATTTGAAAACATTCCTGCAATAATTAAAAGCAAGATATGATTTTAATTTTGATTTATTTAAAACTAATACAATAATGATGATTACTATAATATATATTAATAAATTCAATATATTCTCATTTAATATAAATATTTTATACTCTTGATAAAAAATAGTCCTAATAAAACCGAGATAATAATAATTTCGTCAAAGTAGTCATCACCATCGAAATCTTTCGAAACATATAAAGAGAGAAAAAACATAAAAGCGCACATGGACGAATTCGTAATAGTTAATTAATTAGTTAATTATTGAAAAGCTAAACTCAAATATAATAAAATATACTTAAAATTAAAGTCAACAATTATTTATGTTTATTTTTCTTCATCTTCTTCTAATTGTTTTCATACAATAAAGACAGACAAAGAGATAGACAGAGAGAGCGAAATAATAATATCTTCACTCCCTCCACATTAGACTTTTTAATACTCAACGGATCCTACTTCAGTGCAAACTCTCCTTCTAAACGTCCATAATAGTAAATCGATTAGAAAAAACTGTGCAGTAACTTCTCGTAGGGAATATAACTCCACGGAATGTTTTTAATTTCTATAATATAATTCTTTTGTTTTCCTTACTTTTCTTATAGTGAATTTGTGATTTAAGTCGATTTTTAAAATTTTTACAATTTTCTTCTTTTTGCTTTTATTATGGCCACAAAATTTAGAATTAACATTTTATTTACAATTAATAATTTAAGAGAGCCAAGAGTGGGCGTTTTCTTATTATATTATTTGTTTTTTGTTGTTTTTTCCCCATTTTTTTTATATAATAATAAATGCTAATTTTGCAATTTATGCAACGTAAAAATTTATAACAAATAACGTAAGTAGGGAAGAAGATTTGATTCTTAACGAAACTAGAATGATTATCAAAATCATTTTTCTTTTTTCCTTTTTTTCCTTGCAGTTTTGTAACTCCACTAATCGAACGACCTCTTATCAATAACTGTGTGTGTGCATGTGAAATCTCCTCATCCCTTACACAATCGCTTAAATCTTAAAAAGTATTCAATAATAACACTGCACTCCTAACTACTACCAGTTATTGAGAGAGATTACAAGTGATTCAGACTTAAAGCGCATTAATAGATTAGAAATGCTTAAATTATAACATTAAAAAAAATACACTTGGACTTAGCTTCTAGGACTGTTACATGATAAACCATGTAGTTTTCGGCCGAAAAACTATTACCAATTTTAATATAACTTGGCAGGTAAAGAGTTTATGTATAGAACATGTGTGAAATTATGACTATCATGCGCAAACAGCTAATCATCATCATCAATTGTGAGATAAAAAATCCAGAAAGTGTGATAAATCCAAAGAGCTAATTGAGACCGTTAATGATCAAAGGAAAAAAACTGTTAGTACAAATTCGGTAACAATGACGGTGAAATAATAAAAGTTATCGAAATAGTATGCAAAGTGAAATACCCCCCAGTTGTTACAGGGAAAAGTTACTGTTACTGAAGAAAACGTGAATTAAAAGGAAAACAAAATGTAAATGGGTGAGTGAAAATAATAGTAACAGAAAAGTGAACGAACTTAGGTTGTTATCGCTAGAGTTCAATCTAACCAAATTTTCGGGTGGATCCGTACGTATACGATTGGGATTGTATTCAATAATTGGTCTCACGAATCTACGTTGCTTTATACTTCTCTGCGGTTGGACAAAACAGCAAGATACACTGGTTAGTATAGCATTTAGTAACAATCTTGAAAACAAGGAGTTATTTATAAGAAACTATCCAGTGTAGATTAACTGATGTTGCATTATATGTTTTTAGGCAGCCTATTCATAACAGAGTCCTTTTTTTAAGCAGTCCCTATGTATATATATATATACATATAAATGATGGATCCTACACAAAACGGCACAAGTATTATTTAAATATTTTTATGATTTATTTTAATTTTGCCCACAATCGTACCCCTATCGTTATGGCATTGCGCATGTAATTTGATTAATTATACATCGCGTTATTGCGTTATCCTAATCCTACATCATGTAATTTATTTAATTATTTAGTTATACATTTTATATATATTGCTTATTTGAATATTTACAAGTAATTTTCACTAGCAAACTGACGACTATTAACCACAGTACAATATTCGGTGTGTAGTTAGCTATATACACTCTAGCCATATATTTGCTCGACGTCATTTTTCTTTTTTAGATCTCACTCATTACAAAAATCTTCACTTTCTAACTTATCGCAAGGATTAAAATCTCATAACAAATAAGGCCTTACAAGAAAAAGACAATTATGCGCTCAAAATCCTTTTATATGAAGGATTTCTGAAGTGATTCCAATCTCTCATTTCCAGTCGGAAATTTGTTTATATATATATTTTTTTATTATTAAAATTACTCATGCAAATTTCCTGACAACAGCAACACCAGGCATCTAATAGCACGGCCCAATAAAGCACTCCTATAAGGCGAAAGGCCACAGCTAAACAAATAATAACAATACAGCCACCAGAGTAATCCAGTCCGTATATTCTCTGCACAAGGTACTAAAAAGCTATAAATCATGTCACCGAAGTCTACAGCAGCCAGAATTGAGTTGAACACCAAATATCACCGAATACATCTAAGTCAATCAAGCACCAAACAGTCATACGGTAAAGTAAACACCAAGCCACTAGAAAGTACCAGATCAGCTAAACTAATTAAGTCGAGCAAATACCAACTTAAATAAGAAATCAGTCGTCTAATTAGATCTAATAGCAAAATTCCTCCTCATGAGCCAGACTATCCACAAGCCTACAAACCAAAAGCTTCCGTCTAACGTTTCAAGTCAGAAACAAATAAGTTGATAAAACGAGCCAACAAGCCCGCACGAGACTCTTAGCGCAATAAATTTGTATAAGAAGGCGCGTGGACATAACCTACATTCTAGAATATCTTTTCATTCAAACAAATGCAGGAAATCTCTGACTATTAAACTCTCATTGTTAATAATAAGTCAGATTTCCTTATCGTAGCTCCCGAGTTGAGTTGACTCATTTGGGAGTCATTTGACTCGTGGCTCTGAGATTCATTGATCGCAGAGGAGCGAAAATTCATGAAGGATTCTATTTAAGCTCCTGCCAGAATCAAGACGACTCAAGAGCTATAACAAAACATGACAGCAGATAACTCTTGCGACGAGTTGTGGCGTATTGTTCTCATATTGCACACGGGCACTTCATAGTGGGACGTGCGTACAGCGCAGCACAACGGTGGGCAGAGCCCATCATAGGCACGCGGATAGGCAAGGCAATAAATAAGAAAAGAAATTAACACATCCAGCACTAAGTCGGCTAATTGAGCCGGCTCTTTTAAGAGTCAGATGCAATTAGTCGATTCTGTGAAAAAGAGTGAGCTAGAGAGGTAATCCAAACAATTTCTCCGATAAACTGAATTCACATTACGTAGGAACTGAGCATCCTAAACTTTCCCATATCATCCTATTCCTACTATCTCAAAGTGAATTGCGAAAGTACTAGTGTTTTACTACCTGCGGGAAAGGGGTAACATATTTCGAAAAACAAAGAGCAGGCGGTTAAGAAAAAATCTCACGAGCGTTTTCCGACAATTTCTACTTCCATAAGCAATAATTAGCTCCTGGGCATTGCTGAAATAATGTAGAAATTGTAAATCCAACACTGATAAATGCGCCAAAAAGGAAAAACAGAAATATAACCGTTATAGAGACTGTTATTATTTGCAATGACGTTGAGAACGTGATTAGCTATCCAAAGATAATTATTTCTCAAAATTGCTTCTAAAACCGAAAGTATACCGGTCATATCTTAATTGCAGCATTTGACATGAAGTAATAATTTGTTGTACAGGTGAAAACATAGTACACGTGCGTATTTGCGTTTTGTAACTCCTTAAAGTGTTTGTTACTGTATAAAACAACAAAAATAGAAGGATGATATCGTTTGTTAAACAACATAGGATCAAAATCGCGTAACGGATGAATGGCCCGATTGTGTTTCCAACCTGGGCATTTTAGAAAGGTCGAAATATATAGTTTAGCGTCCATTATAAGAGTTTTTGAAGACAATTCTTACCATTTATTTGATGAAAGCTATACTAGAGAAATATGGGAGTACTTTGTTCATACCAGGACACTTTCAAATTTTATATAAAAGTTAAAACATGCTTTAGCCTGATCCCTTGTAGATTAATTCCTGCACGCAATAGTCGCCCTGCAAGCCGCGCTCATTCTTTCACCAAAAATCAGGATAACTTGTAAAAATATCGCATGTCTAACAAATACTATGCACAAGAAAAGTTTGTTATGGGCACACAAGTAATCAAGGCAACTTGTATACCGGTCGGTTGGGGGAAGAGAGAGTAGCGTTGCCAAGAGGAACTCTATGACTCTACTGAATGGCGATTTGCGGGGTACGGTGTGGGGTGAGTATATAGCGGCGATGCCTTGCTGTAATGAGATTGGATTCATAGAAGTATTTATTTGCGGCGAAATACGTTGCTTGGAATGTACTGCTACATCCCATGAAAAAAAATTCTAAAATTCAACTAAAAAACACTTTCGGTCGTACAATAAAATTGCGTGATGCGCTTTTTTATCCCAAACAGTCTGCCATCTTCTACCTTTCATCCGGCTTATAATCTGCGAAGGCTTAAGACAGACATACATTAGCACCTTCGCCCCTCTCCTCATGTCCCCTAATCATTTCTCTATCGCCTTCCAGCTATGCTGTGCTTTGCATAGTATTAAAAAATAATATTAAAAAAAACATATTTGTGGCAAATAAATTCATTAAAGGAAACAGTAATGTACTAAGATCGCGAAACTATGAAAACGCGCCAACAAAAAACCAGCTCAACGAAAAATTCACTTTATAAGTGCATTAAAAATAATAAATAAATAAAATAAATAAATAAATGGTCACACGATATAAAGAATCAGTTTTTTAAAGTTTTTCACACAAAAAATAAAATATAATTTTGAAGAGGGCAGTATTTACTGTACAATTCACATGCTACATATAACCTTTTTACTTGCCAAATTACAATAAAATTTGTAATAGAATCGGTTCGAAAAGACGTAAAAACGATTTTCCATGGAATGACTTTAAATCGCTATCTTTTAATTTTGCAATTTATGTCAACACCTTTTCAGTCGCATTAATCCCAGCCCTATGTTAGTGTGCTTAAGGCACCACTCCTTAACTATCAGCAAATCTTCAATAAATTGACATGTTTTTTTTACCTACGGCAGGAATAACAGTTATTCCTGCAGTCACTTACATACCTTAATTAAATACATCACTTTAACAATTTACTAAATCGAGACAAAATTACTTTGGTGAGCCGAAACAAAGATACGAGATACATTTACAAAACTGGTCGTATTGATAAAATTAAAATAAAAAAAAATCTACTCAAATTCAGGGAAGCCAGAAACGGGGGATTAACTACACTAAAAACAAAAACATTCAAATATATTATAAGTACAAAAAGTATTAACAGAAGGATGTGTTATCCTCCGAACGGGTTTAGTATAGTCTTATACTATTATATTCGATTTAGAATTACGAAATAAGTAAAAAGAGTGCTAATGGACAATGCGCTGTCGTTGAATTCATTGAATTGATTGCAACAACTCTCTACAAAAAATGTGTGATGCTTTGATTTGGAAAATCTACAGGAAGTGAAAGTATACTTCATCTTCTTTTTATGCTGTGATATTGATGTTTCTATCCTCCTAAGATTTTTGAATGTTCATTTTTTGTTTGGAATCATGGAATTATTGGCGCTTATAGCTACTATATATTGGACGACAAATTAGCATTAAAAAATTGTTAATCTCCGCTATCGTCCCATTTGCGTTCTTCCATTATTCTGTCAAAGCAATCTGCTAAATAGGCGTGCTGAAGAAGATAAGATTTGAAAATTCATTGCAATTTGTTATTTTATATATATAGCTAATATTTTACTTACATATGGCGTGTATACTTTTACCCATCTTGCAGGTTTCTCATTGCGAGTATATTGGAAACAGAAGGCCATAGATTCCTCATCACTTTCCCACCTTGTAATAGTATCCCATGTTAATTCAACCATTTGTGCTTCAAGAGCACCATCTTCTCTGCAGGCATGCAATCGGAAACTTTTTATGCCTGAAAATAATAAATTAATTAATTAATGTGGTAGGAAAATGTGTGATTGGATAATCTAAAAATTTCCTTTTCTTGTGTTATCAACTGCATTTAAATATCCATATCCCATGAGGCTAGATGGCGAAAATTTATGTTTCTTGACAAATGATGTAAATTAACTTACAATTTTTTTTGGTTCCTAATTATTATCAAATAACATATTACTTCCGTAGTATTACAGCATCTCAACTCAATGATCTGTTATAATCATGTAATCTGTAGTCAGCAAATTCTTTTAATGTTTGCTGGGGCTCAAAGTAAGATTGATAGAAACATGAGCCTATGTTATTCATTACTTCCAGATGTTTTACTAAAAATTTCTTGCACTTTAAGTTAATTGGATCGTAAGAAAGAATTTCACATTTGTTGCACTCTACATCAGTGGACACAAACTTCGCATTCAGCCCACAAAGTCCTCGGAAGCATTTTTAAAAACTGTCAATCAAACATAATTAATGAAATAACATGACTAATTTTTTGAGTACCCACAATATTGTTTCCCCCACTTCAATTTTGTAAAGTAAAATTGAAAAAGAAGTCCGTCAAAAGACTCGAAAGTACTTTGAAGTATACCGGTCAAGTACTTTGGTATTTAAGTACGTCGTACTTGATACTTGTACCCAAATAATTGAAAACTTTAGTTCCAGATATTTTTTTATGTATTGAGAGTTCTTTGGAATGTAAAACCACTAAGCATCTTTAAAAATCGATGTGTGCTAATTTTTTTATAGCTGCAATTTATATGATATGGTGAAGAATGAAATTCTAATATGTAGTGCAGTAGTCAGTTCATTAATAATCATGCAGTCAGGGGACCGCATAAGAAAATTTCACGAATTTTTACAGTATTTTTTGTTGTGATGATGCCAATTATCATGTTAATGGGCACATAAACAAACGAAACTTCCAAAACTCCGATGATTACTTCACAAGAACATATTTGCGGAGGTGACCACTTCCCATATTCAAGCACAAATCTTTTGCCTCCAAGCAATAAACTTGTTCAATTCTTCGCGTATTGACGGCTCAGTATGAGGTGCGCTTTGTGTTTGTGGTACTTCAAAATAACCTTCATGATTACTTGTTTTACCCTTGCTACCTTTCAGTCGGTGGTCAAATACATTCACAAATTACGTAACTACACACTACAAAGCTTGAAACTGGAATGACCACGTGACCCATAATAGCCAATAAAAAGGTGAGCTGCCTCAAAAGCTGCCTGTGCTGCCTGCTCAATTCAAGTTGGACTTCATTCCTTCCCCCAACCATCTTCCTACCTACAAGTTTCGTGTAGCAGATGCAGAATACTAACCCATCTAAACAGGATCAATCTGTCAAATATGCCAAACCTCCGATACACTGAAAAATATTGGGCAATTATGAAGGTAAAGTTAAGGAAAAAAGTAGAAAACATTGATGAATATAAAAAGCTTTCGGCCTTAGCGTCGAGAGTAAACAGAAGTTTTGTGCAAAGCCTGATGAAGAATATGAATATGAGTTTCAATATATCCACATTCTGCACGACAGACTTTTTCTTGGTCTTTGGTGGACAAATTTAAAAGTACAGATAACTTTATTATTTCCCCGTCTGAACACCTCCCGTGAATGGGCCTGACTTTAAGAATTAAATTCATCCGATCTGTATATAAGGTATTCATTTGTGGCGTTATTTGCTGTGATTTATTACCGGGTAAACTTTATATTTGTCAAGAAGACTATTTTTGGATTCTCCAGTACAGCAACAGAAGCAAAAAAAAATTATTTGTTGTTTCATCGCACAACTTATTGATTTTGGGTGGCATTTCAAGTCATTGTTTTTTACTCACCAATAGGTCCCAAATAGCGAAATTACGTGACTTGAAAAATCAAATGAAAATAGAAATTTCTATTTTCATTTGTTTTTTCGAGGTGTTATTTTAGGAAACTCTCTGTTCAACGTTCAACCCAGCGCAGGCCACCCGTAACCCACAAGTTGTGCTTTTATCTGACATCGTGAACCACCGATGACCCATAATACTAAGCAACTTATAACCACGTGCTGACTTCATGCAGAATATGAAAAAGTGCGTCGGGTTTATTAAAAAAAAAACTTACCAACTGCAGGCACTACATGACCGTCTTTACGACTGTCACAGGAACAATGTGGAAATACAACATCACCATATCCTGGTAAAGTTCTTGCTAATGCCAAATATTCAGATGCCTTTTTTGCATCTTGTAAAGCTTTTAGTTCATAGAGTCGTCCCTCCGCTCTAATATTTCCACGATTAACTTCATCCACAGCCTATAAATTAGACCAAAACTAATATTATAAACTGGCATCATTATAAGTTTTGTATAAAACAGTTATTACAAACCTGATAAAAAATAAATTTCGCTGCTTGTTCACCATCTGGAAGGGATAGCTCCTTACTAATTGAGAATAACCATCGTCTTACGCAAAGACAAGTACTCGATGCAGTACTATAGTTTTGAACATAAAGTTGATGTGGCACTTCGTGTGGTTGAAGTTTCCTTTCTATAAAAACAAATCAAAAATTAAAATAGGGTAAAGTCACAATCATAAAAGAATTCTATTCTAACCGAAGTTATATTCGACAATCTCAAAAAGGTAGAAATATTGCTGTGTATACGATGTGAGATTAGCTCTTTGAACTAAAATATCCCAGACAACTTGAGCATTTGCTGATTTCTTAACAGATATTGTAGCAATCTCATGATCTGGTAGCATGATTTTAATATCAACCGGCGATGCAGATAAATCATCTTCGGAATCAGTCAAAAAATCTTGCACTGCATCACTTTCTGCAATTACTCGAACTGCACATACTTTTTCTAGATACTGTTCTAGGCCCCTTCTTCTCGCATCTAATTGCTGTTCACTTAACTGAAATGGCCATTTTCCCGGAAGTTTTGGAAAATTAAATCCAACAAATTCTTTTCTCAGAACTGAATGTAAATTAGAAAATTCTCTATATCTTCTGGAACAGAGCTGTCGCCCTGCCATGTGAATATTGAATACGATATAACGCTCTCCATTTCGTGTGACAATGTTGTAGTCGGGTATACTGGAAAAAATAAGTAAATAAAAGTTAATCTAGAATTGAATTTAGCATCTATATTTTAAAAATAAAATAAAATATTTCAACATGAGATCATCTGTGACAACAAACAACAATAGGAGACGATGACAAATCCATTATTAGGAAAGCTACTGTGAATAAAAGATTTGTTTTTTTTTTTTGTATTTAGTATTAGCAGAACCCAATAGCTGGAAGAAAGTAAGCAGATGAAATGGGAAAAATCTATTAAAGCTGGTGCATATCAAAATAGGTCGGTTTTCTCACATAGTTATTTCGATCAACAACAATAATGGTATTCTACATATGCTACTAATAGTCTCATAACTGAATTCGTTTTTAAAGCACGGTGTTTTGTTCATACTTGAATCCACGATAGAGCCTATTAGAGCTCCGCCTTTACTAGTTGGGCTATGTCCAGAGCCTTCCCTCATAAACATACACACTAAAGTTTCCAGTGGTCACCCTACTCACACCAGAAACCAGATTGATCACATCTGCCTCCTTAATCGCAGGTGAACAATCACAGCTTATTCAAAAACGTATAAGTCTAAAGAAATAATATGAGAGAGCATGAAACAAATAGAAAGTCTTATAAGCAGCAAACCTGATAGAAACATTATTAAGACTTGGCTAAGAAGAGAACTCATAGTTAAGCTCCTGACCCTAAATAATCACAAGTTCTTAAGCAATAATACCACAAAAAAGATGTAAAGAAAGAATGGATTCAAAATTTCACAGAATTCAAAAAAGAACTGCACTTTGTCGGAATAAAAAAATATGACAGATGCACATAGTCCTCGATTTCATAATTCCAAATATTTAATTATCTTAAATTCCATGGGAACAAAATTTGGAAAACACTGCAATCACGGAAATATACAGAGGATTTTATCGAAAAAGTGGAAAAAATCCCGGATTTCGTAGTTCAGAGTTTTAGTCCTGAAATTTTTTGTTAGATTCTGAAAATTGAAAAAGTACCCAATCCTGTAATAAGGTAGTCACAAAGTGAGATATGCAAAATTCTGTAATACCTTTAAAACAAAAGAATAAAGACACAAGATTCCAGCCGCTCGAAGAAACAGAGAATCAGCTTCTAACCACTTCACAAGAGAAAAGTCACAGATGCAGACAGTATTGCACGGAATCGTCAACAGGTCAAAGAGAGCGAAAACCGAAATACTCAGAATCTACTAACGTCGAGAGAAAGATTTGAAATAATTGTAAGAATTCTCACAAAACTATTCAAAGCAAACACAAAAACTTCATCAGAAGCTCTACATGCTACCCTTAAACAAATATTAACAAATGAAAAGATAGCATTTTGCTAGAAAAGTAAGAGTAAAAAATCTAAGTGAATGCAGCAGCTCACGTAGTATCCATCAAAGTACTAAATCCGGTATGTAAAAATAACAGGTACATAATAGGAATGTGAAGTGATATAGCGAAAATTGTGACAAGAACTAGCAGCCCAAATTCGTGAATGCAAATACAAAACCAATGCAATTATTAGAATGCAAGGCAGTCGTCCTTGTTCATCGTGTTCTCTAAATATGGCATTATACTCCATATTTCAGTAATTTTCGTTATATGTTGGTATTTTGTACTTAGAGCTTAAATTTTGGCTCTAAGTTAGATATAGCAAAAAATCACGATTTGTCGTGCTATGTCCAATTTTTTAAAAAAAAAAACCGACCATATGCAAGTCGGACTCGCACACAAGGGTTCCGTACCATCGTACAAAATATAACACTATGTATACGCCAAAAAACATGTTTCTTGTATGGGGCCCCCTTTAATTTTTAATTTTATTTTATTTTTGTTATTTGTTGTTATAGCGGCAATAGAAATACACCCTCCGTGAAAATTTCAACAGTCTACCTTTTACGGTTAATGAGATACAGCCCGGTGACAGACAGATAATAACAAGAATGAGAAAAATCAAGTTTCTTGTATGAGGGCCCCCCCTTTAATTTTATTTTATATTATTTGTTGTTATAGCGGCAATAGAAATACACATTCTGTGAAAATTTCAACTGTCTACCTATTACGGTTCATGAGATACAGCCCGGTGTCAGACGGACATAGGAGGCTTAGTAATAGGGTTCCCGTTTTACGCTTTGGGTACGAAACCCTAAAAAGAACGATGAGCAAGGCGAAATCGTAAAAAAAAAAACTTGGGAAGAACCTAAAAACTATAATCAAATAGAGAATAGAGAAACTAAGAAGCACATACTCTATGCCCCCATAATCTCCCATACAAAGAAGGAAACAAAGAGGCACAATTTAAATTAAATTCAAATTCTTACCTTATGGGTAAAGATCGTTTTTCCGAATAATCAATGTAAGAATATCCTCCAGGGTCTTCTTGTGGTTCCAAACGTTCTGCTTCCTGCACCAAGAATAAATACAAGAGAAATTTATAGGTTAATAGGACTGTAATCTATGAAGGAAGTAAAAAATACCTGTGGTGTCACTGATATCACTGTTAAAGTTAAGCAATCACCACCAGATTTAATAAGATCCACAACTTGCTTATGAGTGGCACCTTCGACACTGACTCCGTTTCTGTAAATTATAAAAAAAGTCTTAAATTTGATTTTTATCACAATTTTAAAAAGTTGGGAAAAAAAATTATTTAATAACTTCGCTTTGACGCGTGTAATGTAGCGTGGGAGAGAATTATCAAAAACCGCGTGAATACAGTAGCCAGCATTTTCCACTAAATACATATCCATGGTGAGTTAGCGTTTATTAGAACTTGCAGTGACTGATCTAATTTCAGTTGATTAACTTAATTGAAAATCCCTCTACATTATTGTAAAGTAAAAACCATTACCAAAACAAAAACAATCTCATATCAAAACAATAGGCTAAGTGCAGAGGTTAAGATTAGTTAAATAATACTTATCTGGTGCTCTAACTAGACAAACGTTTGCCTAGTTGGACAGCTCCGATGGTAAATATTTATTGTGAGGCACCAGAGCAGATAATTAATTTCGAGGAGCGTAAAGTAAAAAAATGTTTTGCTATTTATTGCTTATCTGTGTTAACTAGAGCTTAGAGAAGCATAAAGAAGCCGATTTTAATATTTATTAATAAACTTGCACTGAGGAATAAGATGGGCGGGAAACAGAATCCACAGATTATATGTAGCACAGGTGTGGGGTAACAACACATTACCTTCGTTTTATCAATATTTTTAGATCTTCAATGTACAAGGTAGGTATTTCAGTTATCTTTACTACATACATATATTACTAAAGCTTACGAGATTCTCTATGATACGATGCACAGACTTGGCAAGGACACGAAGTAGCTAAGGTGATAGATGTTAAAATGGAGTGAAAGAAATGTTGATGCACTTGTAAAATCCTGTTAAACGCTCTTCCCCCCTCCCCCTCCCAAAGTTTTAAGAAGGAGAAAAACATAGCAAATAGCAAGGTATTTCCAGCTAGGAATAGATCACGACATTTCAAAGTCGTACTAAATGGATTGGTGGCGGAATTTGATCAGTTTAGGTAAAGGTATGATTACACATTTGCACAGGTTGCAAGTATGTTTACACAGTTTTTGCAACGCCCAACTCGAATACTCAAGTGCAGCTTTAATTATAAATAGACTGCATCCAAACTTCGAGGCTTATGGTTGACAGAATTTCTTTGATTGAAATTAAAAGAAATAAACATTATATATTTCGATAATCAAGAAATGTAAGCTTCCATTTGTTTGCCATTAATTTAGTTAAAAATTCCAATAAGAAGCTAAACAAAAAAGATGTTGAGTCAAAATGGATAGTATACTAGAGTCATGAGCAAGAATTACATACTGGAGATGAAATATTTTATTAAAACTTTGTGCAATTATGACTCTAGGATTTTGCCATCATAGTTGCTTTCCATTTATATTTTAATTATCCCCTAGAAAACTTTGTCGAAAGACATGAAAGAGTTTAGACCCACCTCCTTAATCTGAAACTTGGGAGGGAAAACTCATCAAACAAGTTATAAAATACTTGTGAAGACAAAAATATACACAAGGAGTCACAATTCGGCTTCAAGCCATAACACTCGGACCTTTCACACCTTGCTTAAATTCCACACAGATGCCACCAGAGCTGTAAACAGGAATGAATACACTTTAGGCTGCTTTCTCGATGTCGAAAAAGCTTTCGACTCGGTATGGACAGCATGACACATCTTCAAGCTTAACCAGCTCGGTTCCCTCCACACCTCAATAGGCTTATCAATAGTTTCCTAATTTCTAGAAAATGTTATATGGAGCTAGAAAGCCACAAATCAACACTCAAGGCGATTGAAGCTGGTGACCCCAAGGATCTATCCTAGGTCCAATACATTCAACTTGTATACTTCAGACCAATCTCCGAACGAAAATGGGACTCTCTCACTTACGCCCAATCTCGCTTCCCACATTTGGCTGTAAACAAGGTCAACCTAAAACTAAACAAGTTGGACTCATATCACAGTAAAATGTGTATTGAAAATATTTTTTTTTTTATATATAAATTATTAAGCCAAGCTCAGGGGATACCTTATGGCAGGAAGGAGAAAAGATTAGGGGACATGAGGAATGTGGCGGAGGTGCTGATGTATGTTACTCTTGAAACATCGAAGATTGTAAGCCCGAGGATAAACAGAAGATAGTAGACTATTCCACATTCGCACAGTTCGGCATAAGAAAGCATCACGGAATTTTATTATACGGCCGAAGGTATTTTGAAGGGTGAAAGTATGTGCGCGGCTTGTAACAAATACAAGACATTTCAATGCTTCTTTGGCAACAGAGAAGATGTGGTCTGTCCAGCTTAATTTACTGGAAATATTAATACTAAGAATGTTTAGTGACGGCGAATCAGAAATGAATACTCCATAAAAAAAAGGGAATAGTTAAGTGGTGATATTTTTTTTAAAGAGATGAAAGAGCTTTGCATCTTAGATGCATTGAATTCGACGCGATTCGCTTTGCCCCAAGCGAGGATATTGTCAAGATCATTATTCAATGATCTAAGCATGCAATGTCGTTTGACAGATGTGGTACTGTCATCCGCAAAACTGTAGATAGGATTGAAAGTAAGGGAAAGCAGATAATTAATAGAAATTAAAACAAAAAACGGAGAGATAACAGTGCCCTGGGACACACCGGTATTTATAGAGTGAGATTCAGATATAACGCCGTCTAATACAACATGAATTAGGCGACCAGATAGAAAATTTTCAATCCATAATAGAAGACGAGAGAGAAACCAAGTGCTTTAAGTTTAGCAAAATGTCAAACTCTATCAAAAACTTTTGAAATATTTGGGCAACGATTTTGGAGTCACCAAAATTGTGGAGACTACGATTCCGTAAGAAAAGTCAGCTAGTCTCCAGATCAGCGATCAGTCTGGATACCATATTGGAGATCGTTGATTAGTTGTTTGGTTTCTATATACTTCATTAATTTGGAGTTAATGACAGATTGCAAGACCCTGGAAAGAATCGAAGTGATTGCAATTGGTCGATATTTTGAGGGATCGCTACCCTCTCCTTTTTTTGGAATTGGCTGAACGTTGGCTAGTTTCCAAGCAGTTGGAAAAATTGCTGCCGAAAGTAGAATCCACGCGGGGGATGCAAAACACGTGTCTATGAAGTGGGTGGAAGATCAGAATTTAAAGTGAATCGAGCAGCCAAAATATTAGCCTTATCCAGGGATACAATAACCACATATCCACCTTCGCGGCTTGCCCAGATTCTCCGCCTAATGCTATAGCAAAAAAGAGTTTTTCTCTCTATACAATGGACTTGCAGGTTTTCCGTGCAGTCTTGTAGACTTGTTACAATTCTGAACATGGATGCAATTGATAAGCGCGAAAAGCAGGTTCTTTCGCTTTTATTGCTTGGTTGCACTTCTCGTTAAACCAAGAGCGATTTCGCTGTTGTTGAGATTTGCTGTAGGAATACGGAATGTATTCACGCATGCGAAGACTTAGAATGCTACTAAGGTCTAATGTGCCTTTGTCAACATCCTTTGAAGCAAAACAGACCGACCAATCAATTTCTCTAAGATATTGATTTCCCAATCAGCATTTTTATAGTGCCAGAGAAATTTGGTAGATTAGCTCTACCATCAGCTGCATCAAGAATTCGCGTTGGTGTATCTACTAGATGTTGCAAATTAAAAGATTCGCAGAAGAGTTAACCGAATCGGCAGCAGGGCTTGTGGTAAAAGAATGTTTGAACCACGGTATGTTATGGACATTAAAATCGCCTGTCAGAACGATTTCGGAAGAAGGGGAGACAAAACGTATTGTTGGAGATATTGTCAAATACGGATACCGTGTCATCATCAGACATATTTGGTCTGCGATAAAGGAAACAAAAGTACATGATGTGACTATGAAGTTTGAACCTGATCCAGATGTAACTAAACTCTGGATTGCAGAGCTAAACTGCATTCAAAAACCTTCGACCGGCCGAAGCCGGTAAGCTTCCGAATCAAAGACAGCCATAGAGGCCATCTACAACTTGGAAACTATCAAAACCGTAAAGAAAGCTATTTCTCTTACAGCCTGCTCAGCCCAATAATTCACGTCAGAGGTGGACTTAACGAGCATAAAACTTCTGCTATACAAGTAACTTATAAGACCTGTGATTACTCACTGCTTTCCTATATGGAGCTCAATTTCCTCCACTTATATGGCCGCCTTAGCAAACTTGAAAAGAAGTTTCTTAGGGCCTGTGCATGGCTTTATAGAAGACCCAACGGAAAATACTTTCAAAACAAAGTAGTTTCCGAGGCAGCCAATATCTCTCCCATCAAGGAATATTTATTCGAACTTGCCGAAAAACAAGTTGCAAACATCCCTAATCACCTCAACCCAATCACAAACAGCTTGCCAGATCTTTTCATACCAACATACTATTAATACCTAACACCCCTACTTTCAGCAAAGATCGAGGCTAAGAACATCTACCTCTAGGATGGTAGAATAAGATTGCTACCAAGTATAAGCACATTTAAGCCAATAACTCAGAGAGTGTCTTTGAGCAAAGGCAAATTTTTAAGAGCTATTGACTCCTAATCATTCCCCACAATCCACAACCTATCCTTTCCTATCTCCTTCCTGACTCCTCCAACTAACAACTAACTCCAATAGGAGAACGACTAATACTAGGACTGATATAGCGCATTATTAGTAAAAGAACAGACGACAACGAAACGGAAAATTTCAAAGAGGACAACTATCAACAAGAGAGAAAGAAAGAGGACATGGAATCGAACTGAGGGCCGAAGATAAGCCCCGATGCATGAAAGAAAAACACGAAATATGAAGAAATCTTCAAAGAAAACTACGCCAACAAAAGAGAAAACGCACAAAAACACATGACTGACTTATTTTGATTAGGGTACTGATCACTTCTGAGATTTTATAAGCATCATTGCGTCTCCATCAACAGCAAAATCTGCACCCTGTTCCAATTTACTACCTTAGACATTCTTTTAAAGTATAATTATTATTATATTATACAGGGTGTATCCTTCTAGGTGGTCCATAGAGCAGGAGGTAATAGTACTCACCCAGACGAACAAAGAGGAGTACGGGGTTGGTTGAGCAGTCGTTGGCAATGCCAGGAACTTTAGACGTAGACTGTACACACGGTTGATGTGGACCATCTCCCACCTAGACGGAAATACCCTGTATAGTAAAATTAAGACCGTTTCGTAATTTTTTGAAAAATTGCACATGTAGTTAGAACAAAAGTTTAAACAATTTGTTAAATGCGCCTACAGAAATGTTTACACATCATAGTTTCAGTTCGCAACCCACGTTGATCGTAGCTATTTGTGAACCTTCAATAAAGCATTCTCATTTGACTCTTAAAGTGTTCCCACGTGAGTCTGTAACAGAATCAAAAGAATAAACCGAACAAGCGAGATCTTGGGTATCACCAGCAAAGCTATGAAGAGGATTGAAAGGAAGAAACAGTAGATATTTAATTAATAGACCTAGAAAAGAAACAGATCCATGCCAGCATTTATATTATGGAGGTCACAGGTGGAAGCATGTCAGAATACACAAATTGTGCAATTGGTTAAAAAACTTCCAATCTAAGATACTAAGACTTAAGGCTAAAAGGGCAAGGTACCAGTCATTGTCAATAGACGTCGAAATATGTTCCGGCCGGAATACAGAGTTCTGTAAAATACGACATCAATTGCAAATTGAGCCGCACTTTTTAATAATAGTAATATATAATAATAATAAGTTTTCATGCACTCAAAAATTTCGTTTTTTGGAAGATAAATGAAATATACGAAGAAGATTCCTCGTCTAACAGACTGAAATTTATTGAAAATAATTTCAATAAATTTACAAAATGCATTTAAGTGCAAAAAAATTATTGAACTTTTCGACCCAGCGATCAGAGAGATCTCATCAGTATGGTTATCTCTGATCGCCTACCATAGAAGTTCAATGATGGAGGTCACATCAATTGCTTTTTATAAAAAGTAAGTGTGAATTATATGGTGGCAAGATTTCTCATTGCACTTTTCAAATTGGGTGATTGTTCCCCTTTTTTGCCTGCCGGCACATGGATAAACCAAGTAGAAATTATACGAAGAAGATTTCTCGTCTAACAGACTGAAATTTATTGAAAATAATTTCAATAAATGAAATAGTTCGTATAGAAGTTTAGCCAAGAAGGTGATGTAGCTTTTTAGTAGCAGCACCGTAATACCATCAGGACTTGAAGACGTGTATAAGCATCGAGATCCCTAAGCATCTTTAAAAAAAAACTCCACATATCACAGTCCTTGGAGATGAAGCGAACTTGCTAGGATTAATGCAAGACTATATTCATTAGAATATGAAACTATACTTAGTCTCGAGGAAAGCCCGACGATCATTCTGGGCCAACTGCAGAGCGTGCGGAGTAAAAAGTCCATGTCCAAATTAAGCTGTATTGTATACAGAGAATGGCCTCTCTAATTAGTATTGATGTCATGCACACAGCATCGACAGCAGCACTGTAAACTCTGCTGAACCTACATTTCTTCATCTGGAGGTAGATGGCGCTGAAGGCAATGCTACGTTCAGAATGAACCAAGGATTACTAGTTCTAGAATTATCAATTATTTCCAACGGAGGACTAGAATGGTTCACGGAAAGCTTAACTGGGACTCTGGTCGGGGCTAAAATTAGAAGCGACAGTCCTAGGTACAGGGCATAACTGAGAATGAGTAGAACGGATGTCATCCTGTTAAGTGTCTGCTCACCGGTGGGTATAATTACTTTCTGTGATCTTAGTGTCATCAAATTTTATTTCAGCAACATTTATTGTGGACTATCTATTTTGGATTTGTAAATATGTGCACATACCTTAGCACTAAAGTTTCATCATTTTGCGACCTTTAAATTTAAGGAAGACAACATCAAAGTCCAGTTTTGTGTTCTTTTAAATATATTCAGTAGAGCGACAGCATTTATTATTTTATACTAAGAAGTAGAAGTGAATATGAGCGATAGAATTTATAAAGCGAATATTTGGTAATTACACTGTAGTCCTATCTATGTATATACAATGCCCAGGCTGAATTCTAGAATTAAATATCAAGACGAACTGCTGCTGTGATCGCACCTTGTTCTGTATTTACATATATCATAGAGCAAAGTTTTAGTTAAATATATGAAGGCCTCGCAAAGTTTTCATTATACCCAAAAAACAAAACTCTTCACTTCTCCATTATCTACATTATTGGGCACGATTTTTACCAACAGATTCCTTTTTTCCTTAATTTAACTAAACCTTTAACAACTTGTCGGAATTTCTAACAGCAGACTAAATTTAAGTTATCCAATGCTGAGATTTTTAAATCTTTTTCAAAATAAATCTGTTTTGATATTTGAATGGATGGATGGATTGAAAAGAGGTTAAGAAAACCTAAGGATTCTCTAGAACTTAGGCCACATTGTTCACCTTCTATATTTATGAGCTATTGCTCATAAATCCTAACCGGACGCTCTCACAAGATTTAGGACTGACTCCCAACCTTCATGCAGTTCATCTAGGAAGTGTGAGCCAAGGAATTTATACAACGTCTACCAGAGAGAGCCGGACAGTGACAGAGAAAATGCGTCACCGTTTCGGATTTCCCTCTTCATTCTCTGCATACGAGGTTGTCAATAAGTCCTATCGTGTGTAGGTGCACTCTAAATGCACGGATTAGCTACAGTGCGACAATCAGCGCCTTCAAGAGACAGAGTATATCCTGTCCCTATGAGTCCCAGTTTGGCCAGTGGCTTGGCTGAATTACTGGTAGGAGAGGGTCCCTACTCGTTATCACCGATTTCCTCCAAATTCACAGTATAAATAGGGCTTCGCTAGAAATTAAAGTGACGCAAGTGGGAGCTCCAAATGACCAAACGAAACCGAAATAATGCATAATGTAGGGGAGCCCGGGGGAGCCCTTGGAAAATGCTCAAATTTGCAAATTTTCGCGGGAGTTGCTGCAACAGAATTTCAACGAAAGTGCTAAATTCATTCGGTTAAAATGCCAACTACAGAGGAGGTATGTAGATTTTCGATTCTGTACGTGGCATTTCCGTGCGTTTTCAAAGATCGTCGGTGGATAGCGAAAAGTAGGTAGGCAACATTTTAATAGATTTAATTATTTTTTAAATAGGTAAATGACATCCGATCTTCCTGAAATTTCGTAATAATAATCTCTTAGTAAAAGCGAATTCATAAAAAAAACCAAAAATTGGATTAATCGATAAGTTGTAGAAAAACATTTCGAAATGAATTTTTCAGACAGAATTTTGGCCGTCGAAAATTAAATTTTGTAACTTAATCAGAAGGGGAGGCAAAATATGTTCATAAACTCAGAAAATAAGTCACAATAAAACTAGCAAAAGGAATTTCGCAAATCGGATATTATTTACCCCACCTCCCTCAGAACACCCGAATTCGGGAAATGTGAAATAATTCCCATTGGAGTATATGAATGACCTTTTTACATTCAATTTATCATCCTATTTTGATGAAATTGTGTACGAATATTCTAGACAGATGGTAGAACATAAAATAAATACCCCCACCCTCGCAAAAATATTTTTTTTTTAACATAATAATATATAAGCAACCCATCATGCCCTCTGCGCAAGCTATTATCTAGCTCACGTTCAGCCTATTCCTAAAAAATTATCGACCAATTGCAATCACTTCGATTCTTTCAAAGGTTTTTGAATCTATCATTAATTTCAAATTAATGAAGTATCTAGAAACTCATCAACGATCGCCAATATGGCTTCCGGACTAGACGCTCATCTAGAGACTTGCTGACTTTTCTTACGGAACGTTGGAACCGTAGTCTCCACAATTTTGGTGAATCCAAAATCGTTCCTTTGGATATTTCAAAGGCCTTTGATAGAGTCTGGCACACTGCCCTTTTAGCCAAACTTAAAGCACTTGGTCTCGCCCCTCCTCTTCTATTATGGATTGAAAGTTTTCTATCTGGTCGCTTAATTCGTGTTGTATTAGATGGCGTTACATCTGAACCTCACCCTATAATTGCCGGTGTGCCCCAGGGTTCTGTTATCTGTCCGTCTCTCTTCCTAATTTTCATTAAGGATCTGCTTTCCCTTACTTTCAATCCCATCCATAGCTTTGCCGATGACGAAGCTGTTTCATTTCTTTAAAGCAAGATCACCATTTAAGAGGAATATTTGTAGCAGAAGAATGATTTATATCTTAAATTAAAGGTATCGAAGAGGTCTAAGAAATAACGTCGAAAAAATGAAAAAATATATTGGAATGGAGATATTAGCTCGACAACTTGTAAAAAATGGAAAAATTGAAGTTTTTTAAATCAAAGTTCTATTAGTAGGTATTCTCATATCTTTAGATTGTGACTATTTTAGAAAGATAAAGCCTAGATCTAGTAAATAACGCGAATTTTTTCATTTTTAGTGGCGCATTTTTTAATTATTTGACTCTAATAGTACTTGGTTTTTCTCCTGATATTTCACCGGCGAGAAATTGTAATATTTCGTTGAAAGTTTTTGAAATTCAAAGCAAAGTAGTATATTTAACAATTCTGTTGAAATAAATTAGGAGAGTTAATTCTCGTTAAAAATTTTCACTTTCTTTGAACTGTAAATTTTCATTTTTCGTGTTAAATTGTCGCATGTTGGGTTTCTGTGCTTGACGCTAGATGTCTCTAATGTGACTTGTGGTCTAGGTCTAGGCTAATTTTATATGAATTTCCTCACTTTTAGGACACAAACTTACACATAGTAAATTTTATTGCCTACAGGCTCGCTGGTATCAAAATGGAAACTTTTGCTGAGTACTGACTCCTCTTAACCACTCCCATTTCATTTGATGGACCTTAATTTCAAATTCACCGCCACTTAAACATTCTTGGCATTAAAATTTTTATAGTAAATTAAGCTGGACATATCACATCTTCTCTGCTGCCAAAGAAGCATCAATATGTCTTGGATTTCTGAAAAGGTGCAAGAAATATTTCAGCCCATCAAATCGAGCTCTCCTCTACAAGTCCTATATCAGACCTAGAATGGAATACAACCCTCACATCTGGGCTGAGGCTAACCGTACAGCTTTAGCTTCATTGGATATTGTCCAAAAGAGAGCCTTTAAGCTCATTGGCGATTTGGCAATAACTTGTCAAATCGACTCACTCTAGCACCGCCGCAATGTTCGATGCCTTTCGCTCTTTTATTGCTACACGCATGGCCAATGTTCCGATGAAATATCTAGTCTGATCCCTTGTAGATTAATTCCTGCACGGAATACTCGCGCGCACATCTTCCCACCGTTCAAAATACTTTCGGCCGTACAGTAAAATTCCGTGATGCTTTCTTATCCCGCACTGTGCGAATGTGGAACAATCTACTATCTTCCACTTTCCTCATGTCCCTTAATTCTTTCCTTATCTCCTTCCTGCCATGCTGTGCTTTGCATCATAGCTTGGCTTAATAATATAAAAAAAAATCCCGATTGTGAACAAGAGAGCTCGTCCAACTTTTATTTCCTGGTACCAATAGGACGAATACCTCGTTAGACCGAAAAAGAAAATAAGGAACACCGACTTCGGTGTTTTTCTCCGATTTTGAGCCGTTTGTGTAGATAATAGGGTGTGTCAATATTTGAAGCACAGAATATGATTCCCCTTCTGCCCTCGATGCGATTTTTATTTGGAACTTGCATTTTTGCATAGTCTTGAGAGGGTGATTGCTGTCCCTGTTGATGTCAGGTACGATTGACTGCACAGGAATTTAATTTAATTCTGCATTTAGTTAGTTTTCACACATAGCATAACTCCTAAGCTTTCTTCAACTTTCGTTGGTTGGATAGCTAACGAGAGTGAATTTGTAATGGAGATTCGATATCTGATTCATGATATTTTTTATTATTGGAATTTAGATATAATGGCCTTCCTATCGAATGAGATGCCTGAATGAAGTAGAGAAGAACATTCGTACATTACAGATTAATAAAATTATGACCAGACCAGAGAATAAATTATGGAAAAACAATGTGATCAAGGCGACTAAAACTCAAGTGTATAGTTATTTCCACGAGTAATAATGATGTTATCTTAAACATACAAATTCAAGCCCAATATAAAAGGTGAAAAATAAATTCAGCCAAATATATCCGACACAATCAGATTACGCCGAATCTGAATGCAATCACAAATCAAATATCTTAGCAAGCGTAAATAAAAATTAATTTAACAATCACTTGGTTGGTTTTATTGTGCAAAGAATTTTTTCATATCTGAGAAAGATTAAGAATAAGATACTTTCATCGAATTATCGCTGCACCTCTTTTCATTACAACAAACAAAAACCAGTTTGAAGTGGAAATTTGTACGAATCCACGAGCAAATTTTGCAGAGAGTAAACAACTAATTTATCACATCGAGGAGATATTAATTTTCTATCATAATTTCGATTAGTATTTAATACACATTATTCATTATCTTATTCGATATACTTTATAAACACTACACATATTAAACAGCTTACAACGTGCGCAGCATAAATTATTAAAATCTTTCAAGGTTATCACAGATCTTTCAAACTTTCTCAAATCTCGATTTGCTCTACTTTTGCTTTCGACCTTTTAACAACATCATTATCGTAATAAAAAAATCACCACAGAACTAACTGATATACATCTGAAGCGTAATCTTACTATTCTTGTTTTACCTGCATCTGCGATTTTTCCATCTTTGCTTGCACTCTTCTTCAATACACTGCACAGAATTAAAAGCTAACATTATTCGCAAGCAAGCCAAATCACAAAAAAGTCAGTAATACTATGATGATATTGGCATTAAAAATAAAATGTCACAACATTCGGAATCTAGTCGATAGCTAGATATTATTATGGGAGATGTGTCTTCTGTGACTTGAAACTGGATGGAAGTGACAACAGGTTTATCAACTTCGCTGGTGTAGGTTTTCGTTTTCATTTGAGAGAGTTATCATTATCAATCACTGCTTATCTTTCTTTTAATCATTTTTTTTACTCTTTCATATTTTTTTGTATACTTTTTGTTTACTATAACAAGAGTGGTAAGATTTGGTTCTGTAGATATATAATGTACAGCAGAGTACTGCAGAATGGAATTATTAAGATGAACAGGGATGTGCCGCAACTGTTGCTGACTGCATTTAGTGCTGTAATTATGATTTAATATTGAAGGCTCTGAGTTCCTTATGTCGATTTCGATGCGACCATTTGAGTGTTGCAGTTTTTCTGGCAGCGAAGAACTGGGAGCACTGAAGTTCATCGAACATATTTCTGTCATATTCCTTGTATTTGTGGACACACATTAGAATGGGCGTGTCAGGCGGCTGTCAACTGAACAATCTGAAGGTTACTGAGACTGATGTCGATTTCGATGTGACTTCGGTGCAACACCAGTATTGCACTTTTTCCAGCAGTGCAACACTGAAAATGTTCGATGGGACAATTTTTATAGCAGAAGTGCAACACAAGTTTTGCACTCACTTCCCCTACCTTGCACCGGATATTTTGTCGGTGTTACAAATATATATTCAAGTTGAATTGTCTCTGCTCTGTCAAAGTGTACTGTCGCGATTATTTGTGAAATTTTAGAGTTAAATAAATTAAAAAAAATTGTTTGGGTAATTGGCATAAAGTTAAGAAGAACTTTGTTTCTATATATCAATAAAGAGCATTTATTACGTTTGACAGTTCCGTGTATATAATAGGTGTGCCCACAAATACAAGGAATATAACAGAAATATGTTCGATGGACTTCAGTGCTCCCAGTTCTCCGCTGCCAGAAAAAGTGCAACACTCAAATGGTCCCATCGAAATCGACATAAGGAAACACAATATCATGCTTCACGCACACATATATATCAAGATTTTTAAGTGTTTTCGGATCGCTCGGGATTGCCTTTAAATAAAAATTCTTAAGATTGAGTTTAGCAACACGTGACCTTTAAGAAATTCTGACTTTTACAACACTTTTGTCTTGAAGATCTTAAAGATTCTTAGTTTAGCAACACGCACAATAAGTGACCTTCTCTAGTTAAAAGCTTGAACGTACAATAATAAGCATATCATCGAAATGTAAGTCATCTAGAAAAATATATGTTTTCTTCTTGAATACTAGCTTACATTTTTTTCTTTTTCGATTGTTAGTATGTTGTCATAGGTTAGAGTGACAGCTACACTTAGGCCATCGACGGTCTATTGTAATACCCTCTTTTTTGGGACCCTACCTGGAAAATATTGCTTTAATTCAGGGGTTGCGTTAAAGCCAGCCACAAGAGTTAATGAACCTTAAGGTCCCCCTCCTTGTCTGGTGATTCTCTAATTCGAAAAAAAAAGCTACCAAGCGTATTCTTTCTACGCTTGACAAGGTTGGGACATTCACTCAATAGGTGTGGAACGCTCTCAACCTCTTTTTCGTCCATATAGCTGCTTCAGAAGTCATTGTGTGGAGCTCGTCATGCGCTCTCCTATTTTCCAAAAAATCAGAAGTAATAACTGCAGTAAGATTCCGTATGTCATTACGTTTCATCTTTAGCAAAGTTACTGCCTTCCTAGGACATATCCTGGGCTATAACTATCTTGAAAACTCGCTTCTCCCCATCTGCGATTAGTCAACTACAGGCATGTAAGTCTAGAAACCTCTTCGCTGATTTTAGAGGCCTAGCTGTGGATGTTTTCGCTAAGCATATATTCATATGAATCCTTTCTGGTGAGATCATCAACTGCTTCATTTCCTGATATATCATTGTGGCCAGGCACCCAGCTAGAATAACCCTGTGGTTAACACCAAGTTTTCTGAGAACACTCTACAGTAGTGTGGTAAGCGGTACGATTCTTGTATTTAAAGATATGCTGAATATACCCCGGCTCCTCTCCCCCATCCATTCTCGAACCATCTGTAACGACACACATATCAGTCATTTGCCAGGCGATTATTTTCCCACTCCGCTCTACTAGGAATGCTAGTTAAGAAACCTTTCTCAAAGTCTATCCGTGGGACAGTGTAATTCGTAGCTCCCTCAAGACTTTAGTATTCTGCTATAAGCAAGGTCTGCGGTTACAGTACGACTCTCTAAGGCCTGAGTTACAATGTGACGCTGTCATGAGACGCGGACGCTGTCGCTAGACCTGTCAAAAGCCAACATGTATGAAAGTACTCAAGCACAGGAACTATGTTTCTCTAAAGGTGCTACTGACTCCTATCGCCTTGCTTAAAATACTTCAACTTGACACGCGCAACACCTTGACAGCTGGTGTTGAGACAATTTATTGTTGCAGAAAATCGAAATTATGAGTGAAAATTGAAAGTTTTAAGTAATGCTACAGTATTTAATAACTAGTTAATTTATTTATTTACAATTTAATGATTTTATTTTAGGTTAATGATGGAACGAAATTCGACACATGTTAGAGCGTCATCATTGGAACAGAATAAGCAACAGTCACTACGTCCACATTAGCATCAGCAGCAACACCATTCGCGACCGCGACAGCGTCACATTATAACTCAGGCTTTAGTCTCAGTGCACTTATAGCAGCTATGCGTTTCCCATGGATGTCACGAGGTAGGAGCCGGTGCATAATCTTCAGTCCTTCTGTCGTAATACTGTAATACTTAAACATGCAGGTCCCTGTATTTTAGTAAGACTTTTCAGGTGAATTGCTTTCTCTAGAGCATTCCACCACACCAAGATTACATAGGTGAGGATATGTGGGTTTTACAATAACAGTGCACGATACGAGGGTGTAAACCCCATCTCTTTCAAAAAGTTTTCTTGCAGACATAAAAAGCAATGGCCGCCTTTTTAATGCGCTCATTCACATTTATCCTCAAATTTATTTTAGAGTCTATTATCATTCCTAGGTATTTGGTTTCAGTTTTAAATTCAAGGGAAATGTGTCCCAGTTTTAGGATATCAAAAGTCTAGATAACTTTTCTCTATGTAAAGAAAACTAGTTCAGTTTTTGTGCGGTTTAGCCGTAGACTACAACTTACAGCCCAGTTAAGAAGCTTTTTCAATGTTCCTTGGGTTAGTTCACGTCATTGAATAAATAACTAATAAGGGAGCGGGGTATCGTGCGAATACAGTGAATTCAATGACAGTCAGACTTAATGGTTGGCGGGCCGGAGGGGAGGGGGTGGCAAGAGGGCTGTGCATTATTTAACAATTCTGCTTGATTTCTAACATTTCATTGTAACAAGTGCATTAAATTATCAGAGACAACGCCAAATTATCTGAAAACAAGGGTGCGCTAAAAATTTGTTTACTTTACATAGCAATTTGAATTATAAGAAATGTCCCCTTCAAAATGTCACGATTTCATTACTCCCAGGACGAAATGAATACAAACTCAGCACACTAATACATTTCGACGAGTGGCTTAGGTTTTCTTCCGATACGCCATTTCCTTATTAGTTATTTATTCAATGGTTCACGTCAATAAGAATTTTCCCGAGACAAGGATATTTAAATCATCCGCATATGCTACCGCTTTTATTACCTCCCTTTTTAGAAAGAGAGATGAGAATTCCATTAACCACACATAACCATAGTCGAGGTGAAGAGTACCTCTAGATATGCTGCTAACTTTATTGTTGTCAAGCTCTGAGCATTGAGTTAATCCATCTGCGAATATAGGATTCAACTCCTACATAGATCAGGGCATCCTGAATGGCGTGTATTTAATCATTGTTAAAGGCTCCCTCGTTGTCAAGAAATGTACCTATAGTGTATTCCTTACTCTCGACTAATTTTTCAATAGTTCTTACTACGTCATACAAGACAGAAATCATATAAGGAACAAAGCGATTCTTTGAATTTTGCGGAAAAATTTTTAAATGTCTAACAATTGATTCAAGTGATATCAGTTTTTCGTGCCAGAACACAACTTAGACAATGGAAGAATGCAATTACTATGGAATGGGAACTGAACTAAATCATCAGAGTCAAATCGCACGATACAAGAGAGTATATTTTGGCAGATGCAAAAAGCGTCTAATATGGCACGAAACTGATAAAAAAAGAGAAAAAATCAAATCAAGCCCTTTTTGCTGGTCACAGATTCCAAGAGATTCATCCGTTTGTGTACCAGAAAAACAAGGTATTACCTTCCAGAGCCGAGGCCCTGATTGGAGAAACAGAAGAAGACCTAAAGACGACAGTTTATATGCTATCTAACGGGGATCTTGACGAGTGTTATAAATACTCAAATCGACCGGCGGCTGACTTTATCAGAAAATAAAGCATGATGTCAAATAATTATTTATAGAACTTTTCAGCTCTCATTAACTTGTTGTGTAGCTTATCAAGAAAGCATGTACAAACAGAAAAATTTTGCATGTATCATCAGATTGAAGAACTCCTAGTAAATATCTTTGGTTCCAGTTGCTGTCGACATACATTTGAAAATACTACTCTTCAGAGGGATTCTGAATCATTGGAAGTAAAAAAGTTTTAATGTGAATGACTTGTAGAACTGTATAAAAAAAAATGGGTATTTACGAAGAATTCCCGCCAAAGTGCAGCTATGTATATATTTTCCGACGATGTTTACAAACGCAAATAGGCAATAATGGCAGAAGATAATAACAGCTAAGTGAAATTGTAAATATAGAAATAGAAATAAAAGTAGAGCAAACAGTGTAGACAGTAGAATTAGATAACAAATAATTAAACTGCTGTTGGGAAACCTATATACGAGAAGATATGCCAAAATTGCAGATTACTAACGGATAACGGGAAATCTTTGATAATAAGTGTTCGACCCCATTTATCCAGCAATTAAACAAATAAAAAATCTAGAATTGTTCTAAGACCAATTCTTATGATGATACCCTAGATGAATGCCCGTATGAAATTTCGTAGCGTCACCCAACTGTGCAATTTTAATTGTTGAAGTGGTTTTTCGCATATATTTCTAGAACGGTTCTTCGTGAGAACAACGTCCACTAGAAGAGAAGCCTAAGACAAATCGCTGAACACAATTCAATTAACACAAGGAAGTACTAGCTAGAAGAATGAGTCATCCGCACGATTAAAGCACCCTGCTCTCAGATGAGCTGCCATCGGTTATCCATAAAACTCCCAAGCCAAAAGCCGATAGCTGCGCGTTTCCCATAGATATTGCCCACAAGAGCCGAGTCTAACAGCGCCGCATTTTTAAAACTATACTAAAGAAAATCTATTTGCTTATTATGATTACCGCCATCTGGCTACCCAGCTCTATATTGGTTCCCTTCCACTTGCGTGTTTTCCGACATGAAACTTCGAAAGCTCATGTCGGAAATCACGCAAGGATGTAGGGAACCAACATAGAGCTGGGCAGTCAGATGGCGGTAATCATGATAAGCAAATACATTTTCTTTAGTATAGTTGCAAAAATTCGGCGCTATTAGATTCGACTATTGTGGACAATATCCATGAGAATTTCCGCCTTACATTTTCGGTCTCTATAGATTTCTTTACTCTATGTCTATAATAATAATAATAATATTTATTTATTAGCAACAATAGCTGCTTTTTTTGCTACAATTATAATTACACGTTCATTTCAGGAGATATTCAATTTAATATATACTATCGCTAATTTTTTGAAGTTTTTTAAATTTCTTCTTTTACTGCAACTGGTAAATTATTGAATAACTGTATACCTTTATACATGATTGAATTTTGTGCCCTAGTTGTTCTTAATCGATCTAATCTGAAATTATTGTTATTTCCTAACTGGTACGGCTGACTATCTCCAACATATTGTTACGAGCAATAAAGCGACACAAGTGAAATCTGTTAGAAATGGAAGCAACTTTAGGCTAGTGACATCTTACAAAACCTTGGGTTCGGAAAACGGAATATTCAGGAAGGTTCTAGGATAATTCTTTGAGTATAAATACGGCGCTTCTCACATCAGGAGGCGGAGTCTTATTTCAGACAGTGAAGTGAACGAAGTCATTGCAAGCGGAAAGTCCAAAGATTCTCTGGAATCCCGCTTGAATGAACAAAAGAAATCTCTGGAAGCGCGCTTGGACGAACAAAAGAGTTGTCTAGAGAAATGTCTAGAAACTCGTTTGGAGGTAGCTCAGACGATAGAATTACGTAATGGAGATGAGCACATGCAGCAAGTGTATCGCCTGCAGATCGCAACAAGATTCAAAAGCATGGCGAAACACTACAAAAGCTGCAGGCGGATGTGGAAAGATTAGCTTATCTTTCATAGTCTAGCGTAAATGCAAATTCCCTGAATGAAGTTGCAACAGAGGCGTTTGTGAACACTAATGCAGATCAAAATTTACAACAAGCGTTAAGGCTAGCAGGAAGGAAATCAACAGCAGAAGCCAGACAAGCTTCTCGGAGTGCAGTACGAGTGAGAGAAATTTCGATGGAGGATTGTACTTGCAATAGAATGCAGTCATCACAGAGCACTCCTTCATGTGGTATTCTTCGATGCTGGAATTGTAATAGACCGGGACACCTCCAAAGGGATTGCAGAAAACGCCGACGAATGGAATCAAAAGAAGATGAGGATAGAAGAGAATGCCAAAGATGTCTAGCCAGAGAGCAAGCTATTCGTGGAGAGACTAAAAATCAAACAGCGAATAGTCGCATCAGCTGTCCTGTTGAGCAGTCGGAAAACATGTAAAAACCAACTTTGGGGGCAGAAGTTGGTTGGTGGAGTTGACAGCCCCGAAGTCATTACTCAGGTAGCCCAGTTGCAGAGAAATAATAGCAGTCTTGTAATATATGGAAGCGTAGGAAAGAATGGCTGCGCGGTCACTATCGAAACTGGAGCTTCAAGATCAATTATTAGAGCAGATCTTGTCAAAAACAAATGGCTTCAAAACAGCACCAAATATTTCCTAAGAACAGCAACTGGAGCAGCATCACAGGTTTTTGGAGAAATAACTTTGGATGTTCAACTAGGCGAACTACTATTTCCTCACACTTTCTTGGTTTCAGACAAACAGAATGCATTCTTGGAGTAGATTTCCTAACCACATATAAAATAAATCTGGATGTTCGAGAACGTATCCTCAAATATGGCAACATAGAAATTCCTATGAGACTAGAAGTAGGAGCAGATTATCCTTCGAAAATAAGGACGATGGTCTGTGAAAATATTACTCTCTCTGCATGCTCCGAGACGCTAGTATTGACAAAGCCTACTGATGACATCGGGACCTGCAGATTCTACTTTGTGGAGCCTAACCTGACAGAAGTTAAATCGAACATCATCGTTGGTAAGACTTTAGTGAAGGCAGAAGACGTAACATTAATTCCAGTCAGAGTGCTCAACACATCCGAAAATGAGGTACAACAAAAAGAAGGTGCTATAATTGGAAATTGTGAACCCGTTTATCAGATTGTTAATTTGGATAGTAATATTAAGGAGACAAAACCTATACCAGCTACTACTCAACAGGTTCAGAAACTTCTTTCGTCCAGTACCTTAAGTGAACAACAATATAACGATGCCAAAGAGGTGATCAATGAATTTTCGGAATTATTTGCAATGAATGATGATGATTGCGGTAAAATGAATTTTGTCCAGCTTCGGATCGATACAGGAGAAGGATGGCAGCACTCGATTGTGTGTAGACTACCGCCAACTAAATAACGTAACGAGAAATGATAGCTACCCGTTACCAAGGATTGATGACACATTGGATACCCTTTCCGGAGTGCAATGGTTTTCTACACTGGATTTGAAGAGTGGTTACTGGAAAGTGGAAATACATCCCGAAGACCGAGAGAAAACTGCTTTCTCATTTGGAAATGGCTTATGGCAATTCAAAATTATGCTATTTGGATTATGTAATGCTCCAGCCACATTCGAACGACTCATGGAATGTGTTTTACGTGGATTAACCTGGAAAACATGTCTTGTCTACTTAGATGACATAATAGTAATCGGAAGGACATTCGAGCAACATAAAAACAACTTACGGGACGTACTTCGAAGACTGAGAGTTGCGAAACTGAAGCTCAGTAAGAATAAATGTGCTCTATTTAAAAATGAAGTTAAAGTTAAGAACTGATCCAGAGAAAATACCAGCTGTCAAAAATTGGCCGGTTCCAAAAGACAAACATCAACTAAGAAGTTTTCTTGGTCTAGGTACCTAATACAGGCGATTCGTAAGAGGTTTTGCAGATATAGCAAGGAGCCTACATCAACTTACAGAAAAAGGAAAACCGTTCATATGATCGGATAAATTACCGAGAATTTCGCAAAATTGAAGCAACAGCTCTGTGCAACTCCAGTGCTTCACTATCCAAAGCTGGGAACAACTTTTATATTGGACACGGATGCCAGCAATATAGGTATTGGGGCAGTGCTTTCAAGGAGGAGGATGGTCAAGAAGTGCCGGTAGCTTATTATAGCAAAGTACTTTCAAAATCAGAGAGAAATTATTGTGCTACAAGGAAAGAGCTAGTTGGTTGCCATTGTAAGCTCAACCAAGCATTTCCATAAATATCTCTATGGGCAGAAATATATCCTCCGTACTGACCATGCAGCGCTGAAATAGCTTTTGCAGTTTAAAAACCCTGAGGGACAAGAGGCGAGGTGGATAGAGTGACTCCAAGCTTATGACTTTGAAATCCAACACCGAAGAGGTCGAATCCATGGAAATGCAGATTCTCTTTCACGACGTCCATGCAAACTTCAATGCAAACATTGCTATCGGGAAGCAACACGAAATATACAGTTGGGACAACGAGAGCTTGCGAACAGCACAACAAGAAGACCCAGATATATCACCCATTCTTGCTTGGAAAGACCATAATGGAAGGATATTTTGGAGAGGAGCGAGAAGCTGAAAAGCTACTGGGCTCAATGGAATTCTCTTCACGTTGAATGCGGTATATTAAGGCGCAAGTGGAAGGCAACTAACGGCGAGTCATTCCGAATGCAGATAGTCGTCCCAGCATCAAAGATCAACGATGTTCTATAAGAAATGCACAGATGCGAGAGGATGTGGACGAGTGGTGCCGCAGATGCACTACCTGTGCTTCTTGCAAAGGGCCGCCACACAGAAGCAGGGTAGAAATGCGTAAGTATAATGCAGGAGACCCATTTGAAAGAATAGACGTAGACATCGCTGGACCTTTTCCAGAAACGGATAGCGGTAACCGTTACATATTAGTTGCTATTGACTATTTCAGTAAATGGCCTGAAGCTTATGCAATCCTGAATCAAGAGGCAACTACAGTTGCGGAACAAGTAATAATGAACTCGGTCAGTAGATTTGGTGTACCTCAGGAATTTCATTCGGACCAAGGACGGAGCTTCGAGTCACGGATTTTCCAGGAGATGTGTAAAATGCTGGGGATAAAAAAACCAGAACAACTCCTTTGCAACCACAATCTGATGGCATGGTAGAGCGCTTCAACAGAACATTGGTCGAGCATCTAAAGAAAGTAGTCGACGATCATCAACGCGATTGGGATCAACATATTCCCATGCTCTTAATGGTTTATCGATCAGCTGTTCACAACACGACCGGACAAACTCCAGCTAAGGTCATATTCGGAAAGGAAATGCGACTACCAAGCGACCTCAAGTTTGGAAAACCCAGAGGTGAACAAAAGTTGCCAGAGGACTACGTATCGGAGCTCAGACAACGCCGATTAGCTGATGTGCACGAGGAAACGAGAGCAAAATTAGCAATAAATACCGATCGGATGAAGACCCGCTATGACTTACGTGCTAATTCAGCAGGATTTAATGAAGGTGACCCTGTTTGGCTGTACAATCCGAAACGACGTAAGCAACGTTCTCCAAAATTACAACAACACTGGGAAGGGCCGTATTCAGTGATAACTAGAATAAATGACGTAGTATGCAGGATTCAACGTGGTACAAAAAGCAAACGGAAAATGGTTCACCTAGATCATTTGTGTCAATACTGCAGTACTGGAGTAGTTTTACGAGCAATAAAGCGACACAAGTGAAATCTGTTGGAAGTGGAAGCAACTTTAGGCTAGTGACATCTTAGTAAACCTTGGATACGGAAAACGGAATATTCAGGAAGGTTCTAGGATAATTTGTTGAGTATAAATACGGCGCTTCTCACATCAGGAACAGTGAAGTGAACGAAGTAATTTATTTAGATTGCGATAATTAGAAGTACAGTATTAGCGATAACTATAAAGAGTTGATTTGATAATCGTTTGTAAATGTTATAAAAGTAAACAGTGAAGTTAAATAAAAGAAGAACTTGTTAATGATATCTGAAATATTGTGTTTTAAATAACGAACAAACGCCACGCGCGTAACAATATTTTAGATTTCGACATAAATAGCTTGGTAGTAAATTATTTTTAAGTTTGTGAACCATAGTTAAAACATTAAGAGTTAATCGTTGGTTAATATTCATCCACTTCAATGCTTCCAACATTATCCGTATTGATGTTCTCCGATGACATTGTAATATACATCTCATTGCCCTATTCTGCAATTTTTTTAGTCTGTCAATAGATTGGTTTAGTCCCATATAAAAAATGGTTGAGCAGTACTCAAAATGTGGCTTTATTATTGTATTATACACTTTTATGGCAGTTAGAATGGACAATTTACGTCGAATTCTTTTAAAAAAAATGGATTTTTTTGCAACTTTCTTACATATACAAATAATACGTTCTTTAAATACTAGTTTATTATCAATTATAACACCTAAGTATTTTATTTCACTCACAACTTCAATAGTTCATTGTCCAAAATAATACTAGGCAAACTTAAATTATTAAGTATCATACACTTTGGTTTTGACATGTTCACTTTTAGTTTATTCATTTTCATCTATAAATTAACTCTTGCAAGATCACTATTAATTTTATTAGTACACTCATTTATGTCTTGTCCGGATATATATATAAGAGCATCGTCAGAGAAAAGTCTTAATTGACTGTGCTCAATTACTTTGCCCATATCGTTTATATAAATTAAGAACAATACTGCAGCTAATATGGATCCTTGTTGGACTCCAAGATAATTTTGAAGATCTTCAAATATTACGTCGTTGACTTTAGTTCTTTGTGTCCTATTATTTAAGTATGATTTAAACCAATTTTCTTCTTTGTTCTTAATTCTATATTTTTTTAATTTTTCCAGAAGAATGTTCCTATCTATGGTCTCGAAAGCTCGTTTTAGGTCTAAGAATACAGCAATGACAATTTGACCGACATCTATTAAACCTTTGCATTCACATATAACCCAAGTAATGGCAGTTTAACACGAGTGACTGTTTCTGAAGCCCGATTGATGTTCAACGATTAAGTGATTTAATTCCAGATACTTTTCCAGTTGTAACTGCGATGCCTTCTCCAGTACCTTTTCATATATGGGAAGCATGTTTATAGGCCTCAGGTCTCTACTCCTCTCTAGTTCTTTAGTTAGCGGCTGCAAATGGTTTTCATTAGTTCGAAAGCGGTCAGCTGATTGAGAGAAAACAGCGCGGACGTCCGTGCTGCCGAGTCATTCCAAACTTGCTGCTGCTGCTTCATAGGCAGCGTCAATATGCTGTTGTACGCATATAGAAACGTAAGAATATTCTGCTGTACTGCAATCTGATACACTCGACAGCAAGACTGTTTTCTGCAGACTTCATATTTGAACTACAGAGAACTATAACTCGCAAAAACTGCACATTTCTTCAAATCCTCTGTTGCAACTTGTTTTGATATCGTTGCTTTCACTGAAACTCGGCTGCATTATGGCTTTCGTGCTGCTGAAATCTTAGACAATTCTGGCGGTGGCATACTCTTCGCATGTAAAAACCATTATAATTGCAACCAAATTGAGGTTCCCAGTTTTTCCAACACTCTTTACACTGAACATATAGTTCTTAAGCTGTCTCTCTTAAAACACGACTCATACGTACTTTGTTGCTATATTCCTCCAGACTCCATAAATATTGTAGATGACAAAGGACGAAACATTTACAACCTACTCATTTCAATTTTCAATTTTATTCATGGTTGTTAGTGTCAAATATCATTGGTAAGGACGAAAGATACATTTGCTCTCTCATAGGCTTCATACACATACATATATGTATATGTAGTTGGTGGTCAGGGAAAGGTAGGCTGAGGTAACTTAGCGATCAGTTTAGCCTTAGTGCAAGTGGAGGAAAGAATAGTTCGTGTGGAAGCGATGGTGAGTGCTTTGTAAAAGTTTTGGGTAGTTTAGTGGCTAATTTCCTATCATAGCTTGTTTTGGTATGAAAGTAATGAAGTGCGTATGAAAGTGATAAAGTGCGTACGAGCAATATCAAATATTACCAGTGCCTGTGTTGTAATTAGGTCACGGCTGGTAATGGTTATTTGGAGCCGCCATGTGTGACGGACGAAAAAGTCAAACTTATTCATGAAATCCTGAAGAAGAAACCGAGCACTGATTATGAGCGTGGCATACATAGGGATTTTTGTATGGAAAATGAACGTATCTATAAAACGGGAAATAATGGAAGGCAATGGCTTGTACCGAAAGGCATGAGACACGAGATCGTCAGAGCAGCACACAATGAAAGGGTCACTTTTCCTTGGAGAAGACCCTAAAAAAATTACTGGAAACCTTTTGGTTTCCGCAAATGAGAAGATACGTAAAAAGATTTATAGACAGCTGTATATCCTGTCTTTATCATAAAAAGCCGAAAGGTAAACAACATGGATTTTTAAACCCAATAGAAAAAGTTTCGACCCCGTTCCACACAATACATATCGATCACCTGGGACCGTTTATTACCACCACTAGAGGAAAACGCTATTTAATTGTTGTTGTCGAAAGTTTCACTAAATATGTATTTCTGAATGCCGTCAAATCAGCAAAATCTCCCCCAGTGATACTACTTCTGGATCGAATTATAGTCACTTACGGTACGCCAAACCGAATTGTGAGAGATAAAGGAAGTTGCTTTACCGGGAAGGCATTCAAAAGGTTCTGCGATCAAAAAGGAATTCAACATATATAGAATGCAGTGGCAACACCTAGAGCTAATGGCCAAGTAGAACGTTATAATTCCACGACACTCTCTGCTTTGGCAACTACCGGACAAGACGATAACCGTTGGATTACACAGGTGGAGAAGGTTTGCAATGAACAATACAGAGCACAGCGTGACAAAAACAACACAGAGCGAATTACTATTCGGCTTTAGACCAAGAGCTCCAGCTGATTCCCAGTTGTCGGCTGAAGTGCAGGCAAGGAGACAGACTGTAGAAGATCGAGATACACTATGGAAGCAAGTTTCTGAAAGGATGACGGCTGATCAAACTAAACAAAAACACCGTTTCGATAAACGGCGTTTAAGGGCACGGAAGTATAACGAGAATGATCTAGTAATGGTGAAAAAGCAAATGGCAGGAGATGGACAAAGTAAGAAATTAATGCCAAAATACAAAGGACCTTTTCGAATAAAACGTGCTCTCCCAAAAAACAGATATGTTGTAATGGAAATACCAGGTTCATATAGAAGCAATAAAAAGAAGTATGAAAGCTTTGAAGCAGTGGATCATTTGAAACCATGGGTGCCAAAAGGTGGACAATCTGACTCAGATGATGAATCAGAGCGGCGCAAAACCAAATGACTGAAGTACCCTCAAGTTCAGAGGACTTCAAAGGGTTTGAGGAAGAAACAGTGGCGTGAACTCGAGAGAGAACGCTCGTGCTGTCAGGATGGTCGAGCTGTCAAATATCATTGGTAAGGACGAAAGATACATTTGCTCTCTCATAGGTTTCATGCACATACATATATATATAGTTGGTGGTAAGGGGAAAGGTAGGCTGAGGTAACTCAGCGATCAGTTTAGTCTTAGTGCAAGTGGAGGAAAGAATAGTTCGTGTGGAAGCGATGGTGAGTGCTTTGTATAAGTTTTGGGTAGTTTAGTAACTAATTTCCTATCATAGCTTGTTTTGGTATGAAAGTAATGAAGTTCGTATGAATGTGATAAAGTGTGTACGGCCAATATCAAATATTACCAGTGCCTGTGTTGTAATTAGGTCACGGCTGGTAATGGTTATTTGGAACCGCCATGTATGTGGAGGATCACGATGGTGTCGGTGAACACTATGGCTGTGTTGCCCCACATACATAGCTGTAACTGTAGCAAACAGTAAAGAGGTTGAGTGGTGAATGCCTGTGCAGTAGATAATAATTATACTCACTGAGCTTGTGTGTGCTCATACCACGATTTTCTTTATAATTACTGTGGCTATTTTACTTGGAGAAGGAAGCTTGGCGTCAGTCATCACGACAGCCTCTAAAAATAAAGCGGTCTCCGAGTTCTTTTAGCGTGAATTTAATAAAGTTTTCAGTTAAATAAAACATAATATTATTATTATTATTATTAGATGCAACCTCAACGAATTACTAATTACTGTTGATTTTAACATACCCAATATAGGGTACTAAATGAAGATAACCATGACTTACTTTCCGCTTAATAACTTGACAACACAATCACTTATCCTGGACACTATCTCATCTCTTGGTCTCACCTAAATTAGTAATGTAAAGAATGACATGGGTAGGCAGTTAGACCTGTTTTTTTCTACATACGCGGGTACCTTATTATTTGAACCTAGCTCAGTTATAATGTCTACTCTTTACCAATACCACCCCTTCTACTAATTACATATTGCTTTGAAACCAAAACCTTTACAAATTGTGACAAAACACAATACTACTATGAATTTCCTCTAACATTTCTAAAATGGACCGAGTCTTATTTAGATAACAGAACATATCAAATCTAAGTGCGTCATTCCATCTCTAGAGTGTTAAAAGCTTCGTCCAACGTACCTTCAGGGATTTACTTGGGCCCGATACTTTTTATTTTGTCTATTGGCGATATTTTCTCTGTTGTGAGATACTGCAAAGTTTTGAATTATGCTGACCACATTAAACTTTTCGCTCAGATTAAATCTTTTAACGATTGTAAACAGATGCAGAGTAAACATCAGAAATTTTACGTTTGGTGCAAAAACAATAATTTGGCTCTCAATATCGACTCAGCCATTCTTATTATTTTGCTTAAGTAGCAATGTTTTTATACTATGGGCCTAACAGCCTAAGTTGCTTATGATAAATAAAAATAAATAAAAATAAAATGTGACGTTATTACTTTCTACAGGAATCAGAAATCAAGCACTTGTGATTATGTGTTCTCAATTTCCACGATTCGTTATGTGGATTCCGTCGGCGACTTGGGTGTCAAAAGTGACCAAAGATTGAATTTTATATACCACATCAACTACATGGTATCAAAGAAGAATTCTATGCTGGGCTTTATAACACGTTGGTCCCGAGAAATCTCGAAACCTACCATAACATTTCGTTTGTGCACTTGCTTTTTGAGGCCACTTCTTGAATACGCAAGCCCAGCCTGGCCTCATTTTAACGGTACACACATCGACAATATTAGTGCAACTTCCTACGCTTTGCTCTCAGGCACCTACCCTGGTTTTATTCATTGGATCTTCCACCTTATGGGGATCGCTTGAAGCTTTTAAATATGAACGTCGTATGGTTGCCGATGTATCTTTTGTGTATCATGCAAAAACGTCTATATAATACTAGTTTTTTGTTTCTATGTTGAATTCTATGACATTTCATCCGGTGTTTGGTTTATGTTTAATTTAACATACTAACTAACACCGACTGAGTGATGTGTTGATGACGGTTTATTCACTACAGCGAGTTTGTATTAAGCTGATTCTGATAGTCATTGAAACGGAGCTGACTATATCACTTGTAGTCTAGAAAACCAATACAGATTATACATATGATGACCTTTAGAAAATATAAGACGAACAAGTCACATTTTCCAGCATAGAAGAAAAGGCAAGTTAATTATAACAAAGAAATTAATAATGGACGGATGAATAGAACATTCTTGAAAAAAATACATATCTGTTCATATTCGCTGGCATTATTTTTTTTAAGATTAATGCTTCAGAACATTGTATCCAACGTACATTATCAAAACGTATTTTGATTTGTGTTGTGAAAAGTGAAGCTTAGTCAAGCCCTTTTCAGGTACTTGAAAATTTATTTTTACTATAGATAGGTACCTCTCCTACGTGACATCACATACCACCATGGTCATAGCAACATATATTTTTAAATTAGAGTCGGCGGAGTTTTCTAAGTAGATACTTCAGTTCAATTATTGATTTTGTCTACCTACAGATGACATTGTTTGAGATTGACTAGTTAATGTGTCTGTCGTGTCAACCGATTCCCCACTTAGAAATAAAAAAAAACACCTTTAGTATTTTTTGACTTATCCTTGAGTTCACGGACCCTAAGTTTATTAACCTCAGCATATGGGTTAATCCTTTTAATGCGGATCGTTCTTACCCTAAGCAAGCACAGAAATTTGCAAACTCCTAAAAGTTTTTAGAGAATTGAAGTAAAACGGAACTCAGTCCATGTGTCAAAGCAATTGTGTGCTGCTTTTAAAGCAAATCAATATTACTAATCAATGACAAACAAGTCAGGTTCCTAGAAGGGCACTACAAACAATATTTCTCTTGTAGCCAAGGCGTTAAAACAATTTTAAAATTTTGCGTACAAAACTGAAGTGACTTAGTCAGAATACGTACATTGAAAACTTACGAAAAGTACCTTGGTTTTTATTTGCTGTTGTAAGCACAAACCACGTTTTGGTAACTTTGCGTAACCAATGTGGAAAATATTTTTATCATAATTCAAAACAAAAGATTGTTCCTTCTTCTTGACATGTATGTAGTACTAAAATGGGAGGGTATAGAAGCACAAAAATGTTACGATGGGGGGTATATTCAGTATATTGCAAAAAATATCAACTAGTCGTTAATTAGATTTACCCGACAAGGATTTGTATGTAAGTTTTTCCGTTGTAAATGTAAACCATCAGCACAGCACACAGTTTCCATTTGTCCTCTTATATTATATAAAATAAGTCAAGCGACGATATTAAATTAAACGAAGTCTCTTCTGTATTGATCAATAACAAATCGGTAAACGTGTATTACATATACTCTTAACAAAACAAGAAAGTGGTTTTTTAACCAGATGAACTTACACTTCAAGGATCCGATCGCCTTTTTTGATTCCAGCCTTTTCTGCGGCCCCATTTTCAAGAACAGCACTGACATGCTGGAGCGGGGCGTAAAGTTCCCCATTGATTGATCTCAACTGTCCACCCTCTGACACTTGACCGCGTACGTTAAAACCGAACCCCGTTTCTGTTTTATAAATAGTCACTACCCTAGGACCATACGGATTGTTCATTTTCGATTCTTTTCCATTTAAATCGCACACTTGTTCAGAAATTTGCTTATTAATTCTATTATTTGTTTCACCACCCCCGATCAAATCCGCCATTGAAAGTATATGCACTTGGCTATATTATACACACGCAATTAAAAGCTCTATACCATAACAAATTTGACAGTTCAATTGACAGTAAGTGGTTGTTGTTTTTCTATTTTTTTGCGAAATCTTGGCGAAAATCAAGGATTTTAATTTGGCAATTAATGATTGATGTGGCAATACTAGAGTACAGGTAAGTTGTAAATTTTTAGAGATTGGTTAATTTTTATTGGTATTTTTTTCATCGGTAATTCTAATTCCATCCAATGCCATAGCCCACACAGAGGAGGATATTGGCACTGTTTACAGATGAGTAGTATTCGGGGGGTAGGAAAAAGTCCGTGCTACCAAGTTTCGATCGAGAGTACGGACAGCATACCAATTCTTCAGCAAGCCGGCCATTTTGAAATTGCGAATACTTCTCACCCGTAAAAAGTACCAATATCCTCCCTTGTGTGGGCTACGGCTTTGTATCATGGAGGATGTAACCAAGTAATCAAGATATATAGAATACAAGATATTCCCATTACGAACCACGTTTGCCATTAGTGATGAATTATGGTGAAAATGTATAAAAAAGCATATTACAGAGAACACAATACCACAATACTCTCTCTCCTCTCTCTGCCTTTCCTATAAAAATGTATATCTTAGAATATAGAGAGTACAGGAAGTGTTATAAGTCAAATTCTGGTTGTGTTAGTATCTGTTGCCCCTGTAGTGAACGCTCAGTACAGCCGTGTAGTAGAATCAATATAGAGAGCGGGGCAACAAGATATATGGTTGAAAATATTACGTTTGCTCCCATGGAAAATGTTCTTATTCACTGTCACTACGCCATCATACTCAGGAAATTTCGCAGCTGTCACAAACGTAAACAAATCTCGGTGGAGGAAGAATTTTTTCGATATTTCGACAGCTAAACATAGAGTTGTCTCTTTCTTGAATATAATGCTGAGCTACTTCATGATACTCTGAAAAATCCACGCTCATGCACACGAATTTTACAGTTATCAACACTTCCTGTTGACTCTATAATCTAAGATTTTGAACAATTATTTTTAATCTGTCATTATTAAATAAAACAATTTCGAACGTCTGTGAGTGGTCAAAAATCTCTCATAGAAACGTGAAATATGGGGAACGAAAATCCTAAAGATAGGGTTAGATTGAAATTTTGAACGCGAGGCCAGCGAAGAAACTTATGTTTTGTTGAATATTTTAATATATTCAAAACGTATTTAAGTCAATAAAATACGAAAAACTGAAAACAAATTCACTGAAAATGACATTAGTCACATCATGACGTATTAACACAAAAATTTCCTCTCGAATCGGCCATACTTGTTAATTTTGTGATTGCTGCCCAAGGTATATAAAAACAAGTATACCCATTACGAACCCCGTTCCGCCATATTGTCTGAATTTTTCTTTTCCTTTTTTATTAGTGGACGAAACACGTCACAGCACATCAGCTGCTTTGTGTCAAAATTCGCTTTATCTGTGTACCGCGGTTTTATTGAAATTTTGCAGAGATATTTTGAGTGATTTGTAAATTAAAGAACAAGTAAATGTTTCTGGAAATTATGAAGTAATCTGTGCCTAATTGTAAGAGCTATTTCAAAAACGACTCCGCAAAGCAAGATGTAAGATTTCATGCATTTCCCAAAGACGCATAAATGCCACAGGACTGTTGCTCTTGATAGTGGAATTTGTATGGCGAAGCTATCTGAGCTTCTGCAATGTTACTTAGAACATTAATTGCATTTTATATTTACTTTATATACTAAATTCAGGTTTTCAAATGCGATAAAATGTTCCGAAGGAGGGCGTGCTTTAATGCACTGAGATTTCACACATTTCATGTCTATATTAGAGTTGATATTGTGGGCTGAAATTGTCCGAGCATAGATAATACGTGGATTCATACATCAAGGCATACTAATACTACTTTCGACCAAATCTATTTGAGAAATGGATAAACAATCACAAGGATACTAAAATGTACTCTTCCAAGCAACTTTCTTATTTAATTGCGTTTGTTTGCGCAAGTGATAAAAAAACACGACCGAAACTTTAAAATTTTTATAGAGAATCTCAAGATGGTAGCTAAAACAAAACATTTTACGTCTTTTAATTATTTATATTTGTTTGCAGTAGCACAACTGTATTTTACTTATTTGGACATTCCTTTATATGTAAAGCATGTCAATAGCACATGAACAATATTATATTAGTACAAAACGTGTATGTATGTATCTTTGAAAACGAATATAATTTATGTCAATCTTATGCTGTTTTTATTATTCCTCGAAGTCAATCGATTCATAGGCAGTTGATCTAAAACTAGTGGGGACTGGAACTCAAAAGGGCGATCCCATCCCATCATCAACATTAAAAAGCCAATAATTATTACAGAATTTATTTCAGATGAACTTGTAACTAAATCCAATTCAGCATTCAGATGCATTCTAAGCCCGTGAAAAATATTTCTTTATATCAAATATAGGAATCCGGTGGCACGATTAGGTTAAATATGGGAGGTGTTTGATTCTCCTGGTAGTCAGCTCATGTAGTGATACCGAGTAATGGTAAGAAAGAAAAAAAAAGTTGGTGTTGTAAGGATTTAGGGAGTGCAAATAAAATAAAATAATTAATTTAAAAGTGGATAGATATACACAACACAATTTCATGTAAAAATTTTAATTAAATATTTACATACATAATTCAAAGGAAATTTTCAATAATGAATTAATTGTTATAACAATAGCAACTTTCACTTAATATGTAAACATAATGTAAACATTTTATTTATTTATTTTTTGTTTTTATCTCGGGAGAGACTGCGTAGTACTCGCATTATTTCCAGGTAGGGTGCTTTGTTTTTGTTTTTTTTTTTTTGAAGATAACTCCTAAGAACGAGTGTAAATTATAACTCAACTATTTTTCTTGATTAAGTACATTTATAAATTCTTCTAATTTCTCCTGAACATGTCTGACTTTTATTTGCTCGAATGTTCATTTCCACTTGTCTGTCTAAAATTAAAAAAAAAAACTTTTACTTTCAGAAAAACAAAACACGCCACAACATTTTTATATGTATACCTTCTCAATTCAGATAAATCACTTTCTATAGTTAAATCGTATTCTCTTTCTAAGTCTCGAAATTCGGTAGCATGATACGGAGCCTCTGGGGAAAATTCTTGCTTGGCTAAGAGATTCTATAGACGTCCTTCCACTGCTCTGATCACCAACTACAACTACTCGAGGTAAGGATATCCCGACAGTTCATCTAATACTTCAGAGTACTTCTTCTCCTTGTTGTTTTAATCGTGGATCTATAAAAAGGGAAAACGTATTTAGCTATGTACTTCCTTAACAGCACCTTGAGCAGCTAAATAAAAAGCTAGCTCATTGGAAACGACAAATTGCTTGGCAATATTTATTGCCATCGTTTCCGTTTGACTTTGACTTTAATTTTGTACAAGCAATAGGCAAAACTTACATATTATCACAGCAGTTTTAACTTTGGTTATAGCAGTCTTCAGGAGGGATTTCATTGCTTGATCCAGTTTAAGTGATAATGACAATGCTCAAATGGGAACGCGTAATCTGGAATAATAAGATTAAATTTATTTTGATTAATATAAGATTCCAAATAATTGCAAACTAAGCCTCCAGCAATTGCATGTAAAAGTTTTAAAATTGGGAAGAAATACAAAGCGCAATAGACAGCAAGCAGTCTTCCCATTTTTCGAGAATTTCTTATTCAGTGAGGGTCATATTACCATCATTGCAATTAAGCACATAAAGTAAAATACATATTTTTTAAAGCACTTCATGTTTACTTACAGAGGATATACAGCCTCCTGTGTACAATACAGTTTCACTTCAGAGTTTGGTGTGAGATCATTAAAAAATAACCATTTCTTACAAGCGCTCAACTCAAAGGTGTTTATATTATGTTAGGTATAAATAAATTCCTTAAGAAGACTATCATTGAATGCGAAATTAGTTGTAGAAAATTAAGAAAACTTTACTTAAATACAACAATATGAAATGTTTCGTGCTTTATTTACTTGTCATCTTTGACATAAGAGAACTGTCAGAGATTTTCTTTTACTTTTCCTTTTTTATTAGTGGACGAAACACGTCACGGCCAAGTGTCAAAATCTTAATGAGAAAGTCAATTTTTTTTTTTTTTTTAGAGAAAGTCAATTTTTTTTTGTGCCTAATATTAACATGTTTTGGAGCTTAAAATATATATAGAATTACTTGCTAACTATATGCTACAGACTATATTTAGGTCTTTACCAGCTTATTATAATGTTTTTTATAATTATTTACAGTGTGTTTAATAAATAGCTTCTAATGAATTATTACCTAGAAAAGTGACACTCTAAAAACTAGGTTACAATGTGTTGTCTTACGAATTCTAATAAATAGCTAGAGATAGCTAAATCTAATGTATGCTAAGCCTACTCGAACTAGGTATTTACAAGATTTACACTAATAAGTACTAAGCCTATTATGTCGATTTTTATTGGGGTACTCTGAGCTTGCTTGGGTTTATTGATCTAAATTGTAAGTGGTTCTGTTTCCCCTAACGGATTTGTGGTAGTAGGTAAGTTTATTGTCTCTGTCGTATAAAAGGTTTCTATTTTGCAGCCATTTCAGGACATGCGGTGCCTTGTGTCTGGGGATTTCCATATTGGTATTGTCCACGTGTTCAGCGTATTCCTCTATTATAGGATTAGGGATTGTTCTGAGTCTCTCTAGGTACTTTATTGCATTTGTTATTAAAAATGCGTCTATCCTCTTGATGTCGGTGCGCCTATAAAGTTCCTTGTTCCTGATTTCTTTGTAGTTGTTGGCCTCTGTACGTCTGTGGTTTATTGAATACCTGAGACATTTTCTCTCGAATATCCTTATTTTCTCCATTTGGGTCGAGTTTATGTCGAACCAGATGGGAAATGCATATCCAAATATTGGGCGAATTAGCTGCTTGTAGCAGATGGTTTTAATCCTATTTTGAATGCTGTTCCTAGGTTTTATTACCCTTGAGAAAGAAGAGAAGACGTAGCTGGCTTTGTGTAATTTATCCTTGATGTGAGCGTTGAATTTTAAGTTTTCTGTAAAGATGACTCCCAGGTACTTCAGTTGTTTTGTGTATTGTACTGTTTGGTTATTGATTTTAATTTTTACCTTGTTCTTTCTAATATTCCTTGAAATATTTGGGTAGGTGTCCTTTCCATTTCCTTTTATCAATATTGTTTGGCACTTGTCTATATTAATTTTTAATTTCCATTTCTTATAATATTTAACTAGGGTATCTAAATAGCTATTTAATTGAGTTTTCATAGGGAGAAATTTGCTGTTTGCTATGTAGAGAATTATGTCGTCTGCATATGTAATGATTTTTAAAGGGTTGGGTGGGGGAGGGATGTCAGCCGTGAAGATGTTGTATAATGTGGGGCCAAGGATTGATCCTTGAGGTACTCCTGCTGCGATGTTAAATTTCTCCGAAATTGAGTCGTTGGTTTTTACAGCGAATTTCCTGTTAGTTAAGTAGCTGTATATATTCTTGCATAGATGTGGATTGAATCGGTATATATGCTTCATTTTGTATATGAGTCCTTCTATCCAGGTGGTGTCGAACGCTTTCTCGGTGTCTATGCTGCACATTAGAGTAGCTTTTTTCCTATTTAGGTTTCTTGTTATGTTGTCCATTAGTATCGTCAATGCGTGGTTGGTTGAATGATACTGCCTGAAACCCATTTGGAAATCTGGGATTACATTGTTGTCCTCTATATGGTCCAGTATCTTGTAACTTAGGAAGCGTTCATAAATTTTACTTATTGCTGGTAGGAGTGAGATTGGTCTATAACTGGTGATTTGATTCGCTGGCTTATTGGCTTTTTTAATGGGCATCACGTAGGCTGTTTTCCACTTTTGGGGAAAGTATGCGATATTATACAGTTGGTTAAAGAGGATTGCTAGGAAGGTCCAGAATTCTTTTTTTGTTTTCCTTATGAGATAGTTGGGCACACGATCTGGTCCTACCGATTTTTTATTTTTGCTGCGTTTGATTAGATGATGTATTTCCTTGGGTACTATTAATTCAGGATTGTTGCGGCTGTTAGTGTCAGAGTTAGTAGAGATTACGGGATAATTATTGCTGAAGTTAAAAAGGGGTGAGTGGTTATTGTAGAAGGTAGAATTTATCTCACTGTCCAAGTTGGACATTTCTGTGTCCATGCTGAGATTTTGTTTGTGGATATTTTCCAGGTGTTTCCCAATGGCATCTATTTTTTCCTTATCTTGTGTGATGTACTCATCTGGGTTGTTTGGGTTGATTAGACTTGGCAATCCTGGTGTGGTTTTTATTCCTGCGAGATTTTTTATTGACTTAAACGTCGTTCGGTCCATTGTTATGTTGGCTAGTTTGTTTTCCCAGTAGGTTTTATGGTGAATATCTATCCTGGTTTTTATTATGATGCCGATGTCTCTTATCTGCGCCTTTAGTACGTGTTGGTTTGGGTCATATCTTTTCCTATGCCAACTCCTTCGCAGGGAGTTCTTGTATTTTATTAGATTGGTGATTGATTCCGGGAGCGGGATGTTCCCACTTGTTTTTAAGGTGGTTTTTGGTACGCTCCTTTCTATTGCGTTTTCCATTGCTTCCTCCAGTTTTGTTATGTTTTCATCTGCCTCGTCTGGGGTTATGTTACGGTTGATTGGTATATTAATATTACTAATCGCGTTGTTTAGTATTCTATTGAATAGGGGGATGTTAGTGCGGGAGTAATTAAAAATGGTTCTTGGTTGTGTTAGTGCTATGTCATTAATTTGTATGTTTAGTTCGACTGCATTGTGGTCTGAGTCGAAATCTAAGGTTTTTAATTTATCTATATAGTTAGGATGATAGGATGTGTTGAGAGTGTTAGAAATTAGAAAAAGATCTAGGTATGAACTAAATTGAGATCTGTGGAATGTGGGGTAGAGAGATGATTCTAATCTAAGGTCATAGTCTAGTAGATTTTCCATAAGCCAGCTATGCAACGTTTTCCCAGCTTGATTGCTATTTGTGCTTCCTAAGTTCCAGAGAGGATGTTTCGCATTGTAGTCTCCTCCCATTATTATTTGTCCATCTTTAGTTGCCTCTAGTATTTGTTCCAGATCCGTTGTGCTAAATGTTTCATTTCCACTTTTGTTGTACAGCGATACCAGATACAGATTTCTGCTTGAGTATCTTATTTTTATGATTGTGGTTTCTAGATTCTGTGTGCTGGGGTTGGTTATTTTCTCGTATTCTATGTTATCTTTGATGAGTACGGCTGTTCCTCCTCCTTGCTGATTTGATCTGTCTGTCCTGGCAATTTTGTAATTTTTGAAATGCGGATTGTATCTCTTGTTGAGCTTTGTTTCTGTCAGTAACATTATGTCCGGTTTGTGTGTTTTTAGGTAGGTCTCCAGATAGTGTCTTTTATAATTGGCCACTATCGAATTTACATTTAATAAATGAATTTTCAGCGGTTTACTCTGCATTTATGGTTAGGTCCAATAATAAATGCATCAGTGCCTCTCTTTTGGCATTTCTCTCTGTGAGTTGGCGGTACTGTGGAAGAAATCCATCAAATTTGTTCAGGCAATTAAGCAGGTTTAATCCGAATAGTGATTGGCATTCTCGGTTGATAATGTTTAGCGAGTTTTTGTTATTATTATTGCTGGCGTTAGGGCTAGCGTTAGTTTTAATATTAGGAGTTGTGGTTGTAGTTGGGGTGTTGCTTTTAAGCATTTGCGAGTAACTTATGTTTTCTCTAGTGTAGTTCTGATATGCCTTTTGCTTGTTCCTTCGGTTGGCTAGGGCCTCCTCTTTCCTTTGGATAAGTTCCATGTATTTTGGGCAGCGTCTGTAGCTGGCCGGGTGTCCTAATTGACCACAGTTGATACATCTAGGTTGAGTTTCTTCCGACATATTTTGTCGTTTACATTGTCCAGGCTCATGTTCCTCAGTGCATTTTACGCACCTATATCCCATGTTGCAGTTGAGTGCTGCGTGCCCAAATCTTTGGCACTTTTTGCACTGCGTCATCTTGTTGGGCTTGAATCGTTCAACCCTGACTGCTTGGTTGAGAAGATATCTTACAGTAAGAAGATCCTTCGGATTGTCACTTGAATGAATCTGTACTATCCAATTATCTGTATTTTTTAATTGGAATAGTTTTATTATGTTGATATTTAGTTTTTGGTTGTTTAGTGCTGTATGCACGTCGTTGATGTCGTAGGTTGGCGCTAAGTTTTTTATTATAATCGATTGTGGTTTTTCTTCCTTCGGGGTATAGCAGAAACTTCTAGTGTTGTTCTGCTTCAATGAGTGCTTTACTTTGTTAAAGTCTTCTAAGTTGTTAGTGAGTATATGTGTTGCGTTAGAATTGATTTTTTTAAAAATAAACTTATTATGTCCTAGTAGGGTTTTTAATATGTTAGTGTATTCCTTAATATCTATGTTATAACATACTATGGGAGGTAATTTATACGATTTGTCGGCTTTGGGATTATTAGCTGGCTTTTTGTCGGTATTTCGAGTATTTTCGTTGGTGTGCATCTCAGCATCAGTGTTGCTTGTTTCGTTCTCGTTGTTTAGTATTTCATAATAGTTGTTGCTGAAGGCAGATGTTGTTGGTTTGTTAGGGGAAACAGTTCTTACTCTTTTATGTGTTGAAATAGTGTCTAATTTGTTTGACATATAATTAAATTAATCTACAAGCTCGGAGTACTTACTTTGTAGGTTATTGTAATCTAGTAGTAGCTGTTGATAGTTTAGCTCCATGTTAGGATTCGTCTGCTGGTTTGTTGTTGCTGCTGGTGGTGGTTGATTAAGAGATGAGGCTCCTTGGTGTATCGAAGTTGGCTGAGGTTGGCTTCCCACCTGTAATTGAGTTTGGCTCACTTCCTGTTGGTTAGAAAATTTGTACAGTATTTGATCGTTTAAAGCACTACTTTTCCTTTTTTATTAGTGGACGAAACACGTCACGGCCAAGTGTCAAAATCTTAATGAGGATACCTTGTCTTTATATACCTTGATTGCTGCCTATAATTTTAAGTGTTGCTTTTTACTACATTGTATAGAATTGCTGAATTTGTGTTTTGTACAACGCTACAACTCGGCCTGAAACACAATTGTAGCTTTTCAGCCAGCTTTATGCTCAAGCTGACTAAAAAAGCCGAATTGAACACAACTGGCGTTTTTGACATTTGCAACTTTAACCTGTTTATGTTGAGAATATTTATTAAGGAACGACAGTTAATTCTTCCGATTTTCCAAAATTACGATAAATGCATACTTTTTTGGATAACTTTGAGATGCACCAATTATATGTAAAAATAATACCGAGTCTTTTTTTTATCTCCCACAGAAATTGCTTATCTTTTACTATTTAAACATAAACATTTATTTATTTGAGCACCAGTGCCAAAAGCACGCTGAGCGTTGGGCACATCTTAGCGAGTTACATAGTACATAGATACAAACATATATTAGCAAAATTAAAGACAAACAATTAAGAGCAAATCATTGGAGGCTTAGAGCAACTGTAGTAGCAAGCAGCAGTGTTAGAGCAGCAAAAGAAAAATTATAATTTCATAGCAAATTAATAAGAATGAAAACAATAAAAACAATAGCAAGAACACAAAAATTGTAGTATGATTTGTAGCATGATTTGTAGTATGATTTTGCAATATGATATTACATATTGCCAGAAAATAGATATATAAAAATAGAAAGGCGACAAGTAACAGCGGGTCTTGGCGACTAACTAGTATATCTAGTATAGGCAACTAGTTAACACTGAGCACTTAAAGATAACTTAAGCTTAAACTTAACTATGTACATTAAACAAAATGAATTACCAACTAGTGTAGGTAACCAAAGAACACATATGGTTGGACTAGAGATTAAACATAACATAAACATAGACTCAAGGCTGAAACAGATTACACTTTAGTGCGCGGCGCGACAATGCGGCAAAATGTTAGAGAACATGTGTTTCGTATTGTGCATCACGCATTGAACGCGGCGCGACAGCGAGGCGAAAATTTTTGCCGCGTAGTCATTTCTAATCCTAAATTTGCTGTTCACTTTCGGTGGTACCAACAAAAAAATTATGTTTGGGGTAGGCAACTTCTCATGAAAATCTGTATTACCAATATAAGAGCGCTGTATCTACACTGCTGCGCTCTTATTGCAATCTGCGACACAGCGCGGCGGAACAATTTCACCGTTCATTTTGCCGCGATGTCGCGCCGCGCACAAAAGTGTAATCTGTTTCAGCCTATACTATCAAACAAAAAGGGTTACCTTTTAGTGCAGGTAACCGTAACCCCCGCAAGATACAAGCCATGAACAAAGTCGAAAAAAGAGAGCAGCGGGCCGGTCAGCAGGCGACATCCACAGTCTTCTTGCCTTGTCTTACTGAGGAGATTTTCATATAAAAGTTGCTTGTATTTTGTTCAAACGCTATAATTTCCATAAATTTGTTCTGCATGCAATTTTTTTTAAACTATTAAAAAAAAAAACATATTTGGCTGCAATTTGTTTTAACTTCATTTTGCTATGGGGGCGACAGTTTTGGGCTTTAGGACCTGTTTAAGATGAAATTTTAGTTTTTCCTCCATGGCGAGTATACAAAAAGCAGTGAGAGTGAGCTCTTACTGCATGCTGTACCCGGCACGTTAAGGCGTTTTAATGTGTCGGTGCCTTCGGCGACTTCATGGCTTGTATTATATTCCGGGGGTTACGAGGTAACCAAAGAACACTTAGGGCGAAAACCCAATGAACGCGGCAGGCGTGGCGTCGCTTTGACATTCAATTATATACGGTTTAAGTTCGTGCTGGCCAAATGTCTGCCGCGCTTGCCGGATTCGACGTGAAAGTAGAGCAATGTTCTACTTTTAACGCGCGACAGACGCTTTGACAGTCCTTTTGATTGATTTTAAACTGTTTATGTGCTTGGTAAGCTGCAAATTCAAGAACTGCCACATCTAATAACTCTGATATATCCACTATTTCACTTTTAAATAATAACTCAAGCTTTTCTATCACTTTTTTCTTTTTATAAATAAATCTTAAGAGTACCAACGCGCCGCGTCCATTGGGCCTTGCTCAAATCCTACACGCGTCTGCCGCGGAGAGCTGTCAAATCTAATATTCGACATTCGCACAGTTGCCAACATTACAAATTCCCTCAAGTTGGCAGTCGTTGGGCTTGAAATTTGCAATTTGATCAAATCTAAAGCCAGCCTGAAGCTGGCAAAAAAGTTAAAGCTCCAATTGTATTCTTCTACATTGATTTACATTGAGCCCGTTTAGACCGTGCCACTTAGGACTAGTATTACGTAGTTCGACTTACGTAGTACTAATATTAAGTGGTCTAAACATGCCGTATTACGAAAAACTAGTCCTACTTTAATTCGGATTCTGATGCGGTATTGACCTACAAAAATTAGTATTAAATGGAGACATAAGGTAATGCGAGGCTGTTTCTAAATAGTGACGCCCTTATACATAATTAATAAATAATTGTTGCAGATTATCTTATAATGTTTTGCCATTAGCCTGAAAATTTGCATGTTTTATCTTGGGTATTTAGTAATATAAATAGCAGTATTTCCTCATTCTGATTTTAAATTTTCTTCTATGCTCCATTTTCTTGTGCATGCGGTGTACAAACAAACTCAATATATTATTTTTCATTTTTCTCCTGAAATAGCAGGCAGATCTGAAAATTTTGACAACTGTCAAAGCTTTAATACGAGCGGACTAAACAGCAGCAGGATTAGTACTACGTAATTCAACTTACGTAAAACTAGTCCTAAATAGCTGCGATCTAAACGTACTCATTGAGCCCGTTTAGGGGCTCTATTCTTGAATAACGAAGACAGATTCCGTATTCGTTATACTGTCAAAACCATTCGGAATCGTATTCTTGAAATCCGCATTCGTTATATACCGAACGCAAACCTTTCGTTATTTAACGAATGGGTTCAACCATTCGTTATGCCAAACGAAGAGTGAATCAGCTGCTACTTTACGAGTGATAATGGGAGATAAAAGATGTGCGAAAATTTCATATGCTCAAAAAACTAAACTAATTGAGTTTTTAGAGGAAAACCTGAAACTGAAATTTGGTAAATACGATATCTTTTTCAGTTCAAAAGATGCCACGGAATTGTGGCAAAATAAAATCAGTATTAAATTCCATACCCGGAGCGCAAAAGAACCAGAAAAGTTTTATTATGATATTATATTAAACAAAGCTAATAGAAAATTTCCAGAGTTGGCAGGATTTAAAATGTGTGGTGAAAGAAAATCTGTGGCGGATAAAAAACATTTGCATGGCACTGGTGGAAATCCTCCTGCAACATTTTTCTATTTAGTGTTGAATTAAGGGTGCAGGAATTGATTAACGATCGACGTAATTGATAGTCCATAGATTCTTTAACAATTTCAGACGTAAACAATAATGACAACTCACTGAAGCTAGCCATTTTTTACAAATTATACTTTAAAACATGAAACAGCTGACATTATTCAATTTGTAAATTGACCGATCTAATCTTACCACACTCGTTATGTTGAAAAAGTTTTTCACCACTTCGACTTTATAACGATGAGGTTCAAGAATACGAACGGTGTATACGATTCGTTATCAACCATTCGTTAAAACCATTCGTTATTCAAGAATAGGCCCCTAGACCGTGCCATTTAGGACTAGTATTACGTAGTTCGACTTACGTAGTACTAATATTAAGTGGTATAAACATGCCGCATTACGAAATACTAGTCCTACTTTAATTCGGTTTCTGATGCGGTATTGACCTACAAAAATTAGTATTAAATGGAGACATTACGTCAAATAAGGAAATGCGAGGCTGTTTGTAAATAGTGACGCCCTTATACATAATTAATAAATAATTGTTGCAGATTATCTTATAATGTTTTGCCATTAGCCTGAAAATTTGCATGCTTTATCTTGGGTATTTAGTAATATAAATAGCAGTATTTCCTCATTCTGATTTTAAATTTTCTTCTATGCTCCATTTTCTTGTGCATGCGGTGTACAAACAAACTCAATATATTATTTTTCATTTTTCTCCTGAAATAGCAGGCAGATCTGACAATTTTGACAACTGTCAAAGCTTTAATACGAGCGGACTAAACACCAGCAGGTTTAGTACTACGTAATTCGACTTACGTAAAACTAGTCCTAAATAGCTGCGGTCTAAACGTACTCATTGTCAACAAATCTTAAGCTAGCTGAAAAGCTCCAATTGTGTTTCAGGCCTAAACGGTATCCGATTGCGTCTAAAGAACGCAACCTTTAAAATGAACACACACAAAATGACAGAATTTGCCATCAGTTAATCGAGCCAAAATGGCGTCAGACTTGCCAGCCGACCACGAGCTGGTAAGTAAATTTTTAACGTTTTTGTACTAATTATTAAAATTTTTACTAAAATTTCGTATACTTAAGAGTATTAAAACAGTAATCGCCGTAATTTACGTGAAAGTTGCCGATAAATTCTATGTAAAGTGTTGCGGAAAAGAAAACATGAACGGCAGTGAGAAGAATTCTTGGAAAACAAATTTAATGCAAATTCTTTGTGTAGTAGAGTGTCAGCCGTTTTCTGAGTGCTTAAAATTTATTATTTCAATAGAAATAATTATATATAAAGGGCCACAGTTTTTGATATGCAATTTGTGAGTTTTATATCGGAATTTGCGATATAAATTCCCGTTTATGGTGTACATGTTTTTTTTATTATTTTCATTCATAATAAATGTAAAGTTGTAGTGGTATCATGTGCTTACTCTACTCGCTGTTATCTGGTGTGGTGGGCGATAGTTTTGTTAAAGATTTTGCGATACCTTTTTACTGTGCCCCATTTGTTTCTAAACAAGAAAAAGTAGATACGGTACATCGCACTCGGTTAGAGGACGGTGGGGTGGTTGTGTATAAGATTAACTTATTGGCTGATGGGCGATGATATGATGCATATTAAAAAAAAGTTTTTGTAGCTTTAATATCAATTTATCTCGTAGATTAGATATTTCAGAACGGGAGTATTAAGTGCTCTTAAAGAATCTCGTTTCTACAGTGCACACAAAGAGCTTTTTTGATTATTTTAATTCAAAGTGCAATATAGTTGTGCTTCGGCTAGTAAATATTCTTTTCAGTATCTTTCCTTGAAATAAATTCAAACCTCCATAACTCCGTCACTTGCCCCTAAAGCGCGGCCTGGCTGCATTTATTATCCTGTAGCTCTAGATTAACTTGCTACATTTTTTATTCCGGTGTGAAATGTGTTAAGTTCACTAATATAATATATAAATGCTTTTCCTATTAACCCTGCGGTTAGGCCACGTCCTTGAACGTAGGGTACAAAGATTGCCAACTAGGTAATTATTAGTAGCTTATAATTATTTTACAGCAAACAAACCAAAGATGATATTTAGATAAATGTCAAAACAAACCAAAGATTCAATTTCAAAATTTATTTAGAATAGAATAGAAAAGAATAGAAAAGTTGTTTATTTTCAACTCCGGCCACTTAGCCACGTCCTAGGACGTTGGGTATTACGATGTTACAAAGATTTACATTGAACGAGTCTTAATTTAAGTGAATACGAAATAAATGTTAAGATTATACAATAGCATATAGATAAAGATTTTAGTTGTATTAAAGATACAATGAATATAGGTGTTGCTGAACAAGACTAAAATAATTATGTTGAATTAAATAAATGAGATACATGTAAATGACAAAGTTCCCTAAACATTTGCAACGCGAAGATGTCCTGATTCATTGAGCATAATTAATCCAAACAATATATGCAAAAGTGAATATCAGATATGTTATACTAGCAATAACTAATGATCAAGCGCGTTACAACAAAAGATCTGAATATTCCTTGTGTTAATACTCTATAATATTATTAAATATTAATATAGAGTATTAAGACAAGGAATATTAAGATAAATACACAGTTGAATATAGCTAGAACTTAAACAGTAAAACAATAGTTAGTTCAAATTAAAATTCAAAGAGCATTTATTTTTGAGCCCCTGCCTAAAGCCTATATACAACAGCTTAGAAATAGATTATTACACTGGCAAAACAAATTGTTGTAGTATTAAGACAAGGAATATTAAGATAAATACACAGTTGAGTATGACTAGAACTTATAGTGAATTCTTTTCTGAACTTGGAATCACACCCGCACCAGAACAGCGCTGACACCATTTCTGTTCGGAGCTGTTAAATGTGAAATTGGCAATTCCGGTGTGTGTTCTGTGGTGACGGTGGTGTTATTCAATGGTTAGAAAGAACCAAATAATATTACGACTAAAAACGTTTCCACATTATCTTCCTCTGAAGTATCCGTCGAGTCTTCATTTAAAATATTGAATGCCAATAATAAACTTTTTTATTAGGCATATTGTTATAATAATAATATAAATATATAGTAAAATAATAAATATAATAATAATGTTTTGCCACACACAAATTATAAAAAATTCAAAACAAACGCTCTAATGTTTTTTTCACACACAAATATAATAAAAATCAAAACAAATGTTGTAAGACTGTTCTTTCCAAACACAAATTACAATAAACTAAAACAAAAACGATGTAATTAATTTTTCCACAACAAATAACAAAAATCCCGCTCAATCAAAACAATAAAACAATCTTCAAACCCCCAGTCAACACCCGACACCGGAAAAAATTTGGGAGTAGAAATTTGTAACCAGGGGCAGCAGCAAAAATAACAGGTAGAAAAGATTGCGCGTTTGGGTTTGCTACTGGTGTGGTGGAAAGAAAAGAGTACGAAAATGACAGATTCGGTGGCAGTGCTTACACCGAGTAGCAGTATTAAAATATGATATTTAGATACATGTCATTTTTAGCGAGTGGTAGGAAAGTGTAGAAAGAAATCGAGCCCACGTCCCTTGGAATGATAGTGAGCGCGCTTATCAGCTTAATTTAAATTAATTGAGGTTATAAATTGGCGTAGCATTTCAAAGGTGTTTAGACCGCTTTCAAATGTGGTTATCTAGAATAGAATAAGTCTTGATCACTATAAATGTTCAAATTTTAAATGAGTATAAACTGAAGATCTTATGCAGCATAAGTTACTACGACCTAAACATAGCTTATGTCATAGTTTAGTGCTTTATGAACAAAGTTAGGCGGAATTAGCTCCCTGTATATATCAGCCAAATTGGTCCAATGGCATATTTCGTGGGGGAATCTGCCTCTGAGATGGCTCTGCTTGATCTGATTGATTCTTAAATGCCTTTACCAAAGTTAACCTAATGACAATTTAAGAAGCTGTAGAGCAAAATTGGAAAATTTCTGGTGTTTTTTTAGAATGAAACAAGTAATTTCATATACTTTCGTCTTTTGCATGAATGAGGGAAAAGAACGTGGCTATGCATTATTGCAGTGCAACTGAGATAACGAGTTAAAAACAAAAATCGAAAGAACGTAGGATTGCCCGAATGACGAAATCTTTTTAAATCCCTCAAAATCCTATCAAACTATGTATTCATAATAATGTACATCAGTTCACACTACCTCCCATTTTTAAGAAAAAGTTAAATTTCGCTTTGGCCCAGATGCTGAAAGGAGATGTAAAATTCCTCTCGAATGAAATTCTCATTTTTCCCCGAAAATTTCAGAGAATCCAGCAAGAATTTCTCCTACTTAATCTCTTCACTCACAGCAAAACGAATGTAAACAGAAGCACGTGCTGCTCAATTGGCATAGAAATTACACTAACAAATATTGGCCATGCTATAAAAAACATTGGCCGATTCTCTCAATTTTTCAGCAAAAACCGGTTTTCACAAGAGCGCGGGTACATTTTATGAGAGTAAACCGTGAAAACTCCGCCCATTCTCATTTATTTACGAAAATGAAACATTTGCCATTCTGTTTCGTTGCATGTAATTTGCGCTTTCACATTTTTTTATCTTTATTCATAAAAGTTTTAAAGAGTTTGATTTTTTTTCTTCCTTTTCTTGCCGTGTGCATTTTAAATGTAAAACACTCGGAAATCTCGCCTGCTTCCTAACTTGTCATTAGGTTAACTTTGCCTTTACCTTAGTCTTATTCTGCATATACCATAGCTCGTGATCTTTATTATTTTTTTAAACGCTGAGTCTAATTTGACACGGGTTCAGATGCTTATTCTGCTAGCTCGTGCTTACTCCACATAGTATAGGACTTCGTCTTGTTCGTTAATTTTAGTTTTATTTCTATATTTTCGGGTTAGATGCTTGTCATGCCGCACAGTTTTTCGATTACCCGACCTACTCTGTTCATATCCTTGGTCACATCCCGGTGCCGACATATTTAACTTTCCCGAGATCTCCCCATTTCCATTACGTAACGTAAACTCTGGCTCCCCTATCAAGTAATAAGTTAATGTTCTCCATTTGATTCTCTGTTGTGGCTCTCTAAGCATCACTATAGTTTACAATTATACCTAATTTTATCTAATTACTACTATGTCATCTTATCTTTTTAGGTCTTTTTCTTATTCTTTAGTATCTACATAGTTTCCACCTGAATAACAAGTCATTTCTACCTGCTCTGATTCGTTTTAATGTGGACCCTTGTTGATATGGAGTGCTGCTCTGTGGTTGGCCTCATTTTATTCTAAACGCAATTCTTTATTGTCTTTAATTCGTACAATGCTTAATTTTCCAGTTATTTCGCCCAATAGTTTCGAAGTGTCTTAAAGCTAGCGTGTATGGCACTATTATGCTTCCTGTGACTATTCTAAGTTACTTTACTTTGTTCTTCCATTATTTCATTTTGTATTACTCTAATATTTGACTACCTCGTTATTATCTCTAATACGAAGTCAGTTTCTACTGCTTTCCTAGTCTATTCTCTTCTATGTCGAACGGAAATGAAGTATGTAGTTATTTATGGTTTTTTTCTTAAATAGGGGGGAGTAATAAACCAATTAGAATCCACAGACTATCAGCACTGCACGGTATACAACAGAAAAACTATGTAAACTGATTGGCGATGATTTCGTAATCTGTGAGTAAATCTTAGAGACGAACTCGATACCGAAAGGAAATCAGATAACCAAAGTAGTAGTAAATGGAACCTTATTATTCCCGACATATTAACTAGAGATATTCAGGAAACCGAATATGGGAGCAAAATCGAAATTCTCATTTCGAGATTACATTCGAGAAAGCAAGTTCTTCGCTAAAATGTTTGATTACTTTATGTAGAGCAGCATGTAGGTATTACCGTGTTAGGCCCAAATATCGACACACTACACTTCCTTGATGCAAAATATGGAGGAAGAAGTCGGCGTGTGGTGTACTATTCCATCCATTAAAATTTTTCATGCTGGATTCAAGCTCAACCCAGTTCTCAGGAAAACGAGAGTTTAGTTAAACTTCGTATAATCCGTGTTAACTCCACGAAAGCAGTCGATACTATGTTTCCATGAGGCAAAGTTGACGTTGAGCTTCGATATAGAAGGAACAGAAAGTGTTGATACCTATAAAATACATATACATATTGAAGAAAGACGTTTGAACACCTTGGTGCAGTAACCACTAAGAGCAAATGCAATATTTTGAAACATTTACTTTTGCCCAATCTCTATGTTGATCATATTACACTTTTATACTGAGCTTTTACTTCAGCGGCAACAGATTTATTTATTTATTTATTTATTTTGATTCATTGATTGATTTGATTTATTTAGTTATCTTACTATTTTATACAATATCATGACATTATTATTCTAAAAACTATTTTTAACAAATTCTATTGTTAGGTCTTTGTCAGGATGAATAAATAACACTTCCTATTTATACACTTTATTTAAAAATACCTCTTTGACAATTCTTAATTTTCTTAATGCACGCTTCCACCTAATCACATTAACTTGTCAAAACCAACTCTAACTCAAAACATCAAACATCTTACATACTTCTCTTCTTCTTCCTTTACATCACATTGGACTGCCATAATGGTAACGTACATATCCTACCAAACGCCATCTATTGTTGGCTTGACATAACTCTTACAGCTCGGCCATCCTGACTTATGATTCGGCCTCGAATCATTACAAAGTTTAATTTTTACAATGTTTCCATAAGTTAAATTGATCGTATACCATATATTCACAAATGTTTTCATAAGTTGACATACTACTACATAACACAGGCGGTACCTAAATTTGAATAATACATATATAACAGAAGTAATATCTGACGTGATAATCTTCTCATAAGCAACAATTTATAGCATAAGTAATTGAATAATACATAACATAAGATTTGCCTGGTATGAATAGCCTTCCTATAAACAATAGTATACATTTAGAATAAGCCATGTATGACATTAGTTTACAAACCAATTAGTTGTTTCATAAGTAATCGTTTTTAAATAAACTTACAAAATTGGCATTTTGCTGTAAGCTGGTAGGCACCTATATCATAATTAATAATTTTACGTTACAAAGTTGAGAATAGTAATGTGATATGTATGGCAGCTATAATACATGAATAAAATAATACCAGTCATAACTAATAATTGCAAATAATTTTTAAATGTAATTTGCTTCAAACTTCATTTGTTTAATGATTAAGTATTTTTTCTCCTAACTCAAGTCAAATAATGAAAATGCAAAGTATGCTTAAAAATATAAAACTAAACTCATATTCTTATAATAATATTCTTCACAAACCTTCCATCTATCAATTCGTAATCAGTCTATTAATTGAGTTATCTCTAAAGTTGTTGCAATTTAATCTTTTAATAACTTGTAGTTATGACAAGAAATACAAACACATTCACCCTAATAATTATATGGTTTCATACGCGAAACATCAAAAATACCTTCAAATGGCCTCTGAGTGATCTGAAAACCCTCAATGTCTTTTACTATATAACGATCTCTGTCTAAAACTTTAGAAATAACATAAGGACCCTTATAACGTGGAATCAATTTCTTACTAACCAATGGTGTTGTGTCTACATTTGTGATCATAACCAAGTCACCTTGTTTATAAATTTTTGGAAATTTCCTTTTATGATTGAACACTTTTTCATTATATTCTTGCGATTGTTTTATTTTTTCGGATGCCTTTTCTCTCATCTGTTCTAAATCTTCATAATCTCTTTCATAAATAAAATTTTCTAAATATTCTCTGACATTATCATTAATTCCCCCTCGCTGATTTATACCAAAAAGTAATTTACAAGGAGTTTCTTTCGTACTCTTACTGATAGAATTATTTAAGGCAAACTCAGCCTTTTCTAAGACATTATCCCAATAAATTCCGTGTTCGTAGTTAACTAATTTAGACAACATGGGGCGAATAACTCTATTCACTCTCTCTACTTGCCCGTTAGCCTTTGGACAACCACTGGCAACTAAAATATGTTGTATGTTTTGACTTTTTAAGTACAATGAAAACTTTGATGAGGTGAAACACGTACCTCTATCACTTATAAGCTTTACTGGTCGGCTGTAATGAGTAAAATAATGTTTTAGACATTTAATAGTTTCTTCAGTTGTTTGTGCCTTTGTAGCATATAATCTAACGAATTTGCTAAATCCATCTACTACCACTAAAATAAATTTCTTTTTAAGTTTTGTTGGTTCCAATGGTCCATAATAATCTATATGAATACACTCAAAGGGCTGCTTACCCTTTGGAATAGAGTGTAAAAACCCTTCCGACTTTCCCGTTGGAACATTATAAGTAATACATTTTGGACATGTTTGAATATATTCTTTAACCTTCACTGTCATTTGTGGAAACCAATATGAACGTCTGATAATCTCCATGGTTTTATCTTTTCCAAGATGACCATAATCATCATGACAACTTTTTATTACCTGACGTTCCATCTTTTCTGGAACATAGAATCTAATTTTATTTTTATCAATTTTTTTGTATATTAGTCCATTCCTAAACTCAAAGAATTTATCCTCACTTTCTTCTAAACCTAACCTTACAGTTTCCAAATTTGGATCAGTACTCTGACAAATTGCTAGATTTTGTTCAAAAGTGTTTTCCTCCAGTACCAAGATAGGGTGTGCTCTACTCAACGCATCTACATGTTGCATTTTACTGCCCTCTCGGTGCTCTATCTCATAATCGTATTCCTGCATCTCCAACACCCACCTGCTGATACGGGGGTTAATGATTTGTTTTTTTAATGTTAGCGCTAATGCATTGCAATCCGTTACTACTTTAAACTTTATTCCCAATAAATAAGTCCTAAACCTACGCAATGAATAAATGATGGCAAGTGTCTCAAGCTCGTAAGAATGGTATTTATTTTCTGGACTGGTTGTTCGTTTGGAGAAAAAGAAGACAGGATGTAGTTTCCCATCCTGCTTGCGCTGTAATAAAACGGCGCCGAAACCGACCGCGCTACCATCACAGTGCAGCTCGATTTCGTCCGTAGGTGCATAAATAGCCAATACTGGTCTTTCTATCAACTTCTGTTTTAAAATTTCAAACGCTGATAAATGCTCTATATTAAATTTAAATTCTACTCCCTTTTTCAGCATATCTTGTTTTTCTAATGTAATTTTCATTTCACATCTTTGTTTGGGCTCTGTGCGTTTTTGTATTTTTCTCATATACTTATTAATTTCGAGATTTAATTCATTTTTCAAACTGTAATCGTTTTCTAAACCAAAATTTAAGTTAATGTTATCCGTATTTTCTATATTAATATTTAAAATCTCTTTGCAAAAATCGTTTTCATCTTCAATAATAAATTTTGCTTTTAATTTGTTTAAAATATCCCTGCCTATTAGCATGTCTACTGTCATGGTATCATTGTCAACGATTAAGAATTTAAAATTTTTAATTTTATTAAATATGTTTACATAAAGATACACCTTACCTAATACCTGTAAGGTTGAATTATTAATTCCAGCAAATTTTTTCTTTTCCAAATACTGTTCATAATCTTTTACAAATTTTTCTTTTATTATAGATACAGCGCTTCCTGTATCTAACACAGTCTCTAAATTTTGTTCATAAAAATCATTACAATTATTTTTTAGAAATACACCAACCTTCCTTATAAAACCAGTTGTTTCAGGTTCGACCTCGATTGTGTTGACGGCTGATGTTGATTCTCCTTGATTTTTATTCGGACAGTTCCTTAGTATGTGGTTTTCACTGCCACAACTAAAACAGGTACCTGGTTTACGCTTCGGTCTTCTGCATTCATTTGCAAAATGGCCTCGTAAATTGCAATTGTAGCATTTCTTTTCCTTTTCCTTATCATTTATATGTAATTTTTTAATGTTGTTAACGAATTTGTTACTTTGTCGTATTTTCGTAATCGAAGTGAAAGCTTTCAGCAATTCATTTTTAGTTGTAAACATAGCTATTCTAGCTTGATCTTCCAGGCGTTTATCTCTAAATCCTTCAATAACACTTTCAATTATTTCCTCCTCTTCTAATTGGAGCTCATTTGCCAGACACACTTTTTCATGAAAGTATTCCGTAAAAGCTTCTTCAACTCGCCAAATCCTTTCTTCGTATTTTTTCCGCAGACAATATTTATTTGGTTTACTGTTATACATTTTGTTTAGTTCCTCCAACAACACTAACAAACCAATTGAAATGTGTTCCGCCTTACTGTGGAACCAGCGTGCTGCTTTACCTTTTAGTCTAGAGACAACAATTAGTTTTAATTCCTGGTCAGGCACTTTGTATACTCTTTTTATCTCTTTTATTTGTTCAATAAAAAGCTGTATACTTTCTGTTGGTTCCCCATGGAACTCATTCAACAGTTCCAAGATATACGCTTTCTCGTAATGCGCAGTGACTACATCATCATCATCATCACTTACAACGTCACTCGAGACATGTACATCATTAAAATATTTCGCTTTTTTACTTTTAAAAAATTCATTTAATCGGTCATATAAAACACGTTTTCTCCCTGTTGAGCACAAACCATATTTTTTTAGTTTCTCCTTTATTTCCTTCAATGTGTACGATTCAACTGGGAACAAATCGTTTTCCATGTTGTTTCAATAAATTTAAAAGATCTTAAATTATGTATGTAATCGGTATCACTATCCCACTTCTGATTTAATGTAAGGTCTTTGTCAGGATGAATAAATAACACTTCCTATTTATACACTTTATTTAAAAATACCTCTTTGACAATTCTTAATTTTCTTAATGCACGCTTCCACCTAATCACATTAACTTGTCAAAACCAACTCTAACTCAAAACATCAAACATCTTACATACTTCTCTTCTTCTTCCTTTACATCACATTGGACTGCCATAATGGTAACGTACATATCCTACCAAACGCCATCTATTGTTGGCTTGACATAACTCTTACACTATAATGTGTTTTTTGACAATTTTAATATTTGTTTGATGGTAACATGTTAAATAACTGAAAACCTCTATACACTAAACTATTTTGGGCTAATCTATTCCTAAATAATGGCAATCGAAAGACAATTGCATTTCTTTACAAATATGGTTGTATATCTCTAACATAATTAATTAGGCATGTTAAATAGTTGGTCATCTTCTTCTAATTTTATCAACAAACAATAAAACATTCATAGCTACACGCTGTTTGACACTTAACCAACACAATGCACTTAAGATATCTGAAATTCTAGTGTACCTACTGCACTTCAGTATGCTCTCATACATCGTGAACGCACTTTCATCACACATATACAACCCAGTTGAACAATATTCAAAATGGGGCTTTATAATTACAATGTAAACATTTATTCCTTATTCTTTTAAAAATACTTATTTTATCGTAACATAATTCACATGGAGTCTACTATCCAAAATTACACCAAGATATTTGATTTCTTCCACTTGTTCAATACGTTCACTGTTTATGCGTAAGATAACACTACATTGGCGTTTAAACACCATACACTTAGATTTATTTATTTTATTCAAACCATTTACTCAATCTAATGTCGATTTCGATGGAACCATTTCAGTGTTGCACTTTATCTGGCAGCGGAGAACTGGGAGCACTGAAGTCCATCGAACATATTTCTGTCATATTCCTTGTATTTGTGGACACACGTATTATATACACGGAACTGTCAAACTTAATAAATGCTCTTTATTGATATATAGAAACAAATTTCTTCTTAACTTTATTCCAATTACCCAAATAAATTTTTTTAATTCATTTAACTCCCAAAATTTCACAAATAACCGAGACAGTACACTTAGGCAGATGGCAATTCAACTTGAATATGTGTTTGTAACACCGACAAAATATCCAGTGCAAAGTAGGAGAAGTCAGTGTTGCACTTCTGCTATAAAAATTTTCCCATCGAACATTTTCAGTGTTGCACTGCTGGAAAAAGTGCAATATACTGGTGTTGCACTGAAGTCTCATCGAAATCGACATAACCAGATCTCCTTGAACTTTTTCTTCGCACGCACAAATGTCATTACCGGATAGAAACAACAAGATAGTAAACACAAATTTCCAATAAACTACCTTACTATAAAAGGGATAACAAATTTGAGTATATTTAGAAAAAGTTACAGAATACTATTTAAAAAAAAAGCGAAACATTATAATAATGATAGTGAATGAAGAAAATAAACTAAAAGCGAAATGTGAAGAGAGAGGAAGAAAAAGGAAAAAAAACCAAAAATAATTAAACTAAATCTAAAATCTAAAGAGTGTGAATAAACTAGAAGATAAGAAAAAGGAAAAAGTAGACTAAAATACAACTGGAAAGCGGAAGCCAACAATACTGCTAAGGAGATAGGAAATAAGTTAGGCAGAACAGTAGAAAGAAAGAAATTAAGAGAAGAAAAAGTGATAATAACCGATCTCGCGGATTATTAATTTATTCTGTGCTCTCTATGTTCTAAGGGTTTGAGATCGTTATATTATTCTATTTTCGTGGACGGCTTTTCTGAGCTGAGTTGACACTTGCAGCAGAAATATTTCTTATAAAGTACTCGGATTTGTATTGGTTAAAGCACTCCTCTATTCCAACAAAAACTTGCGCAAAACCTAACTCGACTGATTCCGTGGATTGAACGAAAACTCAACTCTTTTTCGATGATCAATAACTCGGCTTAAACTCTGATTGAACATGTTGAGTTGGGTTTTGTATAAGTGCCGATGGAAGTTTTGTTCAAATACGACTACTTTATACGAAATATTTCAGTTGTCAACACAACTCAGAAGCCGTCCATAGAAACCGCATTGCGGGGAGGTTACCGTTCATGACGATGAAAAATTGGTTATAATCATTTTTTCTGTCCGACAAACCGTTCTAGAAATATATGCGAAAAACCACTTCAAAAGTCAAACTTGCACAGAAGGGTGACAATACGAAATTTCATAAGGGCATTCATCTAGGGTATCATATGAATTGGTTTTAGACCAATTCTAGCTTTTTTACTTGTTTAAGAAAAAGATTAAATTATATTAAATTCCTCTCAAATGAAATTCTATTTTTTCCCAAAAACATTAGAGAATCCAGCATTAGTTTCTCCCACTTACTTTCTTCAGAGCAAAACGAACGTAAATAGAAGCACGTGCTGTTCAAATATCATAGGATTACAGCAACAACATGTGACCAAACTTATACATTTTTCATGCCTCTCGACGGTAACCTCCCCTTAAGTCAGTAAAATTTAATGTAAACACAATTTTGGCTCATGGAAACATCGTAACATGATCTGTTTTCTGAGAAATATTTTCTTATGACTCTCCATTGATTATAGATTGTAATAGCTAGTGCCCATACGCTGCTAGCATGCTACACTTTACATGTATGCGAGTCATTCGGGGTAGGACAAATTCCGTACTACCAAGTTTCGATCGGGAGTACGGGCAGCATACCAATACTACTGCAAGCAAATTAGCTCCGGCCATTTTGAAATTGCGAGATTTCTGAATTTTCTGATCTGACGGCTGTACAGATGTTTACCTGCGATTTGAGGTGATAATATAATAATCATTACGTGATGTGAACTTATGATACAGTTATTGTTTATATCAACAACTGTAACTTGCTTCAGCATGCACACAATTAAATTCGCTAATATCATCATATAAGGAACTACAGCGTAGTGATGACACCTCTGTGCACACTTGTAGCAAAAAGTTTGAGCTTCGTGTGGGTTGGCCCATAGATATCCAGGATCTTTTCCTTGCTACGTAAAAGATGTCTATTTACACCAATTCAACAAAATTAGATTTGGTTGACGGTGTAAAATATATTTTTCTGTATATTTGGCGGCGGGTACATTGCTAGTGTACCAAGTCTACTTTTATTAATATTGATTGGAGTTAGTCCATTGTTTCTGTGAAAAAATGCACAATTATTTGTTGAGCATTTTGTTTTCCCCCTTAAGCTGGCAAAATCTTTAATTTTCAAAGTGGTTATTTTTATACCCTAGATGAAATCTATAGGGGTATACTAAGTTTGTCATTCCGTTTGTAACACCTCGAAATAATGATGGTAGAGCAAAATGGATTGGACACCCACGCATAATATTAAATGTTATTTTGATTTTTGCATGTCCGTCCGTCCGACTGTGCGCACGATAACTCTAGAACGCGTATACTTAGAGAGCTGAAATTGTGTACACTGCCTGAGAACGCATCAATATAGAGAGCTGAAATTTGGTACATGGTGTTTTCTTTGTACTTGCAAATAAAATTTCAAAAATGGACTAAATCGGGCAACTCCTTCTTGGTGTTGCCATATAAAAATTTAGGATTTTAACGTATACTGTGAAAACGATCAGTCCAAGACATTTTTATTGTAGTAAATGCTACAACTACTTCAAAAATCAAACTTGCATAGATCGGTGATCATACGAAATTTTATACGGGCATTCATCTAGGGTATCATAAGAATTGGTCTTAGACCAATTCTAGCTTTTTTACTTGTTCCTTTAAAAGAATTCACTTTGGTCGTTCGCTTTTAACTCAATATTTCAATTTATGTACTTGGTTCACTTTGGCATTGAACCCGCCATTTAGTTAATAAGATAAAAAAAAACAATAAAAATAAGTTTACCACTTAACGAAGTCCTCAATTTTTTCTGAGAAATTTACTGGAAAGTTTTTCTTTAGAATTTGTATGTACTATTGGAGGGCGCCGGGTGCTTGGGCCCCTAACGATTTTTATGAGGGTATCCGCTCAGCTATTTTCATATATCCCAATTTAAATTCTATATATTTTTATGGACTAGATGAAATCTCGTAAGTTATTCTAAATTTTTAACGCATAAAAATAATACTGGACCGTGGACCCATGCATAAAAGTTATTTTGATTTTTGCCGTCTGTCCGCACGATGGCTCGGGAACGGTTTCCCTTAGGTAGCTGGCCTTTTTTAAAAATATTGTTGCTGTTTGTTTATTTTGTGTTTAGGTTGATCGATGGAATTTTCATTTTCCCAAAGAAATAATGAAATCTGGACGAAATTATTCCGAATAAACCGCATCTATATATTAGTGCGTTATATATTAATACTAAAGTTAGATTTTGCGGAGTAACATGCTAAGGTTAGACCTTTTCAAATTGTGCCCACTATCACGGATAGAGATTTTGCTTAGTAGTAGTCTTGAGTCAACATTCGCGTTTAGTTGATACGCAAATGTTACATCGGCAACCATGCGACGTGGTTAAAGTGAGTGCATATTCAAAAGCTTCAAGCGATCCTCATAAGGTGGAAGAATCAATGAATTATTTAAAGGATATGTGGTCTAAGAGCAAAGCGCAGGAAGCTCCACTGAACACAACTGTAATATGGAGACCAGACCAAGCTAGCAATGTTTTAGGATCCTCCATTATAACAACTGAATCGATTTACCTTCTTATCTAAGGTGTAAATGCAAAAGCAAATCTTGTGATGAAGCAAATGCATGTTTTTTGATGATAGTTTAAATGGACCTATGTCAAAAATTGTTCCTTTCGTTTGAAACGAATTGTAGTCACTTACCCCACGCATACACCAATAGTACTTAATTTGTCTGTCAATTTTACTGAATACAAACGCTTTGTGTTCGATCAACTGACTAGTCAGTTCATTATAAAAATGTCTGTCGTCAAGTGGTCTTCTGCATGCATTTCTAATGTTTTCTTCCATAATCTGTCATTTTTCTCTAAAAAATAAAGATAACAATGTATATTAGTCCTGATTTTGTTTGTCAATTTTACTGATTGCGTTCGATCGTCTTCTATGTATATGCATATCTAACGATTTCCTCCTTAATTCGTAATTTTTCTCTACAAAATAAAGATTAAAATGTATGTTAAACTCTTTTCACTCATTTCCCACTCAAAAGAGAGAAGATTAGAAATATAAACACAAATTTCCACTAACATCTACCTTTTATTTCCAATTTCCGCCATCTTAATTTTACATTTGAAAGTTTAAATAAAAAGATTACTCTTTTGGACTTTTTACCGGGTTAAACTTAATTTTGTTCAAGAAAGAATTTTTTGGGATTCTCCGGTATATAGCAAAAGCTAAAAAATGTTCTAATTTGTTATTTCATCACACAACCCATTAATTTTTGGTGAAATGAAAAAAAGAAGAAAGAAATGAAAAGTTTGAGAAAAATAGAAAAAACAATTTTTTTATTTATTAAAATTTTTTTAATTTTTTTAAAGAAACAGATTCATTCGAAGCGAATTGAACCTGTATACGCCACGCAGTGGGCTGAAAAATAAAGAAGAAAAGGAAGAAGAAGAAGCGTTTCGTGTCAGCAGAAAACCTTACACTCATCGGTGCAGCTTGGTTTTCTGCTTGCTGCAGACGCTTGAAAATAGATCAAACTGATCTCTTCTCATATAAACTCAGAATGAATTCTGGGTGTGAATTATTTTTCCTCCTGGGCTTGTATAGGAGTGTTTTTTGCTCATATAATTCACACCCAGAATTTATTCTGAGTTTATACGAGCAACAACCATTCCCACAATTGTGAAAAATAGTACCGTATGGACAGTAGGTGCTAGCCAGGAAATCCTTTTGGTTACAACTATGCACCACTAAAATCAGGCAACAGTATTTCATCATGTAAGCAGGATGAAGTTCCGATCGCACTCTAAAGCGCAAACCATCATTATGATACAAAATAAATACAATAAGTTTATAATGTGATATTAATTAGAGTTCTTTAGGATGGGTCAGACAGCGATGCTAATCTTTTCGAGGATAAGTAAAAAATAAGAAAATGTGGTAAAATGCGTCATGTATCTGAGCGATACAGGCTATGATAATTGCTTGTCATTATGCTTAAAAAAGGTGGGAAAAAACAAAATTATGAATTTTGGCACACTCTGCCATAGGTCATTTTAAATTCGACTAAAATTAAAATGATTTTTACAGACGAGGAGTAGAACGAATTGTAAGCAATTGTAGTACGTTGTGAAGCTGATCTAAAAAAGTAACATATAGTACTGTAAGTGGTAGCGCCCGAGAATCGACTCATAGCGACTAATGGGGCCGAATTGAAGAAGATCCCTGACTAGAAGAAATGGGAAGACACTATAGCTGTATTTTAAAGTAGGCCTTACTAGTAGGCTCTGATTTTATTTTTTTAATTAAGAGCGATTACAATTGGAGCGGTATCTTTTTTGTCCAATTTGGTATAGCTCCTAAGGTTGTTAAGGACTTAGCGTAGGCTCTTAAAGTTGTTAAGGGCACCCTTGTATAACGCGAGGGTGGCGAAAAGAAAGTTTGAGCAGGGTGTTGTCCATAAAAATCATACCCTCAATATATCGCGACCCTCTTCATAAATTTTAAGGAAGGTTGTCATCAATATTTACGCAGGAGGTGTGGAAAACTTTACCATAGACTTGCGATAAACTGTGCACAAGCAAATCACAGGTATCCATAGTTAAAATGAGCTAACTGCGAAAATATCAAAGTAGTAGACTTTTATATTATTTTGTTATTGATTTCTTTAACAAAAATTCGTCTGCATAGCAAACAGTTTTTATTTTCGTTCTGTAGTATTCCAATTTCTTCTCTTAGTATATATTAAATTGAATATCTCCTGAAATGAACTTGTAATTATAATTGTAGCAAAAAAAAGCAGCTATTCTTGCTAATAAATAAATATTATTATTATTATTAATTTTTTTTCTCACAATTTTTTATTTTATCGAAATATTGTCCTAAGCCATCTCCACTATATTTCATTTGTGAATTGAAATATCTTCGAAGGAAATTGTACAACGTTTATAAATTAGGATTATACCGATTTCCATTTATCACAATTTCTAGCAGAACTGTTACATTTTCTTGCAGTTGTCTCCTGAAATCTTTCCATTGACGTGCACTGCTGGAAAAGTACGTCAAAATGACCCTGATAACACACGGAAAATCGCGGTGGTACCCTGAAAAACAGGAAAGTTGATCATTCTACCAATAGTCGGGGAGTGGTCTTTTAGGCTGACAGGAGCACTCGTTATCAGCCTACTTTGACCACTCTTTACCATAGGCACGTCATTAGAGAGGACCATTCGTTTCGAAATCGGCAATGATAAATCCTGGAGCTCTCGTTTCTAGCTCAGAATGATCATAAAGGAATGACTCCTTTTTAGCTCAGCATGGTCATGAATAAAGCTCTACTTTTTAGCTTAAAATGCTCAATTTATGCTCTTCTTTTAATTATCCTACTGAAATGAAATTATTTTAGAATAAAAAAAACATTTTTAAAAGCATTTTGCAAAATAAAAATCGAAACCCTCAGTTATTGAATGATAAACTAATGTCATTACTGAATCTAACTGATGATGATGGGAATATTATATTCAATTTACTTTAGTCCGTCGGGGGGACATTTTTAGTACGGTCTCTGTTTTTATGATAATCGTAAGCTCACTCCAAGATCTTAGAATTGATTGTAGACTTGCAGCGTGTTTCCAAATGAATTTCACTTTCATTGTTTTATTTCATTGTCGATCCTCTTCAGTTCGGAAAGTCTCCACAATTCTTCGATCTTATAAGCGACATTGGCCATTGATATTGGAGTTAAATAATCGAGATATAAACTACAGTTTCATATCCGAGACATCCATTAATTCGGGAGATTATATCCTATTCTGTATCGTCAGATTTCGCTCGACGGTGACAGTATTAACCCTCCATTCATTTGTTACCTGTATGATATTGGAAGATAAAGCGTTCAGAAGTTGATGGGCAAGCTAGATTTCATTAGCATAATCCAGCTAAGACGATTCATCAGAGTCAGAGTGTCTTTTTCTGAATCCTACTGACCTTATTGTTCGGTTGAGTGACGATTTAATACTTTCCTGGATAACGTAAATTAGAAAATAGTGTAAAAGATATAATAAGACTGATTCTGTTTTTCTTAATCGTGTGATACCCCCACCCTCTGTTCTTCTGTGGTAGTGCTGAATGATGGATAACCAGAGTACTAGAAGTAAGATTCTGGCATGCGCAAATATGCTCTTCCGCAATCAGACATCTAGTTTTACTAAGTCACCTAACATTGTTATTGTGTTGGTTCATCTCTTTAATGATTCCATTCAACCGTCACATGCGTTAAAAAGTCTGGTTTTCATGATCCATTGTCGGAATATTTTCCTTGTAAGAAAAGTTAGGGTCGTTGTCGTTAAGTCAGTCCAATTCTAAGGCCGTGTTTGCTATGTTGGTTTTCATGATCCATTGTCTGAATATTTTCTTTGTACGAAAAGAAAGTATCGTCGTCGTTAAGTCAGTCCATTACAAGGATATGTTTGCGGGTTGTTAGAAGCGGACGTTTCGATATCTATCCCCAATCAAAGAATTGCTTACCAGCTTATACCGCGTGGAAGCCTGTCCAGAACTTGATGACATCAGAAATAGTTCCGACACATATGCTTACGAGTGGAGATGTATCTAATATGTTTTCCCTGTTACCTATAATCTCATCAAATCAAGTAGAAAACTGTGAATAGAAAAACGTTTTATAGAGGATATAAGATGCCATCCTGTATCCTATATGGTATTAGGTTTCATCAAAGCTTGTTTATGGAATTAGAGGTGAATAAGGATCTTGGACGATGTAGATTGAATTCGTATCCCATAACTCTGGAAACAATAAAATTTTCTCCAATCTCGTTTGTTCTATATTGAGCATCACTGAGCTTTTTGTGCAAGAAAGTGTGTGAGAACTAACTTTATACACGCCATCCTTCTTCCAAGTAAAATTATAGCTAAAAATCTTGTTGATCTACTTTTTTTTTTTTGTTTCTATTCCGTATTGCTCCATGATTTATGGTGTCGAATGATCTTCCGAAACTAATGATTTATAAAAGGGACAATTTATTTTTTCTTTTAATTCTATTGTATCTTATTTTGTCTAAATTCAGGAAGGATACTTAGAAACTAGATTTTATGAGTAGAAATCGAGTGTATAAAGCAAAATAGTAGAGGTTGGCGGTGAAAACACAAAGCAATCGATAAGCATAAGACCACTGACATATATAGAATGGACTGCTGACACTACTGAAATCCCCTACATTATTTGACATTATTATGGGATCACTTTTTATAGTTGTCTCTTTTTGGTTTAACTACTTTATTTCGCTGAACTTCAAATAATAAGTACTATACAAAGTCCACCATAGTCCAGTTTCAGTTCAGTGGTTTTCCAAACGAATATATAATAGAATAGAAATAGATGGCAATACAATATTTGTAAACTTGAGTATTACAGCGAAAGTAAAAAATTAAGCAAAGATAATTGTCACACTCCTGCCAACAAAAGTTTACCCATCGAAATAGAAAATAAGGCAGTCCATGTTATATGCATATGTCAGTACATAAGACATAAGCAAAATGATGATTTTTCTCTTGTTCACTTGCAGTGTTTAATCTAAATCCGATTTGGTCAAATCGAGCTCTAAAATAATCTTAAGCTTTGTTCTTCCCGTATGTTTTTTTTCTTTTCTTTATATTACGTCCTATTCTGAAGATAATAATCAGTTCTATTTTTTCTTTCTGAGGAAGCTTTATTCCTCAATGCTATCCTTTCATTTGTTTTGTTTATTAACAGGCTGTAGATCTTTTCTGTAGCATTATACTGTGAAATTTTGTTCGGCAGCTCCGGCGGCAACTTCAGTTTTTTGTTATTTCGCTTATGTCGTATTCCATTGAAACAGTTCTACACCAGTGGAGTATAGCTCTATGGGCTTTTGTTGTTGTATTACAAAAACAAGAACACGTGGTGTAGATCTCGTTGAAAGGAGTTTGACATTAGTGTTACATTCTTTTATTTTTCTCGGTAATTGAGATTCAGTTTTTCAACATGCTCTCTTATAACTTTCGCAATGTGTCTGTTGCTGTAGTTGCTCTTGTAGTTCATTGTGGATTATTCTATTGCTATTTTCTCGATATTGAGATTAGTAGCTGACTTTTATCTCAGTGTTTGAGTTCCTTATGTTGTTCTTATATAGTAGTGCACAATTTCTTTTGATCATTTGCCTCTTACGTCTAAGTTGCAATTCAAATGTAGGGTTTTCGGCTATTTCTCCTTCATGAATTTTTCATTCCTCTGATCTTTTCGTAGAATTGGGACTGAAGAGTTGAAAGCTTACAAAGCAACAATGACAACAATAAGAACTTTATAACTTAAATGGTTTTCATACAATGTCAAAAACAATACTCCGTTATTTCTTAATTTCGCTATTTTGAACACAGTCCAATATTGACTTTTCTTGCCAAGGTGCGATATGTAGTTCTGTTGCAAGTCTATATTTCTAAATCTGCAATTTGCAGCGCAATCGTTATAAAAATGGACGTACCACATAAGGTTCAAATTTCTTTAAACAACATTGAATGTTTTTTCAATAATAAAATAAAAAATGATACTCAGAAGAAACAATCAAAAACTACCGATTTTTTCAGTTCATAAGAATGCATACATAAATGTAAAGTGTATTAGGTATATGTAGGTAAAACAAATAAAGTACGAAGCATTAACAAAATCAGAACATTTTTAATGAAAACTCCTTACAGCATAGAGAGTTTTGACTACATTTCTAATGTCACTGTTTCTTCTAGTCTTGATAAAAATCCCTTCTTTATATCGTAGCTTAGCCTCTAAACTCGTTTTTTTCTCATACTTGCGTTTGTTTTTCTGATTAATACTTATGATATCATTGTCAATAGTTTGAACTTCGAGAAGTAATGATTGTCATCATAAGAATGTAGATGTGATCAATCTTATTTTTGCTCTACTCATCTCTACTAAAGGAATATAATGGAGCGGGGCGGTCTGTAGATTCATGTTATGGCCCTCAAATACTCTTGTGCGCCATTCTAAGTTCTTGCTGGCATCCATGCGAGCTTTTATGAATTCCGACAGTTATATTGCATCAGATACTGGTCTCTAGCTTATTAAGCTTCTCAGTAAGTATTCTGGCTATTATGTCAACACAACACCTTCATTGGCACTTAGACTACCAGAACACACCAATGTGACACCTTCTTCTGTTGTTATTACCCTTGTGCTAGGTTGTATATACTTTTGTTTCACCAGTTTCAATTTTAAATTTGCGCTACCGGTGTGGTTGCCCTGAGCTGTCTTACATTCCACTGTCCTAATCATGTCCTTGCTCGATGAGTGCTAATGGTCGTCTGTATAGTCCGGATGCGAGTAACGTTCCAGCTCAAGTTTTAAATTAACTTCCGTCTATGTAAATCACTGATCCTCACGTGCTACAATATATTTTAATATTTGATCACACGTACTTGATATATTCAGAAATTTCATATGATTTAATTTTTTTTTATGTATTTTAATTTTCATATTATCTTTTTGTAAAATAATAACTGAAATGAAATGAATGATAAATCAGAACCCTTTTCAGATCATAAAATGTTAACTTTTCAAGATACGTGCATACATAAATCATATGCATATCATTAACCCAAATTTTACGGACTGTTTTCATGTAAATTTGATCAACTCGGTATGTTTTAGACAAATAATTTTCGCTTCCCTGATCGTACTTCATATGTACTCCTCTCTAGAAATGAATCTTAATATAGATTAGCATAAATTGCAGTGTTCTCTACGATTAATTTCAATATGTTGGCGTTGCTCAAAACGGAAAACATGTTGTTCTCGCCACTTATCTAACGCAAATTTCATTTACCTCGAAGATGGTAAGATCAATGGATTGACTTGGCTGGATGGTCTTCGTATCTTTGTTTCACTCTTGTGCGTTTGCATCTCGTTATATGTACGTTCCTCCTATGCCTATATCCATACATCCAAGTATGGGGAGACGTTTAAAAGAAAGTTAAAGAAACGATGTCGTCTTTGACTAAAAGCGTAAAAGATTTGAGTTCATTTTAGTCACCAAGCATGACTGTATGTTATTATTGAGTCAGACTTTTGTGGATTAGTTCAGCAAACTAGGTAGTGGGCACCTCATCTCATTCACGGTTTCACACTTTTTCAGATTCCGTGAAATTTATTGAACATACCCAGCGAAGACCAAATTTGTTGACTCGTTTCTCAAATTAGCTTTTAATTGTGCATTGTGTGTGCTCGTTGAATATTCGAAGGTTTTTTGTTTGTTAATATCTTTTGTCTTTTGGATAATAATTATTACACGCAAAGTGTTGAAACATGAAAAACTTTTAACGGTTTATAAGTGAAAATGATCAAAGAACAAACGTACAACGTCTTTAGTGGCTTCATTGAATGTGCTTAAGGTAATTAAATTAACAAAATTGTAACAGTACATAAATGTATTTAAAATTTATCATGCGTAAGCGGTTGTTTTGTAGAATTGCATTCATCGGATTTATCTACATTTCATGAATCTACTCTATCTTAATTATTTTCCATTCATTTATTACCATAAACCTTTCAAATCTGTTCATAGAATAATCATCTTGTGTTTGTCATTACTCTTAGTATATTAAGTAGAAAATCATATTTGTGATGATCCGAGAAATCTACGTTTACCTCTCGATTTCCTGGAATATTATTATGTAAAGATTCGGAGAAATTCGATTTAACATCACAATGATTACCAAATGGCAACAGTTTAAAGATGTTTTCAAAAATTCATAACATTGTAAAGGTTCAATTCCAAATATGAACAATGGCTTTCACAAATTGTGTAAATTATTTAGTTGTCATAATGTTTAAATTTAAAAGCTTCGAACTCTGGTATTTTTGATTTCTGTTGTTCATACATTTAACAATTTTTACTACTTTGGATTACACACTTTGTTTGTTGTTGTTATACCCTGGATGAATTCATAGTATATACTAACTAATGTTAATTCTTTTTTGCGACTCGGTGTTAACACTGCTACTGAATCTGCCATTTTTGTGCTCTTTTCTTCCCTACTGGTGGTGGTAAGAAAAGAGCCGGGAAATTATAGATTCGGTAGCGGTTTTTACACCGAGTCACAGAAAAGAATTCACTATAAGTTTGGCATTCAGTTTGTAACGAATAGAAATTATAATGGTAGAGTAAAATGGATTGGGCACCCACGTATAATATTATTTTGTTAATTTATTAATTTTTTATTATTATTTATTTGTTATATTTTGATTTTGCATGTAAGTCTGTCCTCACGAGAACGCGTTCACTTAGGGAGCTGAAATTTTTCACGCGGGTGTTCATATGTAATTGGTTATAATCATTTCTACTGTCAGATAAACCGTTATAGAAATAGATGCCAAAAACCATTTTAACATTCAAACTTACGCCATACGAAATTAAATACATGCATTCATCTAGATTCTAGGGTATCGTTAGAATTGGCCCACTTCTAGCTTTTTCTTTGTTTTATTCGTTTGTTAAACGTTTACATCATTAAGTCAAGCGTTAACATTTAATAATTACAGATCATTGTCAAAGATTTCATTCTTTTTAATTTGAAGACATTCTATCCAGTAATCTAAATGTATTTAAGGACTCATATAAATACATCATTATCTGGTTGACGAAACCAGCATACAGAATTTACAATTTAGCTGCATTTCTCGAGGTAAATACCTACCATATCCAAAGCATTATCATCATCTTGACTCCCAATGCTGCTGTCCTTGCAAATTCCATTAAAGGAACTGTTTCGCAATGTTGTTTCCTTCATATCGTAGAGTGTGATCAATCCAATTCTATTCTTTTCTTTTGAGCACTTTTAATGTGAGTAATTGTATGAACTATTAGCACTTGGTGGAAGTATTTTATGTTTGACATCCTGATATTTTTGAGAAAGCACTTGATTAACTGCTCCATTGAACGTTTAATTATGTATGTGCGCATCGAGAGCCCAGTGTTACACTGATCCTGGTTTAGTGGCCATTCCCAGCCACCCCCCAACTGCTCGAAACATATAAGGAAAAAGGTATTTGGAATAAGCAGCTCATATCTAAGGTTACTATATCACACAACAACGCACAAAAATAAAATAAATTTGATAGGAATATTAGAATGGAAGGATTTTAATTCATGCATGTTTTTATTCCTAGCAAGGTAAATTTAAAAACTACCCCAAAATTGTAGGGATACCAACTGCTAGGAGGGTTTTACTTAAGTGGTCTCTTAGTGCCCTGTCGTTAACCAGTAAGCTGATTCGATGCCTTCTTGGGACTACCTTGGAGGCCTTTTATTTTTTTTCCGTTAATAAATCACACTTGACTTACCTTTTCCTCCAAGTTATACAACACACACTTACATACTACCGCATGGGATTTAAAATAAAAATATAAAAACAGAAATATGTTTATGAACATTTGAAAGAAACAGCGCTATGAGAATTTATAAATCGGTAGAAATCGAAACATGCGGGGAGTGGAGTCCCACTGAACGTTTAATTATGTACATATAACAAAATTAAAACAAATTTTTAAGAGGCGGCGCGTTTCGTCTGACTGAGACGAGACATTATCAAAGGCTATTTGGCTGTGATATTTGTGAGTAATGGTTTGGTAGAATTTCTATCATGCCTATGCTTTCTGTACTCTATGGCTTATTTCGTTTATTCTAAGACACCTTGTATTACGATTATCTCATCGCGACTTTCTTGAATATTCTCACCCAAATTTGTTTCTTTTTGAATCGTATAGATCACGAGATCACGTGCTTATGTTGCTCATGTTCGCTATACCATTTCCTAGAAAAAGGACATAACTTACCTAACTGCGGTTTTTAATGAAAGGACACCACTTTTAGTAAGTCGATCCAATATTCTTACCATTTTTTTTTGTAGAAATGATGTCAGGCTAATTTGACAATAACATTTCAGATGTTCAATTCTTCTCCTTCCTCGAAATAAACACCACATTAACATATTTCCATCACGGTACCCGGTATTTTTGCAATTATAATTTAACAATAACATTTGGCATACTGTCATTTGTGTCATTTGACAAAACAGACATAAAGAATATGAAACTTGGAAAAAAACTCTTTCATCACATTTACGGAATGTAATACAGAGTGTATCTAGGTTTCAGAAATCCTTGCTAACGCGAGTTCTTTTATTTTCAGAATAAGGTCCACAAAATACTGCTTTGTCATATGTACAGTAGACTCCCACTATTCCGGCAGATCTCAGAACAGGGTAGTGCCGGAATATTGGAATTGCCGGATTACTGGAAACCGACAAGAAAACACACAAAATACACAAAACGTTAGGTTTTATTATACTTAAATACAAAAGAGAATCATTGAATTTTTGAGCAATGAGACGAATAAAGACTCAAATGACCGATCGGAAGTTGTTTGTTTATAGTAGCGTTCAGTAACATGACTCTACTTGATACCCCTTCCACGCCCGGATTACAGAGAGTCTTCTGTATATATATATTCTAGTCTATCCTGGTGGAAGCCCGGTCTAGATCTCTGTGAACAATGGCTGAGCAGAGGGGTTTCCACATATACTTCGGTTTCTTTCGGAGGATTTTTGTTGCAGGCAATTCTAAAGGGTTCCGTAGCCCTTAGACCTTTTCGTGTTTGTTTTGTTTTTGTATCATTTGAGGGCCATTCTGTATTCATCCAATTTCCAAGTCGTTTGACCTATTGAAAAGTTGGTTTTTTAGTAACTTAGTCCAGCCTATCTAGTTTCATGTTCATCCAAGACACACTTCTAAGAAGACTCAAGATTTGTTAAAGTATATAAGGAGGCTATATTTACAGGCATTCATTTATCATGTCGAATAAATTTGCTTATAACGGTTATGCATTTTTTCCCTAGTTATTAATTTAAGCTCTTAGTATTATTTGTAATATCTATATAATTTCACAAATTAGTTGAAATAAAATACTTCTCGCAAAACATAACAGTAGGCTAGAAATAAATATTTTAAATGATTTAACGCTCAAATTATTCTTTTATAGGCTGTGAAGCAATTTATAGATCTTGTGAATGAAATAAGAACATGCTCTGTAAGGAAACCAGTATCAACAGCCACCGCTATAAGATTTTTATACGCTCGAAAATTTGATGTTCCACGTGCAGTAGCGCTTTATGAGCAGCATGAGTTGATTAGGCAAAAAGAGGAGCTGTACAATTTCGATCCAAATTGCGAACCTCTTAGATCGGAATTAGAAACTGGGAAATTCACAATATTGGTAGGTGGTAAATATTTTGATTAACTTTTTTCATCTCTATTAATATGTTTTTCCTTTTATATATTTTTTTAGCAAGCTCGAGATTCTAGTGGTGCAGCAATAGCATTATTTACTGCAAATTTACATAGTCCTTTGACTGTTACGCACAAAACAACGCTACAAGGTATAGTTTATCAGCTAGATATTGCACTTCAGAGTAGTGAAACTCAAAAGGCTGGTCTTGTGTTCATTTACGATATGAGCGGATCAAAATATTCAAATTTTGATTATGATTTATCTCAAAAAATATTAACGCTTCTAAAGGTAAGTGAACATGTTTTTATGATTTTTTATGGTTATTGTATAGGTTTAAATGCAATTTGGAAATTTATTTAAATTGAAAGAATTTTAAAATTCCATACGTTAGATCTCAGTTCTTGTTAGACATGAATATTTCTTCTTCGTTCAATATTCCCGCTAAATCAGAAACCTGGGAGGGACTCAGTCAGCGAAGAAATAAAATTATGGAATTATCTTATTTCTTGATAATAGAAATGTCTATCGTGCAGAGTAGAATACAAAAGGACTGCATGTGAAAGGATGGGGAGACGAGAAATAATAACGAATGAATAAGAAAAGAATCTTCCTGGCTCATTTAACAAGAGCCCTATTTTTCTTGGAATTCATTATGTAGTCCTTAATTACTGCGAAGCACTTTTAAACATTTCTTTGTAAAATATGATTATCAATATCATGTTCTGGGTTTCAATATTACATCAATCACAAGCGAAGTGCTGGTACCTGATTGTGTATTTTTTAGTTAATACGATTTTTGCTTAGATGCATTCTGGATATGGGCAGAAATTTATGTGAGATCCGAACAGAAAAAATATCATTCATTACAACATATATTTGTAGCCAGAAGGCTGGCATTCTCCTTAGAATGCCTCAACCATTGTCTTGCGCTGGTGGATTCCGAACACAATTATGTTATCCACTGTTATCGCTAGGTACGTAGATGTGAAACAATATTTTCTGATTTTGCAATACAAGGGCAAGAAATAAATGAATAAAAATAAATCGTACTAGTCAGTTTATAAAGAATAGCTAGAAAATAATATTTTAATAACATTGTGAGTGCTATGTAATAAATTTTCTTTTAGAGAATTATCTCTCTTTGTCAGGTTTAATATCATACTGTAATGAGAGATTTCCAGATTATTTCCATGTAAAAGGTATCAATAAAGAAATGGTTTTCATTCATGAAACATTAAATAAAAATTAAATAAAAATTAAAGGAAAGTATACCATGCGTGGATGGTACACATATTACAGTTAAAGTTAAAAAAATGCTTTTTAATGGTGAGTTCTTTTCAACAAAATAAACAAGCACTGAACTGAATCTGAAGCTGCCAGATCTACACTGGACTTAGCCCTGCGCGCAACGGGGATAAGCTGAAAAGAATATAAAAAATTAGAGTACCTGAAAATGTTCGTCCATTATAAGTTTAATAAAAAAAAAAAAACTATAAATGGTCTAAGACCAATTCTTATGATACCCTAGATGAATACTCGTATGCCATTTCTGTGCAAGTTTGATTTTTGAAGTTGTTTTTCGCATATATTTCTATGACGGCTCGTCGGACAGAAAAAATGATTATAACCAATTTTATAGGATTTTATATTCTGAAGAACTTTTCGGTACATTAAAATAGTATAGAACTTATTGTTTTCACAGTATACGAAAAAATCCTAAATTTTCATATGGCAACACCAAGAAGGGGTTGTTTTTACTATTTTCATAAAAATCCTATGTACAAAATTTCAGCTCTCTACGTTGACGCGTTCTCACGTAGTGGCAAAATATATAGTGAGAAACGAAACTTTTGTATGGCACCCCTATGAAGGAGTTACCCGATTTGTCTCATTTTTGAACTTGACTTTACTTTTTCTTTTAAAAGCCCGTGTGCAAAATTTCAGCTCTCTAAGTACATGCGTTCTTGCGTTATCGTGAGAACAGACGAACGGACGGACATTCAAAAATCAATACAACTTTTAATTTAATGCAGCGTGCCTAATCCATTTTTATCTACCATCATTATTTCTAGGTGCTACAAACAGAATGACAAACTTAGTATACCCTACAGATTTCATCTAGGGCTTAATAAACCACTTTAATAAAATAATTGCACTTTTACATAATGTACACACCTCCAGTCTTTGATTATAAATAATTTCGATTTGATGTTTACTCTGAGCCGTAACCAAAACTTTTCATCGAGTAAGAAATTTTGAAACTGATACAGAAACTGAATATAGAGCCGCTATGAAAAAACACACATTCAGAACTGGCTCTGGTTAATATTTTGAAAACACTAGGTTTAGGAACCGAACGAGTGATAGTTCAGTTCAGGTGAAAACATTCACCATAAGAATCGCTTTACGCTAATTTAAAGTACATTTACAGCATAAAAACCAACGTAAGATATTGTAATAATTCGGATGATTTTGTATGCCCTCTTTGTCTTATCGTGATAGCGGATATTCGCGCATGATTCATTAGAAAACAAAACAATAAGAACGCTTCTCAGGAATTTTCGAATTCATTTCACTTTACTGTTGTGCTTCTTCGAAAACGGCTAGATATAAATTTCATGTTTGGTTATGAAACAGTTATCAATAATAATAAAGAGATAACACTTAAAGATACTTTCATCCAAGGCACCGGCGACCCTCTATAACACTGGATACACAATATAGACGGATGGCGTATATTACATGAACGTGGAAAGTAAGGGTAAAAAAAGTTGGAAGCTAAAGCTAGAAATATAAAATACATATGTATATTGAAAGTCACAAGAGACTGGAGAAAAATAAAATGCAGCGGAATTGTTTTTATAGAGTTTGTTTCTGCTTATCACCATTCTCTTACTTTCATGATCGCGATATCCAGCGATTCATAATAATGACAACAATAACCTTACGGCAAATATTGATAATTTCACAGGAAACGCTGCGTTCAGCAAGATATAGCCGATAGAGCAATGAAGAGGCATCAAAATCTAAGAGCGCGGAAAAAGTCAAATCCTGTACGTGGATGTGGGTGCAAATTATGCAAGTGTCTCTTCAGTTGACTTTCTTCTTGATATTTCTTCAGTTGTTTTATTCCATAGATATGTAAAACTGGAACACTGGAGGATTCTTCCGCTTATGCGTGCTGTTGAGGAATTAGTGGCCCCTTGTTAAATTTTTAAATTACGGCTTTTGAATTTATTAATAGTAAAATATTCTTAATAAACCACCATCTTATCTTGATCCTCGAAGTTTTTGACCATGTCGGATGGTTGGTTTCTATATAGATGTGATTGGTGATGACGTTACTGCTAGACGCAGTGCTTCCAGAAAAATATTTCTGTCATAAGAGGGAACATGCTTCTCATATCATTTTATTTATATTGAGTCCTCAGTACACCAAGATCAAGAATTTAATTTTGCTGTAATTTACCCAGCTTCGCCGACCCCTGCCCTAGATTAAGGCCCGCCGCACATTGAACACAGCACAACACAGTGTAGGGCAGAGTAGCGAAGGTTGTTATGATATACGCAAATAAATGACCGACCACATATTGCCCACAGCAGAGCGAAAGAGAGGTTTCTGTTCGTTGTCACGATAACTCGAAAACGCGTTCACTTAGAGAACTGACATTTTGCACACGGCATTTTGAAAAAATGTAGACTTAAGTTCGAAAATGAACAAATCGGGGTAACTCCTTCGTGTGGTTGCAATACAAAATGTTGGGTTCCACTATATATTTGGACACTGCCTGAGAATGCGTCGACGTAGAGAGCTGCAATTTTCTACACGGCGTTTTCATAAAAATAGTAAATACAATTTCAAAAATGAACTAAATCGAGTAAATCCTTCTTAGTCTTGCCATACAAATCTTTTGTTTTCACTCTATTTAACTTTTATTTTCATCTAGGGTTTAACATCTGTGGTCACAAGACATAAAAGCGTAAGTCGAGATATGCGGCCATTCCTTTTGCAACCTTTGTCATCAATAAGAGCATGATCACATGCTCTCAAAATACCTTGAAAAAGACTAATCGATTAACTAAGAATGATTACACTCTGCTTTTGGAATAAGCACATAACCGCATATTTAACTTTATTCCATCGATATGCATACATCGACGAATAAAAGCATATTATATTCAAATACATATGTATGTCATTATTCTAAATAAAAATTTGTATTGAACGCAGACGTATGCTTAGATATTCGATTATTCAAAACATTGTTTGTGGAAAATAATTCATTTATGCCCTTATTACAAGACAATTTCATAATGCTTAGTCAAGACTAAACTAACCGTTATATTCGAACCGGAAATGAGTTTAGAGAGTATAACGGCTTCTCTATTGTTTGTGCATTTTTACCTGTGTTTATATTAAAAAGTGAAACCGACGCGCAAGAGAAGGGTCGATACTTCCCTCATCGAGTGCTCGAGCGCCAATCACCTGGCCTGTTCAACGCTGTAACTTCCGAACGACTCCGAATATCGGAAAATTACTTAACCCATATTCTATACTATATTTGGATCAGTGTTGGGCGTAATCTGATTGCAGTGTAATTTAATTAATAATTCCATTACAGTTTAGTCAAATTACAAAGTAATCTAATTAAATTGTATTCGATTATATATCAATCAGATTACTTATGAGAGAATATGTAATCTATCAAATGTGTAATCTGTTACAATATAATTAGATTATTTTGTAATCTAATTACATTGTAACAGATTACTTTGTAGATTACTTAAAAGTAATTAATAATATAATGAAATGAATTGAAAGAAAATAGTATTGTTCTGGTACGAAATTAGTTTTAGGGAGTTTTATGAAGAATTAAAATACAAATATCTTAAATATCTTAAATGTCTTATATGTAATCACATTAATTAGATTAACATGTAGTGGGATTAACTTTTAATCGATTAATGTGTAATCAGATTAATGTGTAATCAGATTAACTTGTAATCACATTACACTACATTATGTTATTATGGAAATGGATTACATTAGTAATCTGTTACAAAGTAATCTGATTACAGATTACATGGTTAATTGTAATTGTTAATCATTAATCAGATTACATTTTGCCCAACACTGATTTGGATGCAGTTTTTGGAAAAATAAAACATTTTTTTTAATCAATCACACCCCTTAAACCTCAAGCAAGTAAATAACAGATAGACAGTTACTTAACAAAAAATTGGCGCTTAATTTTACAATGCCTAATAAAAATGTATGTATGTTGTTATACCAATTTTCATTATGCAGGACAATAATGAAGAACTTATTTAGCCCAAATAGACAATAGGTTCTGACAATTAAAAGCCCGATGGTAGTTCATTATTGCATGTATACCTTTTAACGACCGGCAGTCTCAGAATCACAGTAACGCAAACTCTCCCTGCCGTACATTTTTTGAGACATTAGCTCACAAGTAGGAGCAAAAAAAACTTGTTTGCCTCAGTTATAATAAAACGTTTTGCAAAGAGCAAAATAATTTTTTAGCTGCACTTATATGCTCCAAATACAGAGCAAAAATATAAAACACTTAACATCAGAAATAAGTTAAGGTTTTCAATATAAATCTTTAGTTTAAAGCTCTAGGATATATTAAAAAAAAAAATATGTACCTATACAGGGTGTTTCCCCTTAGGAGGTCCATAGAGCGGGAGGTGATAGTACTCACCTAGACGAACCAAAAATTGTATGGCAGGGGGCGGGGGGGGCAATATCAACCGTTTAGGAGTTACAGGGTGATTCATAAAAAAAGCTAGGTTTTCACAAAACACCCTGTATCTTAAAAACTACAGGGCGTATTGTCACACTTAAGAGCTTATTGTATGCAGAACTTCATGGCCTTTCCAACGACAGCTCAACCAGCCCCGTACCCCTCATTACCGTACCAATCATTATTTATGGTTGTCTAAACTAAAAATTTCGGATTTTCTTTTCTTTTTTTTACTTTGACCTCTATTATTTTTGCAAAATGGTGGTTAACATAACGTTTTTTTTTATAAAAACTGTAAACTGTAGACTCTCCTCTTTAATACGACCTATTACACCCAATGTGCTATCTAAAGCCCTTTAAGAGTTATTAGCTCTAAACCTATTTTCAAACCTATTCTCAACGATAATTTGTTCCCTTAGCACGTCATTTTAAAAAATATCGTCTTTTTTCGGTGTGACCTGAATAGGTTATGAGTTAATAACTGTTTAACGGCTACAGTTAACACATAGGGTGTAATAGGTCAACTTAAAGAGGAGAGCCTACAGTTTATAGTTTTTATAAAAAAAAGTTAAGTTAACCACCTTTTTTCAAAAATAATAGAGGTTAAATTAAAAAAAAGGTAAGAAAATCCGAAATTTTTAGTTTAGACAACCATAAATAATGATTGGAGAGGGGTGTGGAGGTGGTTGAGCAGTCGTTGGAAAGGCCATGAAGTTCTGCATACAATAAGCTCTTAAGTGTGACAATACGCCCTGTAGTTTTTTAAGATACAGGGTGTTTTGTGAAAACCTAGCTTTTTTTATGAATCACCCTGTAACTCCTAAACGGTTGATATTGCCCGCCCCCCTGCCATACAATTTTTGGTTCGTCTAAGTGAGTACTATCACCTCCCGCTCTATGGATCTCCTAAGGGGAAACACCCTGTATATCAGATATAATTTCCTTAACTTGTCCTTAAAGGGGTGGGCCTACCTGCAAGGCTAAAACAAATCTGCATTTTCACGATTTTTTTTTTCATGAAATGAATAATTAGTTTCAAAACTTTTTTTATAGGATTTATTTAGTGTTTCGATGGAGTACAAAAATTTAATTTATATGTACATAATATATAATAGGATTTTATGTCCATGATACCAACTTTTTGAAGACCATGTTGTGTGAAAGTGACTTGCGGTGACAACTCCTGACGACGGAAAAATTATTTGAAATCAAAAATTCCAACGGGAGTTCATTAATAACACCTAAGCGACTTTGTAAACTTCAGGTGCACCTTTTGTACCCAAAAATCGGTGTTTGATCGGCTATGAAAAATCGAATTTACGTTAAAAATGGAAAAGCCACACTTAAAAACTGAAGAAAATAGTTTAGAATATAATAAAACAAACTACAGCTAAATCGTACTTTTCGTTCTGTTTTTGAAAACCTTGTTTCGAGATAACCGCATTTAAAGTTTCAAGTTATGTTCAAGGCGGTACTCTTTCCATGACTCATAACTTCTTCAATTTTTATTACACAATAATCTTGAATCTGCAGGTAGGCCTAACCTACAAGTCCTTATTTTAATTGGCTTTCTAAAATGCTATATCATTTAACACGTTAAGCGCCACAATAGAAAAAACAATGTTTCTCTGGGGGCCACCTCCAAATATCTTCGACAAAAATTATTTTGTCTTTGATGTAAGAATGCTCTACTACTTATCTCAAGGTACAAAAAAAATCATGGACCATTTCAATATTTGTCCCAGAGGGCCACGCACTTGAGTTTCCCATGCTTTTATAGCTGCTCTGTGCATCAATACGGATGCTACGAGCTCGTAAGTATTACGTGTGCATTATCGTGTGTGTATCCGAGAGGATGCACGCGGTCCTATTGGAAATCTCATTGTGCATCCATACGGATGCTTATTGCGCTTACGTGTTAAGAGCAAATTTACTCCAAATCGAGCTTAAAATTTATTGGGACATTTCTCAAACTCCAGGCAGAGTTACCTTCAGTATGTAGCGTTTAGTTCAAATCAGATGGAATTTTGCGCCAGAATGTTATGGTCGCGTTTGCACCTGACCTCAGAAATTCCAGACCTGGTCTGCAATCTTTCTAGCGACTCCGGCGACATCTGTTGGGGTGTAGGAAAGTAAACGAGAGAGGTGTGTGAAGCAACTAAAAGTCATTTCTGTACAATTAAATTATTTTTTATTATTACTAAAAGTTTTGTTTATTTCACCCTTAATTTGTAAAAATGATTATAATAAAAATAGTTTGCGTGAAAGCGTAAAATATATCTGAAGCCGAGAATGAAAATCTGTCTACAAAATAGCTTGAACAAGAGCATAAAACCCCGGTTACATTTCGCTAAAAAGTTTAAAATATGAGTTCCGGAAGATCTTTATTTTTAGAGCAACACGTCCCAGTAGGATCGATATTTCAAGCCCTAGTTGTCAGTTCAAAAATGTTTTTCCTAATGTTAAGACAGAGTTCGTAAATTACCACACAATATTCAGAACGATAAATGTTGAACACTTTGTAAATTGTTATATAGTAATTTTTGAGTCTTTATTAGATTGTCCATTTACATTAATACAATATGTATTCTTAACCATGTTTTTTTTATTATATCTAAATGCCAGCGGAAGGTAAGACACGTTCCTGCTCATTGTTGGGTCCTGTAAATATTTACTTACTAGGGGGATTGAAAGGGCTGGGATGGTTAGAGATGCATAATAACTAAGCTATCATCTAACTCGGTCGCGCGATTCCATACTCTTGGGTTTCACTTGGTTTCTGTGTGTGTGTGCATACGTTCATAATGGTGAGGAGTGTACCTCTCGTATGTCGAAGCGTTCTCAGGCAGTGCCCAAATATATAGTAAAGAACGAAATTTTTGTATGGCAACCATACGAAGAGTTGTCCGATTGGTCCCATTTTCGAACTTTAATTTTCCTTTTTTTTTTTAAAAGGTCCATGTACAAAACTTCAGCTCTCTACGTCGACGCGTGAGCCAGTGTCCAATTATATAATGAAAAACTTAAGTTTTGTATGGCAACACCAAGAAAGGGTTGCCCGATTTGCTCCACTTCTGAGTGTGTATTTGCAATTTTTATGAAAACCGTGTACAAAATGTGAGCTCTCCACGTCGACGGCTTCGCAGCCAGCTTCCAAGTATATAGTGAAAAACCAAAGTTTTGAATCGCAACACCAAGAAAGGGTTTCCCGAATTGATTCACTTTTTGACCTATATTTGCATTTTTATGAAAACCCGTGTACAAAATATGAGCTCTTCACGTTGACGCCTTCCCAAGCAGCTTCCGACTATATAGTCAAAAACCAAAGTTTTGTATGGCAACACCAAGAAGGTAACCCGATTTAGTCCATTTTTAAAATTTTATTTACTATTGCTATGTAAACACCATGTACCAAATTTTAGTTCTCTACGTCGGCGCGTTCTCAGGCAGTGACTAAATATATACATAGTTAAATTTTTGTATGGCAGCCCTACGAAAGAGTTGTTCGATTGGTCCGATTTTCGAACTTAAACTTACATTTTTTTAAAAACGTCGTGTACAAAATTTGAGCTCTCCACGTCGACATATAGTGAGAAACCCAAGTTTTGTATGGCAACACAAAGAAGGGGTTACTGATTTCAATTTTCTTTCCCTAAAAGCCTTATTCATTTGGATTATTACGAGCGTTAAAAAAAAATAGCCAAATCGGTCCAGTCGTTCTCAAGTAATGCAATTACCAATGAATAGCATTTCATTTATATAGGTAAAAAGGTACTTTATGAGTAAACTTTCTTTAGTGAGAGCATTTTCTATTATTTACCCCTCACACACAAACCATCTTAGTATTCGATCACTGATACCCTCTATACTTGTTCTCCTCACATATCCATCCTTTCGAACACTTAGACCTTAATACTCTAGACAGACTGTATACATAATGACTTAATCTGAAATTGAGTAATTTTAAGGAAATGAAGAGGTGACAGACTATGGACGAAAATGACTTCATTTGGAATGTCATTGCCAGTTCTCATTGTGAGTAAAGATCATGGCAGAGCTCAATAATTTAATTAAATGCTATCAAGAAAATTTGCGAGGATTTACTATAGTTGCAAAACATTTAGTAGAAGACAATTTTTGTTGTTGAAAGAGTTGAAAGACACCAAAACTAGAAGAAAGTGGCAAAGAAATTTCTTTCATGATCATTTGATGGCTGTCATTGCTAACTTTATTTTAAAAACTTTCCACTTTCCAATAAATTTAGCTTATTTTAATGACGGTAGATGGCATTTTTACTTCAATTTTACTAAATGGAGTAAAATTTGGTCCATTTGAAAATGAAGCGAAATATTCATTTGTGTGACCCACTGCACATTTGACTCCATTTATTAAGTCATTATGGAGACAGTCTGTCTAGGTCTAGGGTATAAGACAAACAAACACGGCGGCGATGCGGTTGCCGTTGGCTGTTGTCGTACCGTAATGCGTATAAAATATGTAGAAACAAATCAGTGTGCAATCGGCATTACGGCAACTCCACCGGTACGACGCCATAGAAATTTCAAACTTCCCTTAACGAATTCGTTCGGTAAATTTGACGTACAACAAAAAAAACCCTATTTAAGGCAGAATGTAATATTTATCATGCACGCGCCCGGTCACAGCAGACGGTTTGGTATTATACGACGTGTGTGATTAAAATCGCTTCAGTTTTAAATCACCCTTCTTACGTTGGTTGATTTACATTCGAACAGCACTATGCAATTGTGAATAAAATCATCTCTCAACAGTTTTTTTTTATAGTAAAATTTGTTTGCCAGCAAGCCGAAAAATTAATAAAGGTACAGAAAGAAACACAAGAAGAGTTTAATTGTTATTGAGACTGAGAGACATGAAACTGCTAAAAGAGTTAAACTGAGTTTAAGTTATACCTTGGGAAGTTTGAACTTTGAAAACGACCCTAAATATTGTCCTATTACAGGTCTTCTTGTAAATAATTAATTCAAAATTTTCTAGTGTACATAATTCGTCTTCAACAAAATGCGTCTCTTTGGCCGGCACAACATTTCATAACATTAACCAAAGTACCACTGACGCAAATGCTTAAACTAATTCATACCGATTCAAATCTGCGATATCGCCTAGTTTACAAATGGAGGACGGCAATGGGATTGTAGCGGCGCGGCGCGGCACCGATTTTGCCGTCGTGTGTGCAAACAGCGGCTAACACTTAACTATAACATACTACGTATACTCTACAATTCAGCTCCAATACTATAAACGTTCTATCGAGCTATCATTATCTACTATCTACCAAACCATTAAAATACACTACTGTTTAATAATATTAAATCCCATTCAAAATTTCCGTATTAGAGTTATCCAAATATTTCCACTCATTACTTATTCACTTTTTATTTTCTTTTAATCGAATTTAAGTAAATCGGGAGGACTCACGTATACTCTCGTTGGTTCTTTTCACCTCCTTGAAATAAACCTCTTGCCTGCTTTGAGAACTCTTCCTAAAAACCCAAATCAACAGGGGGCGAGGGATGTTGTAGGTAATCACTCAACATCGTGGCACTGAGATTGAGAAGAAAGTTGTTCAATTCCAAATCATTCCATTGGAGATTTGAACCTAGGAAATCGTTCTTAATAAACTGTATGACTAAACATTGATCCATATACTCGATCCTTTCGAATTGCAGGTGTCCTATAATATATGTATAATATAATATGATTAAGTCTATACTTCGACTTTGTCTGGTTTCAAACATTAATAAACAAAACAAACAGAAAAGCTGAAAAATAACGAAAATATTGAAAATTTCCTTTGTAAAATATATAATTGTGAAAATTGAAAAGTGATCCACAAATATATACGCTTTATTAAGTAAAATATAAAAATAATTTTCTACTTACCTACTACAACTCCTTCAAATTCTATCTTATCTAAGTGAAAATATTTTTCTACTATTCTCCTTACATCTTACATCATTCCTTTTGGTGTTTAAAAAACACAATCATCCATGATAAAACCGAATGAAGCAACCCTCTTAATTAAATACATGTCCACTACTGGCACAAAGTACTAATAGAAAATCATAAATTCCCCGTGCAAATCTGGTCGTAGCTCATGAATACGGTGAGTAGGTAGAGGTAGCTATCTATAAAAATAAAAGTGAATTAAATTTTTAATGCGCAGACTCGTCAATTTCCGCAAATCGATTTGAGCTCGTTCCGCTTTTCCGCTTCGAATCAAATGCGATGCGATGTGTCGCGCGGTGTATTACTTGGCTATTCTTGTGTACATTTTACATATATAGTAGATTCACATCATTCCGAAGTACGGAGACGGACCAAAACAAAGTAAAGAATTTGCACGACGGGGGAACTCGTACTGTAAAAGCCAAATTTTCCTAACAATTAGAATCTACCTTGGAACAGTGTAGAACTTGAATTAAATATTCTCAGTCAGACTATTTATTTTTCACACCATTTCGAGTTTTGTAATGAGTTTTTCATTTAATTGAATATTGTGATTTGTAAGTGATAAACTATAACTAAAAACAAAACACTAAAATTCAATGAAAACCATCCCGTCCTGGTTTTGTTAGTTTCGGGGATGTGCTGCGTGTGTGCTTTATATAAAGTTAAGGGAGATTATGTTGCCGGCCATTTATAAAATCAATGTTACTGTGAAAAGTGCTGTAAATTTATCAAGTGCATAAGCCAGGAATAAAAATTATATAAAAGTGTGTTTATAAAGGGTTCCGAGAAACGACAGACTGCAAACAACTTACAAAAATTCCGGGAGAAAGCTTGCATAAATATCATTCTTCTCAAGGTGAGCTCATCGAAACAAACCTATCCGCGATGCAGATTTAACATAAAAACATTTAGCGCCTACTTTTGTTTTTCAACATAAATCCAGTAAATGTGAGACATTTTCTTTAGTATCTAGATCGGAAATACGCTTCCATTTAAGGTTTCGAACGAGTCAGCTTCATTATTATTATTATAATTTTGCGATGTTCACAATTCTTCTAGTGAGTGTCGTAAGCTAGATCAAGCTTAGCAGGCAATCTAGCGGCTAACTACTAGCCTGCATGATATACATGTTTTTTACGCGTTCTAATGTTCTATTGAAAGCTTTGCTGCTGGCTGTTTAATAAGCTCATAATGTGGGGGAAGGACTCATTATTCAATCGCGTGACGACGTAGGTATACCAAGAGTAGTAGTTTACAAAAGAGAACAATCAGGCAGATAATGTGAAAGTTTTCTTATAGCATGGTTGTATATAGAAGGCTATTATTTATTTAATTTTATCAGCAGCCCCCCCAACATAGAAAAACGAAGGTGTTTTTATATAGATAAATCAGTGAATTTCTCAGAGCTGCAAATGATTCTTAACTGTGGCTTGGCAGCTGGCACTGGCACGGCACTCCCTCTATCTCTCTTAAATGCGCTTGTATCTGCTGCTGCTGATCTACAGGTCATTCTATTTGGCAAAGCGCTAAGCTAAGATTTTTTTTTACACACGTGTAATTCTTCTTCTGATTTAAGTTAGTTGGAATTTTTTACGCTGAATTTATCAACAATTAATTTATGCAAGATTTATTTCGCCGTTTTTGTTTATTTGTTTTTGTTTTTATTTTATCGGAACTGAAAAAAAAAAGTTTCGTCACAATGCTGTTCTTGCCCCACAATTCTTACGATTCTTTCTTAGCATTTTTGGTTTTGTTTTGTTCTAAAAAAGTAACAATTAAATACTGAAATTCCTTGAAAAGCGTTGTTGAATATATGTAGCTCGAAAAAATAGGTAGAGGTCAATATTTAAATTGTATAGTAACAGAGCAGTTGCTTGAAATTAATTTTGCGTATTCATATCTTTTTTTTTTTATTTATTTTATAATGATGAGTAGACATTTTTTTTTAGTTTATGAGGAATCTTGAATTATGACTGCATTTTTTTTTCAATTAAAAGTCTGTAAAACCGCATAATTGCTTAGAGATCGAAGCTCTGCCAATCGAATCTGTTTAATAATTAATTTCTATGGCAATATAATCCTATAAATGTATTTTTTAATCTGTCTTCCGGTTCGGTCTACAAATGCTATAAGCTTGTACCGTATTAACACTTCTTCACTTTTGTAGTCTTACGGTTGAAAGGAAAGAATTTTCATATAGTATATGCAATGCAAGGGCGAACGATGACATTCGCTTTAGGCAGGCTTCTCATGAAAGATGTAAATGCTTCGTAGATGCATTATGCACTTGCATCATGCTCTTCAAAAAAGAATCACATCGCACACCAATGCACCAATTGCTTGATAGAGGAAAACTTGCTATACGCATGCTGCAAGCATTTTCGTTTAAATATTGCATGTACAGCTTTTGCGTTTAGTAATGGCCGATATTTGGATGAGATAGTATAAGACGACGACATGATAAAAACAATTCATTTTAAGCACTTTACTTGGGAGTATTGAATGCAATTTCTCTTTTGGTGAGGGACTTATTATACAGCATCGTCGTTGATATTGCAATACGTTTTATGTTATTTTTTTTTTCGTTTTTCTGCGAATCGTCTTTAAATTTTAATTGTGAACGCATCCGTAAAACGTTCTGTGTCAATTAGCCAATCAGAACACTTGATTCTAAACTGATGCAATATGTCATATGTCAAAAATTATACATTATTAATATTGCGATCACTGACATATATATCATGGATTGCCTGATTTGCTATTTCATATGGGTTAACTTTTTTTGGCAGGGTGTGACAATTATCTTAATTTCAAGTTTTACTTTTTCTTTAATATTCATATTAAAAGTTCAATAAATTATATAGTAAACACTCGAAACTATTTCTCTTCTTGGAAGCTTATCTCCTACAACATCAAATATTTTTTAAACTTGATTTTTAAAGAAATAAAATTAAGCAATTTTTGTCTACCTGCCCCTAAAAGTAGCTATGGGGGACAGAGAAAGAATTACAAATATTGTATTGCCATTTATTTCTATCCTATATATTCATTTGGAAAACCACTGAACTGAAACTGGACTATGGTGTATTTTGTATAGACCTTATTATTTGTAGTTCAGCGGAATAAAGTAGTTAAACCAAAAAGGGACAACTATAGAAAAGTGATCCCATAATAATGTCAAATAATGTAAGGAATTTCAGTAGTATCAGCAGTCCGTTTTATATATGTCAGTGATTGCGATAGGTTTCATATCGATTTTTGAACAGCAAAGTGTTTTCTTTATGGTGATTTTTTTGATTGCTGTGTTTCTTTAGCTTATATTTGGTTAGTTCTTATTGTAATAATTTATACAATTGTGACAAATTGAGGTGTCGGATGAAAATGCTGAAAGTGCCAAAAAATAAATAATTTTTGATAATCCTAATAAAGTCTCATGTCCCAAAAAAATTCCCACCACAAGTTTGATGGTATCTACGCTTCCAAATTTATATATGCTCCTCGTAAATGTGATTTTTTGGTGCAGGTTGGTACTAAGGATTTCGCAAGTTATGGGTTGGAGTAGAACGAATCATGGTCATTTCATAAGAAGTAACTCTACTCTGCATTGTAATTCTGTTCTTATATCACAAATTGATAGTGAAAGACTCATTTCTGATTGAAATGATCTGAAGTTGGTGAGGTTTATTAGTGCTATTGTAATAATATCCGCTTCTTCAGAGTGAAACATTTTGAGGACGAACTATCTCCAAATGTATAATGAGCACAGCGTATTAGATTTGTTTGACGTGTTAAAAGGTAAGTAGAGTATTTACAAATAAGAATGCCGTGGAGGCAGTTACAGACTTTAATGTTAATGTTAAGAGTAGGGGCGACTAGGCCTCCAGTACCTTGCGGACAACGCGCCTTCCCCTGAAGTGATTTGCAGCCTCAGACCTACAAGTGCTGGGCACTCACATATGACGTGCATCGAGGTTTCATCTTCCTCTTCGCACAGTCGACACAGTTTACTGACGGATTTGCCAATCTTCTTCAGGAAGTGAAGTGGCCCCTGCCATGACCAGTGACTGCGTTAGCAAATAGTATGATCGACTGTCTGCTAAGTACAATAAATTGGCGCGTCTGGAAATGAGAGGGATTGAAGAATTTCTTCTCCTGCCTCATACCGGGCGCTCTACACCAAAGAGATCCAGTTGCCTGTTTTCCCACTTAGCAGTTCCCCCTAAAGTGGCTGTTTTTGTAGGCCAAATATCGGGTAGGGACCAGTATACGGACATTCATCTCCGGTTTTAGCCAGTTCGTCCGCTTTTTCATTACCGTCCACTCCTTTATGTCCAGGGACCCAGACCAAAGTTACTTGGTTGTCCCTAGACAGTAGTTGGAGTTTCGAGTAGCAGTTCCAGACTAATTCCTACTCAAAAACTTGAGAGGAAAGAGCTAGGACCGCAGCTTGGTTGTCTGAACAAATGTAGATGTTGGAGTTCTTACAGCCCTTATTTAGGCTTTCCTGAGCTGCAACCTCTGTAGCATAGACTTCCGCCTGAAAAATGGAAGGTGAGGCACCAAACAGAATGGATAGTTCCACTTCTACCTGTTTTCTCGTCCTCTGTCTAGTATCTGGCTTCTGTCATTAATTATTACCTTGTAACCTCTTTCAAAAGAAAGTCTCTTAGCTATAGTATCTGTTGGAGGTTCTAGGTCGTTGTTGATCTGCTCGAAGATACTGAGATGACCCACCCTGGAGGAAGTGCGCTCATCTGGCCTTTTTTTCCCGAAAAGCCTATGGCATGACCTGAATACCCACATGGCTTTGTTAGTTATCATTTTAACGTGCGGATCCCAGGTAAGCTTGGTGTATAGGACTACTCCTAGATATTCTGCTTCTTTGGAATATTCTAGTGCAATTCTCTTTAACTTAGGAGAGGGGATCTGGAGGCTCCTTTTCCTAGTAAAAGGAACTAGCACTGTTTTACCTGGATTTTTTGTTAGTCCCATGTTCTGACACCATCTGGTAACGATGTTAAAAGCAGTTTGCATAAGCTCGGGTAGAGCTGATTCAAACTTTCCTTTAACACAGATGACAATGTCATTAGCGTATCCTTGTGCCTTAAAGCCGGTCTCTTTGAGTAAATTTAATAGCTCGTCCACAACTGGAGCCATAGAAGTGGTGACAAAACCCCGTCTTGTGGGCAGCCTCTAGTAGCCATGATTCTTGTGGATTCGCCGTTCATGGTAGCTGTTATGCAGCGTTTCTCGAGCATGTTGCCAATCCATCAGACGATGCAGGTTTCTATGCCTCTATCTTCGGATACTTCCTTGATCGAGTCAAAGAGAGTGTTATCGAATGCGCCTTGTATGTCCATAAAGGATAATATAAGGACCTCCTTTTCCTGTGAGGCTTTCTCGATAGTCTCTACCAGATTGCTTAAAGCGTCTGCCTTGTATAGTTCGCCCTTGCTACATTATTCTTTCGAAATTATTTAGAAGCTAGTAGAATCTTGTAGTAATTACTCTGAACTTAACTAAACTAGCTTACAAACTGGTTTACTAATATTTTTTATAAAACAAAATGTTCTGTCATCACAGTAATTAATCTGAAATGAGTGCAATAGATTATGTCATCGTAACTTTTAATAGAAGTATTATTATTTTTATTTTTTATCACGATATAATCAAAAACATTATTATTGAAAAGTATATAAAATAATTATTGCGGTAATCCGAACGTTACAAACAAAAAAGTCTTATTTGTCTGTCCTGTAAAGTATGTCAAAACTGACATGTTTGTTGAGCGGCCTTCCTTGTTGTGCACTGGATTGTGGATAGCTGAATTGAAATAAGATATTATAAAAAATTTGCCAGTGCAGTGATATATTAAATTAGATGATGAAATCATAGCGTATACAAAGTTTGTTATTCCGTTTGTAACACATAGAAATAATGATGGTAGAACAAAATGGATTGGAGACGCAAGCATAATATTAAAAAGTTATTTTAATATTTGCATGTCCGTCCGTCTGTCTTCACGATAAAACTGATAAAACTGAAATTTTGTACGCGGCTTTTTAAAAAAGTTCAAAAATGGGACAAATAGGGTTGCCATAAAAAAAATGTCGTGTTCATTGAACACTTCCTGAGAACGCGTCAACATAGAGAGGTAAAATTTTGTACAAATTTTCATAGAAATAATAAATGTATTTCAAAACAATGGGGTAGATCGGGCAGCCCCTTCTTAGTGTTGCCATATAAAAAATTAGGTTTCTTACGTATACTGTAAAAACGATTAGTTCTAGTTGTTTTGATTGTACTGAAAACTTCTCCAGAATATAAAATCCTATGAAATTGGTTATAACAATTTTTACTGTCCGTGGAACCATTCTAGAAATATATGCGAACCAATGCATATGGGCATCTAGGGTATCATAAGAATTGGCTCACTTAGACCAGTTCTAGCTTTTTTACCTGTAATATAAAATACTTCCTGTTTGCTTTGTCGTCAAAGATTTTAAATCAGTTTATAAACATTGAAATGCAGAGCTTTATAGGCGATTCGTCTTAACTACTATTAGAGGCAGAAAATTAACTAAGAAAAAAGCTATATAATTAACTTAAGACCAGGTATTACGGATACATTAGTTGAAAATGTAATCGAGTCGCCGTTCTAAAAATATTTTCATAAATTCGTTAAAATTTCTTGGCAATCGGTTCGACGAGCTGTAATTTGACCATCTATCTATCTGAAGTGATTCAGCTTATTCCTATATTGGTAGAAAATTGCTACATTAAGAAAACTGAATTTTAATTTATAAAAAATGTTAACAAACTTTAATTTTTGACAATTTTCACTTGTCTTTACTGCCTGCTCCTTTAACTTGGTCCTTCAAAAAAGTTACGAGGAGAAAATCTTACTCTAGATCACTCCAGTTTACTTTAGAGCAGACTCAGGAAATATACATAGTCTAGTTCACATTAGAGTACTTTAGAGCAGTACTCTAGGCTCATAAAGCACGATTCTGATCTTTTCTGCTTTAAGGTAACCTAGAGCAGCAGCTCATTAAACACCTATTTCAGCTTACCTCACGTTAGTGTGCTCTTAATTAATTTATTATGTAAGTGAGAAATTGAAGAGTGTTGCCAAATATTGTTTTTGTCCTTTTTAATTTCAGATCTACGATTTTTGATAGATGTGATCAATGCTTTCTAAACCCAGTTTGTTGTCGAGCTGCTAGTTTGGACAGACAAACATATGGACAAGACGAAGAGACTTAATCTAAACATAATCCAGATGATTTCATTCATCTAGGGTACAAAAATACATCAATGATTTTCCAATTTTCATATAATATATTTAGATATGCTTCGTTCACCTTATAAAAAATCTATTTAATACTCTTAATGTATGCTTTTATTCAGACTTGCTAGCTTAAATCTAACATATATCTGAAGGCTCGGCAAATTTTTCGGTCATGATTTTGGTGCTCATTACCCAGCTGTTTATACTGCTCAAATGATATTGGTCAACGGCGTTATCAAACCGTTCGTATGAGTTTGCGCACAATACAGTTTGTTGTACGGCTCATGATTTTCAATAATAATCCGAACGTGCTCAATCCGTTTGTTATTACCGCTTGAAATTGCAAAAAGAATAAAAGCGGAAGATTGTTTCTTCAGTCCACCACATTTTCTTACCTAATATAAATTTCACAAAACTCCACCCACACACAGTAATATTACTAGACAGTAAACAGCTGTAAACTTCATAATCTTATGCTTCTTATTCTCCAAATCATTTCCTTTAAGGCCGTAACACATTAAAAACAGAAAGCAGCGACAGAAGCAGAGGCAGAAGCAGAAGTTCGGCATTTCTGCTTTGCTAACCACATTGAAAGCAGAAGCAGAAAACAGATACTTGTCAACTACAAATGTCAGGTGTTATAATTTTCACGAATTTGATGTTAATTGTGAATTAATTTGTTATATTTAACAAAATTAATTATTTTTTCCTCCATAGACATTTTGTTTTTCTCACATCAACCTCTTCGACACTTTTAAAAGAAAGGACGCCAACAATGAAATACAAATTTTAGCTCTCTTTATATTGGCAGTACTGAGCAGAAGCAGAATTTTTGAGATTTGATCAACTTTCAAGTTCTGCTTCTGCTGCTGCCGCTGCCTCTGCTTTCAATTTGTTAGTGCTCGAACAGTTGCATGATTTCAGGAAAAATTCTCCTTCTGTCGCTGCTTTCTACTTTTAATGTGTCACGGCCTTTAGATTTATCGTTCTAGTATGACAAACACTGAATCCAGTCGTTCCCTTCTGCTTGTGAGACGTCCACAGCATGCTCGTTTGCTGCGTTCGAATAGTATGGACGCGGCTTTAAGTATTTATAAAGGAGAATTCAGACGATCGATTTACTGTGACTAATCTCACTCCTATCGAGTTTTTCAAATCACACTTAGGCTAAAGTTACATTCCTTAAATATACTGACTTTTTTAAAACAGATTTGCTTGATTTAATTTTAAGATAATATCAATTTGAGGTATTTTCTAACTAAAGCCTAGTATTAAGGTCCGCGCTGAGCTAAATTTTAGCAAGTCTCCATTATCTGGCCGTTCTTTAGTAGCTAAAATATGACAGCGGAGACTTAGAAGAAATTATAATAAATAAAGAAGAAGAAGAAGAACAAGCATTTTTACTATTTTACTCCTCCAATATCGTCGTTGCATCTGCAAGAGCTCGTATATGTAAAAATATTAATTTTAGAGAGGAGGCAAAAACTGTCTGTTCATTTTCATAGGCGTATATCAATGGGGTCCATTTTTATACCCTAGATGAAATCTATAGGGTATACTAAGTTTGCCATTCCGTTTGTAACGCACAGAAATAATGATGGTAGAGCAAAATGGATTGGACACCAACGCATAAAATTAAAAGTAATTTTGATTTTTGCATGTCCGTCTGTCCGTCCGTGCGCACGATAACTTTAGTACGCGTTCACTTAGAAAGCTGAAATTTTGTACACAGACATTAAAAAAAAAAGTAAAATTAAGTTCGAAAATGAGACAAATCGGGCAACTCCTTCGTGGGGTTACCATACAAAATTTTTGAATTTTGAAATTTGGTATATTGTGATTTAATAGTAAAAGCAAATAAAATTTCAAAAATGGACTAAATCGGGCAACCCCTTCTTGGTGTTGCCATATAATTTTTTTGGTTTTTTACATATACTTTGAAAACAATCAGTCCTAGACATTTTTATTGTACTAAAAACTTCTTCAGAATAATATATCCTATAAAATAGATAATAATCATTTTTTCAAGAACAACAAGCAACATTTAGCGTGTTACTTTAGTACTGGTACTGGTACATATTTAATTTATTATTTATTTAAAGGCCGGTCTATGACCTTTTTGACATGTCCTTGGTACAAATGTTTGAAGTGTCCACATACCTCTTGCAAAAGAAACAAAACTGCCTGTGAAATATTTGAAGATGCACAAATTTACCACATGATGCACGATGTATAATACAAACATGTTTTACCATAGCTGGAATCCAAAGATATAGGATGAATAGAGTCCTACACATTCAATTCTTTATCACTGGAAAATATTTACTTTTTTCACGACTTTTCTTTAAAGCACAACCTAATTCCCAGAATAACTTAAGTATTATCTGTTGATTAGTAAAACCGGATAAAAGTGCGTTTATGTAGGTGGTAACTACAGTTCGCGTGGAAAATGAACCAGAACTTAACCGTGTTATGTGGTTTTAAGCTTCACGGATATTGGCATTTTTATTCGGAAGCGCCAAATTTTCGAACTTACATAGATCTAAAATTTTAATATCAGCTGCGGACGATATTTCTCAGTGGTTAGTCATTAAGTTTATCTAGTGCTTAGTCCTGGGTTTATATGTCTATGCGATGACTTGAGCTTGGACAACATTCTTCTTCGCCTTAAGTTTACTTAACCCAAATAGAAAAAATAGGTAGGGACTCTATAAAATCTGAAGAAAACTAGACTTAGGGCCTGTCCGAATCCAAGTTATTGTTATAACAGCTGGTGACGTAACACCGAGTCAAGCTCTATTCAATCCACCGAGCTTTGCTATTTTGTATATCAGTTGGTTAACTTAATTTCCGAGTGCCCAGTCAAGTATCGAATTGACTTATTCAAATAGACAACATATTCGTGGCTAATAAAATTATTTATTCTTTGCATTATAGTTTATCGAGGTAAGTACAATATAATTCATGTCGTCAAAAATTTATTATTTTTTGGTAATTTAACTGTATTTATAATGGTCAAGAATTATATGACTGCTTTTTGAATATCTATAACCCTAACAAATATTTCATCTCACGGACTAGAGAGCTTATTTTCATATCGATTAATGTACGGGGCGAGAGTTACAAAGATCAGATCATGTAAAACAGCACAAGCTCATAATAAAACGTATATCAAGATAAGCACACGAATTCGGACAGGTTAGCTTCGCCTTCGTCCGTCTAATTCTTATAATAGTTGAGCTTATTGTGTGACGTTTACTGGCCCTTATAACAAGGCGAAGACTTGGATTCGGACAGGTCCTCAGTAATGAAAAGCTCGTCTTCATCTCCCTTCCTCAAGGCGGATAATAGAACGAGATTTCTTTGAATTCTAGGTCGTATAAGGGATAAAACAAAGACTTTATTCTAAGTGTGCTAGAGAGGAATCACGAAGGTTACAGAATAAGCAAGCGCATGTGTATGCTGTATAATGTAGAGTCGGCAAGGACTATAGTCAGTGATGATAATTATGTATTACATATTTACCTAAAAGTTCTATCGAGTTAAGCCGCACAAATATTCTCTCAAAATTCAACCAGGACTCTTTAGTATTATTTCAGCATTCAACAGTAATATTATTCTATTATTGTTGCATACCGATAAGAACTTCAAGTCAATTGGATTTCAGGAATATTCGCCGTTCTAATTTTTACAATCTTAGATCTCGTTAGTTTTGGTACAATTTCTTAAATTTCTTTAAATTTGCTTTAGTATATATTCAACCTAAGTTCATGTCTGATGTTACGGGTAGATATTCCAAGCAATATGATCAATTACTTCACTTGTATTTAATTGCTTTAAATAACAACTTCGATTTAAAATTCGCGTCAAGTCAACTCGTGGCGGTGTCTTCTAGCGAATTGATTTTATTCGTAGTGCTTTGTCTAGGAGTCTCACGCCATACGTTCTTCAAAGATCTTTTCGGAAGAGCAAGGGAAATAAAACGTATTCCTACTCTTGAATTGGTCGCAATTTGTACAATTTTTCTTCGAATTATCTATCTTTTGGTAAACATTTTTCATGGAAATGTGTTCGCTCAAAGCTAGTACAGACTTTTACCTGTTCATACTCGCTATAAAAATTATTTAATTTAGGATACTTCCACGTATTATACAAAAATATTCAAAATTTGTACACCTTCATATTTGATAATTGCTTGAAAAAGCTAGAACGCTTCATGAGACTGAAATATTGAAATGGTGCTGAACGTGATCATTAATTTATTATATATTTTTTTATTGAAAGCACAACAAAATCCGGCGCACGGGATAGATACTGTCGATATAAGTTTTTGGCTGTAGTCGCATACATCATTTTTATACCCTAGATGATATCTATAGTATATACTAAGTTTGTCACTCCGTTTGTAACACCTCGAAATAATGATCGTAGAGCAAAATGGATTGGACACCCACGCATAATATTATAAGTTATTTTGATTTTTGCATGTCCGTCTGTCCGGTTGTGTGCACGATAACTCGAGAACGCGTATACTTAGAGAGCTGAAATTTTGTACACAGACTTTAAAAAAAAAATTAAGTTCGAAAATGAGACAAATCGGGCAACTCCTTCGTGGGGTTGCCATACAAAAATTTCGTTTTCCTCTATATATTTGGACACTGCCTAAAAAGGCGTTGACGTAAAGAGCTGACATTTGGTACATGGTGTTTTCATTGTACTAGCAAATAAAATTTGAAAAATGGACTAATTCGGGCAACTCCCTCTTGGTTGTCATATAAAAATTTAGGTTTTTTACGTATACTTTGAAAACGATCAGTCCAAGACATTTTTATTGCACTAAAAACTTCTTCAGAATACGAAATCCTGTAAAATTGGTTATAATCATTTTTTCTGTCCGACAAACCGTTCTAGAAATATATGCGAAAAACCACTTCAAAAATCAAACTTACATAGATCGGTGACCATACGAAATTTTATACGGGCATTCATCAAGGGTATGATAAGAATTGGTCTTAGACCAATTCTAGCTTTTTTACTTGTTAGTTTTTATTATGTCAAAGATAGACATAATGAAATGTCAATAAAATTGTACCAGTATTGCCCTATATTGCTGGCTTACCGGCACATCAATATAAGTTTTTTTTTAAATTAAATACATGTGGAAATTGGAAAGTTTTTTTTAAAAATTAAATACATGTGGAAATTGGAAAAAAATTAATATAACATAGCAGGGATCGAAATTTGAACCAGCGTTCAGCATATCTGCTTCAAACAAGACTTAACGTCTAATCTTCCTAAAAGTCATAATCGATCGTATCTTGCTTGTGTAATTTCACCTGCAGGCATGCAAAATCGAAATTACTAACACTTGTAACTATAATAACAGAAATGATACTAAGTTCAACAATAGATCCTCTTCGTTAAGAATTCTCTTTAGATTGGCATCATATATAAATGTAACTATAAAACTTTCCAGCTTTCTAAGCTAACAACTCCCAGCTTTGCGTCAGGAAATTTTGCTGCGCTGCTTTGCTGGATGGTAATGTCGGTCGGAGGAGACGAGGCTTTACATGAATATAACAAATATTTTTTTCATTATATGGGTATTCTGCAACCTAGAAGTAAGATGGAAAAAGAACCGAAGAGAAATAGGTGATGAGAATTAGAAAAGAAACTCATAGAGCCGTGTGTCCTGTGCAACAATCTGATCATTCTGATTGATGTATGGACTCGACTTGCGGTTTTGAATATAAAATATGTTTAAATGGAAAAATACTTACTCTAAAAACCTTAACAAAAAGTAATTATAACATATATGTACATACATTATACTCTTTATTGCATTACAAAGCGGAAGGAACTGAGGGAAAATGCTACTCAATGATGAAACTATAGACAGAATATAGAATTTTAGCTAAACCGACTAACAGCAACAAATTTATACCTATTTGCTGCCATTATAAATGTAGTCTTGAGGCTAAAGTCACACGGGCGTTCAAATAGTGTCTGATTTTATCCGTTAGACATAACTGAAGACAGAGTTAGAGACCTCTAACTTTTTTTTATTTTGATGGTTTCGGTGATAAGGGTAAATGTGTTATTTCATATTATTATTATATTTGAAATTATCTTAATTTAAGTATTGCTTACGAGGTATATTTACGTAATTATGTATTATCGAAGTTAACGCCATTGATCTTTCCCAAGATCGAAAGTATAATAAAAATTAAATTGCATCTTAGCCAACTGGCAGATCTTAAAATTAGTAATTAGAGATAAAAATAAATAATCAAAGGAGGATTGATAAACGATTTCACATCAAAGTTAGATAGAATGCTATCTTTTTTTCTTTCGAGTCATGATTTCGAACACATCGGAGCCTGTTAGCAGCAGAACCATCGGATTGTAATATGGCCTAGCTTCGAGAATTATGGGTATCGTGTTCTAGTTCAGTGGAGCAATAAACGTCGGGCTTCACATATCGTATAACAAAAATATTTACTTATTAATTATGTTAGAAAAAAAAAGCCAGTGCCGCATACATAGGAAGTTAATAGCTTAGTTTGCATGCAAAATTGAGATAAAAAGTAATAATAAAAGCTTTAACTTTAGATTATCACTTAACATATACATATATCCATTCTAAGAAAAATTCAACTTGATTAATTCAAACAAACCCCAAAAATTCTTTCATCGATGTAAATAGACTTTTTACAATTTAATTCTGGAACAATAATGCTCGTAACAAGAAGCGGCCATTGGGAGTTAACTCCCGGAATATAAAGCAGAAAACAAGGACACATAATTGAAGCTCCTAGAGTGATGAGAGCCAAGGATAGGAATTTTATACATCGGTTCGGGGCTTGGATTGGGAGTTAACTCCGAAGCAAAAAGAAAGCACCTATAACACCTAAGAGAATTTTTGAAGTGATTTTATTAAGAGTGTAAAAAAAAGTTACATAGAAGGATAAATATAATGTGATTGATCGTGTGAATTGCAAGCGGTTGTTTGAAAGTTTATAGATATCTTATAAAAGAAATAACGAAATTTTAAATATGCAATCTGTCTGCATGTCATAAAGGTTATAAATTGTAATTAATAACAGATATAAGAGGTATAGAACGTCCAACTATAATAGCGCTTAACAAAGAGAAAATATTACGGAAATATTATGATAAATACAGATTTCGCAAGGTATGCCACAGGAATGCAATGAGTATTGAAACAGGTTCTTGAATTGTCTAGGAATGCATTACATTAAACATAAGTAAAGCTACGGAACGGATGTAATTATTTAAAAAATTTATAGAAGCAAGGTAAAATTAAAGATGACAATTTTCTTCGCTTTCATCATGCAATGCCCCCTACCCAAGCTTATAATGGGTCTAAATGTTAATTTTTAGGGGTTATATACAGTCAGGCGGCCCAAAAAAATCGAATTATTAAGAATTTTTCCTGAGAAGACTTAAATTTATTTATGTAAAAATTTGTACACATATAATGCACCTTTTGACTATATTTTAACATTTTTTATTTGTAAAAATAATAATTTTGAAAGCTGCTATAGCTGCTCTCCAGGAGCTCCTCTAAAAACGGGCACCTTGCGGTGACCACGATATTTGTAAAAATAATAATTTTGAAAGCTGCTATAGCTGCTCTCCAGGAGCTCCTCTAAAAACGGGCACCTTGCGGTGACCACGATATCTCTGGACTGGATCATCTAAAATGGAAAAAACAAAACGGATTTCGTTAAAGTAATGTATAATCTTGTAATTAATCGAAGGAGGAATAAGCAAAATAAATTTTTTTTTTACAAAATGGCGGGCTTCTAAAAAAATCGATTTTTTACCAAAATGTTGGCCTTAAATTGTTTATAAAAAAAAAAATATTTATTGGTGAGAAAAAACCTTCGATCAATTACTAAAAAATATACTTAAGAAGCTTGTGTTACAATTTGAGACTGATCGGTTCAGCCGTTTCCGAGAAATATTGGTCACCGACTTTAAAAACACAGTTTTGAGAAAAACGCGTTTAAAGTTTCAAAAAGCACTTAACATAGAATAAAAAAAAAAAATTTCAACTTACATCGAGTCGTCTATTCCAGGGTATTGCTATTGCAAGGTAAATTTAAATTTACCTTATAAGAAGAACACTAATTGCCTGTCACTTTACGCACCTGAATACATTAGAAGTGAACATTTACAATAGGCAAGTAAATAAAAGGGAACAGCCTTCTAGAGCGCTGCTGCTCCGGCCTCCTATTTTCAAATGCTCCGACACGTTTTTACAAATATGCGTGTAATTTCGAAAATAATCGCCGGATTGACTTGAAATTTTCTGTGTGTGTATACTTAAATATATGTACATTACGAAAATGAAATAATAAAAAAAACGATTATTCTAACTGTATGTAACCCCTTAAGTTACTTTCAATTCGTTTCGCTACTTTCGTATACTATACATACCATCAAAATAGAATTGGGCTTATGGCTACTACAAGCATTTCTCTTGATTTATCTTACGATTTACACACACGTTCAAGTGTCTCATTTGGATTTCTTATATCACTTTTCTCAAAAGAGTTCCTTACATTAAATGTTTGAATTTTGCATTGTTAATGACTGAGCAAACAAATTCATTCATTTAATTCACAAATCCAACACACTTTAGAATTTTATTCTCTTACTTGAAGTTTTGTGTGTACGAAATCGGTTTATACCAATTTCCAAATTTTTTAATATAATTTGTGCTACACATGTCAAGTAAGTCTTAAGACTTGTCATTCGCTTGCGAAGTCGTAATATTTGCTTGAGCGTGTGTAGAGGACTTTACAATAAATTAGTTAGTTTCTTAATTTTTTTAATAGGTACTTTTACAAAAGACGAGTTTCTTTATCTTAAACCTCACTATGTACTTAACTTTTTTGAAATTCCTCAATACTTCTGACAAATTTAGGTTATGTCGTCTGACCCTTCCGTAAAATGTCTAAAATTGCTCATATGCATCGTTAGGTGATCGATGTGAACTCTAATAAATGCTCAGTACAATGCATTCAATTATTTGGAAAATAAATACTAGTACTAATTTGGTATGAACAGTTTTAATCTGCCGTTCGATTTTTATTAGGATATTAACCCGATTTGGAATACCATAAAAAAATGATTATAAATAAATACCCCATAATTATGCTGATTTATTCTGTGGTACTTGATGTTCTCTCACTGGTCGAACGATTTGTACACGGTCTACAGAATATAAGGTTTGTGCACTAATTTTGCGCTGAGATATATTGACTGTTAGTTGGTCCTAAAGTTTTGACAATAATTTTTAAAGGATATGTAATTCTATTCCATCTTTTGAATTAAAGAATTGTTTTTGTTTTGTGAAATTTTATATTATATTAAGTTGAGGTTACCGTTCTGATGATAAAAATTCGATTTTTTTACATAGTTATCATCCTTAAACTGTTTAGAACACGTGGGTGAAAGGATATTTTCATATCTAAAGTATTTTAGAATTCACAGCCTGTTGAGAGTGGAACCGTCTGCCCCGGCTTGAAAACAGGTAGCTGAGGCGCTCGGAATCAATCATAAATTTCGGGAAACCGTTAACCTTCAGATTCAGCACAATCAGTTCTTGGAGGTAGAAGAAGTGCCTCTGTATGGTGCTGGAATAGCTGAAGTAAGCTGTCAAACATTTTTTTATAACGTTAAACTTTATATGAGTTTTTCTGCGAGCAACATGTGTAAGCGCGCGGGGCGCTTTACAGCTTCAACGAATGAACCGATTCACATGAATCTTTGCACAATTGAAACGAAATTCAATTTGCGGGCCATCACAAAGCGATTTTTGTCAAAAAATGATTTAGAAATAGTTTTTTTTGTCCGATGAAGCAAAAAACGGATTAAAAAATGGTTTTTTTTTTCAAACGGCTGGCATTTTGTAATTCAGAGCTTTTTTTGAAAACAAAAACCGGTAAGGCCCCCCAAATTTTATCTAGTTAAATCATTTTCAACCCTATTTGTTTCGGATGAACTGGTAGAGTTTTGGAGCGCCCCGCGCAGATCAAAACACGCCGTGCACGGTTTTCTTTGATGGGAGTTGGAGCCGCCATTTTGGATTTTTTTTTATAAATGAAATTGGAATTTACTTTCCATAAATAGAAGAATAAAATACGTTAAAACCCATTTCCAAAAGTATTTATTTTTTGTAAAAAAAAAAATTTCAAACTTCATGCACTTTTCATGCCTTTCGACGGTACCACCCCCCCCCCCCCCCCCCCTTATAGAAAAAGTAGAAAAAATGATGACGAGTGAAGTAGATTAGATTTGTGGAGGGGTGCGTAAGCGTTAGCGTCGCATTCACTGCGACATGAATTGTGAGTCTCCGTTCCTTCCTAGGATCAGACTGTTAATAAAGTCCAGAACCATTATGGGATTGAGATTCCACACGTAGTTTCGTAGATAAAAAGCATGTTCGAGGTGGAGTAATCTCCTCCTGGCCAATGCTTCGCAATTGCAGAACAGGTGGTCCAAGGTTTCATGAACATCCTGACAAAAGCAGCAGAACGAAGTCATAGTCAGTATAGAGTGTGGTAGTTTTTAGGTGATACTGCAAGGAGCAGTGGCCTGAGAAGAGCTCTGTTCTCTTAAGGAGTAGGAGTTCACTTGTTTTTAAGTTAGAGGCATTCATGAACTTTTTTTGCCTGACGAAGTCCTTTTAGGCGTTCCCAATAAAGGGATTTTTGTTTGTTCTCCCAGATATTTAGGGTAGCTCTGAGGTAACACTTGAAATGCCATAAAATGGCTGCGGTCCGACTAGAGCAGCTAGAGCGTCAATACTTTCATGGCCTTTGGGCCTTCATGACCAGGTACACTTGCGGATAACTTTGTTTCTCCTTTAAGGGTTTTTAGACACTCCCAGACTATCCTTGACTTTAAGGTCTAAACATAATTGCGACTTCGGCGGAGGAACGCCCTGCCGTCGTCAAGTTTTGAGCAATGTTCTAAAAATGCCGTCGCAGCCGCAATGCTGACAAGAAAATCAACCCAATATGCACTGTCCGACAACTTAAAATTATAAAAATTAGGTGCCGCAGTTGTACTTGATTTCAGTGGCGGCGTCCAATTTTGACAACTATCATCGTCGAAGTCTGCCGTCGCACTCGCAATTGTGTTTAGGCCTTTAAGGCCTTGAGAGCGGCTTGATTATCCGAGAGGATATTAATGATTGATCCGTTTATGGCTCTTTTAATGCAGGTATTTGCGCATTCTTTTATGGCTAATACCTCAGCTTGGAATACAGTAGGGGTAGGGATAGAGCACAAGGGCCTTTGAGATGGCATCTGGGGTGGTATACGCCCAGTCCAACTCCACTGTTCGTTTTTGAACCGTCTGTAATACCACACCATCGATCCTTGTTGGAAGGACCGTTTAATGAAACGTCCTTGTTGTCGGTTTCCCCAAACCACGCCGAATGGTTTTACAAAATCCACCTTAAGGGTGATTATATCAGATATTGTCGTCGTTTTAAGATACTTAAATGACCAACCAGATCACCTGGCTTGAAACGTTTCTCCTTTTTTTTTTATTAGTTTTTGGTCACCATGCGATGTTCGCATAGGTGACCTAGACCAGCGTGGTGTACATCCAGTACGTCACTCTTGGCTTCAGATCCTATGTTCTGCAAATAAAACGACACGTGTAAATAGATTCTACCGCTCTATCCGTCACTTTGGACAGGTGCGAGTTCCATGTGAGTTTCTTATCGAGATTGACCCCCGGAAATTTGACTTCATCTGAAAATGTCAATTCCGTAATATCAAGAAAGCTGTTAGTGAAAGCTTGAGATGATTTTTGATTTTTGCTTTTTGGAAAAAAAATTAGTCAATGGTAGTTTTAGTGAGTAATATCTCACTGAATATAAGCATAGATGGCACAAGAACTAGATGTCGCATGCAGTACCAAAAAAGTATACAAAATTTATATGGCTGGGTGGTCCATTCCGGAATGGACCACAACATTTGAAATGATGTATACGTCGAACGATTCGTATTTTTTCGTATCTGAAGTGTTGAGGAAGTAGATCAAATGTATACAAAACTGCTATTATAAAAACAATTGCTTTCGTCACGCTCTAAAACATGTTATGGCCCATACCAAAATGCACTACCCATTTCACAATCTGCATACTCTGCTTTAGTATGACATGCGACATCTAGTTCATGTGCCATCTATGATATAAGTCAATTTTTCTTTCCCAAAGTGAACTTATACCACTTTAAAATAAAACGATGGAGAATCTTCTATTAAAAAAAAAAATAACAAATACATATTTTTAATACCCTCTAACCACAATCAACTAAAATGTATGGTAACACATATATTTACTTGGTTACTGCAAATTTTTTGAGGCCATTCTTCATCATTCTTTCTTTCTTGATTCTGCTTAAATCATTCGTCGCGTCGTAGAAAAAGCCGAAACGGTAATCTCCATCTGTCCCTATTCCGGGTGACAGACAGGATTTAGTTTACACCATTAACTCCTCACGTAATCACGAATTCCGTTATTTTTTTTTTTTTTTATAAACGCTCACTTTGCTTACTGTGCTTCTTTTATATAGTAATCCCCAAGCTCGAGAGCTTTTTATGAAAGTGAACTTTCATATACTACCTACTATTCTTAAACCTTTTTCGACTATGTAATGAAATAAATAATTGAACTGAATTCATAATTTGATTTTAATTTACTTAAATGAGACTTTTTCATCAATATGTAATTAATCTCACTGAAACAAAAATATTAGGCTCAAACTTTTAATGGAGCAGTGGACAAAAATTTACCTGCACACAATATTCCAAAGACAAGAAAAGCATTTTCAGCGATGTTGACAAGTGATTTATTAAAAAATGGAACACTATAAAAGGTGCGCATTATTCATCGCTTTTATAACCCCAAGAAAGATATCAAGATCATAGAAACCAATTCAATGTAGACATGGTATCACACAGCTGGTCTCCATTGACCTCTTGTGCTTGTGTAGGTATGTACACATCTATATATATATATACATATATATATATATATATTTGCTACCCTTCCCAGTCAACAATCAGCAGCAGCAGAATTTAGTTAATCAATGCAAAATTGTCAGTGTATAGGCAACTTGGACGTCTGTGTAGAGTACACTCTCCAATCAGTGACTTTATTTACCATGGATTTATTTCTTTTATTTTTGCACCACCAAGTGGTGCAACCCTCGTCTTTATAGTATAAGGTATACATACACAGCATAGGGTCGGTTTTCGTTCGCTTTATATTCGTATGGAAAAGCATCATCATAGCTGTCGACTCAAAATATTTAGGCCAGATGAGATTTTTTTATTGAGGGTTATGTAGTAGTTGCACGATACACATATCCCTTTTCAAGCATATGATTGTAGATGTGAAAGAAAGTGAATCCTCATTGCTCTGAATAGAATGAGAATCCCTTTCAAGAGGAATTGAATAGGATTTCACTGAAGTTTCAGTAAATTAGGTTGCACGCGGCCGTCCGTCGTTGTCGTCCACAGTTTTCCTCTCGCATAGTGACAAATATAATTCGGAAGTAATCTATATATCCATATAGGAAGCTTTATTTTTTTTCTTTTTCAAAGAGTTCAAAATATCATGGAGTGTGCATTATTTGTTTATTTTTAAATTGAATAATTGTGCTTATTGTGTGCTGTATTTAATATCGTAAGCGTTTTTATTTAATAAGTGCATGAGAGTAAAAACACTTGATCGCACCATGATTTATGTAAATATCTGGTACCTAGGTGATTTTAAGAGGACCACTTCATATTGAATAGATACAATTGATGCATTGGTAAATATTTCTGTAGGTATATACTCGAAATGAAGTGTAGCTATTTGTGATTTTGTTCTATACTTTTGACTTATTATTACGTTCTAATTTTTTTAATGACTGAATCAAAATTCCATTTAAATTAAAAATGAGTATAATACATATATTCAATTGGCAAAGAAATTAATGTCTTAATGAAGTACAGAAAATTATAAAATTTTCACTCTTTTAAATATGTATTAGCAACAAATTTTAGTACCATTTTACCACATTTTCCCTTTTAGCTCTAGAATCTAAATCTATCTGTCAAGCAAGCAACACATTGAAGAAATATTTGTCTTTTTGTTAGTATAAAGTTAGCTAACGTAATTGAAAGTTGTAAAGGTAACTACGTACATGCATATAAGCCTTCTTCTGAGTAAACGTGCGATCAAAAGTTTAAAGTGTCTATACCTACTATTTTAAAGATTATTTCAGTGCTGCTATTATTTACCATTGTCGTCCATTGAGGTGTTTGGTTCTATATTAACTGTCTGAGTTAATTCACTCACACTATTCTCAAGATAACTTAAAAACAACTAGAAAGTCAGCTACAATAGGTCTAAGCAAATAATACAAATACTCTACTGTCCGAAAGATTTGAACAAACGGATAGGAGTAGAAAATTTAGTAAGCCATATGATCTATTTCAGGCTTGGTTGGGTAAATCATACAAAAATATCTCAACAACTAACTATAAGTAATATTTTTATTGTTATTTACTTAATACTCTGATATACAGCATCCAAAGATATCTAATTCCAGTACAATTGGGTAACTATTCCACTTATCTAAATCAACTGCTTTCTGTAGGGACTGGATACCTAAACTATTCAAATAAATTTTGAAAATTATCTTTGTGTCAAGATTGCCCTTGTTTTATAAACTCTAGCTTCATACTGCTTGATCGGCACAAACGACTGTAGATTTCTGCTTAACGATGTGAAATGCAGCCTACCGATATGACTAGAGGAATCAGCAACTTACATATAATGTTAAAGTAAAATTTTAGTTTTAATAGTGGAAATCGATTTTGTCATTTGCAGTTTTCCTATATGTAGTTGGAAGTAAACAAATACATACTTAAATGCATACACTAGGAGATTCATCTGTAAAGAAAATACAAATCTTTTTCGCTGTTTGGAAGGCGATTTCTATAACGCATATCTAACTTCGCATCCTTCTATATAAGCTTTGCCTACTGTCTTTCTGCGTAATTTGTCTCACAATAAACGTTCTATGTTCTGTTCTGACCACATTACATAAATGTTATACGAGATATGTAATCTCTTGAAATAAGGCGCCTTTCTTTTGTCAAAATGTTTGGTAGAGGGGAACATTTAACTTGTGGCCCTCAGTTCATTTTTATTTCGCTTAAAAAAATAAAAATAAAATAAAAGGAAAAACAGCACATTCCCTTTTATTGAAATAACAAATTAAAAATAGAAATATTAAGTCAACCTCATTCCTAATTGGATACCATTCAATCAATTTGAGCAAAAGCTTTTCTTGTACATACCCGTGTCGATGAAAAACAAAAATAGGAGAAAGATGGTTTCTGATAATTTATAATAAACACAACTGTAAGAATTCATCCACGCGCACCTTACATCGTTTAAAATATAATTCGACAGTTACAACCTTGAAAAGAAAATAATATAAGAAAGAATAATCTGTGGCATATGTAATAAAGTTGCTACTTGAATTTCGTCTAAATTATAAATTTCCAACGGTTCAAAAACCCAATTTTTCGTGATGATATGGAGGTTGTTGTCTTGGACCTTGTCCTTAACCTTCAAGCGGGAGTGCGGGTATTTGTAACGGCAGCGGTCGCGCGTAATAGAAAAGATCTATGGGATATATATGAGAGAAATAAAACACTAATTAACCAATAATCATTTATTTTTTTGTAGTCAGATAAATTATAATTGCGTTTAAACTGAAATTGTTGAAAACTAGTAACTTAAACTCAGAAAAAAATCAAATAACATAACTGAAATATTCTTTGGATCAAAAAACAATTTAGGAACACAAAACCTTCTTACATACCTCAGACTAGTATAAATACCTAATAAAAAAACAATAAAAATGACAAACTATGATTAAAGCAGAATTAAACTTAGATCTGGTTTTCTTCAGGATCAGTTTCTTCGTCAAGATAACATTCATTGCAAATGAATGTAGTACGGCTTCTGCAAATATTTATCCAACATGATGTGCATTGTGTCTTCGATTGCCTCCTTTTTTTTTTTGCTGGACATATTTTGCAGCTGCCTCTGCTTGTGCTGGAACCACTGTTTTATTACAAGCAGCATCTTCAGCATCCATATTCAAATGCTCCCTTATGTTTCTTTTCAGTTATCTTGGAAGGCTTACCATAGTTACTCTTCTTTGGACGTACTCTTTTGTCAATTCAATGCCTAATGCACGTAAATACTTTCGCCTTTCTGTATGATTACACTATTTGCCCTCAATATCACCATGGCGTTTATTTTAGCAATTATCTATTATCTATTATTCTTCCTTGATGTCGAATACATCTTTACTTTTTTATCGACTTCATCAACACCGGCATTTATTTTGTCGTAAAGACTGATGATGCTGGGTTCGCACTTTTCATTTTTACTTTCATCAATTTCAGCAGAAGAATGAAGTGATGATACTAGAACTACAGATATTTTCTTTTTGGGCACGTAATATACCAGCGTAGCTGTATCAGAAAACCAAATTGACTTGAATATTCACGTCGTTTTTTATCTGTAAAACAATGGGGTATTTCTTTCTTGTGTTTACGCATGTGGGTACCACTACAGAAATCTTATGATTTTTGGCCAAATCGACCACCAAAGGCACACTGGTGTCCCAATTGTCGATTGTTAGGTTTCGTCCAATGCCACAAATTGGTGTAATTAGCCTCTTCACGACGTCTGCTGCAGTATTACTCAACTGGTACGGGCCTTCAGGCTGCTTGCTGGCATAAAGTTCAATGTTCAGGACATAAGACGTAGCAGTGTCTACAAGCGGATAAAGTTTTATTCCGTGTTTTTGATTTTAGGTACTGTCGAAATGGACATCTCCCTCGAAAACCTCCCATCATCTCATCGACAACAATGTCCTGTCCCACAGAATATGGTAAAAGACAGTTTTGTGTAAATATTCTTAAAACCTCTTATTGGTGCAGCTTTGTCCAGAGTACGGCGAGATGTTCGTGTACTACCATCATCAAACCGTAATGAATTGAGTAGAAATTTTGTTCTTTTCAGTGACATAGTAGTAGGAAAAATAGGAACGCCTGTCTCATCACTTGCATATAAATCCTCGAAATTCGCATGTAACATCTTCAAGGATCCTGCTTGGTACAATAATCCATAACTTGCTCAAATTTCTACAGCATCAGTCGGTTTAGAGTCACGTGGTCTGTCATACGATGACGCTTTTTTTTAATAAATTCGTTGTGTAACAACTTTTTCAATAATATTCTCCGTAATGAATAAATTTCAGTCTTGCATAACTGTTGTCACCCCACGCCATTCCTACGAGTACCTGAATCTTCAGTGAGAATATTTTGAACTTGGCGCCCCACCCTGTTGTTGGATTTTTGCCACTTTGTTACCTTATCACGTCCTGTAAAACAGTTGCATATATCTGAAAGAGGCAAATTCTCCGCATCTGAGTCGATTCCTCAGCAGATTGAGCTCCCTCTGAAACGATGTGGTCGGAAATTTCTGAACCTTGGTCGCTAAGCTCTGAGATTCACTCTCTTCATCTTGTCGTAGTATCGCGTGAGTGTTGCGCGTAACCTTTTCGACGCCGCAACGATCTGCGGGGTGTGGGGAACGCAGAGAGCGGAGGTAAACTGTTTATGCATATGACGAGTAATAATATTATGACAAGTTTGGAAGAAAGAAAAAAATCAAAAAAAAAAATCAAACTCTTTAAAACTTTTATGAATAAAGATAAAAAATGTGAAAGCGCAAGTTGCATGCAACGAAACAGAATGCCAAATGTTTCATTTCCGGAAATAAATGAGAAGGGGCGGAGTTTCCACGTTTTACTCTCATAAAATGCTCCCGCGCTTTTGTGAAAACCGGTTTTCATGAAATATTGATAATGTTTGGACACATGTTGTTGTTGTAATCCTATGATATTTGGTATTTCTGTTTACATTCGTTTTCCTATGAAGAAATTAAGTGGGAGAACTCATGCTGAATTCTCTAATATTTTCGGGAAAAATGAGAATTTCATTTGAGAGGAATTTTACATCTCCTTTCAGCATTAAAAATGGGAGGTAGTGTGACCTGGGGCAAGATGTTATAACTTCGAAATATTCGACGTTCGACAATTTATCGATAGTCGGTATGTTGTAACACTTTCGACAGGCGATAATTTCGATAGAATATCACTGAGTTTTGCTGAGAGTGATAGTACAAGCGAAGATTAAAAGATGTATGTAAATTTAGGAAATTTGATTTATATGTTCCATTTTTTTAAATTTATTCAATATAAATGATTTTAGATATTAATTATATAGATTCTGCAAACTTGAAGTTATAAAACTTGTAAGAATATTTCTTAAATTCAAAAATCAATAAGGCAGTACATTTGTTTAGGCATATCCATAACATAATACCGCTGCCTTAAATATATTCTTTTGTCCCGGTAATTAATTATTTCTTCGTCATTTTCGTTATCCTCCACAAATAAAGCCACTGCGCTTGAAAAATTCATAAATTCCAATTTTATTATTATTAAAATTTATCAACAACTAGAAAAAGAATCCATAAATGTCATTTTTGCTAGGGGAAAAAATTCGGAAATAGTTTCGAAACAAGAAAAATCGCCTGTCGAACGAAAATCTTATAACATACCACCAGATCGAAATCTTCGCTTCGATGATCGCTTTCGATGCGAAGTTATAACATGTCGCCACTGATGTACATTATTATGAATAGGTTGAAAGGATTTTGAGGGATTTAATAAGTTCTCTCAGTTTTTGTTTTTAACTCGTTGTCTCAGTTGCACTACAATAGTGCATAGACAAGTTCTTTGCCCCCATTCATGCAAAAGACGAAAGTATATGAAATTACTTGTTTCATTCTAAAAAACACCAAAAATTTTCCAATTTTGCTCTACAGCTTCTTAACTTGTCATTAGGTAACTTTGACAGCGCGCCCGCTTGAAGGTTAATGAACGTCGTTTTCCTGCCAAAACCAAACTAGGGTTTTCTTCTCAGCCACTCAGTCACTAAATGATAGTGACAAAAAGATATTTCTCTTTCTGCAAGCAAATCGACCACATATTGAGCACAGGATATTAAAAAAAAATACAAAGTCAGTTTTCACACCCTTTCATCGGTATTGCATATGAAACAGCAGGCTAACTTATTATTTTCGAGGAGCGACGAATAGCGAATGAAAAAGTTTGGATTTCATGGGAACAATTACAACTAATATATAATTTGAGCTTCGTGTGTTATAATTAGTACTTTTTGCTTTGACGTTTAATTAGATCTTCCGTAATATAGAATATGTTTCACTTTTAACGATATTTCCATCTCCTATGATATCTTATTCCTATTGAGGAAATTACTCCTTTCGGTAGAAAATGATCCTCATGCGTCATAACCACAGGAAAGACTTTGGCGTAACAGCAAGCAAATAAGAATTTGATTCTTGCGTTTCTTGAGTTCATCAACTCGCTATCTTATCCTTCCCGCGATTCGCATTCTTAATTGTTTCATATTCTTATACTCGCAAACTTTATTTGTTTTCAAAACTAAATCCGTTCTTCTCGACTTCTTGAAATTCAGTTATGAAGGCCTCCAAATACAAATTAATTGAGCTGGTTCATGCGCACAAATTAAAAGAATTTGTGTCGAACCTACGACATTAAATAAAATGGGCCATAATTGTAAGTTGAAACTTTCGGCGTTTGGCAATCCGTCTGTTTTAACATCTATGAACGGAATTTTCAAGTGACGCTATGTTATTGCACATTTATTGCATTGATGTAAATAAGAAGATATATTTGTTGCTGCTTTATGAGAAGGAAGATATAACAGATAACAGATACGTATCTTCCTTCCCTTCTTATTATCTCCACCACGAATTTAATCCTTATCGAATTTTAATCATCCTTGTAATATTTATTAAGCAATAAAAATACAACAGCTATGAGAAATTTTTCGTATGGAAGAGATCGCAACTGGGGGATCTATCGTCCAAATATTTGCTACGTCTCTATTGCTCTTTATTGCTTTGCTCACCACACCAATGGAAAAATATAAACAACTCCTGGAATAATAAGAGATTTTAAAAATCTCCGTAGAGTTTATATAATAGCTATTTACATAAAATATTTTTAGAGACACAGACACATTCTTTAAAAATCAAGAATTAGTTACTACTTTCTTTAAATTTTGTGCACGATTTTTAAAAAGATCAAGAACTCTGCCATATCTAAACTTTTAAAAAATACTGACGACTGGACTTTCTCACAAGGAAGCACTGACATATATAAAATAATGTCAAATAATGTAAGCAATTTGAGGAGTATCAGTAGTCGATTTTATATATGTTAGTGCAAGGAAGATTTTATATAGAACAGATTTTTTTTAAACGTTCAGAGCACTCTGGAAAAAACAATACAAATCCAGTCTGCTCTGCTCTGAGTTTTTTTTGCAACATTTGATTTGTGATTCTTTATAAAAATAAATAAATGATAATAAAGTTATAAAAATAAAAAAGGGGTGAAGGAAAGGAAGGAACTATGGAATTTAAAAAAGAATTCACATTTTCAAAGGGATTTTTTTGCGATTTATTGGTATTAGTAACGGATTGCTCACAAGTCTATCGACGATTTGATTGAGCTCTCTGGGGCAATAATAAAGATACAACAGAGTACTCTGAAAGTAAATAAAGTTACATGAAATCGGTGTTCAGAGCGTTCATAGTGCTCTAACCAGAATAAAGATACACGCCCCCTTTATTAATCATGGCTTAAAATATCGCTCCGAAAATAGTGATGTACTTAGCTCTACTCCGAGTACGAGCGAAAAAACGTAATTTGCACCAGTTGGAGTAAAAATTTTTTAAATCTTACCAGTTGAAGGTAAAACTCTGGAGTGGAAGTTTTGCGAAGAATAAAATATTTTCTAAGATACTTCAGATGCGGACCAAAAATATAAAACGCACCCTACATCAGAAATACGGTTTTCAACGAATCTTGAGTCTAAAGTTCGTACTACAAAAAAAAAAAGAAAAACATACCGGAAGGTCCGGAAGGAGTTTTATTTTCATGGCAACATGATCGAGTAGAAGCGTTATTTCAAGCCCTGGTCTTAAGTGCTTCACTCAGACCCACTCAGACCCTAGACTACATTCATACTTATTGATTTGAGAAATATCATTGCTTTACTTACGTCGAGAGCAATATCAATCGCAGAGTTGCTTTGCTCTGAATTTAAATATAATCTTCTAAATAAGCAAAGTATGTAGTCAAAACAATTTTTGGAATGTTAGACGGACTAGTTAACACATTCTCATCGCTGTTTTTATACTATAGTTGTTCCACTGAAATCATCCACGATTGATCTTAAAGCCATCAAACTTGTTATTCCATCTGAGACATCTAATATCATAAAGTTTATAGATAGATAGCATAAGATTTTGTATTTATATTTTGACCTGTTGCTGCAAGTATAAAATTTAATCATCCCCTACAAAACCATAGATATTACATCATTATATTTTTAAATTCGATTCGATCAGAACGAGATGTGTCTAAAAGTATAAACTAATGAAAAATATTCTCGAATTTTTACACCAAATCTCTACAAAATACCTAAACACAGTAGATTCGGTGACTGTTGGTGGATTTTTGTTATCATACTTCATGGAATTTGCATAATTATTTTTTTCGTCCATAATATAGATTTACACATTCGACCTCTTTCTGACCTAAATCACAAATGAAACCTAATGAATTTCAACTATTAATAACTTGTAACTTTAATTTTTAACAATAATTTTTATTTTATTCTTCAGGGAGGTTATCCTGCACGGCTTAAAAAGGTGCTAATCGTTACAGCGCCGTTGTGGTTTAAAGCTCCTTTTAAAATTCTACGCCTTTTTGTTCGAGAAAAGCTACGAGAAAGAGTATTTACTGTATCAATTCCCACATTAGGATTACATGTTCCAAGAAAATCATTACCAATTCATTTAGGTGGATCATTAGAGATAGATCATTCCTCATGGTAAGTTCAATATTCATTTCGAAAATATATATATATATATATCTACAACTTTAAACCAAATACTTTTTCAAACAAGGTTATTGCATTGCTACAAATCGATGACGAATCGTGAGGACGAATTATTGGCCAACATTGGGCAACCAAATGTTCCACAATTATCATCGGATTTAGTTTGCCAAAGTGAAACAAATGAACAATTAAATAATCACGAAACTACAGCTCCATTAAGTGAGTTTTGGTCAGAGAATCCACCTAGTAGTGCTTCATCGGGTTTTAGTGATGACGACAGCCTGGCCGGGGCAGAAGGAGATCCTAAAACAATTGAACAAATTGTTCAAATGGTTAAAGAAAGAGGGCGACAGGGTTTAATTGAGGAATATGGGGAAATAAGGAGTAGACCACCAGAGGGAACATTTATACATGCTAGGTAAAAATTATTACCTTTGCAAAAAAAAATATAAAAAAAATAAAACGGTGCAGATTTTTATTAAATATTATTATTTCAGGATGCGAAATAATTTAACAAAAAACAGATACACAGATGTTTTATGTTACGACCATAGTAGAGTAATTTTATCTCAAGAGGATGACGATCCATCTTCAGATTATATAAATGCAAATTTTGTAGATGGCTACAAACAGAAAAACGCATATATTTCAACTCAAGGTTAGTTTTATCAATCATTTATCATTAAAATGGAGTATTTATATATAAAATTTTATTATAGGTCCGCTACCAAAGACGTCCAGAGATTTTTGGCGAATGATATGGGAACAACATTGTTTAGTTATAGTTATGGCAACAAGAGTAATGGAAACAGGAAGAGTGAAATGTGGACAGTATTGGGAATCAATAGAAGGTAGTACGTGTGAATTCGGACATTTTCAAGTGCGAACAATGAGTGTGGAAACAAATGAAGATTATACGGTAGCATCTTTAGAACTGACTAATACCAAGGTATTTTTTTTTATTTGATTTACATTTAAGTTTGTGTGTGTAAAAATCCTATTGACCCACAATTATCCATTCTTTAGACTGACGAAACACGAAATGTATCACATTGGCAATTTACAAGCTGGCCAGATTATGGGGTGCCGACGTCTGCAATGGCGATGTTGAATTTTTTGCAAAAAGTTCGTGATAAACAAGCCCAAATGGTCAAAGCATTAGGAGACACTTGGGCTGGGCATCCAAGAGGACCACCAATTGTTGTTCACTGCAGTGCCGGAATAGGCCGTACAGGTAAATCATATTTTGCGTATAATCGGGGCTATACAGGGTGTTTCCCCTTAGGAGGTCAATAGAGCAGGAGGTTAACAAACAAAAAACGTAAGGGGGGGGGGGGGGGGCAATATCAACCGTTTAGGAGTTAAAGGGTGATTAAGAAAAAAAGGTAGTTTTTCACAAAACACCCTGTATTTTAAAAAGTACTGAGCGCACGGTCACAGTTAAGAGCTCATTGTATGCAGAGCTTTATCCAACGACTGCTCAATGTTTTTTTACTTTGGCCTCTATTTTTTTTTTCGAAACGGTCGTTAACATAACTTTTTTTTATGAAAACTATAACTTCTAGACTCTCCTCATCAATTTGACCTATTATAGCTTATGTTCTATCTGCAGCCGTTAAAGACTTATTAGCTCGAAACCTATTCTGAAAGCTATTCTCAAACCTAAATTTGTTTCCTTACTGACTGAAAACACGTCATTTAAAAAAAATATCGGCTAATTTCGGTATGACATGAATAGGTTTTGAGCTAATAACTCTTTAACAGCTGCAGATAGCACATAGGGTATAATAGGTCAAATTAAAGAGGAGAGTCTACAATTTATAGTTTTTATAAAAAAAAGTTATGTTAACCACTGTTTTGCAAAAAAAAAATTAGGTCAAAGTAAAAAACTCCGAAATATTTTGTGTAAACCCCCGTAACTCCTTAGAGGAGAGAAGTGTGGGTATGGTTGAGCAGTCGTTGGAAAGGCCATGAAGTTCTGCATACAATGAGCCATTAACTGTGACCGTACGCACAGTACTTTCTAAAATGCAGGGTGTTTTCTGAAAAAACTAGCTTTTTTTTCTTAATCACCCTTTAACTCTTAAACAGTTGAAATTGCCCCGCCCCCTGCCATAGATTTTTTTTGTTTGTTAGGTGAGTATACTATCACCTCCTGCCCTATGTCCTCCTAAGGGGAAACACCCTGTATATTTAATTCAATCGGAATAACTACGCCCATTGGGGAAATGCAATGCTAAATTGCATTTAACTTCGGAAGAAATGGCCCTGAAACATTTACAGCATGCTATTTTTTTAAGAATGTCAATTCGATTACAGTTGCCCCAATTTCATAAGATCAGATGTGTATATACGAAGATGTTCGTTCAAAACTGTAGAATACATACACAGTTATTCTAACAAAATGTAATTTAATTTATAAACAAGTACTTTATCGATGACATGAATTGTTTGAAGTCTCAAATATTCAGGGAAATTTAAATGGTGCACACAATGTCTATCGGATAATTAATTAATTTAGTAATAAAGAGCTATCAAAAAGGTAAATCCCGAAATAAAAAAAATTAAAAATGTTCCACCTTAAAACGCATTACCTCTAAAGTTTAGATGAAGAAAAGACCTTTATCCCGAAAGCGTCCTGTAAGCCTACTACCAAATATAACGCAATCAATACCAGAAGTAAAAATTTGTATTTTCCTCCAACATTAAAAGAAGGGGGGAAGGGACTCATCTAACTGTAATAATTGGTATTACTTAGCAGTCGCTTTTCGAGCTAAAGAATTCATATACTGCCATTTTAATACCGTCAACTGTAGTGAACTAATTTGCATCCATCAACGAAATTCTGGAGAGATAGGAAGAGATAAATGTTGATGCAAGGTCCGAGGAATATGGAGCCAAATGGCCCAGTGTTTGGGAGTGTTTTCGTGGAGTCGGCCATTGTCTTGATTGAAGATGATTACCCTTTCCCTATTGGCTAATACTGGACGTTTGTTTTTTGGTTTTCTATATTCAAATCTTGCACGTGATACAATATCGGTCGGCGTTAAAAATTTCACCAGGTTTCAGAAACTTGCGATACATTACTTTTTTGATATCGTTGACAAAGGCTGTCCGGTTAAAACATAAAGATTATTTACGGATCACATTATCATACCAAATCTAAGCGGTGCCTTCTGTTATTATATCGATACCAAGCAATTCACATAAATTTTTAAACGACATTGTCGCGATCAAAAAAGGGACTGCTAATGAGAATATACTACTCTACTCTAGCTACGAAAGTTTGGTAAGCGTTTTTCATCTTTAAATTGAGCGTTGTTTCTCTGATGATCTTTTCATCATCTTTGGTCCTATGATGATGATTGTCCTTTTGGTTTTGTTGAACTTCCGTTTCGATGTCATCTTTTCTTCTGCGATGGATGCACTGCGTCAGTCGGAATTGATTTCGTTATTCTTTTAGAATTAGCTTGTTAGTGGGCGGCTGGGGAGGAAAAGAATGGGTGGATAGGCTTGCGAATTTCTGTAAATTTTTAGGAAGTAAGGTTTCCTAAGTTCTTGGCTCTATCAAAGAAAAGCTTTGAGGTGTTGATGAGTTTGTTTGGGAATGCCCTCTGTAGTATTCCCCTTTTAATATTGTAGAATTTAATTCTACAACAGCGGTGGTAGATATTTCTAGCCTCAGGCTTTGTAAGGAAGGAACAAGAGTGAGAGATTTTTAAAGACTACTGGAATGGGAAGATCCGGATGATTAATAATAAGTAGGTTGGCGTGCGTAAAAATTTTCTTGAATTGTTTGTTCGCAATTTCGAACAGGTACTCCTTGAGAGAGTGACATTGACTGCTGCTTCGTAGATTTCGTGATTAGGGCAATGCTTACCGTTGGGTCTTCTGTGAAGACCCGCACAAGCTCGGAGAATTTTCCTCTTGAGAATGGTTAAGCATTCAATGCTGGTGGATAAGATCGTGTGCCTTACTGGAAAGTAGGGTTGAGAGTCCATTCCCGAAATTGATTTTATGATTGATACTAAGTGTATTTTGCCTTTCTATGGGTTTTGCGGTCTGATTTGACGTTTGTTGTAGATAGCTGCTATGGTCTTTGTTTTAGCCCTGTGTTAAGTTAACGGATGCAGATGAGCTCAGAATTTTGGGCGTTTCTATTTTATCTAAGGTTAATTCCTCATTACGGTCAGTTTTCTTGCCTAAGTGGGCAATAGACAGTCATAATGCCAATAGATAATCTGATGTGGTATTTACGACAGTTAATGACCTTGTCCGCGTACCTTAGCCCAAGGTTCTGCAATTATATCTAGTGAGTCTTTTCTATTTTGGACATAATTTCTCTGTCTAGGTGCATTTTTGGAAGTCCGCAAAAGGTTTCGGGGATGGAGATTGCGTTCCTTTCCTTACTAAGTAGTCACCGGACTCATTAACTTCATGTCCCTCGTGTCCTTAATATATCTAAAGATTACTTTATTATCCTCTGATAGTAAATCTAGGACATCCCTACAGTTCCAAATCAGCTTTGAACTGAAGGCATTGTAATACCTTTATCGCGGCTTGGTTGTTTGAGTTTATATATATATGTTCGAATATAAAGCTTTTAATTACGCAATGACGAAGTTGTAACTATTTGTTGCGCAACGGTAAGCTGTATTCTTGTGCTTATGATAAGCTATTATAGAATGTGTGTATTTAATGGAATGGGGATGTTGGACATTGAGAAAACATATGCTGTAAGTTAAATTTTGGGGTTTCTTCCTACACGATGAGAATTATCTTGAAGCTCCTGATGGTCCTGCGTTGATGAATCCCACGATGATCATGCAGCGCCAAGCTTCGGTTGGGTCAACTCCTATCCACGATGATAGTCTCCCGTGCTGATCAAGGACGTAAATTTTTCGCCCAGGTAATAAATGTTTCTTGTTTCCGAGTGAATAAGGTGAAGAGGTGATATATAATGAAAGTTTTCAACATGTATTTGTGTTGAAAGCTGGCTAATGAGGTGGTTTGGATGTTCACAGATCTTCTCAAGTTTTCTAAATTCAGAGTTCTAAAAGATAGCTCTCGATTGGGATAAAACTGCGTACAAACAAGTTGGGAAAGTTGGTACCGTCAGATCTCTAGTACAGTCATAGTCAAAAATACACGTGGCCTTCACATGCTGATGTAAGCATTGGGTAAGGTGTTTGGACCACTAAGCTACGGAAGATTCCGCCGACGCAAATGTGCAGCGCAAATCGTTCTCGTTCAACGCCGTCCCATATGGTTTTCAAAGAAATAATATTGTCGTGTGTGAAATTTCTATTTGATACAACCAAATTATTTATTTTTATAGTTTTAAAAGTGAATTTTTTTTTTGCTGTATGAAGAAGATTTAAATAAAGAAGATCTTTCCTATTAAGTTTAGTTAAGAGAAATTCTGTAAATAAAATCTCTCAGAAAAGAAGAGAACAAAAGGCATTTAAAATTTTAATTAAAAGCCATTTAATGGATAACGATATTTTACAAAAATAATGAGTACATCATCTTTTTGCCATAATTGCGTGATGTGAAGTGCAAACGCTTTAGCGTCCGCAGACGCGAGCGTTTTCTTGAAAACCATTCATATAATTTCTTTCATGTTTGATAACAGCGCACTTGCACTGGCGCATTAACGTCCGCGCACTTGCGCTGGCAAAATCTCTTTGATACTGAGACTTAACAATTTATATGAGCGTGAGTGACACTGATAGGTAGATGAACATGAGCAATAAGCATTCATTTCGTCTTGAAATTTACAGAAAATGTTTCCGCATAATTTATATTCAATCTGAAGTTATTTTCAGATACAATACTTTCATGTCTGCCGTTGCGACCTTCAATAAAGGCCTAAGCACAATTGCGCAAACGGCAGACTATGGCAGTTATAGAATAATTTTGTCCAGGAACGTTTTATGGAGCGTGTACGCCGATTACGATGGCGAGAGAGGGCGACGGCAAATGCAGATTCCTATGTAATGCACGCTCCATAAAACGTTCCTGGAGAAAATTGTTCCTATTACTATTCTAAGGAACAAATTTTTAGTAAATTTCAAGAAAAAATTGAAGCCTTCGCTACATCAGGTCGGGGCATCGCCGATTTTGTATTGGAGCGAAGTATTACTGGCTTAGCCATTGGTTACGTCAGCAAGTTGAGGCATTTTCGATTTTATATTCGATCAAAGCGCTGCAGATTTTTATTCTATATGACCAGTCTTTGTAGCTATTAGTTTGTCTATGGTACAGTGCTGTATAGGCCCGCATGATCTTGTACAAGAGTGCCAATATGCCTCATAAGAATTGCTGATAATTGGGCTGGCTGGATAAACTACTTATAGCCTTGTATCTTTAGGGAGACCGTTTCTAATTCTAATAATTGGGTTTATTAGAGAGTTTATATAACTTGCTTTCCTCATGATCATTTTGGCGTGATTGCTAAATTTCAACAGATTACTGAAAAAGACACCAGGATACTTGGCGTTTTTTAAGGCGAGACCTTCATCATTGAGTTCAATTTCAATGTTGTCACCACGTTTGGTGATATGGGGTCTCTTCACATGTCGGATTTGTTCAGATTAATTTTGATTTTCCCTTTCATGTAAAACATGCTGCTCCAGTTTAGTAGCAGCAAAGTTGGTTGCTATTGGATGGGCATAGGTAAGAGAGTCATCTGCATAAAGCAATATGGTAGAGTTTCGAGTCATTGGGAAGCTGAATCAAACCTTGGGGACACCAGCACTCGGTCCTCAGACCAACACTCTTCAATCTTTATACTTATGATCAGCCTACCAACCACCTGTCAATTGTTATTGGGCTTGATACTCAATAAAAAGAAGAAATTATAATTGCCCTCCCCCTACTTATTTCTTACCAACAATATTTGGCTTCTTTTACTAATTTTCTATAATTTTATTTTTCAGGAACATTTATAACACTGGATATATGCATATCTCGGTTAGAAGATGTTGGAACAGCAGATATTAAGGGCACAGTAGAAAAAATACGTTCACAACGAGCCTATTCAATACAAATGCCTGATCAGTATGTGTTCTGTCACTTAGCACTAATCGAGTACGCCTTATCCCGAGGGATGCTTAAATCAGCAGATTTAACTGGTTTTGATGATATGACTAACTCCTATTAAATGAAAAAAAAAAATGGACAATATATTATAATCCGTTTTTACTCCATCGTCAGTCACCTTATCCACCACATACATTAATTCATATACAATTGTAAGGAGAGGTGAGAAGACAGAAGAATAATATAGAGAATAAAAAACAACAAACACTTTTTGTGGAAATATATATAGAACGGGCCTAAATGTCATGTAGTAAAGCTCCCGGATGAAGAAAGTGATTGAAGATTGGATACGTCTCGATTGTTTCAAACATTTAATATACGTTTGTCCAAGAAAACAAGAATTTCGTAGTAGTTTTGTTTTGTTTTTTTTTTTTTACATTTACCATTTTTTAAACGTACGAAGGAAACTTGGTCGATTTCTCATAAAAAGTTAGTTAGTAGAGTAAAAAAAAGGAAGTAAACTATTTTTATAGCTTTTTAATATTTAGCGAACACACATTTTCTTGATGACAAGAGCGTCGTCGCTAACAGAATGAGTTTTATAATTTCTTCTAATTGAGAGGAAAAAGAAAAACTAATTCAAATTTCTAACGCAACAAACAAGCAAAAAAGGACACCAGCCTAACTTTTCCACTCCTTGGCGAAATTCTTGCAAAAAACCTGAAAACAAAATTCATCTCATTGTTAAATAATTTTGTTCAAATTAGCAAAAGTTTAACGATTTTATATATTTAAGCGAGCTCCTTCTGGGCTTGTTGTTGACACCTTTGTAATAATTAATGCGTGTCCACAATATTTTAGTTAACAGTTCTAGTTTTTATTACCATAACGGTGCGAATGAATTTCATTATCATAATAATTATATTATATTTGCTAATTGGAACAATATTGCAGTCCGAAATTCACAATAGTTTCTTAATATATGATTTTTCGTCGAAAATAAATGATTTATTTAAATGTAATGCATTTTGTAAATATTCATTCAATAGCAAACTAGAAAGGTTTTCATCTTATTATTAATTAACAATTTTTATTATTATTATTATTACACATCTCTTACCCCGTTCAGATTTTAATTTTAATCCTTCGTAATGTTATTGTTTTACTCGTTTAAGTCTTATCTATATAAATGTATTATTATTAATGATTCTTATTTATTAATAACAGAATTATTATATTTAATTATTGTAACTCGTCAACATATAAGTAAAAATTTGTTATCTAATTTTAAAAACTATTTAATTCTCTTATTCATGTTTATAACTAGTTTTGCTAATTGAGTGGTGAATTATATAATTTCAAAAACGTAAAAACAATAAAATAGTATTACGAGTGTAAATGAGATCGTTTAACTAAAAATAGCCAGCAAATAATGTTTTTATTTTTATTATTTCTAATCTTAGGTCTGTATGAAAACACCGGCTAAACCTAGGACACCCTAGTGCTACACCGTCTTCTTTTTTGAAAAACTCAAGGCTACACTGTGTTACCCCCACCTTACACTAATAATTTCTTGGGGTAAGAGTTGGACTTTTGTCACTTGAGAACTGTAACTTCCAATTTGTTGCTGATTGAGCATATAAATTAACTTATCAAGTAAAAATTAGAAGAAAAGAAATAGAAAAATAGTTAGAGCACATTTTATTTGTCTTCACCCATTTTATAAATAACTTTTCACAATTAATTTGACTCAGAAGAACTGTCAAAATACACTAGGAATTCGGTCAATATAGACTGATGCGTTATGACTTAAGTTCAATCCCTACGGAAGATATTGTTATATATCTGAGGAAACAGTATCAAACAAGGTATTTGGTGGATATTTATAAAATGAGCTTTCAATAATAGCAGACTAATGACACCAGTATATATCATACAGTAGCCCAGCTTAGAACAAACAACTGAAAAGTGAATTTTAGAATTTTAATTACAAAAAACAAACCTCAAAATTTCTCCCATAAGAGGGAACTATTAAGTATGATACGGATGTAAATGAACGAACACTAGCTAGTTGCACAATGGTTGGGAGAAGTATTAGTTTTATGTAAGTACACATCTCAGTGCCAGCCTGCAAATGTATTGTTCCATTACCAAACAGCTGTTTGATTGCAAAGTGTGGTTCGTTCCATGGACAGTGTAACAGGCAAATGGCTGTAATAACATAAGAATACATAGCAAACAGGAATGGTGATAAGCCAGATTTGTGTTATGAATTTCTGGTTGTGTTGGTAGTCCATTTTTACATGCCTCCCTATTCTAAGCAACTTGTCAATTTGCAAAAAGTAAACAAAGGTTTTGAGCGGAGCATCTGTGGTAAAAAATGTTCTTTTTCTACTTTATTTTGAAACAATCCACATAATTAATTTATATAAATCTTTGCTTCTATTGACAAAAAAGATAATTTAGATAGTGCAGTTGCCTCAAACAGGATTCCCTAGTTTATAATCCAATTTATATTTGCAAGCACTGACCGAGCACTTCATTTCTGTTTTTCTAAATGATATGAAGATTTTAATAGGCACTAGTGGTACTATAAAACTGTGCACTAAATAAACTTCAAAGATAAATAGTTTTGAAAAGAATTGATTACGTACTTTTGTTAAATTTCATAAAAGAATTTTAAATTGACTAAATCTGCTCACAAAACAAGCACATTTGACAAATTTCGCTCATGTACACGAATTATACACGATTCAACCATTCCTATTTGCTACATTCTAAGGAAATAATGTTTGTGACAGTTTGATATTTCTACCAAGCCGAATGGCATGGGAAGTGGAACAAATTGTTTTTAGCTTCTTTTTTTTCCAGAAATAGTTTTGATTGTCATTTTGTCCCTCTTTCTCTAGTACAAGTTTGTGCATGCTGTAAGTTCTGTTTCTTCCACTTTAGATTTACATAGGAACCTTTGCATTAGAAACTGACTATTGTCAAAGTTTACCTAATAATAAGTTAAGAAGCTGGTGAGATATCCGAGTGTTTTACATTTAAAATGCATACGGCAAGAAAAGGAAGAAGGAAAGAACAAAAATCGAAAAAAATCAAACTTTAAAAATTTTACGAATAGGACAAAAAAAATGTGAAAGCTCAAATTGCATGCAACGAAACAGAATGGCAAATATTTCATTTTCGTAAATAAATGAGAAGGGGCGGAGTTTTCACGTTTGAAAAAAAATGCTCCCGCGCTTTTGTAAAACCAGTTTTCATAAATTATTGACAATGTTTTGGTCACATGTTGTTGTTGTAAAAGGTGTAAAAGGACATGTTGTTGCTGTAATCCTATGATATTTGAACAGCACGTCTTTCTGTTTACATTCGTTTTGCTATGAAGAGATTAAGTGGGAGAACTCAATCTGGATTCTCTGATATTTTCGGGAAAAATGAGAATTTAATTTGAGAGGAATTTTACATCTCCTTTCAGCATCTGGGCCAAAGCGAAATTTGTCTTTTTCTTAAAAATGGGAGGTAGTGTGGCCCGAAATACATTATTAGAATAGGTTGGAAGGATTTTGAGGGATTTAATAAGATTTTGTCGTTCGGGTAATCCTACGTTCTCTCGATTTTTGTTTTTAACTCCTTGTCTCAGTTACACTACAATAGTGCATAGACAAATTCTTTTCCCCCATTCATGCACAAGACGAAAGTATATGAAATTACTTATTTCATTCTAAAAAACACCAGAAATTTGCTCATTTTGCTCTACAGCTTCTTAACTTATTATTAGGTGAACTTTGCTATTGTGTTAGTTAAAACTGTTGAAAGAGAAATTATAGTCTCTTTATAGAAGCATCCTACTTGCTTGACAATTTTGACAGAGCTGGGCTACTGTATGATATATACTGTGCTAATGATCTTACATATAGATCACCGAGTTACTCGGAACGTGAATTTTGTGAACGTTCCAATGAATTGATGAGTGGACGGATGATATATTGGTTGTTGGAGATTTTATCATAAATTGGTGTAATAATCATATTTATAGAAATAAAATTCAACGAATTGTTCAAGATAATGGACTAAGCCAAAAAGTGGGTGCATTCACAAGAATTTCAAAGACTTCTAAGACATTAATTGACTATGTGTTTGCGAATTAAAAAAAAATAAAAGTGTCAAGATAAATTGTAAGAAGATAAGTGTTCATGAAGCTCTTGATATTGAAGTAAATAATCATGAAATAAGAAGTAAGAGAATTGAGGAAATCGAATATGTGTGCTATGCTCATAGCAGAGAACGTTTCAGCAATGTATTAAAAAACAGTGGAATTGTAAATTTAAACAGAATTAATGACTTAGATGTGTGCGGAGGATCTAATTACAAATATGAGAAGCGTCTTGGAGAATTTTAAAGATGAATAAATTGTGAGTGATAAAAAGAGAATGCGTATGCAATCGCAAAACTTAGTAACGAGCTAATTGATTGGAAGGTAAGAAATAATTATGAGAGTAAAATTCAAGAAACCAAAGATACTTATATAAGAACATGCATATACGCAAAAGAGGAAATGGCAACACCTGTAAAGGAATATACTAAAACAAACGGAAGTCCGATATACATGAGGCGGTATTTGAAAGAGAAAAAGTAAAACATTCCCAATAAATAGCGGATGAACTCAATGATTACTTTATTGAAATACTAAAAATGGAAAAACGAAATGAGTTGTTCTTTGTCATGTGGTTTAACTTTGGTAAACAAATATATATTTTTAATTGTTTTGTTCGAATTTGCCCTGTACTAGGGTCTAAGACAATTTTTAATGCTTAATATGTGGTCGTTCGCCTACACCCCACACATAGGGGTGGAAGCGCAAATTCTTTAACAAAATAAAGTGGTGGGAGGAATGAAAATTTATCTGTTTCTACTTTGGAATTTGACAATATAGACATGCGATATTCTAAATAATTTTTTTGCAACTTTTCCTCTAAAAACTAATTTTTATTATCAAAAAAGGGCAAAATCGTCCGCGTTCCCCCGAATGACGGTACATACGAAAATTATATTAAACAATTGGAACATTATTGGTGAGCAGTTTATCAATTTAGCCTACTACTAATAGGAGTGAAACGATTACAATGTACGCATTGTCTTATTTTGTAATTTTTGTAACCTGCACAAAATACAATGATTACATGTAAGCAATATTGTAGAGCAAAATGTTCTTTTATAATACTATTGTAAATATATATCTCGGTAGCCATCGTAACTTTCTTTCTAAGTCTCTTTAAAATCCACTCTTTTTACCAATGTTTTAGCCATATAGTTTATATGAAGGAGATTTCTCGTCTAACAGACTGAAATGACAAAATGCAGTCTGGTTATCTCATAGCCTACCAGCTCAATAATGGAGGTCACACCAACTTCTCATATGAAAACTTTTTAGAAAAAGTAAGTGAATAATATGGTGGCAAGATTTCTCATTGCACTTTTAAATTGCGTGATTATTCCCCCTTTTTAATAAAATGCACCAGTCGACAGTTCAATCTAAAAATACAGCATCTATTTCTTCCTGCCAGTGGCACACTACCCAATTAATCGCCGTTTCGCAGGAATACTTTCTCCTAAATACAGACTGTTCCAATATAATCAATTTATTTGTTTTCAAGTAACTTTCTAACTGGTTTTGGAGTTTTTAAATCCTTTTCATATATAAGCAATGCATTTATTGGTCTGAATTCTTCTGCTTATTTTCTGTTCTTGACTTTCTGAACAGGGATAACAATTGATTCTTTCCATAATCTAAGGAATTTTCCGCTCACCAACGATTTATTTATTATGTCAACCAAAGTAACACCCCAATTATTCCAGTTGTCTAATATCATGCATATACTAATTGAATTATAGTCCCGTTTTTTTAAGCATGCCTATACAGATGCTTTTCACTTCATTAACTCTATCTACTCTTCTGAAAATAAATTCGTAGTGTGCTTCTGTAATCATGTCCGAATATGTTCTATGAGGTATGGATTCTTTTACGATCTGTACGCTTTAAATTCATTTACGCTCTTTTTTTTATAATGAAAAATTTCATAACTATCATCTTGTTTTATGTCGGAGCATTAATACGGTAATTTCTAAAGTTTCATGATCGCTTATTTTTAGGCTACTATTTACTCTTACTTCTATATTATTCATTGATGTTATGACGTAATCTATTAGATTATTGATACATCAGTTACCCTTGTGTGTAGCCGTTATCACAAATAATTTCATTAATTTGTTTCTTATCCAGGTTGTTAATAACTCAATTCTTTTTCTCTCTATTTTTAGCTTACTTGTCAATACAGGACATTCTTTGTTGTAGCAGCTGTGGTATATATCTAGTCTTAATTTAAGCTTTTCATTAGATCTTATACAATTGATGCACTTGTTCACTCTTTCTATCATACTACAACTTCTTGTATCATGTTCTTCCATACATTTCGCACACACCTCCTTATTTTGAGCTTCATCAGATCTGTGATTAAATCCTTGACACTTAAAAAATCTTTTGACATTCACGCCATCAAACACAGCACCCTATCCCATACTATATAATGTTTTTTCCTTCAATGCCTTATTAAAACTTTCAATATCAATCCCAATCACCGCACCAAATCTTATCCCATTACGTACGTAAATGTAAAGAGCTAAGGTCCAATAAATACATTGAGCTTATTCGAAAAATTTTTAGAGAAAGTCGGTTAATTGCAGCTTAAAAAGTATTTAGGGGAATTTAATCTTATTATGGGGGAGCAGTCAGGTTTCAGAAAAGGCATAACTGTGAAACAGTCTTAATCCTAGTCATAGAGGAATGGAATAAAAAAAGAGCCTTTGAAACGATTGATAGACTATTTTTTTTTTAAAAATTACATAAATATGGAATTTTTGGAAAAGAATCTAAATGGATTAAAAGTTACCTAAAAGAGAGAATGCAAAGAACTAAAGTAAACGAACTAATTTCTATAGAAAAGGAAAAAGTAGTAGGCGTTCCACAGGAATCGATACTTGGAACATTGTTTCTTATATTAACGATATAGAAAATGTGATTAAGGTAGCAAAACCTATTTTATTTGCGGACCACACACTCGTATATATAAGGTATATATAGGTGCATCAAGTCAAATGGCAATTAGACCAGGATTCAAAGCTTTAAGTAAATGGCTAAACATTAACGAATTATTGTTGAATTTGAAAAAAAAAAATAGATCTAATGACATATAGAGGGATCGAGAGATGCAGAATCTATGCTAGAACTAAAGTGGATAAGATTAAAAGAGCGAATTGAACTGAGTACATTGCTGTTCATATTCAAGGTAAAAGCTGGTCGTCTACCTGAATAACCTACCAAACATTCCAGTTTTACATCCTCACACATTTTTTCAGTCATAACCGCATTTCTCTCATTCAGATTCCCTTAACTCCATCTTAACAAATTAAGGCCCACCAGTGGAATAATAAACTCCCTAACTATTTCTATTTACTGTAATGGTTCTATTATGAGTGAGTGATGGTGAACGTTAAGTTCAATTTATCAGCCCAAGGTGATAGCTCACTCTGTGACAGCTCTGAAGGGATATCGCTGAGACGTTTCGACAAGCACACCATTCCTTTTTCACAAGCTCATTCATTTACGAACTTTGTTTATTACCCATGCCAGGGAGAAGACATCGACAGTTGTTTTTAAGTAATTCTGTAGGCAGGTTTTCCAGACTCGTTAGTTACACAATATAACACTTATTATGGTTGTTACACACCCATGTAAAATTAATAGGAACAAAGGGAAACAAAGTAGAATAGACAGATTTTAACTAAAAAAATTCTAAGAATTAAGTGAGAATGGTAGATAAGAAAAGGCAAGTGATAAAGTCGCGAGCTCACCTCACATGTTTTCGCTGCTGCTGTTGTCGATTTTTGTTGCATTTGTTAGGTATTTCTGTAAATTTCACACACTCATGTCACTTGAAGTGAGGTGACGATCATAATAACGATGAATGCTATGAAGTGATAAATCATTCTAAACGTAATGTTTTGCTAGCAAAAGTACATTACATTGTTCAATTGTTGAATTTTCACCCAAATGAAATGTGCCTGTAACTGCTATGGTTGCAATTTCTTTACTTTATTCACAGACGTCGGTTCTATAAATCTCCCGAATGCCTCAAATAATTTTGCAATTTACTATGAAAATAAGGAAACCATTTTTGGATAATAACACATTAAAAGATAAATTTACAAATCAGTGAAATACTTTTTATTTTATTTTCGTTTTTAATATTCTTTAATGGAAGAGTGACTGATGAGTGAAGGATAATATCATAATGTACAAGCTGACGGCATTGTTTAATAATCCCACGTTACCTCATGAAATTTTCCATGCAAATACATATACAAAGAATTCAAAATACAATTTGTATAATGTTACAATGAAATCCTAACAAAATATAACAAAACAAAATTGTTATGTTCCACGACTCATAAAACTTGGGGTCCATTTCTTAACGATAGGTTTCTCCTTCAGTTTTTCCTCGCGCTCTTTTTCCTGCATTTGCTCCAATAGTCGGCGTTGATTTTCTCTGAATTGTTGCAAGGGATTATCAAATTGTTTATAATATGATAAAACTTCTCGAACATCATCAACTTCAGCTGTAGCAACCGCTGTAGAAGGGAGAATTGTATAAATTATATATTGATAAAATATTAATTTCTTACTTTTAAGGAACGCTACAAGATCAAATAACGCTGTATCCTCATCTTTGCCTGTCCATCGTGCAATATTAAAAGTATTTTCTGGATGAAGTTTGGTGGAATTAGGATCCCAGTCAATAACAATAACCTGAAAAATATATTGTAGCAGTTAAAGAGTTTGCAGCTTTATAGTATGTATGTCGTGACCAAAGAATTTTTTTGAAACAGACGCTATATTACAGACAAGTAATATCTACATAGATATTGTCTAGCCTCAAATAGAAAACACGCAAAATGTTTGCTATTAAATGCTGGCTATCCAAAGTTAAATCATACAAAAAATTTTCAGATATATCCTCTAATGCATAAAAGCAAAGATACGATTTCCTAAAACTCCCTTAACATAACCAATCCTTACTCCCTTCCAGTCCTTCCCAAACTAAATAACAAACTCTTGCGATAAAATTCATTTATGATAGCTGTAGTAGGAAGAAGAACCAACAGCATCACGTGGATTGAACAACCCCCTCCCCATATCTAAACACACTTTCTTACGTGTTTCTTATTGTTGCCAGCAGTTAAACAGGTTAATAATGTATCAACTCTTTCATAAGTGCAGCTGTTTTTTCCTTTACCTCGCCCAGTCTGAATATGGACTTTACCTTAAAAAAAATAAGTCACACGGAGATGAACACAGCGGTGGTCCAGCACTGGGGTGCTTTACTTTATGAACAGTATGATAAGCTGGAACATTATCCTGGTGGAGAGCATTACATTTTACATTATTATCGCAACGCTTTGTTTAGTTTTTACCATGACAGGGATTAGGACTTGAACGAAGTCTTGCAAACAATATTAGCGTTTTATCGCAAACCCAGATTTAATGCATTTTGAATCAGAAAAATTTACTGGCAATGTCAACAGATTTTTGAGATCAAAATAAAATGGGTATTCATATTTATGACCATATCCACCACCTAAAATTTCTTGCAGAAACAAAATCACAGGTATAAGATTTTTATATGGGATAATTACCTTTGTTAAGTCCCTATTTAAATTATCTAAATTTTTTACGTGATGTCCATCTACAAAATGCGTTGCGTCTCGGACAAGCCTGTACATAATGTATCCATTTGGATCTAAGGCATCTAAGATTGGAAACACAGTCATGCCTTGATCAGCAGTGAAAACTACAATTTCAAAATGCTTTGCACACTGTTCCAAAAAATGATCAACTCCTGGTCTTTTCTTAAACCGCCAACCAGTCTGATATGTCCAGTCAGGATGAACTAGGACATCTTTCATCTCAAGTACTAATGTGTACGGTGGCTGCACATATGGAGGCTTAAGTGGATCAGGTAATAATTTTTCCCTTGACGGTTCTTGTATCATCTACAGATAAAAATATTTAATTGGGCAAGTAAAATAATAATTTTTTTAACCAATATCGAGCACACCTTCTGATAGTATGTCAGAGATTGCCACATTCGTTTGAAGTATTGTTGAATAATTGGCATATGACTAAACTCGTCTTCTAGAATTTTTCCATCTGGTCCTCTTTCTGGTGATCCAAATTCATATATTACCCAGGCTCCCATAAAAGCCGCTGATGCTCCAAAAATTGCAAAGCTAAAATCAAATAATACATAATCATGTTACATACAGTTACAGGTTAAAAATGCATACCCAATTTTCATACGTTTCCATGAACTTTCTTTTTCTTTCCGATTATCTTCCTCTTGTTTTTTACGCTCTTGTTCAATTTCAGCAGGCGTTGGTTGAGCAGTTTGTGGAAATAGTTTGGATAAAATTTGTGGACCTTCATTATTATTTGTTTGTTTACCTTAAAAAGAAACTTTTAGTTATCTTCGTTTGTAAATTTTACTATGCGTTTAACCTTACTTTCTGATGCAAAATTACGAGCCGGAGTCGGCATTAAAATTTTGTTAGAACATAGTAAAATATATTTTCCGTATGTGCGATTTATTACAGGAAAGAAATTTTTCGTTGATGTCGAAATACAAATTTTCTTTGCAAACGTATAAATACTCCGTTGGGCCATTATTATCCGAATAAATTTTAATAATATTAAACGCAACTAGGCTAGACCATGGTTTTTCAAGACTTTACGTTTAATAAGTCAAATGGTTTAAAACAATTAACGCTAGATGGCAGTTAGAAAGATATAGCTTTTTCTAGCTAATGTCAAAACTCAGCGAAATTTTGAAATACTTTGGAGATATATTTTTTTGAGAATTTTTATTATGCACAGTGAGTCAATTTTTGTAAAAAAATTTTACGTTTTACAAAATATAAAATAGGCGTTTTGGTTGTGATCATTATCATAATAATAATAATAATAATAAACTGTTTTTAGATCACAATTTAATCTGAGTTATTATTATTTTACAACGAAACTTTTCTTGTGTTTATCACTGAAAAAAAAAACAATATTTTTTACTGTTTAGTGCAATTTATTTATTTTAAAAGTTTTTTTTAATGTATTTTATTTTCTACTTTTTAGTCATAACTGTCGACTATCGAATCTCCACTCATATCACACACGGCCGAAATTGGATAACCGAACCCCAAGGATGGTAAGTCCATCCACGATTTAATATACCCTAATGTGATACAATTATTGTTTTCGTCACGGACGGCATTCTCAAGCACTCAGATACAAAGTTTTTTTAATCAGGAGTTTATAAGTTTATACAAGTTATTTAAAAAGATAAACAATACAAAAATGCTTTATTGAAAGACCCCTAATGTGGTCCAGGTCTAAAAACGGTGTGTACATAGATCGACAGTACTTAGATTATTATTGGAGGATTAATATTAGCAAAGAAACAAAATAAGATGAATACTAACTTAACTTACAAAGTGATTCAGAAGATATTTAAGTTGGTAGATCTGGCAACTTAAAAAAACAAAAAAAAATACTTAAATTTGCTGAGATAACAGCGATAACAGTGATTAACTTCGAAACTCAATTATCAATAAAAGACCACCGCAATATAACTAAGAGATAATAGCGTGTAAATTTCGTATATAAATTTGTGGAAAATGCATAATTTTAAAACAAAATAAAAATTAAGTGTATAGTGAAACGTTGCAGAAAAAAAGAGCTTATCCAACATCCAGAAGATTTTTTCATAATTAAAATAAGGTAAGAGTTACTTATACAAGAAGGGAAATGTAAAAAATCTGTCTGTTCTTAAGAAGAGCTCTAGGGCTAAATGAAGCTGTTTGAAAGTTGCTTAATGAACTTTTTAAATAATCATCGCAGTGTTTCTTCCTTAATCTCATAAGAGACCTGCAAGACTGTTTCCTAAGTACAGTAGTAAGGCGGAAATGACATGTAATTCAACATAAAAACGGAAAACTATATTATATAGACGTTTTTTTTTAAATGCTTAGAAACTTCAACGGCAAAATGCTCAGCCTTAATATTAACAGCATTGCACATGCGATTAATTAGTTCGTACATGCTAAAGTTCGACCTTGCGGAGCTAACATGCAACACAGGTAGTCTTCTCAAATTGTGCCCACTATCGCGGAGAGATTTTTCTAAGTAGCAGTGGAGAATCAACATTCGCGTTTAAGAGTTGATGCACATACATCGGCAACCATGCGACATTTTTCAGGTGAGTGCATATTCAAAAGCTTCAAGCGATCCTCATAAGGTGGAACAATCAGTGAATTATTCTAGGGTAGGTGCCTGGGAGCGAAGCGCAGGAGGTTCCGCTGAACAGATTCGATACGGTCGATGTGTGTACCGTAAAATGGAGACCACACCTGGCTAGGATGTTCAAGAACAAGTTTCACAAAGCAAGTGTACAAACGCAATGTTATGGTGGGATTCGAGAACTCTCGGGACCAACATTTTATAGCACTCAGCATAGAACTACTCTTTGATATCATGTAGTTTATGCAACAAATAAAATTTTATCTTTGGTCACATTTGACACCCAAGTCACAGACAGAAGCCACACGGCGAATCGAGGAATCCGAGAACACATAAATTAAGATAAAACTACAGTGCCTCACAACAGAGACAATGTCATCACTAGAAAAACAAGGGATCCAAGTGACTCCCTTGAGGTACGCCGAACGGAGCTTTCAAGACTCTAGGGCAAAGATAACATAATAAGATGATAAGAAGCAGCCGTACAAAATTGGAAATTTTTCGTGTTTTTAGAATGAAGCAAGTAATGTCATCTACTTTCGTCTTTTGCATGAATGGGGGAAAAGAACTTGGCTATGCACTATTGTAGTGCGATTGAGACAACGTGTTAAAAACAAAAATTGAGAGAACGTAGGATTACCCGAATGATAAAATCTTCTTGAACACCTTCAAAATTCTTTCAAACTACTCATAACAATATACATCGGGTCACACTACCTCAATTTTCCAAGAATAAGATAAATTTCTCTTTGGCCAAGGTGCTGAAAAGAGATGTAAAATTTCTGTCAAATTAATTTCTAATTTTCCCCAAAAATATCAGTTAATCCCGTACGATTTACACTCACTTAATCTCTTCAGAGCAAAACGAATGTAAAACGAACCACGTGTGTTCAAATATCATAGGATTACAGCAACTACTTTGGAACATAACTTAGCATTACAGCAACAACTTTGAAACCAAATCTCTCAATATTTCAGAAAAACCTGTTTTCACAAAAGCGCGGAAACCAAGGTATATAGAATACAAGTAATTCTCATTAATATTTTGACACTAGAGCTGTGACGTGTTTCGTCCTATAACGTATATACATTTCTAATGAAAGGACAGAGAGAGTAGAGAGAATATTGTGTTCTCTGTACCGTAATTTCCTATACATTCGGACACAAATGGCGGAACGTGGTTCGTAATGAGAATACCTTGTATCTCTGTACTGTACCGTGCGCGGAAACATTTTATGAGAGTTAAATCTGAAAAATCCGCCCCTTCTCATTTATTGACGAAAATTAAACACTTGCCATTCTGTTTCGTTGCATGTAATCTGCGCTTTCACATTTTTTATATTTATTCGTAAAAGTTTAAAAGATAGTTTTATTTTTTTCTTTCGTTCTTCCTTTTCTTGCCATGTACATTTTAAATGTAAAACACTCGGAAATCTTGTCTGCTTCTTAACTTATTATTAAGCTAACTTTGCTTATGTCTTCAAGCCCCTAATTACACCAAAAGGCAGAATATCGCGTGCGTTTAACACAGCGATAATTCGGTCTGAAAAATCTCTTACCAATTTGCTGCAATCATAAACGCTAGCGACATTTGTTATTCGTGTTTTCTACACACGGCGTAAGAGTGAATGCAAGTGCGAATGTACGTGAAAGGTGCTCACTGAGTTTTAATTACTCAAACCTTGCAGTTCTTTCACTTTTCAGAGGAGACAGGGCAGCAGCAGGTAAATAAAAGGAAAATAGACACAAGAACGAACGAGTACGCTGGACCCTGAGTCCTGAACAATTTGTATTGAATCATACAAAATAATATAAAAATTAAATATACTTTTTATAACTTGAAAATGTTCGTATATTTAATATTATCTGTTTTGTTATCATAAGAGTCCGTCCATTTTAGAAATGTTAAAGGAAATCCATACTTTTCCATTTCAAACAGTATAACCGAGTGAGATAACTTGTCGAACTAAAGTTCTGGTAGCCTTTTGCAAGCCCGCCAAAGGTATCAGAGACAAATTCTAACAAGTTAGTGGTTGTAGATCTGCCCGAAATAAGCCCATGTTGGTTTCAAGAGAGCAAATTTTTGCACGCAAAATGATAGCTGAGAGTAAATGATATTTTCAAATAATTTGGGCATGCAATATAATTTTGCAATTGACCTATAGTTAGAAATTTCATTTTGACTATCTTTTTTCTGGGTAGATATGCTTAAAAATGTTTTCCATAGCTGAGGGAAATAACAACTATCGAGCAAGTTTTGGAAAATAATTCTCAGCGGAGCAGCCAGGGCAAGGCAGAACGACTTAAAGTGAAGGCTTGAGGGATCCCATTAGGACCAATTATGAAATCATTTGCAAGCCCATTACTATGATCAAGTAGGTATATTCTCTCGTGCAATTGTAGGGATAGTGAACGAAACGCTATTGGAGTCGTTCATATGACTGAAGTTATTATTTCAAGGAAGGAAATTTGACGAGGCACACACATTGTCAAAAATTGAAGCAAGCATATTGCAAATTTTAAACGAATTAGAACTTTAGAATAAAATAAATCGAAATTAATTAAGTAAAATTTAGAAACGTCTTAACAAAAATAATATAATATATTATAGTATTTCTGGTCTTTATCAACACTATTGCTAGACAGTAATGTGTTGAAATTAATAGAGGTAAATCTACCGGAAAGTTCCAAAAAGTTATCCTTTCTGAAATGGGAGAAGCTACGGAACGTCGAAAAGCTACAGCTGACTATTGCACTTCTGCGTTGGGCAACAATGTGGATAAGCATGAGAACTCATTCTCCTTTTGTAACGTTAATTTTTTTAAAGTTTCCTATGACTTTACATGTGTTAAATCTAATGCTATTGGTCCTGAATCAATTTAAATTTTCTGAAGCTAGTTTTTCCTGCATTGTCTTGCCATATAATTTATCTCTCTAATACCATCATTACTACTTCAACCTTCCCTACTGTTTGAAAGGTAATTCTCAATTCCAAGAGCTGTAATTTTACCCGCATTTTCTAAGGTTTGGAAATTCTTATTAAGAACCAAATAATTTCGGCATCCGCTGTTCCTAATCTTATACACTATAAGCAATCTGATTTTTTGCAATGGTTATAATACTCCGAGTGTTATCTTGGAAATTACTGAGATGGTAAGGCTCAACATGCTTGACAACATACTTGACTTCAGTACTCGTATCTATTGTCATAAATTCCAGAGCCTCTTCCGCTTTTCCCGGTCAGCATTTAATCGAATTCTTTCATATTTGAGCTTGGGAATCGTCAATCAGATCTTGTGGGCCTTTACAAAGGTGCTCCACGGGGGTCTATTCTTGGCCCACTTTTATTTAAATTGTTTACAAATGATCTCTCATTTGCAGTTAGGTCCAGATTTTTGTTGATAATGTGCAATTGATTTTTTCTGCGCTACTGTCATCTATGGATCAAAGTGTTACAGATATTAATCCTGACCTCTTCTCTATCTTTTCTTGGGCCATTGACAACTCTAAATCCATATAAGTCTCAATCGATTGCATCGTCATCCAACTAACCAGCTCCTGGATCCTATCTTCCTAATGAGGTTACCATACCTTTTTGTGACATAGTATCCAGCCTTTGCTTCATTCTAGATGAGACCCTATTCTTGTTTCCTCATATCAATACTTTAATAGACAAGGTAGGTTTCAGTCTTTGCAACTTATACAGTATTAATAGGTATCTGCCGACGATTATAAGGAAGAAGCTGGCCCATGCCTCCGTATTCTCACTTCACTAATATACAGGATGTTTCCACCATGGGGGTCCATAGGGTAGGTGATAGTAGTCAACTAGTCAAATAAAAAATTATAGGACAGGGGAGGGGGCCTCTCAACCGTTTTGGAGTTACAGGGTGATTAAGAATATATGCCAATTTTTCACAAAAGACCCTTTATATTACAAATTACAGGGTGTGTCCGATCACCGTTAAGAACTTATTGTATGAAGAACTGCATGGTCTTTCCAACTTCAGATTTGTTTACCCTTTTTTTTACTTTAACCTCGTTTTTTTTTACAAAAAGTAGACTAATGTAACTTTTTTTATAAAAACTAAACTGTGAACTCTCCTCTTTCATTTAACCCTTACACCGTTGTGCTAATTGGAGTCGTTAAAGGAATTAGCTCTTCACCTATTTAGATCAAAGATATTTTTTTCCTAGTCGTTTTAAACAATATCGTCTAATTTCGGTATGGCAACGTTTAGTATAGCTTGGCCGGTGCCCGAGAGGAAATGATGCTGCAAACTGTGAACAAATTAGCAAGTATTTTACCAACACCCGACAGTGAAATTGTGCTGGTTTAACGAATCCGTTGGATTTAAACTGTTTGCTTTTGTATGAAGCCATGTGAAATCTTCACATAGTGCCTTCATAAGATAAATAACACGTAAGAGAATGAATAAGCCAAAGATTCAGAATATTATCCTTAGATAGGAATTCCACAAGAATTATTTATAAATTCGCTTTCAAAGTCGACTTCTGAACAAAAAGGCCTGAAAATAATGAGGATGAGCACGGATTACTGTCATTATAGAATTGCTACATTTTATTGGAAGAAACACATGCACACATAATTTACAAAAGGTATAGATAGTTATCACATTTAGTACAATAGACCATAAATATATAAAAAATAATAATAATAATTTATTCGAGTCCACTCAAGTGACTTGGATTCAGGGGATTTTCTTCATTTCGTTTTCAGTGTTGCTTCATATAAAATCAGTGTAGTGTCCAGGTCAAAGTATCTACTGCCTATCTTTCCGATATTCATCGCTTTTATCAAAGGTTCTAGCTTCTTGTCGACCATTTGCGCGCTCAATATACCAATTGTCAGTGTTATGTTTTTCGCGATTCTTTCGAGTATCTTCTCGTTGTTGCATCATTCTTTCATGCCAATCATTCTCATGTTTTTCATCTTTTCTATTCTGTTGTTTTCGAGATTTATCATATTCATCCGTCTGCAACCGTTCCTTTGAATGGTACTCTTTCGACTTGTCTTTCCTTCGATCCTCATTTACGAATTGTTTATCATTGTCATTATTTTTATATCTACTCTTATCATAATTTTTGCCATCACCTGATGGATATTTCTGATGGTTTTCATATTTAGGTTTTCTTTCCCTTTCATATTTCGTTTCTTCTCTCGCTTGTCTCTGTTCATGATATACTCTCGAAATTTTTACATCTGGAATTTCTTTATGAAATTCCGAATGTTTCGGAGGTTGGAATTGTTGCTCTATTTCTTCGTAATCAAAGCTAGATGGTTTGAAAATTATTTCTTCTGGTTCTTCTATGTTTAAGTCATTAGCTCCAGACCATACTTTGGGAGGATCTGGATTTTTTTCACCATGTTGATTCACTTCTTGCTTATAAGAACTTTTCCATTCACCTCTGTGGATTGATTTATCTTTTAATTGGTTTAAGTAATTGACCTTTTTGCTAAGCAAATCGATTTCTGCTCGCAAAAGATTATTTTGCATTTCCAGATCTTCTATCCTCTGTATTAGTGGTGAAAGTTGGGACGAAAGTGATAATTGCTCCCATTCCGGATATTTAAGCTTTCCAAAAAATGCAGCAAAAGCAATTACAATACATAAAATAAAAACGCCTCTCACTCCTAAGCCAAAAAATGGTCGCTCATAACTCTGCTCAGATGTTGGCTGCTCCAGTCCAGTATTCTTAATATCATCAAGTTTTTTTTCTTGTATTCTTAACCTAGTTGCTACTTGTCTGGGAGTTGTAGGAGGCGTAAGAGGATTATACTGCACCTCTGACGAAATTTCAGTAATCAATGGAAAATTCCTTTCAGTTGTAGAATGCTCCAGAAAAGAATGGGGAGAGATTCTTCCTGCACTTTCATTATCACTGATAATAGATATTCCATCGGATAAGTCGTCTACATTTTCGTTATCTCTGAAAGCATATAGAAATTACAATTTAATCCAATCCATTTTTTTTATATTATTATGCCAAGCTCAGAGGATACCCTATTATGTAAACCACAACATGGCAGGATGTCAGGAAGGAGCTAGGGAACGTGAGGACAGTAGCTAAGGTGCTGATGTATGTCACCCTTAAACTTTCGCAGATTGTATCCCGGAGGAAAGACAGAAGATGGTAGACTGGTAGACTCACAGTTCACAGTTTACTGTACGGCCGAAAATGGTTTGAACAGTAAAAAGATGAGCACGGATTGCAGCGCAAGTGTTGCTTGCAGGAATTATTTTACAACGGATTAGACTAGATATTTCATCAGAATATTGACCATGCATGTAGGGATAAAGGAGCGAAAGGCATCCAACATTACAGCGGACCTCGAGTGAGTCGATATGACAAGTTATTGCCAAATCGCCAATAAGCTTGAAGGCTCTCTTTTGGACAATATCCAATGAAGCTAAGGCTTTGCGACCAGCCCCAGCCCAGCTATGGGAATTATATTCGATGCTAGGTCTGCTGTAGGACGTGTAGAGGAGCGCTAGATTCGATGGGCTGAAATATTTCTTACATCTTTTCAGAAATCTAAGACATTTCGATGCTTCTTTGGCAAGAGAGATGATGTGATCTGTCCAGATTAACTTACTGAAAATAATGCTAATGCTACGAATACATGAAGACGGTGCTCCATTAAAAGAAACTGGAATGGAAAAATTATGATCTTATTTGAAGAGATGAGACAACTTTACAACTAGTCCCGATGGGATCTCTATAGTTTTTACTAAATTGTGTTTCAATGCTTTGGTAGCTCTGCTAAAAATTACTTCTAAAAATCATTTGATAGTCGACGTTTTCCACAGCAGTGAAAATCTTGTGTCGATTAATAAGGTTATTAATGTTGCCCGAATAGGAACAAAAGAAAATTATGAGAATTTCTATGTCAGTCCAAATCACATTTTGTAATTTTTTTCGGAATACAATCTCAAAAGTGCGAATAGTTACCTTAACAATCGATTGGAGGCATTCACGTTCTGAATACTGACAATTCTCTGTATGCATACAAGATTGCGAATTAGAGTTAAGCAAATGACACTAAGAATCACTGGTCCCTTAGTTCGGCTGTGCTGTCAAAATTTAGGCAAACTACAAAAGGAGTGTGTCACCAGGAGGAACACCCAACGAAGTAGCATGAGATAATGCGACAATATTGTTAGTAGGATTTCTTTTCTTAATGAGCGTACACTATAGAAACAATTCTTACTTACTTTTTACTATTTTCTCCTTTCTCTATCAATACCACACTATCTTCGTCATCTGATCGCTTTTCTGTCTCCAGAGCTATTTTATTTGGGTGACTAGTTTTGGCCCCCTCTGTCACTAGAGTCCAACTTTCAAATGATTCAGATTCTGTGCTTGCCGTAAGTGATTCTGGTGATGTAACCGGATCAGCTTCATTCTGATTACGCCTGTTCATTGTAGATTTCCTGCAAGACGCACATTTTTTAATTCATTTTAGTAGAAGGTCAAAGGTTCAAGTGCTAGTTAATCAGCGTAGAGAGGTTATTGGAATAGTTTCGAGAAATCATTTAATTACGGGTGCAGAGTAACTTTAAGATTTGAAAGGCTTTAAATACAAAAATAAAGTGGGGATTTCGGTTTGAATACTCTGATGCCGGTGTTAATTTTGGTTATTATATATTTTTGTGCTTTCAGTCTTTTGAGAAGGTTATTCCAAATCGAGCCGGCTGGCTCAGGGTGGAGATGACAGAGGACCAGCTTATAATTATCGGCACAAAGTTTTTACTGCAGAACTTTTTCCAGAGATACGAACTCAGAGATTGAAGTGACGAAAACTTCTGAGGTAGTAATGGGAAACTGCCAAGTCTGTATAAATTCGGAGTATTGGTGCAGAGTTCAAAGCCATTTGAACACACAATTGTGGTCAATATATTCGAGCTGGAAAAAATACAGGGGTCTGACAATGTCTATTATCAAGGAACTGATCTTGGTATTTTTAAAGATTTTTATAAACATTAGAAAATGGAGTGACTTGATGCTAACAGGAAGAGGATACAAATTTTAAAAATTTTATCCAATTGGCACGTCACAGAAGTCGACACAGTGCTTGCCTATATTGTTGCTAATTTAGCACTGCTAAAAAAGTAATAACAACTTGTAGTTGTATGATTCCAGTTTATTTATTAGTTTAGTTTTTGGCAGCGCTAATATAGTCTGCGTTGGGTTTTGTGATTGTTGCCCTGAATTCTTTTTCTGACAGTTTGAGGATGCCCAGTGCAAAAAGCTATATTTTCATCATAGAAAAATTTCCAACAAAATGTAAAATATATTATGATTATGATCAAAACCATCGAGAAATACTTCTCAATCCTTGAAACAGACTCTCCCACTAATACATGAGAGCCCTAACATTCGAAAAGGTTTGCAGTATTCATATGGAAAACTGACAAAAGTTTGATTTAAATAGCTCCTGCGCCCTAAACTTTTTTTCACACAGAAAAATGGTCTTCTGATAATCTTAAGCTTGCTTTCTTATCTTCCCAACCGTAATCAAGTTTTTATATCTTTCCTAACAAAATTATTTCAAAACAAGTAAAAAAGCTAGAATTGGTCTAAGACCAATTCTTATGATAGTCTAGATGACTGCCTGCATGTAATTTCGTATGGTCACCCATCTGTACAAGTTTGAATCTTGAAGTGGTTTTAGCATATATTTCTAGAACGGTTCGTCGGATAGTAAAACAGTATTCGTAAAAATCCAAAGTTTTTATATGGCAACACCAAGAACGGGTTGCCCGATTTAGTACATTTTTGAAATCGTATTTACTATATTTATGAAAACGCCGTGTACAAAATTTCAACACTACGTTAATGCGTTCTCAGACAGTATCAAAATATATAGTGAAGAACGAAATTTTTGTATGGCAACCCTACAAAGGAGTTGCCTGATTTGTCTTATGCTCGAGTTTAATTTTACTTTTTATTTTAAAGCCCGTATGTAAAATTACAACTCTCTAAGTGCAAGCGTTCTCGAGTTATCGTGCGTACAGATGGACGGACGAACATGCAAAATTCAAAAAAGCTTTTAATATTATGCGTAGGTGGTATTCAGTCCAGTTTGCTCTAGCTGCATTATTTCTATGCATTACAAAACGAGTGACAAATTTAGTATACCCTGATTTCATCTAGGGTATAAAAATTATATTAACCGAATGAAAACTCTCAGCTGTGTAATAATTGCATAATGCAAATGGGCCATGGTCTGATGAAGTCGAATGAATCTGCATGCAGATTAGGACTACGGCCACACATACACTATTGCAACTATTACTCAGTTGAGAGTTATTGAGCGTAAAATGGTAAGATCACTTTTTAATCAAAACTATTTTATTAAGTAAGTTGTATATAGTAAGTCTAGCCTTTGGGAAGGTAGGGAGGCAAGCTTAAAATAACTGGAAGACTATTTTAGTCACTTTTCAATAAGTATAAATAAAGGACATTTTAGAGAATCAGACCAGCATCGTCTTTCCTCTATCCCAGTTAATGTTGTTTTTTTACATGGGCATGCCCGCAGAGCCAAGCGCATCACGATGTTCTTAAGGCGTTTGCTTCTGATTACTTGTGGTATTAAATTTTATGATAAGCCAATATTCTACCTTTTATTAATTAAAACTTCAGAATACTTCTAACCACTCTGAATTTAACATTGAAAATGAGAAATGCGTTACTTCGCACAATAGTGCTAATCGCTGTACCCAACGCTTGTTTGCTTGGTGCTTATGCCGCGGTTTGTAATAAATAAACTTTGAATTTGAATAGTGGAAAAATCCGCTTTCAGGTTCATCCAGGACTATCACGCCTGGTCATGAACTCATTTCCCCCGAGGACATCTCTGTACCTTCTTCAGCAACTTCTCCTTCAGAAATTATGATGATTTTCATAGATGCACTTCATCACATCAAATCAAACGCGATTGAACTGGACGAGGTTGCTGCAACATTTCTGAAAATCTTTATTCCAACATTCTTCCCGAAATTACGTTATTCTATAGACTACTTACTGGATCACATTTTCCGACATATTGGATCTAATATCCGATAAAGATGAAGAGGATTTGGGGATAGGAGTTATCAACCCGGTATAACTCCTATTCCCAAAACCTTTTCACCCTTATCGTTATCAGATATTTGAGGCTCATCTGTACTGTCGGCTATCTCTAAATTTTTGAGGTGTTAATTAGGGTATAAATTAGGGCATGCTAACTGTTTAACAGTCGCGTTTCAGACGAAGACACTCTACTAGTTTGGCGCTCGTGAAAGTGGTGAATGATATTCGTGTGTTCTGCGACGAGGGCAAAAAGGTAATTCATATCCTCTTGGACCTCAAGCAAGTTTTTGATCAGATAGAAGCGTGTTTTTGACGGGAGCTGTTAGTTGGAATTTCCTATCTAACTTGGTGAGACGATATGGTTCCCTCCTCAAAATCAAGAAACTAGTCCTGGAGCATCTTTCTACACAGGCGTTGGACTTGCTGTGGGTATAACAACCTATGATTGATATATTAAGTAAGTAAGTGAATTTATTTCGCTCATTACAAAAGCCATATAATTTTGCACTAAGTCTAGCTCTCTTTTTTTTATCCTTGTTTTTTCCTTCTACCGTAACTAACGTATTTTAATCCTAATAGGTAATCCCAACAAATATATATGTATATATGACTGATTAAAAAATGACATTGGTTTTCTTTGTTAGTACCATAACACAATGGGTGTAATCTGAATAATTTAAATTTTAATAACAATTACGCAAACGGCTTTTCGTTAGGATCGGAACAAGGATTTGGAATCTACAATTTTTCCATCCTTCTGATCACATCTCGGCTAATTGTTCTGCGAATCCCTTCATATTTTCTTTCAATTATATATATATATATATTATACTACCTGTGAGATTTAATCACGTTACCAACCCACTGCATATAATCCCCCTCCCCCGTCGACTTTAAGGATCAGCAAAAGAAAATTGACTGCAATATTAGGCTTTCTTTGCTGATAATATTTAAGTTCTGTATTATTATAGAGCAATATGCCAGCTCTAACCTATCTAATTTTTTTTATATACCTACATTTGTTTGCAAACTTTAAATATGTTTACTCGCTAACCTGTTTATAAAAAAAAAATATATGTAACTCCTCAATTTGCCCACCGTTGTATGACGTGGCCATAGCCGGGGTTTGTAATAAATAATTTATGACTATGGCAGCCTTTAGTAATGTAAATGTTCTTTTCTTTTTATGTTATTTTTACCTGCAGTGTGCTTTCCCCATGATAAAACTTGCGCCAAACACAATTAATATAAGTCCATTGCCGCACTAAATTTAGACATCACATTACGAACTCCGTGTTATTTTATTCTAAATGAGAGGAAACACCGGTTTCTTGGTATATTCCTAAATCCCATGAGTTGAATACTTCTGCGCCTTCATCTGACTTTAAAATGTAAATGAACAATGAGAAAAATTTGTATCGAAATCGCTCGCAGATGTATAGAAAGAACTTCACCGTTTATTTGCTATGTTGATTGGGATTTATATCAGCACTTCTTTGTGCTATATTATTCAAAACTTCCATATTTTTATTTTCGATAAAAGCTACTCTGCAAATAATCAGGAAGTACATAAGTGGAAACGCTAACATTCATGCAGAGAAATTGTTCGCAGATAATGAGATTTTCACAATTAAACAATTAGTCATTAAGCGGCTTATAAACAATGGAATCTTTTGGTATTTTCAAATTCCAGATGTTTCCCATCGAAAACGAACTTACATTTGTGTATAACTTTTTGCTGCTTGCATAAAATTGAGGAAAAAATCTAGAGCAATTGATAAGTTCCCCTTAAATTATATCTAGATCGTAAGTATTGGTAAAGGAGATACATGATTTAAAAATGCACCTCTGCAGATCAGCTCAGCTGATATCACCAAATCTACTTTGTAATATGGATTTTCCTAGAGAAGAGCTCATAGTCATTTTCAAATTAATAATTTGATTTTCAATGCTGATTTTTCGAAACTACCTTACGTTGCTAGTACTCATATAATCATTAATTTAATTACACTACCATTCACTTTTGCCTCGGTTTTACTATTATGTAAACAGTAAGTGATGCTAAGAGGTACACGTCATTCTTTCAAGGTTTTAAATTAATTACTATTACTACCAGTTTCTGTAACAGCCGGTAGGCACTTTGGCTTTTATAATCAACGGATATTGCAAATTATCAGCTAGATATGATTGACTTACAATGAACATTATTTCGGCAATATTTATGAAATGGACCTTAGTCCGCAACTATCCAAGAACAATCAACACCAATATTTTTTTTTTACATCCCAACCCTTGTACCTAAAGGCTACATTGTTCATAATTTTCGAAACGTTATTGTTCAATGGTTTCAACTTAGACCAGCTTTTTTGTATTGGTTAATCTTCACGGAATTTCTTAAGCAACAGAATTAACCTTGACGGAAGCTGAAAATGTTTTGCATATCTTTTTTTATATCTTTTTGTCCGTTATCTAGACGAGAGAAGTTCAAGATCATGGGAAATTTTTCATGTTAGGCAGGAAAAGAAACAAGCCAGGAAGAATACCCAACATTTCATCTATTTAACAACTACTAACTAGTTAGACAAAATGTCATCCCAATGTTCACTTCCCTCAATTATTCACTGAGAAGTGAGAACCAAGTTATAAATAAAATTTTTGGCGTCCTCCTAACGGACGGAATATATTTAAGTAGAGGTCTTTGACGTACCTTCCGAAACAAAAATTATGTGTATGTAACTATGTACACAATATTTTGATAGCTCCATACGCTCATGAATGCTAATTTTGCTTGAATATGCAAAACTGAAAACACCACTTAATATATTATAAAAAAAAAATTGCGACACCTCACCCCGACCCGAAGTCGAACAATGTAAATTTGTTTGCTTTAATGTGCAGCACGTAACGGCTCTATCGTAGCTATAAATAAATATAACACTTTGAGATTAAGTGGATCTCTTCTTAACCAACAGGTAAAAAGTAAAAGTTTTGAGTTGCTCACATCGAATTAAGTTCTTCACCACCAACATTTGTTGCCTTTTAGACTAGATAAATAGCTGTAGAATGTGAAAGGTCCAACTTTTCTTCTTCGTTCTCGTAATTGTAATTCAAAAAAAAACAACACCAAACGCAAACACTTAATGCTGAAATATTTACGAATTCTTTAATAATTTACTATCAAACGGATAATTTGCGTGCCTTGTAATTTGGGAAATATTATCTTTCCAAAAAAAATAATAATTTGCTTAGTTAAATCAGCGCCTACTTTTGAAATGCTCTGACTAGACTCCTCTTTGATACTAAAAAAAACTAAACTATTTTGATATTTTGAAAGAAATGTCAAGAAAGAGCTGCAAAGAGTAAAAAATAAAGAGAACCAATATTTCTTGTTGTTTTCCTTTTTCCTCTTCGTTGCTTTGTTTGCTGTGTGACATTGCCATGCCAAGCCATAATTGTGTGCTATAAAAATTGATGTTAATTTCTTACATAGTGCTGCCATATACGATGGATAAACATTTCAAATGGACCAAATTTTACGGTGAAACCGCAGTAAAAGTGCCACCTACCGTCATTAAAATGAGCTAAATTTATTGGAATTGTGTGCTATAAAAATTGATGGATAAACATTTTCAATTGGATCAACTTTTACTCCATTTAGTGAAATTGTGTACCACTACTGTCTAATGGCTGATTCACATTACTCGACAATGTGATTTTACTGACAAAGTGAGTGAGAGGGTCTTATTACTTTGCACTATTAGAAAAAAAAGAAAGAGGTGATCTGACTGTCAAAACATTATTTCTCACTCTTTTATAGCGAAGTGTCGCTTTTGACTTTTCATTAAATTGTCAATTACAGGATGAAGTCTCATCCAAGCCCATCGTGTTTAGATGATGCCCCCTGAGAGGTGCCGATAAAATTTTTTTGCCTGACGAAGTCCAGCTAGTACTGAGAAAATACTTTGAAGTCTAAAAGTACCTAACTATTATGTTAAAATATTATCCTTCTACAAAAATACGGTGTGTAACAATTCTCCTGAGCAAACATTTAACCACAATTGAATGCAAGAAAGCAAAATTCCCGAACCGAGAAAGGTCAGGATGTTTTGAATATTTCTCTAGTATATATATGTATATATATATATATATATATATATATATATATATATATATATATATTGTTACGTGCAATAGAAAGAGACAACTGGTGACATCTACTGGCAATAAACAACTTCAGGTTCGGAGAGTAAATGACTTCAGGTTCGGAGAATCGACTATGAAAGTTCAGGAATAGAACAAATAGAATAGTGAAGAAGCTTTTGGAATAGAACACTCCAGAATAATCCGGAGTGTTTCTAGGGTATAAATATAACAGTTGTCATCGCCAGAGAGAGAGTCTTGTTTTAGACGTTGCAGTGTTAAGAAGCGAAAGTAATAAAGAAGCGATAGTGTGTAATTAGATTGCGATAATTGAAAGTACAGTGTTAGCGATAATTAGAGTTGAGTTGATTAGATGAATGTTTGTGAACTTTATATGATTTAAGTGTAATAAAGAACTTATATATTAATTATTTAATATTGTGCTTTAAATAACGAACCAAAGGCCACGCTCGCAGCAACTGGTGTCAGAAGTGAAATATAATTGAGAAATAAAGTGGTGGCAATTGACTGAAAAATTAAAAGTGTGATCAATTTTGAGAAATTGTGTTAAATTGTGAAAGTTCTGGAAAATAATTTATATTCATCTATAAGAGAATTACTAAAATAATGGGGCGCAAAGTGGACGAACTTCGAACGCAGGATTTGAAAGTGGAGTTAGGGAACCGGTCATTACAAACGACAGGCATAAAGAAAGTTCTAGTCGAGCGACTTAGACAATCTTTGATAGAAAAAATGGAAAGAATCCTGAAACATTTGTTTTCGAAGAGAATTTGGAAGAAATCGAAGTTGAAGAAGCGCCTGCGATGAACATGGAACAGCATTTGAGTACTTTAATGAGTAAAATGGAAGCCCGTTTTGATGAGCAAAAGAATTCTCTCGAGGAACAGAAGAAATCTATGGACGAACAAAAGAATTCTCTCGAGGAACAAAAGAATTCCCTAGAATCACGTTTAGATGAACAGAAGAAATCTATGAACGAACAAAAGAATTCTCTGGAATCACGTTTAGATGAACAGAAGAAATCTATGGACGAACAAAAGAATTCTCTCGACGAACAAAAGAATTATCTCGAGGAACAAAAGAATTCTCTGGAATCACGTTTAGATGAACAGAAGAAATCTATGGAAGCCCGTTTTGATGAACAAAAGATTGATTTTGAGGAACAAAAGAAATCTCTGGAAACCCGTTTGGACGAACAAAAGATCTCTCGGGAGAATTGTCTAGAAACTCGTTTGGAGGAACAGAAGACTTTCCTGAAAAACTCATTAGACGAACAAAATTTGAAAATTGAAGGAATCGAGCAGGAAGTGGCGGAAGCCCAACAAAAAGTCACCGAGCAGCTTGACAGTTTTAAATCAGATCTGGAAAGAATAAAGCATCGTCAGCCTCTAAGCGTGGCAACTGAAATATCCGGTGCAGGTAGAATGAAACCTCCCATATTTGATGGACAAAATTCTTCAAGAGACAATTCGAGGCAGCTTCAGAGGTAAATGGATGGAATGATGAAGACAAAGCTATAGCTCTGGTGTTAGCACTTCGAGGTCCTGCGTCAGAACTCTTACAAACTGTACCGATTGAAAATCAACGTAATTACTCTTCATTAGTACAGGCGATAGAATTACGTTACGGAGATGAGCACATGCAGCAAGTATATCGCCTACAGTTGCGCAACAGGATTCAAAAGCATGGCGAATCACTACAACAACTGCAGGCAGATGTAGAAAGATTAGCGTATCTGTCATACTCCAGCGTGAATGCGGATTTTCTCAATGAAGTGGCGACAGAGGCATTTGTGAACGCTATTACAGATCAAAATTTACAACAATCATTAAGGCTAGCAGGAAAGAAATCAACAGCAGAAGCACTAGCCTATGCATTAGCATACGAATCCCCCAGATAAGCTTCACGGAGTGCAGTACGAGTGAGAGAAATTTCGGTGGACAAATGTACTTGTAATAGAATGCAGTCATCCCAGAGCTCACCTTTGCGTGGTATCCTTTGATGCTGGAATTGTAATAGACCAGGACACCTACAAAGAGACTGCAGAAAACGCAGACGAGTGGAATCTCTAGATGAAGAGAGGAAAGTGGAATTGCAAAGATATCGAGCTGTGCAGCAGACTTGCAATAGATTGCAGTTATCACTGAGTACCCCTTCACGTAGTGTTCTTCGATGTTGGGATTGTAATAAATTGGGACACCTTCAAAGCGACTGCAGGAAACGCCGTCGAAAGGAACAAACAGAAAAGAAAGGGACAGAAGAATGTACAAGTTGGCGAGCTAGAGAGCAAACTATTCTTAGGGAGACTAGAATCCAACCTTATGACTTTGAGAGCCAACACAGAAAGGGACGTATCTATGGAAATGCAGAAGCCTTGGCACAACGTCAATGGAAACCTGAATGTAAGCATTATGGCTGGGAGAAAGGAAATGAGAAAACAGCTACTATACAGTTGGTATCCGTGGAACCATATACAGGTTGGGACAACGAGGACCTGCGAACAGCACAACGAGAAGATCCGGACATTTCACCTATTCTTGCTTGGAAAGTAGACATAGAAAAACCAGAATGGAAGGATATTTCGAGGATGAGTGAAAAGCTAAAAAGCTACTGGGCTCAATGGAATTCTCTTCATGTTGAATGCAACATATTGAAACGCAAGTGGGAAGCACCTAACGGTAAATCGTTCCGAATGCAAATAGTCGTGCCGGCATCAAAGGTTAACGAGGTTCTAGGTAAAGTGCATCGTGGACCATCTGGAGAACATTTGGGAGTGAATAAAACAATTTCTAAAATACGAGAAAAGTTTATGCGGGAGGATGTAGAGAAGTGGTGTCGCAGATGCACTGTATGTGCTTTTTACAAAGGGCCGCCACGTAGCAGCAGAAAGGAAATGTACAAGTGTAATGTCAGAGCCCCATTGAAACTGAGAGCTGATGTACAAAGGGCCACGGGGGCGAAATTAGCAGTAAGTACCCATCGGATGAGGACACGATATGACTTACGTGCGAATTCAGCAGGATTCAATGAAGGTGATCTTGTTTGGCTATACAACCCGAACCGATTTAAGAGATGCTCTCCAAAGTCACAACAACAGTGGGAGGGACCGTATTCAGTAGTAACTAAAATAAATGACGTAGTATACAGGATTCAACGTGGTACAGGAGGCGAACGAAAAATCGTCCATCTGGATCGCTTGTGTCAATACTACAAGCATCAAGACCGTGGACCACCTGTTGTTCGGGACGAACAAGTTTAAGAAGGGGGCAGTGTTACGTGCAATAGAAAGAGACAACTGGTGACATCTACTGGCAATAAGCAACTTCAGGTTCGGAGAGTAAATGACTTCAGGTTCGGAGAATCGATTATGAAAGTTCAGGAATAGAACAAATAGAATAGTCAAGAAGCTTTTGGAATAGAACACTCCAGAATAATCCGGAGTGTTTCTAGGGTATAAATATAACAGTTGTCATCGCCAGAGAGAGAGTCATTTTCATTCATTCATTCATCAGTCAGTGTGGTATAGCCAAAGTGACAACATCAATTCTGAAATTGAAATTATTATTTTCAAATATTCGTACCTATATATAGATTTTGCCGACGGCATTCACGTAGTCACAGTGCGCGTGTGCCCGTGTAAATCGTGTAAATGTTTAAGCCAGTGTGTGGTTACGAAATACAGACAAATATAGTGTTAATATATAGAAAAGTGATAGAGACACATACTGTTAAGTTTTAAGTGTGGTGATTGTGATAGAGACACATTGTGATATAGACACATACATTTATAAGTTAGTGACAGACAAACACAATTAAACAATTAAATAAATTGCAGTGATAAAGGACACACATAATGAGTGAGATTAATATAAGTAATAAAAATCTCGGGTTTGAAGCCGAAAAAAGGGCACTTATTGCCGCTATTGACAGCAGCCTAAAAAGGTTGTACACTAAGTATGAACTTGGCCTCCCGGAAGTCACCATACAGGAAGGAGCAAGAAGCTTGTTCGATGACAATGTCACGTCGCCACCTGATGTTATAGATGAAACAGCCACCGATGTGGAAATGACCAATGACTCAACCGAGTCATCTTCATTGAGTTCGGAATCGTCTGAGGAAGAAAATAATTATACTGTTGTGGAAAACAACAAACGGAGAGCAAGGAATAGCCCAGAGACGTCTCCTCAATCTGGCAGAACTCCAGCCAAGAGGAAGCCATCAGGATCGAAGCAGCAACCAACCGGGGAGGATAACTCTGGTGGATTCTACCAAATTCTTGGAAACCGGAACGAATTTGAGATCCAGCCCAAAGAATCTGCGGCCAAGGTAGTAAAGGCGGTGAGACCCCCACCAATTGTATGCCACAATCTGAACGTCAGAGCATTCAACAGCAAGCTGGATAAGCTAGAAAGCAGACCCAAATTTTACATAAAGACGGCAAAGGGCACCAAGTGCATTATTAAGCCAATCTCACAGGACGACCACAAGACAATATTCAGCATCATCAAAGACATCGGAGTGCAGAGCTATACGTTCACGCCTAAGTGTGAAAGGACGACGACACTCCTGCTGAGAGGAGTTCAGCATACTTACCAGGCCGAGGATGTGAAGGCAGCACTCGTTGAAAAATTGCGTGGATTCACAATTAACTCTGTGACGCATTTTAAAACACCCAGGAGCAAGGATTCGAATTCCTTCGTAATTAATTTCGGAGGTAATTACGATATTAAATTTATAATGGCCACAAATCGCCTTCTGAACCAGATCGTTTACTGGGAAAAATACCGCGCTTCTGGAATCTCCCAGTGCAAGCGTTGCCAGTCTTTCGGCCACGTCGCGAGGAACTGCGCGGTCGACTACAGATGCGTGAAGTGCAAAAATGTACACTTACCAGGACAATGCGAGAGGAATAACGAGAAGGAAGGTGCCCCATATTGCGTCAACTGTAAAGCTGAAGGACATCCAGCCAGTTACAGAGGCTGCCCCAAGTACAAGGAGGTAGTACAACAACGTGCCAAGAAGACCGAGGAGCGTCGCCAACGTGAAGACTTCGTGAAGGAAGCCACAAGGAACTATGTGCAACCAGGTAAATCTTTCGCCCAGGTAATCTCTAAAAACACGTCTAATAATAACAATTCTGTCAAACCCACAGCTCCCAAGCCTCACGCAGCACCTACGTCTGCCCCCAAGGCAGCTCCTAGTAAACCAAGAGTATCTGAAATTGACGATTTCTGCACCAAAGAAGCCTAGTCGCTATTTGGCTGCGACCTTTTCGTCCTTATGGGCAAAATCAATAATTTCCTTCCTAAATACAGGAAGCTCTCTTCCATATCGGAAAAACAAGCAGCTTACCTTCAATTTGCATTTGGACTATGTCTAGGCAATTAAGTAAGCTGAAAATCATGTCACTTAACTGCAATTCGCTGGTAAGGCACAGCAAAAGAGCAGCACTAAATCTCTTCCTCATTGAGCATAAACCCACATTTATGTTCCTCTCTGAAACTCTCCTCACTGAAAGACATAAGTTAGCTTTTGAACACTACAACTTCATCCGTCAGGACAAATCTGAGACAACCCTAGGCACTGCCCTTCTCATTAAGGAAAACCTTAAATTCGAAGAGGTGAAAATAAGTAACCTTTCCAATATGGAATGCACTGCTGTCAAGTTAGAGCTTCGTGACAACGAATCTCTTCTCTTAATCGCCCTTTATAATAGATGCCACGCCACAGGAGCTGATATCCAGAACAACATGAACAGCATTGCTCGAATCTCGGACAATTTTACTTACACGGTGCTTGGTGGTGATTTCAACGCAAGGCATCCGTTATGGAATGACTCTGTCGTAAGTCCGTCAGGCAAGACAGTACATGACTGGCTTCTCTTTAACACCACCCATGATTTCGTCGTCATCTCGCAGGATACTCCGACCTTTCCACGATCTGGGTCAACTCTTGACTTCTATATCGTAACTTCTAATCTTATTAATCTCCTTCCCCAATTCTCAAATTACGTTTGTACTGCGCATATGGCTGAATCTGATCATTTAGCAGTCGAACTCTCAATCACCCCGAGCGAACCCTTAAATATTTTGACTTCAGACCCCCAAGCCTCAACCTCACTCAAAGACGTTGACTGGCAACAATTTCAGGACAGGCTCTCTCAATTCCTCACAGGAAATCTCCCTGACTCGCAACGGAATCTCTCGAACTTGGAAATTGACTTCCATATAGACTTCCTCAACAACGCCATTGAAGGAAATGTCGCCTTCTTTTCCAGTGTAGTGCCAAGCAAACACTACAAATACAAAAATCTTCCTCCTCAACTGCAAAAATTATATAAATTTAGGCAGAAACTTCGAAAAATACTTAACCGTATTTTTCACCGAACCCTTAATAGCCACAATTCAGCCTACAGAACCGTGTTATCGCAAATTAATTGCTTGTCAACAATTATTGAGGAACAAACGAAAATGTTTCTCGATCAAGAGTTTAGGAATAAACTGGCCTCCATTCAACCCGGTCCACACTGCTTTCAGGACATAAATAGGATCTGCAACAGGAAAGCAAAACTCCCCAAAACCATCTTAAGTGGCTCAAACGCTTACAACCTTCCCCACGAAAAATGCAACGCCTTCGCGGAATATTTCCAATCCACTTTCAAAGACAACTCTTCTCTAAGCGATGCTAATTTTAGGACCACTGTAGACTCAACCGTTGATGACTTCACTGCACAGGCTGTAGGATCCTCCGCCACAATCTTTAATTCCACAAACACGTCCTTAAATCCGGATGATTTAAGCATCTTTTCAAATTCTGCTCACGTTTTCGCCCTAATCAGGACTATCAGAAGTAAAAAGTCCGCCGGCCCTGATAACATTTCAAACAAAGTTATCAAAAACCTCCCACCTGTCGCCATAGAATTTCTGACAATTATCTTCAATAATTGTCTCAATAATTCTTACTTTCCTGATGTCTGGAAAACCGCACGCATAGTTCCAATTCCCAAAAAAGGAAACTCGAAAAACCTTAATGAGTTCCGCCCTATCTCTCTTCTGTCCAACCTGGGCAAACTTTTCGAGAAAATAGTCCGCCAACACATAGAAAATACCTGCCTCGACCTAAATATCAGACAAGATACGCAATTCGGCTTCAAGCCCCAGCACTCCACTTTTCACGCTTTGCTCAAATTCCTCTCTGACTCTACAAACGCCCTCAACAAAAGGGAGCAGACTGTAGGCTGCTTCCTTGATGTAGAGAAAGCGTTTGACTCAGTCTGGACAAACGGGCTAATATTCAAAATTATAAACCTCGAGTTCCCGCCTTATCTCACCCGGGTTATACATAGCTTTCTGTCATCTCGGAATTTCTTCATAGAAATTGAGAATGTCAAATCTCAGGAAATATCAGTCAGTGCTGGTGTCCCCCAAGGTTCGGTCCTCGGACCAACTCTCTTCAATCTTTTCACCTATGACCAGCCTATCAACGACTCAAATTCCACCACACTACTTTATGCTGATGACTCCCTTACGTACGCCCACTCCATGTCATCCAATTTCGCTGCTACGAAAGTGGAGCGTCATGTCCTCAAACTTGACGAATACTACAGAAAATGGGGCATCAAAATCAATCTTAATAAATCTGAAATGATTTGCATCCGAAACCCTTCCACAAGGGGAAGACCCAATCTCGCCACACGAGCCAACAACATAGAAATTGAAGTCAACAACGAAAAGCTCCAGCCTTCAAAGAACGCCAAATATCTTGGTGTCTCTTTCAATAATCTGTTGAAATTCAACAACCACGCCAAGCTTACCATGAGGAAAGCAAACTACGCTTACTCCCTACTCAACCCTATTATCAGAAGGAGAAACGGTCTCCCGAAAGATACAAAGCTGCTTATATATAAACAGCTCATCCGCCCAATCATATGCTATTGCTTCCCCATCTGGCACACCATTTCAGGAGTGTATAGAAAACCTGACGGACACTACTTTCCCAACACCTTTTTGTATGACAGTGCAAACATCACTCCAATCGAGGACTACCTCCTTTCTCTCGCGGTCAAACAACTTGAGAAGATCTCTCAACATCCTAACCCCCTCATTAGCCAGCTTTCAACGCAACTTCAAGTTGAAAATCACCACTACTTATCACCTCTCCACCTAATCAACTCGGAAACGAGAAACATTTATTACATGGGCGAAAGATTTACTTTCTTCACTAGTGCAGGAAGCCACCATCGTGGATAGGACAACATCCAGGCATCTCGATCATTGTGGGATTTATCAACGCTGGACCATTCTGGACTTTCGGGATATTTCTCACCATGCTGGAAGAAACGCCGGTCTCCAACTTACAACAAGTTAGAGAAATCTCTAACATTCCACAACTTCCCACTACCATCCAACTTCCCTATTCCTCTAAACTCCAAAATTATCAAATAACAGACAAGAACACAGCTTGCCGTCGCGCAACAGGCTGTAATAATTTCGACATCGTGTAACCTTAAGTTAATATAAATTCGAACAATTAAAGTGCAAAGTGAATCAAAGACAAAAGTGAATTCTAGGCCAAAATTAAAGCCTGTACGTAAACATTTTCAAATATCCCGGGATATCGGTTCGGTAATAAATTCGCCATAATTCGTTTTATTTCGTTAATCGCGTGTGAAGAACACTTGACTTGACTTGACTTGACTTGCCAGAGAGAGAGTCTTGTTTTAGACGTTGCAGTGTTAAGAAGCGAAAGTAATAAAGAAACGATAGTGTGTAATTAGATTGCGATAATTGAAAGTACAGTGTTAGCGATAATTAAAGTTGAGTTGATTAGATGAATGTTTGTGAACTTTATATGATTTAAGTGTAATAAAGAATTTATATATTAATTATTTAATATTGTGTTTTAAATAACGAACCAAAGGCCACGCTCGCAACAATATATATATCCCAATATCTTCAGAACATCCTCTGAAACATTGTATACTTATCCAAAAATACCATGGACTTTACTTAAAAGAGCAAACACTTATCCAAAAATGAGCATAAAACAAACGAAAATCGGGAATGGACCAAAGGTCAGGACTTTTTTGAATAGGAAATGTGCCAATATCTTCAGAAAAACCTTTTAAACCGTTAAAATAATAAATTTATTCAAAAATATATACTTTTTCCACAAAATAGTAAACGAATCGAGCAAATATCAGGACTTTGTTCTCGGAAACTATTCTTCCTGTCACCATATAATTTATCCTATTCTCTTCAGAGGATCCTTTGCAACATTTGGGTAGTAATTTTATCCAAAATTACGGTGTGGAACAATATACATTTTGCCAGAGAATATTCATCTAACCAAAAATGCCAGCAGAGCAAAAACATGGCGAAAAGTACATTAATTTGAACTGAATTGGGAATCTGCAAAAGAAAAAAATATTTTTAAAGTACACTTTTAACAATTAAATATGCAAATAAAAATTAAAATATCTTATCTTTCCTGAATTAATCTGTCTTGTTCCACTCCCCATATCATTCAATTCTTTCCTGATAAGTTTTCCTGCACATACTTAAGTTTTTCCTGATATCTTCACATACTTGGTATAGAGAATACAAAATATTCTCATTAAAATTTTGACACATTCCAGCTGATGTGCTGTGACTTTCCTCAAATATTTTTATTTTGTGTGCGTGTAAACAATTATATTCGTACACGCTTGTAGTTATATGTATGCGTTTGCTGCCATAATAGCAAAATTTACTGCCATAAAATATACTTCTGGCTAGAACTTTTTATGGCTAATTATGGCAGTAAAAATTTCCCCTTCGTAGGGGAATTTGACATTTAACTCAGTAAAATTTTGCTGGATTATCTTTTGTCCTTATCGTTCTAAAGTATTTTCAGATAAGGGGAAACTACTTACTCTCTTTTCGAGTAATGTAAATCAGCCATAAGGCTGAAACAGATTACACTTTAGTGCGCGGCGCGACAACGCGGCAAAATGTTAGAGAAAATGTGTTTCCTATTGTGCATCACGCATTGAACGCGGCGCGACAGCGCGGTGAAATTTTTTGCCGCTCACTTTCAGTGGTACCAACAAAAAAATTATGGTTGGGGTAGGCAACTTCTTATGAAAATCTGTAGTACCAATATAAGAGCGCTGTATCTACACTGCTGCGCTCTTATTGCAATTTGTGACACAGCGCGGCGGAACAATTTCACCGTTCATTTTGCCGCGATGTCGCGCCGCGCACTAAAGTGTAATCTGTTTCAGCCATTATCTTTGACTCGTGTAATCGTTGCGTTAGAATGAGCTGATTTTATTGGAAAGTGGAAAGTTTTTCCAATAAAGAAATTCCTTTGTCGATCTCTTCTCTTTTCGGTCTCTTTCAACGACAAAAAATGTCTTCTACTAAATGCTTTCCAACTACAGTAAATACTCGAAAATTTTCTTGATAGCATTTAATTAAATTATTGAACTCTGCTATGATGTTTACTCACATTGAGGAACTGTCACTGACATTCCAAGTAAAATAATTTTCATCCATAGTCTGTTACCTGTTCATGTCATGGAAATGACTGAATTTCAAATTGTCTTTATGGACACAGTCTGTCTAGGTATTCCATAGCATTTCAAAAAGTTTGAGTTTGAGGCATTTTCCTACGGAAAATATTGGCATACGTTTTGAGGTGATCTCTTTCCATATTATTCTTAGTATGCAAATAGAACGAAAAGTAAAATATTACTGGCTACATAATGGCTATACTAAAGCTAGCCACTTTTCCGTTTTGCTTGTGAAAGGGTTAAATACATTTAATTCGAGTAAAAAGTGGAATAATGACATGTATGACGGGCAGTCGTCAGATCAAAGAATATAAATCAGTAAAGAATCGCCACATGAGTTTGGAAACACGCAATTGCTCATAGTCCATTATCTATAGAGCCCAAACTCAGCCATTACGGGCAGAACAGCGTTTGCGAAACAATCACAACACAACGGGCAAGCTAAGTATGCATTTCCACGCTACCAACATGTGCTGGGGCGCATATTTAGAAAAATTCTCATCTGAAGTAGGAACACCGATTTCTTGATTTAGCGCTTCTTTACTGATTTATATTGTTTGGGCACATCACGAATGTGCGACGTACCAAAGGCTACTACTTAGTTGACTTCAAATATACGAAAAAAGTCAGAAGACTGAAAAGGAAAATTGAAAACACCTGATAGACCTTACCCTGACGATGTGGTACAAAGATTAGTTAATTAATTAATTATCTTAATCTTTATTTCTCTGTAGATTCATTGTACCTGGCAGGAGCGGAATCACATGAAACTTACCTTTCTGAATGCAGCGCCCTACAATGGTTGGGACAATAAGCTTTGTTTTATGCTTCTGTGTGTATATGATGTTAGTAACTGTTAGTTTTCAAAGATGGCAGCACATTCGTATAATAGAGTGGTAACTAAATTTAAATTTTGTTAAAGTTCAGAGTTAGTCTCGCAAGGCCCCAGTTTAGACAAGTGAGTATGCTGCCTCTGCCGCACGAAATCTGTAGGTAGGGTGTTGTTTCATACCTACCCCCAACCATCATCTTACCAACAAGTTTTCGTGTCAAGGAGTATTTCAGAGCATTGCGTACCCTTGAGGCACTTTCACATCAAACACAAGAAACGAAAAAATGTAAACCGAAAAACTCAATTTATTCCACTTTAAAACAAGATTTTTGCTCCAATGATTAATAAAATCATGGGAAATAGGATAAACTAACAATTTTACTAATAAAATAGTATATTTATCTTAGAATTTTTAAGAAAACACAACTTTATGATTTATCGGACGAATTTTTCCGCCGATAAAACATAAAAGTTGTGTTTTTCTTCAAAATCTGAAAAAATATAACTATTTTCTCAGTAAAATTCTTAGTTTATCCTATTTCTCTGGATTTTATTAATCATTGGAACAAAAATCTTGTTTTAAAGTGGAATAAATTGAGTTTTTCGGTTTACATTTTTCTGTTCTTGTTTTTGATGTGAAAGTGCCTTTAAGGCACTTTCACATTAAAACCGAAAACCGAAAAATGTAAACCGAAAAACTCAATTTATTCCACTTTAACACAAGTTTTTGCTCTAATGATTAATAAAATCATGGGAAATAGGATAAACTAATAATTTTACTAATAAAATAGATTATTTATCTCAGATTTTTAAGAAAAACACAACTTTTATCTTTTTTCGGCTGAAAAAGGAAATTTCGGTTGCTTCTGTCAATTTCTTTTCGGTTTCCACATGTGGAACGTTTCGGGACGAAAATTTTTTTCGGTCGTACTAAACCTCACTTTTGTGCTTACATTGAAAATTATATTATTTTATTTTATTATTTATTATATTATTATATTATGGATAGGGATTTCGAAGTAAAATTAAAATAAGTTTTATGTATGAGCTCTCATCATACAACTTTTATGATAATTAAATGTTACTTCTATTTAACCGAAAAAAAGTTTTCGGTTTTTGATGTGAAAGCAAAAGCGAATTTTCGGTGTAGAACTTATCGGTTTTCGGTTTTCGGTTTGAAAGGCCTTTTATACGGAACCCATTTTATGCTGCATATATATATACAAAAAATTGAGGGCGTTCAGTTCAGAGACGTTTTACCCGGTATATAGTTTTCAAATCTGATTAGTCTAATTGTGAATGTAACGATAGATTAAGTAGACTGTCCATGACAACTTTACTTAATCGACGTTCTTATCTTGACGAGTTAATATACCCTATATGAAATCCTAGTTTAGGTTTGTCATTCCGTTTGTAATGCACAGAATAATAAAATTATGGCAGAGCAAAACGGATGTGACACTAATGAAAAGTTATTTTGATTTTTCCATGTCCATCCTTCTGGCTGTCGAAGACGCGTGTATTTAGAGGGCTCACATTTAGAGCATGAACTTTAAAGAAAAGTAAAATTAATTATTAATTATTTGAAAATGGGACCAATCGGGCAGCTCCTTCGTAGGGTTGCCATACAAAAAATTCGTTTTTCACAATATATTTGGACACTGCTTGAGAACGCGTCCACGTAGAGAGCTGAAATTGCATACACAGCGTTTTTATAAAAATAGTAAAAACAACTGAATCGGGCAACCCCTTCTTGGTGTTGTCATAGAAATTTTTTGGATTTTTACGTATACTGTGAAAATGATCAGTCCTAGAGTTGTTTGTTGTACTGAAAAGTTCTTCAGAATATGAAATTCTATGAAATTGGATATATTTATTTTTTCTGTCCGACGAACCGTTCTAGAAATATTAGCGAAAAACCACTTTGAAAATTAAACTTGCGCGTACAAAATTACAGACGTGTATTCATCTAGGGCAGCGTTTCCTAAACCGTGTTCCGCGAGACTCTGAGGTTCCGTGTAGATCAATGAAGAGTTCCGGGAAACTTATATGCCTTTTTTCTCATAAGATTCAAGAAAGTAAAAAGAAATCAAAATTCATGTCTCTACGAAATTAAAAAAAATAGAATAACCAATAACCCCTCACTTTCCTTTATACTAATGGCGATAGTCGGTGTAAATGCAACACCACGACGTCACTAAGTCGCCGTCAAGACAATTTTTGGTACACAGTAAATGAGCCAAAGAATCATCTGGAATCTCGGTATCGGTGATTGCCCGGCTCATTTCTTTATTGACCGCCTCACATGGAGAGTCTCATAGATCTAAATATCTAAAGCTATCCGTCCCTTACCTCAAGGGCGAAGTGCGTGCTTTTTGTTTGGAATACAATTTAGAATTGAAAGGTCTATTATTTGCATTGAATTAGTAACTAACAGAAACCGCACTTTGCTGTGGATGAATATAGTGTATGTGAATAAGCCACTCGGCTGACACTCGGATTGAACTTAACTGAACTTATTTTGACATTTCTGAAAGTAAACATTTCAGAGTTTCGGGAGTTCAGCGACTTTTTCAAGTTTATTATTATTAATAAAAATTTGAAATTTGAAATAGCGTTGTTTTAAATCTTAAAGTGTATATCTTTTTTTCAATTTTAATATTTGGCAAAATTATTGCGCACTAAGAGCTCTTTAACGGCTACAGTTAGAGCATAGGGTGTAACAGGTCAAATTAAAGAGAAGTCATTCCAGCCATCCATGCAATACAAAAACTTCATTCCTTAATAAATAGGCTATTGAATGTTCCCTTAAAAATTACGCCTTTAAGAAAGGATTAAATTTTATAAAAATAATTGGCGCCTTTACATCGTGTCCTCAACGTCCACTTGAAGCCATTCTTGGCTTACAGCCTCTCTACCTCTTTATTCAGACGGAAGCAGCGGCTAGTATGCTTCGAAAGGAAAGCCCAGATGAGTGCACCTCCTCCAGGGTGGGTCATCTCAGTATCTCCGAGAAGATCAACATTAACGACCTGGAAGCTCCAACAGATACTATGGCCAAGAGACTTTCTTTTGAAAGAGGTTACAAGGTACAAGGTACAAGGTACAGATACTAGACAGTGGATTCCAGCTTTCGCAACGGGTCCAAATCTGGTATACTGACGGATCCCGGAAGGACGGGAAAACAGGTGCAGGGTTGATTGGTCCAGATGTGGAACTATCCATTCCGCTTGGTGCCTCACTTTCCATTTTTCAGGTGGAAGTCTATACTATAGAGGTTTGAGCTCAGGAAAGCCTAAATAAGGGCTGCAAGGACTCTAACACTCAGACAGCCAAGCTGCGCTCCTAGCTCTTTCCGCTCAAGTTTTTGAGTCGAAATTAGTCTGGAGATGATACTAGAAACTCCAAATATACTGTCTAGGGACAACCAAGTAACCTTGGTCTGGGTCCCTGGACATGAAGGAGTGGACGGGCTAAAACCGGAGCTGAATGTCCATCTACTGGTCCCTACCCGACATTTGGCCTACCAAAAAGCCACTTTAGGGGGGGATCTGCTAAAGTGGGAAAACAGGCCACTGGATCTCCTTTGGCGTATCGCACCCGGTATGAGGCAGGCGAAGAAATTCTTCAACCCCCCTCATTTCCAGATTTCGATTTTGCCTAACCACTTTACGCGAAGGCACAATAGACCAACTATGGTCGCACTGTCCGCAAGGTCCTGGAGGCCTAGTCACCCCTACTCTTAACATTAATATTATAAAAATAATTGCAAAAATAACGGGTATGTTACAAGAATTATTTATAAATTGCTTAATAGAAAACAACGAAGGATGAATTTAAATAAGGTGTTCCCACTATTTGAGAAGATGGATGGGAAAGGGTGGAGAAGAATCCCATACATCCAAAATATATCATCCAATTTAACACTACCTTTGAGGAAAGAAAATATTAAACCAGCATTTTTTAATGTTCGAAATTTGAAAAACTTATTAGTTAATAATAAAATTGGTGAAAAAACAGATATTTTAAAATCTAGTGGAGTTTATAAAATAAGCTGTGAGGGCTGACTGCTCTGGTATATATACATATAGGGAAGACTAAGCGTTGATTGAAACAACGTTTTGGAGAGTATATCAATTCTGCGAAATTAAATAAACCTACCTCTGGCTGAGAAAAACATTTAATTCACACAGGACATGAGTTCAAGGTAGAAAATTTGGAATTGTTGCATAGATTGCGCGGCGGACGTGTATTAGATAAATATGAAATTTATGAAATCAAAATATCCAAAGTTGATGGCGGGATCTTGCTGAACGATCAGATAGATTTTACTAATAAAAGTCCACTTCTTGAGCTAGATTTAATGAAATTGTAATTGTGTGTTTTCTTCTTTATTTATTCATTTATTTATTTGTATCAGTAGTTCTTTACATTGTCACAAACATACCTGTTGTTAATTTGTTATGATCCGTTACGGCAGTTGATCGCTTTTGTGTTTGCCCATAGATTATTTTACATAGTCAGTAGGTCTGAGGATGCCCTTAGAAAGCGAAACGCGTCAGCTTTGTTTGTTTAACAAAAATATAAAATAAATAAAAAAGAATGTGGACCTAGAAACAGGGGAAATAAAATGTTATCGAGGCAATTCCACCAAGTGTTATCGAAAAAATCAATCAATTATATTAAAGAGGAGAGTCTACAGTTTACAGTTTTTATAAAAATAAAGTTATGTGAACGACCTTTTTGCAAAAAAAAATAGGTTTCAACGTAAAAAGACAGGTACGAAAATCAAAATTTTTAGTTTAGACCACAATAACTCCTGGGGGGAGAGGACTTTGCGGCGCTCGTACGCTAAACCATTCATTTTACAATAAAAAGGTTAGTACATAAATTAAGGAAATTTTCTCTAGCTTAATTTATTATATAACTATTTTCATCGTAAAATGAGTGGGAAAGGAGATATTGAAAAAACTGATTTTGGGCGCCATATCGCGAGGCGCGAGCGGCAAATATACGAGGTGGCAAAGTGAAAATTCGGAAACAGCACATTGAAAACTATAAAAATATCAATTTTCAAAACTGCCGGAAAACATTCCAGGTAACCCCCGTTTTGTCCACTAAATGACTGTACTATAAATTAATTTGTGAAAAAAATCGCTGTACGCAGATCTTTGAGGCAGTAAAAGAGTATTAACAAGTGAAAAAGCTAGAATAGGTCTAAGACCAATTCTTATGATGAATGCACGTATGAAATTTCGTATGGTCACCCATTTGAGCAATTTTGATTTTTTGCATTGGTTTCTCGCATATATTTCTAGAACGGCTCGTCGGACAGAAAAAATGATTATAACCAATTTTATAGAATTTCTTATTCTGAAGAAGTTTTTAGTACAATAAAAATGTCTAGGACTGATCATTTTCAAAGTATATGTAAAAAACCTAAATTTTTATATGGCAACACCAAGAAGGGGCTGCCCTATTTAGTCCATTTTTGATATTTTATTTGCCATTTCTATGAAAGCACAACATACCAAATTTCAGCTTTCTATATCGACGTGTTCTCAGGTAGAGACGGACGGACGGACATGCAAAAATCAAAATAACTTTTAATATTATGCGTGGGTGTCCAATTCATTTTGCTCTACCATCATTATTTCAAGGTGTTACAAACGGAATGACAAACTTAGTATACCCCTATAGATTTCATCTAGGGTATAAAAATTAGCCTGGAAATTCTCTATTTTATTGGAAAAAATCTGAAATTCTTTTGTTATGTTTAAAATCTTCCAAATGAAGATAAATCTGTCTATCTGGTATCACGGTTACCAATTAGTTTTCGTGCGGCAGAGGCGGCATACTGAACCAACTAAAAGGATGAAGAGGCCTGAATGGACATTTGGTGGGTTTTGAGAGTATTGTTCACCACATCACCTAGTTTAAACGGGTCAGTATCACTCACATGTTTCATCACTTTCTATTAAGTACATATGGATCAACTTTTGTTGGCAGACGTGTGATAATTATCTAAATTTCAAGTTTCATTTTCGTTTTAATATTCATATATTACAAGTGCAACAAATTACAAATACATTTGGAATTAATACTTTTATTGGAATTTTATCTCATATAAAATCAAATACTCCTTATACTCGAATCTTAAGGAAATAAAATTACGCAATTTTTGTTTGCCCAACCCTAAAAGAAAGTAAGTACGGGGGACAGAGAAAAGATTACAAATGTTGTATTGCCATCTATTTCTATGCTTATATATTCATTTCGAAAATCCACTGACTGAAACTGGATTATGGTGAAGTTCGTATAAAACTTATTATTTGAAGTTCAGCGAAATAAAGTAGTTAAACCAAAAAGAGATAACTATAGAAAAGTGATCCCATATTAATGTAAGCAATTTGGTCAGAATGCTGTCTCTCTGCCTGGACGAAATATGTAGGCAGGGTGAGTCTTCATTCCTGACTCCAACCACCGTCTTACCAATTGATTTTTGTGTGGCAAAGGCGGCATACTATTACTGACCCGTCTAACCTGGATCTATGCAATCAAACTCGATTGTCACAATTCAATTATTATTTAGAATGGAGATAACAGTGGACGATTCTTCCATCACTCATTCTGATTATGATGTGATTACGAAGAGAGCGAAATATAAATTTTGGTTGTGATTGCCGTGCCGGTGCTGGTAGCGTATTTGAACATGTTGCGTTAGGTATATTAAATTTAACAGATTTCAAAGATTCGTTGTGATCAGAGCTGGGCAAATACCAAAGAAAAAGTACTTAAGTACAAGTACCAAAGAAAAAGTACTTAAGTACAAGTACCAAAGGCCTGACTACTTCAGCGTAAGTACAAGTACCGCATGTATAAAAAGCACTTGTAACTAAGTACTAAGTCTATAAAAAGTACTGAGTACTATTTGAAGTAGTTTTTAAAGTACTTTTTTAGAATCTTTGTACGTTGGTAGTAACATAATGAAGTTTATAGAGTTCACTTAATAGATATTAATAAATAAATACCTTTTGAATACTATAATATGTATAGCAACCAGTGGCTACCATTTATTCGGAGCTGCAGGTAGAGTAAACCTTTCACCTCTCATTGCTACACTCATAAAAACAATTAGAGGTCCGCCCAAGCTCCCATTATCGCCTCCAGTAATGCATAACAATTCTAAGGAAAATAATTCCAGTAAATTTTAAAGAAAAAATTGAGGCCTTGCCTACATCAGGTCGAGGCATCGTTGATTTTATATTGGACCAAGGCATTGCTTGCTTACCCTTGGTTATGTCCACTGACGAATATAATATGGACTGCTTACTTTTCTATTTCACGTGGGCATATTTGCTTGTGTCAAAAAGAGTTCGTACGTCGCTGCCAACATTCAAAAAAATCATTGGCGGGAAGTTGAAGAAGTGAGCACGCAGCTCGGAAAGTGATTTTAATAAAACATTCAGAATTTCTTCTGCGTATCTAATGAATATATTGTTTTTGGTAAAACAGTTTTTATCGCAGTAATATCCCTAAATGATTAATTTAAAATCATGTATTTCGACGAATCCACTAATTTATTTGTTGTTTTCAATTCTCTCTCAGTTGGTACTTGATGCTTAGACCGAAAATCAGCAATATAGAAGTGATCCCACTTTCTGCAGTGTATTTCTATGAACGCAGTCAGTCCATATTATACATGTCAGTGGTCATGTCATCAAGTCAAGGCATCGTCGATTTTATATTCGAGCGAGACGTTACTGGTTTTAGTTCTACTTGCCCAGTTTTATTTGTATGTTATTAGTTTGTCTAAGGTTCTGCTTTGATGCGTCAGTGCGGCACATGCTTTGACAGTTCTTTGCGTACTTTAAAACTCAACAAAAATGCAGTTGCACTAGAGATTGTTTTCTTTTCTATGAAGAGTTAAAATCTTAAATCTTGGTACTTAAGTACAAAACTAAGTCTTAAGTACAAGTAAATAGACGCTAGTACTAATGTTCAAGTACTAAGTAGGGTCATTTCAAAAGTATTGAGTAATAAGTCTTAAGTAACGAAAATGTACTTTAAGTAGTACTTAAGTCTTTTTTTACTCAAGTATTGCCCAGCTCTGGTTGTGATGCCACCTCATCGACAGTGTACCTACAAGCTCTGGCATATTCACACAATAGGTGTTGAAACGCTTTTAACCTCCCAGTGACGTAATTAAGCATGTATGCCCCCCCCCCCACAAATTAACATACTTGCGCACGAAAATTTAATTTTTTGCGTCAATTGTAAAGGTGCGTATCCATCAAAAGTTTTGTCACTAAAATTAATGTGCGGAGATAAGAAATGTCTTGTCTTCGCATTCTGCGGAGATTACACACGCATACCGATATTCCAGTGGATACGAAATGTATGCATTACAAAATCTCTTGCGTCAGTGTGAAGAACTTCTGCGGGAGCAGTTCGCGGGAAGTGAATCCAGTGGATAGACGATAAAACTCTTGAAATAGCTTGTTGAGACAGATCTTTTGTTTTCCAATTAATAGGGAAAACACAAAACATATTTAGTACAGGCAGTTAAAGATATCAGTTGTTTTGAAGCTGAAACCTTGAATAAATATAATATTCAAAGTGTACGGACGAAATTCTCGCGAAATACCGACATCCACTAAGCGGATCTATTTTTAAATTGTTTATTAAATTTATTCCACCTTGTTCACGCCTGGTTTTTAAATATGGTCTCACCCAATATAGCAGTGGCTTTCACTTTTTTTTTCACTCGCTACAATAATAAATGCTGCGGAGCCAATTGCTATATTTTCGTCGACAAAATTCGTGTAATGTAATCGGAAAGCATAAAACATTTTGTGCACACAAGAATTTTAACATTCAAACGTCGTATCCACCTAAAGTCTTGTTTCTGTAGAGTGCGCGAACAGTCTTTCAGAACACAGTTTGATACTTTTCAATTGCTTTCTGAAAGATTTCAGTGGATACACAAAGAAAACTTTGACTACGTACGATTTAAAATTTTTAATTTTTTTGCTCTATTTTTGTTAATTTTTATTTGCGCGCGCTGTCTAAAGACCGCAGTAAATACGGGTTTTAAGGAAATATTTTTTGATCTTCGGATGTGTGATGTTTCCCATAATTTTCTACGGGGAGACGAAATTCTTCCCTTCTCCCTTTTGAATTTTTTTTATACCAGAAATTTCCACAATGTGGGAGAATTCCCACGATCTCCCAACAGTGCCTTCACTCCACTCACTTCAAGCCAGAGTTGAGCAAAAAAATTAACAGGTTTCGTGGGTACTACGAGCAGTGTTACCCAGATCTCGGTTGCCAAACCAATTTGTTTAGGTTAACTTTGTTACATTCATCATTAAGCCCGTTAAAAAACCACTGGCAGCCCCATCATATGCTCGCGCACATGGAAAACCGATGAATATCTGAGAAAAACGCTTAAGAGCCCGAATCTACTGATCCCCGCACCGTACAACAGTATTTGGAACTTGTGGGAATTTCAAAACTTTTCAACGTGAAAAATTTGATCTTATACAATTACAAATTTTAAATTTCGTTCATTGCTTACTTATCTAATATTCTAAAGTTAAAGTAAGAAATACTCTTCTCTGATCTACGAACTCAGATTCAGTAGCGTGTACGCCTAGCCTAAGGAAATAAGCAAAATATTTCCTAGAAAAAGATTTACAGTATTTCAGTTTCAACCCTAACATTTTTCTCCGCTTAAATACAAAGAATAAATAGGAAAATTCTCGACTTTTTTATTGTTGTATCATCCCTACCTATGAGTTTCATCACTTTATATGAAAATATTAAATTTTGTACGCCTTCGCGGGCCCCTAGAAACTGTAGGCCCCCCGCGTGGCGTGGCCTGCGGGTCGGTTAGTTACGCAAGTATAACCTCCTCATTGACCATGTAGATGCTCCTTCTGTAGAAGTCATTTAATACGTTCCCAATGTATCCCAAAGCGGCAGTATCTTATTTTAACTGCAGTTAAGTAACACACGTTAAATCTGGTTCCGTCTTAGCACAGTTTCTTTTTTGTAGGCAATACTGTCTTGAAATCGCCTATATCGGTGATTTCCTCCATCTGTGATTAGCTAGCTTGTGAGCCTTTTGAATCTAGTATTTTCCTTGCTGATTCGAGTAGGAGCCATAAGTATTTTATTCGTAGTTGAACCTTTCCTGGATAGTTTATCAGTTGTCTCATTTCTTGTTACATTAATCCACTAATCCATGTGACTTTTCCCAAATTTGCAACAGTTGCAAGTCTACTGTGGGAGGGACAAGTAATCTGATGGAGTTCTTAATACTTGGCATTTATCTACCTGAATGACATTCATTTTCATTTTTTATTTTACCTTTGAGTGGGCTTGCGGTGGACTTGGCATTATAGCCAGGCTAGGTTGTTTGTTGTTTTGAAACCATTGCTAACATTTTCTTTACTCCAAGGCGGATCCCAGATTTTTGTAAGGCGTGGTAGGGATTGCGGGGGGGGGGGGGCACAACTATGGTTTGAAAAAACGGTATAAGCTGGAAACAGAGCGAAAGTTCGCAGACACTCGCCACCACTCGCCACCACTCGGAAGTATTAAATGGAGAAAATTTATCATTCAAAAGATTCGGGTCGAACAGATAAGCTACCACTCTCAACGAAGAAAGTTGCTCAAGGTTCAACTTTTGTCACTCGCGAAACTCAAACCAGGAGTTAAATTATTTATTTTGTTTTGGTTTGTAAATGTTGGAAGTGGAAAACTTCCAAATCATCCATTTTAGTTAGATTTAGTTAGTAAAAATAGGGAAATACATTTTATTCAAAGTGACGAATTCATCACAAATTGTAAGGCTGTATTCACACCGGACATTTTAATCATCCTTCAGTCTTGATTCAATCAGAACTCCACATAAATTCCTACGCATATATGTATCTCTTTGCTTTCACACCGGTAAAACAGAATGATTTATTCAGCAGCTGTGATAAATGATTAAAGCATGATTAAAACTTTGCAAAATACAGGAATTAAAGCACTACGTACTTTACGCCTATTTAAAATAGCAGTCATAGAACAGAGAGTGGCAGAAGTGCTGATGTCACCCTTAAACCTTCGCAGATTGTATTCCGAAGTAAAGACAGAGGATGGTAGAAAGTAATTTGAAGGGTAAAAGGATGTGTGCAGTTTGCAGCGAGAGTATTGCGTGCTGGAATTATTCTACAATGGATCAGACTAGATATTTCATCAAAACATTGATCATGCTTGTAGCGATAAAGGAATGAAAGCATCCATTTTTGCGGCGATGCTCGAGTGAGTCGATATTACAAGTTATTGCCACATCGCCAATGAGCTTGAAGGCTCTCTTTTGGACAATACCTATTCAATGAAGCTAAGGTTGTGCGATCAGCCGCGGCCCATATATGGGAATTGTATTCCATTCTAGGTCTGATGTAGAGGAGTGCTAGATACGATGGGCTGAGATTTCGTTGCTTCTTTGGAAACAGAGAAGATTTGATTTTTAACGTACAGGAAATATTAATGCCAAGAATGCATAAAGACGGTGTACCGTAAATCAGTGCTCTTTCAACAGAAATGGGCGTGTAAAAGTTATGATTTTGTTTTGAAGAGATGAGACAGTGTTGGCACTTAGATGCCTTGAATTCGACGAGATTCCCTTTACCCCAAGCGAGAATGTTATCAAGGTCGTTATTCAATCCTCGTTTGACAGATGTGGCATTCCCTCTGGAGTCCCCAAAAGTGTAGTAAGCAAACCATGGATGGGATTGAAAGTAAGGGAAAGCATATCATTAATGAATCGGCACATTGGCATTTATAGGGTGAGGTTCCGGTGAAACGCCATCTAGTACAATCGGTATTAGGCGATCAGATAAAAACCAAAGTGGCTGGATGTCACACGCTATCAAGGACTTTCGAAATATCTATGGTAACGATTTTGTACTCACCAAAATTGTGAAGGCTACGATTGCAACGTTCCGTAAGAAAAGTCAGCAAGTCTCCAGATGAGCGGCCAGTCCGGAATCCATATTGACTATCATTGATGAGTTGATTCGTTTCTAGATAGTTCATTAATTTGAAGTTAATGATAGATTCAAAACCTTGGAAAGAATCGAAGTGATTGCAATTGGTCGATAATTTGAGGGATCGGTAGTTTGCGCAGAAGTTTAGCCAATGTTGAATCACAAAGGTTTAGCCAAGGTTGATCAGGATTAGATTAAAATTTTTTCACAGATTAATATATAACCAACCAAGGTACGGGGGCTACCTATTTGAAAAGCTTAGCTTTCTGCAATCGGCTAGACATTGAAATCTCCTAATCCCTCGTTGTAGTTCTCAATATGGCCAACATTCTTACTTTGTGCAATATCCTAGTAAATCTGTTGGCACATGATATTCAGTGCACGAGAAGCAGTAGATCTTTTACAAGACTTATTAAACCATTAACCCTTGTTTAAATCGGATTGTTGTTGTATCTTTGAATGTTGCTCCACTAAATCTAAATTTATCTAATCTTCTTTTTCACTGAATTTTATGTTTTTGTTTTAAATATTAAATATTTCATAGATCTTTGTTTTTCTAACTGTACTTTTAGTCTTATTATTATTTTTTAGTAATTTTCCTATTGAAACCAACACACTTTGTACACCCTAAGATTATATTATGATCTTTGTATGGTAAATAAAAACATTGTTATTGTTACCTACGGCTTTTGATCTCCTTAAGGACCTTGAACACATCTTTCCTACGGATGTGTATTAGCTCTTGTATAAAGAAGTTGAAGTGAATCTACCAGCCAAAATATTAGCTTTATCCAGGGAGTCAACAACCACTTCACTATTGTTAACTAGTGAAGGTATAGAGGAATTGCTGAAGTTGTTCCTGATGGTTTTGACTAGGGCTCAGATTTGCTATCTTTGCGATTTGCCAAGATTTTTTGTCTAACATTTGGGCAAAAAGAATATTTTCTTTCCGGATAATGGACTTACAGGTGTTCTGTGCAATCTTGTAGACTTGTTTCAATTCTGCATATGAATGCAATTGATATGCGCGAAAAGCAGCCTCTTTCGCTTTTATTACTTGGAGGACTTATCGCTAAACCAAGAGCGATTTTGCTGTTGCTGATACCTTCTTTAAGAGAAAAAGGAATGTATTCATGCATGCCAAAACTTAGACTGCCACTAAGTTGTAATGTGCATTCATCAACAACCCTCCAAGCAAAACAGACAGACCAATCAATTTTTCTAAGATACTGATTGAGAATTTCGAAATTAAAATTTATATTTTGTTTTTATTTAACGTTTGAGTTAAGTATTCAAGTAAAACTATTGCACATTTAACGAAATATAAAAATAGTTATTTCAAAATAAATCTCTTGCTTTAAATATGATAACTCACTACAATAATATAGGGGAGCCCGGGGCATAATGACGAACGAGGCATCAGCTTTATTCTAAACTCGCAGTATTGTACGAAAAGAGCATGCGAATTTTACAATTAGAACATGCAAACGTTTTAGCTTTGTGTATTTGAGAAAATATCTTAGCCGTTTTTATTTGAATGGTGCAGTAAGTCTAGTATATTTATGGTGTGCAGTTTGTCGGAATAATGATAGATTTCATATTAGTTATCGATAAATTTTTGTATAATACGTCGGTGTGGTGGGGCATAATAACGAGTTTTTTGCGGGAAATAGTGACTAACTTTTTACGGGGCACAGTCATTTTTCGATTTTCACATTCTGGTAGGCTCAACAAAGAGCGGATTTAAATGACATAATTTTACATTAGAAGTAAATTTTTTGTCAAGGAAAATGACTCCAACAATTAGAGTGTTTAGCAATTCGCAAGCTGAATTTTTCGGATTTTGGTTGCTCACAAACCGAGAAATAGGCATTTTGTACAAAAAAAGTTTTGGATTGTCAACCTATTTATCCTAAAATTTCCGAAATCCAGGAATTGTTTTAAAGGTAAAATATCAAATGTTTTCAGTTTACATTTTTCGAATTCGAGACTCGAGGTGTTCCTCATTTTAGAATGTATAATTTTATTGTAAAAACCATATTCCTGCAAACCTCATTATGGTCATTAATTAATAATAATATGTTTTGATAAAAAAATATGAGGTCTCATGTATTAAATATAATTCGTTATTATGCCCCGAACCCTTCGTCATTATTTGGGGCATAATGTTGAGCTGGTCATCACTCCACTTAGGTCAACAGCGCATTTCAGAAGGATGCTAGGCAGTAATTATCTACATCACATTTTGTCCCTGATTGATCCTACTACTTAGTATTGGTATATTTAAAGTTTCAAGAAATCGATTCAGGTATTTAAGAAAAATCTAGAGATAAATCGTTCGGTATTATGCCCTGATGGGTTCCCCTACAATGATTTTTTTGCCGTTGTGTAGTTTCGTTGAATTTCTCTAATTACGAGTTGTAATTGTTTCTTTAATAATATTTTAACAAAACGTTTTTACATCGAAGACTCATCAATAATAATGCTGCTTCAAACACTCTGCGAAAAGGCACGCTCATGTACATATGAAGTTCACATATATCAGCACTTCCTGTTTTCTCTATAGGATTTAATAGCCACGGTTTAAAGTGGTGCGAAAGCTGAGCCGCTAGACATAGGGTCGCGTTCTTAAACGTATCAAATTGAACGCTTCCAGAAATTTTTATAATTTTTACAAAAAGTGCAGTCAAATAGATTTACTGTGCAGTGAATCATTTTGTTAAGAAAAATTCAGAAGACCTATTGCAATGTGTTTTTCAGTGGTCTTCAGACGAGGGGGGGGGGTCTCTATCTCCTAGGTGAATCCGCCACTGTTCTAATGCCCTGTCTAATCAGCGTGCATTTTCGCAAACTGAAGTCTTTTTATTTTGTGTGTGCTCTATTAACACCGGAACTTTTCTGGCCGTTCTTTCAAACAATATCACACCATCTAAATGCGAACTGTTTTATTATCAAACTTTCTTTTAAAAATTCCATAGGCGTCATAACAGGATCTACCTTTGACCCAGTTTAGATCGGCCAGTATGTTGCTTCGCCACACGAAAACTTCTAAGTAGGATGCAGTGGCGTAACTAAGGATGTATGGGCCACCTCGCAAATAAATTCTACTATGCCCCCGGATAATTTTTTCATTTTATTTTTACTTTATAAGTTTATGACTCATGAGTTAAACTTACCTTCTTCACAACTTTCCGAAGCACCCCGATCTTTTGATGACAAGAATTCGTTCATGACTCTGTCAATATTAATATTCCGACTAACTTCATTTTCGATGCTTAGTATCTCCAGAGAATTCAGCCAAATCTGTGACATGATACTACGGAGGTAAGCCTTTAAAAGTTTTAGCTTACTGAATGAATGTTCGGGCGCTGCTGTAGTTAGTGACTGGTAATGTGAGATGGAGCTGTAGAGCTGTCTGAACACAGATCCAGGACACTGCCTGTTATAGCCGAGCTATCTACAATCAGATTTCAGCTAGTTTTCTAATAGTTGAAATTTCTCGAATTCTTTCCAGTATCACGGATCGAAAACTTAAAAGTTTTTGAGAAAATGTAGGCTATAAATCTTCTGAATAATACTCGCAAAGGCGATTTGCTTTTTCAACAATTTCATTATCTGTTAAGCTACTGAGAACTGAAACAGCGAAAATCTTTCCGTCAAGCTATTCATACTTTCATAGCGCACTGTCAATTGTTGAATTATGATATGCAGGCAACGGTTAAAAAAAAATTCGGAATTTTTCTCCCGGATATCCTTAGTTTTTTTTTTTTTTAAATTGTCGGGAAATCCTGTCTGAGCTCCATCATGTTTTTCTGAGTTTGCTGTAGCATTGAGGTGGCTGTCAATATATCAATGGCTGGGTCTTGTAAATATGTAGAAACAATCGAATTTTAATTGAGTGAATCTAACTGCTTATTAAGCCAGCGTTGTTATTTTATGTGGCTTCAAGTTTCATCAGTTCATATAAAAACATTAATTTTGTAGGCTTTCGTGGGCCCCTAGAAACTGAGGGGCACCGCGTGGCGGGGCCTGCGGGGTTGTTAGTTACGCCAGTGGTAGGATGATCGTTGGGGGCAGAAATGAACCATCATCCTATCTTAAAGTTACCTTACAATGCATTTGCATATCGGTTTTCTATGTCGTTTTTCAAGGTTTTCCTCTGAATTCTCTCATAGTATCCCAATGACATAGTTAACTTTGCCAATGATTCGGAAATTTATTTGAATTTTTTTTCCCTGTTCTAGCAACTTTAAGCGCATTCCCCTTTTTCGGGGGTGCAATGTAACAGTGTTGCCAAGTTTTTTTGATGGTTGAGCACCGTCTCGAACAGTTTTTACCGTTAATTTTTCTTCTTCAGCACTAAAAAGTACTTTTCGACTTTTCAATGTAGTATAGTGATTGTGCTGTATTTTTGCTGCGGAGTTCCATAGACCCAATTTTTCAAATCATTAGGAGGAAGAATCTAATCAACGCCACTTTTTTTGTTTTTTTTTCAGTTAAATTTTATCGTTAAAATCGTTTGTAACATTTCCGTACTCTTCCTGTTTGTGGTCTTGTTTTCAATTAAGTTGACTTGGCTAAACACTCTTTGAGCATCTTCGTTTGAATGTGGTAAACACGACAATTTCCAGGACAAGAAACAAATATTTTCAGAAGAATTTGATCCGATCGAGTCTTTATAATTTTTGATTTCAATCCACAAATCTTTTATTGCCTTTGATTGCTGCTTTATATTTTTTAATTTAGAAGCTTTAAAACAGCGGTAAAATGTTTTGCCCGGCACTAATTTAACGCGCAAGCGTTTTGCTAGCGATTTGTCCGCTAAAAATTATTCCAAAGCACTAAAATTAACGCTGAAAGCACTGATTTTACAACACTGAGTGTAACTCACGTCTCATATTTTAAACACAAAAAATTATTTACTTTTTGAGTATTGTTCATTTATTTACACGCAATCAACACTATATTTTCGTATTTTTTTATCACTATACTTTGAATTTAAAACTTTGAAGAAAATTTCTGTTTGTGCATTTCTCCTCCATGCAGTTTTTGGTCTCACGTCCAGCTACCGTGCGGATTCTAATTGAGAGATTGCTTGGCAATGTTGCTTCTTTCACATCGCACCATCGTTTTGGGATCCATTTACATTTTAGTCTTTTGCTTTCTTATCGATCCTGTTTTCGACCTAGCGTCTCCACAATTCTTCCTTTGGCACTCGATATGTAATGTAAATTTCTAGAATTGAACCTTGATACTTATTTACAAATGGTGCAGATGGTTATCAATTGGGTTTCCCAATAAGGAGCATAAGTATCTAAAGTGTTTTGTTATTAAGACTTAACTATTCATGAAAATTAAAAAAAACTATTGAACATAACAATTTGGAATTGAGACAATTATAGTTAGATATGAAAGACAATGTCGACAAAGGAATATCGCGACCGCTTTGTCAGACCATAGTCTGCTTGATGAAGTTCTGTATTTTAGTCACAATTTTGATGGTGACGTGCCCCGTTTGAGTTGAATAATGGTTTGTGGATTAGTAGCATAGGCCTTTCTCTTCAGGTATATCTTCATAGAAAAAGACTAACGGTGTATTAAATCTCACGACTGCGGCGGTAAATTAATGTCTCCATTTTAGCACATAACATGGCTGGGAAATTATATGTGCATAGTTTGGTTTATTCCGTCTACCTGCAAGATCCACATATTTCCGAGGTCATTATGCAGCAGATGAGGCCATAAAAAGTTGGCTTTCATATTATTATTATATGCTTCTGTTGTCATCTTCGAAAAAGTAAGGATCGATAATGCTGCCGGCCGAAAATACGTACGAAACAGTAACACATTCTGAATGAAACAATCTTTCAATAATGTTTCTTGGAGCTTCTAGTCTCTAAATACCCAGCTTTGTCTGTTGAGATAGGTGCTAAGGTAAAATTATGCTTCGTCACTGCGTATTATTTTCTCGTCGAACTTGGACTCTGTCACCTCCTATGCTAACAAAAATTCTGTAAGCGCACGATGCTTGCTACGGTCCTGGAACTTAAATTATTTTTAAGAGAAAGATTTCTCATCAAAACGAGTAAAATTTATTGAAAATAATTTCAATAAATTTGCAAAATGCAGTGCAAAAAAATAATTGAAGTTTTCGACCCATAAAATTAAATAATTTTTGTGTGAGCTAAGTTTTGTAGGCATGACATTGAGAGTCAAATCTCTCCTCAGGTCAGGATTCGACATGTTGTGGTTTCAGAGAAGTCCAATTAGGTTCGACTTGTTTACTGTATCGGTCGATCGAAATGGTCGAATGAATTTCGCAATGCGGAGAATGTGCAGCTAACCTGCTGCAAAGAAAGAAAGCATAACAGAAACCTGTATAGTCTTAATGAGCTGAGTGCATTAGGATCAGGGAAGACAAACTCTTCATCTGAACCGCAGATAGGAAGGCAAATTGGCCAAAGACCGAGCAAGTCCTTAAATAGTATTCAGTCGTCTCAAGCTTTTCTTCCTGTCACAAGACACTCTGTGAAGTCAATAACTTCCATTTTTGTTAATTGAGCGTGGGAGCTGTGTCCAGTGATGATAACAACCACACTTCTGAACTATTTTCTTCAGATACGAAAGAAAAGTCCATGAATTTCCTCTTTGGCCTATCAAGGAACGGTTTTGTACACCTGCAAGTGATCAGGTTTGCCCAACGCCGCTGATGATTTGCATGAACTATTGAACTAAATTGGAGTTGGACCGCAATAGTTTGCCTTGAGTCAAATCTTTCTAGAATTTTATATCCAGGCTAGCTGAGAGACAGAGAATTTCCGATTTACAAGGACATACTCGTATAAGGAAAACGACATCTTTTACTTTACCGGTAGTTTTGATAATAATTCTACCGGGGTAACAGGAATACCTAGAAACCTGCACCTTGCTGTTCTCAACGACGAACAAGATTTTAGTCCGCATTTCTCTGGTATTTTGTGAATTAAGTCTTAGGTTAAGATTTTGAATAATTGTGCCGAAGTTTGTTATCGATAAGTTAACAGGTATCATAATAATAATTTGTAAGAGATTCTAATAGTTCCCATTGTACGATCATTGCATCGAACCATTTGCTCCAAAAGTCGGCAAACCCCTGCCAAAGCTGTCTGTAAAATAATTTTGAAAGCAAATACGCACAAAACGAAAATTGAAGTGAATAATATTATTTGTTTTTAAATCGTATAACAAAAAATGCTTTCTCTTATATGTATGACGGTTTTACTATAAGCGATTTATTCTGTGCACATATCTCAGAGTTGGTAAATGTGTGTCCATGAATTTTTTGGAAATCAGATTGAGGTAATTGCGAAATATTGTAGTTTACCTAAATGGTATTGTATTTTCTACTTTCGTACTTCATTTATTGAAGTGCATTTGTACTTACATTATGAAATGAAGAAAATACCAAAAGATTTAGTTTTTCTAAAACATATCGGGGGCATTAGGCATTAGGGAACGTAATTTTCGAACTTTTCCTAATCTCGGGCACAAATGACCGACGTTACGCTAGTTCCAAGCCTTAAGTCGGCATATATCCGTTCAAACATATCTTAAAGATTTATAATACTTTAAAGTCGGTCAGAAATATAATCCTAACAAAAGAAAAAGTTATAATTGGTCTAAGACCAATAATATTATGAATGAATTATACAATGAAAATGAAAGTTAAATATAATGAAAACACAAAGTTTTATATGGCAACACCAGAAGGGGTTGCCCGATTTTGCTCATGTTTGTAATTTACTATTTTTATGAAAACGCTGCGTACAAAATTTCAGCTCTCTCAATCAATGCGTTTTCAGGCCGTGGCCAAATATATATAGTGAAAATCCAATATTTTGTGTGGAAACATCAAGAAGGGGTTACCCGATTTCGTCCATTTTGGAACTTGTACTTGCAATTTTTATGAAACCTCCGTGTACAAAACTTGAGCTCTACATATCGACGCGTCATTACTTTTATATTTGTTGTTTGTTTTTGCTAAAGGCAATAAGTTGCCGTAAATATTAAGAGGAATCAGTACCAATATTTGCAAGTTTCATACATTTTTCAATGCAAATTTCTGGCAAACTATTTGTAGCAGAAGAATTATTTATATCTTAAATTAAAGGTAATGATGAAGTCTAGTAAATAACGTCGGCAAAAATAAAAAAAAATATTGGAATGGAGATATTAGCTCGGAAACTTGTAAAAAATGGTAAAAATTGAAGTTTTTAAATCAAATTCCTGTGGGTAGGTATTCTTATTTCTTCAAATTGTGACTGTTTTAGAAAGATGAGGCCTAGATCTAGCAAATAACGTCGAGTTTTTTTCATTTTTAGTAGCGCTTTTTATAATTATTTGACTCTAATAGTACTTGTTTTTTCTCCCAACATTTCATCGACTAGAAATTGCAATATTTATTTGAAAGTTATTCCAATACAAAGCAAAATAGCATATTTAACAATTATGGGCAAAAAAAATTTAGAAGAGTTAATTCTCGTTAAAAATTTTCAATTTATGTGAACTGCAAATTTTCATTTTTCGTCTTAAATTGTATGGTTTTGTCGGACGTTGGGTTTCTGTCTTTTATGGTAGATGTCTCTAATGTGCTCTGTGGTCTAGGTCTTGGCTAATTTTATATGAATTTTCTCACTTTAAGACACAAACCTATGTATAGTAAATTTTATTACCTACATGTTCGCTGGTATCTAAATTGAAACTTTTGCTGAGTACTGACTCCTCTTAATATATTTGTATTAAAATAAAAGTCTGAACTTCGCTTAAAATTGTTTTTTTTTTTTTTTTGGACGATATTAGGTAACATTATGGCCGGAGTTAGGACTTTGTTTTGCCGACTATAGGGTAAAAGTGTACTTTTAGAAGCTTATATTTTTTATTAAAAATGTGGGTATATATTAGTAGTATTGATATGCTAAACATATGTTAATCGCTTTAAATTCTCAGTACAAAATGTTTTCATAGCAACAGGCTTGGGACAGTCATCTTACTGCTATCTAAAAGTTCTACCTATACATTTTTGGCCGATTATTGGTGCTTTCCCCCTAACGAGAATAAACTCTACTAAATTTTTTTGCACATAATCGTTAAATATACTATTTTGCCTGGTATTTCAACAATTTTCAACGAAATATTGCAATTTCTCATAGGTGATATATCGGGAGAAAAAACAAGTACTATTAGAGTCAAATAATTGAAAAAAGCTCCACTAAAAATGAGAAAACTTGAGGATATTTGCTAAGCCTAGTCTAGCAAATATCCTCGAGTTTCTTTTTAAAATAGTCACAATCTAAAGAAATGAGAGTACCTGCTAACAGGAATTTGATTTAAAAAACTTTAAAACTTTAAATTTTTACCATTTTTTACAAGTTTTCCAGCTAATATCTCCATTCCAAAACATTTTTGTTTAATTTTTGTAGACGTTATTTACTAGACTTCTTCGTTACCTTTAATTTAAGGTATAAATCATAATTCTGCTAGAAATAGTTTGTTAGAAATTCGCATTGAAAAATGTACGAAACTTGCAAATCTTGGTACTGACTCCTCTTAAGAAGGTTCTTACTGTCCAAAAATTGGGAGTATAATTTGAAAAGAAAAGACGAAACAGATATGGGTGTCGGTGTATACTTTGAGACTACTGCGGTAGATGATTTTCTGGTTAGGAGTAAATTGTCTCAAAATAACGATTAGGTCGTAGAAAATAGTATTAAGGATACGAGTAAGCTGGTGAACGATAAAAGCGAAATCAACTTAATAAATTTCAGATAAATACCATCAGAGCCTACTCTATCTATTCCACTCCTCTGTTAATATACTTTTTGAAGAAATATTGAAATTGTATTTATGTTAAATGTTAATTCCAAAAATGCTAAATCCCAATTTAAGTGAAATAATACAATAACCACACGGACAGCATATTATTAAACAAATAAATAAGAAAAAAAACACTCCTCCCAAATTTTTAAAGACGAAAATGGATCACCTGAATAGCACACCTCTCATTAAGAACTGAATTTTGAAATTCTTTGCGATCATGAGAGATGCCAATTGGTTTTTGAAGATAATTTCCTCGGGAAATAGTCAATGCCGACCCACCACGGAATCATTTCATAATAAATCGCCTCAGGCAAGGATGATTGATCGCGATTTTAGTTTATACAGCCGCTTAGTTCTCTAGTTTTAATGTCAATTTGCATAAATTATTGGGTTCAGTAGCGAAAGATTAGCATCTCTCTCTTGACTGCTGCGCATCTCCGTAAGTATCTATTCGAAATATTTGACAAAAAACGCGACAGGAATTAGCTAGTTTTTGCCGTTACCATTTGTTCCTTCCTTTTTACATAATATATTCCGTCTAGACAATGAAAAACTGACTGTCGAAATACACTCTTCTTTAGTAAAATGGCGTCTAAATACACGAATCAAAATTTCTGTTAAATCTGTAATAATAGACTTCTAGTTGAGATCTTTCATTTTTGGCTGAGAGATACAGGTGAGATTTGAATGCTTCAATTTTCAGTTCAATTCAATTATTTATTAAAGATTATTACATATCAAGATTACTTAATCTTTTAGCAACTTGTAAGCAACTACTGAGAGTCAATATAAGGTATAGAGATACAATATGTATACAGCAAATGTTGGCAATATCATTAACTGCTTAGCTTAGCTTCTGAAAGAAAATACGCCGAGAACCAAAGTTTACGAATTGCGGCATATACCTTACCCAGGATGCTGTTAATATATTCGCAACAGGTCATGTGAGAGTACAGCATTATTAAACCGCTCTAAGTGAAGCAGGAAATTATTATTTAGATGAACTGGGGAAAGAAAATTTAATGCATTCAAACCTTTCTTATGGATTAACACATAGTTTGATTTTCTAGCATTCAAGGTAAGATCATTTACCATAAATCACTCGTGAATACGCTCCAGATCATTGTTGATTTTGAGGATGCAATCTTCGGATAGACCAATAGGGTAGCACAGAACAATTTGGATATCGTCCAACAACATCTCCCATTAGTCATTTATATATAGACTAAATAATAGTGTTCTAAGGATAGAGCCTTGTGGTACTCCACAAGACAGATATTTAGGGTTTGAGAGAAGGTTGCTATTTTTCATTTGCTGCATTAGAACTTGACAGAAAACTTTTCATGACTGATAGAGGAAAAGAGAAAGATCTAAATTGGCTGTACAATAATTTACAGTAATTAATGCTATCAAATGCCTTTAATGAGATGTCTAATTATAAGACGAGGATTCCCCGGTTATCTCTATCAAGTGCTTCATGAATATCTGTAGTAACTCTTAACAAAGCCGTTTAACATGGCACAGCTGTGTCGAAATTCAGACTGCCACGTTGATAATAAAGCATTATCTAATCATTTGATCTGCCAAGAGTTTCTCTAGAGCTTTCGCTAAAAAGTATAATAGGCTGATATGTTGCAAATCAGCCTCACATTTTGAGGAATTATTTTTTGTGATGGCTATTACAATAGCTCTTTTCCAATTTGTTGGAAATTTTGAGGAAGTTAAAGTTGCGTTAAAGATATGGTTCACAACAGGTATAGTATTAAATAGGCAAAAGTATTTCTAGGAAGTGTCCCGGTTTGTTATTTGGAGCGCAGGCACTTGATCTAATGAGAGAATAGCTCGGTAGACCTCTGCAAAATCCGCGGAGTGGAGCGTATGAGGTGATCAAATTTTCCTACTTGATCATCAACATCAGCGCATTGATAGATTTCGTGCCATGGAAATGAGGCACATTACATCAACATAGCCTCTCCTTGAATATAATTGTACTCACGAAAATGGGTAGGCGTTACCGCAGAGCTTAAATCCATAATAAAATTATACGTTTTAAGAACAATAAATTGTGATCCAAAAAGCTAGTTGGGCTTAACTGGTTATAATTACCAGTAAAAGATCGAGTAGGGTAGGAACGGGCACGCCACAAAAAGTGGGTATTCTGTTTACTTGTTTGACATCAAGCCGTTGGATAATATGAAGGAAGTTCTCTGAAGGTGCATTACGTAGCAGAAAGATTGACACTAAAATCACTCCCATCTTCGAATTCCAATGCATTATTTGTAGAAAAGCAATTGGGGGGCAATATGCAGCAACTACTACACATTTGTCAGCAATCACAGCCGAGTTGAGGTTAGCCTTTACATAGGCTGCAACTCCGCCTTCGGATCGATTAAATTTATCATTTATATGCAGCTTATAGGTATAACCTGGAATATTAACTAATCCAGAAGGTATATCACGATTTAACCAAGTCTCAGAGACGAGTATCACCTGAACTTCTGAGTCAGCATAATTTGTCTGTAGTTCACTACTTTCTGGGTGTATACCTTGCGAGTTCAGCATACTTAATCTAAGACTCGGTGGCGGACCCAGATGGGTCACGGGGTTCATGACGACCCCCCCCCCCCCTAAAGTTGAAGTAAAAAATAATATTTATTTAATTGAGTTATTTGAAAAAATATATTTTTTATTTTATATTTTTTTTATTTATATAATTCAACTTCAAAAAAAATTTTTATTCCAAAACTTAAAAAAAAAAAAAAAATTATTTCAATGAATGTTATTGTATGCATGTCATGTATATGTATGTGGATAGGTTTTCCTCAGAATTTGAGTTTGGGACCCCAACTTTGGGTGATCCAAAACCCTCGAGAAACACTACCCAAGCCACCAAACAGACTTCTTCACCTTCCCAAGCCACCAAACAGACTTCTTCACTACCACATCAGAGCCCTAACTTAGTCCTAACTCCTAACATTCTAAAATATTTTCAGCGTTCTTATGTAAAACCACTGACATGTTTAATATGGAATGACTACGGTCATAGAAATAGACTGTAGAAAGTGGGCTCACTTCTATATACCGTTCTCGTTCGCTCTAGGCACCAAGTATACTAACTGAGAGAGAACTGTAAACAACAAATAAATAAGTGGGTTCGTCGAAGAAAATGTTTTTAAAATTAATTATTTGCATTAATTAGTGATAAAAAGTATTTTACCAAAAGCAAAATATTCATAGATACTCAACAGAAATTCGAAATGTTTTATTAAAATCATTTTTCAACTTCCCGCGCCAATGGTTTTTTCAATGTTGGCACCGACGTAAGAACTATTTTTGACACACAAAATTGTACCCGTATAAGATAGCATATCGAGCAGTCCATATATGTACATACTACATATATATGCTAGTGTGTAAAACTGAGAAAAATTTGGTTTGAATGACTCCTGCAGTTTGCACCCTAAACTACTATTCTATTAAGAAATGACTTTTTGTAAAAAAAATTATATTAAAAAATGACACAATGACACCGCTAGTTCGTCCCTGGTGCTCAAGTACTGCGCCTTTTCTTTAGCTATTTCTATTTCACTTATTCTATTCCTTCGGTATGAAAACTTGCATATGTTCAGCCAATACCCAAAAAGGAGAGGCAAGCGATCCCTCAAATTATAGACCGATTGCCCTTACTTAGATTCTTTTGAAGGTTTTCGAAACACTCATAAACACCCAATTGATGAAATATTTAAATAGAAGAAAGAACAATTCATAATAATATCTGTCAACTATAAAACAAAAATAAGAAGAAAAGAACATAGTCAGTTAAAATTTAGACTTAGATTATCTTTATCTGGTGGGATATTTTAAAAATATTTGATACCTATATTACATATAATATTTTTAATTTTGTGAAAATAATTGTACACAAAAACACAAATACAATATAGTAAAACATTACAAAAGTACAAGTTTAGTACAAAATATTTATCGGTGTTTAAAATTTGTACTTTTCAGGGTGTTTTTGTCCCATGAAATAAAAATATTTTTCATCTAAGTATCGCGATAGATTGTGTGGATAAGTGAAATTTTCTTTTTCATAAGATATATTTCATTTTTTGTGGTCTAAAGCTATTGCCCAAAAATGCCAGGAGACGAAATAAATATTCAACAGCAAAGTTATCTCAGCGACTTCTGTCAAACTACCAACCTTTTGGTCACCATGTCCAGAAGCTTGGTTTATACGAGCAGAGGCTGAATTCCGAGATAAAGGAATTCGAACTGACGAATCGAAATACGGCCATATAGTGCAAGCCCTTCCGCTGGAGACGATTATGAACGTTTTGGATATTCTACAAGTACAAATACGAGAATTAAAAAAAAACTCTCGTTCAAAGATTCAGCGATTCAGAGGAGAAAAGATTAGAACAACTTCTGTGTGCCTCAGAAATAGGAGATAAAAGATCTTCCGAATTCTACAGGTTTATGAAAACCCTTGCTGGTACTTCCACAACATTTGGAGCAGAATTGATTAAAAACTATGGATGAGAAAACTTCCTGCAAACATAAACATAGCATTGGTTGCTTCAAACAAAGAAAATATAGAAGATTTATTGGAACTTGCAGATAAAATATTTGACGTTATAAAGTTACAATATGTTTCCTCAATAAATAAAACTTTCGATTTACCATTACCCGAACAACATTTTTCAGCAATAAATAACGATGTACAATTATTAAATAAAATAACAATTTTAGAAAACAAATTACAGAATTTAGAAAACTTATTTCGAAAGTTTACAATGAATAATAATAATCATAACAACAATCTTTTTAAAAAAGATTTCAGATACAGATCACGAAGTTGTTCACAAAGTTATTCAAAACTTGATAACAATAAACAACTTTGTTGGTACCACTTTAACCAAATGCATTTCTCCATGCACTTTTATTAACAAAATTAATCCAAAAAACTAAATATCCCCTCAGCGTCCAGTATGTCAAATAATAATGTTTCAAAATGTCTTTTCCTTTTAGACAGAAAATAAATTCAAATTTTTATTTGACACTGGGGCGGACCTTTCATCAGTATTACCTAACGCTTATTTTAGTAAATTCAAAAATAACCAAATCTAATTTTTTGCTGCTGTTAAACAATTAATACATATGGCACGAAATTGTTGAAGGTAGATTTCGGATTAAGACGAGATCTAACGTATCCGTTCATTATAGCGGGAGTAAATAAACCCATTATTGGGGCAGACTTTCTCGAAAAATTCAATTTTTTGGTTGATATTAAAAATAAAAAAATAATTGATTGAAACACGTCAATCGGTGTAAATGGAATAACGATAAACTCAAATACCCCTTCACCACGTCATTACGCTATGAGTACGAAAAATTTTTACAAAAATTTCCACCATTAACTCAAGCACTTTGTTACGATGCTCCCGTACGTCAGAATATAGTACATCACATTTCTACAAAAGGACAACTTCCTTTCTCGAGACCAAGAAGACTCGATATACAAAAATTAAAAATCGCAAAATTAAAGGGGGGGGGGGGGTTTTGATGTAGCGGAAGCTACAAAATAATTTTTATTTTAGTTTGTTATTGAAAATTGTAATTTTTTGTTTGTCAGAGTAATATTTGCGCTGACTGTAAAGAAAATAAAATATTCAATTTGACGTTTAAAGGAAAAACACTTTGAAGAAAAAACTTTGAACACAGATACACACTGTACACACACATACTGTATACATTTTGAGAAAATACACATCAAGACTTTTTGGAATGTATTGGTTTTTAAAATATAGAATTTCCCAGTGTGCCAAATTCGGAATTTTTCTAAGCATTTTTAAAGAAAAATTAAGATAATTCTGAAAAAATTTCGGATTCTTTAACTTTTTCCGAACAAATTCTTTGCGAGCAGAATAAGTAAATTTTTACAAAAACGCCAAAAGTGCCGAATATTACCCCTCAAATTAACACGAAAAGCGTTCGTCCATTCTTATGAATTACTTAATGATTTCCCAAAGAAAATTGTTAAGACTATCATCTGAATTCCAATTGAAATCCTAAAAAATTCACACCAATTTCTCAAAAATATTCCTTAAGAGCTCTAAAGGAAATTCCCAAATTTCCTAAAGAAAATTGTCAAGCTTCTTATCTGAATTCCGATTGAAATCCTAAGGCACTTTCAAGGCTTATCATTATCCTTTTCAGGTTTATCCTATTTCCCATGATTTTATTAATTATTGGAGCAAAGATCTTGTTTTAAAGCGGAATAAATTGAGTTTTTCGGTTCTTGTTTTTGATGTAAAAGTGCTCTAAGGAATTCATAATAAATTCTCAGAAATTTATATTAAAGCGTTCCGAACTGGTAAAAACCCAAAAATGTTTTGAAAATGCTTTAAATAAGCAGTATTATTTTCAATTTGGATATGTTTATAAAATAATAATGACGTTAAAACATTTTTAAGATTTGAGTTTTGTAAGTTCGGAAAATAAATAGATTGTAAAGATAAAAACGGAAATATATTTACATTTTGGACCTTTTTTTTAATGCACTTGTTTTTGATTAACTAAATCTGCCTTTTACATTATAAAACAAATACTGCTTTCAGGCGTTTTTCTGATTTTTTGATTATGGATATAAAGTAACAGCCGTGTCTGTAATAAAACAATTATATATAAATGTTTGACAACATTTAATTGTTATTTTCAAATACCTTTGAAAACGGAGACAATCAAAAATGTTGATATTTTAATATTTTGCTCCAGTCCCATCCGTGTGAAATGCTTAGCAACATCCGCCATCAAGATCTTGACCGATCTCTTCATGACAGTGGTCAGAGCCGACCCTCCAAGAGTTGAAAAAAATGCCCTCTGGAAAATTATAATAATAAAACATTTTTCATTGTTAAGAAAAATTCGATGCGCACCAATGCTTCGGCAGCTTCTACTTCTATTCCACTTATTTTCGAGACTTAGAAATCTTCTTTTGAAATTCTTGGCACCGAAGGAAGCATATCATTTAAGTTGAGGGTGTCTTTTGCGCTTTGTTCAAAGCCTTCATTTCCTCCTTCAAATAGAATACCTCTCGCCCTAACTTTTGAATAGCGAGCAGGACAGAAAGATATTGGGCTCGAAGCATTGCATTTATTTGGGACTGGTGAAGTACGACAGCGTTTAGATGGCCTATAGATCTTGAACAACTCGCCAATATTTCAGCCGTCTTAACATGCTCTGTACCACAAACGTATTCACGCATTTAATAAAAGCACTGAAATATTTATTGATAACAATTCAACAATATATCACTCACCTTTTCCACTTTTTAGAAAATCGTCATCCACTTGCAACTATTAATTGATTGATTGAAAAAGAGGTTTAGGATCCCAAGGGTTCCCCCGAACGTAGGCCAAATCAAGGCCCTTTGTTCACCCTCCAGACGCATGAGCAATCGCTCCTAGATCCCAAAGGGACGCTCTTATAAATTTAAGTACTTTCAACTAACTCTGAACACAAAATGACAGTGCAACTCAAGCTTAAGAAATGTTTTGGAAATGCTTTCAAAATTTAGAAAGAAATTAGTAAAAAATCCGAATTCACAATTCTTTGAAGACTCTTTCTGAATTTTAATAGTTATCCGAATATCATTCGGAAACTTGAAATAGCCCTGAAGAGTGGGGATTTATTTTTCGGTCTGGCTCTTTCACACACTTTCCGATTTTGTTCTTACCATTCCGAAGTTCCGAATTTGGCACACTGGGTTGTGTCAGGGATATTTTAGTATTAATTTAGACGCCAGAGGGCAAAGTTATAAAATATTATTAAAAAAGCTTTTACTGTTACATTTTAAAAAAAAATACAAAAAATATTTAAAGGCATTTAAAATAAAGAATAAAAAAAAATAATTATCATTAAATAAAAATAATATAATTTTCAATATTTATCCTCTAAAGAATTTAGGATATACATATAGATATATTTATATAAATAAAGAACAGCAAAAATACCTTATTAGCAATCGCCAATACGCTCTACTGAAGATTTACTAACATACCTTATGGAGCGTTGGAATCATTTTTTCCATAATTTTAGCAAATCTGAGATTATCGCATTAGATATCTCGAAGGCGTTCGATAGAGTCTGCCATCCTGCTCTTTTAGCTAAGCTTCAGACATTAGGTCTAGATCCTCTTTTCTTAAAATGGATTGAAAGTTTTCTTTCCCGCCGTTCAATTCAAGTTATATTGGACGGAATTACTTCTGACCGTTTTATAATCCATGCCAGTGTACCGCAAGGTTCTATGTCCTCTCCTACTCTCTTCCTCATTTTTATTATTGAACTGCTAGCTCTCACTTTCAATCCTATTCATAGTTTTGCAGACGACAGCACCCTTGATTTCGGGTACTCGCTCGACTCTATAGCTGATTTCCGTTGGAATGTTATAGTTGACAAACGAAGCCACATGTTAAGTTCACTAAATTATGATCTAACAACAATGCCCACTTGGGCAGAGCGAATTGGCTTAAAATTTCCAAATATTTTAATATTTACTTTAAAATTTTCTTCTTATTATTACCTAAGCAAAGTCTTTTGTAATTTCAGCAAAATCTATTGGTTGTGCTAATGCATGTTCTATATCTATAGATCTAGTAATGCCAAACCAATTAATCGCTTTTGAAGCATAGTTCATCGCATGTACCTAATTCTTTATTAGGGCAAGCTTACTGAATGCTCAATCACCTTCTGCAACTGTGATTGGCAGACTGCAGAAAATGCACACATCTCCAAAACGGTATTCCAACTGCAACTAAATAAATTGCATTCATAAATAAAAGTCGACTTTCTGAGACTTTCTTTTTTCCGAAATAATTGCTGTGTTCCTTTTCTAGTTCTGATTGAATCTATGTGAACCGATAGAACGATATCATAATTTAGTTCTGTGCACATAGAACAGACTAACAGAACTATTTCAAGTGCGTTTGATATTTCTTCCATTTCATAAAAGTAAGTATAAGTTCGGATAAATTTTTGTTTATCAAAAGCAAAAGTATTTTTCAAGAAAAAAAAACTTAATCTTAACTAATAGCACCACGAATACAAATGAAAATCGTTCTGCTGGAATCCGGGAAAAACTAGTACATTCATAACCATTCGGAGTAGAAAAGACAGTTTGGTTGTTAAAAAACATATCCGACAAATTCGTGTTATAATGTTTGTATGTATATATTTTCTGGAACACCCTGTACAAATAAACATATAAAGGCAGAAGTATTAAAGTTGTTACTTTAGAACAAGAGGTTCTGACATTTACATTATAGTAAATTTTTCTTAATATTTTTCGTAGATATTTTAAAAAAACAAAATGCCTTTAAATATGTGAGTAAAGTTTAAATTTGATACCAGTGCCATCTGGTGTAATACAGAAGCATTCAAATTTCAATTCGACCTTATTTTCCATACTTTTTATTGCGACTAATTTCAAAAACGTTTCAATTGTATCAATCAAGCTATAGCCTTTATATTACTTTTTACTCTACTCCATAATTATAGAAATGTTGTTGTTTGTACAAAGTGTGACTTTCGCTAATAAAGTGCCTCTCATTTCTCGAATCGAAAAAATTGATTGGTATTACGTGTCCCGATAGCAAAATAACTAGCCCATGGGCAATTCGATGAGACAACTGACTGTTATGCTCTGGGAATGTTCGATTCTCACAAATTCATTGCTTCCAGATTTAATTAATTATCGGTTAGAGCAAATGAAGGCTGCACATCGCTTTTAAAACATCATCTACAGTACGGGACGGGTAATTAAAAAGTCGTTCACTCAATACCATAGTTTAGGTATATGGTTATTGCTATGCAGACAGCAGGCATCAGGCATCAGTGAGACTAATAAAATCGACAACACAATCCATATTCTCAAGTTTTGCCCTAATTATTTGCCTTCTCTACATCACGTTTTCTTATCTGTGACTTCTAACTAACCCAGTGGCCAGTAATTCGTACGGCAGAGCCATTGCCATTAGCTCCAATTCTCCTCGTTTTTATTAATAATTCCACAGTCAGAGACCCAACCAATGTTAAAGAACGCACTATGGACTGGTCCGCCTTTTCTGAGATTCTGACTGCGTATATGGTGTTTTTGCAGCTTCAGTGATTCAATGGTGGTGGTTAATATACTTCCCAAATCATTATCGCTTCCAGGTAGTCAAGTTGTAATATTACCGGAGTATGATGTCTATTGATTTCTTGAAAAAAAAACGACATATACACCGTGATCGTGGGAAATTGTTCGTTGGCATAACAAAAGCATATTCCCATCGACACTTTGAGCTTTAGATGAATCATTGAACTCTTTATCATAATTATTATAGGTGATTTTATAAACAAGAGTAGGATGGTGCTATGGAAGGAGCATCAGAAAAACATTTTTTTCTTATGATAAGTGATTTACTTTAAAATGATACTTGAAAAGAAAGTCGTCTGATTTCAATGAAAATTTCCATAACGGTATCTTATGACATCATGGGAAAGAAGCATTTTAGTATTTCCTCTACATGAGCCAAAATTAATACAGAAAAAGTAGAAGAATTATTGACCCAGAGATGATGTCATACTACTGCGTCAATGGATGAGAATCTTCTTCTCCGGCTATTATTATATCTATATCTATCGATGTACAGCCCCGGCCCATAATATGGGATATTCTATTCTAGGTCTGATGTTGGACTTGTAGAGGAGCACTAGATTTGACGCGCTGAAATATTTCTTACACCTTTTCAGACATCCAAGATGTGATCATGTGATCTGTTCAGTTTAACTTAGTGGAAGTATTGATGCCAGGAATGCTTAGTGACGGTGATTCCGACTTAGAAGCATTGAATTCGACGCGATTTGCATTGCCCCTAGCAAGGATATTGTCAAGATCGTTATTCGGAGTATCAAAGGAGTAAGTCTAATCAAGGGTACTGTCATTGGCAAAGCTATGGATGGAATCGAAAGTAAAGTAAGGTAGATCACTAATGAAAATTAGGAATAGCGACGGTGAGATAACAGAGCCCTGGGGCACACCGGCATTTATAGTGTGAGGTTCAGATGTAAGCCCATCTAATACAACGGAAACTAGGCGACCATAGAAAAATTTCAATCCACAATATAAGAGGAGGGGAGAAACCAAGTGCTTTAAGTTTGACTAAAAGGGCAGGATGCCAGACTCTATCAAAGGTCTTTGAAATATTCGGGGCAACGATTTTGGATTCACCAAAAATTGTGGAGACTACGGTTCCAAGGTACCGTAAGAAATGGCAGCTAGTCTCCAGATGCGCATCCAGACCGGAAGCCATATTGACGATCGTTGATGAGCTGATTGATTTCTTAATAGTTAATTAGTTTGGAGCTAATGATAGATTCAAAAACCTTCGAAAAAATCGAGTATATCGCAATTGGTCCATAATTTGAGTGATTACTACCTTCTCCTTTTTTGCGAATAGGCTAAACATTGGCTAGTTTCCAAGCAGTTGGAAATATTTCTGTCGAATAAGACAAGCAGAATAGTTTGGATTAAGCAATGATGAGACGCAACTATTAATTAACAGGGGTGAGAAAACAAAAATTCCAAGCGGACATTTTCAAGAAAAATTAATTTTTGGGATTTTTTTTCAAATATACGTAGGTACCGGAAAAAATTATATAAAATAAAAATTATTTTGGCTCAAGTTCCTACAAAATATTATTAACAAAATGAAACCGATTGGAAACAGTACGCCCCGATTGGGAGAGATCTTGGAGATTTCTAAAATAGGGGGCAATTTTCTATAACCGACAGCCTTGGTAGATGAACGGCCTCAATTTGGTATACATTGTTTGACTACCAAGTAATAAGTGTACTAAAAAAAAGAAGATATGTATATATAAATAGAATAGTTAAAAAAAGGGCAATAAGGATTTGTCCAATAAGAGGCGAGCAGAAAAGAGATAAGAATACTGACGAGAACATAATACATATAAGAAAAAACAGAGAAGAAATCACAGATAGAGTGCTGCCTATTAGTTTTGTTGCATTTAAATTTATTTTTTTGATTAATTCCATATTATTTAAATAAGAATTTGAAGTTTTATTTGTTTTAGCTTTATTTAAAATTATTTTTTTTCCTGCGAATTTTCTTGAACATTTTTCTTCAGAAATTTAACCAAAAAAAGTTGGATTGATTCATTTCACTACTCATTTTTATGAACATAGATTTTTTTCTAACGAACATTTATGAAAATTTTTCCTCTTGATTTGTATGCACTATAGCTATGGCATAGGCGACATTTCCGAAAACAGAAATTGGAAATAAAATTAATTTTCTTACCACATTTTCGCTTTTCCTTCCAAATACTTTCTATTCAGTAGATAGTTATTTGGGCTTGATTAAAATTAAAAATTGTGTTGCGAGAAACATATATTTCTGTATGTATAATGTAGTGTCCATTAAATATTGAAAAATTATTGTGAAAGGTATAAGGTGAGCAGGTTTGCATTTTAAATTTAATTTTTTTACATGTAAATTTCTGCATACCTAAATACATGACGTCAATTGTGCCTCTATAGCAAATTGTGACCATAAATTGGAAAATGATTTGTTATGTATAGAAAACAGTCTTGTGTATAGACAAGTTACGAAACTACGATGATTTATTAAAATAATCGTCAGTTCACGGCAAAACAAAAATTGTAAGAATTGTATACTTACCTTTCGTATTGATTCGCTACTTAAAACTAATTCATATGACAGATTCTATTTTATTCTATTCACATCCATTACAGACGTTTGTCCTAAAGACGTACGAGTATTACAAAAAGTTAATTTGACAAACGGACATTTTACAGAAGGAATCTTTCTCAACTGAGATCAAAGACAAAAAAGTCGCCAGCCCGATAAAAGATTTTAGCATTTTAAAAATGTGGTTACTAAATTTAGTTGCTTAGATCAAACGGCATCGACAGCAAAGTCGAACTTATTCAAGAGTTTGAATTTTTTAACGATATGTACAAAGAGAGATAATAGGCACAGGTATTAAAAATAATTCATATATTGAGGAAGTGTCCCTAAAAAATGTTTAAAATTCATCATTGTCAATGGCATGTGCTTTAATGATAAATTGACGTTTGTGGGACTTTTAATTTCATATAAAGATGTGATGTATGTGGGGTTATATGACCCGGTATTCTACTTTATCTCATAAGAAAAACTCATTTGGTTTTTTAAGCCATCATTTATTACTGGAAATCCAATATTTCGGTATTTGGTGTAGACCATTATCAAGGCTGACAAAAAGGGAAAAAAAATCAAAAAATTAATTGATGTAAAAATTAACAATTAATTACAACTATGTGTTTTTACTTATTTGTTTTCCCTTTTTGTCAGCCTTGATAATGGTCTACACCAAAAACTGAAATATTGGATTTCCAGGATTTCCAGAAATAAATGATGGCTTAAAAAACCAAATGAGTTTTTCTATGAGATAAAGTAGATTACCGCGTCATATAACGCCACATACATCACATCTTTATATGACATGTGCTTTATTTTATTTACCCTAACCTGTCGATTTTATATAAACATTTTTTTGACTTTACCAAAACGGAATGCAGGTGCGGGGCGATCCCTTAGCAGACTGAAGTCCATTAGGTCCTATCTACGATCTACAATGGGTGTCTGGGTTAGCTTTACTGTTCATTGAACGACAATTGGCTATTGAAGTGGATTAAAATATGGTTACAGGTAATTTTGCAAGAATGAAACCTAGAAGAAACAAGTTAAAAAGCTAGAATTGGTCTAAGACCAATTCTTATGATACCCTAGATCAGGAGTGGCCAAAGCGTTGACCGCGGTCGACTAGTCGACCGCGTAACTATTCCTAGTCGCCCGCCTACATCTCGGATGCCACTCCCACACAGCGTGCGACAGACAATATAATGTAGAGAAGCTCTAAATTTTTTCTTAGAAATTTATTGGAAATTTTTTTTTTTCAGAATTTTTATGTATTATGGAGGCCGACAAAACGGCACACATGAAAGTATTGTATTTGAAAATACCTCCGTCGGCTACCAAAGTGAATAAAAATTTTGCCGAAATATTTTCTGTAAATTTCCAAGAAGAAATGAATGCTTATTGCTCGTCTGCTCGGCTGCGTTCATAAAAATTGTTAGCAGCCCAATCACCCATTGACACTCTCCAATTATGCATAATTCCAAGGAAAGAATTTCCAGTTAATTTCTAAGAAAAAGTTTTCAGTTAAAATTGAGGCCTTCCTTACATCAGGTCGAAGCATCGTTGATTTTATATTGGAGCGAGACATTGCTGCGACGAGGGAATCGTTTTACTGTTTTTTTGCTCTACTTGCCCAGTCTATGAATGTATTAATTTCTTTAAGCTTGTAGGTAGGTTATATAAAGTCACACAACCGTAGTGCAGAGCGGACTCTTATTAAAATAACTTGATATTGTATATGTTTAGTACTTATCTGTGTTTATTTTAAACTTATCTTTGGCCTTAAATTACTTCTTTTCTTATTGTCACTTAACACTCAGGATGTTGGTAGACCGCCGCCTATATTTAAAAAAATAAGTCGCCGGTAGTGATCATAAGTTTAGCCACTCCTGCCCTAGATGAATGCCCGTATGAAATTTCGTTTGGTCACCCATTTGAGCAATTTTGATTTTTTGCATTGGTTTCTCGCATATATTTCTAGAACGGCTCGTCGGACAGAAAAAATGATTATAACCAATTTTATAGGATTTCTTATTCTGAAGAAGTTTTTAGTACAAAAAAAATGTCTAGGACTGATCGTTTTCAAAGTATATGTAAAAACCAAAAGTTTTATATGGCAACACCAAGAAGGGGTTGCCCGATTTAGTCCATTTTTGAAATTTTATTTGCTATTGCTATGAAAATAGAGTGTACCAAATTTCAGCTTTCTATGTCGACGTGGTAGTGTCCAAATATATAGTGAAAAACGAAAGTTTGTATGGCAACCCCACGAAGGAGTTGCCCGATTTGTCTCACTTTGGAACTTAATTTTACTTTTTTTTTTAATGTTCGTGTACAAAATTTCAGCTTTCTAAGTGAACCCGTTCTCGAGTTATCGTGCGCACGGACGGACGGACAGACGGACAGACGGACATGCAAAAATCAAAATAACTTTTAATTTTATGCGGGGGTGTCCAATCCATTTTTGAACTACTATCATTATTTCTGTGCGTTTCAAACGGAATGGCAAACTTAGTATACCCTATAGATTTCATCTGGGGTATAAAAAGCTGTTGTAGTTGCCTCATCTGTTAATCATTCATAAGTAAATATATGCTTATATTAATTTTATTGTGAAATAATAGAGTTTTGTTATGGTTCCATTTACTGTTTTTTGTTTAAACTAGTTCTGGACGTCTATTTTTTTTTTAAATATGAAATAAAATTAATTTTTATGCAGTGGCGCCTTTTTTAATATGCTCGCTCTCCCAAATGTTTAAACCTAGATACGCCTCTGATTTTCACCAAACGGGTAGAACACCTTTACTCTACGTATGTACATTATTAAAAATAATGATAGGACTTCACTAATTTATTATTGATCTTAAAAATGCCAGGAGGGGAATTCCAGAACAAGAATATCATTTAAGCTGGACTAATTTCAATTAAGATTTATCAATTTTTATGAAAGTAAATTTATTTATTTCTTTGACCAATATTAACTATATTTGCTGAAGAAGGAACTTTTTTTGGATTCTCCGGTATATAGCAAAAGCTAAAAAATGTTTTTAATTTGTTATTTCATTACACAACTCGTTATACTTTCGGTGACAAGTTTCAAGTCTTGGTTTGACTCATCAACAGGTCCCAAAAAGCGAAATTGAGTGACTTGAAAAACAAATGAAAAATTAGAACAAAGAAAAGAAATGAAAAAAACGAAAAAATTGAGAACAATAGAAGAAAACAAATTTTTTATTAAAATTTTTTTAAAAAAATTAAAAAAAAAACAGATTCATACGATACGAATCGAACCTGTTTCGCCCGCACCGGAGAATCCAAAAAAAGTTCCTTCTTCAGCAAATATAAGTTTAACCCGGTAAAAAATCCTATAGAGTTAATCTCTATCTTAATATTAACTATGGATGCATTTGCGTAACCTTTCACTGGCACATGTTAAGTTTTTAGCATCTGTCCAATTTAGATAATACATGAGTACATACTCATAGCTCACAGGGATAGATTGATTAGTCTGTCCACCTTCACATCAACTCTATAAATCACATATGTATATACATATGTAATAAATTGATGGCCTTAATTAAATTTAGCAAATCATGTCTATGGGCATGAAGGGTTATTTTGCTATTGAGTCATAGCATGCTACTGACAACTCAATGAAATATCCTGCGGACAAAAGTCGCTTTTTCTGTGTGTCTTCCACATTCCATATCCAATAGATTTTCTGGAATTTTTCTTTTAGCTGGCCACATCCGTATACAAGACTGATTGGGCGTTGCACATTTATATGCATAGTGGTATATATCTAGATATGTCATATATATTCTAGAGAATGTATAAGGACCACATCAATCTGTATTTCAGTTAGAATCAAGAAGTTCCTGGTAAAATACACATATTTTCCTAAAAATAAACAGAAACTGCATGCCTGGAATATTAACGATTTGTGAAAAGGATAGAAACTTTTTCAAGAGCTCATTTGCGCTATGCCGTGTTAATGGATATTATTCTGGCCGCAATGCTTTATTTTGGAGTTGTTTTGTGCCCAGTCATCAGGTCATGTCGAACAGATAAACAATTTCATTAATAATGGATCAATGATCTCGATTCTATGCAGTAGGACTCTCAAGTGCTGATAAACAAAGAGATATAAAGGTGGAACAGACTACATAATATATGTATTTGCTGTGTATGGTATAGGTACGTATATGTTGGTAGGTACTTGGGATTAATATTAAGGCAATATACGAATTAACTACGATATTTTCTTGTTGTTCCACAGAAATGATATGATATTAAAAATGTAAGAATATTATAAAGCATTTTGTCGATAATATAAAGAAACTTATACTTTATGATACTAATTGCATAACAGCAGGAGACTTTTATACTTGACACTCTAGTAGTTGGTGTTAAATTCGTGCCAATGCTCTGGGAAAATCTCTACATGCGCGTTATTACGCATTCTTTATCCTAGAAAAACTTCTAGGCAAATATAACTGTTTTTTAACAATTTTTCTGGTTCAGTAAACTAAAATGATGTTATTTTTAATAATATTCTGTAGATACACATGCATAATTACTATTTTCGTCATTTTCAATTTTGCAGTTGCTTTTAACTTGAGATCTAGTTCCGTAAATGTCAATACTTATGGTAATTTTTAACGGAAATTTTTATCTCAACCGTTTAGGATAATTAAAAAAATATGCTAATTTTTCACTAAACATCCCTTGTTATACAACCTACGAAGGTCTAAACTTTCCAACGAATGTCGGACCATCACTCCAGTCCTTTCATGTCGCTAGTTATACAGGGTGTTTCATAATTGGTGAACATAACTCAAGGGTTGGATAGCTGAGGAGGAGACAAGCAAAAAATTATAAGGTTAAGGGGGCTAAGATGCGTCGTTTCGGCAGGAAGGGGTTAAGACGCATCGTTTCGGCGGTAGGAGTTATAGATTTCATCTCAGATGATAGAAAATCGTTTCAGCTTTCCAATGAATGCCCAATCAGTCCGTCGGAAATTGTAAGACGTCAAAGTCAATAAATTGAAAAAAAATTTCTAGTTTTTTTAAATTTTAACGATTTTTCCGTCAAAATGCATGATAACTATGCAGTTTTGATAAAAAATTTAGAAACCTCGGAATGTTAGCTTTAAGGACATATACCTGCCTAAATGCAACTGGTTTTGAAGTATTCCCGTTTCTATGATTCATAATATCATTAATTTTGCTATTGACTATGGTAATTGCGACTATTATTATGCAACTCCACGCAAAATTAGCATCTTATAATTTTTTCTTGTCTCTACCTCAGCTATCAAACTCTTGAGTTATGTGAGTTATGTGCACCAATTATGAAACACCCTGTATAACGTTAAAGTAAAAAAATTGGAAAAAATTATGCCTGATAACCGTACTTTTTCTTGGAACATTTGAAAATTTCAGAATGTTATCTTTTATTTGATGATTTTTTATGATTCATTATTTCGTTAATTTTGCTACTGAAGTTGGAAATCGAATCTAATTTTATGCAATTCTACGGAAAATTAGCAAAATTAATGAAACTGATGTCGCCTTTGATGACAATGATCTGGAAATTAAGTCTAATTGTTCAAGTTTAATTAAATCTGGTATTATAGACATATAAACAATAATAGTACACAAAAATGGAGACAAATAGTTTAATTTTATGCAAGACCGATAAAGGCTATTCAATTACAATTTTATATAAAAGTACTTAAATTCAATAATGAATAGAAATTAATTATGATCAAACAAACAAATTCAATAGAAACTATAAACAGATCAGATACAATTTTTGATAAGAAAGAAATGTGTTTGCTAAAAAATTGCTATCCTTAAATATCTTTAGTTCATGGTCTTCCAAAGTTACACAAAAACAAGTAAAAAAGCTAGAATAGGTCTAAGACCAACTCTTATTATACCCTTGATGAATGCTCGTATAAAATTTCGTATGGTCATCGATCTATTCAAGTTTTATTTTTGAAGTGATTTTTCGCATATATTTCTAGAACGGTTCGTCGGACAGAGAAAATGATTATAACGAATTTTATAGGATTCCGTATTCTGAAGAAGTTTTTAGTGCAATAAAAATGTCTTGGAATGATCGTTTTCAAAGTACAGTATGTGATCATTAAATTAGACGCACTCCTCTATTTCAGTAACTCACACCAAAATCATCTTTTATTTTTATTGTTTTTCTTTGTGCAGATTTTTTTTCTAATTATCATAGACGTATGTATTTGTCTGCAACCCTCCAGAGGTAGGAAAAGGTCATAAATAGTCTAAGCTATGTTTTTCAGGTATATAAATGCAATTCGATCCTTTATTATCTCACATTAGTCGTGTTGTTACATTGTGAAAGTTGGATTTTATGTGGAAAAAGAAATACGAGGAAAGAAATTAAAAGTGATTAGTTGTTATACAGTAGTTATTTGTTTTGTTTTTAAAGTAAACTAAGTTCGTGAGGTTGTTGGTGCACTTATACAATAAGAAGAAGAAGTGGCACACTGTGTTTTGATTTTTAACGAAAATGGGGCGCGAAAAAGACATTTCTAGTGAAAAAAAACCGTTATTATGACATTATTGCATTCGCAAGATCTTTCAAATAGGCAAATTTCTCGCCAAGAAAACGTGTCCGCATCAACAGTCGACAGAATATCGAAATCTTTAAAATTAAATGCTTCTTTGCCTGTTAGTAAGCGTGAAAATTGCGGAAAACCGAGGAAAACGTCTACGAGGACAGACCAAAAATTACTCGAAGCGCACTTCTACAACGCCGGGCACCATATAGGATTATTCACCACCAATTTCAGGAGCAAGGAGTGGACATATCATTGGTTACATTACGAGGACGGCTGTACGAACAAAATTTTAAATGCAGGCGGCCAGCAAAAAAGCCCAAATTAACGGAATTAATGAAAAAAGACGAGTGCAATGGGCTAAACTTCATCAACACTTTTCAGTTGATGATTGGAAAAAGGTAAAGTGAAATCTAGTCATACAAAAATTGTTATAACCGAACTTACAACACATTACATGAGATTAATGCATTTTTTAAATATTGTAGGTAATTTTTAGTGACGAGTGCCGTCTAGAGGCGGTAACGGAATCGGTGCGTTTTGTGCGCAGGCGTCCTGGGGGAACGATACAATCCAGACTGTATAGAGCAAACCGTGAAACACCCACCTTCGGTGATGATATGGAGCTGCATTAGTGGAGAAGGTCCCGGTCCCATATATTTCGTCGAGGGAACTTTACGTCAGGACCAGTATAAAACGATTTTGTCAGATGTCCTTTTACCACATGTAAATTCGTTTTCATACACAAGAAGCAATTTTACAGTAATGCAAGATGGAGCGCCTTGTCACACCTCGAAATTAATTAAGGATTTCTTAAATCGTGAAGAAATTGAGGTTTTGCCATGACCCGGCAATTCTCCGGATTTAAATCTGATTCAAAATTGCTGGGCATACCTCAAGTCAAATGTTTATAGCCGTCCGAATCCTACAATAAAAATTCTAAAGGAAAATATAACTCATATTTGGCATAATGATACAAATTTGCGAGCAATGATAAATGCATATATAAATAGTACGCCACGAAGAATTAAAGAAGTAATTCAAACAAATGGAAATGTAACGAAATATTGAACAATTTGCCGTTGAAGTTAATGTAAACTAAATACCCCATTGCACAATAAATTGTTTTCTTCTAAAAAAGTCTTTTAAGTTCTAGAATTTACGCCTTTATTAGAAAATTTCGTTTTTTGCAAGGTGCGTCTAATTTAATGATCACATACTGTATACGTAAAACACCAAAATTTTTATATGGCAACATCAAGAAGGGGTTGCTTGAATTATTCCATTTTTGAAATTTTATTTGTTAGTACTATAAAAACACCATGTATCAAATTTCAGCTCTCTATGTCAACGCGTTCTCTGGAAGTGTACAATTTATAGTGGAAACCGAAATTTTTGTATGGCAACCCCACGAAGCAGTTGCCCGACTTGTCTCATTTTCGAACTTACTTTTTTTTTAAAGTCCGTGTACACAATTTTAGCTTTCTCAGTGAATGCGTTCTCCAGTTATCTTGTGCACGGACGGACAAATGGATGGACAAACAGACGGACATGCAAAAGTCAAAGTAATTTTTAATATTATGCGTGGGTGTCCAATCCATTTTGTTCTACCATTATTATTTCTGTGCGTTATAAGCGGAATGACAAACTTAGTAATAACCTATATGTAGATTTCATCTAGGGTCGGTCCCGTGTCAGAATCTTTTAGTGCACCTGCACAGAGAACTGAATAAATTGTTACCAGTTTTGCTTATTTTTAGCCTAAATATTCTATCAAAAATTCTAAGAGCTTGGTTAAAGGATTAAAGCTTTTAACTTACCCAAAAACTCGAAACTAGCTATCATTTGAACTTTGCAGCCTTTTCTCTTCTGTACCTGCCAACAAATTAATATAATTCCTAACTGACACATCAAAATCCAATAAATTAATAAATTTGTTAAATATCTGTCTAGAACAAAATTATTTCATGTTTAACAATAAAATTTATCTATAAAAACATGGGAATAGCCCTTTCCACATTTCTAGTTGACTTTTTATGAACTATGTAGAGAAAATTCCTTTAACTTCCTTTTAATATATTTTAATTTGGATACGATACGTCGATGCCGTTTTTTGTATTTGAACGGGAACTAATCTGTGGTTCTTTCAAATAACACGTTATTTGCAAATTTTACGATTTTAAACTAAATATACCATTCGGCATGAAATTTTATATATTATAATCCTGCGTACTCTGTTATAGCAATTACACTATCATTAACAAAAGAATAATCACTGAAATACCCAAAAAATTTCAAATTATTTTTTCAAGAAACAGCACAAGTAGACATGCAACCGAGAAGTAAAAAAAAATGGTCAAACAGCAATGTAAGTGCAGCTAAATTGTTACTTTAAAATAAAATTCCGACGTTTTTTTTTTATTTTCTTGTTTTGTTTGATTTTTTTTTTCAATTTGTGTATGTATTAACAACTATAATAAGGGATGCCGTTTATCAATACCAGTATTAACAACATTAATTTTCATTTACAGTCATTTTGCCTGATAAAATTACATGGATTTCGTGATTTTTCTTGTTTTTTAATAAACTGCATAACTGGACTTCTCGAGGAAACCGTAAATCGATCTGTAGCGATTATTTTGAATTCAAATAACTATTCATCTTCAATTTAGTCGTTAGTTTGCACACAGTATATCGAAAAAAGGGTTATAATTGAGAGCGAAAAACATTGTATGTCCAACTTCTTCGCTATATTTAACATTATTTGAAAAATATTATCAGTACTGCTAATAAAATTTATTTCAAAACGTCCTGTGAGAAAAAGAAAAAAACAAAATTCCACAAATTGATGACTTCCCAATACCTTTGCTCACTTTTTTCCACTTATCCCACGTTTTCTCAAGACTGACTTTATGCAGATAACGAGTTATCTGAAAAAACTACTGAAATAGACATTTAAATAATTTCCCCAACAATGTTTTAAATAGATTTGACAACCATAAAAAATTAGCAATAGATTAGGCAAGAAATCCATTAATTTCCTACACTTGAAGATATCTTTAACAGTTAACAAACTGGATTTTAATATATATAGAAACGACAATTACTCCGATGCGATAACACACAGTAAAAAATAATTCCCTAAAGTCAGTGGCAACAATTTGTGCCACACAGGTTAGGCATTTGTCGATAAGATTAGGGAAAGCTCCACCTTGGAAAACTAAGATTAGGTTTTTATTCCTAAAATGTAGGTAGGTTTCTCTCCCTCAAATGTAGGGAATTTTGGTTTTCCCCCTAAAATTTAGGGAATATTCCCTAAAATGTATGGAATTTTCGAAATTTTTTTTTATGTTTTTCCCTAAAATGTAGGGATGGCACCGCACCACTCTCCACCATAGGTGAAGGTGATAGAAGAACACATCTTTTAAAAAACATAAGAATGAGCTGAATAATTTCTTATGGTCCATACTACTAAGTAGTATGGAAGTTATATTGGTGCACTGGGCACGCTTAAACAAAATATTGAAAAACAATATATGACTTGTTTTCAAAATCAATGTGTGAATTATATAAAGGAAAATATGTTTCCGTTAAAAATGCGGCATAATAACTAATTTATTGAATGTTATCTTCCTCATATCCAAAAGAGCTAACATTTCGGGGTTTTCTAGTGCCAAATACCTAAATTCATTGAATGTTCCATTGATTTGGAGAAATTAAACCGATTTTCCCTTTCTATCAGAGAAAATTACATTTATTTTTAGGGAGAAACGTGTCTTAAATTTGAGGAAAAGTCCTAATATGCTTACACTGGACCCAGATTTTCTTTACACCCGTGGAATATTAAAATGTCCTCTTTTCACTTCATGCTAGAAATACTATTTAATCAAGAAAACTTCAAAACTCATAACAATAAAACTGATCACTAGAAACAATTAGTAATAGAACTATTTATAAATTGAATTACAATCCAATAAAATGGAGAAGGATCCCCTACTTTGGAGAGATATTAAGTTTAAATAAATCAATTAGGGAAAAAAATATAGAGCCAGCCTTCTTTAGCAATAGAACTCTAAAAAATTCTTCAGCCAACAACAAATTGAAATCTACCTTGAAATCAATGAAATTGACGAGGTTTATAAGCTAAATTGTGATACCATTTACATTGGTCAAACCAACAAATCATCTATAAGAACAAAATCTAAGGATCATATCAATAGCGCAAAGGCTGCTAACGCAAATTCTTGTTTCGCTAAACACCTAAGTTTAACTGGCCATAAACCTAATCCAGATGTCATTAAATTATTACATAATTAAAAGAGCTAAAGCCAATGGCTATTTTATAGTAAACAATCAGATAGATTTCAAAAACATCAGCCCGCTATTGAATGCCAATTTAGAATATTACGCATGCGTTAGAGCCCTGATGATGTACTGATAAGACGAAACGCGTAAATATATGTTAATGAAACTATGCATCATAAAAACAGGATTATCTCATAATCGCCTTCATAGGCTGTATAACGGGGAAGGTACGAGTACGAGGTGTTTTGTAAAAATAAGACATATTTTCCTAATTACAATGTAACTCCGAAACGGTTTAGATACGCCCCTCCCGCCCCTCCCCCTAACATAAAATATTTTATTTGCATAGGTAAGGTGAGTACTATCACCTTTCCTATGGACCTCTGGACCGGCATATATATACGCTTCAATATTACATATGTATATATGTAATCGTAATAAAATTTTTTTACGATATGCAAAGTGTTCGGTAAATTACCAAAATTGAGTATGCCAATAGATTTCTTGGAATAGCTTGTCCACACCGCTCCATAAAATCACTCCATACCTATAAATTTCCTTTAAATGCTCATAAGACCTTTCAAGAATTTGCAGGATTAAACTTGAGCCCATGTTCCAGAGAGAAGCTTTCAGCTTCTTATATCATCTTTATTTTTAAAATGTTAAGATTTATGGTCAAATGCTTCAGTTATCAGTTAAAGTTGAATTCTCAGAAAAAAATTCAATTCATACGAATTTGTTATATTAGCCTTTATCTCGTAATATTTATACACCAAGGACATAATTCCCGTCAATAGTGTCCTTTAAAACAAAAATAAAATACAATTACTTCAATATTTGCTTCCATAGTGAAAAAGTAAAAGAGTTTAATTTCCAGAGCAGAATAAGTAGCCTCTCCTTTTGCAATATACACAAATTATGCGGTCGCGTTCAAAAATTGCGAAAATTTATTGTCATAGATAGTGGAAATTTGAAAAAATTACTTGAAATTTTAACGATTTTTGAATTTAGAGTTTGCAGACATTTCTATTGGAGGGTGGTAGAGGGGCAATTGAAGATTATATAGAACAGCAGAAAACCTGTGTCTGTTATTCTAGAGAATAAAGTGTAATTTTACCTTACAGTGTACGTAGTAAAAAAAATTACAGTGTATTAAGACAGTGATAATTATAGCGATAACGATAATAATGGCGATAGACTAGGACCCCGATCACAGTGATAGCAATATACGAATATCGTGACAAATTACAGTTTCCTAATTGTTGTGGGCAACATTGATGTTAAACGTGCTACCATTAAATGTCCATTCAATACATACTGACTCCACTTATTTTTCCAATTTGAGAAAGTTTGCAATTGTTTTACTGGCTATCGTTGATGCCGAATATAACTTTTTATTATAAGGAGTACAACAGAAGTTTTTACTGCTTCGTCTATAGGTACAGATGAAATTTGAATGCAGTAGACAACAGTAACAAGTAGACAATTGAAAACGCATTCGAAATTTTGGCCCAAAATGGAAAATTTTTGTCAATCCTATTGCAATACAGCCTGAAACAACTACTAAAATTGTTCAAGCCCCAAACGTTCTCATATTATTTTACAAACCACGAATGAGGACGATAGTTATTACGTCCAACATTTAGAGCCTGTCGCTTCGTTATCGCTATCGCTTCATTATCGCTGGCGCTTCGTCATCGCTTCGTTATCGCTATCGCTTCGTTATCGCTGGCGCTTCATTATTGCTGTCGCTCGTTATCTCTGTCGCTTCCTTATCGCTATCGCTTCGTTGTCGCTGTAGCTTAAATTTTTCAGAAATATTGTATAAATAAGGAATTTTTCTCCACTTCTTTGGACTAGGTTCATTAGGCATAGGTAAAGGGAAAATGGAATTCAGGATACAATTTTTTGTTTTTTTGCTAAGCATCTTGTAAATTAATTTTGATTCATATCCGTATCTTATAGCGATGTCTTTAATAATGTTGAATTCATTGTAAATGCTATTACGGTTCAATGGAGCAGAGAGAAGCCTATTCAAAAAAATAATGGAAAGTTGCCATCTTAGTAGTCCAAGCATTTTCAGTATTAATAGTTATAGTAAAATCTAAGAAATATATAAATTCTAATTCTCTAATTCTGCAGTAAAGGTTATACTGTCGTCAATTTTATTTAAAAAGGCATTTAAAAAACTACTCGTTAATTGCCTCTCTGTGCCAGTCCAAATACAAAATATGTCATCAACATATCGATACCAAGTCAATATATGTTTAGCTAAATTATTATTACTACTAAATATCTTCTTTTCAAAGGAATGCATATAAAATTCAGCAAGTCTATCCTTTTAAGTATAAATTTTATCATTGAACCCAAAATAATTTTGTCTAATGCATTTGTTGATCAAATTCATAAGCTGGAAAGAGCGCTCAAGGTTTTGCACTTCAGATTGAATTTTTTCATTTAAATTACTAAATAATTTCTCAACGGGAATATAAGGAAATAAGCTTCATGTTTTTAGGAACTTTAAATGCTTTATTTTGTTTATTAAATCAATTGAGTTCTTCGCAGAATGTTTGGGGGTAACATTTATAAGTTTTGGAACAATTTGGCTAAGCTTTTACCCAAAATGTGGGACGGAGCATTAAACGAAAACGAAAGCGGTCGAATCGGAGTATTGTTTTTATGTAATTTAGGAAGGCCATGCAAAGTAGGTATGGAGCACTGACTTATAACAATTGATTCAGCGTACTGCCATTTTCCTATAGGAAAGAATGACACAATTTTATAGTTTTATCTTTTGTCCTAAGGCAGAGCTGGAGGTACCAACACAAAATCTTGCTTACTGAACGTTTTCTTATGCCATTTGATATTTTTATGTTGGCTACAGATGCAATCACCACAGAAAGAATAACGTAAAGATATTGTTTACCGTGTTCCGTCTCTCTTGCCCATACGCGGATTCAGGTAAGAAGTACTTTGGAAAATTAAAGTAGGAATGAGTTTAATTCCTTATAAGTGATTAAAATATCACTTGGGCTCAAGAAAATATATTTTTTTAATTTAATTCGATTTTCGGGTGTAAAATTTCATCTGATTGGTTGAGTTTTACATGTTTTTTATGTAGTAAACGTTTTAAAGAGCACCCTTTAAAATATATATATATATGATATACAGAAACACAATATTTGTGCCACATGAAATAGCAAATCGCTTAGTCCATTGTTATAAGTCAGTAGGATGGACGGATTAATATTGTTACGAGCGTGGCCTTAGTTCGTTATTTAAAACACAATGGGCGTGTTCAGCTCAGCTCAACAGTTGACACTAATCACAAAACATATTGAGTATGCTGGAAGTCAACCGTTGAGTTTCATCTGAACGTTTTGCTGACTGTAATCTGTTGCTGTCAAGTTTGTCTATATTGTTTTGAGCTTTTTGTTAGTAAAATGTCATTAAACAATACTATAATAGCAGAATTATTGGAAGAGGATGCAGTAGATATCTCTTTCGTTAAGTAAGCAGCCACTACAGAACCACTTAAAAATTCAGAATTTTATACATATAGCCTTAAATATTTTTTTAAAGGGGTTATAAAACACTTCCCCCGTCGACTTTGTAACAGTAAACGACGTTCTTCATCTGTAAGCACGGACCCGTTCTCCAAAACTAGTTCTTAATTCTGCATACTTAATTCCATTACCATCATATGATATTTATTTGACAGCGCTTACAAATTAAGCGTAAATAATCGCCGCTGCCTACTATACTCAACAGTTGAGAGTCAGCGGAAGGACTGCGATTCGACTGAACGGAACCGCTTAGTCAGCAACTCAACAGTTGAGCTGATCTGAACACACCCAATGTTTAAAATATCACTAATAAGTTTTTTCTCCTATTTAACTTCACTATTTACTTTTATAACATTTACAAACAATTATCAAATCAACTCTTTATAGTTATCGCTAGTACTGTACTTCTAATTATCGCAATCCAAATAGTTTACTTCGTTCACTTCACTGTCTGAAATACCCCCTGAATGTGAGAAGCGCCGTATTTAAACTCCACTAATTATCCTAGAACCTTCCTGAATATTCCGTTCTCCGAACCCAAAGTTTACTAAGATGTCCCTAACCTAAAGTTGTGTCCATTTCCAACAGTTTTCGCTTATGTCACTTTGTAGCGCGTAATACTGCCCCCTTCTTAAAATTGTGCATCCCGAACGACGGTCCACGGTCTTCCAGTATTTACACAAACGATCCAGATGAACGATTTCCCGTTTGCCTCTTGTACCACTCTGAATCCTGTATACTACATCATTAATTCTAGTTACCACTGAATTAGCACGTAAGTCATAGCGGTTCTTCATCCGATCAGTATTTGCTGCTAATTTTGCTCGGCACATCAGCTAATCGTTGTCTAAGGTCCGAAACATAGTCGTCTGGTAACTTTTGTTCACCTCTGGGTGTACCAAATTTGAGGTCGCTTGGTAAACGCTTCTCCCTTCTGAATACGACCTCAGCTGGAGTTTGTCCGGTCGAATTGAAAACAGCTGATATATAAGCCATTAGAAATATAGGAATATGGCGATCGCAATAGCGCTGATTATAGTTGACTACCTTTCTTCGATGTTCGATTAATGTTCTGTTGAAGCACTCTTCCATGCTTTTATTTTTCCTCCATCTCTTATCATCTGCATCATTTTTGTCTTTGATTCCTTTGTCCTAAATTTTCTTGCCCTTTTTATTGACGTTGTCATCCTTGTCATTGCCGCCTTTGCGCTTCTTATCATCATCATCGTCAGAACCTTTGTCTTTACCATTTCCGATCTTCATTATATCCTCACCATCGTCACTACCAGCATCCTTAGACCATTTACTTTTCGCCTTTTTCTTTTTTCATTGTCATCGTCTGTGGATTTCTTTCCTTTATTCTTTCGACTTTCGTCATTATCATCGTAGTCATCGTCATCTTTTTTTTTCCATCCGTCCGCAATGATTCCATTCAGGATTGCATGGACGTTGTGAAAAGACTCCTTCATTTCCGTGGATACGTCCTGGTGTGGGATATCAAAATCATAAGGTTGCATTCTAGTTTCTACACGAATAGCTTGCTATCTAGCTCGCCATCTTTTCTCCTTCTTCTTCTGTTGATTGCATTCCTCCGGATTTCCTGCGGTCGTTTTGAAGCTACTCCATTTCCAGCATCGAAGAAGACCACGCGAAGTAGTGGTCTCTGATAATGGCATTCTGCTGCGAGTCTACTGCCTAGCTCGATATATTTGCCCTTTTTCTGGAGCTTCTATTCGTCGGCGTTTTCTGGAGTCTCTTTGGAGGTGTCCCGGTCTATTACAATTCCAGCATCGAAGAATACCGCGTGAAAGAGTGCTCTGTGATGACTGCATTCTGTTGCAAGTACCTACACCCATCCACCGAAATTTCTCTCACTCGTACTGCATTCCGAGAAGCTTGTCTAGCAGATTCGTATGCTAATGCAAAGGCTAGCGCTTCTGCGGTTGACTTCTTTCCTGCTAGCCTTAGAGCTTGTTATAAATTTTGATCGGCGATAACGTTCACAAATGTCTCTGTTGCCACATCATTAAGGAATTCCGCATTTACGTTACAGTATGAAAGATAAGCTAATCTTTCCACATCAGCTTGCAGTTGATGTAGTGATATGCCACGCTTCTGAATCCTGTTACGTAACTGCAAGCGATATACATGCTTCATGTGTTCATCTGCATTACATAATTCGATCGCCTGAGCTAATGAGGTGTAATCACGTTGCTTTCAATCGAAATAGTTTGTAATAGCTCTGACGCGGGACATCGAAGTGCTAATACGAGAGTTGAGCTTTGTCTACATCATTCTATCTATTTACTTCGGAAGCTGCCTCGAATTATCTCTTCAAAATATGCCACGAAATATGTCCATCAAATATTGGAGGTTTCATTCTGCTTGCACTACTGGTTATGTCAGTTCCTTTGTGCCGGGGTTGTCGATGCTTTATCCTCTCCAAGTCTACTTCAAAGTTGTCAAGCTTCTCCGTAACATTTTGTTGCACTTCCGACACTTGTTGTTGAACTTACAGCACTTCCTGCTGGATTCCTTCAATTTTCACATTTTGTTCGTCCAATGAATTTTTAAGAAAATTCTTCTGTTCTTCCAGACAGGTTTCTAGACAATTCTGAAAAGAACACTTGTTCATCCCAATGGGCTTCCAGAGAATTCTTTTGTTCTTTAAAACGGGTTTTGAGAGAATTCTTTTGCTCTTCTAAACATGCTTGCAGAGAATTCTTTTGTTCTTCATTAGCATTCTGTTATTTCATCAAGAGAGATTGCTTTTGTTCCTCAAGATCATTCTTCATCTGCAGGGTTGAAAGCCCCATTTTGGTCATTAATATATCCAAAAGCTGTTCTATGTTCATCGCAGGCTCTTCTTCAGATTCAGCTTTTTCTTCGAAAACAAATGTCTCAAGATTCTTTTCTTCCTCTATCAAGGCTTGTCTAAGTCGTCCGACTAGAGCATTCTTTAAACCTGTCGTTTGCAATGACCCCAATTCCACTTTCAATTCCTGTATGCGAAGCTCCTCTAGTTTGCGTCCCATTTTTGCATCTTTAGTAATTCACTCAAACTTTAATATAAAATTATCTTTCGAAATTTTCACATACGATTTCACGAAATTAATCACTCTTTGAGTTTCAAAGTCAAATGCCACCCCTTTTTTCGCAAATTTATTTTACTTCTGACACCAATTGTTACGAGCGTGGCCTTAGTTCGTTATTTAAAACACAATATTTCAGATATCATTAACAAGTTCTTCTTTTATTTAACTTCACTGTTTATAGTCCAGCAGCCACCGCCTGTTTTTTTTAGTGAGTAATAACAGGCTGAATCTTCGTGAGTAGGTTCGATTCGACGAGACGCCAAGTTTTTCCTCTGTGAAAATTGTCAATGGAGGTAGCTACTGTAGTGCGCAGGAATAAAACATGTCGATTCGGTGGGGTGTTGAAATTGTCTAAATAACAGTAAGTCTTTTATTTAAATATTGAGATAATTGGATAATAAACTCGGAAAAACATTTGTCCTACAAAATGCATGGTTTGACTGGCGCGTCCTCCACTCCGAATATGTCCAAATAACAACGTCATAAAAATTATTAATAACCAGCTGAATTTTTGTATGCACCTTAGTAAATATTTGTACAATGAAATGGCCACATAGTCCTACAAATTTAATGGTACGTTTTCCCAGTCCTACGCTTACAAGTTGTCCATTCCACGATACCACTTTTTTCATTAATAACAACTGAATTTTAATTTTTTCCTATCGGGAATAAAGTGTAGAACACAATTTTATCACTGTCCTACACAAAAAATGCTATTTATTTGCAGGAAGAGATATATTTTGTTCAATACTCATTCAACGCATTTCTTGTAATTTGTAATTGTGATAAACTGATAAACATCGAAATTATACATCCCGGATTGCTTGACGATTGTAGAAGCAATTTCTTGGGTATCCGAAAAACATCGAAACCCTGTTCGAGAATCTCGGTGGATTTAACACTAGAACAAACAAATAATGCCGGCATCGTCAGCATCACAAACTCGTTCTCCGCCAGACAAAAATGGGCAATAACTCATTCATTGGGTAAGAGTGTTATATCAAAAGTTATGGAGTTTTGCGATCTAAAGTCACTAGATGATATTACGAAGGACTTAAAAAAGTCAGCAATCACTAAATATGCTAAGAACTTGGAACTTTTATTACAATCAATAAAGCGGTTCACAAACCCTTTTGGATTAGAATTGTCAGAAGACCATCTTTATAACATCTCAAAAGGTCAATCGGTGAACAATGAAGATTATGAGTTCTTGGCGTCAGTTGAAATCGCGGGCGAAAAACAACGTACTAACTTCATTGCTGAGGACTCGAGAAACACTAGAAAGGTTTGATAAAGCTATGAAGAGAAATAAAATAATTAATTTTGAATGCAAAAACCCCCAAAAAGTCAAAATTACTGGAAAAACTTAAGAAGTTAAGATCCAGAGAGATGTGTTTGGTCGTCTACTGTACGCGTCATTAAAAAACAAAATTGACATAGAAAAAGCACTGAGTTATCCTCTGGCCCCATTTCGTTTTCTTTTTGTCATACCGATGGAACTATTTGCAAGACCCCAAAAAATGTGATTATTAACGAATTGGTTAATTCGCTGAAATTGGCTGAATTCGTAGATCCTCCGGAAGCAGACATTCACTTTGTTGATGGATTCTATTACTTACATACGTTGAAGAACCTTCCAGAAAGATATGATAAAATCTCGAAACATATATTAAAATAATTACTTATGATCGAATAGAAGTTCATTTTATATTCGACAAGTACGAAACACCCAGCATCAAAGATTATTTGCATGACCTAAGAGGTGAAGAGAACACGTACAGTATGACGTGCGCAAAGAAAATAAACGTCCCGCTGAGTTCACTAAATTGTTGAGAAGTAGAAATTTCAAAGAAAAATTCGTTGAATTTTTGATTGAAGATTGGGCGAGAGATGAAATGGTTGATTTAATCACAGGAAAAACTGTTAAACTGAATTATGACAAGTGCTACGTCTATGAGGTTTCCGATGAAAGGAAAATTAAAAAAGTCATTGACAGCGATCTCACTTGCTACCACGAAGATGCCGCCACTAAAATTGTTTTCCACATTTGTTAGTTGAATAGAAATTATCGTGTGCAGGTACATTGTACGGATTCAGATATACCTGTGATAATGTTGGCAAATTTCAAATACTTAAAAGTTGACATTGAGATAATAGTTGATCTAAGCACGGGAATGAAAAGATTGTACCTCGACATCAACGAAATTCATGCCAAGCTTGAAGAACAGTTATCACGGTCGCTTGCTATATGCCACATTTTTACTGGGAACGACTACAACCCTGCTTTCTACCGGAAAGGAAAGAAGAGGCCTATTGATATTCTTAAAAAAAAAGGAATTTCAAAAGGCTTTTGTACAACTGCACAGCGGGCGTGCCGATTTAGCAACATCGAGTGAGGTATTCAAGACGAAACTGATGAAGCGTCGACATCGGAATCCGACGAAGAATGAAATTATATTTTAATAAAACGAAATAATGTTATTTTTAATATTCTTGTAGGACTAGCGATACATACCCATTTTTTTGTAGGACACTGCTTGATTTAGGCAAAGAATGCATTAACTTAACACGTGTTATCTTTGTCCTACAGTTATTAATGAAAAAAGTGTTATCGTGGAATGGACAACTTGTAGGCGTAGGACTGGGAAAACGTACCACTAAATTTGTAGGACTATATCGCCATTTCATTGTACAAATATTTACTAAGCTGCATACAAAAATTCAGCTGGTTATTAATAATTTTTATGACGTCGTTATTGGGACATATTCGAAGTGGAGGACGCGTCAGTCAAACCATGCATTTTGTAGGACAAATGTTTTTCCGAGTTTATTATCCAATTATCTCAATATTTAAATAAAAAACTTACTGTTATTCAGACAATTTAAACACCCCACCGAATCGACATGTTTTATACCTGCGCACTACAGTAGCTACCTCTATCGAGAATTTTCATAGAGGAAAAACTTGGCGTCTCGTCGAACCGAACCTACTCACGAAGATTCAGCCTGTTATTACTCACTAAAAAAAACAGGCGGTGGCTGCTGGACTATTACTTTTCTAACATTTACAAACAATTATCAAATCAACTCTTTATAGTTATCGCTAGTACTGTACTTCTAATTATCGCAATCCAAATAGTTTACTTCGTTCACTTCACTGTCTGAAATAAGACTTCGCCTCCTGGATGTGAGAAGCACCGTATTTATACTCTACTAATTATTACAGAACCTTCCTGAATATTCCGTTCTCCGAACCCAAAGTTGACTAAGATGTCACTAATCTAAAGTTGTTTCCATTTCCAACAGATGTCGCTTGTGTCACTTTGTAGCGCGTAACAATATACTTTTAAAAAAAATTATCTTTAGAGTCAAGAATTAAAATTCGAGTTATTTACTGCACTTATGATAAGACGATATTACTTTGATGTAGGATCGTTATCCAGCTCTTCTATGTTCATATTAGTTAAACAGTCTTGGATTTTTTCTAAATAAACATCTCTATTTAAAATTGTTACAGAATTGCCTTTATCAGCTTTAGTTAAAATTTAATTATTAACTTTCAGTTTTTTCCTAATACTAATAACCGTTTTTTCATCCTGATTATTACTTACTAAACTATCTTTTCCTATTACTATTATCTCAGTACAATCAAATTTTTCTATAACATCCGCATCTTGGAGAGCTGTGTGACCAAATTTAAAGATCCTTAAGAGCCGGTGCAAAATTTAATTCAAATTCCAAAAATTCGCATTCATTAGTCAAACAAAGATGTCTAAATAAATGAATTGAAAATTTAATAAATATAATAAATGTCCAGAGCAGATGAAAATATTCCTTAATGTGATTATAGGTAGTTAGTATCTCCTATATCAACCAGAGTCCAGTTACATCACATAGTAAATCAATAAAAAAATGTATGCTTAGTGCTTAGGGCGAGTGCGAACTTTTAAATGAATCTCGTCATGGTGCCGTTTCCTGCCACTCACCTTAAGTATGCATGCATAAATAACAAAATACAAATTAGTAGGTTTTCCGTATAATGCAAAAATAAAACACTTTTCACTATATACTTACACTTGCTATACATATATGTATTTAGTATATAGATAAAATACACACATTCAAGGCACAGTGCACGGCATTACTCACATTAACAACCATCACTGAACCTAATTTAACTGCGGGAGACTACAACCTGGTAATTTGATGCATTTAAAGTAATTGTCGTTCATTTTATCGTTCATCGCTGCTCCTGTATAGCATGGTAGATAGAGGTATACATATGTAGGTATTCAATGGAATAGAATCTACGTCAGAGATACCCCATAGAATTTCTTCTAAGGGACTTTGTGCATTCACCCTCTACCCCTTTTAGTTGGTTGGTTAGCTGGTTCGTCGGTTCATTATACAGGAAACTATATTACACCACTGTTACACTTTCCTTTATCTATAAGGGATTCATCTAAACTAGAATTCAACTTGAATACCATATATACGTACTATAGTAGATATTATACTTCTAGAGAATATATTTACTAGAAGGCGACTCTAATACGGCATAGAGAAGACAATGACTACCACACTAGATATGTGTATTGTGCAATAGTGTAAGGAGAATTTACCAGACCACAGGATATGGCCTGGCTCTCTATAAGAAATGAGTCCTTCACACGCCATACGGATCGGATCCTTTCTTCAAGTTGCATTAAAATTGCAAATTTAGAAAAGAGAAGCTTTAGAGGTTTCGTTTCTGTGTCACAACACTCTAATTTAACGATATTTATTGCAACTATAAATTTTAAATGCATAGCAGATGCATTCAAACATATATGTATACATTTTTATGGATTTTTTGCAAAAATTAAGTGTCAAGATGCTTTCCGGAAGATAATTTTTTTTTAGTGGGCTGAGAAAATCTAACTTTTGTATTGCCTACTTTATGCTATATGTTCCCATAATATGTGTTATACACGCTATGATCGTTATATAATAGTTAAACTGACGTCTTAGGTGGATTCATGTAAAGTGAATGATAATAATCGGAAAATGCAATCATTTTCATGTATGTATATCCATATTTGAAATTTATTTCAAGGTGATATGTACCTACTGTATTTAGTCAGTTGCTCAGTTTCAGGTATGAACAATGTAATGTTGATTCGGATTTTAGTCATTGTATATAGGGCCGAAGGTAATTTTTCGTAGGTAGCAACAACCAAAGTCCAAATATTAGAAACACAAATTTAAATCTTCTTCTAGATATTTTTATGTCTGTCATTCTAGTTTTTTTATTATAATTGCAAATATATAATAATAATTTTGTTTTTTTATGTAAGTAGGCTCTTTATTTGGTGGCTCTTTTGCTTTTTTCAAAATTTCTTAAAAATACTTGGCAAAAGGCTCTACAAAGGGTAAAAAGACATTAGCTAAACTGAAGTTATTAAATTCAATAGGGACAAAACTAAAACAAAATGACACAAAAAGTAACACAAATTCGAATAAAATTCTCAAAAGAGTCTAAAAGCGGACACAAGAATTTTGAAAAAGATCTAAAGACTATAACCAAAAATTTAGAACCAGTTCTAATTTTGACAATTAGGTAAGTGTCAGTTCCAAGAAGCTCCAAATTTCCAAAATAATTTAATAAAAGCTAATTTCCCAAAAGAGTCCCGCGAGAGCCCTCATCATCCCTCCAGCTTAGCATCTCTAACAGAGTGATTGTCCTTCCCACAGGGCTTGCAACGATTTCTAAGCGGGAGGAAGCCTCGTGGACTAGTATTGCAAATGCTGTGGCCTGCTATCACCAGTGAAAGACAAGAGCTCCCTCCTGCATCGACGATAATGGTTGCCATGTGCAGTTGAATGTGCTGCGTTCGTTGTCAGATATTCAAGATGTAAACGTCTCTTCAATCTGTCAACCAACGCAGTGACGCTTAAGTGCTTGTGCGTGGTATTGTGGGTCAGTGTTCTGATTCCCATCCTCGACTCTCATGTAGTACAAGTTAATTGTAGATTTGGTCAGTGTCAGCATAAAGCTAATCAAACAATTCACCCGACTACAAACCTTTGGTCCCCATAGAAACGATGTCCTAGTAATGTCGAAATTCGGATGGATCAACTGACACATGTCGCGCACGAGCATTACTGAACACTGAATATGTCAATTCAGGATTGAATCTGATTGGAATTGACGCGAATTGTGTGTATCGTAGAGCATTCCACTTAATGTGAAATGCTGGCCCGATTCTGCCCCAGGTCTGAATCGTTGAGATTAGATCCTGTGACCAGTCACCAGGATAGTGTGGTCTAACAGAGAGCAGGTAGTAATACTCCCCTATGCCGATCCCTCCCAGTAAATTCACTGGCAGTTGAGAAATGAAGGTGTGCCTCTCTGGCAAAACACTTATTGGAATGCACGCACTTGGAGACACCTTGATTTCACAACCAAGTTAGTGAGACCTAATCCATCTATCTTGACTGGCAGACAGAGCGTGCTTTCAGCAACCCATCGTCTTCCGCACCAAAATGCGTCTATCGTATTACAAAGACACTATAGCAGTTGACTTACATTGAATCCAATTATATAATCCGTGAGATTTCTTAAATCCTTATTTTCCATCGAGATGATATTGAACGAGATCCAGGAATCATTTATTAGCAGGATCTTCATGACATTCGAAGCTATAAAAATAACCGTCAAGTTTACAATAATTACAATAAATTTCTTCGTAAAATTGTTTGATCGAGTATCGAAGATATATCCCTTTTTCTTAGTACAAAAATATATGCAAGGGTCAATCGAAACGCAACCTACACAATTTGTGAATACGAGAATTGCGGTAAACAATATTCCAGCTCAGTGTTCGAGGATCTAATATTTCCACGTTGCCATTTACTCTAGTTACTCCAAAATAAAAATTAGTCGCAAGCATTTCTGAACCGTAATCCCATTCTCATTTCCTAAAATCAAATATTTCCGCGGTATTGCTACCATATCCACTGCATGCATAGATTTTGTTGTCAAGATATGAACACACGTGCCCTCCTTTCTTTATTTTCATATATGAAAACTTTTTTCACTCCTCTGTACCTGACTCGAAGAACTCATAAGCATTAATTGGTCCTCTACAAATCCTCCACATATATTAGCAATTTATTGTCGAATGTTGTATAACCAAAACCATAACGTCGCAGATCGTTGATTTCTTTTCCTATGGTGCTATCTTCTCCAAGACTGATAAACATCGTTTTTGGTGTCAATCCGATTAACCGTTGATTGGATTTATGAAGCATAAGACGGCTTCAGCAATTCTGCGTTACCTAATACATCTTCATTGAGAATTTTTTTTCAAAAACAAATTCTTTTTCCAATTTAGAGAATTGTAGTAAATCGACAACTTCTGAAAATACTTGAGAGAAGCTTTTGGTTTCAGAAATTTGACCTTGAGCCCATTTCCAGACATATTCAAAGATATTTTTTCATCGCATTGTAGATGTAATCTGTGTTATCAGCAAGTAAAGATCGCATCTGATCGATAGTAAAGTCGCTCATTAATGAACTTTCGAAAAGATGATTAGCTTTGCTAACGATATACGACAAATATTTATCCTCCAAACTATAGATTAGATTGTTTTCAGCAAGCCGCCAATATTTCAAGCAAGTGTGATCGTTAATAGATTCGCTCAGATCTAGCAAACAGTTTTCAACTACAATAATTGCTCAAGCTGAAAAATCACTGCATATTTGACAATTTTTTCGACATCTTCGATTTCTTCTTCGAATTCGCTGGTGTAGATGAACGTAATTATTTTTACTAAAACATCTGCAGTTATATCTGGCATTAAAATTGACTTTTCAAACTTCTTTTCCATTGAAAGTGTTAGTAAATCTTTGAAATAGTTACTAGCTGAGGAGACAACAACTCTGTGCACTTTGATTTCAAACATAATCTTCAATTTTTAGAATCAAATCATAAAATTCATTTTCCTTGCGCAATTCATTCAGTTGATTTAACTTAACTTTGTTAAAGGTCTCCAATAAAGATTTTTTTGATAATTTTGCTTTATCTATTGTAAATGAAAAATCTGTTGAGGGAAAATAGTAAAAATGTAGGTACCTGGTGAGTAGATTTTATTTTATGTCTCCGCTCAAAGTTTCTGGGAGGTTACCGTTCATGACGATTAAAAATTTGATTTTTTTTTCACAATTATCATCCTTAAAGTGTTTAGCATACGTCAGTAAATAAAAGGATATTTTTATGTCTACAGTAATTTAGAATTCACAGCCTGTTCAGAGCGGAAACCTCTGCCGGCTGGAAAACATGTAGTCGAGGTGCTCGGAGCACGCTTGCTGGGGAGACATTTTCTCGCTACCTGTGGTACCAGCGTTGCCAGACGAAATGATGCAAAAATCTTAAATTTTCAAAACAAAAATCTTGAAAATAAAAAGCTTGAATTCAAGATTTTGCCATAAGCCAATTTAATGAAGTTTAATAACAGAAGAAAAAATATAAAAACTTAATTTTCACTTTCAGGTAACATTAATATTTATTACTAAGCATAACGAAAAGTATATAAATATGGCTCTGTTAACCGTACACATTTTTTGATTTAGTTTTTTGGCTTATATCTGAATTGATTTCCACATCAAAGCAGTGAATACCTTTACGTCTTAAATTGTCTTTTGTTAGAATCTATTTCTAAATATTTAGAAGAATTATTAGGGTTTATGAGATAAAATGGTGTGCTATCTATATATTTTCTAAGCATAAAGTTATCGATTATAGTAAGAACAATCTTTCCAAGTTCTGAATGTAATTTAAAGATTTCAGGTGCTTCAAAAGTCATATTTAAGTTTTGTATTGTATTGTATTTTGTCAATATTGGCAACAAATGCGAAATAATTTTTTAAAGGTTCAAACAATTCCAGGATTCTGTTGACTACAGATTCTAGTGATAACCAACTTATTTCGTGCTGATGTAGCAATTTTCTTAGTTTTAGTTTAGGATGATTTAAAATTTATTGAAAAACCGGCTTCTTTTAGGGCTATTTTGAATGTAATTAAAAATTTCACGAGTAAGTTTTTCAATACTGTTGGGTAATTTCATACATGCATATGATGCAAAACAGCACAATGAGTTAAAAACGTCCCTTAGTATAAAGCGATGCGGACAATCGTCATTTAGAAGGCTAGCAACAGAATGATTTTTTTTCACACATGACGGTGACGCCATCTGCTGCATAGCCAATTATTGTTTTTTTTTTATAATTAATATTATTGGCATTAAAAACAGTTATTAATGGAATCAGCATCCGACTTATAGACATTTTAATTATACAGAAAAAGTGATTATTTACTTTGAAGTTGCTATGTAATATGACAACAACACTGAGATGCTTCCATGTACTGAAATCCATCAATACAGACTGAAAATTTGATTTCATGAAGAATCTTTATTAAATTTGTAAATTGTTGCTGCGCTAGTACATAATTTCACAATGCACTTTGCTTTTATTCGTTCACCTATTATACTTTTCGCAGTTTCGTTGTCTGGAACACATTTTAACAAATTTACCATGTTGTGGAAAAAGGGCAAATTGTGTTCAACCATTGCCTTCTTTATTACAGGTCGTGGCGCTAAAACTTTTCTTTACTTGCATATGTATGAGAAACGTGCTGTTTGAAAGCTTTTAGCATTGCGCATCATGGAAAAACAAACACGTTTCATGTTTAAAAATTTATGTAAATAAACAGCGCTTCTGGTGACGATAATTCTAACGCCTGTTTATAGGTCAAAATTTTTACTTTTAGGGAAAAAAACCTAAATGTAATTATTTGAACAAAATTACGAAGTGTTTCTGCATTTTCCCAAACTCTACCCAATTCGCTGTGAAATGAGAGTAAAACTTTCGCTCAAGACGAAAGTTAGTTTTTGAAACTTGAAGTCTATTTCCCCTGCAAATCATGAATATAGTTTTCTAATAATGACAACATCAAATGCATAATAATTAAACTTATCAATTAAATGTAATAATTATATAATAATTAATAAGTACATTTCATTTGTTTGTTAGACTTAATAAAAACATTCATTTTAAGTTTTTGACCATCAAATTGACATTCCTTAATTTTGAAAAATAAAACAGAGTACTCCTCGAATTTCAGCGAAAGCTTTTTTTCTTTCTCTTTGCGCTTCTAAACAACTTTTCAAAATTGCAGAATGACATATTGGAGGTCAAAAAAAGTGCAAATTATTGTTTTGTGAAGTCTAACAAACAAATGTGATGCAATTGAAAGAAATTTATTTATTATATTAAAATCATACGTGTAATTATTATGTATTTAAATTGTTCATTCAATAGAAAATCATGTTCGTGATTTTCAGGGGAAAGAGACTTCAAATTTAAAAAAGAACGTTCGTGATCGAAAGTTTTACTCTCATTTCACAGCGAATTGGGTAGAGTTTAGGAAAATGCAGAAACACTTCGTAATTTTGTTCAAATAATTACATTTAGGTTTTTTTCCCTAAAAGTAAACATTTTGACCCATAAATAGGCGTTAGATTTATCGTCACCAGAAGCGTTGTTTATTTTACATAAATTTTTAAACATGAAACGTGTTTGTTTTTCCATAATGCGTAATGCTAAAAGCTTTCAAACAGCACGTTTCTCATACATATGCAAGTAAAGAAAAGTTTTAGCGCCACGGCCTGTAATAAAGAAGGCAATGGTTCAACACAAGATGTGGCAATTTTCATCTCTAAGCTTGCTTATTGTTTCTTGGAATTTGTTGGCTTGATGAATTCCTAATAATCGGTTGCTTTTGTCATTTTAAATGTTTTTCACTCTCAACGTGTATAAATAAGTCTTTTTACCTCCACAAGCTTTTAAATTTTGGTCGCAAATTTTGCAGTGTGCAATATTGGATTTGGATGGCATTTCAATGAGCCAATTGTTTAGATTGAGATCCAGCAACCATAATGGACTAAATTTATTTGCATGTTTCCGCTTATGTTCGTTATTCTTAAGAATATTATCTGAACTTCGCTTTTTTTTGCCTTATTAATCGTTATTTATTTAATTATTCGCTTCAAGTTCACCTAAGATAAGACTAATTACTACATAGCCTTAAAATAACAAAAATGTCACAGTATTAAAAACTAAGAAATAAGTAGAAAAATAATAAAAATTTTCTTAGCTGACTCTTGTTTTAGTTAAATTAAAGTCAATGCATTTGGAATAAGCGATATTAAAAAGGTGAGACATCGCAGATATCGGCTCATGCATACCGTAATTAGTACTTAGAAAAAGCCACGATACCTAAGGGAGCGAGGAGGAGTTGAAATGGTAAGAGCCGCCATAAGGTGAAGGGAGCTAATAATGCTCTGTAAAATATCCAAAGCGAAAGCGACTCTCGAACAGTTACGTCTTTTATCTAGGGTGTCTATATAGAAAGCAGATTAAGCCTTTGCGAGTATGGAGGCAGAACAATAAGATTGCTCTAAGAAATCTTCGTTGAACGGGCTCAATTCGAGTAATATGTATCGCGTAAAATGAAGCCTAAACAGGACAATCGTACTCCAAGATAGTTCTGACAAAGGCACAGTAGACAGATTTGGAGACTCCTTAGACCATCTTCTCATAAAACCTAAACTAGCGTTAGTCTTGTTCGCGATAGAGTTAAAACGACTCCCAAATCTTTAGTTTTGTCAAGTCTAATCAATAAATTTCCATCTATAGAATAATAAAAATAAAAAGTTTTTTCTATGAAAGGATGTAGTAGTACACTTACTAATATTCAAAGGCAGTATATTAGTGGAACACCAATCGTAAAAATGGTTAAATCGGAATTTAGAAGAACACAATAATTTTCATACGAAATTATACGAACATGTTCGACATCATCAGCATAACAAAGTATTTTAGAATTAGTCAGTATTGTGCCCACATCATTAATATAAATAATGAATAAAAATAGATCGACATGGCTACCTTGCGGAACGCCAGAGGTATTTGTAGATATAGTGGGAAAAATTCCCCGAAAGACAACACGCTGCATACGGTCAGACAAGGATGATCATAATCATGTAACGAGGAGAGGAGTAAAGCCAAGATTGGTGATATACAGAATACGGTGATTAATTTTGTCAAATGCCTTAATGAAATCAGTTTAGACACAGTCAACCTGCTTGTCAGCCTCAATAGCAGGAATGCAGAAGTTAGAGAATTCTGGTAGGTTGGTAGTAGTAGATTTACATTTCTTAAAGCCATGCTGGAAAAACCCTAGTAAGGGCATATAATAAAAAGTTAGAACGTCAGAAACTAGGGCTTTAAATAGCTTGGCAGTACACGATAAATTGGGAACTACCCGATAATTAGAAACAGATATTATGAATAATAGAAGAGAAGAATAGAATTAAGAACGACACCACTACGAATAGATAAATAAAATAAATAACACAGAATAGGGTCAAGAGACAGATGGTATACTCTCCGCTTTATATATGTATATTCGGTCTCTATACATTTCTTTGTATTTTTATACAACTTTGAAAATATTTGGAAATCAATTTTGTAATATTCAATAATCAATCAAGTCTTCGAAAGAACTATGTACTCCATGTAAAACTACTCTTAACTTGCACATTAACAACTGGAAGGAGTACGCTGCAATAAAACGACTGTGATTACTGTTTTCTTGAACCTCAGAAGGGCATTCGAAGCTATAGATAGAAGCATTCTGCTTCAAAAATATAAAGCTACAGGGTGCAAGGAATGGACCTTAGCTACTGCTTAGGGTATATCTACATAAGAGAAGACAAAATAGGACCGAGTGTTAATGGGCATCGATCAATGCAAGTTTACTTGAGTGTACTACAGGCCATAATTCTCGGAACACCGCTTTTTATAATTTACATTAATGACATAAACAAATATGATATGGCACTGTAAATTGTCGCAACTCTTCGCATACATACATATGTACATGTATCTATGTACATACCAGCTGAAAAAAGGGATATTGGTGAAAGAGTGAATGCATGACTAATGGCTAATAAACCGAAGCTAAATATTTCAGAACCTAAATACGTGTTTTTTTTTTATGGAGACAAAGATGTGAAATTAGAAATTGAAAATATGAATATATATATAGAACAAGTTACAGAAATGAAGGAAAATTCAAGTTTGATAATCACATAAATTACATACGAGCATGTAAAAAAATAGCAAAAAAAATAATTTTTAAGAAAAACGTCTATTTGAATACTTGTAATTTGACCTGTCTGCTAACTGTAACCTTTAAAGAGTTATTAGCGATTAATCTAATCAGGTTAAAAATAATCCTTATAACCTGAATAAGTTAAGAGCTAATAGTTAGGACATAGGTGTTAACAGTTAGGACATAGGTGTGAGTGATACGACAAATCAAAGAGGAGAGTCACAGTTTACAAATTTTGTAAAAAAAAAAGTTACGTCAATCAGAGAAAAGGGGTCAATGAGAAAAGGTAAAAACATCTGACATTTTTACTTTTAGACCGCCATAACTCCGATAATAATAAGAGTCGATGACCTTGGAAAGACCATCAGGCTCTACATATAATGAGGTCTTAACGTGATTGTACACCCTATACTTTTTAAAATGCAGACAAACCAGCATAAACACTTGTTCTGTTTAAACTATATTTAACATTTATGTAGAAAAAAAAGGAAATTGTTTCAATTCTAGGGATCGTCTTCAATTTAAGAGCTATTTGCTCAAGATAAAATATCAACGGAAATTTATCAAAACTGAACTGCAATTTAAAAACGTCTTCTTCTTTTTGCTGTTTTTTTTTTTTGTTGTATAGAGTGCAGAGTGGTCCTGTCCTGTCTTGTCCTGTCCTGCCCTGACAGTTATTAATGTATCCAATACGATACAACGTGGCGGGTCTGATAACCGTGCAGGCAGAGGGTGGTAAAAGTTGATATCGTGCTTCATTTTGTATTGCTTAAAAATCATAATTGTCTTTTAGGACTGTCATTTAGCAGTCATTACCTAATATCTGCGTGTTATGTTTGCGACAAACCTTTCGAAAAAATACAAATGGTACAAAAAAAAAATCCCTGAAATTGACCTTATCTGAAGGAAATTTACAAGCGAAATGCCGACCGATCAAGGGAATCTTGAAGAACCCCATGGAGTGCGAGACATTGGCGCCTTTTTTAGACACTGCGGGACCCTATTTATGTTCTTGACTCGATCTTGTTACTGCTGGACCAAAGTTCTCCCCCATGTATCGCGGGATGAACAACAACAAAACTCACATAAATGAAATAAATTAAAAACCGCGACAAAATATTATCTCGATGTAAATGTATGAATGTACTCAATAAATCATCTTCGGTTGTTAACAGACTTCCATTGATATTTTTGTTATTTTCCTTAAGACATGCTCCCCACGTAAGGAATTCCCTGGATGTGTGTGCTGTTTTTTTGTACCCTTTTTGTTAACAGAGGTGCGTGTGCAGGACAACAAATATTTTTTAAACGTATCAATATCTAGAGCCTTTGACACTTTGATGCTAATCTATACAAAATTATTATTGTGGTCAAAATGAAATTATTACATTGCAATTTTGGAAAAAAACAAGGAAAAAACCAAATACATGACAAAAATGGATTTGTATGGATATGTGGAGTACTTTGGCGGCAGTCAAGAATTCGTTAATTTTATAATTTTTTTCTTCTACTTATTAATTGTTGACGAAAAGTTATTTATAAATAACTTGATCTTCACAAAACACAACTTATTGTGTTTACATTTATAAAAAAAAAGTTACAGTTAGCAATCAACCTCCTCTACATTCTGAGGCATCACATAGCCCGACCACAGGGCCACAACCTAAGGGGCCCGGCGCGTTTTGTCGGCTATCTTGCAAAGCAAATCATTGACTTTTGTGTTGTCCATCCAACTAAAATAATTTTTTTATTCAGCAAATTACGTTAATCCTCTCATCATATGGACTTTATGTTTCCACTTTGTGATTTATCGCCATTCACATTCTTATTTAAGTCGACGGATAAAACTTGTCTATTCAGATACATTTAATAAAAAATATTAAAAAAAAACTTTTTAGAAATTCAAAATCCGCACTAAAAAATATAAAATAATTTTTCTCTTTACTTGCATCACAAAAATTCTCTAGACTTTTCCTTCATTTAACATTTAATTAAATTTCGAAATTTTTTTACATTTGCAAATGTACGCTATTTTAAAATGTTCAAGGTACACAAAGATAGCAACAGGGCTTCCCATGGCTATGACTACTATTATATGTACAGGGTGGCCCGAAAAGTGTCGTCCAAATGTAAAATTTAGGTGCCTCATTTTGAGGGGTATCCGAATCATCTCCATGTATGTTATGCGATTCGTTCGTTTTTGTTCGTTTTCGGGTTATGATTTTTTCTGTGATTTTTCACCAAACTACTAATTCGAAGATATTTTTGGTTACAGTGACTTGAATAATTGAGATAAATTGCTATTTTTTGTTTTTTAATTTAGCTGAATGTAAAGCCTATCCAATGTAAAAAGATTTGATTCCGTAGCTCATACCATTGCGCAAGAAGAAATTGTTAAATTCCATAAAGTTCAAAATAATAAATTGTACCAAAATTTTTGAAGGCGATTTAAAAAAAGTTACATAACTTTTTTCATCCAAACCTCTTTTAGAAACTTAACTTCCCAATTTTATTGCCTATTTACCGTGTAAATTTGATTGAGATATCTCTGTGGCATCATACATAAAATTCAGTTCAAAACGTACTAAGTCTTTAATCTATTCGAACTGGGATACTTCATTTTTCTCACTTTAGATCGGCTCTAACTAGGTAGGCTTATGTCCAATCCGAAAACGGGTTTCAATGTTCATCTCAGCTCATTACCAGTACAATTCGTACAAGAATTTTTTTTCTCTGGATACTTTTAGACTTGAGGGTAGAACCCCGGGATGGTGCTGGTTCCAATACGGCATGTTGCATATCAAATCAAAGGTCCCGCCGAATACTATCGGGTAGTGTACTTTTTTCCTGATTCAGAAAACTTTCACGGGACGTTTTTATTTTTGTCGCCGGAAAACCCATTTTCATGCACTTGGGTCACAAACATCCCAGTTACCACCCTAAAAGTATACAGAGAAAAAAATTTCTTCTCCGAATTGTAGCTGGCAATGAACTGAGGTGAACAGTCAAACCTGTTTTCATAATATTACAAATTAATTGAGTTAATAAAACACAATTGATTGTGATAAAAATAAATGTATTTACAAAAGGTTTTCAAAATTACGGGCGCCAACAGAAATGGACATCATACACCTACGCAAGGAAGGAGCCAAGTCTCTATTTATTGGTCCTGATCCCGGACACCCAAAAAGTTATCTCTCAGCGCAATCAGGCTTTGGGAGGACAGAATTAAAAAGGCACACTGGGAAAATACCATGGGGCTAAGACAAGCGAAGAGGTTTGTAAAGTATTCGCAACAGAGGACGAAAGAATTCCTTACGCTCAACACGAAGGTGTTAAATCTCATAACGGGCCTATTTACTGGGCACTGTCCATTTAGGTATCATCTTAAAAAGATGGGTAAGGTCGATGATGAGACCTGTCGGTTCTGTATGGAAGACGAGGAAACTCCCGAATATGTCCTGTGTGACTGTGAAGCTCTGTGCCGTATAAGGCTAAGGCCTTTCCACTGCCTGAGGATGTCGGAAAAATTATAGGCTTTCGAACAGACCTTAAGTTCGAATGGGCGCCCTAGGACATTGGGAGTAATATCACAAAAACTCTTACAGGTCGCGGTGATTAGATGAGAGTCGGGAACTCTCCCCATATCCCCTACTAATAATAATAATAATCATGAAACAAAGCACAACATGGCGGGAAGCAGATAAGGAAGTGGAGTGGCGGAGATGGTGATGTATGTCACTCTTGAACCTTCGCGCAAATTGGAAGCCCGAGGAAAGCTTCTCTATTACCTTTTACCGCACATTCGGCTTCGTCAATTTTCCCCCTCAGTTCTTGTTCACTCAAACATTCTCGGGCGTATATAATTTCTTTGTAAAAACACCAATAAACAAAATCGATGAAGTTTGGGTCAGGGGAGTGTGGAGGGCACCTAATTGTTTGTAATTTCATATGGTCACCAATCTACGCAAGTTTGATTTTTGAAGTGGTTTTTGAATATATCTCTACAACGGTTCGTCAAACAACAAAAAGGAGTAAAACCAATTTTATAGGATTTCATATTCTGAACAACTTTTCAGTACATTAAAAGCTTATAGGACTTATCGTTTTCACAGGAGACGTAAAAATCCTAAATTTTTATATGGCAACAACAAGAATGGATTGCCCGATTTAGTCCATTTTTTAATTTCTATTTACTATTTTTATAATAACACTATGTACAAAATTTCAACGCTCTACATTGACGGGTTCTCAGGCAGTGTGCAAATATGTAATGAAAAATTAAATTTTTACATGGCAACCCTACGGGGAAGTTACTCGATTTATTGCTTTTCGAACATAATTTTACATTTTAGTTTAAAAGCCTATGTGCAAAATTTCAGCTCTCTAAGTACCTAAGTACACGCGGTCTCGAGTTATCGACCGGATGGACAGACAGACGGACGGACAAACGGACGGGCGGACGGAGAGACGGATGGACAGAATTCCTATGCCAAAAGCGTTTCCTCATGATTGTGATATGTCTAAAGAGAGACTTCCATTTTCGAGCTTAATTTTACTTTATTTTTATAGTCCGTGTGCAAAATGTCAGCTCTCTAAGTACTACGAGCTCTAGAGTTAGCGTACGCAAAGACGGAGGGACTGACAACCAGACGGACTTTCAAAAATCGAAATAACTTTTAATTTTATGCATAGGTGTCCAATCCATTTTGCTCTACCATCATTATTTCTAGGTGTTACAAACGGAATGACAAACTTAGTACCTTTTAGATTTCATCTATGATATAAAAGGTTAATTATCATTACCAGGGGATAGTAATTATCAATTAAATATCCGGAATTAGAGAAAATAGGCAATTGAAAGTAATGATTATTTTGGAATTCATTAATTTTTGTATTAGTTTTAAATTACTTTACCTTAAGAGACAATCGAAAAGATTGTTTCCCTATATTCTATAGTAAATTTAATCTCAGAAACAGCGAAAGCACAGTTATTTACAAATTTTCAACTTAAGCTATGTCTAAAGAACATTAAAATTTTATATATTTTACTTTTACATATTATATAAGGGCAGAAAGTTTTCTGCTATGTACTTTTATTCTCGCACTGTTTACAAACCAATAATGATGAAAATTGACAAATAACCGTTCTGTTAGTATCATTCAGGCGTGTATACAGAGGGAGGGCACGGGGGTCATGACTCCCCCAAAGTGACACCTCACCTTCGCGTTGAATTGAACTAGGAAACACATTGTGGCGCTGGACTGTAGAGCAAAATGTGAAAGTTTAACACGACGATTTTTGTATTGTACGGGCACAATGTGTAGCTGACGCCGGCGTTTAATGCTTGTGCTGGAGCGTACTTTTCCCAATTTTTAACTTTACCGCTGCTGCTTCAGCAGAGCCAAACTGTGGCGACGGTTGGGCATGTGTTTGCCTTCTTATGAGTTATAATTGTGGGTATAAAGGCCAATCTACATCGAGAGCTACACGCTGCAAACTTCAAACTACAAATCTCAGTAGAATCTGCAACATAGAGAGCTTCAAGCTACATGGTGTAGCTAGCAATATACATAAAGCTGTAGCTGATCTTAGGCAAATTTCTAATTTTGTAACTGCAGCTGCGATAACACCAATATGATAATGAAGTAAAAACATATAAAGAGCACGTATACTGTAAAAAATAATTATGCAAAACTATGCAAAGAAATACAATATAATGGCACTAAAAACTTGAAAACTCTCTTATTCGTCTTTTCAAAGCACAACCACCTATCGAAATAATACTCCAATTTGGAATTAAAATACACTTCAATGTCCTTTAATTCTCTTGCTTTCATGTCCATGTTTGTCTTACAACTCTATTTGTCCTCAATGATATTTTAATATATTTTGAAACTAGTTAAACTAATAAGTTTTTTCACTTGTTTTAAAATTTGGGTTTGGCTTTTTATTGTTTTCAACCTTATTTTTTTCATATATCCTTAAATAATGATAGCATGAAATCAAAAAAATTACAACATTTGGCAACCAAGGACTAAAGTACGAAATCATAAATCGCTCGGGCTTCATTTTACTACTCCGGCTCACCATCATAAAAATAATATACCATACAAGTTTTGAGTTTTTTTTTTTTGCTACTGGGCGTACTGAAATTTTACTGAAAAACTGAAAACAATCCAATGCACTGCGTGGCTTAAAAAAGAATAAGCAAGGAACACTGTAAGCAGAACAATAAAATTTCCAAGGACAATTTCACCACAAAATGAAAACTCATTGAATCACAGTGTTCCTACAAAAATTCAGCTGAGCATAAAAACAAACTGTAAAACAATTTTAACTTAAGCTACAGCGTACCTAAACTTAGTGCTCAGATTCAACTGAGCAAAAGCTTAAACCAACATGACACTATGAAATCAGGTATTAATAAAAAAAAATTGTATTTCACTATATATAATTATATAGTATGGACAAGTTCACACTACCCCAACCCTCTTTTAAGCCCTCTTCAAATATAAGAAGAAAAAAAACTGCTCAAAACTTTACCTTTATTTTAATAAAATCTCTCCGTAAATATTTATATTCAAGGTTAAGGCATTCGATGACAATAGCATTTTCAACAAACCCATGTCAGAAAAGCACATAGCTTCATACATTTCCAATTTTGTGGCTATATCCTTTGGGGGTTTTTTTTACTTCTTTTTTCCTTTCCTTTTCTTTTATCAAATCCAAATCCAATCCCTTACCGCAAAGTCGACAAATAGGAGATTGCAGTGAACGAACCTTTTTTACGGGTTTTTGCTTGCTGACCCGCACTTGTCAATATTTAGTTACGAACCATTTAAATCCTTTTATGCTTAACAAAGCGGACAACAGTCAGTCGCCGGTTAAGTCAACTTGAAATGTAAGACATTTTAAGCTATAAAGAGCTCCTCCTATGTTTATATAAATTTTCTGCAGATTTCATCATAGGATTTGATGTAAATCTTTTCGGTGAAAACTCTTTTCCGAAATGCCAAAGTATAGTCAAACCAAACCCTAATACTTATGTGAACTTACTTTCTACTGGCCTTATATCTCTCTATGGTGTATAAGGAGGAAAGTTGTTGCATATAAATCAATCCTGGCAATCTATGGTCGAAGTTTAGTCTCTTATCAATTTTTAAGTATGTGAGAATTTGATAGGGTGGAAGTTTGGTTAAATTCTGGAATTTTATGAAAGTAAACGGAGATAAGTTGTATTAAAGAGAATCTAAGATTGTGAAACTTGTCCAGATATTAACTACAGAAAGGGGTGTCAGTTTGAAACTTTGGAAAGTATAAAAATTTGTAAAGTTTTTTGTATACTCAAAATTCTGTAATGAAATATTCAGAGCAGCAGCGGATTTTACGGGAGAGAAATACGAAGTTTCAAACTGGACCACCTCAGCCGTCAAAAATTAATTAAAAAAAAAAATGTTATTCTAAAATTTTGACTGTTGTAGGGAAACATTATAATATGCAGGCAGGTAATAATTACGAGATGTCACTTTGATTTTAATTGTCCCACCAATCAAAACTCACTTTATCCAGTACTCTCAAAAAGAATCGATTCATATAATAGAGATGTTCCAAATCCCTGATTATCATATTCACCAACAAGAAATTATGCTTATCGGTAGTTATTTAGAGATGAAGAGCTACGAAGTAATGTAAATATGATGCAATAGTTTTGCAGACTATAGATATTGCCACCAATCTCCTATAAAACAAGTCTTAAGTAAAGCTCAGATCAACAAGGCATTGCTACTGTAAAATTTCTTCAAAAAGCAGAAATCCTTCTATAGAATCTGGCGTCCTACTCTTTTAGCTAAACTTCAGGCATTACAGGTCTAGAGCCTTTCTTTTTAAAATGAATTGAAAGTTTTCTCACCCGCTGTTCAATCCAAGTTATATTGAATGGAATAACGTTTGACCGTTTTATAATTAATGCCGCAATGTTCTGTTCTCTCTCCTACTCTCTTCCTGATTTGAATTAATGATATGCTAGCTCTCATTTCCAATACTATTCATAGTTTTGCAGACCACAGTACTATAGCTGATTTCCGTGAGAATAGTATAGTTGACAAACAAAGCCACATGCTTAGTTCACTAAACAATGATCTTACAGCAATGCTCGCTTGGAGCAGAGCTAATCGGATCTTGTTTAATGCTTCCAAAATGCAATGTTATCTGTTATCACTCAATCCTACCCCCAACAGCCGCACGAACTATTTACGTCGATGGAGTAGACATCTCGAGCTCGCCATTCCTAAACATCTTATACATTGAAATATCCAACAATCCTAGTTGGTCCAATTACGTTCTTGGTTTTGCCAAAAACGCGATGAAATGCCTGGGCTTCTTGCAAAGATGTAGGAAATATTGTACACCATCCGACTTTGCGCAAATGTACAAGTCTCAAATCAAATTTCTACATTTGGACAGGGGCTGGATGCACTGCATACTTCCCGTTAGATAGAATCCAAGCAAATGCTTTCCTGCCTATTCGCAATGACCTAACAATCGCAACTGTTGATAAAGTCAGATGTTTAACTCTCTTTCGCTACTTCTATGGCTATTTCTCTGACGAAATCTCTAGCCTGATCCCTCCATCCCTCGTAGAATCTACGGATACCCGGATACTACAGAAGTTGAAACCCGAGCCCCCCTCCCCCGCTAAGTCAAATTCGGCTGTAATGTGAAATATCGCGAATCCTACATACGCAAAACAGTAGGAATGTGGAACAGTTTACCTTCCTCTGTTTTTCCACAATTATGCGTCGTAAACACTCAAAGGAAATGCACACCGTCACATCTTTGCCTTAGCTCTCGATTCCCTACCCTTATTCTTTTCGTGCCAATTCTATGCTAATGGCATCATTAGGTATCCCCCGAGCCTTGGCAACATTATAAAACAAAAAAACAAGAGCTCGTCATAAACTAGATCAACAAATCAGCGAAGAAGAAAATGGCGCACAATTTTAAATACACCTTTTGAATATACTATGAAAATTTTATCTGACTTCGGTGGTGCGTTTTGTAGTAATCGTGAAAATTTACTTTTCTGACGATGAATAGAAATATATGGCGGGAAATCAATTTAGTGATTGATCGTCAGATAAATACCAGGATACTTGTTTTTCTACGACGATCCTGGAATTTATCTGATGATCAATCACTAAATTGATTTCCCGCCATATTCCTATTCTCCATGCGTATATTGAATCTCTAGAACGAATCAAGTATACTTAAGTAATTCATATTTGTTCAAGAAGGCACTTTTTTGGATTCTCCGGCAAAATTTTTATTTGTTATTCCATCACTCAACTCATTTGATTTTGGGTATCAAGTTTGAAGTCTTTGTCTCAAATAGCGAAATTGAGTGACTCGAAACAACAAATGAAAAATAGAAAAATTGAAAGAAATGAAGAAATGAAAAGTTGAAAAAAAATAGAAAAAAATCTTTATTTAAAAAACAAAAAAGAATTAAATCTGCGTACGCCCGTATTGGCCTGAAAAAAGCAGGAATAAGCGTTTCGTATTAGCAATTATAAGTTTGCCTCTGTAAAAAATCATAGAGTAGTCTTGTTAAGTAATTCAATAACTGTATTCAGCCATTGGTTGATCTGATTACGAAAATAATTTGTTGTTTTCTACTTTAATTACCAACTCAATAACGGACGTTACTCATTTGGATTAGGTGAACATTTTACAGTATTATGAAGAAACAGATACTACTACGATTCTTGTGCTATACTCAACTGAAAAAAAGAAGATGCCACAGCTATTTTCAATTCGGCTTGTAAGCAAAAAACTGGAATCTGTAACTGTTGAGATATTTGCTCTAAATGTTCATTGTAATGTTTATCAATGGATTAGATTGAAGATTTGGGCTCTTAACTTAATAGGTGAAAAACTGCAACGCATGAAACCAGATGAATTTGAAACCCATTCCAAGGTCGTTTTAATCTTAAATCTAAAACTTTGATTCTGCCGAGTGTTTCTCTCTTACTTTCAGAAGCGACTGAAATAGTTAATTGGAAAGACAGGCAAGAAATCAGGTAAAAACCCAGTAGGAAAAATTAGGAGTCTTTGTTTTTAGGAGCAATAATAGTACACAGAACTTTGGTAAAATTTCATTTTTGTTTTAAGAGAATTCAAAAAGAAGGAATTTTGGAACAAGTATAAGGAAGTGAGATAGAATTAAATTATGCGCAATTTATGAATCACATATTTTTTGTGCTTTGACGTCCCATTTTATTCTATGTATTATAGTTATGCAGTTCAGATCAGCGCGTGTTGTGCATGGTGTTTAAAAAAAAAAATATTAAAGGCTGAATAATGGCGAAATCTGCATTTTGAAAATATTTTGTAGACTAAACGATTCTTCAAAGATCGCATTTATTTAAACGTGGCGTGAGTCCATAATTTAGTTTGAAAATCTTAGGTACCTAGGTACCTTCACAAAACACAACAAAAACAGACAGTACTGTCAGTTGAGAAATATTCTTCTTACTTCTGCACAACTAACCCAGCTGAGAGTTTTGTCGAGTGGAATAGAGAGTTTGGTAATTCTCAGTACAAATTCCCCGAGTTACAGAACTTCGAGTGGAGAGTTAAGTGTCAAAAGAACTCTCATCTCCATAGCTCTCTCCGCTGGATTCACTAGCCCCATGACGCATCGCACATATTTGATTTTGTTTTATATAAATTCGTTACGAATTTTCAGGCGTTGTTATGTGTCCACAGGCACTAACTAGAACTACCCGCATTCTGGTGACATACCCAGGGATGGGGAGCACAAAAGATCTTTAACAAAAAGAAACATAATCAAACGACGTTTTTCCTAAAAAGATATTTCTCAAAAAAGCGAAAAGCAAAAGAACATTTCCTGAAATAGTCATTTTGTATTAAAGTGCCCTTAGCAAAACTACTCTTTCACAAAAGGCCATTTCGCAAAAAGTTCTTGCTTTCAAACCTTTTGTCTACATGCTCTGAACCGTGCGATAACAGAAGACAGTTATTTAAAGTATTCTCACTAGTTCATATCTCTAAAATTTGATCAGTTATTAGTGAGATATTTTAGAGTTCATATGCATACCTAAGTGACTTTTGCTGCATTTTGGCTTATTGGAATTACAGCAATTAGAAGCATGTAGGAAAGACAATATTTAGTTAAATGGATAAATAATAATAGCAATTTTTCATATTTTCTCTGTATGAATTATGAAGAGACTCATTCAATTTTGGATTCGTTGTGCGAAATTTGTCAATCAACGAAAGGAAGGGATAAATTGAATATTGAAAGCTCTTTTTTTTTAATAATACCAGAAATATTGAAAAAAACATTTTATTGGGCTTGTGACTTGCGATTAGTAGAACTTTACAAATGCGATGGCAAAGAGACAATTGGCAATGGAACATTTAATGTTCTTGCGAGCCGCGGCGTTCCTAGAAACTATGCTCGCAAAAACCTTAAATGCTCCATTGCCAAATGTCCCTTTGCCAAACATCCCCTTGCCAAGTATTCCGTTGCTAAGTGTCTTTCTGTGAAACATCTGGTTTTGCTAAAGAACCATTTGCGAAACTGCATTTTTTGCAAAACGACTTTTTGCGAAATGACCTTCGACCAAAGTGCTTTTTGCCATATGTCTTTCGCCCAAATAAGTAGTACCCCCAGGGATGTCCTTTGTTGTCTCTGCGCTGGGAGCTCAACAGTGGAACAGGCTAGCTATCTTCACAGCCCTACCTTAATTCAGGATCTCGTGGTAGGCTGTTGTTCTCGCAACGGTACCGCAGTCCTCCGTCAGGTGAAGACGCCTGCCTCAAGATATCTCATGTAGCGAAGACTGCAGACTTCAATACATCTGAAGCACGACACACTTCCTTTCGATTCACAAACATATGGTGTGCCCCGTGGTCATAATACTATAGGGTATCACCAAATACCTACAGACCGCTATTTGCATTTTCCATTTAAAAGTAGTAAGATTTCCATAATTTTGAATTACTTTACAACTTTAGAAAAATCCTTTTTACACTAAAATGCGCAAATGTCAGCCTAAAAACGTGTATAAACAAACATCAGCTGTTAGCACTTTCTATAGTATCATTGTTATTATTGCGAACAGTGCCCCATCGGTCATGGACAACGTCAATAGGGAAAAGGAATGCTCTTTTAATCTCATATGGTGGTTGAAGCAATGTTGACTTAAGAACAAGTTAGGAAACAAGAAGATATTTCCGACTGTTTTCCATTTAATAAGAAAAATAAGAAATAAAATCATACTCTCTTTGAAAACTTCACTAATAAACATAAAAAATGTGAAAGCGCAGATTACATCCAAACAAAAAGAGTGGCGAATGATTAATTCTCGAAAATAAATAAGAAAGGGTTTTTTTAGATTTTATTCTCATATGTATGATATTCCCGCGCTTTTGTGAAAACGCGGTTGTACTGAAATATTGCAAAATGCACCAAATTTGAACCAAAAGTTGTTGGCAATGATGAAGAACAGTTCCATATTAAAAGGAAAAAGATCCAGCATTTTATGCCTGGACCTACTCTACAAGAATAAGCAAAACGTTGTTAATATTCAAAAATATAGGTTGAAAAACTCTGTTCCCAACATAGTAATATTGTTAAGAATTCTTTTAACAATAGCCATCAATGTGGCTAGTTAACACAGGTTTTCCAAATTAAAAATAATTAAAAATTATCTCCGTTCCAGAATAACAACTAACATAAACATATAAATTTAGCAACTATGTGTATACAATCTGTGTAAACAAGGGATTTTTTATTTTATTTATTTATTTATATTCAGTAATTGTTAATAACCACTCTTTGATTTGATTTTGATTGACTTAGAAAGAGCGGCAAATTGGGTACCGCCCCAGGTGGCTAAGCTCTAAGTACGCCACTGCTATTGTTACTCTGAACGTGGACCAAACGAGATACAAATAACTTTAAGAAAATTTTCAAAATAAAATCATAAGATAAAATATAGCCTGGCGAAAATGTCAAAAAAGTAACGAGTGCAAGTCTTTTGCAACTTATTGCTGGAAGTACTTAGTAGAGCAACAGAGAAAGAATCGAAACAATTGTAGCCAAACAGCGCTCGTGATACGTGAAAACTCTGCAACATTTGAAAAGAACTCACCTTTTTATGCCTTTAAATTAAAGTTTTGTGGTATTTTTTATGCCCAGCATTATTTCTTTGTTATAAATAGCAGTTTTGTTTTTTTACTGATTACTAATTACTATCCTGTGTTATAATGAAAAGATAAACTTAATCAAATCTCCATATTATTGTTGCTTTTGTTTGTAAAACTTTTTAGCACATAATAACATTCATTTTCCGTTAATAACACGCGCACGACACACTTTATATGGAGCTAACTATAATTATTTAATTTATTTAATTATTAATTACGCGCACTGGACCTGATAATAAATATTTCAAATTGACGGCACAGAAAATTTGCATTCACTTTGCACCGTTAGCGTCATTACCAATTAAATTTATTCAGTGCCGTTTGCATGTGGCTTGTGTAGCCTTCGTTAAAGTTTTTAAAATCTCGAGCAGTGATAAGAGAATTTATCGAAAAAAAACGCGTTTAACATTATGATAAACGCTATGTAGCCATCATACCTACATAGGATGGTAGGACCTAGATAGCTACTGATAACGTGATACATTTTCAAGTTGACTTGATCATGACCTAATTTAAACTGATCTCATCTGGGGCACAACCACAATGCACAAATGAATAATTCTCGTAAATTTTTTAATAATAAAATTCATTTGGGAGAGTAAAGTGTGGCTATTGAGACTTTTTTGGGATTTTGTTGACATTTCTCTGAAGATTTCGTTAAATTTTGTCTGATCTTTTCATCCGGCAAATGTATTGGGATTTTTGAAGCTCTCTTTAATATAAATACATGTATACACCATTGACTAAATTACTAATAAGGAAGCGGGGTATCGTGCGAATACAGTGTACGTGTTTAAGCAATTCAATGACAGTATGACCTAGGGGGGGGGAAGAAATGACAAGAAGGCCTACTGCCTATTTTGCGTCAGCTCAACATTTCTGACATTTCGTATTTTTTGAAAAGAAGTTCGGATTTGAATTCGGGATATTGTGATAAATAAATAATTTAACAGGATTTTTACTTAATAGTAGTGTGAAATAATTGTGAAATATTCTTTTGTGAACGATATTTTATGTAATCGAGACTCCCGAGTCTTAAATAACCATAATGAAGTGCGCTGTGCTGTGCTGCAGCAACAAACGGTGTTATTGCCATGGGAAAGCATTTTTCAAGTAAGCTTAATAGCTTTACTAATTAATTATAGTGTTTTAAACGAAATAAAAGTGAAATATTAATAACAATAAACAGCCATGGCAAAATTTTTTACATTTTCCAATGCTGGTTTTTGTTGTTGTTTACAATTCAATTGTAATTGCTGCCTAAATTATGTCAGTCATACAAAGGCAACGCCAAGAAATATTATCTAAAAATTTGTTTATTTTACATAGCAATTTGGATTATAAAAAATGTCCTTCTTCAAAATGTCATGGTTTCGTTACTGCCATGACGAAACGAATATAAACACAGCACACTAATCCATTTCGCCGAGTATTCTGAGCAACTTGTCAATTTTCAAAAAGTAAACAAAGTTTTTGTGCAGGGCATCTGCGATAAAAATGTCCTTTTTCTACTTTATTTTTAAATAATTCACATATTTAATTTATATAAATCTTTGCTTCTATTAACAAAAAAATAATAATTTACACGATTTCTCTAGCTTATAATCCGATTTATATTTGCAAGCACTGACCGAACACTTCATTTCTGTTTTTTAATTGTTATGATGGTTTTAACAGGCACTAGTTGCACTATAAAACTTTCCACAAAATAAACTTCAACGATAAATAATAATTGATTCCGTAGTTTTGTTAAATTTCGCAGAAGAGTTTTGAATTGAGTAAACCTCTTCACTAAACGAAAGCACATTTGACAATCAACCTGCAGTTTTGACAATAGAGCTCCTCGGGATCTCACTAACTTCTATGTATGCTGCCCGGTTTTTGAAAAATTACACTCATGCATATACACGAATTATACGCATTTCACCCATTTCTGTTTGCGATATATTTTAAGAATGGAATAGGAAACAAATGTAGGAAGAAACAACGCGCCACAAAGTTTAAGGTCTGATTAAACTTTGTGACGTGGCTTACATTGGCTCAAGCTATAGTATACGAAAACCATTGATTCAAAGTGATTTTGTGGCGCGCAAAATACACGTGGTGTTCATGTTATTTGGGGCTTGAGGATGTCAGGATGTCGTTTAAAACGTCTGGAGATTTATATTGTAGGGCAGTAGGGATCTGGAAAGTTCATGGGGAACGGGTAACTCTGGTCGGATTAACGAAACTAATGGTTCTTGATAACTCCACAAAGGAATGCATTACTCCAGTCCATAGGGGTTAAATAAGACCTTTGCCCTACAAAAGGTGGGGTGGTTGTGAGTTTTATATATGTTATTCAGTTGCGCGCCCCGATGAAAACTCCAAGTTTAGACCCTTGGGTGGGGTCCGCGTGGTCCGTCATCTTGCATTTAAGGTACCAACAATTTTTTTTTCAAAATAATTCCTCAACGGTTGATCCTACGACAAAAATGTAACAAATATAAATTTGAAGAAGGCGAAATTCTTTACATTTATTGTAAAAACACTTTTTATGTAAGTCTAATGTGTAACGAGTTACACCGGCGGAAACGGGAACATTCTTCCAAAAAAATTTATACGAAAAGTACCTCTTCTACAGGGTATTTGGTCGATGGTGGTCTTAGAACAGGAGGTGACAGTAGTCACCTAGTCAAACAAAAAATTGTATGGCAGAAAATATGCTAGTAAAGACACCCTGTATCTTAAAAAGTATAGAGTGTACGGTGACTTAGATAGCTCATTGTGTGTAGAACTTCATCGCCCTTCCAACGACTGCTCGGCCAGCCCATGCAGCAGTATGCCACACTGAAGCTAGCAGCAGTATGCCCATTGTGCTGCCACCTGTGACACGTCCGCACGAGTGAACTCTGGCGGACGAGGAATGGTTAAGAAAAGAAGAAGAGGAAAAAGCATTGTCGTGTCAGAAAAGTTGAGTTTAGCGAGAGTAATAGGAAGGTTAAAAAATTCTTTGTGAGGCCAAATTCAAGGGAAATAATAGAAGGGAATCACAAATTCCTTTTGCTGATGAGAGAAAGAATTGGAAATGGTGATTAAAAACAAAGCGGCGCATCCATACGGTAGCGGATGACTTGTATAAAGTTAGATTAAAAGAAATATCACTGGATAGCGACCGGAGAAATGACATGAAATACTTTTTGTAAGAAGATATCAGAAGATTGATTTGACTACAGCAGCACCTTGCATTTCAAATATATAGAGTAATCGACATCACTGGATTGTCTCCGCATAGCAGCGTTTTCAGTTTTTTTATTAAATGTGTACAATGAGCAATTTTACTGGATTACCTCCTAATCACCGTTCTTTGTTACAATATCTGAGATGAATGATTTCACTGGATTATTTCATGTTCGCAGTTTCTTGTGCAATCACAACATATTTACAAGTTTCTTGTTCAATCAGAACATATGTAGGTAACTGATTTCACTGGATCATCATTACATCAGACCTTCCTAATTAAAAGCATACATATTGGTCGGTTGTACTGGATTCCTCATAGTCGTTTTTTTTTAAATTTATAAGGGTCATACAATTGGACATCCCGACAGTTTCTGGGTAACGTGCCCAAAAGTTCATCGTTAAAGGTTAAAGGTATATAATGTGTCAGACTGATACAAGCCTTCCTTGTTTTTGTTCTGATTTGTTTTCAAAAAGAAAAAATGAAACCAGATTTCCTTTTCTCTTGGTGGAAGCAAGTGCGCTCGTTTTGCACAAATTGTATTGCACAGTTTCTTACTTTTCAGCATTAATTTTTAGAACAGAAGGAAAATAAATTAAACACCCGATTTAATGGTAAGTGGTGTAATCACTCAGCATAGTTTCATAACAATATAAAAATCACAACTAACCCACCTTTTGTAGGGCAAAAACCCCTACTGACTGGACTACATGGACTGTTGACTTCGCGAATGTAATGAGAAAAACAAAGATCTTGGTGGAAAAGGTTAGCTGACGGTAAAGATGATCGACAAATGACCGTATATTATGGCTCAGGGCTCATTAAACGCAACTGTGACTCGGCTGAGAACATGAGAAACATGACAAGTAACCGATGCGTGCGTTCGCGCATAAGGAGCGCTCGACTCTTTTAGACGCGAATACAAAGCTTTGCCGGAAGACGTTTTGAAGGCCATTAAGCCCATCTACAAGGATTTGAGTGAGAACGAACTTCTGAAACAGTGTGTAGAAGGCTTTAATCAAAATAACAACGAGAGCCTGAATCAATTGATTAGGAAATTAAATCAAAAAATCATTCTCTGTGGCACCCTCAAAGTGGCAGTTGCAGCATACACCGCTTCAATGATGTTCAACGAAGATGCTTGAATATTTGGGGGTCAGCTGTGGCCGAAATTTTCACTTGCATGCCGAGCTGCAGGACCAACAACGAATCACAAATTCTGAAGCGCCCGCATAAGCCAATATCCGGGAGACTAGAATGCAGCGAAGACAACCGCTAATAAAAGTTTTAGAGGCTGTCCTCTTGATTCATAGCCGATCAAACACCGATTTTTTGGGTGAAAAATTAGCACTTGAAGCACAGACAAGAAATACCCAGATATCGACGGTAGTACTAAGAAAGTGATGTATGGAAGCGCTCATAGCAAACCTCAATAGCTCACTGATCTCGGCTAAATATATCATGGGTACGAACCAATAATGTTTTTCAATATAGGCAAAAATTCTATAAATTGTTTTCAATGGAGGAAAGAATTGATTTATTTCTTAGAATTGAAATGGACCATATTTCTTCCGAATTCGTGTGGTTTATTGGCGGCTGTAGACGGTCCAAACAAATTCTGTCTACTGTCTTGCGGGATGAGTTGATTGTGAGAGGGAGGGAGGAGGCGGGGGTATTAATACATTATTCGATCTTTGACTTTAATTTTGTTCAAGAAAGAATTTTTTGGGATTCTCCGGTATATAGCAAAAACTAAAAAACGTTCTAATTTGTTATTTCATCACTCAACTCATTAATTTTCGGTGACAAGTTTCAAGTCTTGGTTTGACTCATCAACAGGTCCCAAATAGCGAAATTGGGTGATTTGAAAAACAAATGAAAAAATGAAAAAAGAAGAAAGAAATGAAAAGTTTGAGAAAAACAGGAAAAACAATTTTTTTATTTATTAAAAAAATGTAAAAAAATTTATTTAAAGAAGCAGATTCATTCGAAGCGAATCGAACCTGTACCCGCCACGCAGTGGGCTGAAAAATAAAGAAGAAAAAGGAAGAAGAAGCGTTTCGTGTCAGCCCAGTGCGTGGGGCTATTTGGGACCTGTTGATAAGTCAAACCAAGACTTGAAACTTGTCACCGAAAATTAATGAGTTGAGTGATGAAATAACAAATTAGAACGTTTTTTAGCTTTTGCTATATACCGGAGAATCCCAAAAAATTCTTTCTTGAACAAAATTAAGTTTAACCCGGTAAAAAGTAAAAAAAAAAAAATCTTTTTATTTTATTTACTTTGGCTTTAAGTACATACGCACTGTCGTTCTTTGCATTTCATGAACTGAATTTATTGGAGTAAATTGAACTTTCACTGTGCACTCGCATCTTATCGTCGATTTGCATTAAGAATCTTCTTACTGGTATGTCGTACATTTTCCTACTCACAATTTTAATGCTATTTCAATGAAATTTTTACCTCAATAAATACTTTATCATATTTAAAACATTTATGATGTGCGAAAAAATATCTTTCGAGTCCATGTTTTATTAAAATTTCCAATTCTCTTAAACCAAAAAGTTGCAAAATCTAATTTGATTGTGCCGATTAGTGATAGCCGCTTTGGCGTTATTTCCCTAGATGTGCGATTTGTATCCATGACAATAAATTTCGTTAAAGTTTGTAATTTTGTATGGCTATCCAACTATTAAAAGAAGTAAATCTTTCATTGTTTACCTCCATCCACCCCCCCCCCCCCCCCAATCAGCTCATCCCGCAAGACGATAGACAGAATTTGTTTGGACCGTCTATAAGCACCAATAAACCACACGAATTCGGAAGAAGTATGGTCCATTTCAATTCTAAGAAATAAATCAATTCTTTCCTCCATTGAAAACAATTTATACAGGTCTGAAACAAAAATCCGCGCTGATGTACCTAGATCTGCCCAGATACAACTCAGAACTTATTCGAATCGTCTTCAGCAGGCACAAATAATGCACACAAATTCTGAAGAAATATGGTCGATTTAAATTCCAAGAAAGAAAGAAATTTTTGCCTAAATTGTGTACAACAACAACAGCAGACAACACACTAGTAATCACAGCTAGGTCTAGTGAGCCATCGACATTAAGATACTCAACGTTTTATAAATATATATTTGAAGAAATTTTCGAAAAGGATTCACGTTTTCCCGAGAAAATGGCAGAAGACGATCCTTGAATTTTTAGTTAATTATACTATCGCCGATTTGAGTTTCTTTCGGAAACCATAGAGAGTCCTTTTGGAGAATATTTTATATTTATGGTCCTTGAATCCTTCCGCTTCTTTTGAGCCATCTCCGGTCAAAATCAATTAAAAAATTTAGCAAATTTTTTTTCTAATCTTTGCCTAAATTGAAAAACATTTTTGGTTCGTACCCATGATATATTTAGCCGAGATCAGTGAGTTATTGAAGTTTGCTATGAGCTCTTCCATACATCACATTCTTAGTACTACCGTCGATATCTGGGTATTTCTTGTCTGTGCTTGAAGTTTACAAATCCATAATCGCGGACTCCTCTTGGGTGTTATTAATGGAATCCGGCTGGATTTTTTGATTTCAGATGATTTTTCCGTCGTCAGGAGTCGTCACTACAATTCGCTTTGCTACAACATCGTCTTCAAAGAGTTGATACCATGAGCATAAAATCGATATATACATATAAGGGAATATTGGCAGGGTAGGCCACCCGTTTAACTTTTGCTCATAACTTCCGTTTATGGAAGAATTTGATCGATCCAAGCACAAAAGTCTGTGAAAAAGAAACATTTTTGCTGAACATCTCAAATGAATTGGGTGAAAAATAAAAAACCAAATACAGACATTTAAAAAAAAAAGGTCAAATCCTGTCAAGATCAGCCCGTGCTGTCTAGGTTGGCCAATCACTGAAAATCAACGAAATATCTGCTGAAATGATTGAAAATGACCTGGAAAAATTAATTTAATGAAATAAAGAGCCGAATTTGTTGCATTTTGCTGTCTTTTATTCGATTTAGCAAAATTTGAATGGCACATTATTCCGAATCGCATTACCGACAATTCTAATAGTTCGTCCTTATAATGGCGCACTTCAAATGCACTTCTCTCTTGCATTGTGCGACATTGTGGCTTTTTCTATGCTTTTTTGGTTGAACATCTTCCTTTATCTAGTGTTCTATTGGCGGATTTCGTTGAGATTGATACTGGCCGTTTTCGAAGGACACAATCACGATGGGCCAACCCTGACTGCACAAATCGTCTAGCCTTGACGACAAGCGCCATTGCCGCATCGCGTCACACTACAGCTAAACATGTTACAGGATTAAATTTTCCTCTTGTGTTGCATTCAAACATGCACCACACAAAACATTCACAATGCTTACCTTGACGATTGCATATTTTCGCCTCATTTTCTGGTCGATGCTGATGCTAAAAAAACTGCAACTGAGTGAACAACACATGCTTTGCGTCCATGCTCCGATTCTGTAATGTCACGAAAAGTTCGCTGTCGCACTGAAAGAAGTTTTGTCGCGCTAGTGGACAAAACTGAAAAAAAGTTGACGTAGTTGACGCATTTGGCCGACCTGGATCACAGGCCAACCCTGTGGACATACGTACCGTACATATATAAAAAGTAGATTTTTGTACTACATCGAGCAATGAATAAATTCTATAAAAAACGTTTTGAAAAGTATTATTAATTTTATGGAAAAAAATCGTGAAAATGCGCTTTTTTTTGTAGCCATGCAGGTGGGCTTACCCACAATCACAATCATTAGGATACTTGGACTAATTTAAAAAATGTTAAGCTTACCCTATTGAAAAACTACTCTCTTCTATATCGACATTTTCCAGACCTGAACTATTCCAAGGTTTTTCATAAATAGAAAAAATAAGTTATCGGGCAGTGAGGCTAGGTTACTTCGACAATCTTGTAGCGCAATACAGTAGTATTACTGGTAGTATCTCATTTGTAAAAGAATTGTCCTCAGCTCAATGCACTCTAGAAAGTATTTTCCATGCTTTACTTATGACGAAAGCTTTCTAAATGGAATTAATAAGCACAGCAACTTACTCCAATGCCTTGAAGTTAATGCAAAGTTAGATTAATAAATTTCTAATGTGTACGTACTCCTCTTTCTCCTGTTATTCCTGATACATGATTTCATCCCAACAATATTTAAAAAAAAACTGTACATATACATCAAAAAAATCTAAGTATTTCAAATTATTATAGAAATCATTCATCCCTCTCAATATTGAACGAACTGCAGGCAGCTGAAAACGATGAGCTATTTATCATTATCATCATTACTCTTGCGGCGCAAGTGGCTTAGTGGCGTACACTGAAACGAATCAGCGTAACCAAATACATCTTCACTTAATACTGTGATGCGTTACGTTTCCACAGCACGTTTTAAGATATTATGCTTTGGCTAAGGTGTCTGGCTTGAACTTAAGAAATGAATTCGAGAACTGGTTGTATTATGTAGTATACCCACAGTACATAGTAGGCGCATTGCAACGGATATCGAGATGCAGTCAATTCTCATATATATGATCATGAAATATTTTTATGGAATGGCCTTGAGCCCTTGACCCTTCCTCTACACAGATGAGCATATGAACTCCATTTAGAGTGAAAAGTTATTATTGAATGGCATGGGGAACCTTCTTGTATAGGTTTCACTAGCGTGACAAGGTTACATGATGTACTTAATTTTCCTGCGGCACCAGGTGATAACAAGCAATCAACGAAGCAATTGACTTGTTCCATTATACGTTGAACTGGGCAATGGACACAATGCAGTTGCTATAGACAACTTGAAACTTATGACATTCAGAAATTATCAGAGTTTTCGAGCGAAAATACCTTCAGGCTTAATAGATCCAATGAAGTTTTCCTGTTTATTGTTTTTATTTTTCAAATACTAAATAAGAAGTAAATCTCCGATAACGTAATTAAAAATATTGGTAAAAACAGAGATACATTTGGAGCTGGTACAAGCAATGATTTCTGTTCATTGTTGCTTCATTTATTTATTTCTTCGTGTTTCATTATTGTTTTTTTTTTTTTTAAAGAATTAATATGACTTCAAATCCTTTTTTGATAATTTTTTCTTCTTCTGAAGCCCCTTGAGTTTCCTGCTCTGAATTTATAGCACCTTTAAATCGAGATTTTGGAATTGAATCGTAACTTTTTGAAAAAGAGGGGCGATTACGATATGTACATATTTATTCTCTTATTACAAAAAATATGAAAAATCTGTTCTCTCTACCCTAATTGACTTCACAGACAGAAGGAGTTTGTGGCGTAGTAAAACTTTGAACCCAAAACTTCATAAATTCAGAGGAATTGTTCGTTTTGAAGTAGGAAATTTGTTCACTGTATAAATATCGTTCAATTCTAACTTCCGACGTGCATACTAAGTTTTAGGCGCTGATGTATACAGGTTGATTCTTCACCTATACGCATAAAATTGGGGAATGATAGCTTATGCGCATTTCGGGCTTACCGGAGTGCTTTTCTAGTAAGCCTGGTGGTGTTCCTGAGTCTTGAGTATTAAAAAAATAATTGTCCCCAAGAATCGAATCTAACATCGCCGCATTTTAGAAACTATTCTCAAGAAAATGAATATCCTTATCATGATTACCGCCATCTGCCTGTGAATCTCTATAGTTTCCTATTCACTTGCTGTGTATTCTTACACGAGCCTTTGAAAGTTCTTTAGTATACACACATGTGTAGGTGCCGTCTTTGTCGAGTTGTACATTTCCAAACACTTAACCAATCACTGCGTAATGGACTGACTAATCTCCTGTTTCATATACCATAGCCCAAACAGGGGAGGATATTGGCACTTTTTACGAGTGGGAAGTATTCGGGGTTAGGAAAAAGTCCGTGCTACCAAGCTTCGATCGGGAGTACGGGCAGCATACCAATACTACACCAAGCCGGTGATTTTGAAATTTCTCATCGGGCGGCTGTACAGATGTTTGTTTGCGATTTGAGGTGATAATATAATAATTTTATAATCCATACGTGTTGTGAATTTGTGATACAGTAATTGTTTATATAAAAAACTGTGAGTTAATTGAACACGCACACAACTAATTTCGGTATTCATACAAGGAACTACGCGAAGCAACATTATTGTTATGGCACGTCTAAACCAAAGGAAGGAAATTTCTTCCTTCCCTAAAAATTCTCGTTTGGGTTGGGCCTATGGCACCAGTTTTGCTTTCAGAAAATGTGCTCTTACTGTCAATGCTACCAACTGTAGTAAACTGGCGCGAGATTTAAATTATTTGGGTATTACATGTCAATGTAAGTATCTGTCAGTGGACTGTACCGGATTTATTAACAAAATATTTGGAACTTCGTTTTAAATTTTAATTATGAGTTGAAGGAAGTGTTTTTACAAGGATGTTTTGAAAGGAAAGGTTTATTTATAGAAGGGTATACAAAATTTGTTTTGTTAATAAATTGTTGAACTTCTACTGATGAATTGTCAAATATATTTCTAAGTTTCCAGGTACCGCTGAACCTCAAGCAACTGCTCGTTCCTAATAGTTACGGTTCAGTGGGAAAGTATACTCTCACGGAAAGAGATAGAAATATGGTGCCATTTGCTTTCATGCATTTTTGGTACATATGTCAGTGCGTAAACCTAACAAAACTAACTTCGAAATTCGCGTTTAGTAACTCTTTGCCGAACGTAGAAAGGCTTAGCTAGGTAGGCTTTTGATTTTGTAAAAATAAAGAAAAGCAAAAAGGCCGACAGCGACATTCTTATAAGTTCGTTGACATATCAATATACTTATGTAGGCACTAAAATTATTTGTTGAAGTTTATTAACAAAATAGGAAAGATAAAAAAAAGTTGTAAAAGTGTAATAAACAATGATTAACGCTGAGGTTATGTGGATTACAGAATATCAGCTACCACTTCTTTTCAACTCCATTCCAATTTTTTTTCATTTTTTTTCTTTTAAATATGTATTTCGATATTGCGGATTTCTTTTGTTGTAAAAATAATTCGTTTCCTTCACTAAATTAATTAATTTCTCCTCGAAAGACATTTTTTGCTCAATACTCTGAACTGTCAAAATCAAATTACGACGACAAAAGTTCAATTGTTCCCAACTCTGATTAGGGCGACAAAATGGGTTGGCGTCATTGGGTACAGCAACATGGTATTGCCATAAGGTCAACATTTAGTTTGTCGTCGTAAATGTTGTGTCGGAATCAATGAAAAAATATAAACATACAAGCTAAATATAACCGAACAACAATCAAGAAAAATAAATATAACTTTCCAAAGGCTCCATACAGCAGATGTGCCAATGTATTTTTTTTATGCCACATAGATAAACTTCTTTAGAGTCTACATCATTTTAGGTCTGCCATAAATAAATTGCAACTTTGTATTGAAGAAGCGGCAGCAGTTCCCATTACGTGCGTCAAGTCGACAAAAGGACAATTTCGTACCAGTACTCTAGCCTTCCTCTCGGAATAATATCCATTCAGGCTGTCATAGGGATAGCCTGGGCTAAAGAAATGCACCCATCCAACAGGATAAGCATTGCAATAGGTCCACTTATGTCCGTCAAGTCGACATAAGGACGACTTGGATCCATCCAAAATTATCTTAGTTGAAGATGTGCATTGGCCGCAATCAGCAGTTCTATTTTGGGCTGAAGAAGCGCATTCTACAAACAGAATTAGCGTTACAGCAGCTGTCCTTTCGGCCATCAAGTCGTCATAAGGACGGCTTGGATCCAAAGTCATCTTAGGTTCAAAAGTTGAACAGCCCCAATCAAGCTGATTAATTAGCAAGCAATTGGACAGTTAGTATGTAAAGCCATTAGGGTGAATCCATTCCACGGGCTCGAATTTTCAAGGCTCCTCAGTTTCAGCTACGTCCTATGAGAACGTATATATTGTCATCCGCCAGGCAATTGAAATTTTGGCTCGTTTCCCCACCGCCCATGAGGTAAAGTTCTTGATACGTTCTTTCCGTTTCCCGTGTAGGCCTATTTCACTAAAATCATTCTTATTTTAGAAGTTGATGAAGACTATTTTAAACGCAACAAGATGTGAGGAATCAATATGATGATTTTAAGAATACATTGTGTTGACCCTAGTAAGTGTCACTTATTAACATGAAGAAACTTATAATAAGCCACTAACAGAATTTTACAATCTCTTAACCTTACTCTTATTTGCCTTTTACTCATAAATTTGTTGTTTCCTACATTTTGATTCTCCATATTTTCAAAGTCAACATTTCGTACTATGACATCCTTTTTTACCGAGTTAATACTTGCATTTTATCGTAATAAGACAGCGATTTCTTTCATCTTTCCATCATCCACTGACTGTGCGCTTTTATTAAAACAAGTAACGCAAAGTCAAGGATTTTTAATACAAGCTTCGCGAATGTGAACATTAAATTAATCGGAGTAAGTTTGGTTAGTTACCAAAGCTCTTAAATTCGTTACTTTATGTTTTTTTCAAAATATATATGAAAATATTTGAAATTGAAATGTTGCAAGATATTTTTTGCATCATTTTGAAAACAATATAAATCCCGAAAAGTATTTAGCTGAATTTTTGGCCAATTCAATCTAAAACGTATAAATTTTTTTCAAATCTTCACTTTATTTCCTTTCTCGGGAAAATAATGAAAAGAATCCCCACTTTAAAGTTATAACTTCTGGAAAAAAACTGGGGTATGAACCTTAAAATGTCCTTATTGATCTTCAAGGACATAATAAGACCCATATTTTCATACGGCGCAAACGTCTGATGGCCTAAAACGGTGCAGACAACCATCAGCAGAACCTTTGATAAGGTGCAAAAGATGGCATGTTTATGCACCATTCACTTTCACATCGTGTCCTTAACGAGAACAATTTTTCACTTACAGCCACTCTACCTCTTTGCCCAGAGCGAAGCAGCGGCTAGGGCACTTCGAAAAACACGTTCAGATAATCATATTTCTTTCGGTGTAAGATATTTCAACATCCTCGAGCAGGTCAACATTAAAGATATAGATGCTCAAACCATTAATGAAAGAAGCCAGATTCTAGATAGAATGCTCCAGTTCCCAGAACGGACCCATATCTGGTACACTAATATACCCGGGAAGGATGACAAAACAGTCGCAGGGGTGGTCGGTTCAGAAGTGTAACTCTATATTCCGTTTAGTGACTCTTACCTTGCAGCAGAGGTGGGAGCTCAGGAAAGCGTACAAATAGGGGCTGCAAGTCCACCAACATCTACATCTGTTCAGACAGTCAAGAGCTGCGCTGCTAGCTCTGTCCTCTTAAGACTTTGAGTCGAAAATAGTCTGGAGCTGCTACTCAAAACTCCACTTATTGGTATTAGCAGACAGTCGCTCAGGCTATTTACCAATGCAGTCACTGGACATGGCCCCTTCCATTGTTTTTTGAAGAAGATAGGCAAATCCGTTATATGTGAGTGTCTAGCTTGAAGGTTGCAAATCACTTAAGGAACACTTATCTCTTCAAATAAGGTTTGCCAGCTAACTCCAAGGGCATAATCGAGATCGTAAAAAGACTGGATTTTGTCTAACCATCTTAGGGAAAGGCACAATAGATCAATTCTGGTAGCGGTGTCTGCAGATCGCATTGACCTAGTGACCTAGTCGCCCCTACTCTTAACCTAACCTAACCTAACCTAGTGATGCAAGTAATTTGAAGACTTAACACTTTACAGCCAGATGTAGAAGCAAAAAAACAAAAAAAAAACAATTTGCATCACTACATCAAGATTGAAATATTCTGAGATTTTAATCCTTACCATTAGCTCTGTATTTTAAGATAACAGGTGCTATATCTTTTTGCTCCTTTTAGTAAGACTTGAAATTGTACTTCGCAATACTAAAAGTGGAACGAGACTCTACAGCAGTGCGATATGTCATGTGGCTGGCAACTGCATACTATACGAGTGTAGGAGATCTGAGCGCAATCATGTATAAAACTGCTCCAAACTACTCAATCAAAAGCTATGGCACGCCTGCTCCTGCATTCCACCCATATAATAGGTTAAAAAGGGGACCCATAACTATATCCATGGCATATTTTCTAGCAACGTCAACAACAGCAGCATGAGATCCTTAGATTGCGTGCCATTTGTCACCCCAGTCATCACATGTCACGTCGTCCACTTCATTTTGTTATTAAACTTGAGTGGTACTTGCTGGGTATACTACCTATGCAGGGTGTGCAGAGTGTTGTGGTGGTACACCAAAATAAAAGACTGTAGAACGTCACGTTGTAGCATATAGCAGCTTTATAAACAGAGCCTACAAGGCTCAGCAGGTAACTACTGTGGTGTAAGTGTGGTAGGTACTTAAATCATTCGGACAAAACTGAAATGTCAGGCGATATAAATAGAGGGCGGAGTTTTGAAATTTATACCGTGCCTCAACTTACCGTGTCAGGGCATAAAATATAAATAGGCACCGTAGCCGTATTACGGACAAAAGACAGTCCCCTGACATGTGTCTACTTTTACTAATCGGAGGGCTTAATGAATGAAAATTACAGAAAATTACAAGGGTGGCAAGCTTCGCGCAGAGGAAACGACAACTTTTTTTCCGTTTACATGCAATCAATGAGTTTCATTAGGAGAAAGAAATATTTTTATTCTATTTTCTTTTATTTTTAGCAACAATAACCTGAGAGTTTCGTCTTGATCCTGGATGTAGATGTGGGGAATTGATGGGTTTAGTAAATTTTGATGGTTTTTATGATACGAAAGAACTTTATAAGTAATCAGAGTTATATTCAGCATAGATTTATCTCTAGCATACCATTAGACAATAAATAAATAGAAAACCTGCATTAGAGTTGAGAAGGAGGTTTTTTATATCAATTTCTTTCCATTTTTATACCTTAGATGAAATCTATTGGGTTATGGTAAAAATGGATTGGACAGCCCACGTATAATATTAAAAGTTATTTTGATTTTTGCTTATCTGTCCGTCCGTCCGTTTGTCTGACTGTGCGCATGATAACTCGAGAACGCGTATACTTAGAGAGCTGAAATCTTGTGCACGGACTTAGAAAAAAAAAGTAAATTAACTTCGAAAATATGTCAAATCGGGCAACTCCGTCGTAGGGTTGCCATACAAAAATTTCGTTTTCCACTATATATTTGGACACTGCCTGAGAACGCGTCGACATAGGGGGCTGAAATTTGTTATATGGTGTTTTCATAGTAATAGCAAATAAAATTTCAAAAATGGACTAAATCGGGCAATCCCTTCTTAGTGTTGCCATATACATATTTAGGTTTTTCACGTATACTGTGAAAACGATCAGTCCTAGAGATTTTTATTGTACTAAAAATTTCTTCAGAATATGAAATCCTATAAAATTGTTTATAATCATTTTTTCTGTCCGACAAACCGTTTTAGAAATATATGCGAAAGACCACTTCATCATAACAATTATTGGTCTTAGACCAATTGTAGCCTTTGTACCTGTTCTATTTTTATTTGATTTTTTGAGTCATTCAATTTCGCTATTTGCGACCTGTTGATGAGTCAAAACCAAGAAGTGAAACTTGGCATCTAAAATCAAATGGTTTTGCGATGGAATCACAAATAATTTTGTTGTTTCGCTTTAGCTGTTTTACCGGGAAATCTAAAAAATAGCCTTCTCAACAAGTATAAAGTTTACCAGGTAATAAATCATAATAAATCAGTAAATTTTTTTTAATTGAAAACGTACGACGTAAAAACGTTTTAGATAAAATATAAGTTCTTAACAATATATAAGAACATACATATTTCTTAATATTTTGTTATACCTCCTTTTTCTTTAATTAGGTACCTAACTAATCCGTTGTACCAAATATTTTTCAATATTTTTTTTTAAAGATTTTCTATTGTATTATTTGGTACGCTATAGAACCTGGATTTGATGTAGGGTCAGCAGTTTCTTATTGGATTTAAATCGAGAGAATTGCCGAGCCAAGGACGGATACTCACAGTTCTTCATAATTGAAGAAATCTATTACAGATTTCGAAGAGTGGCAAGGTGCGCCATCTTGCATGAAAGTGTAGTAAGATCGGTGGTAGAGCTTTGAATTTATACAGGGTGTTTCTCCCTTAGGAGGTCAATAGAGCAGGTAGTACACATCTAACCAAACAAAAAATTGTATGGCGGACGGGGGGGGGGGGGATTAAACAATTAAGAATTACAAGGTGATTAAGAAAAAAAGCTAGTTTTTCACTAAACACCCTGTATTTTCAAAAGTACTGGGTGCACGGTTATTATATGCAGAACTGCATGGCCTTTCCAACGACTGGTCAACCAGCCCATACCTCCCTCCTCTCATTAGTTTCGGGGGTCTAAGAGTTACCAGCTCATATCATACCGAGATTAGCCGATATTTTTTTTAAATGACGTGTTTTCAGTCACTAACGGAACAAATTTAGGTTTGAGAATAGCTTTCAGAATAGGTTTTGAGCTAATAACTCTTTAACGGCTACAGATAGCACATAGGGTATAATAGGTCACATTAAATAAGAGAATAAATAAATTAAAAATAGAGGAGAAAGAAGAATTTTAAGAAATTTTATTTTTAACGATTCTAAATCAAATTTATAAATACAAGAAGAAAAAACAACCGCCTCTCCACTTACCACTGGTAAGAGCAGTCGCCCGGCAAGCGGAAGGTCCCGGTTTCAAACCCCGGACGAGGCGGTTGTTTTTTCTTCTTGTATTTATAAATTTGATTTAGAATCGTTGAAAATAAAAGTTCTTAAAATTCTTCTTTCTCCATCATTGACCGATTCTAACAAGTGTAGGTTCGATTCCCGTCCGCGGGAAAAATAAATAAAAATAGAGGTCAAAATAAAAGAAAAAAGGCAAAAAAATCAGAAATTTTTAGTTTAGACAAGCATAACTCTTGAGAGGACAGACGTGTGGTGCTGGTTGAGCAGTCGTTGGAAAGACCATGAAGTTCTGCATGCTATGTAACCGTACGCCCAGTACATTTTAAGATACAGCGTGTTTTGTGAAAAACTGGCTTTTTCTCTTAATCACCCCGTAACTTCTAAACGGTTGATATTGCCCCCCCCCCCTTCCATACAATTTTCTGTTAATCTAGGTGAGTACTATCACCTACTGCTCTATTGGCCTCCTAAACGGAAACACCCTGTATATGGAATTGCAACGTCGAATAGAACTGTCTTGTATTGATCCTGCAGCATTGTTCCTTTTACGAAATATATAGGACTCACTCAGGGTCATCTTCACTTATGCAACTCTTGATCATTATAGCCGGTGGATCTTGCACAGTTTTGGTGATGCAGTTTGCTTTGTACCGCTCCCCCGATTTCCTCCTGACATATTGAAACTTTTCTGTAATGGTCTCCAAGCGGCATTTGTCACTGAATATTACCTAAGAGATTTCAAAATTTTAGTTATTTTTTTGTCAAATAATTAGAATTAAAAAATTATACATTATGAAAAAATATAACATACCCTTTTTCATTCATCAAGCGGAAGGTGCCGATAAAGCCGTGCCGACATCAGCCGCCTTTCCTTCATTGGTTGGGTTAATTTCGGCGTTTTCGTTGGACGTCTGCATCTTAATTTATGTTCATACCAATGATGTCGCAATTTTTTTTAAGTGCTATATTCACATTGGTTCAGTTTGTATAAAATAGCACGAATCGATGCTAAATGCTGTAGGGAACCGATGTGAATAATTTTTCGATTAGTCATTTTTATGGTTTTTCACGGCAATATTTGCGCTTACTTTGATTGATTGTAGCGCCTGATGTGAGGGTTTTGGCCTCTTTATCTACCGCAGATTCTCTCTTCTCTTCCCGCAATTTCTCGATTGGAAAAAGTACCAGATTTTTATAATGCATCGCAATCAACCCGTTTTGACTTGTTATGTCTTTTACGCGTCCTATTTTCACACAAATTAATATAGTTTATTACTTGTTGTAGTGTTCAAAATTGTCCAAATATTTTGACCTGTTACAATATCCAAGAAGTGCTACTTCATAAGTTGTGTCCTAGAAAGGGATTTTCTTACAATAAATACGTATCAGAATCAAATTTCTGGCATTGTAAGGGTGCCTCTAATTCGTTGACTACCTACTGTGTGTAGATATGTTTAACGATAATTGAAATCATTCCAAATAATTTAAAACATATTTTAATGAAATATAGAGTTTAATTCTAAAATCATTGGGCTCTTCGAATATACAATAAACACAAGAATGAAATCAAATTTATATGTCAAAACGATAATTTGACATTTCATAAAATGTTAGGTTAGATTTTGCTGTTATGTCCTGCATGTTAGAAAATTGTGTTTATATTTCTCATCTTCTCTCTTCTGAGTGGAAATTGACTGGGTTAATATACATTGCAATCTTTATTTTATAGAGGATAATGACAGAATAAGGAAGAAATCATTAGAAATGCATACAGAAGAGGAATGTCTGCACCACTTGAATATTTGTTTTAAATAAACTGACTAGTCAGTTGATCGAACACAACGCGTTTGTAGTTAGTAAAATTGACAGACGAAGTGAGTACTGACCGCCAGTTCTACTGACTCGTGAAATCCTGGGTTAGTACTAAGTTTTCGCATTGAGACTCAATCACAAAGAGTTCTGATGTCATGCTATGTCATCCGAACTTAGGAACTGGTGAAGTAGTTGGTGGTCCATCTGGGTTTATCCATGATTGCTTTTCCCAAGTAAACACCTATCCACCGATATCCTGGTACAAGAACAAGAATTTTGCATTGGGATTTTAAAATATTTCCATATAAGTTGAAATTGGTACAAGAATTGTTGCTCCATTATTTCCGGTAGCGTCTGCAACATCACGCAATTCACTTTGCACAATTAAGAAGAAAATAATTTGAGAAATAACTTTGTAATGAGTGCGATGAAGCTAATTTCCATCTCAATGAATTTCTTAATAAGCATAACTATGTAGAGCTATGCACCGGCATTAATTATGCTCTAGTTAGATACAGTTTCTGGTGTGTTGTTATGATAGTTCTGTTTTTTTTTTTTTTTTAGAACGACGAAGGGAAATGCAGAAATCATCAATAGCGATTTATACTAGACGACTATTAAAAATGTCTTGCACCTGTGTCGAGTGAAATCATAACATTAAGTTAAAGCTAATATTCGCACCGAAATAAGATTTTATGAGTTATTCATTGCGTTCGATCATCGAAATTACTCTCGATATAGCCTCAATATATGCCAACGTAAAAATTATGGTAATTTTTCTAAATTAGGTTCCGAGTCAATCTATGCGAGAAGGTTCGTCTCAAACGTTGTGATGATATGAATTTTTTATAAATAATTCAAAAATTTAAATATTAAGCGAAAATGTTCGATTACTGAATAAAAGGAATTCAAGAGATAAAAGTTCGCAAGATGCAAACTGTGATGCGTTTGGAAAGGATTTTGATTTATTTAAGCCGGTGTTATATGCGTGGGATTTTCCTGATGGCTTGCTTAATTTTTCGGGCGTATAGGTGGTATATTTCTTATCACAGCATTCCTGTATTGCTGTCTAGGTGTTTTGTCTTAGTCATAGTCTTCATAATTATCTAAAATCTTCTTTGGAAAAGCAAAGAAATTTGGTTTTCTATCTCCCAAAATACCATTTCTAAAGTTATAAGGGCTCTTTCTTACTAGATTTAATCTTATAATCTCTTCTTTCCTATAGTGGTAATAAAAAATGGGGTACCTTAATTGACAAATTTATGAAGCTTGTTTTTTTTTATAGAATACTAATATCTGAGCAGTAACACGATATAGCACTAATAGCTAAGTAACATAACTAGTGTAAAAAATTTCTTGCAATCGAAAAATCCTTTAAAAAAAAGAAATTTCTTTGCATAAGTGCGCGTTACGTAATAGCAGGAACCGTATTACTCATCAGTACGGCTTGGTTCTTGCCTGTCGTATACGTCACAGGGTACAACCAAGCTGACCTCATATAAGCACTTAAAATAATTTTTAGGTGTGAATTATATACGAGGCGAAATACTACGTATTTCCTTGAATGCCTAGCAAGATTAGACCTATCCGAAACTTAGTCACTATGAATTTATTTCATGGCAAAACTCTCTAAGAAATGCTAGTCCCGTATAGGGCTAATCTTGCTAGGCATTCAAGTAAATACGTAGTATTCCGCGCCTCTTATATAAATCACACTTAAAAACTATTTTAAGTGCATATATGAGGTCAGCGGGGCTTTGCACTGTGGCGTATACGGCAGGCAGGAACCAAGCTGTACTGATGACTAAATCGGTTCCTGCTATTTTGAAACGCCCACTTTTGCATAGAAACTTCTTTTTTAAATGATTTTCGATTGCAAAAATTTTTTTCCACTCAATTTTCGAGTTGCGGATTTGGCAGCGAACTGAGTCAATTTCATATTGACTCAAATTGGAACCCGATCATTTCCGAATTGGATGAAACTTTCGTAGTTTTTAAGGAATACGAAAATAACTCACTCATATTTTTTTTATATACCCATACCCTCGAAATGGGGGTTCGAAATTTCGTAATCTTAAGAACGGAGCAACCGATTCCGGTGATTCAAATGCCAAGTGCGGTCACAAAACAAAAAAAATACAGCAATTCCGAATGAAATTTTTCTTTCTTAATTATAGTTTTTTTTTCAAAAACAATATTATTATTTACTATTGAAATTGAGGATCTGTAAAACTTTTATTTTCGTACTTTTATTTTGGAGACTTAAGTCCTATCTATCCATATGCCAAAAATTACCATGGCGCTTGGTTTCGTTTTGCAGATATGAGTTTTTAAAGTCAGCATATACCCTAAGTGACATAGTAGTGCTTCCATATTGCGTTACTTTGGGTATGCGGTCACATTCATATCTTCAAACCACAATTTTCGGCACAGGGATAGAGATAAGGCTAATGGCTTCAAATTAAAAATACAAAAAAAAAGAAAAAAAAAGTTTTACAGATCCCAATTTCAATAGTAAATATTAATATTTTTGTGAAAAAAAATACTATTATTGACAAAAGAAAAGGGTTTTTCGCTGCTGCCGTGTCTTTTATGAAAGACATACTGTATTTAGTGTCATTTGGCATTTGTGTCACAAAAATCTGTTGCTCCGTTCTCGAAATATGATTTTTTGAAAATGACGTTTCATAGTAAAATCAGGAAATTTCTAAGGCGTTGTAGGGTAGGTGTTGTTTAACGTATTCCATATAAACTGTAAAATTTTCATACAAATCGGAGAAGGTCGGCTCCAAAACATGTACAATTTTTTCGTTTTCGTGCGGAATGGCTGTTTTACAGTAATTTAATAGATTAATTACAGAACCGTTCCATATACGAGTACTTTTCCAAAAAAAAGCGAAGTAGCAGAAAAGCTTAAATTTGGATGGACTTATAAGAGATTAGCTGTTAGTTGCTATACATATATGTATGTACACCCTTCGCCAAAAGTATAAAGCACCCCTGCAAAATTTAGATGTCTTAAGAATTACTTAATTGTAGGATATAAGAAATGAAAGTTAATAAAAATAAAAATTTTATTTACTACTTTTATGAAAACAGTTCCTTTCATTGGCGCGCTCTTAGACAGTGTTCAAATATTATAATGAAAAGGGAAATTTTTGTGTGGCAATCCTACAAAGGAGTTACCCGATTTATTCCATTTTCGAATTTAAATTTACGTTTTTTTATGCACGTGTGAAAAATTTCAGCTTTCTAACTAAATCAGTTATCGAGAAGAGGGACGGAAGGACAGATATGCAAAAAATCAAAATAACTTTTAATTTATGCGTGGGTGTTCCATCAATTTTGCTCTACCATCATTATTTATATGCGTTACAAACGGATTGACAAACTTACTTGATCTTATGATTTCATCATCATAGGGTATAAAAACAAGCAAAAAACTCTTTCGTTTTTTTTATTATTCAAAATTGATCGTATTTCGCTTGTTTTCGCTTCTTTTTAAATGCCCTACTAGTTTAGCCTCCATGCCTTCATAATACGAAATCAAAAACCGTACCAAAAAGAAGGAAACGCACTTAATTCATCATTTCGGCCCGATCTAAATGTATTTTCCCAGCTAGAAGCCTTCTTATTATCTAATTACGTATAGCTTAACGTTAAACAATTACAGTTCCAACCATTGCGATCAATATACACACGTATGAAAGACATAATACTTCAATGCCACCGCGCTATGTAGCCTTACATTTGAGTTCCGCGACGACGTCTATTCGTTGGACCGTCCTTAATCATGGGCTGTGCAAAAGACAATTAAAGATTGGATATATTCAACGGGCATCAACATCAGCTGACAAAAACATATTTGCTGGTTACGCTGGACAACAGTGGCTGGTATAAAAACTCGAAGTTCTTGAAGTGAATGTCTGTAGGTATGCCTAATCATTTGGGGACGACACAACGCGGAGCAGAGCACCAATAGTACATAGTTACACTACCGCGGTCAGTTCAAATGTGATGGTTACATAATGATCTCTTGGAATCAATCAATTGCCTCCAACATGTGTCAGACAAGATTTGAGCTGAGTTGAAAGGCGCAGTATAGGTACCAGTAACGATGAAAGTAGCCACTACGTACATAGAGGTCTGTTTTTCCTAAAATGACATTGGAGGCAGTCGTTGCGCTCGGTGACTGGCGAAGAAAACCTGAAATTACTTTACAATTATTAACATAGCCGAAGTATCAAAGAGTTAATCGTGGTCATTGGGTTAAAACTACTTTATCAGCCATCGACAAAACTTATTGACATGCCATGGGAAAATTTTATCGGAATGATTTCAAAAACCACAATATTGCGTCGAGCTACCAAAACTCATGATTACTTTACGTACCTATATGTAGAAAAAAAATTATTTGTGTCGGAGAAATTATTGTCAATTGCCTGCAAATGAAATACGAGTAAAAGTACTTTGTTTATTTTTATGAAAATCGGAGGTTGGTAAATTGTTTTACATTCGCTGTTTTCTACTTATTCACAAAATTTGATAGAGGGTAAATTAGTGTTCGGGGGTAGGTGTAGAAGAAATTCGAAAAGAGCAAAAGCATACGCAAACTAATAATGTAAATATACAAAGACTGCGCAAGTGGAACACAAATCTGTAACGCCTCGCTCTAATATAAAATCAACGATGCCTCGACCTGATGTAGGGAAGCTCTGAAGTTTTTCTTAAAAATTTACTTGATTTCACAACAAAATTCACCAGTTAACTCGGTAAATGCCGGTTATCAGCTGTCAAGCCATGTTGCAACGCTGCATGCCGAAAACTTGTTGCATCTCAACCACGCAGTGCAGACCCATGTGTAAGTACACATTAAAATATACGGTTGCTCGGCATGCTGCACGTTTACTGGTCGATGTTTCACCGATGTCGTACCGACCCGTGAGCGAGGGCCTTATATTGGGTGGGGCAAAGCATACGGTACAGAGAATACAAGGTATTCCCATTACGAACCATGTGTGGACGAAATGTTGTATAATGTATAGGAAGGAACGGTACAGAGAACACAATACTCTCTCACCTCACTCTGTCTTTTCAATAGAAATGTATGTGCCTTAGTAGACGAAATTTTGTTACAGCTCATTTGTCAAAATTTAATGAGAATACCTTGTATTCTCTGTATCGTGGCAAGGCATTGCTGTCGGCATCCAATAATGCATAAAAATTCTAAAGAAAAAATTTCCAATAAATTTCTAAGAAATAATTCAGAGCTTACCTATAAGTCGAGGCATCGTTGATCTTATATTGGAGTGACTCATTGTTGGCATACTCTACTGACGAAAGTCGAGGCATCGTCGATTTTATATTCGAGCAAGGCGTTACAGATGTTAGTTCTACTTGTCCAGCCTTTGTATGTATTAGTTTATCTATAGCAAAAGTCGTAGAAGTATTGATAAAAGACTGAAGGAAATTCGACGAAAGATTATTGTGATCAAGAAGAGACCCCCTAGTCATATTTTGACTTCTTTCATGGAACACAATGCTGACTGTGCAGAAAGGATTCTTGGCCTCTATACCTCTTGTCTTTGCAGGTATGACGAAAATCCTGCTTCTATTAGGAAGGCTTTGAATTGGTGTTTTTCATTCTGATTGTTTCGATCAAGATTGTTTGTAAGCGTGGTCTTCTTACTTAAGTTACCGACTTAGCTATTTGAATAGCTGTGACCAGACGAGCTCTGATATTTCTTCTGCAGATAACGTTAAGGAGGTTGTTTCGCTTCGGGATATCTTTAACCAGGATATTTTTTTTCCTGTTCTAGTTGAGATTATAAGAAAAGTATAGTCCTAGTACTCAGAGCTCATTTTTACAGACATGTAAGGCTTGCAATTTATCTGCTGTGATCTTAACTCCGCTTGGTTCGGCCCAAACCCAGATGACTCTGAGCATTGCCTGGAGAGTGCTGTTGATAAGCACGGGGTCATAATACACGTAACAGATAAGATTTTGCGTCGAATATATCCGATAACATATTTAGTTAGTTTCCACCTCTATGTGGGAAAGAGTTATACCAACAGTGAGGAATCTTGTCGTATTTTATTTTAAAATTTTTACAAACGAGAAATGTTTATTAGAAATGAGTTCACTGCTTGAATAAATTTGGCACCGATCCCCCCAATTATTATTAGTCTTAGAATGAAGTACTTCGGTCATCCGTTTCTCGAGATCGATGGATGTATAATACGACAGTTTTACGGACCTTATGCCGGTTCAACCAATTGTGCATTTGTCAATGCGTCTCATTTGACGAGGTGTGTGTAAACGAGTCGCATTGCCAAATATTTGACAAATGCACACATTGTGTGGGAACATAACATGTCAGATTATTCAGGGGTTCAGATCCCATACGCAGCAATTTTTCTTCCGAATACCAGCACAGCCTGTGTCTGTCCACTATCAACTTCTTTAGGATTTTGGAACTGCCTAGGCCTAAACACAATTACGACTGTGCCGGCAGACTTCGACTACAGACTTCGAAGGTAGACTTCGACGGAAGACTGCGATGGAAGACTCCGACAGTGATATTTGTCAATGTTGGACATCGCCACCATATCAAGTTATAGTCGTGTCCTATTTTATTCATTTTCTTATTGCTTAATCGAGGAACGTCTTAGTCTGCCGTCGAAGTTGCAATTGTGCTCAGACCTTATACAGAATCGGACGAATCTCTACTAATTTTCACTCGTTAGGAAAATTGTTCAGATCGAATATCTTATTAAATAGTCCTTCAGTTTGGCCTGTAAAGAGTCTGGAGATTACTCATCCAGAATGATCGCATCATAAAGTTGTTCTATGGAAGAAATTTATATGTTCGCGCTGAAGTTCCAGGAGAGTAATCATTATATGGTGAAAACGGAGGGAAAATATGAGCTCTCAGTGTACTGTGACATCGACTTTGAACCCTAATACAATAGACGAAAAGCGATCTTGAGCTTAATAATAATCTACTCAAGGGAATTGCTAATTTTACAGTACTTTGCATTCGAAGAGTTTAAGGAAATAGTTCGAAATAGTTTACATAAATCTCCAGAGGACAATCTAGAAGCATATTAGCAAAGCTAGAAATATGATCGTACTTTGTACAGTCAAACACATATCGCGCACAGGTATTTAATGACACATTGATTCAGCTGGAAATCTATATAAGACTGAAATTGATTGAAAATAATTTCAATAAATTTGCAAACTGCATTGAAATCCAGAAAAACTTTTCGACCCAACGATTAGAGAGGTCTCATCAGTGTGGTTATCTCTGATCGCCTTTTCTTCTAAATGGTACAATCTCTGGCAAGAAACAGTATCTGCATATGTGATGTAAGGTACTAAGAGACCTCTTTCCAAACCTAAGTTTTATATTTAGTGGAGTATATGTGGCATGTCTCCACAACATCTTGAATGCGCCATAGATTCTATCAACAGTGGCGGTGATGTGATCATGCCAAAGAAAATTACTAGTAAAAATGACACCCAGATTATTAACTTGGGAAGCAAAAAGTATTGAAGTACCATTTAACAAAATATGTGGTAGGTTAGATTTATCAAATTCATTATGGTAAATTAGTAATGCTTGTGATTTGGTTGGATTAAATATGAGTTTGTTATCGAGTGTCCAACGACTTATGTCGATAGGTTTACAGTTGGTTGTACATTATCAGCATATAATACTTTGATAGAGCACGTGGCTACGCACTCGGACATGTCATTAATATAAAGGGAATATAACAGTGGGTCTAATATACACCCTTGTGGAACACCAGTAAAAAGAAAACATAGCTGAGAAAATCTAGAGTCTCAAATGACAATTTCTCGTCTGCCAGAAACATAGTTAAATATGAGTTAACCAGTAGGTCTGCAAAAATCAAGTTTTCAATATAAAATAGGGCAGTAAATGGAATGAAACGTTTTGAAAAAGTCAAGTAAAGGGAATAATGTGTGTATTTTATATTAGGTCTTATTCTATCACTCAATAGTATATAGCAACGTAGAAAGAGTGCTATGCTTGGCTCAGAAACCAGATTGCATTGATCTAAGTAAGTCATTACTATCCACAAAACCAACAATCTATTTATGAAGAACTCTTCTGAAAGTTTTGGAAAGCACTGGGACTATAACTACTAAATAGGTCTGTAGTCACAATAAGTGTGGAAGCATTGTCTTGTTTTCTAGTATAACTTTTACCAAATTTTCATGAGGAGTGAAAATTGGAAGTGGTAATAGCTGTGTTAAATACTTCATCCAAATTGATCGAAATGCAAAAAATATTTTGAAAAGCATATGCAGCCGAATCGTCAAATGGATAAAAGTCAAGATAATCTGCTCCAGATTTATTTAGCTGCTAATTCTTGTCGCTAACATTGATAGAGTTAAGAAGGCCACTCTAAGCCAATAATAATAATAATAATAATAATTTATTCAAGTTGGTTACGTACACAAGATTTACAATCTTTTATCGTACCAAAAAGAAGGTACAACTAGAGGAGTGAGTAATAGAAACATAGCTAGAAGAGTGATTAGATAAATTCCATAATTAACTGAAAGCAAGTAACAAAAAATAACAAAAGTAGAAGAAAATCATGTTATAATAATGAAAATGAACTTACATCCAGTAAATATTGATTCTGATTTGCAAATATTTTTAACTAGAACTAAACTATTACTAAAATTTAGAAAAGAAAATAGAAATAGAAAATAGACAGATTAGTAAGTAGCGATGCTATACATTCTTTCGTTCATTCTATAACGCGACAGATTTAATACTCTCTTTGAAAGCACTGATAGAGCCACTAAGCTGAATACGAGCAGGAAGTGAATTCCACAACCGCACAGTGTGGACAAGATAAGAATTTTCCATCACGGTTTTGTGAAAACGCGGAATAATTAAGTTTAAATTTCGCTGTGAGGTTGTTAACCCCAAATTTTCTTTCAGGTAATCAGGCTTGCTTTTGTAAATCAAGTTATGTATAAATACAAGAGCTTTACATTTTAAATAATTATCGATGGAGCAACCCAGAAGTCTAAATTTAAAAGGAGAAACATGATCGTATCTGCGTAGGTTAAAGATGAATCTAATGCAACCGTTAAAAGCTACTACCGACCGGGTTGGAAGGATGTTGTGCCGGAGGTTGAAATGAATTCAAATCAATGTAACTTTTGATATATCGCGAAATTTGGAGCTTCTGTGAATTTATACGTACAAGCAAGAAAATTATATAGGAAATTCGTCACTGTCTACCTCTTGGTAATTTATAGAAAAATTGTTGAGGAATTTTGAAAAGAAAGAAAGGGATCTTCTTCCCCATGTAGTCGCTTTTGGGTAAAGTCCACAAAGGAGAAAATGTTTCCGGTATTTTTTTCTTTTATGAGAGTTTGAGATTCGACCATTGAAGGTTCTCCTAATCTCCAAATATGCCAACACATAGCTAGTAGTAACCACAATTGCCGTGAAGGGTGTTGGTTTTGTAATTTGTGTAAATGGGATGTTATATGTATCTAATTAGTACTGACACTCAGTGTTGGAAGAGAGATTCTATTTGTTTATGATTCATAAATAGCACGAAGCTAAGGAAATGCAGCTGATTCATTCAACTTCACAGGAAAAACTTTACTACTATTCTTATATTTTTTATCTGTACCTATGTAATTCAGGAATCATAAAAATTTTGTATTTCATTTAAATGTTTCGAAAATTATCCTCTAAAAATATTTTTAAATATTATTTTTGTTCTTTATTAGAACAGTAAAATGCATAAAAGAGCACTTACAAATTTTGTTAGAAACCGTACTTTCGTTCCTGATAAAGTCATACAATACATCAATGATGAAAACTCCTCGTTTTCGACCATGGGGGTGATTGGCGTTTTCCGCCATCTTAGATTAAAGGCACAACAAAATTGTTTTTTTCAAAATAGTTCCTCGACGGTTGATTCTATGATAAAAATACACAAAATTTAAAGAAGACAAATTCCCTACGTTTTTTGTATAGAGACTTTTTTGTAAGTCTGATGTGTACAAAGTTACAGTGGCGGAAGCGTAAACATTGTTCCAAAAAATCGTCCAACTTAATCTTTTCACGGTAAATTTAGTAAATAATAATGATAATATTTATTAATATTAGCAATTTTATTACAAATTGTAAAAATTATAATATTTTGTTTTGCTGAAAATGGCATGTCCCAACTCAACACATACAGAGTCAGTGTGCTTGTATAGCTAGCAGTTCGGTCGCATGTACACTGTAAAAAATGTTCCCTAAAGTTTAGGAAATATTTCCTGAAACTTAGTGGAATATTTCCTATATTTTAGAGAATATTGCCAACATTTTAGGGGAAAATACCTAAGCTTTAACCGCTGACACTACTAAAATTGCTTACATTAACATGGGATCACTTTTCTATAGTTTCTCTTTTTGGTTTACTTTATTCTGCTGAACTTCAAATAATAAGATCTATTCGAAATCCACCATAATTCAGTTGATTTTTCAAATGAATATATAGGACAGATTAGCGGTTAGAGGCTGTGATACGACATCACCCCATTCAACCAAGGAAAAAAAATTCTTTTTCGTTTATCTAAAAAAATAAAAGAGCTTAATGCTGTCACTGGCATCTTTAAAGATCAGAAGATATCGCAAAAGCTGGAGCACGTTTTCTTGTTGCTCTGGATGGTGGCAACATGGAAAACGAAACCTTGGAAAAAAGCAGTTACCATTGTTTCGCATAATTGACAGTAAAAAAAAATTTCAACATAACTTCTTTACCACCAACAAAGGACACTGCACGGTATCATGCGGTTAGGACCTACCACCAAGTCCAAGAATAATGTGTAATCCAAAGAGGTCCATCCGGCTGGGGCTGGAAACTTGGTATCAATAGGCTCACTTGAGTACCAATGTCAGGGAAACCTGCCCTAGATACATTATTAAATGTCATTTCTTGTAATTGAAAGAAAGGGATGCGGTGGGGGTACGGTGACTGGATATGGATGCAGGAAAGTTGGGTTGAAGTTCTCTGTTTTCTGCAATGGTAAATCATGCGATAATGCACCAGAGGTCATCATCGAGAGCGATACTCAGATACTCAGTGCGGAAAATGGATTAGAGAATAACTGGAGACGATTATGAAGGCATCAACATCAACCGACCCAGACAAATAAAAGGAAATAAACAAATAATAATATCTGTGTGGATTAGGCCTACTGTGCTACTACTTGCTGTGGTGGTGTGAAAATCAGTTGGTGTGAATTTACAAAACTACATTCATTATGTAATGAATAGCTACAAATTTTTAGTTAAAATAAGACCAACGATTTTTTGGAAGAATGTTTACATTTCTGCCGCTGTAACTTGTTACAAATCTTCTTCAAATTTATGTTATTACATTTTTGTCGTAGGATCAACCGTTGGATAATTATTTTGAAAATACCAATTTTTTATACCTTAAGCCAAGATGGCGAAAAACGCTGACCGCCCCCAAGGTAGAAAACTCGGATTTTTCATTGGGGGCCCGGAACTAAATTACATATGTATATCAAAATCGTTTCTATCCCACCTTTTGTGTAGGTCAAAAACCCTTATTGACTGGACTATTAGTACTTAAAAAAAAAAAGTATTTTTATCTAAACTCATCTGCACATAAATGTAAGCCATAAATCACATCATGTGTAGATTGTAAAATTTTACAATATCCTAACGGATCTTACTGCTTAACCTATTTTCTGAACTCGTTTCTAATTATAATTTCTAGAACAATTAAATAAATCAACATAACGACACTGGGGCACTTTACACACCACACCTTAGCACACCTCTTTGCATCTCGGAATATACACAGAAAACACTGTGCGAGCATCGCAATGTCATGTGAGAGTTGATTTTTTCTTCGTCTTTATTTTTCTTTACTTTTCTTTATTTTTCACATTTACCCAGATAAGAACACGCCGGGGTAACCTTGTAATTTTAATAATTAATATTATGGTTGTTAATTGTTTTCTTGGGAACCTACCATTTCGAAGTTAGCGAAAGGTACGAATCAACAATGCAAACTCATCCGAGAATAAAGATAAATTGTAAAATGAGTGCTAATACTGCCTGGAAGGCATTTTCCTTCTAAACGAAACGTGCCTTGCGTTGTCGTCGACTTACGCGACGCGATATTCGTCGGATCGTTTCGTTGATCGTAACATTCTGTAAACAAGTTTTCGATCGATATTCGTTAAGGGCGCCGGCCGATCAGAAAAGGGCCGGGCAAAAGTTCCCGAATTATAATAATGCGCCCAGAATTTAATACAGTACATATATATGTATGTAAGTATGTAGAGATGTAGGTAGGTTATGTATTGCATCCTTTTAGTACGCTCATGCGTTTTGTAGAGTGTAATTACCAAATGATCTGTGCTTCTGGTCTTGCGCAGCATAAGAGAGTAGGCATTTACTTACTTAGAGGCTGTGATACATATACTTATACATATGTACCATAGTTAGGCAATACCTTTATGAAAGCGACGAACTTTGGGCATGATCTCTTATATGCATTTTATCTTCCCGCCGGCAATTTAATTTTTCATTGATGGATCGATCGGACAGACAAGCCTCTAACTTTATTAAGAATCTCTCTCGCGCCTAAGAAAACGATTCATAAAATACTCCTTGCACTCGACCATAGCGGCTTATGTATATACCTACATATTGGATATATGTATGTATGTATGTATGTATGTTGCTCGATTGTGCAGGCAGCTTAATTTGAATTTTCCACTCAATTAGTAGCCTCTTAACAAATTACTTATTATGCAAGCGCACATAATAAAGTCAATTTATTATCGGTTAATTGAAAAGAATGTATCGCGAGACATGTGATGTAACTACATACATATTGGTACATGATGTGTTTATCGAATTTGGGATGCTGGGAATTATAATCACATTCATATATATACATACATATGTGTATGGTAGCTACATACACATTGTTAATTATATGTAAAGTGGATTGAATTATTATTTGTATGTTTTTTTTCGTTTACATTTCTTGCAGGATTTGTTGTTTTATATTGCTCTAATTGTACCAATTCATGGATATATTCTGCTAATACATAAGCTTAATCGAAAATAGAGCAAGGGGAGGTGTAGTTTGATTTCTAGCTGATGTACAATAAAAGAAATCTTGTAGTAGAGGAATTTCGGGTATTTTGGTAGTTTCTATTTGGACCAATTATGGCAAAAGCATAAGTCCAATTTCAACTCAATTTAGCAGACAATTTTGGAAACTATAGTATTAATTTCAACTAAATAAAGACTGTCCAAGAAAAAATTGACCTTTTTGTTTTTGTAAATAATTGAAAAGTTAATGTTTTTTCAATGAAATTAATTTATTTTAATTTATTAACAACTTATTTACATATTTACATAATAGTATAATAACTTATTAGAATATTTTTTATTTAGAATTAACATGTTTAGCTTTTTGCTTAACACCTGCCATAAGATTCTGTACAGTTGTATTTGTAACCTCCTTGTATGCACTACGACATTTTATTAGGAAGTAAACATTGCTTTAGATCTTTCCTTCGTTTTCATCAGAGCACTACTTGATTGGACGAAGCTCCGGGTGGAATTGCTTCTCTAAGCACAATATTAAATTTATTTGTTTTATACCACTCCATTATTGTAGAAGCGTAGTGACATATATCCAGATCAGACCAAATAATACAGAGCCTCTATGTTGTTGAATAAATGGCAGGAAGTGTAGCTGCAAGCAGTTTTCTATGTATATTTTTGAATTTATGGGCTCTGTGTGGAAAATTCCTGGTTCCTGAATCCACAAGTACAAATCGCCTGCCATATCATATAGTATATTGTTTGGCAAATTTGATCACTTTTTATACCCTAGGTCAATGATACTCAACTTTTTTTCTATTCGGGCCACATACGTATATTTGTAAAGTTATGGCCGCAACACTATACATACTGGTATGACAAAAAATATCATGAACCCCCATTTTTAAGATTTTTTAGATTTTAAAAATTATAAGCTTAATTAGGACAATAATAGTACATATAGCTTATCAGCATACTGTTGGTCAAAAATTACAATAGTGAAAAAAGTAAAACTCAAAAGTAACGTGTATCCAAGCGTTTATTTCAAAATTAGTGTGTTTTTTTGACATTGAGACAAATTTTCAACAATTTTAGACAAATCGGGTTTATTGCTGCATGCTACCCTCAATACGTCATCAAGGTGAGAGTCAGTAAGTCGATTCCTGTATACATGTTTTGCATATTTCATTTTGAAATACGATGATTCACAAAGATATGTTGATGCAAGCAATGTGAGGAGCAGGAAGCCACAATTTTGTACAGTCTTGTATTTTTCGAGAACTATTTTCCAAAAATCGTTGTACCCCTTTCCCTCTCATTTTTCTTCAAAAATAGCTTTCAGATTAGTATCGTTCTTAAATTCGATAAATTCATAAAAAAGTTCTGCAGAATCATATCACAGTGCAGCTAATTGTGTGATAGTTGCTGTTCCTAGGTGCCAGGGATTTTCAATAAGTAAGAAACAATTGTTGATACAACGTCTCCTTAGATAAGGTAGCTAAATAATTTAAAAATATCGTATAGCTATCTCCAGAAACATATATGCCATCTTCTTTAGCTTTTGTTACAGTTGGAAAGTTATGCAATACTTGGTTGTCTATTTCTTCGTGGTAGATGTTTAATCTCTCTTCAAAAGCAAATACTTTATTCGCGATAAGCTAAATGATTTTATTTTCGCCCTGTAAGCCACGATTGAGTTCATTAAGTTTTTCTGTGATGTCACACAGAAAAGCTAAAAAATGCCACCATCCATCATTATTAAGTTAGCTGTAAATTTTATTATTTTGCTGTAAAAACAAAATAATTTCATGCCTAAAACAATAAAACCGTTCCAGAACTTTCCCTCGGCTTAGCCATCTCACCGAGGTATGTAAGAGAACGTGACTATAGTTACTGTTCAGATCTTCTAAAAGACTGTCAAATTTCTGGTTCAGCTCTTTTGCTCTAATATAATTTACTATACATATTGCAGTCTTCATCACGGCGTCTATTTTGGCAATGGAGATACGTGCTGCTAAGTTCTCTTGGTGTATGATACAGTCAAAAGATAAGAGATTTGTTAAATTACATTTCTTTTTCAAATCCTTTTTCGGATCCGATCATCCATCCGTGCATACACAAACCAAATTTTTAATATCAATATCACTGTTTTCCAGAAATGTACTAATAGTATAGAGAGAGTCTGTGCCTCTGGTTTTATTTTTCATAGGTAGAAATTTAAAAAAAATCTTCACGAATTGAATTTTGTCCGGTAAAATATCTAACAAAAACGGGACATTGTGATGTTGCTGAAATATCGGTGCTAGAATTAAAAGCCAAACTAAAACAATTGCAATTTTTCATATCTTTTCTATAACGCGATTAAGTATGTGTTTTGCAATATCTTCAATGCGTCTAGCAAAAGTAGAATCAGAGAGCTGCATACTTTTGATCTGAGATATTATTTGATTTTTATTGCTAAATTTATCAAATAATACGTTGGAAGCGCTGAGGAAACATTCTTTCACAACCTCTGCGTCAGTAAATGGTTTCACATATTTACCAAGTATATAACAAATTTCATACGACGCTCTTGTCATGTGATCATTGATATAATATTTAGTTGATTTTGTAAGGACTTCTTGAAGAATGCTAAGTTTTCACGTCTTATTAAAGAGCCATGAGGAAAAGTATCATTAAATATATTGTGCTTCGTGCTATAGTGACGAAGAATGTTATAAATTTTTTTAATATAACACTCTCACGACAGATCAAGCCTGAGGTCGAACCAAGTTTATTGGCAACAACGAAATATTCTTCTAACCATTTGTCTTGAAACACTATGTTTTCGTCGGATATTTTTTGATTGCTTTTTGAAGACACTCCCGCCATTATGAGTAATTAAATTATAACAAAACAATACTTTATAGACAACAAAAATGCTGTTGTATCCGTGTTCCGCGTAATATTTACTTGAAATAAAGCCACAACACTGATTGCGTTCACTGACACGAATAGCGTCTTGTAGCGCAGTCTTTAACTGTAATTTTCCATGCAAAGTGAAAGCACGATAACGTTTGGTAGTGACAAATAGTCACTTTTGGCACGCTATTTTGCTCTGGGTGAACGCGTCCAGTGTCACGCGTTCATGTGTTGCCACAATATTTGTTTTTTGGGAATAAATCTAGCGTGTGCAATAGAAACACTTTTATACCAGATCTGATGTGGTCCATAATGACAATCCCCTTCGGTGTCACTATCTGTGCGTCAAAGTTGAAACGAATCTCAAAATATACGAAATTTAGAATGCCAGATTTTTTAAAATCATGTTTCTGATAAAAGATATACTTAGGGACGCACATAAAACTTGACGGGCCGCATGCGTCCCGCGGGCCACAGATTGAGTATCGCTGCCCTAGATGAAATTTGTAGGGTGTACTAAGTTTGTCATTCCGGTTGTAACACCTTGAAATAATGATGGTAGAGCAAAATGGATTGGACAGCTATGCATAAAATTAATAGTTATTTTGATTTTTGCATGTCCGTCCGTCCGTCTGTCCATCCGCACGATAACTTGAGAACGCGTCAACTTAGAGAGCTGAAATTTTGCACATGGGCTCTTAAAAAAAAAGTAAATTTAACCTCGAAAATGGGCCGAATCGGGCAAATCCTTCGTGGGGTTGTCATACAAAAATTTCGTTTTCCACTATATATTTGGACACTGCCTGAGAGCGCGTCGACACAAAGAACTGACATTTGGTACATGGTGTTTTCATAGTAATAGAAAATAAAATTTAAAAAATGGCTTAAATCGGACAACCCTTTCTTGGTGTTCCCATATAAAATTTTAGAATTTTTACGTATACTGTGAAAACGATCAGTCCTAGACGATTTCGTTCTTCAGAAATTGGTTATAACCATTTTTACTGTCCGACAAACCGTTTTAGAAATATATGCGAGAAACAACTTCAAAAATCAAACTTGCACAGAGGTGACCATAGAAAATTATAGCTTTCTTACTTGTTTTTATTGAAAATTCAGTGATCACTTCACCCTTTTTTATCGCCGTGTAGAACTCATGACCAGAGAATTGTTTAAAACTAATTTCGCAATAAGTCTCGTCAGGTAGAGTTCATATAATCTTCGAGCTCTTCACATTCTCTATCCTCCGAACGATCTGGAACTTGTTGAAATTTATACGTCTATAAGCTGCTCCCTTTGTATATCCTACTAGATGAAATCTGTAGGGTATACTAAGTTTTTCATTCCGTTTGTAATGCATAGAAATAATTATGGTAAAACAACATTGATCAGACATCCATGTATAAAATTAAAAGTTATTTTAATTTTTACATGTCCGTCTGTCCATTTGTCTGTCCTCATGATGACTCGAGAACACATGTAGTTAGAGAACTTCACTATATATTTGGACACTGTCTGAGAACTCGTTAACATAGAGAGCTGAAATAGATAGTAATAGGAAATAAAATTTCAAAAATGGACTAAATCGGGCAACCCGTTCTTGGTGTTGCCACATACAAATTTAGGTTTTTTAAGTATACTGTAAAAACGATCAGTTCTAGACATTTTTCTTGTACGAAAAACTTCTTCAGAATTCGAAATCCTATTAAATTGGTTATAATCATTTTTTCTGCCCGACGAACTGTTCTAGAAATATATGCGAAAAACCACTTCCAAATCAATTGTAACCCTACGCAATTTCATATGGGCATGCATCTAGGGTATCATAAGTATTGGTATTAGATCAATTCTAGCTTCTTTTTTTTAACTTGTTCTAATATTTAATTCTGTTGATTTTGATGTATCGGCAATTTTAGCAGTATCTCTAAGTAAAGTGTTTGGCTTCTACGAACTGATTGAAAAATTGACTGAGTTCGATCCTGTATCGACAGCTATTAAAAATGTGGCTGGCTTAAATTAAAAAAAAAAAAATTATCAAGTGACAAAAATTCTTGAAAAACAAAATCTTTTTAAACAAGAAATTTCTTCAGAAAATGATCAATATGCATTCTGTTTTCAAGATTCTTCTCTTTTAAAGACTTTTTATCACTATTTCATATTGAGTTGCTATGCAAAAAAAAAAAAACATAAATTACGTCAATAGAAAATTGTTATGGTTGTGATAACAAAACTTACGAAGATTTGGTAAAATTTTACACAAAAGTTAATTGTTAAGTTTATCAAAATATTTTGTAGTTTATTTCTGTGACAATGGCAACAATTGCGTCCGTTAGATTCAAACTGCAGCTATTCCATTTTTTGAATTAATTAACGAAAACCCCAAATAGAGTGGAGTTACTGCGCTTTTCTTAATTGCTGGGCGGTAGTATATTTGAAATATTTTTTTTTTATAAAATATCCAGAGCTGGAACACATACACTTTGTTAAATTGTGCATGTTGTGAAAAAACAAGATATATATATATATATGTATATACCATTAATTCATAATTATATATGTAGGTCAGGTATGAATAAAGGTTCGTATTATCATTGTAATATGAAACGTAATTTCATTCACCGCGCTTCATGCAAAATAAATTCTCAGTCATTATAATGTAAAGAAAGTTGACACTCAGCAATAACTGAAGAATTCATTTTGCATGCAACTCGCAATTTCGCTAGATAAGCAGTATTGGAAATTCTTATTTGAATATTTGATTTTTTTTTGTTTTTTGGTAGAATAAGTAATAATGTTAGCAAAATTTGGATATAAATTCACGGCGATTAATTAATAAATCATCAGTTGTTATTCAAAATTAGAGCGTTTTATTCCGTATCGCGTAATCTTTCTGGTTTTCAGGCTTTTGGTATTCGGTTAAAGTGCCGTTTATTCCACTATCAACAAGAGCTAGCAAACCAAGCAACTGTATTAGCCTCGGTATATCGGTTCAAGTGCGTTTCAGGCTAAGAAAATCTAGGCAAGACAAAACTGCCTTGTCTTAACACACTTGTTAGTTTTTTTTTTAAAGATTGTAATGACAATTTTAGAATAGGAAACATGTGGAGTATGCATCGTAAGAAATTAACTAAAACAATATATGTAAAACCATCATTATTAAAATTAGGGCAAAACACTTGTATGCAAATATTCCACAGATATATTTCTTTAAATTTTAACAGATTTAAAACTACGTTATAAACTACTAATTACAAAATCCCGACGCGTTTCGCCTTATTGGGGCATTATCAAGGGCTGGCTACTGACTGCAAACAGAGTTAGGTAACTTATAAAAATAGGCTTGGTTTAAGTAGCGGACTTCTGTCTGAGAAATCGATTTGATCATTCACTAATACATTGCCATTAGCTAGAACTCGTCTAATTTCGGAAATTTCATATTTATCAAGTATAGGACCAGCGCTTAAATTATAAAATAGAGTAAGGTTATTGATGTTTGTACTATGATTTTCTATAGCAAGATGTTTTCAGAGACCCGATTTAGGCTTCATGTGTTCAGGTCCTGCGACATTTTCAGAAAATCTAGTTTTTGTTGTTCGTTTTGTTTTGCCAATATATTCCGCGGAGCAGTCGTCACACTTAATTTTGTATATACCTGTTTTTTCTAAATTTGAAATTTTATTTTTAATTTTGTTGTTAACCAAAATTCTCTTTAAATTATTATTGTTAACAAAGGCTGACTAAATGATGTATTTAAGTAGAACATTTTTAAGGCTATTAGTCTTATCCTTAATATATGGGACTTTTCGCCATTGAAAATTATTGTTGCAATTGACAACCGGAAAAATTAAATTTAATGCAGCATTTCTATTTTTTTGGTATAAAAGTTCGTAGACAATTTTCTTCGTGTAACCGTTATTTGTAGCAATGTCGATTATCATGTTTAACTCTTTTTTAACATTTATTGGACTTAAGGGAACTTGGATAAGTCTGTTAAGCATACTATGGAAGGCTGCCATTTTTGTGGACCAAGGATGATTGGAGTTAAAAGGTATCACAGCATCAGAATATGTATCCTTTCTATATATGTCAAAACTTAAGGAATTGTCAGTAATTAAAATGTTAATATCTAAGAAATTTAAGCTATTATTACCAATGTCTACTCCTAAGGCAGTAGATGGTCAACCGTTGCACTGAAAAGTCAGAAGTATTGCAGATTATATTTGCACCCAAAATTTGAGAAAAGAAATTGTATGAAATGCTTACTTAAGTTGAAATAAAATATTTTAAATACACATAAATTTGTTAAGAGTTTAAATATATTTGCTAAAGGTTTAAGTCTTTTTGTTAACAGTTGAAACTCATTAAATAGATTTGTTAAGGGTTTAAAACCATTTGTTCAAGGTTTAAATTTATTTGTTAAGGGTTTAAAACCATTTGTTCAAGGTTTAAATTTATTTTTTAAGGGTTTAAAATCCTTTGTTCAAGGTTTAAATTTATTTACTTAAAGTTTAAACTCATTTGTTAATGGTTTAAATAAATCTGAGAATGCTATATAACCATATTATAATCCACTTTTTTCAATGAAGAGTAAAGCTAACCCCGACAATCTGTCTTCAACCACTGTAGATTGCAGGTAAGACTTATATGAGCTTCAATCTGCAGATATTTCAGATCCCTCGCACCTGCACTACTTATTGGTGAAATCAAGAATTTTTGTATAAAATCGAGAGGTTAAGGCTAAATAGAGCACATGTCATTGACAGTCATGAATTTTAATACACTGTTTATGAACAGTTCCTTGATATTTGAAATAGCTTTAAATAGAAGAATTTTAAGAACTTTTAATTTTAACGATTCTAAATCAAATCATAAATACAAGAGGGAAAAAACCGCCTCTTCTGGGGCTTGAAACTGGGACCTTCCGCTTTCCAAGCGATTGTTTTTATCACTAACGAGACAGATGCTTTTCCCTGTTGTATTTCTTAACTTTATTTAGCCTATTAAGATGTCCAGCTTCATCTTTTGGAAATTTTTTAACACTATCTTTAATGAAAGTCTGACAAGGGTCTAATTCAAGTAGAATACGAATTAGATCAAGTGCTCTGGGTATGTCGCAATTCAAATTTCCATCTGTTGGATATTCCCTATTTGTGTTAATTATTAGACTTTTACTGTAAAAGCTTTGTCCTCTGGATGATTCACTGTTGAAGTAACCAGTTCCTCACAGTGCTTTACTTCCATCATCTATGAAGCCACTGCTGTAGAGTTATCCTTGACCAGATGTCAGTCGCGGATCTAGCAATTAAGCGGTGTGGATGATATGTCATTGTATATTTTTTTACAAAAAGTCATTTTTTTAATAGAAGAGTAGTTTAGGGTGCAAACTGCAGGAGTCATTCAAACCAAACTTTTCTCAGTTTTACACACTAGCATATATAATATAGACTGCTCGATTTTTATGCGGGTAGAATTTTTTGTGTCAAAAAGAGTCTATTTCGTGGCTTGGGAAGTGTTTTTCAAGGGTTTTGAACCACCCAAAGTTGGGGCCCCAAACTGAAATTCTGAGAAAACCCAAAACAAATACATCATATGCATTCATTGAAATAAATTTTCATTTTTTTAGGTTTTGGAATAAAAATATTTTGTAAAATTTTTTGAAGTTGAATTATATAAATAAAAAAAATATAAAATAAAAAATATATTGGTTCAAATAACTCAATTAATTAAATATTTTTTTGTTCAAATCCACCATTACATCTAGTGCAGCTACAACTATCGAGACGCAGCGTTAAAATGTTGAACTATATAAGTACGCAATACGTATTCGGTATGTTTCACCACTGGTTCAGGTGAATTGTCCGATTAATCATTTTTAGCTAATTGATTGCAGCTTTAAAAAAGGCTGACTATCTGAGTCAAATCTTTCCGGTGTGGATTTCTTTTCCGTCAAGCGGATACAATCTTTAAGAGAGGCAAGTGTTGGGGTAGATGGTAATCACTGCTACCGTATCACTTGGATGGTTGCAAAAATGAAATAAAATACTACTCTTACATATAACAAAACCGATTTATTCACTCTATCGACTGCTCCGCTGTACGATGTACTCAAGACTCACCATTCTCGGAATAATCTATTACAATAATTCAGAGTTGTAAAAGTATTTGACATTTTGCTTGCGGTGTTACCGCTGTTATGAAATCTATGTTAAAGCGTACGCCACATCACTCCCCCTTATGGAAAAGTAGTGCTTATATAATTTTTAAATCTTGTAAATTGAATTTAACTTTGGATTTTGATAGTTTTTTGGTTGCCCCTTCGGATGTAAGTGTGTCAGAATTTGCTACGAATGCGGGTTTAATTCTATCAATCGATATTATTTGGTTTTTTCCGTTTATAAGAATATGAAAAGTTTTGGCTTGTTTCGAAATCACTTTAAAAGGTCCGTTATAAGGTTGTTTTAGTGCTCCTTTGTGGACTTCTTCTTTTACAAAAACATGCGAGCATGTTTGTAATTGTTGAGGTACGAAAATTGAATTTTGTTTGCGTATTCTGTTTGGTTTGGGTTTGATTTGGGCGATGCTTTCTTGCATCTGCCTGGCTAACTCACTTGTTAGTAGTTTGGGCTCTTCGTCGTTATCTGATATAACTAATTCTGCAGGTAGACGTAGTGTTTGACCATATAGCAATTGAGCTGGAGATGCTTCAAAGTCTTCCTTGATGGCTGAACGGATACCGAGAAGAATCCAAGGTAAAGTATAATACCATTTTCTTGTATCGCTTGTTGCTTTTATTGCAGATTTTAGTTGTCTATGAAATCTTTCGACAAATCCGTTCGCCTGTGGATGATAAGTTGTCGTACGTATCCTGTGCACTCCGAGTAAGTTCGTAATTTCTCTGAAAAGGTTGGACTCAAATTGAGTGCCTTGATCTGTCGTAATGGTTTTGGGTATTCCGTACCGAGATATCCAGTGTTGTAGAAAGGAAGAAGCTACTGTTGAAGCGGAAATGTGTTTTAATGGAATGGCCTCGGGCCAGAAAGAGAATCGGTCTTTCATGGTTAATATGTAGGTATGACCATTAGATTGTGGAAGTGGTCCTACTATATCTATGTGCACGTGGTCGAAACGCCCACTAGGGACGTCGAAAATGCCATGAGGTGATTTCGTATGTCTGGTTATCTTGCTTTTTTGACATGCGATGCAGGTCTTGGCCCAATGGTTTACATCTTTATTGATGTTTGGCCAGAAATATTTACTGGTTATAAGTTTACGAGTTACTCTAATGCTAGGATGAGAAAGTCCATGTATGGAGTCGAAAATCGTACGCCGTAAAGTTTCAGGGACATATGGTCTTTTTGAAGAGGTTGATGTTTCGCACCAAATGTGTTTTTCTTCGACGGGTATGTATAGGTTTTCTATGGTAAAGGATGTGTTTTCCTGTGACAAGATATTTTTGAGTTCATCGTCTTGATCTTGTTCGTGAATTAGTGTAGGTATGTCTAACTTCTTAATGTTTATGGTGTCAATATAACATCGCGATAAAGCGTCTGCAACTAAGTTGCTGCTACCCTTCACGTATCTAATATCGTTGGTAAATTGTGCTATATATTCTAAATGGTTGGTTTGCCGAGGTGATTTTTCTGTTTTTGAACCTAATGCCCTTGTAAGTGGCTTGTGATCAGTAAAAACTGTGAATTCTTTACCTTCGACGAAATATTTGAAACGTTTAATGCCGAGATAGATAGCAAGTAATTCCCTGTCAAAGGTGGAATATTTCTGTTCTGTCGGTGATAGTTTCTTGGAATAAAAGCTTAAAGGTTCCCATGATTCTCTGTTTTGCTGCTGTAATACGGCTCCTACTGCTACGTTAGATGCATCTACCATGAGACTAATTCTTGCATTAGGGTTGGGGTGTGCTAGGAGGGTGTGATTTTGGAGCGCCGTCTTGACTTGCTTAAAGGCATTATTACATTCATCGTTCCACACAGTGTTAATTTTGCTTTCCTTTCTTTTTGAGCACTGTTTTATCAGCTCGTAGAGGGGAGAAGCAAGTTGTGAAATGTTTTTGAGGAATCGATGGTAAAAATTTACCATGCCTAAAAAACGTTGCAGCTGTTTAGTTGTAATCGGAGTGGGAAAATCGGCAATTGCTGCGATTCTAGTTTTTGTAGGGGCTATACCATTGGAGTTTACCGTGTGTCCGAGAAATTCGAGTTCTTTGACTCCTAGCGTACATTTGCTCGGATTGATGTTGATTCCGTACTCGTTTAAACGTTTAAAGAGAGTACGTAAATGATTTTTGTGTTCATCAAGCGATTTACTGAAAACTAGTATATCGTCGATGTAAACGAAAAGGAAGTCGAGACCTTTCAGAACTTCATTGATAAATCTTTGAAAGGACTGTGCCCCATTCTTAACACCAAAAGGCATTCGTAAAAACTCGTACAAACCGAAAGGTGTTGTTACGGCAGTCTTATACACGTGTTCCGGTGCTACAGGAATCTGGTGATATGCCCTAACCAAGTCTACTTTAGAAAAAATAACGTTTCCATGGAGATTCATTGAGAAATCTTGAATATTTGGAAGTGGGTAGTTGTCGAAAACGGTTACCGCGTTGAGTTGTCGATAGTCACCGCAAGGCCTCCAGTCAGGTGCATTCCATGCTAAGACGTCTTGGTCGAGCGGATGGGAGTGTCCCAGATGTAGTGATTCTATGCAAAACACTGTGCTTAACCGGAGTATTGAAATTTGGGGGTGCCTTAAGGGATGGAAACTCATCAAGGATGGAACCGAGTTCTCCGTCGATTGAGAATAGTTTAGGTGAACATGAAAGGACATGTCTCATGTAACATTTTGTTGAAAGATCGGTTTGTCTATCTACTAATTTGCTTTCGCGTAAATCAACTATCAAACCGAATTTGTATAAGAAATCTGCTCCTAGTATGGCATAGTCTGTAGCAGCTATGATGAACGTGTAATGAAATGTACGCCTTAGATTGATGTTTACTGCGAGTTGTTTAAAACCGTAGGTAGGAATTGCAGCTCCGTTCGCAGCCGTTAAAACAAGATCAGCTTTGTTACGATATTTGGGAAAATAATGTTTAGGAACAATTGAAACTTCTGCGCCGGTATCAATTAGAAAACGGATGTTGTTGGTCTTGTCGAGTATAAATAAACGGCGAGGAATTGAGGAATTTTTCGCTGCCGTGGACGAAAATTCGCTTATTCGTTTTTTGTCTCTGTTTGATGTCTTGATTTTTCGCAGGGCGCTATACATTTCTTCGCCTTTACACCATAACGCTTATGATACCAACATAGTTTCTCTAAATCCTTTGGTTTGGAAGTCGTTCTGTTGCGAAATTTATTGTCGTTTGAAGAGTTACGGGTTGTATCTCGTGAGCGTGATTGGGAGCGTGAGCGAAACCGCCGAGGACTTCTGTTTTCGAGATTTTTCAACTTTCGCGTAAGGGTATTGATTTGCTCCATAAGATAAACATTTTCGTCGCTCGGCTCGTTTATGGAAGATATCTTAGGTCCGCTGGTTGAATCGTATATACGATCAGCGATCTTGAAAACCTCTTCCTGTGAATGAGAATCTTCTATCGCTATGACGCACGCTTGTGTAGAAGATGGTAGTTTGTTCAGCCAGAGTTTTTTTAATAGTGGTTTATTAACCAGACTGTTACCTCCTGCTAGGGATTCCATCTGGCGGTATAGCTCCGATGGCTTTGCATCTCCTAATTCTATTCGATGGAGCAGAGCATCGAGTCTCTTTTCCTCGGAATCTTGGCTTCTTGCTAGTAAAATAGTTTTTAAATTTTCGTATTTATCTGCTTGAGGGGGACTGATTAAAATGTCTGCGACGAGTTCCATGATTTCGGGGGATAAAGAAGAGATGAGGTAGTCGTATTTCGTGTTACTTGATGTAATATTTCTTAAACGGAATTGAGTTTCGACTTGAAGGAACCATAAGTCAGGTCTGTTTTGCCAAAAAGGTGGTATTTTAATGGAAACTAAGGATGCCGATAAGATATTGTTTATGTCTCTGTTTAATTGTTGGGACGTTGTGTTATCGTTTGTGTCGTTCTGACTATGAGATGTTCCCGCGGTATGGAGATTACCGGTATCGTTATTGTTATCCTCCTTATCAGACATTTTAAGTAGCGTCTCCCGAACTAGTATTATTGATAATAAATATATGCAATGTCTCTTTGAAGTATTTCTCCCGACGAGAGTGCGTGATTCACTTTATATAGAATTCGTTTTACGTTTAATTAAAATACTTATATCTGTGATTTCAACACAAGCCAAGCACTTTCATAATTAAAAAAAAATATATTGAAATGAAATATTCTTATACAAATTTTGTGTGTAAATTAATTGCTTATTTGTTATTTTATTGTAGCAAATTCTGAACGGTGTACTCACTGTGAAGGATAAATCCAATTTAAAACCTTTGCGTTTTTATTTTATTTTTTACCAATGTGTGTAATTTTAGGTTCCAAGATACTCTATTCACTATTTTCCTTTAAGGTTCCAGATGTGTGCGCATGTATGCTAAAATGATACAAAAATGTATTACTATATAAACTTATTTGAATTTTAAAAATGTTATTAAGTTGAATTAAAAGTCGGAGTTTTATTAATTGGCAAGTTGAAATTCTAAATTTAATAAAATCTTGACGAAAAAAAAAAAATATTTTATATGTGTATGTACGTATTAAAAATTTTGAGGTTATTTCAACTACTTCACTTATATATGTACGTATACGAAAAATTGAAAGAAATTTCAACTACTTCACTTAACTAATGAAAATGTTGCAAAGATATTACAGCAAGATAAATTTACATTAAAGTTGTAACCTATGTAAAGTCTTGTGATGATTGTTGATATTCACAATAATTAGTATCGCTGCGTAAACCTTGTGTCTCCAATTGTTATGTGATGCTGTTACTTCAATTTTACATACTTTCACTACACAAGCACGATGGCAAGTCTTTGGTGGTGAATACTTGTTGAAGTTTGGTAATATATGTGCTGTATGCTCGAACTTGTTTGAGATTAATGCAGCCACTGTCAATTGAGCCGTTCCGTATGTACACTTGTTGACGTATGTGTATACGTGTTATATAGTATGTTGTGTACTATTGTTGACGGATGTGTATGCGTGTTATGTAATATATCGATGTATAGTGTTAAGAATGCGCGCCACCGTTAGCCGTATGACACCGGGACTTCGATTTTCCGCTTATCGATGTGGAAAAGAAAAACTTTTTGGGAAATAATATGTAACGTAACCTTTATGTCCAGGAAAAACTGCAAACTTTGGAGATTCTCCTTTTAGCTGAGTTTCTGTCCAGATATCGATTCCCTGATTAAAAATATTTTGGCCGGTGTTGTGTTTCGATTAGCTTTGATGCTGCGGCTCTTGATGAAATTAAATGTTGAATAAATCGGCCGTCGGGGTCACCAATTTGTTGGGGTAGATGGTAATCACTGCTACCGTATCACTTGGATGGTTGCAAAAATGAAATAAAATACTACTCTTACATATAACAAAACCGATTTATTCACTCTATCGACTGCTCCGCTGTACGATGTACTCAAGACTCACCATTCTCGGAATAATCTATTACAATAATTCAGAGTTGTAAAAGTATTTGACATTTTGCTTGCGGTGTTACCGCTGTTATGAAATCTATGTTAAAGCGTACGCCACAGCAAGTTTAAACGGTCAAAATTTCGTTCTAATGTTTGATGCTTAATCTTTTTTGTTATTTTATAGTAGGTGTTACATATACATACAAAAATTCAGCATTGCAAAGCCGTTCTGTGACAAATAATGTTTAAATTATGATGAAATAAATATGTGTTGTTTTAGAATTATACTTAGTATATTAGATATAAACTGCTTCACACGAAAATCAAAGATTCAGTATATTTATTCTTGGATTCCTATAATCTAAATGTCATTGTTAGGAAGGCGCCACATTTTGATGATGTCACTCAGGGGTCGCAATCGCTCACCTTTAATTTGATACCACACACGGCCCAAATTGAACAACCCCGTATTTAAGTCGTATGACGTAAGTCATAAACTTCTCTCGCGTTTTTTTTTGCCATCTACCGCCAGTTTCGTGACAGCCAAGTTTTGTGCCATTTTTACCATTGAGCATGAAATATCAGTCTCTGTTGCCACACCAAAACTCAGCGTTTATGATATCACGTTTTTCAAGTGGTTTTTTTAAAGCTTTCGCGGCCGTCCTGCAGCGCTCTTCATTACTGGAAGCCAGGCAGACCTCCGAATAAGTTATCAACGATGTTAAGTATGATGAGATGAAAAATTTTGTTTATGAAATGACATAGTTATTTTAGTCGCCAGCTCTTAGTCTATTAAAACCAATATTAAAATTAGAATTGACAATTTAACTAAAGTAGCTCTTCTTTACTTTGAGATTAGCGGGTGAATATGATTGATACGAACGCCACATTGTTTTTATGTTCAGCTCGCTTGGTAAGTATTGTTTCCTAGAATACCTATTTCGGCGCAGTAATGTACCTCTAGTGCGGTGAAAGTTCTGATGAAATTTTAATTGCCTCTTTTTTGTTGTCATTGTAAGGCTCCGATCTTCTGTCACCGCTTCGTCTTTCAGAAGGAACAGTTCTGTTTGAACACGGTCTCTGGATATATTCAAAGTATTAATAAGTTTCTTTTGGCATACTTTAACAATTTTTCCATATTGCATTTCGGAATCTTGTAAGTCATAGAAATGCTTCTTTGACTACCATATGTAGGTACTTAATGCGACAATCTCCTCTTTTCGGCGGTACAGAAAAACAGTTGAATAAAATAAACATGTCATGTTTTATTTTGTCAGGAAAGGCATAGAACGAATTTTGGAAAATCAATAGATCCCTTCCATTTATGTCTTCGTTTAGCCATCTCCCCAACACGACCCAGGTAAACAAAATATGGCAATGTTATGTGCTAAGAAAAGCTCTGATAAATTGCGATTGTGGAATTTAGTGGAATATCCCAAGTAACAATTTTTCCAATTTTTGGTGACTGAAGGTGATGGGTAGTTTTATTAGGGGTATATAATGGTTACTCGGTTATATAAGAATTTCAGTGGTTATATAAGAGTTTTATAATATTACCAATTGGTGATGTAGTTATATTAGAGTTTTTTAGGTTACTAATGGTTATCGTGGAAGTAAGTTACTAAAGGTTTTATAAGTTGGTTATGGAAATGTTTCAATCACCGGTCTATATAACTTAGAGTACCCATTACTAGAAGGTATATAAGAAAATTTTATAATTGTTTTGATCACCACGTTATGAACTTATTGGTAATAAGTGTTTATGGCGGTATCCGTGGTTACCCTTATATAACTCGACAATTTTCAGTAATTTAGGTGACTTTAGTAAAAATTGGGAACTTTCGGTAATACATATACCCACTATAAAATATCGTAAAATTTTTTGGTGGCCCTTTAGTAACTACGGTGATCGTTATAAAAACAAATTACTTTTAGTGTCGAATGGAGCCATTATAAAACTCTTTTTATTTATATAACATAATATAACCAAATGGTATATAAGAACACTAACGTCTGTTTTTTGTGACTATAATTAAGATATATAACATTACCAAAGGTTACATATTATGAATAAAGGGAATATAAGGACCATTTTCGAAGCATGGTAGTGTCTTTAGTTTATATAATATTCCTAGAAGTTTTATAAGGGTCATTCAGTTTATATAAAACTACTTGAAGTTTTATAATGGTAATTTGTTCATTTAAGTACAAGCCGCCATTTTTTCATCTGTCCATTGCAGATAAAAAAGAAAATGTCGCTTAAGCCAATTTTTTAAATTGCAGATATATGGCTCCCGTTTTATTTTTATATGAAGAAAATACATATTTTTAGGTACATAACATTTCTAAAGTATGTTATGTAATTTTTCTGAATTAATGTCACATAAGTGAAAATCTTAAATTTTGTCATATTTAATTAAAATTATTAAATAATGCTTATTTTTGGAGCGGTCTGTATTATTTGGAAGTATCTTTGATGATATTCACAGTAAAATTTCAATTGCAGCTGAATTTCACCACATATATGCCGAAAAATTGTACTTCTAAAATGTAAAAATATTAAACCCTTACATTATAAAAATACAATACAAAAAAAAATCGAAATTCCATGTCAAGATAGGTTTCGTAAATATTTGCATATTATTGTTTTATAAAGGTAACGAAAAATAACTTCCCTAACATTTCAATCACTGAAAGTAATCAGTCTGAGAGTTCCAAGCGTTGTGGAAACGTTACCTTCACCATTATAAACAACGTTTATAAAGTTAACCGAAACATTACCGCAACCACTGCTATGACCAAAATAAATTAATCGAGAGCACCTTGGGTTATATAAGGGTTATATAAGAAGTTATATTAAGGTAACCAGAATATTTTGGTTACTCATTTTATAAAACTTTTAGTTATAAAACGTTACCTAAATCAAGTCACGGTAACCTTTATATAATCCTCCATTTAAGCTCTATAAGGGGTTTATAGTGGTTACAAAGACGTTTCGAGTACCACTCTATATAACTCAAGTTATATAATTGGGTAATGGAAACCTTGCGGTTACTACTATATAAAAAAAATTGTTTCTTGGGATACCAAAAGATGTCTCGTGAAACCCGTTTCGGGCTTTATATTTTTGTCAGGAAAAATAATAAGCCTTTCCAGCTTATTTTTTTTAGCTACAAATTATTATCGCTCAGGAATAACAAGTAAAATATGCTTTTTTTCGTAAAAAGTCATAACTGATTCGGTCCCTGTAAAAATTTAATGGTTTTGTTAAAAAAATTAAAAAAAAAAGGCATGCAGAATGGCGTCATTTTCCACCCCGCCATTTTGAAAATGCTGTCAAAATAGTTTTGATTCACTCAGGATTTGCGTGCTAATTATGTATTAATTCTCTGTCTAATTGAAAAATGTTATAAGTACTCGAAAAATTAATGGGATTTTAAGCAATCAAAAAAATTTTGATTCATTCAGGATTTACGAACTAATTATGTGCTAATTACTTATCAAATCTAAAAATTTTGTATTCGAATATTTAATATTTTAAGATATAAATACAAATCTTGTGAAGTATTTAAGTACATACTTAAGAGTTGTGTAAAATTAAATAGAAGCAATTACTAATAAGGGAATTTCAAAAGTAATGAAAATGTACCTACTTTAAGCAGTATTTAAGTACTTTTTTACCTAAGTATTGATCAGTTCTGTAGTAGGTTGTAACAAATCCACTTTATCTGTGTACCTAACCAGAGAATTTTTGAATGGTGTGTTGCTGTTTACCTAACTATCACATTCAAAGAGGTCCATAATTTCTTAATGTATAATTACAAGTAAGGTATAACATTTTTTTATTCAACAATGTATTATTAAGTATTCTGATTCATTTACTGACATGTTTAATATGGACCCGCTTATGTTATTAAAATTGTTTACCGAAACATGGGATCACTCTCAATTTCTGTGTCTTTTTGGTTTAACATAGCACATAGCCCTCTCTCCCTCTACTCTTGCAGTTTTCTACACTCATTTCAAAACTACATAAATTATCGTTTCACTTCCATGAATTGTGTTAATGTTGCATGTCGTAGGTAGTACTGCAGATTTTTTTCATCTTCCTATTCAACAGACGCATAAGAAACGCAGATTTTAATTTGGTGTTTACAAAAAAAAAAAAAAAAAAAACAAAAAAAATTACAATTAAGTTGACTTTTTACGAGGATGGTAATTTATGAACCCTTCAATTTAATAATATCCCCAAAAATTTCTCACTTCAAATGAATAGTTGTGTGGTTCTACGACGTTTAAATTGTTAAAACGTCTCCAATTAGAAATAATTCGGCCCATTCATTCGGAAATATTCTCAGTTCAGATTTTCATTCACTTTTGTACCCCATTCACTAGAAGAAGTCGGTTGTAAAAGATTCCGCATGCATCTCATCCCTTAATAGCAGGCTTTAGTTACGACTGACTGAGAATATCCGCCTCTCTTATATAGAGTTCTAATTTCCCGTTCACGAAATCCTTCTTTCTACACGCCTAATATCGTTGCGAAATGATTATTTTTTTTTGTCCTTTCCAGATTTCGCTATCGTGCCGAACTGGACTGCAGAGATTGCACTCTGTTAAACCGCGTCTCCTCAAATCACTCATTTCATTTAACTCCTGTCGGCATCAGCGGGCTGTAAACTATCCCACAATAAATAAATAAACGGCCCTTGGTAGGAAAGGAGAGTTGGTAAACGAAATTAAAAACCTAATGGGAAAAGTCTCTTCACGCAACCAATTTACAAGTATGCTAAGATCTTTGACTGGGCGTCTGTTCGTTCAGTGAATATATGATATGGTCTCTGTTGGGTAAGATGAGCACAAAATGTTTATGGAAAAAGAAGCGACCAATCTTTGTCGTTCTTTTTATTTTGTTTTGTTTTGTTTTGTTTTTATCTTAAGAACACCAGAAGAAACTGAAAACAACAATTCAACCGAAGATATGGGGCTCTAGAATTGATCCATGTCTTAAGAGGGCAACAAAAACTTAAAAATCGATACGCTACTCAGATGCTGTGATTTTCTGTACCAAAAGGTAGGCAGAAGTTCCGGAGCGGATGTTCATTACAGCATATATGTATATATATGTATGTATACATATGAAGGCCAAGCTCGGTCAACCTTAAGGAGGACTCAATATTTAGCTGTTGTTTTGGTGCAATTTATGTGCCTTATGTACCATGAAATAACAAAATTGATGTAAGAGCAACTGTTGGCAACTTTTAATCTTGTAGAGTTCAAAGTTAAACTAAACCGACTATAAGTCAATCATTCCGGCCTTAGTCATTCTATATAAAAACGAAGAAGTATGTCCAATTCTCAGACGTAAAGTAGAAGATCCCTTGTAATGACTATTGCCTTCTTCAGATCCTCCCATGCATCAGTGTAATTTGCATATGTTTCTTATACTATAAGCAGGTACGCAATGATCTACATGGTAGTTTCAACCCCATTTTTAGCTTTAAATTTAATTGATCTAAAACAGAACAGGAGCGTTGATTGGATAATGTAAGTAATCGGCAGTCTGCTACCTTACACAGTCTCTCTGGTGAGCAACTACAAATTTTTAAACTAAATCTAGGAAATTTTTGCAACACCTAAAGCGAGTCGAACTTAAAATGAACATAATAAAACTTGAGAAATCCACTGTAGCATGGAAAATTGTGAGATATCTACAAAGAATTGAACTGATACAAATTAGCGGTTAAGGAACTTGCCGGGAAATACTTGGTATAATGTAAAAGAAAATATGAGCCGAGGAGGAGAAATCGACTCTTTTAAATAATTTTTACTTAACTCGAATGTAGCATTCGGTGATAGATCAGTGAACTTGCAAACGAAAAGTGAAGTAAACAGTTGCTACAGTAGTTTGAAAGATTTTACAAATAACTAGGAGTCAGATAAAAAGTAACAGGATGAAAAGATGGTGTAGAAGCCAAATTAAATTGTCACCTCCCATGTGGGGCTTTTCGGGATTACCAATTGACTAGTAACATACCTACTATTATACTTGCCGCTAATGGTAATCGCTAACATAAACGTATTTTTCTTCATTATACCGTGGATAACTCAGACGGATTTTGACGAAAGTAGGATGTACTTAGAATGCTTTACGAACCGGCTATCTAGGAAGCTAGAAACAGGACAGCGTATATAAATAATAACAAAATCATACAACCTTAATGTTTGAATACAAACTAGAATGCCAATATTGGTAGAAGCAGTAGATACGTACTCTGCGTACAAGTCCTTATCTTTTTTAGGAAGGCCACCACCTAGTTTGGAATGGTTTTTTGAATGTTCAATGGGTTTATGAATTCTATATCCAAACATTGGCGATCTGGGCACGTCAGCCTCGCATATTCACAGAATCGGTAGTTATTGTCTGTGACCTTGTAAATTTTCTTAATTATATATTTCATTCCTTCGTGGGCAGGGGCCAGCCATTTGGCCTGATCTGGCGTTTATTAAAGTTGATGACATTCTAAAAGTCTTTTTATCTGGAGTAGATGAATTTCTTTATGCATAATTGGAAGAAGAAGGCTCTCCAAGTGCAGTTGTTGTATGCTCAAAGTGTTTTTAAGTGTTTTTGAACCACAAAATTGTTCGGGTTCGATAAATGATTACAACTTTAAAGTGAAGGCATTTTAGTGCCTTTGTCGCGATTTGGTTGCCTGAGTTTATACATTATATAAATATGTGCTTGAGTACCGATTTAGACGCTTTGTAGGCTGATTTTGATGCATGGGTTGTTAATGCCTCCACGCCCAATGAGATTGAAGATTGTAGGGGGTAAGTATCTTATTAACTGGGTATTTGGGGAGTAGTTGGTGGCAATGTTGCAGGACTTTAATTGCATTGGTTTTCTCAGATGCAAGAATGTGGCTTGCAATTCCGGGTAGGCCGTATGACAATTAAATGAACAACTCTTGTATATTTGTAAATTTTATTCTGAAAGCAGGCATAAGAATTTTTACGAAATTGTGGTGATTATATCATTTCTGGGTGCGAGTTGTACAAATCTGGAGTTTAGGAAAACTCCTTTGTCCAGAATGACTTCAACGAATTAGTAATTCCTAAATGTCCATGTGTGGTTTTACATGGACACCTGCCAAGTATGGTTCAATCCCACAGCATTCTTCCTGCATGGATTAGTCATAATGCGACAATCAGAGCCCTCATGAAATATTTCTGCCTCTATGAGCCCCTGTAGGACAGTGCATGCTTGGCTTTCTTACCGATTGAAGCGAGTTCTATCTAACATCTCTGACCGATCTTTGGGTGACGGTGCCCAGTTGTATGAGCATGCAATAGATGCTAGACTCGAAAATATACTCTCTCTGTCCGTGATATTGACCACCAACAACCACCAAGTTGGTCCCATCATAGGACGTCATAATGTCGGGGTGGAAAACTTAAGTTTTTCACTGGCACCCGACCGTATTGGATTATATTGTGTATATTTTCTACCTAATTGGTATGGCTTCGTAATCCAGAATATAGGGCCATGGTTACTCCCAGTAGAATCTTCATGTAGATATGTTTTTAGAAATTGAACTGTTTACTCCATCCATCTTATTGATACTGTCTAGTTAGACAGTTCCAGCGGTGACCAGCGGGTGCGGTTAAGATGGGGTAAAAACTACTACTACCTAACTTCTCCAATCATCCAACCGTCCATCACTCTTCGCCATAAGGCCTTTGTTTGAGATCTTATTTATGTTCGATTTTTGTGAGCACATAACTTCCTAATACATGACCTCCATTTCATGTACCGTACCAGAGTGCCAACTAAATCGAAGATTTCATTTTTGTCTCGCAGTGGATCGTGTTTGTGAGTAGTTATGCTGCCACTTCATAGCAAAGATACTATAGTGGTCACGTCACGTTAGGAGATTCAGAGTGGTCCTCAATTTTAACTATGTTTCCAACAGGACATCAATTTTTGTCATTATGCGTATATGTATGTTTTCCTCTTACATATCTTTCAGCATGGCAGGATTGGGGGTCACAGCTTCCCTTTCCGTCGCCAGATATAATATACAGTCATTACTAAAGTAAGCAAGTAGTAAAGATCTTAAAAGTAACAGACGAGAGTTCACAGAGACAAAATTGCAGAAGACAGTCGAAGCCGTTGAAGACTAGCATAAATCTTACCAACCAGATAGATTATGGTCACAATATTTCATGTTTGAATTGAGGAAAAGCTCGATAATCTTGACGCAATAAGTCTAAGGTAAAACCAGGTAATTCAAAAAGATGGCTAGCAGATCTGATGCACCAATGGGTCCGCGATAGAAAGCAATGCATTTTTCACCTTTTGTGGGTTTAATAATAAATCATCTTTAGTTGCCAATTGCACAAGATTTCAACTGAACCGGTCAATACACTCTTCCATTAACCCGATTAGGTGCAATTAAGTTACAACTGTACATCATTGGCATATACTATAGTTGAATTTTGCATTGCTCAGAGACATCATAGGTAGATCATTAATTTAATATGCTGAAGAGTAGAGGTCCGAGAATGGACCCAGAAGATATGCCAAAATTGCTATAACCTTGCAGGTAGAAAGCAGGGAATGAAAAATAAAAAACGGGCAGAGTAAATTCACGAGGATCGTTTCGATCAAGTGCCTTGGGAAAATCATTAGTCTTACAATTATGGGATTTGCGGGAACCTGATTGACAAGGCTTAAATAAGTTATCATCTTACAGGTGGTCGGCAGCTTGCCACTTTCTCTTCGTAGAATCAGTAGCAATCGCACTTTCTGAAATTGTTTATTTGAATAATATCGGCATTACGTAAACTTATATAGGATGGCCACTGAAAGACTAAGAGATAAAAAAAAATAACTCCTAAGAGCAAAATTTTGTTTTTTTTTCAATTTTGAATTTTTTCAGTATTATGTGTGAAAAATAACATCCTTCAACATACCAGAAATTTCCTGTTCACAAATACAAGCTTTATCCGCGGCATTTTCCATGAGGTATACAAGATTTCATGTGATAAACGTCGGACTTCGGCTCAAATTTTCCCCTTAAGTTCTTTAGCTGTTCGAGGTAATCCGTTCTTTAATTGTAGTAGTACAATGGCGCTGAAAAGGAGTTCAATAGAAATGAAGGTTTGACTGTTTTTTTTTCATTTGATATGTAAATAAAGTAAGTTTCCTAGATTTTAGAATGACATTAAATACGTAAAGCTCTCTATAGGATGGTAAAACTTGGCTACAGATTGCATAAATGGTTCTAGTACAAGTTCTTATACGACGATATTCCTTGCGTGTTCTAGTTAAGGTCTTGTTTTTTAATGTTATTATTATCTTGTTATTAAGTAAGACCAATTGAATTGAATTGAATTAGGGTTTTCACTCCTTGCAATAATATAGTACTGTTAAGATATTGAAATTGAAAAATCGCTGCACTTGTTGACTTATCTAAATGGGGTTGAATAGTTTTTTCTTTACCATCAGATTTAGTAATTATACTACAGAATTAAAAGAAGCTGCTAACTTTATTATACACAAACCTAATGTGGGGTAGGCGTAATTGAACTTGTTTGCTGTTTTGAGTCCTTAACCAATTAGCCTATATTGTTTTCTATTAAGATCCGAGTATTGGTGGACTAGTAAGCAGTTATAAGAATGATTTTAATCAATAAAATGTTCAAACAATTTCCATTGCATACTATCATAGATAGACAAGAACTAGTTATCGCATGGTATACCAGAGCAAATTATACAGATTGTAAAATGGGTGGTGCATTCGAGAATAAATCACAACATGATTTAGAGCGTAGCGAGAGAAAATTCTGCCTTAACAGCAGTTTTTTATACATTCAATCAGTGTTGGGCAAAATGTAATCTAATTAACGATTAACAATTACAATTATCCATATACTCTTTAATCAGATTACTTTGTAATAGATTACTAATGTAATCCATTTCCATAATTACATAATGTACTCGATTAACGTGTAGTGTGATTACATGTTAATATGATTACACATTAATCAATTACATGTTAATCTAATTAATGTGATTACATTTAAGATATTTGAGATATTTGTATTATAATTCCTCATAAAACCCCCCAAAACTAATTTCGTACGAGAACAATACTATTTTCTTTCAATTCATTTCACTATATTAATAACTACTTTTAAGTAATCTACAAAGTAATCTGTTACAATGTAATTAGATTTCAAAATAATCGAATCATATTGTAATTAGATTACAAAATAATCTAATTATATTGCAACTGATTAAACGTATGATAGATTACATATTCTCTCATTAGTAATGTAATCAAATACAATTTAATTAGATTACTTGGTAATTTGACTAAACTTTAATTTAAAAAATTGATAACAAAAAAGGTTGTTGCTAAAACTGCAACTGATAAAAGTCCGAAGGGCGTTTCGTATCAGCAAGAACTTAATGCTCTTCAGTAAGGCTGGTTCTTGTTTGCGGTATACGCTTGGAAAGAGTATTAAGTTTCATCAGTTGCAGTTGCAGTTTAAGCAACAATCTTTTTTGTCATAAATTTTTTAAATTGATGACACTTTTCTATGAAAAGTCTTCTTGATTGTTTTGTATGAATTCGTCTAGTCCCGCTTAGGGAAAAAAGTACTGAGTACAAAGAAAATACTTAGTATTTTGCCTCATATAATTAACATTCAGAATTTTAATATTTGTGAGGCCAACTTAGCTTTTTTTCAGGCGTGTACGGTAAGCAAGAACCAGCCGTACTGAAGAGTATTAAGGTCTTGCTGATACGAAACGCCTTTTGCATTGAAACATTTTTAAATCAAGTTTCAGAAAATTCTGAAGTGATGTTTGACGATGCCTATAGTTGAGCCGATCTCGGCGGGTAGAAGTTGGAGGATCCTCAAGGACACTCTTTCTGGAACATCGCCGACTGATCCAGTTCTTCCAAACCGGAAGTCTTACTCGCATTATACGTGGCACATTTTAAATGATGCTTTATAAATGCTTTATAAAAAAAAAAATTATAATGAAGAAGTTATGACTTTCAGTGACCCCCTGTAAGATGTAAGATGTATCTTACCCTACACTTTAAACTCGTTTACCTTTGAGTCTAATCTGGTCTGGGACTGCATGAAGGAGTCAGATCTCCGTTTATTGGCCCTGAGCATATTTTTGGACACCCAAAGCCACCTATCAGCATAGATCAGGCCTCATGAGGACAATATTAAAATTGCACACTGGAAAAATATCCCAGGGCTGAGACAAGCGAAGAAGTTTGTAAAGTACTCGCAAAAAGAGGACGAAAGTATCCTTATGCTCGGCACAAATGAATTAAGGCTTACAATGGGCCCATTTACTGGGCATTGCCCACTAAGATATCATATTAAAAAGGATGGATAAGGTCGATGATGATACCTGTCGCTTCTGTATGGAGACGAATGATGGGTTAAACATTTCTACATGACTATGAAACTATTTATTTATTTATAAAAATTAATACGATAGTAAACAGATACATAAATCCAATTCCTTACTACTGTTTAGTTAGCGCTAATTGACTTCAAAGGAAAAAAAGAAAAAAAGAAAAAGAACCAACTATCAGATATACATAAGGAACTTAAACCTAGATACAGAGGATGATAAACAATAATTTCATTGGAAAAGGAATAGTATAAAATTAAATAATGTAATTACAGATAAATTTCAAAGTCATAGACATACTATCTAAATTCATTTATACAAAACAAAAAGCTTAAGTAAAACTAAGAATAACAGAAATACAGAATTAAAAGTAGGGTAACACATATAGGAGTAAAGCTAGAAATTAAATTAATTTTAAAACAGTATATAATGTGAGGTAAAGCAAAGTTGAGGAGAGAGGGCAATAGAGCATACAGCGAGGTTAGTATACAGAAAAGAGAAAGTGAAGGAAGGAAGCAAATAAAAATTAAAGTTAAGTTGATCAATTCAGAATGGAGAAATTATCCAGAGCATTAATTTCAGCTAAGAGGCTGCGCTTAAAATACCTGAAGCTATCACTGAGTATACCCAAATCATTGTATAAGGCATTGTGGGCGCTTTGAATTCTAACCAAAGGTGACAAAAGTTGCTACTGGGTGGATCTATGTGAAACGTAGATAGCTGTCGAGTTAAACGGCTAGGAAAGCTAATTTTTAATTCGGACAAAAGCTCAGAGGAATCAATAGAGCCTTGTAATATTTTAAATAACAAAATTTCATCGAGATAGGAACGACGTGCTTCCAGGAATACCATGGAGTATCTAGCCAATCTGCCGTCATAGTGTTCAATTGAGTCCGTAAGTTTGAAGTGCAAGTACCTAGTAAATCTGTGTAGGACACTCTCGATTTTATTTTTGTATGTTGTCTAAAAGGGATTCCAGATTGCGGAAGCGTATTCTATTAGATCCATATTAGAATACGCATCCGCAATCTGGAATCCCTTTTAGACAACATATGGATCTAAGTAGGGTATTGTACATAGTTTTATGGATAGAGGGCTGCTTGAAAGGCCTAGCAGACCTTAAGATAAACCCTAGAGTTTTAAAAGCTTTATTGGTGATATTTAAATGTGAGAGTCAAACAATAGCTTATTATCAAATTGTACTCCCATGTCATTTATTTCTGAGACACGGGTAACTGGAAGAGTGCCCAAGCGTTTTCTTGTAAAAGAAATACATTTGCATTTGTTTGTTTGGTTTTTGTTACACCATGAGAGTAGTTTCTGGATGTCATTTTGGAGATACTGGCAGTCAGATGGATCATTTATTACTCTATAAATTTAGTGTCATCAGTATAGATTAAAGACAAGGAGCAGCGTTCTTTGGGAAGGTCATTAACGTATAATAAGAAGCGAAGCGGTCCAAGAATCGAGCCTTGGGGTACGCCTGAAGTTTGGGTATATAGATAAAATGAGAAACCATTTATTACAACAGAGAGCTGGCGATTCGAGAGATATGATTGAAACCAGAGGGTACTGCTAGAGTGAAAGCCCATTTTCTTCATCTTAGCCGTAATTATATTCTGATTGATTCTATCGAATGCCTTAGATATGTCCGCATAAAAAACATCTACCTGTTTAGCTTCATCAAGAGCTAGGGCAATAGAATCTGTGAATAATGAAAGATTAGTTACAGTAGATCGACTTGGCAGGAAGCCATGTTGTTGTGGACTGATGTAGGGTTTTATTTGGGGCAGTAGATTATAGTAGATTAGTTTTTCAATAATCAAAGCTAAGGCATTAGAAATAGAAATACGGCGGTAGTTCTTTACTAGCTTTTTATCGCCAGCTTATAACGCAGGGTAAACATACAAGTCCTTAAGAACGTTCTTGTAAAATGTGTTAGGAATACCATCTGGACCCGCATTTTTGTTTTCATCCAACGACGTAAGTAATTCTTGAACCTCAGTATGGTGTATGAGAGGGATATTTAGGCAGCTATAAAGAGTTTCATCAGACGTATTACGGATAGTCGAACTCAGGTTATCATCAAATGTGGTGAAAGTCTTTAGCAAACAAGTTGCATATACTTTCTGGTTTGTTGGCAGATATTCCATCATAAAGCATTTCCTTAGGGTAGGAGCCAGAAAGCTCCATGCTTTTTGCATAAAACCAAAAAGTCTTTGGGTTGGAGAATATGGAATTTTCGATGTCTGCCAATTTGCCCAGTAAATTTTTGAATTGAACAGAATCTGTCCAGCTTACCTGTTAAAAACAATAGTTTTGTGCACGTATAGAACAGTATAGAACAGAATGCAGTAGACAAGTTCATACAACATTTGTATTATATCATATAATTATATATTATTATATATATATATTATATGGAGGCGTATACAGTATATAAAAAAATAATTAACAGGATTTTTCTATATTTTAAATTTCTATTTCTGGAAGGATTTTGACATAAGCTTCTTCTATGTATATTTCTTTTGCTTATCCACTCTTTAACCCAAGTTCGTCTCTCCTTTTCAACTTAATCACTTTTTTCTTTTACTTGTACAAAATCCACTATACACAATAAAAGCAGCCGCATTCCTTTCTCTAGAAGTCATTTTTGAACGATAAACTTCACATTAGTTTATGTTGTCTTTGCCAGCTAAAATCAGTATTTTACCAGAGGAAAAATAGCAGATCGTGTAATCAGTAAAGACAGACGTATGCCAGATATCTGACCAAAAACTATCTGACAACTCTGTGCCAGATGAAATCTGCCCGAATATCTGCTCCGTGTGTAATCAGTAAGACAGTTATCTGCCCACAAAAATTGGGAGATATCTGACATTTGGTCAAATTGTTTAGGAACACCTTAAGACATCTAGAAAAGGTATTCTAATTGCCATAAGAGGACGCAAAGATGGCCTCAAAAAGCTTTGTAAAAGACTTTAAGTTGAAATGAGCACCCTGCGGTACTTAGAGGTAATATCATAACAGATCTTATAAGTTTTTTACCATTTGAATTTGAGTTTGAATAACTGTATAGTTTTGCGAAAAAAATGTATTTGTTGTTTTCTCTAAAAATTAATCTAGTTTTAAATTAACTTTATTCCTTTGCAAAATCTCTTGTTAAAAGTAATTTTCTGAAGAACCCGAAAATAAAAAAAACAAAAAAAAAACAACAGGATTAATTGGCCTTAAGAACCTTTCTGTTTAAAAGAAAAAGAGCCCTATGGCCTATATATCTTCAATAGGGTGGACACCAGATAATTTCTTTCGCGATTCGATATCCTCCATTATCATCCAGCAAATAATATTCACGACTTATCAAAATTAATTAAAATTGCCTCGAGAGGTATACTATGTAGGTGTGTGTTTGTGTATATATGTAGGAAGCCTAAATTCCTACCATATTTAATTATATGTTTACCGAAACGGAAAAGATTTGTTCTCATTTTAGTATTCACCCAATTTCATAGATAAAATGATTTATTACGATCGTTTTAAAAGTCCTACATGCACCTGTTAAAATTTAACTTTGTAAACAGATCTCCCCCCGCAAAAAAAGAAAGAAATTAAATTAAAAAAAAAATAAAAGAGACCGCAAAATATGTATCTTCAGAAATAATTACGCCTACACCTAACAAGTTTTTGCACTTTTTCATACGTAGGTACGTTACGTCGTTGTTGTTGTGTCGTCGTCGCGTAGTCTTAGTCGTCGTTGTCGTAGCCGTTGTCGTAGCCGTCGTAGTCGTCGTTGTCGTTGCAGCCGTCCATCGGGAGCAATGGGAGTATTGTACCAATGTTCATTAGTTTGGCCACAATCCGATCGGCGGCGGTGCGGTTTTCACGATATCCAGACTATGTAGTACCTATATAGCGTACACTATCCTGCAACTTGTGATTTATGTCCGCCGTCTCGGGTAAAATTAAGAAAACGCCCCGATCCGAAGATGGAACAATATGAAAATATTGAGAAATGGAAAATCTGTCATTGCTTCTAAGCACGCAATAATACGCCCAGGGTATGGGGATTACATTACTCACCTGAATCGAATCCCATCAGTGTAAAGAAGGGGCGGGTGTTTTTCGATGTTTTGTTATTTTCACTATAGCGCGTCCAGTTTGTAGTCGTTTTGAAATTCTCAGTTGGCCTCCTCACAGTATGTTTCCGTGCTTTGTTTTGCCGGACTTGGTTGGACTCCTCGCCTTGACCATCATTAGCTTTAAAAATGAAATGGATGCGACGCAATAAGAGGGAACATTGCGTTCAACATATAACACTAACAACAAACCTAATCCAATAAAATTGTTTATCATAATGTAAGCGAGTATTCTATCCCCCCCCCCTCATGCAAAACTATACTTTAGTTAGACTCTATCTCTGCAGATTTTATTTTATATGTATGTAAGCATGGCGGACGAAGATTGCTGATCGGTTTAGGAATCTGCTGGGATTCAATCGATTTACAAACAAACGACTGTCGTCGTTATCGTCGTCAGGCTTATGAATTTCCATTCAGAAATAGTTGGATGCCTTCGTTGGAAAAGATAATGCTCATCATCTCATCTCCGGGCACAATCAATAGTAGGAAAATGATGTTGCGCAAGCAAATTATATTATGAGAAATGGACTTTGCAAGAGTGCGCAAAAGACTTGCTGAAGGCAGGTGTCAATGATAATTGGTGGTAATTTTTTATATTAAATAGAGAAAAGGGTGAGTTTTGTTAAAGGTCTTGGAAGCTATACATATTTAGCTCGCAGTAATATTGACAACAGGTCATTTATTAAAGATGTCAATTTTAACTTTGCGGTCTGACCTTGAAGGCCCGTAAAAATTGTTTTTTGTTGGTTTATGGATGAGTTAAATGGATTGCCCTTCTTATTAGTTAGATTAGTTGTGACAAATCGGATTTCGATGATTACCTATACAAGTGCATGTACTCCATAAGCCATAGGCTTCTCTCTGGTCCATTCACACAGGAAACGACATTTGAAATGGATTGTAATGAAATATTGTCAAAAGTGATATCTATCTTGTTATCGATTTCTAACTATACATATGTATATCCAAGTAAGAGATGATTTCATACAAACAACTCACCCTTGGCTAATATGGTTGTTGCTGGCGCACTGCATATAGATTGTAAATATATATGTATAGTATAAATACATACGTAGATATCCATATAAATATGTAAATGCATTCTGAGACAAGTTAATCATAAGATTAATAGCCGCAATCCCTATTGAGCAAAATCCTCAGCTATCCAATGTACCAAGAAGTCGCCACATCATTCCCATTTATTCTTGACGGGTACGTACAACCCCTCCAGTTAAATAATATTATATATTCCGTTCGTATCCGATTCATTTCGTCTCCATGTCCTAGTGATTGAGCCACGAATCAGTTATCGTTCAGAATTTTTGCTCCCGTCATCTTGCATATTTCTTAGTTTTTTTTTTCATCTTCTTCGTCGCCGTCGTTATACATAGTCGTCTTCGTCTTAGGAGGAAGAGGTTTTAGTTTCATTGTAATGAAAATGTTTAGCTGCAGGCAAGCATCAAGTTCAAGATCCGTTGCGAATTGTAAAATGAAAATGTGCTTCTTGAGATTACTATTGATATTTAAATAAGATGACAAGTCCACTTTCCATGTCTACGGAGAATTAGTTCCGATATAACTGGTCTTTTGATGTGTAGCTATCATATGAAATTATGGTTTCTCAATACGTTTTAGATGTGGGACGTAGTAAACTAATTACAAATCTTAAATAAGAAATTCCTACACTTCTTAGTAATTTTTTGATGATATTCAACGGAGTAGATATCTAGATACTATATTCAATGTTGCCTATTAAAAGGTCAAATAAATATGTGATTCGTTAGGAAAGTTACAAAGTTATTTAAGAAAAAATGCTAAGTCATAATTTATGTTGTTGCTTTTTTTTTGTTGCTTGGGTCCTTGAAAATTGACTACTTTAGTAAATTTATGAAATTTGCTGTGTAAGGATATATAGGAGACGTGGACTGTAAAGATTATCTGAGATTTTTTTTTTTATATAGGCGGAGAGATGAGGAATCTTATGCACTGAGGCCAACACAGCCCATTGTCCTAACCTGCTAAAAATTTTCTCACCAAAACTTTCCTGTCCTCTTAATGAAGTGCACTAGGTCTAGGTGAAGCTTTGGAGTATGGGTCAATTCTTGGTAGCCGTCGGTCGTATTGATGGAATCGAGTGTCCTCAACAGTAGGAATATGACGCTTCTGTCTGAGATAGACAGCTGATAGATACTACCCTCCTGGAGGGTTGCCAGTATTTTGAAGAACAAATTCGCCTATTTGGTGATGACGAGTAGCCCAAATCGTCCGTTTGTAAAACATTGTAGCAAAAAATATCTGAAAATAATCGGCATATTAAAAATTTTACAGGAGCGTATAAATTTATATTTTTATTTAAAAAATAAAGAATTTTCAAAAGAAAAACAGAATGGTGAAATTATGTAGGGGACATTGTGGAATTGTGAGTCACACTTTTTCCAAGCTCGATAACTGCCACAAAAATCAAAATTTTTTAAAATTTCAAAATGGTTTATGTTACTAGGAAAGAAACCATAACTTTTAGCTTAAGCAGTATCTTGAAATTATTATCTGCTGAAAAAATCTGAGCGTTGGCAAAAAACGTGCATTTTTGAGATTTTTAAAAATGTTGGGGAATTGTGAGTCACCGTCTGAATTAAGTGGAAAATCAAAAATATCGCTGTAAAATATTTATTTTATGGTTGGAAATTACATAACAATTAGTTTAAAAAAATATATAAAAAGGAAGGTATTAAAATTATTCGGATTCGCAATTCGGGCATGTGAAATAGGCTCCAGTACTGACGCATTTCAAATGAACAGCTCGATCGCATAAATCGCAGCGAATGGAATTGTTTCGGCTCAATTTCTTCGGCATATCCTCCATACAAAGTATGCAGAAGTCAACTTCTTCGTCTTCAGAAGAAACACGCGTTAAAAATGCGATATTGGCTTGAAAAATGCCAAAGATGTTGTGGCTCACAATTCCCCAAAAAAAGTGACTCACAATTCCCCAAACGTTTTGATTGACAAGAGGGCCGTGTATGATTCGCTCATTGCATGTTTATGCGAAATTCCTTTTAAAAGTTGAAATGTCGATGCCATAAGATAATTATGAATATATTTACCTATCGATTCTCCGAAAATCGTTGTCACATCAATGCAAACAGAAACGCTCGGAATAAATATTTTGAGAAAATTTTCCAAGTGGTTGCCGCACGGAACGAACGAGTACGTGTACACGCATCGATTGTTAATGGAAAATGAGTTTGGTCAAATATAAGACAATGACTGCCATTTGCATGAGTCAGACTTTCCAATTATGGTGAAATATTGACGTGACTCACAATTCCCCATGACTCACAATTCCCCAATGTCCCCTACATATATAAATAAAACTATGAGAAAATTAAAACATCAGTTCAAAAAGTTCTTCAGATCACATTTTACATACTTAGGTAATTCACAATGCTTAATAAATAATTCAACAAGAGCAGTGTATTCGTCTTCAAGTGCAGTATTTATGCTAGAACAAATGTCATAGTTAAAGAGTTCTAACATTTTTTCTGTAGCGACAGTACTTTTAACTAAGTTTATTTGTGAAAATACCTTTTCTATTGTTGCATTACTAGACGGTAAAGTTAAACATTTTAAGGAAAAATTAGCCAAATTTTCAAACATATATTCATTTAATGAATTTTTAAATTTCCTTACAAACGCCCAAAATGATATAGTATCTTCTGGTTCTTATAAATATTGTTTCCAATTAATCAGTGTAAATTTCTCCCATTCATCTTTTATTTCAGATTTTTTTTTTCTCTTGCAAGCTCTAATGGCATATCTTCATTTTGTACAGTTAAATTTTTTTTCATTGAAATGTTGGAGCTTCCTAAAAATATTGTGGAAATCGTTTCATAATTTGTTTTGAAATAGCTATTAAAAATTTGAGGCACCTGGACTGAACGTTTTGAATTCGATCATGTTCAATATTACAAGTTTTAATTTTTTCTTTAAAATCGCAGCCGAAATTAATAAAGCTTAGAGGTAAGATAGCATCTTCGCAACTTAAAATATCATGTACTTCTTTTATTATATCATTATCAGCATCAAGTTTTACAAAATATTCCACTCGAATAAACCTTTTTTGGGTGTAATCTGATTGCAGTGTAATTTAATTAATAATTCCATTACAGTTTAGTCAAATTACAAAGTAATCTAATTAAATTGTATTCGATTACATATCAATCAGATTACTTATGAGAGAATATGTAATCTATCAAATGTGTAATCTGTTACAATATAATTAGATTATTTATATTATATTATTATTATTAGCAGCTCTCGGCTTCACTCATGTACACGAATTTCGAACGATTCTCGTATGTTCTAAGGAAAGAACGGGCAAAAGTAATGTCATAATGTGAATGTGCCATAATTTTTGCAAATGGCGTCAAATGTCATTGTGCTTTGACATTCATGTTGTAAAAATACATATAGAGAATTATAAGCAATGTAGTGATATGCACTTGAAGAGCGCGGAATTATTGTTACTGCTTATTTGATCAATCTCCTCGTGATTCTGCACCATGTCTGCGAACAATTAAGATCTTGGCTGAGGAAGAGTTTTTTTTACCGCAAGTTGCTGAATTGGGTCTCAAGTATTGTTGGTTCCAGCAAAACGGAGCAACCGCTCACATAGCTCAGGAAACGATAGTTTTTTTTTTAAATACCAAATTCCGGACCGTGTGATCTCCCGTTTTGGCGATTTGAACTGCCCGGCCTGATCTGACGGCGCTAGACATCTTCCTTTGGAACTTTCTGAAATCTCGCGTTTACCACAATAAACCACAAATAAGAACTCATCAATTTGGAGCCAGATGTTTTGCAAGCAATAATTCAAAATGCCGTAAAACGAGCTCAAATATGCATTAATTCAGGAGGTGGACATTTGACCGATATCATTGTTTTAACTTAATATTATAAATTTTACACCTTCAAAGTAAAGGCACTGATGGCACTGATGTTGTTGCCAGCGTGACAAGCGAAGATTACCCAAGCCGACCCTATGTCGACGAGGACGAAGCAATAACAATAGAAGCAGTGCTGTACTGCCGAATTCTACCTGTATCAAGTCTTAGTAGCGGCGGTAACAGTTGCTTTGTAATAGTTTACGATTTCAACCTGGGAAGCAACCAATTACCGGAACTCTGAAAAACAATAATTGTGCCAATAAAGAACATCAATGCTTCGGTCTTCTTTAATGATCTGAGAGTAAGCTGGTCTTGGACCGCTTGATTAGTGGCTCCTTACAATGAATAGTTGTATAACAAAAACATGAGCAGATTCGACTGTATCAGTCACTGGTTGACAGGATATTAAATAATTTAATTTTTTTATTTTAAATATTAACAAACCTTTTCCAATTCTTCAACTGGCTTTTGAATTGGATTTACGAAAATCCTACAAAGGTCAAGGCTGCCCCAAGAAATTTTGCGACATGCAGATGGCTCAGTTAAGCCGCTACAAGGTAAGTCTTTCAGCTCATACACAGATAGGAGGGTAAACCCAAGTGTATCCAGCTTACGCGGGCAATGGCCGGACAAGCTAATGTTCGGTTGTCTCAGGCTCTCCTTCCAGGTAGGACGACAGACACTCAGGGCTGTACAACTTCCATTCTTGATAGATGAGCGTAAAGCGAGCTGTGGCCAGTAATGATGTCAACCACATTTCTGTATTGTTTTTTTCAGAGCCCAAAGAAAAAGTTAGAGAAATTCCTATAAAGCTCATCAAGAAAAAATTTGGTACACTTGCAAGTGCTCAGGTTTGCCCATCGTTGCTGATGTTTCACACAAGCATCGCTTTGATGAGAGACGTGATCACCGCGGCGGCAATGCCTATAGTGGGTTCCAGTCCAGGAAAGGCAGAACCAGAGCCAGACCTGGCTAGAAAATTTGCCCTGTCATTCCCCATATCTTAGATTAGGAAGTTAGATGAAAAGTTCATATCGCATATTCAATAATAAAACAAATTCGCGTAGGTAATATGAAGATGAATCAATCATTTTATGACATATTATGTTTTTGTTTTACTCACTGCGTACCACTTGTTAGTTCGAATTGTCAATCGACTTATCTGCCGAAGACAACGGCTCTTTGAAGAATCTTAAAAATCTGAAGAATAAAGCTTGGAAGAGTTTCTGTTCCTCTAGGAGTAATGCTGATTACGTAACTTAATCTAATTTCCGTGCTCAGTACATTTCGTGATTGACTGACTCGTACAACGATATATAGAATGAGGTCGGCTTTGCGTATATTGAACCTAAGCAATTTTGGAAGTTTGTGAACTCTAAGCACAACTGTGATGGATACCCTTCATTATTGAGACTAGGAAACATGGAGAGTGTTGATCTCTTGGAGAACGCCAAGCTTTTGGGTGACATCTTTAAAACTGCCTTCTGTGACTATCACTGTAATATTAGTTATAACTATTTATAATTTGACAAAGCTTCCGCTAACTTCTCTTCAACTTAAAGACCTGTTGTTCGACGAAGCGTCTGTCTCTAAATATATTTCCATCCATCTATTTTGTGTTATCTATTTAATTTATTTTTAACCTGTGGTATATTTCCGAAACAGTGGAATTTTTCTGTAATTATTCCTTTGCGCAAGGCAAGGGCAACAAGTACGACATTTCTAACTATAGACCTGTCGCTAATTTCAGTTGTACTGGTAAGTTAAAGTCCTGTTTGCGATGTTTTGTATTTCCACTGCAAGCCTTTCCTTTTCAGCATGGCTTTTATGAATGGTAAATCTACTACGACTAAATTGTTAGAGTTTACTAATTTCTGAATTTCTGCTATTGAAAGTGGAGTATTGAAGTATTATTACGGATTTCAGTAAAGCTTTCAACCGAATCAATCACAATATTTTATTTCCTAAGTTGACCGTTCTTGGTTTTCCTACTATCTTTGTCAATTGGCTTCGTTCTATTTCATATCGTTATATTCCGCGCAGCTCTTCCTGACGAAATAGATAATACTTCTGGAGTTACTCAAGGCACCCATCTGGGACCACTCCAATTTATAATTTACATCAATGATGTATCTCTGATTTTGACTAAATCAAGAATGCCTTGCTATGCTGACGATGCCAAAATATTCTCCACTCTTTCTAATGAAAACGAGTGTGGAATTTCCTCTCAATATTAGCAAATGTATGTGCAATGCTATGTATGTCCTTTTCTCATAACAGGCGGCTTGTGGACTTCACTTATATTTTAAATGGATGATTATTAACTAGACTTGACAAATCCTTCAACGATCATATTAACACAATCGTTTCCAGGTTACTCTGGGGTTTGTAAAGAGATATTCAAACGAGTTTAATGATCCATTCATAATGAAGACCCTTTTCTGCACATTCGGTAGACCCATTTTGGAGCATGCCAGTCAAGTCTGGTTTCCTTTCTATGCTTTCTACATAAATTGCATCGAGATTGTTAAGTGGAGATTCATTCGATTTGCCCTGCGTGGGCTTCATTGGGACAATCATGCTATTCTGCTTCCATATGCAAACAGGCTAAAGCTCTTTTCATTAGATTCTCTTAAAAAACTTCCAGAGTTGTTTTTGCATTTGACTGTATACAGGAAGTGATAAATCCTCCAGAGCTCTTAAGTATGGGAGTATCGTCAGGGTTGGACACCCTTTTGAATTTTGCCCATAAATTCCGTTTAAGAAAGAATTTTGTCAATTCAAGGATATTTTTGAAAAGGTCTGGGAAAAAGGAACACTTTTGCTGATTATGACAAATCGATTAGGTGAAAAATGAAAAAAATATAGGCATTTAAAAAAAAAGTTAAATGCTGTCAAGGTGTTATCTAGGTTGGTCAGCCAATGAAAAATGTACTGAAATGATTGAAAATGAAAAAAATTAATTGAATGAAATAAAAAGCTGAATTTGTTGCATTTTTCTGTTTTTTAGCAAAATTTGAATGGCACATTATTCGAAATCGCTTTTCCGGAAAATGTGGTTATATTGACGCACTTCAAATGCACTTTTCTCTTGTATTGTCCTAAGAGGGCTTTTCTTCGCAATTTTTGGTGAGCATCTTTCTTTAGCGGGTGTTTCATTGAAGGACTTTGTTTCGATTAGTGCTGGACGTTTTTTGGCATCATCCAAGTACACAATCGCAGTGCGCCAACCCTGAGCCTGACTACACAAAGTGGCCAACCTTGACGACAAGCACTATTGTCGCATCACGTGACACCACAACCAAACATGTTACAGGATTGAATTTTCCTCATATTGCATATTTTCTCCTCACTTCCCAGCCGTATTCACTGTTACTAAAAAAAAACTTTTCTTTTTAATTTCTAACCGCAGCACATACTTTGCGTTCACGCTCCAAATCTGCAATGTCACGAAAAGTTCGCTATCACTGAGAGAAGTTTTTCCGCGCTCGAACATTGGTGGCGCTAGTGGTCAAAGCTAAAAAAATCGCAGATGGCCGACTTAGACGACAGGCCAACGCTGACGACATTCCACTTTTAATAATCTGTTCCTCTACGCTCCTTGAGGAACCAGGACTTCTTCGTTGTTCTTCAGCATAATACAAACTATGGCATGCACGCACCGATTTCATCAATGTCTCGTCTCTTTACCACCAGTTTGGTTGCATTGACTTTCATCTTTCAAAAGAGATCAGCTTAGTGAAAGTTTCTTTTTTCATTATAATTTTTATGTATCCGCTTTGTAAGCTCAGTAATCAAAAATGTGATGAAGTTCTAAATAAATAAATAAATAAATCAGTTTCAAACTAAGAAAGTTACTACAATTCCCAAGGGCAATTGCAAATTACAATTACGCAAGTCCTCCTCATTCGCATAGTACGTGCCCATCATTTTCTGCCTCTTCGTTGTTGCAGAGGCGACAATTGTCATCTGTGGTCTTATCCATTCTAAGAATGTACCCAAGTGGTGAATACCAAGTCATTATAGTATGGTGAATAGCCTAATCTGGTGCTTACAACAGTTGATGGCTTTTTTTTTAGGCTTTGTATGGGAAGCTAATGAACTTTTGCGCTTGCCTTAGTCCAGGAAGGTTTTGTCATTGTATCTGGTGAGTCTTTTCTATTTAGGACATTATTTTTTGTAAGACCGAAGAAGGGTTCGGGTCCGGTATTTGGATTTCGGAATTCGATTCCTTTGCTAGTAAGTGGTCTCACTGCCTTCATACCCTCATGTATTTATACCAATTTAAGGCTATCCTCTGATAGTAAATCTAGAACATCCCTACAGTCCCAAACTAGCTTTGAAGTGAAGGAATTGGAGTTTAGTGCCTTTATGGCGGCTAAGCTTTCGGAGTTTACATGTAGTATATGTTTGGGTGCTGATAGCCTCATTGTATATTGATGCTAATACATGTGTTCTATGGCATAAGTGTTTGCTTGAAAAACAATTGGGTACTCTCCCAGGGCCTTGTGTAACTTACATTTTGGTCCATAGAATCTTACACACATCATAACTTCTTTCTTAGATCCGTCTGTGTACCAGACGAACCAGACGAGTGTCCCGCGTGTAAATTTTGGCCCACTGATTCCAGATTTTTGCGGTCTTTTATGACCACTTCAAAGCGGAGCCCAATTCTAAGAGTCTTGGGTATTATGTCTGTGAACTTGGAGGAGTCATTTTGAAACTCTACAAGAATTTTTTGTTAACCGACTAAGTGTCCAGGTTTCTGGAGCCGGCACTTAGAGCCTTAGCACTTAGAGCACCGTCTTTTTTTTATGAAGGCTGATGTGGGACAAGTCCTCATAGATACACAAGTTTTTGTAGTTTTTGGAACTTTATATGCACTGTTCGTACCTCTACTTTGGTGCACCATACGAGGGCCCCATATAGGTAATGATAGGCCTAACAATAGTGGTACCAATAAACTATTTTCGGATTCAAACCACATTTTTTTGCCACACAGTCCTTGGTATGTGCAATATGCTGGTGTGGCTTTCTGTATAACCAACGATAATCCTTAGAAACTGAGCTCTATGTGTTGTTCCATTCAGGGAGGGTGCCTTTAGCTTAAGTTTCCTGTTCCTTGTGAAAGTGGCGGTAGTGGTTTTGTTAAGAATTGATGCTTAAGGCACTTTCACATCAAAAACAAGAACAGAAAAATGCAAACCGAGAAACTCAATTTATTCCACTTTAAAACAAGATTTTTGTTCCAATGATTAATAAATTCCAAAGAAATAGGATAAACTAAAAATTTTACTGAGAAAATAGTTATATTTATTTCAGATTTTGAAGAAAAACACAACTTTTATGTTTAATCGGCCGAAAAACTTTTTCGGCGGAAAAATTCGTCCGATAAATCATAAAAGTTGTGTTTTCTTAAAAATTCTAAGATAAATATACTATTTTATTAGTAAAATTATTGGTTTATCCTATTTCCCATGATTTTATTAATCATTGGAGTAAAAATCTTGTTTTAAAGTGGAATAAATTGAGTTTTTCGGTTTACATTTTTTCGATTCTTGTGTTTGATGTAAAAGTGCCTTTAGACTATCGTTTTTTGACAAGCCAGAAACAATATTTAAAACTCTTTGCATTAGGTCGAGATGATACCATCATGCTTGCTTCTTATTGTTAGACGGTGCAGCCGTAATCTTCTCAAATTCGAATTTTTATAGTACTAGTAACTTAAAAACTTTAAAGTGCATTGTAGGAAAAATAAGAAAAACGAAATATTTTCGATCTGTAATTTTTAATTGGCGAGAATATTCCTTCTCTGGTTCTCGCTCGCCGGGCCTGTGCTTCTGAGGAAAAAAAATTATTTTATAATTATTATTTTTTATGTGTTTTTTTACCAAAATGGCAGCAAACTGAAAAAAAATCATTTTTCATCGAAAATTCAGACAATTTTGTTTTTCTTTATTTTTGAAATTTTTAACCAAAAAAAGTTGATCCAATCCAATTTAAATAAATAATTATTATTTGATTTTACTTTTATTTGTCGATTCCGGGTTTAGACAAAGAAAAAAAGTATTATTATTGCCTGGAAAATGATTAATAAAAGATCATAAAAATACAATAATACTGACAGAACGCGTTCATATAGAGAGCTGAAATTTTGCACACAGGCTTTAAGAAAAAAAAAAAAAAAGTAAATTTAAGTTCGAAAATGGGCGGAATCGGGCAACTCCTTCGTTTTTCACTACATATTTGAACACTGCCTGAGAACCCGTTGATGTAGAGAGCAGAAATTGTTTACATTGTGTTATCATAGCAATAGTAAGTAAGGCTTCAAGAATGGACTACATCGGGCAACCCCTTCTTGATGATCAGTCTTAGACGTTTTTAGTGTACAGAAAGCCCTTCAGAATATGAATCCTATGAATTTGGTTATAATCAATATTGCTTTCCGACAAACCGTTCTAGAAATATATGCGAAAAACCACTTCATCAATCAAACTCAGAGAGAGCTGGCCATACGAAATTACATACGGGTCTGGGACCAATTCTAGCTTTTTTACTTGCTTTATTTTATTTTTATTTTCTTTATTATACCCTACATGTAATCAACACCTACAAATAATGATGGTAGAGCATGTCCGTCTGTCCGTCCGTCAGTCCGTCCATCTGTTCGTCCGTCAGTCCGTCTTCACGATAACCCGAGAACGCGTGTACTTACAGAGCTGAAATTTTGTACACTTAAAAAAACAGTTAAATTAAGTTCGAAAATTCGACAAATCGGGTAACTCCTTCGTAGGGTTGCCATAACAAAATTTAATTTTTCACTATATATTTGGACACTGCCTGAGAGCGCGTCAACGTAGAGCGTTCGTTGTACATGATATTTTTATTAAAAAAAGTAAATATAATTTTAAAAATGAACTAAATCGGGTAACCCCTTCTTGGTGTTGCTATATAAAAATTTAGGATTTTTACATTTCCTGTGAAAATGATCAGTCCTATACGGTTTTAATGTACAGAAAAGTTTTTTAGAATATGAAATCCTATAAAATTGGTTATAATCATTTTTGCTGTTCGACGAACCGTTCTAGAGATATATTCCGAAACCACCGTAAAAATCAAACTTGTGCAGATGGGAAATATGATACGATACGAAATTACAAACGAGCATTCATCTAGGATACCATAAGAAGTGGTCTTAGACCAGTTCTAGCTTTTTTACTTGTTGTTGTATTTTTTTTTATACTATTTTTTTTAATTTTATTTAAAAAAAACAATGCCGGGATTCGAACGCGTTACAGAGTCTGGGTTCTTTTGAAGTTTATGGGAAGCTTTTTACCTATTTTTTACAGAATAGATACAAATTACCCCGACGAAGGGGAGACCGATGAACAAACATGATATAACCTGAGAGAATCTATTAATAGAAAATCTATGGACTTAGATTTTATGCCGACTTCTCTCAAAGCTCGAGATGTAGCTCCAGAAGCTGAAAGTTCGGTACATTTGGAAGCAATGAACTCCACCTCGTCTCCTTCACTAAGAGGTTCGTTCCAACTTCATCAAAATTATTATAATTATAATTATAATTTAGTTAGAACATTAATTGTTAGTGAATCAAAAATTTTGTGGTAGAAGTTTTACTAGGGCAATGTATTGGACGAATTTGTCCTATATCCCCATTTTGATTGCTTAAAATCCCCATTAAATTTTCGAGTAAAACATTTTTCAATTAGGCACGTAATTAGCACATAAAACCTGAATGAATCAAAACTATTTTGACACCATTTGAAAAATATTAATAACTTTTGAACGGAAGCAGATTATGTCCATGGTGTGAATTTTTTTTTCAATAATTGAACTTTAAGGCTCGATAACTGAAGAATTTGACCTTAAATCGTGGCATGTTAAAAAGGATGAAAGGTCTTCTTTGGGAATAAGTGCTCTAGTTTGATCCTATGATATCCATGAAAGAAGTCATTATAATTTAATAGTGACTCACTTTCCTTAAAAAACGAAAAAATTCCAAACGTATATTTTAGAGGGATGAATAGAGGGAAGATTGGAGCAAAAATCAGGACACTTCAAGGAATCTACTGGCATACTCTGTCCTAATTATTTACCGAACACCAGGTACATATAATTTGCACATATTTGACACTAATATGAACATATACATATTGAACTATATTAGACTGTTGATTAGTAGGCTAAATAACAATGGTCCAAGTATAGAGCCCTGGTGAATGCCACGTTTATTGTTAGAATATTAATCAAATCGTTTCAAATCTGCTCTATAAAAAGCAATATCCACTTAATCGGTATTAATGAATCGAAAACTAAAAGCAGAATCACAGTGACATAGGTGCGCTGCTGTATAGAAATGAGCATTGTGCAAATCGCAATCGTATTTCCTCAGATTATCTCAAAGCTTTCTCATAGAAAAATTTTCTACGTCTATACTTCACATTTGTTTGCTTTTATTTTGTAAGAAGACATAGAAATATTTCACTGTTATATTGATCTAACCAAGATTTAACATCAGCATTAGCTGTTATAATATAACATAGAAAAATTCTTAAATCCGATGGCAGAAAGAATGCAAAACTAAGATTTTCTCAATTTTTTTTACGACACATAATTCATTAACAAACTCATTAAAATCAATTTGGGCTCTAATTACAAAACCTTACGACAGACAGTAAATTTCAAACTTATAATGTATATTTGTGTGTATATGCGTGTGTGTGTGATGTAAAAAAAAATCACAAGGTGTACTCTTATACAGATCTCAAGTTGAATGCAGATATAAAATCATTTTTTATTATCAACCATGACACTTCAATAAGGGTGAGGAAAAAGTTAATCATCGCTGGGCATCATCATCAACATACTTGAAGTGTATATATAGAGAGAGAGAGGAACACACACTGAGTCTGGACCCAATCTTTTGTTGTTTTGTAAAGGCACTTTGACTCAAGGTTCGTTCGTTGTCGGTAAGTTGTCTTCGTCGTTGATAAAAGAATAAGAGTCTCGACGAACTCTGAGCTCTAGACTCTCGACTCGACTGACTACTGCACACTGTGTATGTGTTTATATTGCGTTGCGTGATTACAGTTGCCCGTTCACGGGTAACTTGACGGCCTTAAATAAATAATTAATCAAAATTATTTGTCGCTTAATCTAAAAATAACTTTGTTGTGACACAATGGCAGACTTACCTGCATTCATTACTTAAAAAATATACAGAAGAAAAGAAACTGTCGTCTTTTATGATTTTAAATTTTAGCCATGTGACGACATTTATTCGTATACATCTTTTGACTTTTATAATTAATTGAATCGACTTTTTAGAAGAATAGTGCTCAACCCTTAAGCAAACAAATTTCCAGTAATATTTCTACCGTCTACTATGTAGAATAAGGCTCCATTATCTTCTGTGTATAGGTTGGAAGTCATCAGACAACTAATGTTTGAGGTGACCTTGGTCTATGTATAATAAATGTAGTAATATCACCTTCCACCATAAGATCATACCAACCGATCATCCTAACATCATTTTTCCTGAAAACTATGGAAAAGCTAATAGATGAGCACATTAGGAGTAGAACCCTCAGTCATCATCAGTGTAATTACCAGTCAAGAAAAATAACTACTCAAGTCATACTCAATCTCTTTATCAAGATTTTAAAGGCAATTTCACAAAGAGGAGTAGAATTTTGTGTTTTTCTGGACATCGAAGCTATCTTTGACAATACAATGTTTGCCTCATAAAAAAGAGCATCATTGAGGAAGGGCTGCAAACCAGCGACAGTCGCATTTAGCATGCCTACAACTACACTAATAATAATCAAGTTTAGTAGACGAACTTCGACATTCCCCCAATTTCACAGATTCAATACTCCAGTAAGACTGTTATAGGGAGAACCTGGAGTAGAAGATCGATTTACGATAATCCGGCTGGTCCATTCCAGTCATCCAGATGAATATCAACATTCCAGCGATTCAGCTGATTCAATACTTTGTCAGGCTATTATGGGGACAGGACAGGCTGCATTTGATTAACTCCAGTAGTGGTCAAACCCATTACGTGATTTTGGGCTGACTATTTCCCCCCTTTGGCACTGACTTTGAAGATATAAGAAGTCATTCTTATTGGGAATAGCTGATTTAGTTCATCACATTCTGAACTTCAACCCCATTGATAAACCCTATTATCTACACAGCCAGTTCCAAAATTGAAGAAAACACTAGAGTAGCCGTTTTCTGTGATGAGCCTCATATGGAAAATGCCATACAGCTTAAAAGAATGTCACGGTTTTCAGGTGGATGTCAAGACCATCCTTGAAGGGGGAAGGTATCTCCAAGAAGATTGGCATCTGTTCGGACAGCCAAGCATCTGGCAAGGCCTTTTCAAAACCCTTTACAACCTCCAAACTGCTTTTGGAGTGTAAAAACCCCTTCCTCTCTTGGAGTAATTCGGTACTCGGACGGGCTTGCTCGCCTTGGTGCAACCTCGGAGGCATCCTCCTTCACAATCGGGATTGCACCAAAACACCTTGCCTCTATATTTCGGCTTGGGCCGACTGCCAACACGGTTTGGTTTAGGTGTCCCTTCGGGAAGAACTATAAAGGCACTTTGGGGCAAGGCCGTATATATAGATCACGAAAGGGAGGGTTTTAGCCTAGTAGACTAATACGCTCTAGAGACGAAAGAACAACTGAGCATTAATGTGAACTTAATAATCGGAATTTTATGTAAATTTAGTACAATTAATTTATTAAGCATATAATTTATGATAACATTCCAATTGAATCGAAAAATTCTATTTATCTATAAGTGCTATATTTAGATAATTGAGTTCACGGTAATTCTCAATTAATACTCCTTGGGTCTGCAGAAATTGAAAAAGTTACGTTTGAAAAAAAAAATTATAAAGGTCCTCCTTTTACAAAAAAAAAAGAAATAATTACAGAATTATTTTATTTTATTTTATTATTTTTTTAATTTATCTTTTCCTTCTTGCCGTAGAAAGGGAAAGTACTTCATTCATTTTAATTTTAACATTTCGATGAACGCTTAGCAGAGCGATTATATTGGCGGGACCAAAAAAGCAAATTAAAAAAAAACATTTAATTTTTAGGGAATTTTAGATATAACTATGTAATTATCTAAAATGCCCTAAAAAGTAAACAAATAATTTTTTTAACTATTTAAATGAAACCATGGGGCGCTCATGGAAAATATTAGTTACCATATTATAATTAGTTACAATTAAAGTTGTTGTTTTACCGACAAAAAATGAAGTAGACTTACTTAAGTTATCCAATGATTCTACTTAAGAGATAAGAGCTCTTCTCTTATCCTCTTAACTGGGCTGTCAAAGCCCGTTAGCAGAAATTGGTATTCTGCGTAATGAGTTAAGAAATGTCAGAGGTCAGCTAATCTCTTACCTTTTGTGGAAATTTGTTTAAGAGATTTTCTATTCGAGCAAACAAAAATAGCTGTCAAATATTTCTTAACATAAGAGCTCTAATGAATGAGGTTATAGTCGCAGAAATTGTTTTGTTTCAAATACCGAAATTTTGGATAAAAATACTGTCAAGTAAGTACATATTTATATAATACAAGTTTGTGAAATATAGAGGATACAGAGGATTACTTAGCTATGAGGAATATGAGGGACGACTTGGATCCGTTTGCTATCTCTGAGGCTGTATTCATAAAGTTCAGAAAGCCAACATTTTTTGCCTTAAAGTGATTGAAATGACATGGCGTTACTATAATCTACATTAATCGACAATAGTATCGTCACTTTAAAGTTCTGGCAACAATTAATTTTTTTTTCTACAGGTTTATATGAAAATCACATTGGACTTAATGACGGTTGTGGAATTCTTTACCTGCGATTTAGGTGACAAAATAATAATTCAATCATTTTTGAGTGCTGTGAATTAATCATACAATAATCAATAAGTGTAACTTGATTAAAGCCACACACATATAAGAACTACAGCGCAGCAATATTTTTGTGATGACATGTCTGGGCACAAGTGTAGCAAAATGCACATGCTTCGTGCTGGATACGTGTGGCTTGGCCCTATTTCCATCATCGGCTCGCCAAAGGTTTCTGCTCCCTTCTTGCAAAGTGAATTGCAGCTGGGCTGACTGAAAACGGAGTGTTCAGCTCTACAAGGCCTCTTAACCTCTTAAAATTAAAGATTGTCCAAAAATATTTATATAGAATACTACCAAAGATAACTAAATAAAAGAAAGGACACAGAAGAGTGTTCCAATTGTTTTCCATTTAAATGTACACGGCGAAAAAGGAAGGAAGGAAGAGAAAAAAATAAAAAAAAATCAAACCCTCTTTGAACATTTTACGAATAAGACAAAAAATATGAAAGCGAAGATTACATGCAACGAAATGGAATGGCAAATGATTTATTTTCGTAAATAAGAGAGAATGGGCGGAGTTTTCTGATTTTACGCTCATAAAATGTTCCCGCGTTTTTATGAAAACACGATTTTCAGAAATTGTCCCAATGTTTTTTGCAGGAACTCTAATGTTTGTTAGTGTAATCCAATGTAATGTGAACAGCACGTTTTTCTGTTTACATTTGTTTTGCTCGAAAGAGATTACGTGGGGGAGTTCATGCTGAGTTCGGGGAATTTTATTTGACAGAAATTTTACATCTCCTTTTAATGCGTTGTTCATTGCGAAACTTATCTTTTTCTTGCCAAATGGCGGTAAGGTTACGAATAGTTATGAATATTTTGAAATAATTTTGAAGGTATTCAAGAAGATTTTATCATTCGGGTAATCCTACGTTTTCTCAATTTTTGTTTTTAACTCGTTGTCTCAGTCGCACTACAATAACGCATAGCCAAGTTCTTTTCCCCCATTCATGCAAAAGACGAAAGTATATGAGATTACCTCTTTCAGTCTAAAAAACACGGAAAATTTCCAATTTTGTTCGCCTCTTTCTCTACTTATATTTATTTATACTTTGATAGATAGATAGATAGATAGATAGATGATATTTATTTAGTATATAACTATTACAGTAACGCAAACAATAAATGCTTCAATCAATTTCACATATTTTGGTCCCATACTTAATAATTAAATTTTACAAACTTATTAACTTTTCTTTTATACTACTTCTGCTAAAATCTCTTACTTGCTAAATTGAAGAGGTTAAGAGATTTCTTAAAAATCTCTTATGTAGATTCGGAGGTTTAGTATGCATACAGAGCTCAAAATAATTACAGAACTCTTCTCAGGCCATTGCCCCTTGAGGTATCACCATAACAAGATGGGCTTGGCTGAGACTTCATCCTGCGGCTTTTGCCAGGATGCTCATGAAACCTCGGAGCACCTGTTCTGCAACTGCGAAGCATTGACCAGGCGGAGACTACTCCATCTCGAACATGCTTTTCCTACACCTAACTACGTACGGAACCTCAATCCCAGAAGGATCCTAGACTTTATTAACAGTCTGAACCTAGAAAGGGAATAAATTCAACGGGGACTCACAATAGATCTTTTAGGTCGCGGTGATTGCGAGGCTGACGCCTACACACCCCTCTACGAATCTAATCTAATCTAATGCATACCGATTTTCTAGGGAAGAGTTAAAAGAAGCAGAGAAAAATCTCTACAATTGTCAAAGTTCCCTAATGACAAGTTAGGAAGCTGGTGAAATTTCCGAGTGTTTTACATTTAAAATGCATACGGCAAGAAAAGGAAGAAAGAAGGAAAAAAAATCGAAAAAATCTCTTTAAAACTTTTATGAATAAAGATAAAAAATATCAAAGCGCAAGTTGCATGCAACGAAACAGAATGGAAAATGTTTCATTTTCGTAAATAAATGAGAAGGGGCGGAGTTTTCACGTTTTACTCTCATAAAATGCTCCCGTGCTTTTAACTGTTTTAACTGGTTTTCATGAAATATTAACAATGTTTTGGTCACATGTTGTTGCTGTAAGTGGAAATATGTTGTTGCTGTAATCCTATGATTTTTGAACAGCACGTGTTTATGTTTACATTCGTTTTGCTATGAAGAGATTAAGTGGGAGAACTCATCCTGGTTTCTCTGATATTTTCGGGAAAAATGAGAATTTAATTTGAGAGGAATTTTACATCTCCTTTCAGATCTGGGCCAAAGCGATATTTATCTTTTTCTTAAAAATGGGAGGTAGTGTGACCTGATGTACATTATTATGAATAGGTTGAAAGGATTTTGAGGGAGTTAATAAGATTTTGTCGTTCGGGTAATCCTACGTTCTCTCGATTTTTGTTTTTAACTCGTTGTCTCAGTTGCACTACAATAGTGCATAGCCAAGTTCTTTTCCCCCATTCATGCAAAAGACGAAAGTTTATGAAATTACTTGTTTCATTCTAAAAAACACCAGAACTTTGCCCATTTTGCTCATTTTGCTCTACAGCTTCTTAACTTGTGATTAGGTTAACTTTGCAATTGTGTTGCACTTTGGAGAGAAATTTTGCATAAAAAATCAAACAGTATTCACTTGTTGTGCCACTCTAATCCAACTGCAACAAAATATTTCTTGTTTAGAGGGGTCCGAAAATTCACGTCCCAGCTCTCAACTCGAAATGAAATAATGCACGCACACATTCAGTCCCCTATTCCTATATGAATGAAAGGCTGCAGCAAGAATACCCGTCTGAAGGCACATACTCTGTTGTTAAACCGGTGTGCATACTGGATCAGGAATACTCGTCTGGGATGGCCCAATATTACCTTTAAAATGTGAACAGAATTCAAAATACCGCTGCGATGTATCAGAGTAAGCTACAATCTACTCATAGTGGAGTGCTTCTTGTTTTTCCTCTATTTTCCACACGATTTTCCTAAAGTTGCTTTACATGAAAGGGCCACGGAGGAAGGATATAAAATGATAAAGCCAATTGCTATGAAACCCTACATATAAAGAATTTTGGGTAAAAATTTGGCTTATCAGATGAACAAAATTATGGGTTACAACGATTGGGGGCGGGGGACTTGAACCCCAAACCCACCCCATAGATACAGCCTTGCTGTGGGGTAAGCCTAACTCAAATATAACGAAAAATCTATTGGAATTAAAAAGCTAACCCTGAAATTTTTAGTGTCAATTCTCACTGGGCACTATTTTCTCATGGGTCATGTTGATGATTCTGTATGCAGGTGATACGGAGAGGAATCCAAAGCGGTGACTCACTTTCTTTGTCACTGTTGTCTCAGGAAAGCTTTACAGATTCCTTGGCTTAAACCACCTGGAAGAACAGCATGAAGTCAGTAAAGAGAGTTGGCGGCAAATATTGAACTTTGTAAAAGAGTTCAGTTGGGACCTATGAGCAAATGCACATAATCCATCCATCCAGTTCAACACACGCCACAGGCAAACGGCTCAAAACAACTTTTGGCAATCCTTCTAAAAGGTATGTTTTTGCATTATGTTTTAAACTTGTTTCTCACATTTTGAATATTCAAACACAACAATTTCTGAGTCATTACAAAATCGTTCATAAGTTGACAATTTTACATTTTAGCAAAATTCTAATCCAAAAATCAAGACCAATATTAAATTCAAACTGTTCCCAGATTTTCTGCGTGTAAATGTTTCGTTTTGATTATTTGAACGTAAAAAGAATATCGAGATAGTTTTAAATATCTTTGAATGGGATTACTTAAATGTAAAGTAAAAATCACAAAGCATTTCATATCAGGAGCATTATGATTTGAGTTGTTCCGACAAGTTATCAGAAACAATACAATTCAGTTAGACTTTGCCAGCCTGTTCATCCTGCCTAAAGACTTTTAGTTCAATCAAAAAATATTAAGAAAGCATCCTACACATTTCAGTCTTAAAAGAATTTAAAAAATAATTAAAAAATTCCCCAACGACATCCTTTCAATTCACATAGATCAGATTTCATTTGGCCAAAATTCATGTCCCATATCTACTATATAATAAATTTTTGTCAAATCGTTGTCATCATCAACCCTTTCATGTTAAGCAGATAAACCTTTTGCTCTCTAAGGGTCAACAATGTGCAAATCTTTCAATGGGACAACCTCTCTTTGCTGGAGGATAATGGAGCCGATCCCTAATAACTTGTCTCCGGCCTCTTGTTGAATCCACAGACGACAGTTATGATCGTGTGGCCTCGCAGATTTATACCAAGGAGACATGCAACTCAATTACTTGCGTTTCTTTGCCAACCATCTTCCTCATCATCCATCCTGAAATAGTATGTAGTAGTGATGCTCTGTTTGTACTCTTGAGTCTGATATCCATAAAGCCTATACCCTTTATATTCTATACAATCAACCATCCAGCCAGCCCATACATAGCAAGCGTCTCGAATTTGATTTGGTGTGATTTATATATCCCCATGGGGTAATATCTGGGATCAAATATTTATATCGATTAAAGCCCACAAATGAAAACGGGACCGTGTTTGCGTCTCCATTCTCATTTCGGTTCATCTCTTTTGACAAATGCCGACTTAATAACACACTTTGGTTATTACATTCCGTCGTCTTGTCATTTCCTCTATACTCACTCACTCCCAGAGTCCCCGAATCCCGGTAAGGGATTCAACTGCGATTCAACTGCTGTGTATTGCCTTTTTGGCTGCTCATCATCAATTTCGAGCTCGCTCCTTGTTCATTTGCAGTGAAGATGATTAATCATTTCTTTGATTTTATTTCGCCGTGGTTGCATCCCTTCATCTTATTCCCAACTACTGACGTGATTACATTTTTCAAAATGAGAAAGAGAATTTTCTGTTTTTCGTTTTGCTTCTTAATGGGAAAGGAAGGAAGTCTTCGCATCGCATAGCGTAGCGCGCGCTTATTAAACGTCTTCTGAACATTTTATACGGCATCCCTTCCGTAAATATATATTCGTTAGACTTGTCAAAATAGTTTTTGGATTTGTATTAAAAAAAAAAACATTCAGCAATTTTGCGGTAATTTAAATTCTTTTTATTTTAAATTTTTTTTTCTCCACCATATTTCATCATTTGCTGAGCGAAACGTTATCTATCAAGAAACTGATTCTATTTAGCAATAATGTAAATACTGAAGATTTACCAAATTAATGCATTATGAAGGCTTTGAGTAATGATGGGCGAGTAGACGTACTCTAATCTCTTCATTTTCTATTTGCAATAAATTCCAACTTTATGTCACGAGCATAGACAGAATAGTCATTTATTTTTGCCAAAGTTATATAGTTGCACAGGAGTCAAAGTTTTGTGATTAACGATATCCTTGAAGATATTTCTAATCGATGAGAGGCACGAGTATTTCCTCATCAACTATTACCTGTCTATTAAATTTATAAATGCCTATTTCATTCAGGAGCTCGTTGATCTCATCAAGCAAATAGTGTGGGGGAATATTTCTGTAGTTATTAGTTAATAGAACGCAAGCTAAATACAAACAGGCCGAACATTGAAGATCTTTGTATTTCAAGAAAATCTCCAGGAATTCTAAAAATTAGTCATAATAACAATTCATACAGAAAAATCAAGAAGACTTTTCGTAGAAAAATGTTATCAATTTAAAAAATTGATAACAAAAAAGATTGTTGCTAAAACTGCAACTGCAACTGATGAAAATGCAAACGGCGTTTCGTGTCAGCAAAAACTTACAACTCTTCAGTATGGCTGGTTCTTTCTTGCCGTATATGCGTGGAAAAAAGCTAAGTTGACCTCACATATATTAAAATTATGAATGTTAATTATATGAGGCGACATACTAAGTATTAACTTTGAGTATTGCTGAGTAAATAGTTAGTATTTCGCCTCATAATATAATTCACAGTCACAGTCAGAGATTTAACTGAGTGCATATATGTGAGGTCAACTTAGCTTTTTTCCAGGCATATACGGCAAGCAAGAACCAGCTGTCTGAAGAGTATTAAGTTCTTGCTGATACGAAATGCCTTTTCCACTTTCACAATAGCAATTCCTATGATTATACTGAATAAGCCTTAGTCATCATCATCTAGTTCCTTACATTCTTTGTGGGATTTGGTAGAAACGATTGCTCTCCGAAGGACTCTGATCTACGTGACAGATTTGAGTTCACTCCAGGATCTCTCAATAATTGCGGTTAGTGCTTATACGATTCTTCTCTATATAGTTCGTGTTCTCCCGATAGCTCGGATTTAATATTGTATGTGAGAATATTAATCGGAACACTAAGAGGTAAGATCAATAACTACAGCTATGTTAAGGCTTATATATTGCGAGGCAATTATGGCCTATATACAGCCGGAAGAAAATAATGGAGCTCCTGAGGAGGAACAGTTAGCCGACGCTAGGAAACTAGTAGGTATGCTAACTGGTCAAAATTTAAATAAAAATTTTTTTTAATACGAAAAATCAATTCATGACATTACAATTTGAAAATGATTTCGGAAGCAAAAGTGTCATACTGCTGCGGCATTTAGTACATTAGAGCTGCAAAAAATCTTCTCTTATGTAGAACTCTGCCTATAGAGTCACTATTGATTACCATATTTTCTGGGGAATTCCTTGTTTTCGCAGAGCTGTATGCCAACGAAATCCAAAAACGGCTTATCATGCGTCCATATATTTCCTTAATTCATCCCTAACTAAGTACGACAAGACGATAATAAGGAGATACCTCTCCAGCTGTTACGATCAGTTAGGCTGCCGCGTTTTTAAAAGTTTTACGATGATGATCTTCATCCCTTCATCCAAGTAGTGAGGAAAGTATTCCAAGAATTGGTTTGAGTATATTTCCTGAGCTCTTTGCTTGAAAACTTGAAGTGCTCCAACGCATCTGAGCCATATGACACGATAAGTTCGTTAATTTCTTGAAAGGTCTTCTCCTGTAATCTTGCGAAAAGAGGCACGATATTACTGAGACAAATGAACTTTTGTTCTATGTGCTAATGGCTCGTATGTATATTAACTTTAGATTTAAGATTTGTGAAAACCTCTCCAATATCGAGAATCCAAACGAGACCTTCTAACAGTTACCTATTTCTATCATTCCCACCAATTTTAAAATAAGCTGGAAATTGTTCGTCTTTATTAGACTGAAAATCATTTGAAAAAAATGTTTTTTTCCCCAATGAGTTTTACAAAATGCATTGAGATGCAGAAAAAATATCGAACTTTTCGACCCCCGTATGCAGTCCTATTAAGGTTAGTCGCTGCTATATGCTTAATTTAAAGAGCATTTGTGTTTGGATGATAAATCTCCTTTCCTTTTTCATTAGTAGGAATTTTGTGAGTTTTTCCACGCCATTCCATTTCTTCATCTCTGCACCCACGAGCCTTTTAAATGTCACACAGAACGGTTCGAGTCCAGTGATCAAGAATCCTGCTCCCTTGTTTTTTTTCAAATAGGTAAGTAAGTTTGTAAGCCGCAGCCTTAATTCCTTCAATTCTCTGGAACCCACGTAAAAACAAAATTTTTCCTTTAGTGACAAGTGCGGAACTTACGGCAAAATGATCCGAACTCTGGTGGGTATCTTACAAGATTTTAAATCCATGAGATTTGAAATAAGTTCCTTGGAGTCCACAGCCATTTGGCCCTTATTATTACATATACCTTATAAACACTATAATATCCAATTGCCAGATGTGGTTCGGGTCTATATAGTTATATCAAAGTAACTTACAACGTTTTAAATATCCTGCCAGGTGCTCACAATATGAATGGTTATATTATTCACTACGCTCTTCTGTGGATGCTTTGACCTTAGTCAGGGTGGTGAAATTAGGTACATCACCTGCATCTCAAGCTCGAGTTTTATTAACATTAGAAAAAATCTTACAGAAATCCTTAGTTGTAGAACTCACAAGGAAATTGGGTGTCGTATTTTTGACGAAATTCGTTAAACGAATCGGTGATAACTCGTTCGCCACCCTTTATAATTTCGTGAAATACCGTTAAGAAAGGACTCATATTTTATCTACTTTTAAGAGATGGTAGTGTGACAGATGAGTAATTGTTAGGAGTAATTTCAAACTTCTGAATGAATGGCTATCGTTGTCACCTGATCTCAAAATTATTGAGAGCTTGTGGGGTTGGTTATTCCGGCAAGTGTACTATAATGGAAGGCAATACGGAAAAAAAGCGTAATTAATTCTGGCGATAAAAGAGGCCTGTGATGAAGTACCAAGGGAACTGGTGAAAACTTTGTATGAGTCTATGCCTAGACGTATATTTGAAATTATAAATAACAAGAGATGAGAGTATACGTATGGGCGAAAATGTGGCTTCAAATAATACCTAGGAATTTGTTTTAACTTTACCAAAGACATATCACAGGGAATTATAGTGGTCCTATTTAGTACGGCTTTTGCTAAATGCGGGTAAATTTTTCCTAGCTGTGGGATTTCTAGTCTGGTCCCCATGGCCGTCTTTAGCCAAAGAGGGGCCCTGGGCAATTTGTGATATAGGGGCCCCTAACAGAAATTATTTTCTAAGATACTTTGGATTATCTTCACACCCAGAGAAAAAATCGGTGAAATTGTTTATAATTTTACATTTTTTCGATATAAAATGTCTCCATACGCGTTTCTTATTAAATTAATATCGATAATAGTAAAGTGTTGTTCATTCAAAATTCAACATTATCACGAATTGAAACTAATGCTGTTCAATTTCAATTATAGCTTGCCACAAAATTAAATTAACAGCGCATTTTTTTTATAAAATAAATGATTACACCTTAGTTTACCAGATTATAGGCTATGAAAAGATGACTGTCTTTATAAAAGAACGTCTCTTACATGTTATTATAGCATGTTCCTTCATAATTTAACATATCCTAAAGGTAAATTTTATAGCGACCGTATTAGGAATTTAGATAGAAATATCGGTTATTTTAACATCAAACACTGTTAATTTACATATGCAATGTATATGGTGATTGAAAACTGGATGCCTTCCTTCACCAGTACCAGCCGAGAAACAATAAATGTTGTAAAAGTTAGAACAACTTAATTGATCCATCTAGGGTATAGAAATGATAATAAAAAGGCGATATTATGGTAGACAAATTTTGTTTATTTGGTACTGATCATATACCACTTGATACTATAAATAAAATATTTACAATGCACATACTATACAGAATATCAATTATTTTTTTAAATGTATCAATTTTGTAAATTTTTTTCTAGGCATAAAAATTTCTTTGCTAGATTTATCCCGTACGTATACGTCATAGTAAGAATTAATTTTCTCTTTAAAATCATCCCATCTACCTGTTCGGGTAAAGCAAGTGATAATAAATTTTTATCTGTTAAGTTAATAATAATATATAGATAAATTTTGATAATCCTTACCAGTTCATAGCCTCTGGAATCTTTATATTTTGGCCAAGATTTTAAAATTTCCGAATCGATTTGCGTTTTATTTTTTAGCGCTTGTGAAATATTTTCATAAATTTAGTATCACAGACTGAATTTTCGGGCTCTTGTTTTGATTTTGAATGTGTTGATATCTTCTTAATCTGCGCTTTTATGTTTGAATACTTGTCATAAAGCTTTCCTCTTGGATTCCGTTTTCCTTGTCTAGGTACAAAGTAGTATTCCTGATAAAAAAATTTGTTAGAAGTTAAAATATGTATGAAATTAACACGTTAGACAAACTTCACGTTCATTAAGGAAAAGGATACTAATTTGTTTGTTCAAAGACGGAAACCCGGTTGGACTTACTTTACACCCACTATAGTTTACGTCTTCTAATATAATAGATATTAGTTCTTGTCTGTAAAAGTACAACAAGTCATTGTTTTTGGAATAAAAATCCCGTATCGCTTTTCAATTTTTCTGATAAATCCTGTAATTTATAGCGGATTAGTAGGTTCTTCGATACCTAAAAAGTTAATTATGAGTTTTTGTGTTTCGGAAGGATATTTTGTTATATATCCGGAGGCAAGATTGCAAAATTCTCATTATAAAACATTATAAAACATTATAAAACTATTATAAATTTTTACACCAAATACTACTTTTATATAATTCTAACTGTATATAAATCCCCTAGCTTCCAATCTATTAAAAATTATATAAATCTATGTCGAAATTTGTTACCGTTTCTACAGGAGGTACAGAAATATCACTTGCCAATGTTATAATGACACTATTAGACAGTTTCTTGGAAGTTATTTTCACTCATTTTAATTAGCGCAAAAAATAATAAAAACTATAAATCTGTAACAGTGCTTCTCACTTGCATAAATCTTTTATACTAAAGATTTTAATAACTGCAGTAATTGTCCACAACACGCTTTTGTAAAAATATAACTGTGTATTCTTATTCAATATGCTTCACAGAAAGTTCTAACAAAGTCAAAAAAACTAGAGGTAAATTACCAAACTCCGATTTCAACGCACGATTACTCCGCAATTATCAACAAGTGACTAAATGAGTTCCGATTCAAGATGCAATACATACTTTGTATGTGTTTAAAACAACGTCGCACGATGTAAATTTTACAATGCATAACTTTAAAATAAACAAACACATTTCAAAATCATATATATGACTAAATGTGTTCCGATGAAATTTAATGAGTGTTGATTATATTGAAATTGCCCAATATAGTACTACAAATATTTATTTAACATTGTGAACTTATAAGTATGTGGCGAAGTCATGTCTCTCTTCGGGTTCAATTGATGAAAGGTTATATAAAGATGACTTTGCGGTGACAGTTACCCAGTATGTGCGTACTAAATAAGCCAACACGACAGTAACCAAAAAGTCTCAGTGGGCGTTGGGCCTAACAAGAAACAACAATTACCAAATACCTATATATTGAAGGTATTGAAAGCATACCATGAAAAAATGCCACAAATTTAAAAAGTACTTTAATGAAAATTTATTGCCATGCATTGAAGTTCGAATAAATTCCACGGTCTACTTTCAGTAGCCAAATTCTAACAACTGAACTAACTTGTAATAGGTTGTCTTACTGACTGAAGAATTGGTCATCTGTTGGTATGCTATCACAGCGGCCCTTGGAATGCGGGGCCCTGGGCCCCGGCCTAGCTGACCACCCTCTGCTGGTCCCTAAGAGATAGTTTCAGGTATGGCGTGTAAGAATGGGGTGTTTGAATAATACATGTTATTTCCGCCATGCAGGAGTTTATAGTATTTACTTAGACAAAAAATATATGTCAGCAGGTGCGGGGGGGGGGGGAGATGTTTCGGAGTTACAGGGTGATTAAGAAAAAAATCTAGTTTTTCACAAAACATACTGATCTTAAAAGGTGCAGTTGAAAGGTCACCGTTAAGAGCTCATTATACGAAGAACCTCATGACTTTTCCCAACTTCAATCAATCAGCCTCATACTTCTCACTCTATATATCCGAAACGGTTGAGAAGCACCCCCCCCCACCCCTGTTGCGTAACATTTCTTTTTCCTAGGTGAGTACTATCACCTGCTGCCCTATGGACCTCCATGGCGGAAGCACTCTGTACAGTAGAGGCCCCCTTAGAAGCTTAATATCATTGATTGCCGTGTTCAGAAACACCTCCGGAGGAACAACGTAGTTGAAACTAGTGTGCTGATGATGAGATTAAAACATAAAAAACATTTTCTTATATTTTTTTATAAATAATTTCAGTACTCTGTCTTACATTCCAGTTACATTTATCCAAACAACCCAAATTCCAGGGGTGGCTGGAGGATTTATTTTTTTGGGTAGGCACAGCTTAGGGGACTCGTATCTACCGAGGGCCTGGTGTACCCTCCAGTAAAACGTTTGGCTGAGGGTCCTGCCCGAAATTTTTTTTAAATTAAAATCCAAAATTGTGAGCTTTAAGACTTCTAGAGGGCATTTTTACTCTCAAGGCAAATAGGTATAATAAGCTAAATAAAAGAGTAATTATTTGATATTTCATTGTTGCTTGGTGCATTCTCAAATTCGCTATAATGTTATGAGCATATGCACATTTAATTTGAACTTAGATATTTAGATTATTGAATAATATAAAAGCATATCACACTCTTAGTTTTAAAAGTATGGAGCCAAGCTCACACTATGACAATTAAATTTTTTTTTTTTATTTCAAGAGAATACATTATAGGCAATAAGCGTCACAAAACTAGTTGTTAAGAAATAATATTTAAATCAAAATAAATCATACAACTCAGTAATACAACTTCAGTAATATGTACATTGTACATATATCAATTTCATGACAAACTGCAATCGTTTGCCCTTCTGGGAAGCGAATTCATCAGCAACAAGATCAGGATGGTTAAGAAGATCATAGTTTGCTGCCTTTTCAATGGATAATACTCCTAAACTATTTAGTCTCTTCCCAGTCATTGTAGCCCTCAAGTTTGATTTTATCCTCCTCATTGTAGAGAATGTCCCTTCAGCAGTCGCTGTAGAGTCGGGCATTGTCAATAAAATTGTCATAATATGTTGTAATTCTTCAAATGATGGGATATTTCGATATAATGCTGTATAAATTGCTAGTTTTTAATTCATCAACTATGCCGCGAGTGACTAAGTTTGAAACTGCATCCAAAAGGTTATTTTGTATATATTTAGACGTATACTTGGCATTTGCAGGCATGTTTTTGAGATTGGTGTTAAACTAGCTATTTTTCCAACAAAGGAAGTCACCAATTCTTAAAAATTTTGCACGATTACTACCTTCTGGGTGTTGCTCCCTTACATCATCTGAATCATCAACAATATTAATAACAACAACAATATTACTTTATTACGGTCAACTGTATAAAGATTACAAATCTTATTAGATACAGATCTATAGGTTAGGGAAATGATACAAACTTATTGTTTTAAATGGAAAACAAGAGAAACAACATTAAGCAAATTCAATTAAATCAGAAAAAGAGAGGAAAAAAAAAGTAAAAAAGAAAAAAAAAAGTAAAACGAACCATATAAATTCTAGAAAGAAAAAAAAAACAAAAAAAACAAAATGTCCTAAATAAAGATTAAGATTAAGAACAGCTATGATGTGTACCTAATAAGGCTCCAAAAAGCTTAACAATTCAAGAATGTCTCTGTCTGAGTTCGTGCTACGTATATTAGAGCGCTCCCCGAAATGAGAATGAGAGCGTGGTAAAAGAATTTTTAAACTTCTTTGAGAGCGCAAGAATTGTAGCTTATTGTAAAGATATTGTGGCCTATTTATATGAATTAATTTATGTAAAAAATACAAGATGGGTATCAAGAGTATGTCCAAGGGCTGAATTAACTTCCATTGAGATGTGGGCACTGCGTGTTAAGTTGTAAACATATCTAGTACAATCATTGAATCTGAATGCAACTGTCAATTTTCGACGGCAAATTGCGTCTAACTTGGGAAATCCTATTGTGCCATACATAAAGTGGGGAAGAATCAAACTACGTACCAGTTTCAATCGCATATCTGTAGACAATAACTACCCACAGACTCTCAACTGCCGTAAGGAGCCAAATATTTTGCTGCAGCCACAGCAAGTAAACTCTGTGTTCAGGACTACACCTAAATTTTTCACAGAGCTAGAGAATGGTAAGGTAAAGTTATTTAAAGTAACTCTTGGTAGCTCCAATGCCTCGAGCTGATTTCTACAGAATGGCATACACACAGACTTGTTAGGATCAGTTGCAGCTTGTTGGCTATCGACCAGTCATAAATTCTCGTTAAATCTTTATTTACACGAACAACACAATGTTCTTGTAACCCAATTGGTCTGCTCAAGTAAATTTCCACGTCATCAGCATATAGATGAATGTTCACATTCTTAATCACCTCAGCCAAATCATTGATGTAGAGACTGAATAAGAGAGGACCTAGGATTGGTTCTTGGGGTACTCCACAGTATGAGTTCCGGAAGTTCGACATAGTGTCTTGAACTTTGACTGCTTGTTGTCTACAGGTAAGAAAACCTTTGATCTGCTTGACAGCTGAGGAGGAAATATTGAAGCAATTCGAAAGTTTATATAGGAGCAAACTGTGATCTACTGAGTCAAAAGCCTGACTAAAATCCAATAAGACAAGGATAGTTAAATCGTCTAGATCTAAGGATTCAATAATATCCGTAGAAACCTTCAGAAGGGCAGTTTCGCAGCTGTATCCACTTCGAAAGCCTGACTGGAAAGATGGTAGAAGCTGATGTTGGTCAAGATGTTTGGTGATCCGATTGTACATCACTTTTTCAAAGACTTTGCTGAAGTAACACATATTTCTTTAGGAAGAGGATTTTTTAAGAACAGAGACAGTGAGGGTTTTTTTCCATAATGACGGAAATTGAGAAGTTGCAAGACAATAATTATGAATATGTACTAGAATATCAGAAATAGCGGGGGAAATCATCTTGGTGATTCTCGGGGGGAGCAGATCATTCCCAAGGGCAGTGGATTTTACAGTAGACATTGCAAAAAGAACATCAGTATCATCAATGCAATTAAACGCAAAACCCTCGAAACGATTATCAACCACCACTAGATTACTATTAGGGACTATAGGGGTAGAAGTAGCAAAAAACTCACCTAGGGTCTCAGCATCAACATTGCATTGTGGAGTTTCTCTCCCAGTAACACCCAATGAGCGGATGTTTCTCCAAAGTTTTTTAATTGGAAGATCAAGATTTAATTTAGAGCTATAGAAAGCCTTTTTGGCAGCTCGAAGCTTAAAAGTCACGAGGTTTCGAACACTCTTGTAGCGATTATGAATTAGAGGGTTGTGCGTGGCTTTATATTGACGCAGTAGTAGATCCCTTTCAGCGATAATCGAATGTATCTCCCTGGTTAACCACGGACAGCGCTGTGATGAAACGTTTCGCCATCGCAATGGTACATGCCGGTTAAAAAGCCGTAGAGTAGATTATCGTCAACCGACTCCATTGAGAAAATACCCAGCCTAGGCAAGTTAATACAGTCTGCATACAGCAGGTCCATGTCAATGTTCTTATAATCTCTATAGGAAAATGATTCAAAGCCAGCAGAGTGTCGCAGTCCAAAGGAATACGTGAAGTATTAAATCATGATCAAAGTTACTCGTGGGGCATATTTGGCTGTGAAATAACACCTTGTCAACATTGGTAAGAATGACATAATCCAATTGCGATGGGTTGTTCATATTGAAATACGTTGGAATATGATTTACTATCTTCAAGTCATTTGATCGCATCATAAAACATAATTCGTCCGTAGAGGCTTGGCTTCGCAACCCATAAACATCGAAATCACCACCAACAATAATATCCGAGTAACTTTGACCAAGACAATAGGTAGCATTTTGGAGTTTGATGCACGATGCCGCATTAAAGCTGTTTAGTGGGCAATATACCGCAATCAGGGCACATCTTTCCATTCCAGGTTTTACTTCAACACAAAGAAATTCTAGGGAAGCCCCTTGGGAAGAGCAAGCTAGAACAGATGCTTTAAGTGATGTATGAATATAAATAGCCACTCATCACTATCGCCTTAATTGTCATCTTGATCTTCGTTATAAAATTGAGCCTCCTTGTGTCCTCTCAAAGTAGTGTCTTGGTGGGCACAAAATAACACGCTTCTAAACAAGTGTCTTCAATGTTTCTCGATTTTTGTCTATTGTTTGGGCCATATGTTCATTGATTTCCAACCATCCCTTGTACTTGGATAAGCAAAGTTTGTGAGAGTTGGAATTTTCGTGTTTGTCTGCCATTTTACTTATATTTTTCCAGTCATTAAATCCGGCAGTAGTAAGAGTTTCCTTCCCTGTGACAAACAAATGCCGGCAGAAGAAACAAAATATAGCGTCATTTTCATCCGAGTATTCTATCCGAGAATATTTATCATACCAGTTACTCTGAAAAGACCTCCTATAAATCGCCTAGGATAATGCGCTAAGATCAAGTGATCATTTCAGTTGATTAGTTGTGGAAGGTTCATCTACTTTTAGCTTTTTACGAATATTAGTATCTAACTAAGCTAGAGTTATCAACACTGGAATTACTGGAAGACCCACCATTACCACATGTATTTAATTGTTCATAGTTCGTCTTTGAACAAGCCTTTTGAAAAAACTTTTCCATGACACAGAGCTTTGGACTAATTTATAAAAGAACAAAACATAACCAAGCCGAGAAATAGTTTTAGGTTATGAAAATTCTGCCTGTTGTCACTGACACTGGCAGCTGCCAGACTGCACGACAAGCAGTGTTGCCACCCTAATACACACGGTTTTAACTAATTACTCGTAACTATATGCACGTATAAAAATACACAATAACCATAAGGATTTTAATATACATATAAATATAAAAAAGTTGTGTATAATTCACCCCACTACATAATTGATTTGGCAATATTGTACCAAAATTTGTTCAATCAAGTCTCTGAGATGAATTTGTGTGGTTCAAAATCAAAATGCTCCCGCGTTAGCTCATATAATTATTAGGCGCATTAGGTACCTACACACGTGTGAATATGGAACAGTAATCTTCCAAAATTTTCAAATACATTTTTCATGGCAATCAATTACTTTAACCTGAGAACAAAACTTAAATTAAATTTCGTCATGCAACTGTTATTGAATAAGAATAAATAAAAAAAGAACTCTTCTATCTCTGATGGTGCGTGGTAGATAATATGTCAAGACTTTAATGACAGGTTATGATTTTGGAATGGCAAACAAAAACAAGAGGAATTTTGGTAAAAGGTATTCCTATGAAGAGAAAAATAAAACAAGTTAACTAACGAAACCTGGAAGGTTTACTAGATAGGAGATGCGATTATATTCCCCAAAAACAGACTGCGGTAATGAGAAGAACCGCCCACTCGTTTAACAGATTATGCGTGGTGCCGTTCTTTTAGGTTTCTTCTTAATCCAAATTTAATGACTACATGTCTACAGACTTGATATATTCGAAGTCTCACATGTTGTGGGACGACACAAATTTGTTGTTCCCAGAAGAACGTGTATACGATATCCTTGCTGATTAAGAGAAGTGATAATTTTTCCGATTCATATGGGTGTGCAAAATTGAATAAAAATAACAAGTAAAAATCTTTCTAATTTAAAAATTACTGTTAGGAACAGAAATAATGCCACATGCATATATATAAGTCGTTCAATATCGGCCACAAATAATTGATCCATCTTTTGACTGGATGGAATTTATGGAGATACCCATAACCCATGTATACGCAGTAGAAATTTATTTGCTTAAAACGTTGTTGTCTAATGGTTTAGATTTATTACTGTAACCAGCATGTGTATAGTAACTAATCCTGAATAATTCTATACCTTGGACATGGAAGTTTTCTTACCTTGATGTAATTTGGGATGACATCATCGTGTAGGTGTAGGTATACCTAGCAAATCTAAAAGAAAGGCATGCATCTTTCACAGTGTCAGAATCAGGGGTGAAAAAATCAGCTTGACTGATCAATTTCAAATTATATATATTCTCTATGTATCACTGTCAATTTCTGCAAATTATCCTCGATAAATCTCCATTTACCGACACCTATGGTCGGTCCGGATCCGGACTATCTGGATATAATGTAGGTAGATACAGGGTGCACACACACGGATCTACTATGTACATAGTCGGAGAAAAGAATTGAAAGAATTGCTAGAAGACACTTGAACTGAAGGGAATCGAATCTTGGGGATAATTGGGAAGGACGACTTATTGGACGGATAGATGGATGTATGTATATATACGTAAGTGCTATGTATCTATATACATACAAAATGAACAGAAATCCAAGAAAAATAATTAAATTACTTTGGGGCTTATCCCAAACAAAAAGGAACGGGCACTTACGTTTTTTGGTAAAAATTCACCCAATTGGGATTCGGGTTTAGTGATATTAATCAATCCAACAAGGATAATGTTGGCTTGAGGAGAAAAGTTTTTGGATCTGAAAGTGATGCTAGTTATAAAGGGCATGGCTAGTTTTTATAGAATACTTTTAACAATTTTACAGCGTATTTTGGTGAGAATTTTATTGTGAAATGGTATAATTTCTAGATATTTTGCAGAATTGCAGAAAAATTATGAAAAGATGGGTGCAAAACTCAAGGTAGCTCTGCACCTTACTATTTCAATGTGCTTCTGTGCTGCACATCCGGCTAGCTCTACTTTGGACAACTTTCCAGTTAATGACTTTGCTTTTCGCTATATTAAGACAAATGAATTATATTTATGGCTTTATATTCGCTGGATAACCTAACGATAACTTGAGGTTTCATCAAAGGCAAGTAGAGTAGGTCCGTTACGTCTGTAATGAGTGAAATGTCTCAGAAAATTGTTGAAAAGTTCTGTGGTGATCCTTCCTTTTCTAGACATGTTAATGAGTGTTCGAAGGGGTGAGTTGTCCGTAACTCAGATTTAAGACGTATTCCTGTAGGTTAAGTTAGACTAGGTTGGGTTGGTGGAGTGGTGGCTATTGAAATACCTACAATCAGTCACACTTAGACCATCGTAGACCATCGATTGTCCATAGTGATGCCATCTCATCGGAAGTTTACCTGAAAATTAGTAATGGGGCGGGGGTGCGTTGTTAAAACCAGCCACAAGAAGTAATGAACCTCACTAGGTCTTCCAACTCTTCTTTTCTGATATTTTAATCTAGAAAAAACTACATACACAGCGTGTAGCGTATTCGTTCTACGTTTATGTCATGGTTGCACTTTCACAGAGCAGGTGTTGTTGAAAGCTCTCCTCTTCGTCCATACAGCTTCTGCTGCAGAAGGCAGTGAATGCAGCTTATATGCATATGTTTGCCAAAAATGTAGCGTAATTGCATTATTACGGTTCCCCCTTAGTAGAATTTCTGTCTAATGGGTCATAGCTATCTTGAAATCGCGCTTAGTGCTAGTTATCTTCCCATCTGCGATTGGGTAGCTTTCAGGTTGGTAAATCTAGAAATCCTCTTCACTTTGGACTCATTCGCTTAATTACTGAAATTTTCCCTTCCAGAACAGAACTTCTATTACATCATTATTGTTAGGTACGCGGCAATTTACAGTCCCTGGCCAAAAAATTACAAACACTTGAAAATTGACCAAAAAATTACAAACACTTGTAAATTTCATCATTACCTGTAATTTTCTTCATCCTTTCTTCTCGGAAACCTGTTTAGGTTATTAATAGTTATTGATCGGGTTTTCCTAATTGGTTTACGGTAATAAAACGATGGTTTGATCCTTTTTCCAGGTTGTTTCTGTTAGAGGTGCCAATTGTTCAAGTGCTTCTGGTTGATTAACTGTGTTTTTAGTGGCTTAATTGAAAAATTTGTATTACTTCGGTTTTGATTGTAAAGTTTTTTGGAATTAAACATTGACCTGCTGTGTAAGTAGTCAAATTACTTTATTTTTAGACATTATTACAGTACAAAAAAGCAAGTTTAATGAAAACCAATCTTTGTGTACAGATTTCATAATGGGACGAAATGCAGATATCCCCAATGAAAAAAGAGTGCAATTTCTGCACTTCTTAGAACAGGGAACCATTCAATGAGAGAAATTTCTCGTCTCCAGGGCGTTTCACCCTATGTAGTGGTCCAAATTTCTAAAAAAATGAAGGAAAACTTTATAAAATATTCAAAGTGTTTGTAATTTCTTCAAAGTGTTTGTAATTTTTTGGCCAGGGACTGTATAATTCTAGTGTAGGAGACAAGTCTTCCGAGCTCAATACGATAACTGTACTAGGCGCGATTTAATAGTGTTCAAATTCAGAGCTTATGTTGTTGCAAAGTCCATGCTATGGAGACACGTGTGAAATCAGCGCAGAAATTTTTGTGAATTGTAGAATTTTCTGAGCTTCACTCTGCTGTAATACGTGAACTTGAACTATTCATCCAATTGAAAAATCATACATAGAGTAGAGAAGAATGACGTCAATTAAGTTGAGACCGCCATTTCATGGTAGACAAATTTTGAATATGTCAAAATTTCGGGCTCAATTTGGGCTGATTCAATGCCACTTCCCCGAATTTAATGCTCTAGTACTTTAATATAAAAATCCCATGAATAATCCAACTATATTAAAAGTTAGGACCACCACTACTGAGAATATGTTAAATAGTATTATCACAATAGACCCTAAAATATTATGCAGTGCACACTGTTGTAATAATACCATTTAACCTATTCTCAGTAGTGGTGGTCCTAACTTTTAATAAAGTTGGATTATCCATGTGGCATTAAATTAGCCCTAACTGAGCCCTACATTTGGACGTATTCAAATCTTTTCTACTAGCAAATAGCGGACCAACTTAATTGTCGTAATAGAATGGGATGTTGACGCACAAAAAATATGTGACTCCCTTAACTATGCTGCAGAATTGCTCCTTATAGAGTTTACCACTACTTTAACAGTTTGTACCAAGGCTTGAAATATTTGAACATTTGGATTTCAACAACCGAATTCATATTGCAAAAACTACGGTAGTCCAGCCATCACAAGTGAAATGTTTCATTTCATTATTCTACTCCATGGCTAAATTTCATTGGTACGATAATCTCCGAAAGCTAACATTTCTTTTGTTTTATCTCAGAGTGCCTTAAATAATTAATTTTAAATTTTTTTAATTTAACTCAATTTTTAGTTTAATGAAAAAAAAAATTCAATTGCAATTTACCAATTAGAAACAATGAACAACTCGATAAAAAAATTAATTTAATAATCAAAAAGTTAAAACTAAAAATATTCTTCAAATCCATCTAACAAAGTTCGTCACAATATAGGCCGGGGGGGGGGGGGGGGGGGGTATAATATCCAAAATAAATTTTCAAAATTAATTCAGTCAATTTGTAATTTCTTAAAAGATTAATTCCTTGAAATTATCCTCATTTATGGCCTCCGTCATTTTAAAATTAGCCTGGCTATGCCTAAAGAAAAATACGACGACGACGACGACGGGGGTAGAATTTTGGATAGCCAAAAAGAAGGCACACTATTCGCAGCCGCAGCCGCAGCCGAAGCATCTTTTCTTATCTTCTAACGCATAATTAATAAAGCAATTTGCATTTTTGTTGCCTTTTAAAAACATTCGAGGGATAAAAAATTATCTATGCCAAAAGTTTGTAATTGCTGGCACCTGTGCTTAATTTTCCTCTAGATTCTTTCGCTCCTCGTCTTTTGTTTTGTTTTTTCATTTTTATTTTTCTCCTTTAAAAAAAAATCTATCAAGCGACTTTCATAATCTCCGTTGAGACTTGGAATTGGTGTGGTGCTCATATCAACAACAACAATAACAACAACAACAACATCAACAATGTTCCAAATCGACCCTTCGAAAACGCTCTTCGTGATTAATACCTGCACACCACACGAATTATACGCCACTTAAGGTAAGTCCTCCTTTTTGACTGTTCCTCAATGTGGCCTGTATTATAGGCCGCGCAAAGTCGTATGTGTCAGTTTGAAGAAGTTTTCGTTGATAATTTTGTTTTCGAGGAATTCAGGACATTTTCATGCGTCACGCGAATTCAGGAAACAGCACCCTTTACAATCAGCTAACAACAGTTTCACTTTTGCTTCTCTATTCCTTAACTTCCTTCGTCAGGATGTTTCGTTTCGGATGGATATGCCAAAATGAAAAGAAAAAGTTCAGACAATTTATGTTAATTATAGGCTATCAAAATAGACGCGAAATTTTAAGAACTATTATAGAAGTCGCTGACTGGTATTGTAAGGACAATTTTTATTTTTTATTGTTATTTCAAGAGAAAGGGTTAAAAAAAGCAATTCCGATGTCTGCAGTTTCAGTCTCAAACGAGTTTCACTTCTTGTTCTATATGAAATCGATGATCTTGATGGGTGGGGAAAAGATAACTCATATGAAGCGAGAAAGTATCTTGATTCAGCTCGGCTCAATATATTATGTCCTCGTTGTTGCTCAGGCTTTGAATTACAGACAAATTAAGGAACTAGTACACAATCCTTTTTTTTGCTTTTATCGAAGAGCTTTTAAAATATCTGCGTTTTTCCTCCGTAATTTTATAGGATGGAAATTGATGAACCCGCTTCTCTGAAATACAAATATTTACAGCGAGTAAGAAAGAAGATTGAAATAGAGAGAAAGCGAGAGAGAGAGAACGACAGGCAGACTGAGTCTGCTGATACAGTCTAACAGAGAGTAAGATAGAAAATGACATACACACACAGAGAAATACAGTCAGATGGAGAGATGTACATAGCCAGACAGAGAGACAGATGCAGATACACGCAGGAGTGAGACAAAGAGAATAGAAAGAAAATAGATAATAGAGAGAGAATAGAGAATAGAGAGATAAAGAGATAGAGAAATTTAGAGAGAGACAAACAGATAGAAAGAGACAGGCAGACAGGTACAAGCAGACAGGTACGGAGAGATCTTGACAGACAAATAGAGATATAGAGAGACATAGCCAGTCAAACTCACAGCTGATTCTCTGTGAAAGTAACTAACAGAAGGGGAGAGATAGATATATCACATTTCGTATCTCGTCAAAATAAACGGATGCCTGTAAAGGTTTGATAGTCCAATAGATGCATTTCTCCCCAAATGTGTGGGGACCACTTGTGGTTCAAGTTCTGATTATCACAAAACAAAAATGTTTTCACTATATTTTGGCATAAATATATTTTGTACTGAAATATTATCGCCTCCTGTTTAGTTCCGTTTTGACAGAAGCAAAGTGAGACCTTTTCTCAGGTTTTTCTTTAATTTTTATGTTTGATATTAGCAACAATATGATTTTCGCCAGCATAAAGTGTGATATCATTGCAAGCTCAAAAGTTTTTCAGAAATATCTCTAAAAGGGTTGGATTGATTCAGGTACCTTTAACTTGGGCTGCTGTTAAATGTTCTTATTTGCATAAACAGAATTCAGTACTTTCTTAGGAATTTATTTGACAAACTTAATATAAAAAAATCCCGTGTCACTGTGTTCATACACGCTAATCTCCGAAACCGCCCCACTGATTTCAATGATATTTTGTGAATGTGTTTGGTTTGTTCCATCTTGAAAGATAGGATACGATAGATGGCGCTTTTATCGAAATCTAAAAAGTTGCCTGAGAACGTATCGACGCGGAACGCTGAAATTTTATACACGTATCGTTTTCATAAAAATTTCAAAAACAAGTTAAAAATGCACTATATCGAGCAACTCCTTCGTAGGGTTGTCATAAAAATATTTCGTTTTTAAGTATATTTTTGGGCACTGCCTAAGAACGCGTCGACTTGGAGAACTAAAATTTTGTACAAAGCGTTTTCATGGCAATCGTAAATAAAATTACAAAAATAGTCTCATCGAGCGAGCCCTTCTTGATGTTGCCATACAAAACTTTAGTTTTTCACTATATATTTGGAAACTGTCTGAGAACGCATGGACGTGGAGAGCTAAAATTTTGTACACCGCGTTCTCATGAAAATTGCAAATGCAAATCGGGCGACCCCTTTTTAGTGTTACCGTACAAAACTTTCGGTTTTCACTATATATTTGATCACTGCCTCACGCGTCGACGTAGAGAGCTGAAATTTTGTACACGGGACTTTTAAAAGTAAAAAGTAAATTAAGTTAGAAATGGGAGCAATCTGGCAACTCCTTCGTAGGGTTGCCATACAAGAAATTTGGTACGTGGAATTTTCATAGCAATGGTAAGTAAAATTTCAAAAATAGACTAAATAGGATTACCCCTTGGTGATGTCATACAACATTTTCGTTTTTACTGCATACTTGGTAGTATACTGAAAACGCGTCGATGTAGAGAGCTACGCTCTCCCACAAATGTGAATGTTTGCACGCACACACACAGCACACACATACATATCAAGACACTGAGTGAAACCCTAGATTACGGAATCGCGCGATGGATTCAGATAATAGCTGAGATATTATGCATCTCTAAGCACCCCATATGTCCTTTTGGTATAATTGCATACAGCGTCCGAGGATTTGAAGGATGGTCGCTTATAAATGTTTTTGGCGTGGAGTTGCGATAAATCAAGCGGGTGCCATGACCCACAGATCGGCAGAGATTTTAGCTGGGTTTCGGTTCGACCAGTAAGTCAAATGTCAAGCATACACTGACATAAACTGGGACTCATCGAGATAGAATATAATATATATATATATATATATGATTCTCCTCTAAATACTAATCCGCGCATTAAGACCGCCGTGAGATTTGTATTATATGTGTCGACGTGTTCAATGAAACAACCGGCATTCTTTATAAAATCTCATTTATTGTCAAGAGCTTGAGTTCTAGTTGTTGACTGACTGGTCCAGAGCTTGCTTACTGGCCGCTGTACCTCATGTGCTTATCTCCCACACCTACTTACTGTGATAACATTGTTTACTATTATCTGTATGATCTGAACTAGTTTATCAGCTTGGAGCAAGCTAGAATAGAACAATTGTACATGTATATATTACATCACCCCCTTTGGGAACTATTACTTTCCGCCTATATTTATTTTTATTTATTAAAGCACTTCCTTACCAATTCTTTTTACTATGCGAGGCTTGACAATAAATAGCTTTATTTATTACTAACTTAGTAACACATTTTAAATTCATTTTAACTCTAACTAAGTAATCTTCATTTTACATATACATGCTAGTATTCTTACGGTTAACTCAATATTAAATTCTTAACTCTAAGTATAGTTCATTTTACAATATGTTATAGTTAAAAGATACACTAACACAATAGGAAATGTGCAGCATCACATAATCATCGCATAACTTTTTCTGAGCTTTAGAATCGAGGTCTTATGCAAATCGAGTTTCTTCTAATAAGTACTCCGACGTCTTCCTTTTTTACCCAATATGATCGCGGGGTGTTATGTGTTGCCTTTATTTTTTCCTTTTGCCAAAATGCACCATCTTTTAACCACACTTTTTGGTTTTCTTTAAACTTAACTTCTTTCCTACTGCTTCTATTGTAGTAGCTTTCATTTGTTATATTATTTTTTTCCACTGTAGCCTTAGCTGCCAATGTACTAGTGTTTGTAAACAGTTTTCCTTTCCCGGGAGCAGGGTTCTTTGTTTGCGACCCATGAGAATTTCGGTTGGAGACTTATCAAAACTTTTTAATGTGGTATTTCGGTATTCTATTAAGGAAAGCCATAATTCTTCCCCAGCAGCTTTACTTTTCTCTATTAATCGCTTCGCGATTTGTACTGATTTTTCTGCTAGTCCGTTAGCCTGTGGGTAGCGCGGACTCGCCGTTATCACCTCTATATCTAGAGCTCTTCCGAATTGTCTAAACTCAAATGAACCAAAAGGGAAGAAAATATTGTCTTTAATTTATTAATCACTTCCGTAGTCGTTTTGTTTTTTAATGAAATGATATCAAGATATTTGGATAGGTAATCGGTTACAACTAGAAAATTTTTCTTATATAGTTCAAATATATCCATTCCAATTTTTTCAAATGGTAACGCGGACACCGGATGGGCTATATAGCGTTCTTTAATATTGTTGTTTCGAAATTTCTGACAAACCTCACATTTTGCAATCATGGTTTCGATTTCTTCATTTATTCCTGGCCAATAAACTAATGATCTAGCCCGGCTTTTAGTTTTTTCAATCCCCAGGTGAGGTTGATGGAGTTGGTTCAAAATTTCTTTCTTCAGAGAAGTAGGGACTACTATTCGGTTATTTAGAAAAATTATTCCTCCTTCTAAATATAAGTTATCTTTTTGCTTCCAAAAGAATTTGACTTCTTCTGGCAACTACACCTTTGGAAAATTTCTGGTGCCGTCTTAATTCCAAACGGTAATCGCTTAAAGCTATAACACCCGTACGGTGTACTGAATGTACAAAGTAGACTCGATTTCTTATCGAGCTCAACTTGCCAGTACCCGTCCTTTTTGTAAATAAGGTTTTATTATACAAAGGCGAAGTTTCTTATTAGGCTTTTCAACAATACCCAGATTTGACACCCATTCAACTGATTCTTTACATTCCTCAATAATACCTAGCTCTTCGAGTCTGTCTAGCTCTGCCCCAACTGCCTTTTTTAATGCTTGCGGAATACGTCGGGCTGGCTTTACTACAGGTGTAACGTTTTCTTTAATTTGTAGTCTTTACTGATACTCACGTACTAAGCTATCTTTTGACAACAATTTTCCTAAGCAGTCAACCCGTTTTATTAAATTAAAATCAAGACAAGTGTGTAAACCCATAATTGGAACCGAACTTTCTTTTATAATTACAAACTCAACTTGTCGGCAAGTATTACGTACTGTGCATTCTACAGTCACGCATCCTTCAATTACTAAATTTTTCCCACCATACGCTTGGATTGTTATTCCTGATTTCTGAATCTCTGATGGATTTAATTTTAATGTTTTATAGGAATCAAAAGGCAACACATTAACGTCCGCGCCGGTATCTTAATTAACTTTTAAGAATTCATTGTTTATTTTGACTACTTCATTCCACGTTTTCTTTTCATTCACAATTTTAGTTGTTATCTCATCGATACAGTTATTGAAATTGTTTTTTAACTCACTTACTTGTTTTGGCTTCGATTTGCATACGACTGCGAAGTGATTTTTTCCTCCACATTTGTTACATTTTTGCTGGAATGCTGGACATTTCCTCTTGCTATGAGTCTGTGCACAAAATTTACAGTTTATTATCATTTGTCCAGTACCGCTAATCTCATCTTTATATTTATTATCAATTCTCTTGTTTTTTGACCTAAAATCAGTATTATTTATTTTGTTAGTATAATTCCTATCTCTAAATTTATTTGGAACTCTTGTTACCGCATTAAGTGTTGATGAATTTCCTCGCAATTGTTCTGCTTGTAAATTAGTCACCTCTGCTGCACGAGCCATCTCAATGGTTTTCTCCAAGGTTAAATTGGTTTGCTCTAAAAGCTTCTTTTGTAGATTTCTATCAGATGTGCCCATGACGATCCGATCCCTTAGCATACGGTTTTCTTGTTCCTCATAATCGCAATTTCTTATCATTTTCTTGAGATCCATTAGAAAACTATCCCCTTCTGTCTGGTTACGTTTGTTAAAGATGAAACTTTCGTAGGTGTCATTTTTCTTAGGCTTGTAGATCTCCTCGAAAGCTTTTACCACTTCGTTTTACTTTTTGCGTTCTTCACTAGTTAGATTAAAAGAGTTGAACACCTCTATACCTTCAGGGCCCATGGAGTTTAGAAATACCGCAATTTTTACTTCGTCGGGCTTCTTATCAATTTCTGCAGCAGTGCAGAATATTTGAAAATTCTGCCAAAATACACGCCAATTTTCTGCCAGATTTCCGCTAGGTGCTCAGGTTAAACCCCGACAGACTTCTGTACATCTGGAAATACGCCACAGATATTCATTGTTCGGGTCTTTGATTACATAAATCCCTGATTAAACTTTATCTTCTATTCTATGCTGAAACGGCTTGGGATTTTATTGATGCAGCTTGAAAAATTCGCTTTTTGAGAAAATCATAAAGATTTCTCTTTAATATGTTTCTCTGTGTCATTATGAAACTCTACAAATAATAGAAGTATTTAATAAATATAAACATATACTTATAAAAAATTTTATTTTTAAAGTTAAAGCTTTCCAGTAAAGCTAAAGCATTCTAGTTTAGACAAAAGTCATTTTATTTGAGATACAAGCCAAAAACCATTTTGAAGTCCTTCAATTCAATTCAATTCATTTATTTCCTGGGTACTGATGCTACAAGATATACAATCTTTTTTCAAACATCGAACAAAATGGCAAGAGAGCTATATAAAACTAAAGCTAACTTAAATTAAGCTAATATTAAAATATCGAAAAAACATATTTAATTAAACATAATATTAAAGAGATTTTAAAAAGATATCTACAGGAATAAAAAATGAAAGATTAAAAAACAGAGAAAAAGAAAAGGGCTGCGCGTGCAGGTCACCGCAAGCCAATGTCAACTATACCAAGATAGGACTTTAGGAGTCGTTTGAAGTTGCCGAGCGGCGAGTTAGTTGCCTGGATATGATGAGGCAGCGAGTTCCAGATTCTAGTCAGTCGAATATGGAGGTTTGAGCAGTTTGAGCCCACTAGTGGAGTTTAAGGGCTGAAAGAAGGTACTCAAATAGACCGGTTGGGAAGAACGAAGCAAGTTAAACAGGAACACTAAAGCTCTCTGCTTCAAATATATATCAAGCGAGCAGCCCAGCAAGGTGAAATTGAGGTGAGATACATGATCAAACCTCCTCAGACCAAAGATAAATCTAGTACAGTCGTTGAAAGCGACATTCAGTTTCCCTGAACAGTGCGAGTCGAGCTTGGGAAAGACAAGAGAGGCATGAGTGAAATGTTGCAGAATGAGAGACCTAACAAGGTGACAACGGAGCTTAGGTGATAGTAAATTAACAGACAGCCGGAGACGGCGGAGAGTGCCATATATTTTTGCTACGTTTGAGTTGATGAGGTCACAACATCTCATGTTAGAATTTAAAAACACGCCAAGATTACGAACTCGATCCTCATAAGGCAAGGGACAACCGCCCAATGAAATAGTAAGAAGTGTTGGAAGTTGCCACATCAAAATAATTTATATTCATTCTGGTTTAAAATTTGAATTACAAATTACTTTTAGAAGTTCTGTGACGATATTTATTTATAATAAATAATTTTTTTGCAAGGTATGAAGTCATGAATATTTATTAAATTACAGAAAATACAATAGTAATTCAAAATTATCAAAATTTAATTTGTTATACTGGCAATGCCCTCTGAAAGCTCTTTTGCCATTGGGAATACACACAATGGTACAAACTTATATATTTACTTCTGATGACCTTGATAGCGCAGATTTCGTGGCGCGAACTATAATATACTTTTCATGAAACTTTAGATTTCTATTTTCTATATACATATTTTTAGTGCCAAATGGTTATTGAGGTTAAGAGTAGAGATGGCGAGGGCACTAGAAACCTACGAACATCACGCATACATGGTAGGAGGAAGATTGGGAAGAAGTTGACTTGCATAAACTCTTCGCATATTGCAAGCACAAGTTAACGCAAAAGATCACATACTATTCCATATTCGGACAGTCCGAAAGTATTTTCAAGGGCATGGCTTGCAGCGCGAGTATTGCGTGAAGAAATCAATCAGACTAGGTATTTCTTTGGAACAGTGACCATGCATGTAGCGATAAAGGTGCGATAGGCATCCAACATTGCGGCGCGGCAAAGCTCCCGTTTGGACAATATCCAATGAAGCTAAGACTGTGCGACTAGCTAGTTCCGGGCAAGATGTGGGAGTTGTATTCCATTATAGATCTGACATAGGACTTGTACAGGAATGCTAGATGGGACGCACTGAAAAATTCCCAATACCTTTTCAGAAATTCAAGATATTTCGTTGCTTCTTTGGCAACACAGAAGATGTAATTTGTTCAGCTTAACTTACTGGAAATCCTATGCCAAGAATGATTAGTGTCGATTTAGTGAAAATTAGTGCTTCATCAAAGGAAATGAAAGATTCTCTTTATCCTACGCGCGGATATTATCAAGGTAGTTGTTCAGTGATCTAATCATATAATGTTGTTTGACACATGTGATATTTCCTCTGAACTCCGCAAGAGTGTCAAAGGAGTAAGTGCAATCAAGAATACTGTTGTTGGTAAATCTATGGATTGAAAGTGAGGGAAATCATATCATTAATAAAAATTAAGCAGACAGGCTGAGAGATAACAGAGCTCTGGGCACACTGGTGTATTTAGTTATATGGTGAGGTTCAGATGTAACACAATTTAATTCAACCCCCCATTAAGTGACAAGATAAAAAACTTTCAATCTACAGTAGGACAATAGGGTAAAGGACTACTACTTGTTTTGCTGAAAGGACAGGGTGCCATTTTTGTATGTATTAAAGTAAATTTCCCTTTCCTTAAACACTACCGTTTCATAAAAAGGTATGTAGTTATCTGTTTACGTATATTTGCGTGATGTATAAGCTGTTTTGAGTTGGAATGCGACGCCACTAACTACAAACCAATTAGCCTTACGTAAAGCGTTTAGTAGTATGGTTTGATACCACACCCGTGAGACCATTCCTGATGCACTAGTGGTAAGGAAGGATACTATAAATGGCTGCAATCTGTGCTCATGGAATCTCTCAGATCACGGAAGAAAAGTGGTCCAAAATCAGTGGCGTAGGTATTAGAACAGCTTTACGGACCAAGTAAAAAAAGGTAAATAATATTATATAAAACTGAATTTTCGTATGACAACCCTATAGAACGAGTTTTGCCTTATTCGCACTTGGATCTAAAATTATTAATAAATATAGACTATAATACACAAGTACTTCATAGTTCTCTCTCGAGGTTAACGTGCTCTCCAGTTATCGCGAGAATAGATGGGATAAAGAACTGATGGCTAGCCATCTAAAAGCTTATTATACCCTTTGACGTTTTCTAGAGGTCAAAAACTATATTGTCAACTTGCTTAGCGAAGCTAGATCGACTGCTACGGAATATATTTGGTCACATGGAGAATTCTACTTATACTCTGGTAGCCCATTAATACAACTACGAAATGATAGAACCAAAATGCGAAAGAAGACCGCCATTTAGTGTCACGCTCACATAGAAGAAACGGCTCATAACATAGAGTACGAAATCTGCACGCAACTGAACGAGGTGTTCGAGGGTTCCTCTCCAAACGAAGTATCGTTCTAATTATGGATGACATGAATGCACAAATCGGCCCCCATAATACCAACTTTGAGCATGTATGTGGGTAAACAAGGTAAGCGAACGACACAGTCACAATATCACATCCCTTGTGATTAATGGCGAAAAATCAGTAACGGCCTTTCATGGGGTGGTTATATTCGGTTTGTTCAAGATCAAGAACTCTGCTTTTAATTATCTTATATTTCGACCGACTTTGAAGTTTTTGGTCTGCCAGATCCAAGAGTATGTTCAATAGTTAATTATTATTTGCCTTACACAAACTGCCTTTAACATTCTTGATTGATTGATTGAAAAACGAGGTATGGGATCCCGAGTAATCTCCCGAACGTAGGCCAATTCAAGGCCCATTGTTTACTCTCCAGACTCGTGAGCAGTCGCTTATAAATTTAAGTATTGACCCCCAGCCGTCTTTGCCGGCATCGTCCAACTCGTGCAGGAGGTGTGAGCCAAGGAGTCTGTAACGTATTCCTGAGAGTGTCGGACAGTGACAAAGGAAATGAGTCACCGTTTCGGATTAGTCTCTGCAACGCCTGCATGTAGGATCGTCATTCTGTGAAGGTGACCCCTGAAGGAAGAGTGCTCAGTGAGAATAGACAATAGAACTCTCAGGGTTGACTTTTGAAGTCCTAGGAGCTTTCCAGTTTGGTTTGGGTTGGGTTTACCCCACATTTCCTTTGTTGGTGTTTTGGTGCAATCCCGACTATGGGCTAGGTCGTGCCAGAATTTGGAACGATCAATAATCCTAGGTAAGACGGTGATATTTCTTTCACCAGCAAACGGAGCCTGCAGTGTCCACCTCATAGGTTAAATAGACTTGCACTAGCACTAGTCCTATAGCAAGCTTACCTGGAACCCCCATCTCAAAACTATAACCAACAAATCTATGTTTGTGGGCATTCGGATCATGCCATAGGATTTTCGAGAAAAAGTGGGGTCTGGACCGCAAAATGATCTAATCTACCTTCTTATGGGGCAAAAGTCTTGTGAGCTAAAACTGTGCAGATAGTGCGCAAGAGAACCCTTGATAAAGTGCAAAGGATAGAATGCTTAGGCGCCACTGATGCCGTCGCATCATGGCTTCAACCAGCACTTGAAGTCATTCTTGACTTACAGCCAATCTACTTCTTTATCCAGGCAGAAGCAGTGGCTAGTAGGTACCAATGTTTCGAAGGAAGAGGTCAATGATCACATTTCTTCTGGCTGGGATATCTTAAAATCCTCCAGCAGGTCCACATTAAAGACTAAGTAGCTCCAACGGATGTTATGCCCAAAAGATTTTCTTTCGTAAGAGGTTACCAGGTAACCATTAACGAGAGAAGTCAGATATTATATAGAGGTCTCCACGTCATTAGCTCAAATTTGGTATGCTGACAGATCTAGGAAGGATAACAAAACAGGCGTAGCGGTAGTGGGTCAGAATGGAACTCTGCATTCCGCTTGGTGCTTTACCTTCCATTTTTTTCTGACGGAGGTCTACGCTATAGAGGTTAAAGCTTATGTAAACCTAAATAGGGGTTGCATAAACCCGAATATCTGTATTGGTTCAAATAGCCAAGCTGTGCTAGCTTATTACTCTCAAGAACTTGAATTGAACAGTCTGTATTCTGGTTCCTACACAACATTTGGTCTATTAATATTGCACTTTAGGAGGGAACTACGAAAATGGACAAAAAGACAGAAAACTGGATCTCCTTTGGCTTAACACACCTGGTATGAGGCAAGTGAAGGAATTTTCACATCTCTTCCCTCCAGCGGTTCTAATTGTGACTAAACAATGACTCAAACTGTTTATAAATACAGTCAGTGGACATGGCCCCTTTCGTTATTTTTTTTAAGAAGACAAATTCAACAGCGAACTGTGTCGAGTAAAATGAAACCTCGTAGTATATCATATGTGAGTGTCCCGCGCTTGCAATTTTAAGGTTGGAATTCACTGGTGAAGTATTTATCACTCCAAATAAGGTTGGTGATCTAAAAAGTCAATAACCGAGCTCGAAAAATGTCTAGATTTAGCCTTATCACTCTAGGGGAGGACACAATAGATCAATTATGGTCGCGATGTACCCAAGTTCGTAGTGGACTAGACGCCCCTTTCTTAAACGAACCTAACTTGTCATTTAAATTGACTTATAATATCGTAGGTATATATAAAATATCGCAAATTGTTTCGATATTTGATTGCACGACAAACAGCTGTTTATTTTGTGGGAAATATATTTTTTTCGTCGTGTTCATATTTAACAAGTCTCTGGTCTTGTACTCAAAGTCCAAATATTTCGCAAAACCTTTTACATAAAATCTTCAAAATAAAAATTCCGTTTGTTCTTGAAATCTGATAATTTCTGTGATTTAACGAAAACCAAAATTTTCTCATTGAAAACAATTTAAAACCCAATTTAATGGGAAAATCACTCATCGCATGACAATCATTTTCTTTATCTTTTTTTTTTAACCAATGTGCAATTCAGAAAACATCTGTTCCCGTAATTCACATGTTCATTAAAATTAAGAAAAGGTGTGGCCAAATCGAGTCCGCACCATGGGCTTGATGGCAGTACATGATTGTCGGCTAATATGACATAATGGAAAGCAGTTTCACCTCATCCCCTGCTAGGCACAATGTTATTAAATAATGAAATCGGAAAACCCGCAGGGAAGGACATTTTCATCAATACTTTTTCGTGCAACTACAATGGGAGATCTCCGCGGTTTTGTTACAACGGTACGGCGGCGGGTGCGGCGACAGACAACTGACCCCTCTGTTGTGGTTGTTGCTCTTTTCCCTGTTACATGTCGTTCCATCAGAGGCTAGCTCCATCCAGGTTTAGGTTATATGTGACTGCTGACACATTTCATAGAGCAGATACGCACTCACTGCCTCTGTCTCTTTAATTTCGTGTTCTTCTTCTCAACAACAATTTATCACGAGCATAAGAAATGTGACAGTGATGATCCACTAGCGCGATGATGACGTTGGGAAAAATTCCGAATGGCTTGTGAAATGGTCGAGCCATCTAGGCAGGCGCAAAATGAACAGACGGACATTCACGAATATATCGAACTGCGTCGTCCACCACATGTGATGGATTCAATATCTATCCAACAGCATTTAAGAAACAGAATTATCTCCCACAGCGTTTCATCTTTTACACAGCGACAGGGTGATTAAGACAAAGCTGAGCGTGTCCAGGGGAACAAGACACAAAAAAAAAAAGAAAAAAAAAGACTCTACCGCGCCAAGGTATAAGCAGCATTGACCGCTTTAATTGTTTTTAGTTCTCGAATCACTAAATGTGTGTATGCGCGATTCACTCGCTCTCAAGCCAAATGATGCTGATCAAAGTTGGTGGGACTGACGAAACGACCAAGACTTTTTGCTCGCATCTCGCAATGATGATTCTCTCCGCAAGTATTGCACGATTTTCTCAGATGTCCATTGGGGGGACTTGGGGTTATGGCAGCGAATATCACGCATGAAACTTCAAGCACTGTGACAACCGTGACAAGTTCTTTGAGTGCCTCTTATTTTCCGTTGGCTTGAAAGGTCGTGGATGACAGTTCGATTATTAATTGCTCTTCAAATTTATTGTTACCCCGGCCGGTCACTGAGTCCAAGTACATGAAATAGAAGAATTCGATTATAATCACTGTAGAAAATGAGTTTTACGCAAAAAAAAAAGCGAAATAAAAAAAAACAATGTAAAAAAAGGTCGAGTTTATCTCGACTTGTTTTTTAATATCAACAAAAACGATATACTTTTTATGACAAGCTCTACTATGTATTTAGAAAATACAAGCAGACATATCGCAATATACGTACTGAGATCTGACAATGGAGAAAAAGACAGTGAAAGAATTTCGGAAATATTATCATCCTGAGAATTGAATTGTTCCTTCCAACGGGATAGCTTTCTGATCTTTTGAGCCTTACGGTTTTTGTGTAACTCATACGCAATTTGCAAATGATCGACGATCAGTCCAACCGTACAAACAACTTTCAAAACCGCTAAAGATCAGTTGAAACACCTTTTTTTTGGGGGATGAATTCTGTAATGAGGAGAGAAAAATGTTTTCAACATGGCTGTTCCTGTAACATCTTTATTAGACGTAAACTCTAAATAGGCTGCCTTTACCTCACTCTATTCCGGGTTACTCGCACTCTTTCTTCGTATTATTCAATATGTTGACACGAAGACTAAGCCTCTATGGTAATCTTGTTTATTCCAGTAGAATGATTGGCCGTCGATGAAGGTATTGGCATGGCCAATCATCAAGCGGAATTTTTATGACAGATTTTCATGTCAAGTACATGTAGTTGAGCGTATCCCCATTCCCATACCTTCCCAATCTGAATAAAGTCGCTCGGTGATATTGAATGTTTTGTAGTCTGATTCAGAGAGCAGATCTCAACAAGTGATTGTTGATGGGACTGCATCTTTGCTTATGCCTTTATTCTGTGGTGTACCGCAAGGCTCAATAATTGGACCTCTCCTATTTAGCTTATTTATTAATTACCTTAGTGATATTGTCCATAGCGTTAATTTACATTTCTATGCAGACAATGTTCAGCTGTATCTGAGCAGGCCTCTTTAATTCATTGAGGACTGTATTAGTAGAATAAATGATGACCTATCTGAAATTTGCAAATGGTCTAGTTCCTTCTTGATGCCAGTAAATTAAAATGTCTAGCCTTTTATAGCTCGAACCTTCATATGTATTGATAGTTTCTGTCTTATTATCATCAAAAATGTGAAACTATACCTTTTGTTGATTGCGTGTCAAATTTGGGAGTGAAATTCAACACGCGACTGAAATGCTGTGATCACATTAAGACCAAAATTGGTAAAATCTATGGTGGTTTAAGAAGATTGTGGCTGTCCGCTAATATTTTGCCTTTCAATTTCAGTCTGGGACTGGTTAGGGTGCTGCTAATGAGCTCCTTTACTTACGATAACCTAATCTTGCTCAGATGGGAGAAGTTCCCCAACTTTATAGCCCTATTTTTCAGACTCCTTTTGAGCTTGCGTTACAGACCGTACCTTAATGTGCCTTATCCAGTTGAATTAAATTTCTGTTAGAGTTTTGTTTCATTGAAATTGTTTTCCTCTGAATTATCAAATTGAAAACTATTACTTTTTACTTTTATAGTTAGTAGGACATGCTCTTTTCAGGGTTCCGTACGCAAAGGATAACAACGGGAATCCTATTACTAAGACTTCGCTGCCGTCTGTCTGTCCCCAGGTTGTATCTCATGAGCCGTAATAGCTAGGCAGTTGCAATTTTCACAGACTGTGTATTGGCGATATAACAACAAATAATAAAAATAAAATAAAATTAAAGGGGCCCCCTATACAAGAAACGTGATTTTTCGTCGTTTTTTTCCTCGTTTTAATCTCATTCTTTATTATTATCATAAGTAGGTATTTTTTTTTCAAATGACAGCATTATTTTTTCACATGAAACCTACTCTCATTTGAAAAAAAAAAAAAGTTAAATTTTGTACGATGGTACGGAAACCTTCGTACGCGAGTCCGACTCACACTTGGCTGGTTATTTTTTTATTTCATTTTCTTTAATCTGTAATTTTTATTTTCGCGTTTTTTAAATTAGTTAGCGTTCGTGAATTAATGTTAAATTTTTTTATAAATAAATAAAATGGTGACAGACTGTGGGCGAAAATTATTACATTTGGAATGGCATTGATAGTTCCCATTGTGAGTAAATAAGAGTTCAATAATTTAATTAGAATTAGAATTTATTATTGTGGATACGTACATAAGATACTACAGTCTTTTTTAGTACATTATTATTTGGCCAAAAGGTTGGAATATTCTTAAGAACTATGGAAATCAAAAACAAAAAACATAAATTAAAAATACTAACTTAATAATAAAAGAATGATAAAAGAATAAAACTTAAATGTTATTATAGACAAGTTATGAGATATTTTGTGCAAAATGTCTGAATTTAATTTTTGATATCTCAACAACTATCTTATGTAAAGTCTTCAAAACTACCTCAATTCAAGTATTATTTGTCTGCTTTAAAATGCATGTTAGATCTCTATCCAACGTTGCGTAGTTTCAAAGATATAAGAAAAATGCAAAACCCTGCACTTTGAAGGTGGCATATCCTTTTAAGACGAATTCCTCGAAAATCAATAGGAGAATTGAAAATTGTTCATACATTTTTTTTCGTCTCTCGAGCTCCCCTATTACCTCCTGCAAGGATGACATCCTTATCTGAAACACCCTGTATAAAAAAAAACATCAATAGAACAAATGCAAAGAAAAGAAAGACAGTTATTAAAAACAAGCCAAAAATAATAACTAAAATAAAAATAACAAAAAATAAATTGTTAAGTTTCTAAAGAAACAACAAAAGAATTAAAGAACCAAACATCAAAATTGTTGTCACTATTCAGGGAGCCTGGGCAGTAGCCTAGATAGATAAATGTCACTTTAGTAACCCCTAGAATATGTCGAGGCAACCGGCGCATAGTGGTTTCTTCCATAGGTCATAAGTTAAAAAATCGCCGTTACGCTATCCTCACTATCATATTATTTGTACAAATATTTGCGCTTTTATGTATATCGTTGTATGCGGAAACTTGCGAAACTTTGAGAAAACCCTCCTTGAATGTGTACTTCCGGTTATAATTTGTTCTATTTTCAATGGAAAAAAAAAATTTGAAAGAGCTCGATTTTAGTTTCAGAAACCGCAGTGGAATGATTAAACACCGTAAAATTTTTCATATTTGGCGTCAAATAAAAAAAGACCAACGATTCCTTTATACACCAGAAGACAGACGTATGAATGCTTCAAAAGGGCTTTTAATTTAGAAGACGATCGAATCATCGTGATAGAGTGAATTATTTGTGCTAGGCGTTTCTATCAATATGGATGTAATGCGAACGAAGGGAATCTAGTTTTCTCGAAAAATACGGTCACTGGCTGGATGTGTTCGAAAACTATGACGCCATACCTGTTATAACACCTCCAGCAGGAGGAAAAAGCCAAGGCATGCCAAGGAAAGCGTTTTTGCAAGGCTTGGCAAGTCTAAATGAAACACTAGCACATGACATTCATTCATTGTTAGTAGAAGCAAAGCTAACAAAACATCAATATCAGCTTATTAAGAATATTATAGTCGAAAAAACGCATTTGGACATCTTTCCGAGGTACGCAAAAATCTTGCAAGCAAAGAAACAAAAGTTACCCAAAGCCGAATCACCCAATCATCAGCGGAAGTAACTCTTCAGGGTATTCTGAATCGTACTGCTTCACGGCAATTGAGATCACAGGAAGAAGAATTTGAGACAAATCAAGAAGGTGCTTTTTCTAATTTAACCCTCCTAGGAAAATGTGGATTTGATTGAAGTAATGGCCAATCCGAATATAAGCAGAGCGATATCGTATGTTTATGACTTCCTACGTTCCACTACAGCTATTTATATCTGCAGGTCTGTGAGTCCGAAAAGAAGATCGTGTGGCAGAATCCTTGTCCTGGATCAACTGGGTACTGCAAGCCTGTGCGATTCCAACTAAGAAAAGAAACCCCGTAGCTGAGCAAGGCTGAGCAGGATTACATTAATAAACAAATAACTTTCCTTACTTCAACCATTTTAATTGCCGGTGGTAAAACGGTGACTGTAAAACACAATCTCAAGCTCACTATGGTCGATGGAAAAACATGCAATTCCTCATCATAAATATGCTATCTTTGTGGGACTAAGCCCACGCAGATCGGTAAAAGAAGATAGCTTGGACTTTGGAATATTGCCACTACATGCGTGGTTTCGCTTTTTTGAATTCCTTCTCCACGTATCCTATAGGCTGGATTTAAAAAAATTGCCCACAGGACAAGAAGTAAAGTCACTGTTCACAGCAAAAAAAGAACGTATACAGGACGAGTTTAAAGAAAAGACTGGATTAATAGTGGACAAGCCGAAACAGTGTAGTGGAAATTTCAATGATGGGAACAAGGCCAGAAAAGTTTTTACTAATCCTTTGCTGTCTGCAGAAATAACAGGCGAAATCATTATCCTCTGGCTTCGAAATAAATGCTCAGATCTGTGAACATTACGCGTTGTAAACAGCCAGAGATATTGTTAATGAATACTCATTCCAGCCTCTATCCACAAGGCACTTATACATGGTACACAAATTATACGCCATGCAATATTGCCTATAGGACATCTGACGGGAGAAGCTGCGGAGGCAAAAAATAAAGATGTTAAGTCATGTGAGGAACGGAACACGAGCAAAATGTCCAGGATAGCCACAAACCAAGATTTGGTAAAGAGGTTACTATTCAGCGCCTTTATTAACAAATAAGCGACCATTACCGCAAAAATCAAATTCTCGTTTGAATAAAATAGTTCTAAGTCTTCCTTTGTAGTTTTGTTGTAATTTCATTACTTTGTAGATTTTGTAGGAAAATATTGAGAAATTTTTGTAAAATATTAATTTTTTATAATATTAATTTGAACAAAGTGTGTTTTATTTCAATATATGTTGTAATATAAACAAAAAGTGCAACCTACCTCATCTCCCATACTAGAGACAGCACTGACGTTTTGAATAATAGCTGGGAAGTTACGCCATAAACGAATGATCTGAACATAGTAAGAATTTTCAAAGAAGAAAAAGTGAATATTATTATCAAGCAAATATTTTGGGATGTATATGCGAAGTAAATTAAATAGATAGTATAAAGTGCTTTTAGGTTGAGATACGATAATAGTGAGCAACCATGAAGCTGAATTGAATAGGGCGACAAATGCTCGAACGTGCGTAGACCAAAAATAAATCTGATTCAGTTCAGTGGCGGATCCGGGTCGTGAGGTCATGACCCCCCTACTCCCGTAAAAAATTTAAGTAAAAATATTTAATTAATTGAGTTGTTTTAAAAACTATATATGTTATTTTGTATTCTATTTATTAGTATAACTCAAATTCAAAAAATTATACAAAATATTTTTATTCCAAATTTTAAAGAAATAAAAATTTATTTCAATGAATATTATCGTATGCTTTTCTCAGAACTTGAGTTTGGGACCCCAACTTTGGGTGATTCAAAACCCTCGAGAAATACTTCCAAGACACGAAACAGACTCCTTCACTACCACATCAGAGACCTAACTTAGCCCTAACTCATAACATTCTAAACTATTTGCAGCGTTCTTATGTAAAATCACTGACATGTCTAATATGGACTGACTACGTCCATAGAAATACACAGCAAAAAGTTGGCTCACTTCTATATAGCGTTCTTTTTCGATCTAAACACCAAGTACCAACTGAAAGAGAACTGTAAACAACAAATAAATAAGTGGGTTCGTCGAAATAAATGTTGTTAAATTAATTACTTGAATTAATTAGTGATAAAAAGTGTTTTAGAAAAGGCAATTATTCATAGATACTCAACAGAAATTCGAAAGGTTTTATTAAAATCACTTTTCAACATCCTGACTCCTGCAATTTGCACCCTAAACTACTATTCTATTAAAAAATGACTTTTTGTAAAAAAATTATACTGAAAAATGACACATCATCCACACCGCTCAATGTGGAAACCTTCCCCTCACTACAATACTGCGGTTGCGAAACTAAGCGACTTACGGCACTGGACAAGAGGTGCCCTATTTGATGTTTTTTTTGCTCTATTTAATGGCAGTAATATAACAACCCGCCTAATTTCAATGCAGGATCCGTCCCTGATGCAGTTGTGGAACTTCAAGTTTACGTATACACCTACTATCAAGCTTAGTAAATATCAAGCTACCACAAGTATGAAGTGTGTCAAAAGAAGCATTTCAACAAGCCGTATCCTCATTTTCCTGCTTAACATGTCGGTAGACACCCAGTGCTGTCGAATTCCATTCAGTTATAGTTTAGGCTTTGCTGGGTAACTGGGTTTAAATAAAATCAAATGACCAATCTGACTGAAAGTTACATCATAGATAAGTTGGTAATTGGTAGATATATAGTTAAGTAGGGTTGCCAGAATGCATTGTATATGTAAATGGTAATTTCAAAACTAACTACAATAGCCGCATTCACATGATCACAGGACTTCATATAGGAGTTGATAATTGTACTTAGATTTCTAACTCTATTCACTAGTAAAACAGTAGTTTGAGCTTAGTTGCTGGAAGTCCATCGGTATGAAGATTATTTTTGTGGAACATCATATATTGTGATTGGGACGGATTCAGCTTTAGCTGATTGTTTACTGACCATTATTAGCCTAATCGGCCTGTCTGGGTATATCTGAACATCGTCAGTATATATATATGAATTTCCACATCCTTTATAACTTCCGGTAGGTCATTTATAAAAATACTAAACAAAAAGGGGATAAGTACTGATCCCTGAAGAATCCCGCAGAAGAGCGATAGAAGACCAGATAAAGTATTCTCCACTTTAACCTGCTGCTACCTATTAGTTAGCTAATTCCGGATTAATTGAACTGCAGATGAAGAAAAGCCTACAACTAGTCGAAAAGCTTATGATGAATAATAACTGCACACATTTGACTCCATTTAATTAAAAATTAAGTCATTATGGAGACAGTCTGTCTAGTCTATTAGATTAGTAACGATTAGCCGAAATATTCTGCTCTTTGACAACCAATGTTAAATCCTTAAAATAGTTTAGTTCCGCCAAATTTTCTTCGCAGTCATCGAGTTAGAATTCCGAAGTCGTGTAACGAATGAATATTTTCTATTAACTTTTTATAATCTTTGCATAAATTGCGTAAAAAATGGTTTTATAATCATAGCTTATAATACAAACTTCCTCAAATCTGCTTCAAAGGATAACCTCTCCGTCTCACTTTATTCCGAGTTATTCTCTTCATTTCTTTCCAAGTCTCTCGACTATTTGCATCTTCGTCTGTCTGTCTATCCTGTTTGCCCGTCTGTATGTCCGTCCGTTCGTCCTCACGATAACTGGAGAACGCGTTTACTTATAGAGCTGAAACTTTGCACTCTGTTTAAAAACAATGTAGACTACAGTTCGAATCGGGTAATTACTTCGTTTTTCATTATTTACTTGGATACTACCTGAGAGCACGTCTATGTAGAGAGTTGAAATTTTGCGTAAGGCGTTTTCATAAAAATTGTAAATAAAATTTCCAAAATGAACTAAATCGGGCAACCCATTCTTGATGTTGCCATATAGAAATTGGAGTTTTTTACATATACTGGGAACACGATCAGTCTTAGATGTTTTTATTGTACTGAAAAGTTCTTCAGAATATAAAATCCTTCAAAAACCAAGCTTACAATAAAACGTGCACATGGTCACTTGTTTTTTTTTTATATTATTATGTCCTGGTCAGGGGATACCCCATCATAGGATGGAGTTGAAGGAAAGATTGTTGGACAGGAGGAGAATGACGCATGTGCTGATGTATGACGCCGATTGTAGGCCCGGGAGAAGATAGAAGATATTATTTTTCCACAAGTATTTTGAAAGGTGAAAGATGTATGTGCGGAGCTTTCAGGACGTATATCGTGTGCAAGAAACACAAGGAATCACACATTTACCATGGATGCAGCGCTAAGGGAGTGAAAGACATCCAACACTGTGAGCAATTCATATGAGAAGTTATTGCCAATGAGCTTGAAGGCTATCTTTGATAATCTCTGCGCAACCAGCCTCGGCCCAGATATACATAGGCCAAATATAGAACTTGTAGAGGAAATCTAGATTCGACGGGCTGAAGTACTTCTTACACCTATTCTTCAGAAAATCAAGACATTTCGATGCTTTTTGGGCAACAGAGAAGATGTGAACCTGCCAAGTTTAACTTAATGGAAATACAAATGCCAAGAGTGCTTAGTGACGGTGTATCCGTGTCGTACTTTCTACCGTATCTGATTCCATAAATTCATTTCAATGCATATAAATTATTAAAAGAGAGAGGAAAAAAATTGGGATAACAACGAAAGCCTAACACTTCTCACAAAAATTGAATAGGTATCGAAATTTGAAGGGAGTGAAATCACCAGAAAAACCAAATTCACCATGAAAATGGCATTTGACAAGCAATCGACTTTTTATCGTTGCGTTAAACCCAACGTGAATGAAATTTACAAAAAAATTCAAATTGCTGTTCTCGAAAATTCTGGTCGTCCTGATGCAGGATTTAAATTGTAGCAAATATAATCGGCCTAAGCATATATGTATGTATGTATATAGATGACTATTTCAAACACCTGCGTGTACACAATTACGCTATATGTGGGGATTCATATCCAAATAAACATAAATGCATGGGTAGAAAGGAGATTTTTGAAGTTTTAAATTATTCAAATCCATAATACGGGAACAGGATTAAATATTGAGGATGGAGTTTGTGGGTGTTGTGAGCGAATCATTTAGGAGTTTCAGTAATTAATAGGTTCGACAGATATGGGGAACAGAATTGTGGGAATTGAACTTCAGTCCTGCTGCATTTCGTGCTGTCATTAGAAATTCTTATATGGTAGTATGTGACCAACAGAACCAATTATAATTTTGTATAAATAAAGGGGAACAAATTTGAAAAGCAATACATATTTGAAATACAAAGTGCGTAGTAAAAATTAATGGCAAAATCTTGGCTTGTTAAATTTAATACAAAAAATTGGCGGTAGATAACGTCTACTTGAAGAATGTAGAATCGTATACCGAGGTGATATTAAAATCGATGCAAATAGTGAGGCATTCGACATTAGTGACATATCCACCAATGATAATAATTAGACCAACAACGTAATTTTTTTTAAACTAGAAACTAGAGGTTTCTTCAATAAAAGTGGTAGCAATGGTAGTTATTGCAGTGTGAGATTCATAATGACATTTTATTCATTAATGCTTGGTATGCCGTCATAGCGTCAAAATGATTCAAAGAAAATTGTTATCGAATATTTAGTTCAGTTCTACCAATGTCCTGTGCATGTAATTTTATTTTTGGTCAACTGGTCAAGAAGTGATGCAAAAGAATATTGCTGTTGTAAGGGAAAGTATTTCTGAGAATCCAACTTTATGGATTCTACAATATTCGCATAAATTACATATGTGTATGTCTTCATCCATACCACATCTAGTTGATGAAACAATTGGCAACTGGCTAACAAAATCTTTCGGCTTGATGCCATTCGAGTTTTCTTGTGAACAGTTATGTTAACTCTCTGGTTTATTCTATTAAACAAGACCCTACGGACGATCTGAAAGCTAACATTTTTCGTTTTATTGGAGAGGTGTTGTACCGCCTGTACTCAAATGCCCTATTTTGAGTCAAAATATTTTTATAAGAAAAAATTATCGTTGCCTTTAAGCATAAAATTACCTAAACATAGATTTTTGCCGTGAATGTCAAAGATTTTGGTTATTTCTATTCTATTTCGCCTTGACGTCCAGGAAAGTCGTCGTCAAACTAAAAATAATAAGTCAAACCAACTTTTAGGTCGATAAATGAGGCGTTGTTAAAGTTATACGCATTTTAATCGTGTGCTTACATTTGAAAAAAAAAAAGATTGTTGTGTTTTACACTCGTTATTGTGTTGCAGCTAACTTCAATTGCTTTGTGAAAGCATGTTGCTTAATTTGTAAACCATTTGTGATTCTTTGTATATAAAAATATAAAAAGTATTGTGGCTCGGTCCACTTTGCATATCACATATTTTCTAAGAGACTCCAAATTTGTTGGGATGGTCTGAGTGTACCATACATCAAAGAATGTTTCGATTTGTCATTAAAACATAGATAATTAAACAGAAAAAAAATTTTATTCATAGAAATATTGGCAAGTATATACAAAAAAAAACAAGCTCGTTATAAGTATATTATAGAAATAAATTATATTTTATAAAAGCAAAAATTTAACCCTTGTTAAGTTTCTTCTTCCCTTGTCAGAGAAATGGTGTCTACTGCTTTTTTGGAGATTTTAAGATTTATATAAAATTCGTGATATGCGGCACAAAATCCATCCGTATCTCCAGATCCTTCTTCTTAGCTTCACTAATCGAGTTACCTACAGGAGAGATAACTTTAAGCTGTTTAGTAAAGGCTTCATTCAGCATTGATATTTCTTTTTCTTATATTTACAGATGAAAGTGCCTGGATCTCATTGAAACTGTACTTCTATCTAAGTACAAACGGATGATCATGTGTGTACAGTAGATATTGCAGTTTTAGCCATTCAACTTAAATACCACTTTCGATTAATTTACTGTTTGTAATGATGTTTTCCAAATATTCAGTGGAGAAGTAGTTACGTTTTTCTACTGAAACCACCTTAAACTGATTTTTTTTTGCTGTAGCAATTACCGGTATCCAATCATCAGGAGCATGTTTGTAGTATTTTTTGCTTTTTTCGATCAGACTAAAGTCGGCATCACTTGGAAGATACGAATGACCACTAACCATCAATAAGTATTCGATGCTTGTAATAGAATACTCATCTGATTGCGTTACATAAGAACAAATAAGCGCCAGTATTATGTTTCGATTTTGTCCTTCACAACTATCATAAAACATCACAACCTTTTTTTGTGGTTACAAAATGTTTAAAGTAATATAAAAGGCAAGAGTATATCTCTTGCAGTCCACGCGAAGCAACTGATTCATTCCATAGAAACATCGTTGATTTTTTTTTTTCGTAGATCTTGAATACCGAGACAATAGGTCCATAACTGCCTTGTATAGTATGTTATTCCCGTAGATAAAATTGGAGTTGTCAAAGTCTTCATCAAATCAAATGTATTACTGTAGTATCATTAACTTGATCTGGAACTTCAGAAAGATTTTGCATTTCTTCTCTAGCTTACTCGGCTTGTCTCTGATGCAATTCTTGCGCAACTTTTATGTCCTTAATTTTTTGTGGATCTATTTCTGATTTAATTTTAATATTAAATGAATTAAACTTTCTGCAGGAATCCGTAATCGGAGCATGGAATTGCAAGTTATATAATTATTACTAAACTGATTGTAATTACTATTGGAAAATAATCAAATATTACCTAGTGTTAAAAATATTTCTAAATTTGTTCTCAGAAACTGCCTTGATTGCATGCTTTTTTGGATAATCGGAATACAATATATTTATATTCAGGTCTGGCGATAGATATTTCCTTTCGAATTTATATCTACAGTAGTGTGATTCAAACGCAGGAAATGTTTCGATAAAATTACAAACATTTGCGATCACTTCATCCGAAGTCTTGTTCCAAGGCACATGACGTCCACGCCTATCTTTTGGAGAGATCAAAGTTACTTTGTGTTTTATAAGCCTATCAATTTTTCCATCATACACTAATAACGCCATTTTGAAGAATGCCTTACAAACTTTGATATCAGTACCGTCAGTATATGGTAATTAATAATCTCTGGTAATACTTTTTTGCTTTTTTTTCCTTGATGGTTTGAGATATACATCGGCGAGTAAAAGCATCGGTGAATAAAAATTACATCATTCAATAATTTAATGAAGGTTTCAATGAATGGAACCTACTTTTATTTTCGTAAAATATGTAAGACTTTTGTTTATCGAAATCGCCTAATTCATAAAATTTTGTGTAAATTAAATTTTGTGCATTTTCATCGAAACGGTTGTAGCATTTACCATTACAACAGGAAGTAATTACTTCAAGTTTTTTCCCCGGAATATTTTCCCCTTTCTCATTAACGTAGCTATTGCCTTCAGTGTTTTTTTTTTAGTTTTCTTCCAATGATCTTTATGTTTTTCAAGGAATTCTGTTTCGTGATGTGAATTAACATCCATTTATTCCCATTCAGCATCTGAAGGAACATAGTCTGAGCTTAAGGAAGCCGAAAAGTCTTCTTCAGACTCACCATTCTTATCTTCATATACATATTTTAAACATAAATTTAGTAATGCAACAATGCAGTAATAATTAAATTAAAGATTTGGGTGGGGTAAATACTTACCACTTTCAAGTAGATATTGATTTTCCATATCCAACAATTTTTGCACTTTGAAACTTCTTAAGAAATATAAATCATTCACTATACTACTTACTCACAGCTTCATGGACAGAACTCAACTAATTAACATTCCAAAAATCACATTGCAATACAATCACAAAATTCGAGGAAAAAACCGTTATTTTCCTTTAGTCCCAAAGTGGACTCATGGTCCTCTCTGGCTCCCAACAAAAGCATGAAAAGTTGAATGGTCCAAAGTAAAACCTTAGTGCCATCTCGAAGAAAAAATTAGAACTCAGTTTGGTCTGTTTTGCCATCGAAGAAAAACAGTTTATCAGTCGAATGGTGTATGTGTCAGTTTTGGAATTTTTATGGGATGGTCCATTCTGGCACTCAACGCCTCAAATGTAATATGCGCCGTATTTATTTAACAAACAAAGGATGCCATATATGAAGGAAAATTTCATGATACTTTAATTTAATGTTTTCCACAGACACTGCTAAAATCACCCAATTAAATGCATATTTTTCGTAATTTTAGAACAATTAAGGAATATTTAAATTAATTTCAAGATTCTAAATGGCAAACAAAGAAAATTTTTAAAAAGTTTTAAAACACTTTTTTGTTTTTTAAATGAGTACAATATTTTTAAAGCGCGTTGTAATTTTTCGAATAATTATTTCAATATTTAACAAAAAAAAAATTTGTCGTTTCAAAAGTGATCACGTAGAAGCTTATTTTATTAAACCAATACTTTTCACTATTGTGGAAATTAGAGTTGCGCCTTGTTCATAAATATTGACATTACCTATACTAGGGAAAATATACACACACAATTAAATAAATAAATAATAAAAATTTGGTAATCTTAACTTAACCACAATTAGTCGCTGCTCTAATTTACGTAAATTTGACCTGAAAAAGAGAGTAAATGCTACTTGGGTCACAATGAACAACAATAAATATGTTTATCCAAAACGAGATGAATATTTTGGAATTTTATTAGAAGTTAATTTTCTACTAAATTGCAACTTATTTATGTAGATTGGCAGTTTTTAATCTAATAGTATGTTACTTCTAGCTGGTATACCTCAAGGATTGTGGGGCCATTACTCTTTGCACTATTTATATAAAAATGCTATGGGTATATATACCTAGGTATATAATAATATATATACAGGGGTGTTCCAGACTAATATGAGTATACTTTACTAAATGATACCTCTCATCCAGACAAGTGAAAAATTATATGGCAGACCGGTGGGGGGGGGGGGGGGCTACGGAGTTACAGGGTGATTAGTGATGAGGTGCTCTTTTTTATTAAACACCCTACATCTTCAAAAGTACAGGGTGTATGGTCTATTTTAAGACGGTGTTGTATACACAACTTTAAAATTTTTCCTCAACGACCCCCGTACCCTGCCCCACTCCAGAGTTAAGAAGATTCAAAATCAAAATTTCGTTTTTTTTTAACTTGTCCATTTTTTTAATTAACCCCATTAACATACGCTTTTTTACTTCGGAAGTCTAACGTCTCCGTTTGAATTTAACCTATTACAATTATGTTATATCTTGGATGGCTAAGGAGTTATTAGCTCTTAACCTATTCACCACAGATGATTTGTTCCTTAGTAACTGAAAACTCGTTAAATTAAAGAGGAGACTTTAAGCTTTTGAAATTTTCTAAGAAAGTGGTATGTTAGTGGGGTAATTTAAAAAAAAAACGGAAAAATTAAAACAAAAACGAAATTTTGAATTTGAAGCGTCTTAACTCTGGATTGGGGAGGGGTACGGGGATGGTTGAGCATTCATAGGAAAGACCCCAAGCTTGTGCATACAATAGCTGTACACCCTCCACTTTTGAAGATATAGGATGTGTAATGAAAAAAAGTGCATATTTTACTTAATACCCTGTAATTCAGTAGGGTGACATTTTGCCTCCCCCCCACCTTTACCTAATAATTTTTTACTTGTCTGCATAGGGGCGGATCCACCTAAAGTGCCCCCCCCCCCAAAGGCCGCCGGTGAAAATTGTAGTAGATCTTCTGAATTTTTCCTAACAATATGATTTACGGAGCAGTAAATCTATTCTGCTACACCTTTTGTAAAAAAACGTAACAATTTTTGGGAGCGTTCAATTTGATATATTTAGGAATCACCTTGACCTTCGCTCCAATTTAGGTCATGGTCGTTGAAGCCTATAGAGAAAACAGGAGGCGCGGATACCTGTACATGAGTGTTGCTTTGCTCGCGGTGTTTGAAGAAGGATAGAGTCAATTCATGTAAACGCGACAAAAGGTTTGTTTTAATTGAAAACAGCTGCCAAAGGGTCTTTGCAAAGACGGGTTTTTAGAATATTATCGGGGCGGCGCGCAAAACAAACATTTAAAGAAACACTTATAACTCGTAATTGGAGAAATTCAGCGGAACTACACAAAGGCGACCAAATCATTGTGCATTGTTGTAGTAGTGAGTGTTATTACATTTAAAGCAAGAAATTAATTTTTAAATAATATTTTTTATTAATTCGTAAAATGTAAACGTTAAATAAAAACAAAATAAATCTGCAGATGGGGAAAGTCTCAATCAGTATCCTAGAGAATTTGATTGCTCGGTCTGTTTTCCTTCAAGGGATGTTATGTTGATGAATGCACAGTTGAATTTAGTACAATTTTAAGTCTTGGCATAAGTGAATACATTCAGTATTAGATCTTAACAACAGCAAAACCGCTCTAGGTTTAACGGTAAATGCAACCAAGTAATAAAAGTGAAGTAGTCTGCTTTTCGCACAAATCAATTGCATCCATGTCCAGTGCTGAAACACCATCCAAAGTGAAAAATTTCTTTTTGACCAGAATGTTGGCAAGACGTAAAGGCAGCAAAGGTTCCTGCTGCCTGGTCAATACCATCAGGACCAACCCCAGCAGTTCCTCTATTCCTTTACTACTTGACAATGAAGTGATTGTTGACTCCCTGAATAAAACTAATATTTTGACTGTTAGATTAACTTCAAATTCTCCTTTTACACCCACTTCACATCTCCTTTGTGGATGTGAACAAGAACCAAATACACAGAGATATGGTCAAGGTCCTTAAGGAGCTCAACGTCTCCATAGCTGCAGATCCTGATAGTTTCAAGCCCCCGTTAAATAAAACCTGTGCCTCATTCTTGGCTAAAGCTCTGCGAAAACTATTCTATTTGTCTTATTCAACAGGAAAATTTCCAACCGCTTGGAAACTAGCTGACGTTCAGCCTATTCCCAAGAAAGGAAAGGGTAGCGATACCTCGAATTATCGACCAATTGCAATTACTTCGATTCCTTCAAAGGTTTTTGAATCTATCATTAGCTCTAAATTAGTGAAGGCTCTAGAAACTAACAAAACCCTCAACAATCGGCAATATGGCTTTTCTTTTTCTGACTTTTCTTATGGAACTTTGAAGCCGTAATCTTCACAATTTTGGTGAGTCCAAAATCGTTGCCCTAGATATTTCAAATGCCTTTGATAGTGTCTGGCATTGATTTTTTTTAACCAAACTTAATGCACTTGGCCTCTCCCGTTCTCTTCCATTATGGATGTGTTTACCTGGCTTAGTACCGATTATATTAAATGGTGTTACATCTGAATCACAGCCAATAAATGCCGGGGTGCCTCAGGGCTCTGTTATCTCTTCATTTCTCTTCTCAATTATCATTAAGGATCTGCGTTCCCTTACTTTCAATCTCATCCATTAATATTTGCAGTAAGTTAAGCTGAACAGATCACATCTTCTCTGTTGCCCCAGATGGATAGAAATATTTAGGATTTCTGAAAAGGTGTAAGAAATATTTCAGCCCATCAATTCTAGCGCTCCTATACAAGTCCTACATCAGACCCAGAATGGAATATAATTTCCATTTGTAGGCCGGGACTGGCCGCCTTAGCTTCATTGGCTATTGTCCAAAAGAGGGCCTTCAGCTCATTGGCGATGTGGCAAAGACTTGTCATATGGACTCGCTCGATCACCGCCTCAATGTTGGTTGCCTTTCGCTCCTATATTGCTATATGCATGGTCATTGTTCTGATGAAATGTCTAATCTGATCCGTGATTCCTGCATGTAAAGCTCGCACTGCAAGCGCGCACATCATTTTACCCTTCAAAACACTTTCGCCCGTAGAGTAAAATTCCGTGATGAGTTTTTATCCCAAACTGTGCGAACGTGGAACAGTCTACCATCTACTGTTTTTCCTCTGGCATGCAATCTGCGAAAGCTTAAGGGTGACATACATGAGCACTTTCGCCAGTCTCCTCACGTTTCCTAATTCCTTTCTTTATCACCTTCTTGCCATGCTGTGTTTTGCATCATAGTTCATAGGATATCTCCTGAGCTTGGCTTAATAATATAAAAAACAAAAGGAGTCACACTTCCTTAATTTGCCGACGAAGTTATATACGTACAAGGTATGTATTGCATCTGTTCTGCGACTGCTATTTTAAATAAATGTAAATTTTTAATTCCTGTATTTTACAAAGATAAAATTTATGATGATTCATGAATTTGAATAAAATACATTTCCCCGTTTTACTAAATAAAATGGATGATTAGGAAGTTTTACACTTCCACTATTTACAAACAAAATGAACAATCTAACATCTCCTTTGACTTTCAAAGAACGTTGAGCAACTTCGTTCGTTGCGAGTGGAAACCACTTTCTAATCAATTCGACTTGTATTTTTTAAATGAAAAATTTTGTGCATTTGGTGGCGAGTGTCTTCAAACCAATACCAGTTTTAAAGCATTGTTGCTCCCCCTCTCACAAGAATCCTGGATCCGCCACTGTGTTTGGAAGAGAGGAATCATTTGGCAAAATATATTCATCTTAGTCTGGGACACCCTGTATCTGTTATAATCATATATACATATGAAGAAAGATCGGTTCGTTCAGCCAAAGAATTGATATATAAAAAAAGGGAATTTCAGATGGAAAGCCTATGCATAATATAAATACAAGAAGCACTGGCCTCAATCGAAGAGTGAATTATGAAAACAGCAAAATTGGAAAACAAAAATCGATAATCCTAAAGCCTATAATTACATATTCGAAACTTCAATAATTCCATCAAAAGTTTGTAATGGAAGTAATTAATATTAGCAAAAACAAAAAAAATCACCTTAATTGACCTAGACAAATATTACTCTAACAGCAAAAATACGCATGATTTTACCGTTTTTACAACCACTATATAAGTCTAATCGATTGAAAATATCATTAACAAAAAAAAAACAACACGAAAAGTTTCATCCAAAGTCCCCATTAAGCCCCCATCATTAGAATCGCTCGAAGCAATATTACAAGGAGTAGGCAGGCAGGCAGGCAGGCAGGTTGGAGTTGGATTACGAAACAAATCGGCAATTCGCCAGATAGAAACTATCTCCAATTCCAATGACAACAATTCAACTCGTCAACACTCGTCGGCCCAAAAGTCATTTACCGCCTGCAGACAATAATTACACACAGATCCCAGACGAGAGACGACCACTCTTCAAACCGAAGACGTGCGGTATTAGCAAAACTGCTCACTCCCAATCTATCAAATCTCAGTTCAGCTCCAGGTAAATGTCTGATCTCGAAATGATTTCGAGATTGACTCCACCACCGGTCATGTTCATGTAAAGTAATAACAGACTAGGAGGCATTTTTCACATTCCAACGTAATTAGGATCTCGTGGCTGTGCGGTCGATAATGACACGTTACTGGGACCCAGGGTCCCCATCTGCCTGCCTACCTATACCCTCCAGCTCGAGAATAGCCAGAGATCTACTGTGTAGGAAAAGGATTGTCGTTTTGCGGTTTTTGGGACAACCGATTAAAATGACATTACCTCCGTGAGCTGCGGTTTAACGCATCAACAACCACGCAGCTGAAGCTAAGCCACAGGCAGTTTAGTAGTGGCGGATTAATTGATGTGATTTTTCTACTAAAAAAAAAACAAACAATTGACGCAGAAAAAATTTATTTCTCAACGGAATTCAGTTAATTTTCATGTCGCGTGGTTTTTTTTTCTTTTTTGTGGAAATCATGAAAAATATTTTGATTTTTTTCTTCATAATTGACAAAGACAAAACTTTCTCTTCTTCCAGGCAATGAAAATATTTTCGAATTGTGTTACTCTGTCTATGGTAACTAAAATTTATAATTTTTAGGTATACTTTTAAAAGTTTTCTTCTATCGTAAAGCATTTTTAGCTTGCAGAGTACTCATTTAAAAGAAAAAAAAATGTTTAAAAAATTGTTTATCTTCTTCTTTGCACAATGCACATATTTGCCCAAAGATAGCTGCAAAAAATCGTTTCATTTTTGAATCCGAAATTGTGCCTCATATTTTATGATAAAGAACTAATCTATAGTAAAATTAGTATCTGTAAAACTGACAGCATCTATTTAAAGAAGAAGGCACTGAATTTGTTTGAGACATTTTTGTTCTGAGTGAACTCTCTATTTACTTTTGCTCCATGAATATCTTTTAGCACTGAATATGAAATTGTAGACCTGGCGTTTAATAAGTTTAAAAGTAAGCTATGCTAGCTTCATGCAATTTATACGATATCAGGGTTGTTGGTAGTCAAAATAATACATAGATCTTTGCAGATTGAATTATCCATTAATTATTGTAATTCACTTGTGAATTGTGTTCATCTAGACAGATACCTATAAGTTTCTCTGTTTAAAATAAGGATATAACTTTCTTCATATAGTTCGGTATATACCTGGTAATCTCTTCACAATATTTCCATCCAAGCTCTGCAGTGTCTTGCTAACACTAGACAATCAAAGTTATCTTTTATACCATTTCCACCAAATGGACCAATCATAAATATTGTTAATTTAAATGTGCCACAACTGCTTCTGATTTTTTTAAAAAACCCATAGTCATTTAATGACTAACAGAAATGTATCTTGAGAAATACTTCTTGTTGCACTCTAGTGAAAGTCGTTAATCCCCTAGTACATGACTAATCTTAATTTGTGAGTTTGTTTTTTATTTCTTCATCGTAATAAAATGTAATCTGAGAAATTACTGCTCGAGGTTACGACGTACAAAGGCTGACGACATTGTTTTATTGAAATCAGCATTTTTGATATCCAAGTTGAACCAAAGAATGTGCCAAAAGAAGAACTCACATCTAAAAAGGCAAAATATGTCACAAATTTTCATTCCTGGGGTCTTTGCATTGTTGCTACCATAAGACAAATTATATATTTCGCAAATCCGTATATACTGATAAGCTCATGTCACATGCAAAAAAAAAAAAATCGCTAAATATGCCGCCTTCTCCCTAATTTCGCAATTGAACAAAAAAATCTGTGATACTCTGTCACTATTTCTAATGGATTCAGAATAAAACATCTTTCTTAAATTGATAAAAATAATACATTCGTCAATGTTGATTTGTACCTCTTGTTTCATTGCCAAAATAGCTAGATTTGTTAATTTCAACGTGGACATTGTAGATCTTAAATTATTTTTAATCAGTTTCCATTTAGAGAAGCTTCTCTCATTACTCATGGCAGCTGTGAGGAATATTGTCATCATTATAGATATGTAAAGATTACCCTCCTTCAAGTTTGTACTCAAAAATAAACTTCAATAAACCCAGTGGCAGGAACCAATAAGTTCTTTCTTGCAGTCTATTGAAAGCTCGCAGACTCACGGATTCAAGTTTAAACTCTTCTTTGTCAATATCCTGGAGAGCTTGGTAGAGGTTGCATTCCTCATCACTGACGTCCAATATTATTGGAGACCTTGGGAAGGCATATTTTTCGGCCACATTCTGGTGCTACTCGAACCTTTCTCGAATTTCAGCAGTTACTCTATGTAATGAAGAAAACATTTTTTGTTGATTTTATATTGGAGCGAGGTATTGCTGGCTTACCTTTCGGTTACGTCATCAAAGCGAAGCACCATAGAGGTATCGTGGATTTTATATTCCAGCGAGGCGTTACTGCTTTTTGTTGTACTTGCGCGGGCAGTATTTGTCTGTTATTAGTTTGTCTCTGACCATAGCTTGATGCTGCAGAGAGGATTAGCCGCTCTCTGCCGCCCCACACACGAACGCTACGTCACTGCTTTTTCATGAGGGATCGTATCATTTTAAACTAAATGTGTATGAGTGCAGTCCCAGAAGTATCCGACCTTACAAAGAAAACAAACGAAATTTGGGAAAAAATATCTTTATTTCTCTACATTATCTCCTTTTAGCTCGATACACTTTTTCCAGCGATGCTCAATTGCTTCGATACGATGGTTATGGTGGGGTCGTTGAGCTCTTCAAAATAACCATCAATCGCAGACTTCATCTCTTCATTGTTGGCAAATCTTTTACCACCCAGCCATTTTATTAAGTTTGGAAATAGAAAATAATCCGAGGGGGGCTAAATCTGATGAATAGGGTGCGTGAGGATTTTAACTCATTGATTTTGGCCATGGCACCTACACACGTTTGCACTTGTGCATTGTCTTGATGGAACAAAACTTTCTTTTTCACCAAATGCGGTCGTTTTTGCTTGATTTCGTCACTCAAATGCTGCAATAAGTTCGCATAATACTCGCCGTTGATTGTTTTCCTTTTCTGAAGATAATCAATGAAAATTATTCCTTGCGCATCCAAAAAAAGCTGACGCCATAACCTTGTCTGCAGATGGAACTGTCTTCGCCTTCTTTAAAGCCGATTCTCTTCTTTGAGTCCATTGTTTTGGCTCCTGCTTCATCTTAGGTGTTAAGTGATGGAACCATGTTTCATCCATGCTTATGAAAATGTTCGGTCAATATTCGAAGTACAGCACTTTTCGAAATGCCTACCATGTTCGCAAGCTTGCGCACTTCCAGTCGACGTTCATCCAATACCATTTTGTGGATTTCTGGCATAGTCAATTCTTTTGGTCGACCACTGCAATGTTCGTCTTGGCAGCTCGTGCGTTCTCGTTTAAACTCTGTCACCCAATATTTTAGAGTTGTAAATGAAGAGTAGCATCTATTTTCGCTTTTATATTGATTGGAAGAAGGCCTTTTAAGCATAAGTCTTATATAACATATCGATGACCAGTTTGCCATTTTTCAAAATTCATGTAGAGTCACTATTTATGGCTGCCAAATAAATACTAAACAACGTAGTCGTCAAACTTCAAACTTAAGCTTTCTAAGGGGTTACTACTTTCTATTTCATCATTATTTTTAAATCACAAACTCCCTATGAGAAACGTATCATTTGAAAGCTTTTTAGCATTGCGCCTTATAAGGTATCAAGCACGTTTTACATTTTAAAGTTAATAAATAGTTAATAAACCACACATTTGGTAGCGATAATTCTAACGACTGATTTCACGTCACATTAATTTAATTGTGAGTATTTCAAAAAAATTATGAATTGTTTGGACATTTTACCCAAATTTGTTTTAATGGTAAGTGTTAAGTGAAAGGCTCCTTCTGCTGCAAATCTTGAATATGATTTTCTAATGAGTAACAAATTCAAATTGAAATTCAAGTTCTTTCATTTGTTTGTTAAATTTCAATTTTACGTTTTCGACCTCAATTTGTCATTCTGTAATTTTAGTAAGTTGTTTAGAACCGAAAAGAGAAAGGCATTCGCTTCAGTGTTAAGGGTACTCTGCTTTATTTATTGTGTTTAAGTGCGATTCAAATCAAAACTGGCATTTCGCCTTCGCAAACCGAAAATATTTTAAGATAACTGGATAAGAAAAAAAAAAGAGAAAAGAAAGGAGTTAGGTCAGGAACAGAGAGAGAGAGAGAGAGAGAGAGAGAGAGAGAGAGAGAGAGAGAGAGAGAGAGAGAGAGAGAGAGAGAGAGAGAGAGAGAGAGAAATTTAAACGCAAACTAACTAAGCAATAAGACAAGATCGCGGAAAAATGTTTTTCTCCACCAATTAGCGTATAAAAATTATTTTGACAAATTTTTCAGTAATTTTCTAAGGAAAAAAATAAAATAAAATGATCTAAAGCTTACTTTACACTTACATACTTGTATCGGGATTTGTATGAGGAACCATAAATGCTCATACATTTTGTATATGTTGATTTTGCTTTTGATTTGACTTGTTTCGATACTTTTGCCTTTCATTCTGAAATGCAGTTTAGTTCTGTAAGGCGATTTATTGCTTAAATTAAAAATCATATCATCGTGGTTGGAACAAAAGACCCTACTTCTCATAGAAAAAGTAAGCAAAAGTGATATTTGGGATCTCAGGTCAAAGGAATATAAAGAATTTAACAAAAAACAAAAATTGTAATTTAGAAGAAATCGCTCAGGAGTTAAAATTACCTCAGATTAATTTCTCAATATGTCACCTTTTAGAAATTTGATGCATATAAATTAAGATACAAACTTTTAATATAACCGCGGTGATCGGCTGCTGATACAGAATTTCTAAACATTGTGTGTTCCGTCCACATATATATTTAAGTATGTCGTGATGAGTAACTCAGTAAAATAAATCCCTCGTTGATTAACATCCTCAGATGAAAACATTCCTAAAAATAAAAAAGACAAAAAAAACCCACAAGGAATTATTACTTTAAGGTTAAATAGACTTAAATACTTATCTAACCATGGAAGTCCATCACCTCTAATCTCTCCTACAAGATATCCCAGAGTCCATTCCATATTATAAGTGTACAAAAAGTAGTAAAAAATACATAATTAACAACAAACTCACCTAATCATACACCTTCAGCATATTAACATTTTTATGTCATCTAGTGACATTACGTCAAACAGCTGGTGTCGCCACAATCAGAAGTGGACTAAACGAAAGCAAGCGTTGCCAGGGCAATACAGCATGAAGGCGGCGAGCCGCAGCGAAATCACTTCTTATACCCTAGATGAAATCTACAGGATATACTAAGTTTGTCATTCCGTTTGTAACACCTCGAAATAATGATGGTAGAGCAAAATGGATTGGACACCCACGCATAATACTAAAAGTTATTTTGATTTTTGCATGTCCGTCCGTCTGTCCGTCTGTCTGTCCGTCCGTCTGTCCGACCATCTGTCCGTCGTCCGTCCGTGCGCACGATAACTCGAGAACGCGTATACTTAGAGAGCTAAATTTTGTACACAGAATTTAATAAAAAAAGTAAAATTAAGTTCGAAAATGAAACAAATCGGGCAACTCCTTCGTGGGGTTGCCATACAAAAATTTCGTTTTCCACTATATATTTGGACACTGCCTGTGAACGCATCGACATAGAGAGCTGAAATTTGGTACATGGTGTTTTCATAATAATAGCAAAAAAAATCAAAAATGGACCAAATCGGGCAACTCCTTCTTGGTGTTGCCATATGAAAATTTAGTTTTTTTACATATACTGTGAGAACGATCAGTCCTAGACGTTTATATTGTACTAAAAACTTCTTCAGAATACGAAATCCAATAAAATTGCTGATAATCATTTTTTCTCTCCGACGAACCGTTCTAGAAATATATGCGAAAAACCACTTCAAAAATCAAACTTGCATAGATCGGTGATCGCAGACTAATTCTAGTTTTTTTACTTGTTTGACCGAAAAAAAACGACAACGAAACGAAAAGTTTCAAAGAATATTAAGGACAACTGTCAACAAAAAGACAAACGACGACATCAAATCGGATTGAGGGCTAAAGATGAGCCCAAGAGTAAAAAGGAGACAAAAAGGTTACATCGAGGACGAGGCCATATATACAGATCACGAATGGGAGGGGTTTAGCCCAGTAATTAATACCGTCTCGAAACAAAAGAATAACGGAGAATTAATCTGATCTTAATAATCGGAGTTTCATGTAAATTTATATAATTTATTTGTTAAGCATATAATTTATGATGAGATTCCAATTGAATCGAAAAATTCTGATTGCTTGCAAAAAGTATTACTTTTCTAGCTGCCAGATCATCATAAATTTTCAAAAATATTTATATATTTTTTGCTATAACATTATTTATTGTAATTTGCCAAAACTCTTTGTTACCAAATAATTTATTCAAATAATTTTTCTAAATAATTCATATAAATTGTGATGTTGTGACGTCACAACTCAAGTGTTAAATAATTAGTAGGCATACTTTCTTACTCTGTAAGTAATGAGACCCAATTAGTTTACTTCAAAAGATTCACAAATACTTAATTGAACAACATTATTAAACTCGTCTTAAACTTTAAATTAAATTGAGTAACGAAACACCTTGCGAAAACAAATGCGTGTACCAAGAATTAATTACTTGAAAGTGGAACTACCTGGACGCCAGAAAACATATATTCGTAATCGAATGAGAAATAATTGTTTGAAATTCAAATAATTACCATCACAAATAATTATTTGTGAGTGATTCACCAAATAACGAATAATATTTGTAATCAAATAAATTTTTATTCAGTTTTTTATTTCTTATATTTTTATTCGAATAAAAAATGCCCATCTCTGATTTATCTAAGGTATACTAATGAAATTCTCAAAACATTTACTAGCGTTACATTCACATAATACCACAGTCCAATTCTCTAATTTAAGTTTATCTATTAGCTTAACTATATCAATTTTGTATTGAGGAAGTGGCTGCTCTTTTGGTGTATCTCAAAAGTTCCTATTGGTTGTAGAAGCGAAATTTATTTTACATGGAGTGCTGTAGTGGTCCGTTACATATGTTTGATAAATAGCAGGCTCCGAATATGTTTAAATTATTGCTTGTCTTGTGGTATATCTGATCAAGATATGAACTAATGTTATTGCCTTTTCTAGTGCAGCCTAAAAAATTCATTAAAAATCCTGCCTGGGTTAGTTAAAGCATCTAAGTATTCGTGGGAAATTGCTGTCATCTCCCCTTTCTGCCAGAGAAATGTCATTACACTAACTTCCAATAATTTGTTCGATGATTGCACAAATATAAAATGTAAATATTGTAAGGTAAAACTTACACGCTGTTTTCATCGAATAACTCTAATGATTCCTGCGTGTTTTTTTTATGACAAATTTTTGACATTATTTTGTGATAACATTATATGACTACCCGGAATCTGTTAGTTTTTTTAAATTTTGTATGCTTGAACATTGTGAGTGTCGAAAAAAATTGAATTATGGTGGTGAAAAAATAAAAAAATTCAGAGCCTCAATTAATTATTGTGTGGCAGTTAACAATACTCGTTGAGATATTATCTTTGTTCAGTATCTTGATGGCTGTGATTTTGACACTTTATCACCGCTTTTGAGCAGCATGGCTACATTACATGTAATAAATTTAATAAAACAAAATTAAAATGCTCACGCTACTCTAAAAAAATAATATGCCTTTCGTTGCAAGAAAACACAGGTCTTAAATAAATATTATGCGAGCTGGTTGTCACATGGCTCCCTTTCTTATTTCTATATTACTTAAAGAAATTTCCATAATTTTAGTGTTTACCCAGTGATTCAATTTAACCCATATTCTCTGGAGGTCCTTTGATAAAGACAGCAAATTAATTTCGAATAGAAATAAATCAATGAGTTCACCACAAATTCGAGTACATTAAACTCAAGAAATCCTTCCCACTAATTACGTTTTCCTTGAAATGAAAGAAAAACAACAACAACAAAAAGATTTTAAGGTGTCATGCGAATATCGAAGGAAAAGGGGACACATGGCTTTCGGTTACCCAAAAAGGGTGGTACCAAAGCATTTTCCGTCATGGATTACAAATAAATTATCGTGTTGTACAACACAATTACAAAAACAGCAGGTGGAATCGTGCAGGGAGTGTTTTAATTGAAAGTAACATTGCAGCCCACAATATCTGTATAGCGCAGTCTCAATAGGTGTATTATCCGCTGAAGGGAAGGGAACGCGTGCAATAAATCCACCATGGCGGGAAGCATGTCGATGTTGAATATGAAAAAAAAATACAAAAAAAAAGGCCATGACCAGAGTACGTCGACGGCGGCGGAGACCTGTAAAGAGAGTTCAATACTTTCGGCAATTTTTTTTTTCGGTGCATCTCAACTGCAGTATAGGAACAGCAGCAACAGCAGCAGATTTTCGCCTCTCTTAATCCCGCATATGTCCAATAATTGCACATTTTCTTAAAGTAACAAAATTCATTCACCTGAAGTCAGTTATGTTTTTTTTTGCTGGTAGGTAGGTATAACCTCAAATTGCTTACCGGCTACTAAATTGCTAAATTGCAAATATACAATGGAGTGTGTGTGGTGGTTCCCAGAATCCTATGAATTGAAGACACTTGGCATCATAAGCATAATAAGAAAGATGCGTACCACACGTTCCCATGTTCCGGGATCACAATTCTCAGCGCTCCATTATTGGTACGGTCTACACTAGTACGCTGCTCGGCCAACGTCGATTAAACACATATGTGGTGGAGATGAAGATCACTTGGATGCCTTACATAAATTACACGTGATCTTACCTTCACTTTAGCCGCGCGCTACGAATTGCATCTTCCTTCCCTGTTGCTGTTCGGTAAGTTAGTTAAGCTGGCAAGCAGGCAGTAAAATGAGGCATATATGAGCATTGGCGCGTATTAAATGAACCGTACAGGTAGGCATAGGCAGGTAATCGTCATCTTTAGAAAAGCATAGAAAAATTATTTTCCATCATCCAGATCACTGGCCTTTCGGGTAGTACCTACCTAACGAACGAAGGGTAAATTGTAGCAGAAACGAAACACAACAAATGTTACGACGACGAGGACGACGACTGGCGCTGGATTAGGTCGGAATCCATAATTACGGAGTGTGTGCAACTTTCGGAAGCATCATTTTGCGGATCGTGCACTGACATGCCCCAATATTTTGCGATTTTCTATGTGAACCAGCAGCTATATCGCGCTTGACGAACGATATGTCTTTAAGAAAGATCACCAATTTTCTGTACAGAGTTTAGCAACTTGCAACTGGCACAATAAAGCTACGAAGATATGTATATATGAAGTGAAGTATAAGCAACTTGCGCATGTGCATATTGGTAATTGATGATTGCACGAAATTGGTTCGTTCGGTTCGAAGTATGAACGTATGTACATACATATATATGGCAGAAAAATTATTATGAAGAAGACCCCATTGGGAGACAGACCGTGAAAGAAAAGAGCACAGAAAACATGAAAATAATTATTGAGCCTGACCAAAGCGTTGCGAACTAATGACATGATCATATGAAAGTGATCGGTTCACCTGTTGGTAAATTAGTGAACCTCAATTTCGATCGCTAACTTTATTTAGCGTTAAGTCAGTTAAGTTCAACTGTGCAACTGTTCTCTCCGCGTGCACAGTGTATAACGTTGTTAGATATTAGGGTGCGCGCTATTTCGTGAATTGCAACCGGCATTTTCCTTAACTACCAAACCGTGATGGGCGTACAACTATATTTTATGGATAAAAAGTCCATTTCGCATTGCTCGGCGCAGGTATTAAATGGATGCATGCATGCAACGCCGTACGAATGCAAACTGTAGCAATTTTAAAGCTTTCAATTACGACAAATTATTTAAAAGCAAAAATAACAACGCAAGCTAAAGTATCCCGGATTGGCTTTCAAAAATAACTACACAGGAATTACGATTGTTTTTGTTTTTTGTTTTTTTTTTTTTTTTGCATACGGCATACGTTTTATAAATTGGACGGAATTAAATTGAATTAATTATTGGATTGCGTGATTTATTTAGAGAAAAAACAAAAACAAGACAAACTTGATCTCCTTAATTACTTATTATGCAGGACATGACAGATAATTTTCTCTGAATTTTAAATTTAATGAGTTTTTATCACAGAAAATATCTGATGACAGAAACATAGAAGTATCGGGGAAATTTAAAACAATTGAACGAATAATTGTAAATTTATTACGGGCATGAGAATGTTTGTTGCCCCTAGACGTCATGGGTTAACCTTTCGAGCCGCCCCCAATCCACCCTGTTTCCCTTAGGAAACTCAGGATATTTCCAAGATTCTTTACCTAGATCCATCCAGCTTCTCTCAGAAAACTCAGGATATATTTATATGAATTCCTTACTTTGCAGCTCCCCAAACTTGAAAAGAAGTAGCTACCCAATATCCTATTTTCTTTTAGCGTCAAGCGGGGCATTGCAAAGTATGTGTTGGACGGATTCGATTTCGTCCGAGTCCTTACAGCTCCTGCACAAATCGTTAGCCGGTCTTCTAACATGGTCCCCTATGGTCAAGTGATCCGTAATGACCCTCTACCAGGTTCTTGCTATTTGTTCTACTACCACTAAGCAGTTCCCTTGTCCTTTTACTGTCATATGTAAGCCACAATTGTCGCGAAGTACGGCAGGTGTCCCTGCTGGTCTATCGGAGGCTTGCCTTTTGATAGGCGCCTCTGATAATTTCCTCTTTTAAATCTCCGATTGGGATCCTCAGATGAGCTAACGCTGCGGAGTTATTCAATTCAGAGTCCCTTTATGGCCAACTCATCAGACATCTCGTTGCCTGGGATATTCTTATGACCAGGTACCCAGCATAGGGTCACCATGTGCTTTATAGTCAATTCCTCAAGGCTGGTCTTGCATAATTGTCCCAATTTTGAGTTTACCAGCGCAGTATCCAGCGCCTTTATGGCTGTCTGGCTATCAGTACATATGCAGATGTTTCGTGAGGGCATGGATACCAATACTGCCGCCTGATAAATCGGTGCGAGCTCTGCCTGAAAAACACTACATTTATCAAGCAGTCTATAAGACTCGGGCCACTCGAGATCTCTGGAGTACACTCCAGCCCCTGTGCCCGCACTCTTCTTGGAATCATCCAAAAAAATAGAAATATCGGATGTTACGACCATCTCCTTCCCATCTCAGTTACTCCTGGTGGGCATCATTGCATTGACACCCCCACCGAAAGTCAAGTTGGGTACTTGGTAGTCCGTTTCTTCCCTGCAATCACTACAGTCCATCTTCTGGAGTATATTGGAGTGTCTAAAACCACTCTCCATTCACCAACCCCCCACCCTCAGCCTGAGAGCACTAATTGCCGATACACCTCTGAAATAGAGGTCCAGCGGCATTAAGTCAAGCATGACCTCCAGTGCAGCCGTGGGCGTGATGCGCAGATACCCAGTTATTCCCACACAGGCGGCCCTCTGGATTCTTGACAGCACATCCAAGTTACATTTCCTCGTCAGAGCCGTTCACCAGACCGTGGAGTCGTAGCAGAGGATGGGTTGAACTATGGCTGTGTACATCCAACGTACTACCATGGCTTTTAATCCCCAGTTTCCACCAAAAATTCTCTTCCGCGTGTAGAAGACCACCGTGGCCTTCTTCACGCATTTTGCTATTATTAACGCTAAATACACGTAACTGTTTGAACATTGTTTTCTCTTTAATTATATTTTCTTGTACTTACTAAAGATTGTAAGTCAGCTTCATTATTGAATTAAATTGAATTGACTATTGAGTATACCACACTCCAATCCTCCTAAGATTACTCTAAAGAATCCTGGATGGATGTTTACTTTTAAGGAAAAGTGTCTATATCTAGCCAGCCGTGAGTTGGCGATATTCTTCATGATAAATGAAAAGTCTAAGACGTCTCCATGTAGCATATACTATATCTAGATCGATCATTATATATGCGTTGAATGTGGGAAGAGTACCACGGATACTGTGAGCTTATAATACATTTTGTAACATCATAGATGGCACAAGAACTAAATGTCGCATGCAGTAGGTACTAAAGAAGTATACAACATTTATATGGTTGGGTCATTCATTACGGAATGGACCACAACATTTGAAATGACCTATACGTCAAGTGATTCATATTTTTTCGTATCTGAAGTGTTGAGGAAGTCGATCAAATTTATACAAAGCTGTTATTATAAAAAACGTGCTAAAATATGTTATGGTCCATTCCAGAATGCACTATCCATTTCACAATCTCTATACTCTGCTGTAGTATGCTATGCGACATCTAGTTCTTGTGCCATCTATGCTATATCATGTAGCTGAGTCAAAAAATTAAACTGATCATGAACATTTGGAATTGAATGAATAGGAGCCCAGTTAGTGTTTTGGCAGAAGCGTATCTGAGCGCCCGGAAGGGGAGGGGGGGGGGGGGAGGAGCGGTCGCTCACCAATGGACCACATTATTAAAATATGGCGCCTTTAAAATAAGGTGAAAGGAGTTTTTACGCATAAATATATCACGGAATCCCTGATTTTGTAAACTCTTGGGAGATATTTCTAAAGTCATGAAATAGAAATTATATATATAATAATTTATTTGGTAATGTACCCAAGATTACCAACCTTGAATAATAGTTGGAAGAGAATTCCACTTACGAGCAGCTTAGATAAAATAAGAAAGATCGCCATACTGTGCGATGCACCTTGGGGTAAGAAGCTGAAGATTTCTGGTAGAATGCAAGAACTGCAGTTTCTCATATAAGTAATTCAGGCTTTTACGAATTATTAATTTTTGAAAAAAGATAAGTTAACGTTTAGCTAAATATTTTTTAAGGGATGTGCCCAGGATCGATGCTACACTCGCTGATATGTGAGCGCTACGAAGGAACTTATAAATGTAGCCAGTAGCATCATTGAACGCAACTTTCAATTTCCTTTGACAAACAGAATTAAGTTTGCTGAATATTAAGCTGCCATATGTAAAATGTGATACAATTACTGACTTAGCCAACTTTATTTTAAAATCCACTGACATGGAACTTGAACTAATCCACAATTGTCGCAGAGCACCATATACCTTTCTCATCATATCTGCAATGTAGGTGCAGCCGCTGAACTTGAAAATAAATGTGATTCCCAAATTTTTGGCTGAGTCAACAGATTTCAAGACTGTGTTGTTCAAAACCACAGGTGGAAGCCCCGATTTCCCCAGAGCACGCCTATAAATTGCTAAGCAGTTTGATTTGGGAGGGTTCAGTGAAAGCTCATTAATTAAAGACCACTTACATAGGTCTTGCAGATCCTCAGTGGTCCGATAGATCCAATCCTCCATTAGTCCTATAGGTCTACTAAGGTACATCTGTACATCATCAGTCTATAAATGAAAAGAGCAATTTTTAATAGCACTTGGTAGGTCGTTCATGTACACGCTAAATAAAAGTGGACCAAGGATTGATCCTTGAGGAACATCTGAGGACAGGTACGCCGGACTAAAGAAAGTTTCTCCCACTTTCACCATTTGACTGCGATACGTTAGGAAACAGGTAATCAGCTTAACACCTGTAGATAAAAGGTAATGGGTTTACCAAGTTTAGAGATTAGTTTTATATGACTAACAGAGTCAAATGCTTTACTATAGTCAAGCAAAACCAATATTGCCAATTAATCACTGTCAAGAGCATCATAAACTTTTAAGAGAGCAGTCTCACAGCTGTGCCCCGGTCGAGAGCCAGACTGTCAAACTGACAGTATTTTATTCACCTCTACATAATCAATAATTTGCTTATATAAGATCTTTTCCAATCCCTTCCTTGGGCAGAAAATTAAGCATACTAATGGGATGATAATCGCTGGAGTGAGGACCTTACCATTTTACGCTCAATAACTCTCAGCAGAGTAATAGTTGCATAGCACTCTGTTCTCTGCAGCCATAATCGTTCGAATTCATCGGACCAATGCATATTTGGATATGGCAGAAATTATTATTCAACTGAGAGTTTTTGTTTGGGGATTCGGTTAAGATAAAACAACAAAAATTGTTAAATAATTTTTTTTCTCAAAAGAAAGATAAGAAAAAAAAGCTTAAGGTTATCAGAAAATTTTCTTTTCGATCGTTTAATTTAGAGGACCTTAAACAGGTGCTCAATAATATCAATCAGAAGAAGAACTTTAAAGGTTGTAATCGGACCTATTTTACTTGACATAGTCAACTGGTTAATTTCCGTAGGTTTTGTAGGAATACGAATACAAAAAGTGAAAAATTCAAGTTTTTGCGAGAACCTTATGCCTTCTTTACCTGAAAATATTTGGTAAAGATCGTTCAACTACAACTGATTAAATATAAGAAAGAGCATAGCATAATTTTTGAATATCAATCAGGCTTAAGGAAGCAGCATTTTTGTGAAGCTATTGTCAACTGGGTAATAATTGCATGGAAGAAAGGTATTGATGAAGGCAAATTTATTATCGCTATTTTCCTAGATGGAGGGAAGACCGCTTTCAAGGCGGTAGATTCTACTGGACAAATTAGAAAGTAAGGAATGAAAAAAAGGGAAGCGAATTGGTTTCGGTCGATTTTAACAAAGAGATTGCAGGGGGCTAAATTAAACGAATTTATGTCAGGAGCAATAAACTGTGTTTTAGGAGTTATCCCAAAGTTCTATCATGGTAGCATTTCTGTTTGTTATTTATATTAATTATGTGGGTAATACTCTGGACCACTGTAAATTTAGACAGACTCTTTGTAGATGTTGCGTTATTGTATATCACAGGTGATAGAGTGAATTTAATTTTAATCAGTGTAGGAGTAATTTGACTAGAATCATCTTAGCAAATAATTAAAAATGAATAAATTAAAGCTTAATAATGAAAAAATAAAAATAATTGTTATTAACTCTAATAGAAGGCAATTAATGATAGCATCGCTATTTCAAAGATCATTTCAATTATATCTGCTACAAAATTGCTAAAACAATAGACTATTTCAGAAGAGTCATAGGTTAGGTTAGTTTAGTTTATAGTGGCGACCATCGTAGGAAGGTGTACGATCAATGACACTCTATGGTTCATTTTGTTGCCACTATATTGGAAAAGATTTAAGAGCTAGGGGGTGCCATGAAACCAGCCACATGAGCCAATAAACCTTACCAGTTCCCCCAACTCTTTGTCTGCTAATTTCCCCCCACTTCGCAGAAAAAGTAGTTACCAAGCGTATTCCTCCTATACGCTTAGCAAGGTTAGGGCATTCGCATAGCAGTTGCTGAAAGCCCTCAACCGTTTCCCGTCCATACAGCTTCTGCAGAAGTCATTCTATGGAGCTTGCATGCGTTCTGCATGTTTACCAAAGAGGCAGTGTCCCGTGATAACTGCAGTAAGATTACACACATCATCATGGCTCCTCCGCAGCAGAGATTCAGTCTTCACAGGGCAAATTTCGGGCTAAAGCTGTGCTGAAATCGCGCATGAAGCTGCCCCCCCCCCACCATCTGCTATTTGCCAGCTTGTAGGTCAGTACATCTAGAATCCTCTTCACTGATTCTAGGAGCCTATGAGTTCCTCTGTTAGACATCAGAAGAGTCATAGATAATATTGTTCATCAGTACTCTTACGGGTACAGAGGAAGATTTAACGAGATTTCAGAGATTACAAAATAAAGCAATATGGATTATTTAATGTTGTGGCAGAAAGACATCAGTAAAATTAATGCTTATGTAAAACAATGAAATATGTTTTTATGCAGTGACGCTTTTTTTAAGTATTATATTCGCTCCTCCAAATGTTTCAACCTAGATACGCCTCTGGTTATTGGCGTCCTTCCAGCATAGCATAAAGATTAATTCTCTTATAATCATCGTAGGTATAAGACTAAGCCTTTCGAGACCTGTGAAAGTTTATGTCATTACGATCAGGTAAGTCCGACACAGATAAATTGATGAAAAATCAAAAACTTTTAAGACATCTGCAGGACACAAAAATGAGACGACGAATAATGAACATATAGAAAGCAGCAAATTCGTCCTTTTTTCGAGGTCAAATAGTAACAGCAAAAATGCTGGCTGTGATTTGTATTTTCAAAGCCCAACGAACGGAAGTAATCAGTAAAGTTCCAAACACTTCTGTGCACCTCTTTGGTTTCTGTTGCAAAATTGCATTGTAGGTAGTACCTACCTACTACTACGTTTCCAGCAGTGTAAATTTTTCGGAAGTTTGAAAGTTCCTTGCAAATTGCATACAGGTATGACGCCACCAGGGTTTAGGCAGCTCTAGGTACTGAAGGACTGTTATATTGTGGTGCGTCTAGCCTATAGCACAGTGCAAGGTTTAATTGACTTTCTTCCATCAGCCATCAGGTGGAAGGAGGCGAAAGAGAAAGGACGAGCACCGGCAATTCACCGATAAGACAGCAAAACAATGAAACTACAAACTGCAAATTACTTTGAGCACTGATTACATCAGCAGCAGCTGTGAACTGTGCGATGGTTAATTGCGAAGGTGAGGGCAATTTACATATATAGTAAGTCCCCGGAAGACACATGTAAAGCGCGTGTACATCAAAGTCACTTGCATTCGGTGGTAGTTTATCTATATCCTGTGATCGTTATTGTTCGTATGTTGGTACTATTTATTTTTTGTTTTAAAACTTTTGGGGTGTGAGTAGGTACCACACACCAGGGTATTTGCCAATAATCACAGCTATGGGAAGTTGCACCGAGCGCATAACTCTAACTATCTCCACGGCACGAATACAATCTGCACAAAGTTCTATAGGGTGGCAGTAGCGGCATTATAATGAATCACAGAAATTGCGATTATTTGCAATTAACTTGCACTTGTTTTACTCTTTGCATTCAAATTGCTTAATTCTGTTGCGATAGCAGCCACAAGTCACCGCAGCAATTGCAACGACGATTGTTCGCTAAAATATTATCCTACACACATACATATATAGAATGGGTATCTATATACATACATAATATATAGTACATGTTGAGCGGGAAGGGAAACTGTTAATATGGCGTAAACAATTTACTTAATTTACTTACAGAACGGGAATTACAATTTTTCTATATAAGTTTTATTAAAATCTAAGGTTTAATTGACAATTACACCAGCAATAAGAATAAAAATCTCATGTCATCCTCTTTGTGTGCTTCTGGAGGGAGGATGTGACCGCTGAAAATCAAGTACCCAGGTAGAACTACCAATTCTATCTTACCCTAATTTACAATTTCGTAAATCTGAGAAAATTAGGTTTTAAGCTGAATTACCGATTTAAGCACTACAGTTGGTTGATATTATCAGGTTCCAGTTCCGTGGCGGCCGGAGACCCAACCTCTATCAGATCATTTGTACTATGCTCATACCGTGTTAGGTCCAGTCCATGTTCACATTTTCTATGAAGGTTGTGTTGATCAGATTTTGGTTTGATTCATCAACAGGTGCCAAATAAAAAAATTGAGTGACTCGAAAAACAAACGAAAATAGAAAAATGGAAAGAAATGAAAAGAATAGAAAAATTGAGAAAAATATTTTTTGGGAAGAGTTGAAAAATCAGATTACAACAAGAGACTATTAAGGATCAATTTCCCGGACATGTGATCCGACTATGAATCCCTTATCCAGATAATGGAGTCTTTGGTGAGTAATTTCAGTGCATTCGTAGAGTACGTGCCATGAGGACTCTACCTCTTTATTATAGAATCGGAGCTCTGTAGTTTTGCCCATTTTCTAAAGGATTTATTTAAGCAAGCAATGAACAATGTGAGTAGTCTGATCTGGTGCTTACCACAATTGATGATTTCTTTAAATTCTTAGTTTGAGAAGCTAATGAGCTTCGCGCGTCTTAGTCCAGGAAGGCTATCCCAAATTTGCTGGGAAGCCTTTTCTGTTTTGGAAATAACTTTTCCTGCTCTCACTTTGAAGGCTGCTGAAGATTTTGGGTACGGTAAAACTCGACTCTATGCGTTTTCATGCCAAGTAGTCAGCAATCTCATTAAAGTCGTATCTACCATGTCCTCATACAAAGGTACATAAGGGTTATATTGTTTACCTTTGATAGTAGATCTAGGTTATCCCTACAGTCCTAAACCAGTCTTGAAGTGAAGGCAATTGAATTAATACCTTTATCGTGGCTGAGCTCTCGGAGTTCATACAACAAATGTTTGCCTTCTGGTAGGTTCAATCTGATGCATGTTTCCATTGCGTCTGGGTATGATGTCAAAGCCTTGTGTAATTTGCACTTCGACCTGTTGACTTCCACACCCATCGTACTTTCTTTCTCAAATCCGTTTGTGTACCAGACGAGTGATACCCGTTGGAGTTTCCGTTTATTTTATAACAAAATATTACATTTCTTCGCCTTTTATTGCAAACTAATTGTTTATAAAAAAAGTTAAGCTTAGAACTTAGGGTAACAATTGAAGTGACCACTACACGATTTGGTGAGTCTATTCGACTGCATAAAATGGAGCTCCAATTATGAATTAACGTCAGCTGAGTTATTAAAAAATTTTTCTAGCTAAAAATTTCTTGTAACTTTGTAAAATGTCGTGATTACAGAAAATTGAGCTGTCAACAGATTACAGTAATTTCAAAATATTTTCTTTTTTTCAATTGCAAATTCGAAAAACTTTAATTGAACCATTAATTTTCACATTCCGGGCCACAAATAATAGGACTTTTCGACACAGCGACCAGAGAGGTCTCACCAGTATGGTTATCTCAGATCACCTACCATAGAAGTTCGTTAATATAGCGTTACCCAATTGCCCATACAAATACTTTTTATCAAAAACAACTGTGGATCATATTATTTTCAGTGAATTTCAGTCTACAGAGACGAGAAATTGTCCACCTATAAGTTTTACTTGGGTTATCCAATGCCTTATGGCGATAAGGGGAATAATAACCCAATTGGAAAATTGCAATGAGAAATCTTGCAACCATATGATTCACATTTGCTTTTGATAAAAAGTATTTGTATCGTAGGCGATCAAAGATAACCATACTGATGAAACCTCTCTGATCGCTGGGTCGAAAAGTTCGATTTTTTGCTGCAATGCTTTATAGCAATTCATTGAAATTATTTTCAGTAAATTTCAATTTATAGGGACGAGAAATTGTCCACCTATAAAAATAATAGGTTTCTTAATATTGTGAAATAAAAAAAATTAAAAAAACAATAAGGAATTCAACTTTTACAAAACTTTGTTGCTTTCTATCGAGAGCTTAGTAGTGAAAATGTATTATCCAACAGCTAAGACAACATTAATACCTCAAAATAGGAAAATTGTTACATTGCTCATCGATCTCTTCATAATTATTACAAATACGTCTTACAAGAAAATATTTAATACGAATAATGACCCGTTTTCTTTCTTAATTGTTATCCAATTTAATCCTCATTAGTTAATCAGTCCTGCTGGCTACCTCAAAAATCAAAAATTATGCAGCAGAAAATACAATAAGTGGCTTTGATCACTGCTATAAGTACATAGTTATTAAGAAAAACAATTTTTAATCTTTTCTATTATTTATTATTATTATAAAGGGTGCTTGTTGCAGCGTCTCGAAAATTTCACAGGTTGGTAAGTCTCGTGCAGACAAGCAATATTTTGAATGGGAGTGGTGTCGAAAATACAGGGTTTTCCAATAAGAGGTGTTATTTTAATTAGCCCGCTATTTCGGTAGATGTCACTTTTGGTGCTGTCATTATTTGACATTTGACAAGTAGAAACTACGCCATTGATAAAAATGGAACGATACACGATTCAACAACGCATTGAAATTATTAAAATTAAATTATTAAAATGATCCGGAATTCCATCGAAAACTCGTCTTGAGTGATGAGGCCCATTTCCACCTCGATGGCTTCGTCAATCAACAAGCAGAATTGTCGCATCTGGGGCTCGGAAAACCCAAGAGTTATTGTTGAAAAGCCTCTCTATCCTCAACGTGTGACTGTTTGGTGCGGTTTATGGTCCCGCGGGGTCATTGGACCTTACTTTTTCGAAAATGAGGCTGGAGCAACAGTTACGGTGAATGGATTGCGCTACCGACAGATGTTTAATGATTTTTTATGGCCGGAATTGGATGGTATTGATCTGGAGAACGTTTACTTTCAACAAGACGGCGCTACGTGCCATACAAGCAACGAAACCATTGATCTTTTACGGGAAAAGTTTCCGGACCGTGTTATCTCTCGAAGAGGGGATCACAATTGGCCACCGAGATCTTGTGACTTAACACCTTGCAACTTCTTCCTTTGGGGCCACGTGAAAGAGAAGGTCTACGCCAACAGCCCAGCGTCGATTCAAGACCTCAAAGATGGAATTCGTGAGGCTATCGAGGACATAGGGCAGCCACTTTGCGATTTGGTTATGGAAAATTTCATGAAAAGGATATGGTCCTGTAGGCGTGGTCGTGGTGGTCATTTGGCTGATGTTATTTTCCATTATTAACGGCATACCTTTCTCTTTATAATGAAATAAAGATCCGATCATTTATCTAAAAAAATAGCATTTTTCTTTGAATATCAAAATAACACCTCTTATTGGAAAACCCTGTAGACTTCGAAGCAGGCGATGTTAAATTATAATAATCGAAGTGACTTGAATTTATTTTTGAAACGTTTCAAAGTGTCAGTTTTTAGGATTTTTTCAGGGAATAGGCGTATTAGAACTCTAGGTTATGATAAGAGTATTACTCTAAGATTGCGAGCCAGTCCAACATATGGAATTGTGTTATTATTAAGAACTATTGAAGGGGAGTATGACGTGCTAATAGAAGCCCTGTAAATAATCAAAGCCTTCGATTTCACTGGATTTATGACGAGATTCTTTAGAATTGATGCCCATCGAAAAGAGTAGTGGACCAAGGATTGATCCCTGGAGAACCCCAGATACAACAGAATATCCAGTTGAATATTTATTAGAGGAAAACTTCATTTATACACGATTAAAATGTAATAGTAGACAAGTTTCGCAGCTTGCAATGAGAATTGAAAATTATCTACAAGTTTCTTGCAAAGCAGTGAGTGATCAACAGTATCGACGGCCTTGGAAATATTAAACCCGTAAATTTATCTTCATCAATATCATTTGTGACTTTCAGCAAAGCAGCTGTGTACAGCTGTGATATGTATAATATTTTTTTATATTGATGTGAATTGAAGTTTTCGTATGTACATCTAGGGATGGCATGTACTTTAGCCTGAAATATTGAGACGTATTTTCCTAGGCTTGTTGTTAGCTCCGGGTTTTTTATAATATATTCTTGCCCCTAACTACTTTTTGGGTCTAGATCCATCGTTATATCGAATAGGGACTTAATTTTCTAGATTTGTATATATTTGCTTTCTATTTGGTATCTGTGATACGATTTATAATAATAATTTACGCCAACGATATATTTCTCTTTTTGACTCATTCCAAGAACTATTTGTTAAAACAACAGCAATGCCTAAATCTTTCGAGTTGTTTCAAAAAAAAATGTGATTGTGTCCTCTAAAATTCAGATTTAGGTGGCCTTAATAAATCCAATTCTACATATGTATAAACCATCTTTCCTTCAATATTAGCAAATGCAACATTTTCCCCGGTTTTGCTTAAGAATGTTTTTTAAATTGATCTGACACTAACTACATATTAAAAATTTCGGTGTGTATCTCAATGTTCGTTATTTCGATTGTTGACAAAGACTTTCAATTTCATTTAAAGATGATAAAGGTAATTTAATGATCCATTCATTAAGAGTATTCTTTTGTTATGCCAAATTCACAATATTTTGCAGCTCAATTGTATTCAGATATTTCAGTGATGGTTTGTAAATTTTATTCTTCGTATACTTTTTGGGAGATTAAGTATTTTATTTTCTTTGAAGCCCTTGAAAATATACACAACAATTGCAGGTCTATATAATATATATGGTACCTATATGGTATATACCTCGGGATGAAACAATCTGCCTAACACTTAGCCATTTAAAATGCCCATTCATCACTAACCTTGAGCTGACCCGATTACCTACAAATTACCCAACTAATTATGGCATCCATAAGCGAATCTCATTGCCTTCCCAACTAACAATTTGGGACGAGAAGATGTCGGCTCAACCTGCTAAGAGGGCAGAGGAGTCTTAGTGGACCTGACCTATATTGTTCAACTAAATGTGCGTCGATTGGACGTCATATTCCCAATGCGGGGAGTACACTTGGGCGTAAGTATAAACGTAATATACGACAGTTTGGCAAATAGGACAAGATATTATAAGATTAAGGGCCGTGTGTAATGGGTTGGTAACATTTAATTGAAACTTAATTTAATTTTTGTTTTAGAATTCCTGTAAGAGAGGGTTAGGGCCAAATTAAAATTTAATTTGAGTTATTTTATGTTATAATAACGCATATATAACTTTAATTTTAATTAAATTGGGCCCGGCCCAACCCTTACTAACGACGTAGACTCGACGTCTATTCGACGTCAATTCTGACCAATATGTAAAAGAAAGACAGAACATAATTTGTCTGTAATTGAATGAATGAAATAGCAATAGTGCAACTTATATAACTGCAAACTTAAGGGGGCTTGGGGGTATTTCGGTGAAAAAAAAACACTTTTCCAAACATTTTTTTACGAGTTACGGGCAATGTATTTTCAATTAAATATTTGCAGTATTATGAGATAACATTTGAAGAATATCTTCTAAAAATTTGAGCGGGAATTTTTAAAAATTAAGCTGTTGGCAGCAAATCTCCCGAGACGTCTAAAAAAAAAAGTTATTTTGCTGTGACGTAAATCAGCGCTTGATCATCTGTAATCAAAAAATCAAATTGATTTTATTAGTTTATGAGTTTCCCCAAGTAACGCTGTCGAGTTTTTTGTTTTTTTTATTTATGTTCAAATTTTTGGTAACACTGGAAAGTCAAAAACGCGATTTTCGCTTAAATTAAAATATAACAACAAATTTTGAAAAACCTCGACAGCATTACCTCATGAATTATAAAGAAAAAGAGTGTACCAAGTTTGAAAAGGATGGGTGCAACAAATTTTAACCTACAGCCGTCACCGACTTTGAAAACGTTTTTGCAGATCTTCTTCTACACAAGTATTTCCACTTATTTTCCTCGACGAAGTACTTGTAGCCTCAACAGTCAACAGTACGTTTCTTAAGTTTGTGTGGAGGTACAATTTTTTATGATTCGCTTAATCTTGAACCTCTCCTCTTTCTATCTGCTCTGATAATTTTTCTCGGTATATTTCACAAACAAACGAAACGGCACTATGAAAATCGAACCTACTAACGTATGCATGCACACAAAATGATCGGTATAAGAATCGGTAGATCTTCGGATGGTTAAAATTCCATATCGCCGTTAGTTTTGCAATTCTTGTGCATTCTTTAAAAAAAAAAAAAAACAATGAAAAAACAAGTTTGAAGACCATACCCGCCTTAATAAGGCAAAACTCGAAATGGTTGTTAGTCTAACAAAGTTTAACTTTTTTAATGCATTTATTAAATTAAATAGATTTTACGCATTGTCTATGAATGGAAAATAGTTGCAAGATAAGATTTTTCGTAAATATTACATATGTACCGAAGAAAATTTCAACTTGGGTAATAAAATTCTTTCGTCATATTTTTTTTTTTGTATATATGAATCCTACTTCGGGCATTTGAGAAATAAAATATTGATAGTAATTTAAATTAATAATGCAATAATTATAGTAAATAAAAAGTTTCTAAAACTCGCCTTTTTTTCATTACGGAGGATCACAAATATGGCGATTTCTTTAATTTTCATTTTAAGAGTTACTTTTTTCAAATTTCCCGCCTTATAAAAGTTTCTAGCTTACAAGTTAAGCCTTTTAAGTGCAATTTTCCTATTTACGAAAATTCGTCGTGAAAGAAAAAGTGTTTTGAACATATTTTAACTGTAAATTAACCTACCAACATTTCTTCCCTACAAATAGTCTTATGAACGCATTCTGTCTCTAAACTACTTTCGGAATTTTGTTTATACAGGGCGATATTTATGCATGGTCTAAACACCAATCGTCCTATAAGGACAAATTATCTTTAAAATACCCTATTGGGGCATAGCGTGTTATATAGTTGTAGAGAGCGCAGTTGTCAAACGAGTTCACGCGTAGCATCTTTAATTGTGCACATTCGATTCTGGTTAATTTTAGTAGTGACAACGTACAAGTAGATTCGAAGAGGCCGTATAAAAATATACAGTCGAATTCAACAATTATAGTGAACTCGCTTGTAATGGAAATTCGTCTATAATAGACGAGTTCTCAAAGTCCCAGCTGAAATACCTACATGTAAAACTCCGTGTTATGATGGACTCGCTTATAATAAACTTTCGTTTATTATGGACTGAAAAATCCTTGTTCTTGTTATTATAAGTGGGGTTGTTCGGGAAATCCCATACATCCGCGTGATGCAAAATAAGATGATGCAATCGCGAGCACAAATAATACAAAATAAATACTTAAAAATAGACAAGTTCAAACAAAACTAACAGACTTTTTTTTGCAAATTAAGGTTATTGAATTTTATTTGACTTTTGATTAAAACGACAAGTTTTGGCATAAGTAAGATTGTTTTTTAATTTTTCCACGCCCTTTTTATCCTGCAGGTTCTCATGAGATAGACACTCGGTTATAGTCCATTATAAGCAGATTATAAAAAAAAATGAACTGATGGCCCCCTGATAGAAAGCTCTTTAGAACTTTATTGCTAGCAACTCATCAACATCATTATTTCAGGATCATTTGTAGCCATTAAATTATTTGGACCATCTTGTGGCTGTGCTCTTCATGTTATCTTTTTACGTTAGCTTAATTTATTCAACTTAGACCAATGTCTTTATACGTAGATTTAATTTATTACTGTAATACAAAGCTATAAAATTAAGATATAAAAAGAAACATTAGAAAATTACAAAATATAAGAGGGAAAGACATCTGTGCTGCATCTGCGTCGTTAATTCCGGTAAGAACAGTGGGACAGAAAACGAAAGGTACCAGCTTCAACAACCAGAAAAAGCATAAATCAGGTAAAGCATTTGTAAGGCTGCCCTACAAAATTACACTCGCTATATATTTGGACATTGATTGAAAATGGGTTGACGTCAAGTGCTGAAATTTTATACGCGAATATTTTAAAAGTATTTTGTATCTAATTTGAAAAATGGACTAAATCGGGCAACTCTTTCGTGAAGTTGCCATATAATAATTGAACAATTTTATGTATGTCTCACCCACAAATTTTTAATTAACTGAAAAGTTGTTCAGAATGCCAAAACCTATGAAATTGGAAATAAAAGAAATAAACGAGAAAATTCACTTTAACGCGTTACCTTGCCCAGAAGGGTGGCATACACATATGCAGCGATTCCATACGAAAACGATCAAAATTACCAATTTTCAGACATGACCACCTCCGATTTCGATGAAACTTTCAGAATTAATTAAGTAATACAAAATATTTTTTTTGTCACCTTAAATATGAAATTTCAGGAGCGTGCAATTCCCATTATTTGTATTTTTCTTCGACAGATTTTTGGCTTTGCATCAGGAAGATGCAGAAAATCAATTTTAAATAATTTTCTTTTTGTGTTGTCATCTTCAGTTCGATCACTACTTGTAATATTTAGCGTTTACTTGCAAAATTAATGAAAAATAATTAATCATATTAATCATATTACAATTAAAACTTACAGGGACTTACAATAAATAAAACAACTGCAGGTAATTATTTTCTTCACTTTTCTGTAGTAATGTGTTGTAACCAGTATGACTTTAACTCTGTTCTTATTAGGCATTTTTGTCCACAAATCACTAATACCCTAGATCCTAGATACATAGCAGATCTAATGAATAATTAATACTAACTATTTATTAAAATGCCGTGTGTCGCATAGTATATGTCATTATGACTCGAAAATCAGTTCATAATTAAGTACACTAACAAAGTGCTTTTTTTCCTCCATTATATCTATAATGAGGAAAAATGTGCTAGATTTTGCATATAATATAAGTATATCTCAAGGACTGAAGCTCAACTGTACATCTGCCCATTTGAAAAATAAGAAGAAGAAATGCTAAGCACAAAGTGTATTATGTCAAAATATTTTTTAATAAAATGTTTTTTTTTTCATTTCCAAATCGTTGAATTGAATAAAATAAAAATAAATAAAAACAAAGTTTATCGCGTTGATTCGATCCATATCGCTTCATTAATGTCATAAGTATTTCAAAACCAATTTGACAATATCTACAACTTAATTAAAGAAATGTCTGTGTGTCTGCGGCTTATAATGAATCATGATGGACTAAGGAGTCGTTCGTTATTACTTCATTAAGAGCGCTGTGTGTCTAAGGTATAACAAAGCTTGTTCTTGACCAAACGTCACTTGGTTTATTTAAGAATTTTTTACTTTAAAGTTTGCTACATTACTTAATAAGGAACATTCATAAAAAAAATACCGTCATTGTTAACTTAATTTAAGCTTTTAAGTCCATCCCCATTTGAAGTCATTGAACAGAGTATGATTTATCTAAAATTAACTTCTAAAAACCCTTAAAGGTCCGATCGAATTTGTGATTGAAATCAGGATAAAAATTGGATTAAATCTTTTAAAGTAAATGCCTAGAATTTAACCTCAAAGCCAAACGGGCTTTCAAAACAAAGATTGGGCTTAATTTTCCTATATCCAACCTGTCGAAATTCTTTGAAGTTCGTATAATAATAAAATTCGAAATTTGGAAAAAATTTACGAGTAGTTTTCCAAAATGAGTACCTAACATAATTTTTACCTCAAAATTTAATAAACTTGCAGGAGATTTTGACGGTTTAATTTATTAACTCTTATAAAAAAAAAACCCTCGAAGTCTAATGGATTTTCAGGTAATCATCTAGCTAGAGGTATGTCCTTAAAGTCAAATGGACTATTAGGGCTAAAAATTATCTCCAAATTAGGTAATATTTTATATATAAATAAACAAATATGTCTTTGAACTGCACGATTTTTCCTATCTTGGTAGTTGGGTTCTGAACTATCATTTCGGCTTCGACCGTATTGATTTCTATTTGTCGAGGCAATTAGTGAAGGATCAACTTAGTAACATTAAAAAAAATAAGTAATACTCATACATATGTAGTTATTAGTATTTAATAAATTGTGAGCTGTTGCCAATAGAATGCGATAATAATTGGTGGGTTTCAGTGGCCTCAAACGTATTAGAACCCATTCTATTCACCATCAAACGTCTGTTTGCATATCTTTCAACATGTGCACGCTAAGTTTCGTGTTTAAAACTCAGTTCACAAGAAGGTTTAGTAACTAAATGGTTACTGTAGTTCCTACTCATCTTCTTGAATTCATTAACCTCATTTTATTTAGTCTGTCGATTTAGTTGAGCAACCTGATTCAAATGTTACCTAATGAGGTTAAAAATAGCATAATTAAGCCCTGATTCTATATACTCACACAAAAAAAAGAAAAAAAACCAATTTTCTGCATTCTTCAAATGTCTGCTCCATTTGTGTGGTCATTTTGTTTTCTGGAACATCTGCATGCATTTAAAAACTTTAAGATGTCTGGAATGCAATATAAGACTCTAAAGATTGGGAACAGCAAGACTTCTGCAAGATACCTACTAAAAGTTACAGAATGAGTGGGTGGGAGCGAGTCTGTTTTCTATGTACCAATCTAGTCTAACTATTTACCAAGAAGATAAAGGAACAAAATGACTTGCCTGTCCGCATATCGATTTTACTGAGCTGCATCAGGAAGGAAGTAGTGTTGGTGCACAGGAGTTAGATAGCCTCGCCCATAAGCAATGATTTTCAAGTTTGGTTTGAATGTTGGAAGCCAAGTCGAATCCTTTAAAGTCATCCGTTGTCCAGAGCAGTAAGCAGAAGTAAAGCCATTCTCCATTTATTTATATACGTCTGTAGCTATGTAGATATATGCACATATGTACAATGTACATACCTTTCAAAAGAGTATCACTAGCTCAGGTTCCATCAGGTGCTATAATTGTGTATAGAATGTCTACGTATATCACATTTACCTGTTTCGGTCCGATACGGATCCATGTTGGGCTTGCTCACCTCAGCTTACAGAATTTTTCTTCTATACCTATCTGTAACTAACACAGAGCTGCCCATGCAGGCAGCATGTCAATCGTGTTATTTGTCACCTACTACTTCTTGTCCATCGCCTCCAGGTACATGATAGTTGCAGCAAGTATAGTTACTGAACTGGTCTTAGAGTTCCACTTTATACGTATGTAGGTACCTAAGTAGGTATGTGCCCACAACAGGTGCTCATTCGGTTGATTGCTATTGCGCGACTCTGCCTGACTGGAACTTTGCAGAGACAGAGTCTAGCTGTGAGTAGGTGTCACGTAGTACTATAGAAAAGTAGCAATGCATAAAATGTCTCGTCTCGGTTACCTTGAACGACACCAAAATCCGAATAACACAATCGGATCAGATTTCTACTCTTTGCTGGGCGGGGCAAATGCATCCATTATAAATTAGCTCCACCCAAATTGTTTAATTTTGAATTTTTGTAAACATTTTTAATATATTTCTTTCATGTTAAGATGGCTAAGAAACGTCTGAGATATTTGCTGATAAATTGGACCAGGGGACCATATAGGGAACCATTGCACTTCCTCAAAGCTTTGCAATCGGCTTGAAAATGTTAAGTGAAATCTTGTTGTACTTTTCATTGGCTTAACTAACTCGTAGTAAGAAGATTTTACATATGATCATCCTAGCTGTAATTAGGAGATCAGAGCTTTCCTTGTTGTCATTTTACAAAAAAGCGTCCGAATTATTAATTCTGTGAACTGAATCGGTTTCGGTCCATGATGGATACGAAACTCTGAATCTTGATTAGCGGGGTAATAAATTCGATTTCTTCTTGCTAGATTTGATAGAGTTTACGCTTTTCAGCTATTATTCAAATAGAAATTGCCAATAACTACCTATGTAGGTAGGATCTTATCTTAGCTCAATCGACCGGGATATACACATACATAGAAACGTTACTTCCCAGTTAGATACATAATTTGAAAGAAACAAAATTAAGTATATAATTGTAAGGACTACGACAAAAAAGCATATGATAGGAGCAATTGTCTTTCTTCCTCTTATTTTCAAATGGCCCCATATCGTATCGGGACTATACCGATATTTGTACATATGCTGGCCAAAGTAAGTAGAGGAATGCATGATTCTGTGGGATTATGCAAAAGGGTTGAATACAGAGTAGCCCAACATTATTGCTAAGGTTTTTCAAAATAAGTAGTCATTTAAGGACTAAAGAGCCAGGCAGAGGTGCCTGTGTCAGACAATCTTTATCTGAAGTAAACTTCCACCAAGCTCCCTGTTTGAAGTATCCATAACGGCTGAGAGCCTAATGCTGATTATTATATAGGTATCTCCGGAGATTCAATTTCGACAAAACCCATTTTAGACAAAACAACGAAGATTATCAATTTCAATTTTGGAACCTCAAATGTGATAATTAAAGACAAAGGACTGAGTTTTTGGCCGTGGATTCCCTCATCGACTTATAATGATGCAACTTCTCTGTTCTGCGATTATAGTTCCGCAGATTCTTATGGATGGATCTAGTATGATAAAGACGTCGATGCTGGTATTTTTCTTCTAGAGTTTGACGTTTAGATGGTGGTCTTGCTTGAACTACACATTACTGTCTTTCAGTTTGGCCTTTTCGCTATTGCAATAGCATAGGAACTTGGTAGTTCTTGGTACTCCTACCAATAATATTTATTGCCTCAGGTGGTTCTAAGTGGCCGTCGAATAATTTGTTTGTTGGTAGATAATTGCTGGGAGGTATTAAATTACTAGTAGATCTTCATATATTCAATATATTCTATTAAAAGAAGGGGAAATGTTGAGATGTCCAGTGGCTTATGTTGTTAGAACATCGTGCAGAATTACCTTATGCCCCATGATGCCATCAGATTAAGTTTATTTAGTGTTCAGACCAGAATTCATTCTGTCGACACAGTCTTTCATCGCAAATCGCGCAGTTTTTTTATTATATACTCTGAACAGTAGGTGGCCCAGTGTGGATCTCTGAGGTACTCCGCTTTTGAAGGTTTTGAAGTTTATTTGTACTCCTAAATGACTTTATCGAATGCTTTTGAAAACCCAGTAATGTTAAGACTTCAAGTAGATTTAGGCTAGATATTTCTGGATGTCAGAGGCTACTTTTAGGATGATATTTTTGAGACTGTTCCTGTATTTCAAGCCTTTCAGACCGACTGGAAGAACGCAGGACAATAACATGGCTGCAGGATGATTTGGTGTTTGAGCGGATTTGTAGCTTCCGAGTTGATGACTGGTCGAATAGGTTTGAAATTTGATAAACATATAGAGTTCCTAGATGAAAAATAAGCTTATCTTCAAATATGTAGGTAAGATTGGTCCTCTAAAACAACTTTTGTTGTCCAAGGAATAAAAAAACAAAATGTCAGATCTCTACCACTGACGCGATGACCCAGATAACTTCATACTAAAAGTTTCTAATCAACTTGTCTATATGTATCTATAGCCAAGAAATGGAAATGCTCAACCATAAGAGCTTACAACATATTCGAATTTGCTCATGCTAAAAGAGTGAGCAATAAATGAACATGTGGTCAGCAGATCTGATTACATAGTTGTTTGATTCGTGACTCACAAAATTCTGAATCTCAGAATATGTGACTTTAACAGCTGATTCAAGCACAAGTCACGGAGTCAATGCGCTTAAAATGCTTATTCATATGATTATGAGCGAATAAGAACTTTTAATTTAACTCGCGCCTCACGAGTGATCATTACATTTTAATGAGTAGTAAAGTATGCTCATTCATAAACAGCTTACATATGTGTAACCATTTCCGTACCCTATCTGCAACACAACATAATGAAGCTAAAAGTTATCATCTCTCTTCCAAAATTTAAAAATCTTTTTTATGCAGAGTTCAGACACAAGCTACAACTACTACTAGATACTTAACTACAGTTGAAGTCACGACTGGCAAAAGATGTCTCCTCCACACTGATGAGCTTTGCTGAACAAAATATTGAATAAAAATGAACTTTTGATCACTCATTTGATAAGGGCTCATAATTTTTATTTACAATTAAACAAAATTCCTCAAGTTATTGAATTATTTGTTTTGTTTCTTAAGGAAAGAGCTTCCTTCAAGTTTCATTTACGTATTGAAATGAATGTACAAGAATGTAAAGAGCGATTACAGCGCCATCTAGTTGTCAAAGAGAATTCAAATTAACTTCATATTTATATTAATGACTCTCTCTTAATCTACACAACAATATGTGTGTCGCTTTTTTGTTTTTTCAATATATGAGTGTTCTTCTGCAAGTCTCACAAAAGAACGCAGCTTTTAAGTGAACAGTTTTTAGTGATTTTTCGCCATTGTCGACTCGCCAGTATGATGAGGGATACGCTCGCCCAGGAGCAGATGGAGGGGGTGGTTATCATATTATAGAAGAATGAAGAAAAACTGAGCAGAGGGAGTGGAGAAATGAACAAAAGAGTGGAGTTATGTTTAGAATTTATTCTAATGATTTTCCAGTTTCCATCTCCCTTTCCAAAAAGTACCCAATGCCGCCCGGGTATGCATGACGGTAAAAATCGCAACTTTTTATATGTTTAGCGATTAAAAAATGATAAAATTAGTTAGTTTTGCGTAGGATCTGAAGAAAAGCGCCACATTCCTTCGGACAACATGCCCACGATAGAGGAGACATGTAGCAGTTTGATTATGTAAGTACTATGCCCGTGAGTTTTCAGGGGCCCCCGGTAGGTGGCTGACAGTGGGCATTCAACATTTTTATACTTTTAATTTTTTTAAATAGGTAAATGAAATCCGATCTTGCTGAAATTTTGTACAGGTAATCTGCTGATAAGCGCGCATTGACGAAAACTTCAAAAATTGGATTTATCTGTAATTTGTGGAACAAAGTTTCTAAATGAAATTTTTAAGCTGAAACTTTGCCCGCCAAAAATTAGTTTCGGGAACGCAATAGGGAGGGGAGATGAAACACGCTAAAAAATCAGTGATCTGTGATTAAAACTTACAAGATTGCCTCCTATATAGTTAGGTTAGGATGGTCTCTTTAAAAAATCAGTAAGGCTTTTAAAATGTTCTTAACCTGGAGGTTTTTTTTCGATTTCTTAATTATTATCAAAGGCTCTACATTTTGTATCCACAAAGCATTTCTATAAGCGGAAAAGGCTGCTTGTATATATTTAATATTCTCGAGCTACAAGATGAATCTGCGTTCTATTTACCAAAAGCCTTCAACCGAATTTTTGTACAATTCGTAATTATTGTTGAATTGACCATCTGTACAAAAGGGGTCAAGCAGTTCCAGCTTAGCAGAAATTTTTTCTCCTAAAAATTTAACACTACGAAATGCCATGCTATTTCATTACTTCAATAACTCTAGCAACTCACATTTTGGGCTAATTCGTTGGTGTTAAATTCACCAGGACGTTATTTGATTATATCGTAAAAGATTTTATTTTCTTTAATACAAAACTCTTGATATTTTTGAATATTCACGCACTAAGCTTTTTATTTTTCCCGGGTATGATTTTACTTTAAATTTTTAACTTTTATTTTTTTTCCTTCCTCACGATATTCAGTATTTAAAAAGTATTTATACTCACCCAAAAATATTTTCCATAATTTTATCTAATAACGTAGGCAACAACAATATTAGTTTAGGTATTTTTTCATGAAAAATATGTTTTGTTATACAGGATGTCCCTTAAGTGGTGTAATATCCGAAGGCTACGGTTAGGTCATGCTCAGACGAAAGACGAATAAAAAATTGAGCTGGTGTGGGGGGGGGGGGAATCCTGAAGCTAAGGTTTTGGGCCTCTTAAATCCAATATGAAAAATTTATATTGACGACGTGCTTTTTAATGAAAATAGTAGTTAAATAAAACAAAACGACTAAAAGATCCGAAATTTTAAATTTGTTGAGCCTTAACTTCACAATGGAGAGGAAAAGGGAAACAATTTACAGACCATTGGAAAAGTCCAAAGATTATCTATCGACAAAAATTTAAATCATCATCATAGGGTGTAACGTTTCGAAGTTACAGGGTGATCTATAAAAGTATGCCCAACTATCTTAAAGTCCCGTTATCTCGGCAACCGTTAGGACTCCCCCCCACACCCATACAATGTTTTGCTCATCTAAGCATGACCTATCCGTAACCTTAGATACACCACTTACGGGACACCCTGTATTTGTTGCGATCGCCAGATTCGATGGAAAATAACAACAGCCCATTTAGGTGCAGGATCGCCCCATCTATCTATCCGGGCAGTTTTTTGTTTTGTTTTTGTAGATATTTCGGAAAAGAGTAAGTTTTTCTCAGCTCGGAAAAATCAATTTTCCAACATTTTCCGCACATTCCACATAGGCTTCCATTTTGACTAGGTAGATGATCGCATTCAGCTAGGAATGACAAAATAAAAAAAAAGTGTGTGTGCATGTGAAGTGCCTAGACTTTTCGTGAAGTGCTGAGTTACATCAAGTGTCTACGATATATATAAGATGTATCCCCTTTAGAAACCGTCTCTCGACCACGTTGTAGGGTAGTAAAAGTGAGTACTGACAACACTAGAATGAGTTATCGAGAACGGGTATGCTATTTTGGCTCCCTAGGGACACCGCCCAAAACGTTTTCTTGATTGATGGAGATCCTAGAATACGTTGACCAGATGTGGTCGTAATCTTCTAGGCTTTATTGCTTGTAGATCACACACATATATTCAAGGCCTGCTGTAATTTTTTCGACCTTATCTCTTATAGACAAGGTCTGTATGTAGCCTGTTAGCCTGTCAGCCTTAGAATTTTCGGGGATAGACTGATAAGTCTTACTTTGGATTCTTTGGCAGTTAGATACAGTCGGGAAAGAATAGTTATTTAGAATAATATTACTTCCAGCTGCACACGGATTGCTTGCAGTAATCTTCTCGGGGTCTTCTCGGCCTAATCTCTTATAGAGAAGGCCTGTAATATCCTTTCAGTCTTCTGATCTGTAAGGGTAGAGTGACAAGTCTTCCCTTAACTTCTCCGTAAACTAGATGTAAGTAGTTGGGAAAGAATATTTATCTATAATATTAGCGCTAGTAGAGAACCCAATGCTAAAACACTAGTTGTAGTCATGAAAATTTATTTGATAATTCTTCAGATTGAGTGTCTCTGTTTTTCTTTCGTTTTTTAATTTGAACACATGTGTGAATAGCTAAGTTTAGCTAAGTTGTTTCCTCGGAGAACGAATATAGACTAACTTAAAAAATTAACATTTTTTTTTAATTTTTATATTTTCATATAAAAGTAGAGTTTAGAGACGACCCTAATATTCAGATCAATACAGTGACAAAATATACAAAGTACTGTTCCTGAAAAAGGGCACTCACGTCGCCACAGTTGCAGAGCTTTATAACTTGTCATCTCCATCTTTAACTAACCAACTCCATAGAATCCTTTTTTTACATATTGCAACATTTTCCAATACGAATTTCTGACAAACTATTTGTAGCTGAATTATGATTTATACCTTAAATTAAGGTAACGAAGAAGTCTAGTAAATAACGTCGGCAAAAATTAAAAATATGTTTTGGAATGGAGATATTAGCTCGGAAACTTGTAAAAAATGGTAAAAATTGAAGTTTTTTAAATCAAATTCCTGTTAGCAGGTATTCTCATTTCTTTAGATTGTGACTATTTTAAAAAGAAAACTCGAGGATATTTGCTAGACTAGGCTTAGCAAATATCCTCAAGTTTTCTCATTTTTAGTGGAGCTTTTTCAATTATTTGACTCTAATATTACTTGTTTTTTCTCCCGATATTTCACCTACGAGAAATTGGAATATTTGGTTGAAAGTTGTTGAAATACAAAATAATATATTTAACAATTACGCGCAAAACAACTTTAGTAGAGTTGATTCTCGTTAAACATTTTTAATTTTTTTGAACTGCAAATTTTAATTTTTCGCTTTAAATTGTTAAATTTTTGTTTTCTGTCTTTCACGCTAGATGTCTGTAAGGCGGTCTAGGTCTAGGCTAATTTTACATAAATTTTCTCACACAAACCTGCGTATAGTAAATTTTATTGCCTACAGGCTCGCTGGTATCTAAATTGAAACTTTTGCTGAGTACTGACTCCTCTTAAAATGAAAAAAAAAACAAATTTGTTTCTTCTTCTGTAAATTTGCAACGACTACTAGTTAGTACTACTCCTATCCTCTCACACTTTAATAGAAAGTTAGTTTCAGAATATCTTGATAGAGAGCGTCTGTCTGTATTTCTGCGTGCACCAAAAATAAAAAATAAAAAAAATAAAACAACAAGAAACACATTTTTTACATCAGATATTCCTTTATTTTTCCTTAAATTGCTTTTAACTTTATAATTTTTTATTTTTCTTTAATTTATTTACTCGATTAAACTTAATACTTTTCATTACGATAATTATGCATAAAAGAATGCAACATCACTTGCTAAGTGTAGTGTATATAATATAATGAGGTCCAATAAACATAGATTCAATGAGAGCATCTGCATTTCTTTAACTAGAGATAGACTTTATAATACAATTGAGTTTTGCTTACATTTTTCTTATTATTATTTACAACATTTTTTTTTTCATTTTTTAATTGCTAACGAAGATTTTGCATTTAATATAAAATTCGATTCCATTTCACACCCGTGGGTGAAGTCGAAACGGAGAGAGTTAAACGAAGAAAAAATATCACGAAAAAACGACTTGTGGCAAAAAGCTTCCAAAACGTTCATTTATTAGAGTTTCAGTTTAGCTCTGAAGGGGGAGGCAAAGAGTACAGTTTTATAAAATATTTATTTTTAATTTTTTTTTTTTTTTTTACATAATACTTTTGAGAATTTTTTTAATGGTTTCCTAAAATGATTTTGTTTTTCTTATTTTGGATATGTAAGGACAGAATTCGGTTGGAGAAATTCTGCTTGCTACACGATGACTATGACGACCAGATTTCAGGTTTTCACATAGTCTCGACTTAACCTCAATTTATTCAGGTTAACCTATCTAAAAATTGTGATCCATATCGATCATGTTATTTTAAGAAATTATCGAAAATTTATGTTAGCTTGAGAAAAGTTGAAAGCTCCGTGTCACAAGTTACATATGTGTAGCGATGCATGCAACGTTATATGGATTTAATAGAACACGTTATCCTCACGAAATAGAATTGAGTACAGGGAGTTAGATTACTTCCTGCTAACTGTTCTTCCTTATCTCTTTAGAGCACCTAGTACCTATAGTTTGTTTGATGAAAGCATGTATGTGACTTCTTATCGACTATCCTATTCTTATAACCTAAAGTCCGCAGAATATTGCACTTTTTAAATGAGCTAGTTCACATAATACGACATACCGCACGCATCGAAATCCTATTGAGCATTTTGAGTGATGAGAGCCCCTCTAATGCGATGAATACCTGGAGAAGATAAGTTCATTAAAGGTGGGTGGATACGGTCATGATATTCGATCAGGAGTAAATCTGGTCTTATGGAGATCTTCAGCTAACGATGGAGTTACGCGATCCTCCTCGGAGTTTTGTTGTGAATATGGTGACGGAATTTGGGGTCTGGTGTGATGTGATGTAGATGAGTGTGGTGGGGGTGGTGAACATGCTGATATTGGAGAATTCGAATCTGATGACTGTCTGCGACAAAACGGATTTAATCCATTGAAAGGATTCGGTAGCAAATGTGGTGCTAGGGAAGATAATGCTGCTGGAAAGGCTGCTATACCGCCAAGAGCTGGGAAGAGTAGAGGATTTGGTGCATGATTGACTCCTCCAAAAAATCTTTGCTCACTACCAAGAAACGTATCTGCAAATGGTTGGGATCCAGGGAAGTGATTTTTCAGTACTTCAAAATTTAATGGTGGTATCCTTTGTGAGCCAGCATATAATCGTGCTAAAAATTCTGCTTGAATTGAGCTGGAAATATTTCCGAAAGGTTTATTATTGTTCGACGGTGGCTCATCAAAATTATCATCTGAACTAGTAGAGAGCAATTTACGGTGTAGATTTAAATTAGAACTGTGCCTATCTCTACTCCGTTTGGATGGGAAGGCTGCATTGCAGCCATCTATGTTACATTTATGCAGAAGCTTTAAATGAACATTTTGGTAATGTGTCTTAACGCCAAAATGATTCTGGAAGACTTTTCCACAAGCTGCACACTTTCTTGGATTATCTTTATCTATTGGTACATCCTCACCGAAGTCTTCACCATTTTCATAATTATCATCACTGTAATCTTCTACATCCTGGCAGAGTCCATCTGGAGAGGATGAATCTAATGCTTTGGTAGGACTTGGATTATATTCTGATGATTCTATAAAATTGTTATTTGGATTGCTAGAGATCGTGTGATGTAGAGTAGAGCTATCTTTTATATTTGCTTGTGAGAAATTTTCTAATCGTTTCAATGCATTCGTCGAAAAATCAGATTTTTCTGTTTTACCGCATTCATCGTAAAAAAGTTCCTTATAACCTGAACGGTAGTCATTTGAAGACCGATCACAGCTAACTGGCGATACAATACGGTCCAGTCTCTCTTCCTTTACTGAGCTTATCTCATCTTTATCACTCTGATCTTTACTGTTCTCCTGCCTTTGGTGTAACTCATCCAAATCTTTTCGCTTCTTTGACAGATCTAGCGTATAATTTTCTGGGTCTTCTGTAAATTCGTCTTCCTCCTCTTCTTCTCTCTTCTCTTCTTCACTGTATGCTGATTTCTCTACAGGCTCTTCTTTGATATGAGATGATTCCGTTTTGATTTGCCGCTCTAATATATCACCAACAGCAGGTGTCAATGGCGGCGAGGGAAGCATTTTTGAAGATTCATTAGGAGGCTTTTCCATTTGTTTTACTGTATGCTCTGCAATATCGTGAGGAGTTTGCTTTTCATCTGCACCAGATTTTAAGGATAAATCTGCTACGTCAAACTCATCTGAGGAATTTTCAGTTGAATTTTGTATTTTACATCGTATGGGATTCAGACTCTTGCGTTTTCTCTTACTAGAAGGTGGTACAGCTTCCTGTTCTTCCTTGACCTCGCACGAGTCAGTAACACTCAGAGAATCATCGTTACTTTCAGTGTTGCTTTGGTTTTCGTCAAAATCTGATAATCCCACGGAGGGATTTCTCCTCTTTCCAATACTAAAATCAGCAGGTTGATCTTCTCCCTCCGTAGTATAGTCATCCGAAACCATTTTATCGTAGACGGTGTCGGCTTCCTCTCCCACAACAACAATCCCTTCATTATCATCATCGTCATCGTCTTCATGTTGCATCATTCTTTCGTCGTATTTCATCATTCTATTCGCTTCGTCAACATAGGCGCGATGATGATAGTCAACTCCTCCATGCTTCATATCAATACCAGGTATGCCATGATGACGCATGTCTGGTGGTGGAGTTAGGAGTGGAAATGAATTGAATGGATTTAAAGGATTCAGTGCTCCAGACATCAGACCGTTTGGATGTTGCAGAAGGAGTGGATGTGGTTGAGCACTACGTCCATCATGTGGTGATATTTTTCTTCGTAAGTGGGGTGAGTGAAGCTTGGGATTGGGATTTGCACTATGTCTGTTGCGTGATCTTCTGGAGCTGAACATCATACTGCAACCTTCTACCGTGCACTTGTGCATCTCTCTTAGATGCACTGCGGAGAAATGAATTTTCAGGGCTCCTTTATCACAAAATGTCTTAAGACAAACGTTACATTGGACTCTCTTCTTACCAGTCACTGGATTGATGAATTGCGTGCCGAGGTTGACAGGAAGGGAGCCCCATTGTCGTTTGCCCGGTGAGTGTGATTTTCGCATACCTTGAGGTGACATTGATGTTGGCGTTGAACCTAGACGAGACATATGCTGACTTTGGTGTGTTGCTAGAGGGCTTTTGGCATTTGAATCACGACTTAGGTTTAATGCGCTCTGATGTGAGGAAGCCTTTTCTTCGGTACTTTGCTTGGAAGCTAATTCTTTGTTGTGATCTACCATTAACGGTGATTTACCTTGATTTAGCCCAACGTTTTGATTCAGAGCCGAAAAATGCGATGACAATAGTCCTGGTGGTAGGTGATTACCTGAAGCCGCAGCTGCTGCCATTGCTGCAACTTGATTGTTAGTTAAGGGTGCTGGTGGCGGAGGTGGTGGTGGTAAATGAAAAGGCAACCCATGCCCTGACATAGCCATACTGAAAAGATTATTTGCGTGAACATTCTTATCAGCATTAGATACCGGTGATGATTCGGCCATCCTGCGCCGGGCCTGAGCTAATGCTTGCTGCTGTAAGTGATGTTGAGCTAAATCTGGACTCATCCTAGAACTAGGTATCACAGGCGGGAAAGAGCCTAATGCTGCTGTACTAATCTTACGAAAGTCAAACGGTTGCATATTTTGTAAGTGATTCAGGGGATTATTTGAGGAGACTGCACTCGATGCACTGCTGGGTGATGTGTTTTGGCTGCACGGTGATGGCGGACTCCGAAAGTAGCTACTGATATGATTCGGTGGCAGTCCTGCAACTAATTTCTGATGAATTTGTGATTGAAATTGCATTTGAGCATGAGCCAATGAGCTCAAATGCATATTCATTGGATGTGCTGCTGCTCGCGGTGGCGATGGCCGCCTACTAGGCGACATTACCATCTGTGCGGATTGCAGCGCAGCTGTAGACTGACGTTGAAAACCGCGACTGGTATGGGAATATCCCAATTCTGTATAACTAAGATTCTCCAGGTTTCCTCCGGATAAATCACTTCTTCTAATTCTGGTGATGTTCTGATTGTTGTTGCTCATTAAAAAGCTCGATTATTGGTGTTCCTTGTTTTATCATTTTTCATAAATTCGAACCACGGTAAAGATCTGTAAAAGAAAAAAAATTATTTTGTGAGACTTTTAAGTTTATGATGGAAGTGGTGGAGTAAATATTTGGAAAGTATTTTTAAATTTTTTAGTCACATATCTCTAGTTTTTGCACTTAAAAAAATGACAAGCTTTTAAATATATAATAACTTAAAATTTAACATAAACAGCATTTGTTTACACGTTGCCAAAATACACCAGGGAGAATACCCTGTGATGCCTTCTGCGCACTTTAGGCTGTGGTTACATTTTGAAGGATTTCAGGCAGATTTTTATCACGAAACATTGCGAGGCTTAATTCTTTATGTTTGGAACATAGGCTGGAAAAGTAGGGAGATTATTATGAATAAGAAAGATGTTTTAAGAGTAGCTTTTCGAACGCGTTATCGTCGACTATAGTTGCAATAGTTTTAAAATTATGCGAAATTTTACAAAAAACGAAACAAAAAACAAAAATTACGAAAACTATTCTAATCTTAGAAGAGGGTGGGAATTGATCTCCATATGTGGCTTAACTTTTATCTAGGGATCTTCCTTCCATTAAATTTTTTTTTGATAATCTCGATATTTTCTATCAGCACCCAAAATGTGCGTAAACTTCATATAGAAACACCTTTGTATGCAACGAATTCATAGTTCAATATTTTTCACACATTTTTATTTTAAACAAAACTTTAGAATTTTATTGAGGATTTAACCTGGTTAAATTTCTATAAATTGAAATTTGTCACCCTAACGAAGACCTTGGCAGGTCCTCCATTCCGGAAGTCGTAAGTTCAAATCCCGCCTCGACACGATTTTGTGCTTTTACCCTACCTAGATACATTTAGAGTTTTATAGCTTCTCCTATACTTTGCAGGCTAGCACAGTGGGCCGCCTTGCCCTCCGTGCTTGGGATTTTTCGTCTCCCTGCCACGAAATAAAAAAATCAAAGGCCCAATATCCATTTCTGACGTTAAACGCAAATTCGTCGCCCGACAGCAAACGATCAAAAAAGTTCGCTGTCAAAGTTTTAGCAAAACACAGTATCTTTATGCGACGAATGCCCAAAATTACGACGTCGAACTGACAGCGGCTGACGAACTTGTCATCGGGTTTGCTCAAATTCTAATTTGGATGTCGACCGTTGCAGTGTTACCAACCAAAGCAAACGAATGAAATTGTTTTGGCATTGTGAGGTTGTAGGAGCCCAATTAAAGAAAAGCCACGTTAACTGAAACTTTGTACACAGGCTTAAAACAATATTTTAGTTCGAAAATGGGGCAAATCGGGCAAATCCATCGTAGGGTTACTATACCAAAATTTCAACTTTCACTGTTTATTTAGACACTGCCTGAGAAAGCGTTTACGTAGACAGCTGCAATTTGGTGCATGTTTTCATAGTATTAGTAAACAAAATTCCGCAAACTGACTAAAGCGGGTAACCCTTGGTGTTGCCATATAAAAATTTAAATTTTTTACGCATGCTGTGAAAATGATCAGTCCTACATATATGTGAAAAACAACTTCAATAATCAAAGTTGCACTGATGGGTGACCATAGGTTAGGTTGGTTAGGTAAGAGGGGTGCCGGACGACAACTAGCCTTCATCACTTAGACATCTAGTGGGTCAATTGTGCCCCTTGGCCCCATGGAATAACCTTTTCAAGCCGCCGCAGATCCATCCTGTTTCCCATAAGAAACTCGGGATATGTCCAAGACTCTTTACCTAGATCCATCCTGCTTCTCTCAGAAAACTCAAGATAGATCTGAATTCTTTCTTTTGCAACTCCCACAGATTTGAGAAGAAGAAACCCAATAGCCCACTTATGTTATTCATCAAAATGAGGCATTCGTAAAGCACGTGTTTGACAGATTCGACTTCCTCCGAGCCCTTACAGCTCCTGCAGAAATCGTTCGCCGCTATACCCAGTCTTCTATCATGGTCACCTATAGTCCGGTGACCCGTAATGGCCTCTACTAGATTCCTTGTATTTGTTCTGATGCCATTAAGCAGTTCTCTTGTCCTTTTCCAGTCTTATGCTGGTCATAATTACCTCGCAATACGACAGGTATCCCTGCTGGTCTACCAGAGGCTTCCTTTGGATTGGTGCCCCTGATGATGAACCTTGTAAATTTGTTGTGTCAAACTGTTGTAAAATTGTTGTAAAATTACATGAATTTTGCTTCTCAATTATGAGCTTAGAGTCCATTTAGAAGAAGAAAGTATAAACTTGCTTTTGACATAATCATTGACTAAGAAATCGCCCACCATATTAAGTAAGATATCTTTGAAGCTTTAGAAAACAGTAATTAGCGATTCATTGAATGGTGTGCATTGGGATTGATAAAAGACATGAGAATTTATGCACCAATAATATCGATTCGCTTCTATCATTTTTTCGTTACCCCATTTCAACAACTTATGGATCTAATGAATCACTTATGTATAAGATCTAAAACTATACACAAAATGCATAGGATTTTCAGGAATAATCACTCTTGGATAATTTTCCCATATTTTTTTTTCTGTTGCTTACTATTAATTTCCTATTGATATGATACGATTAAATCGCAGATGGCTTACGGGAGCCTCTGGTGGTCCCGATTAAAATAAAAAGAAAAAAACAAGATATCGCCCACAATTTGTTGATATTTCTTCTCAAATTTTCATTACTGATTCAAAGCATAGTATTATTTCAAATTCATGAATATTTAGATTTAGATTCATGGAGGGGGTTGTACAGGTGCTAGCTTCGCATTCACTGCATCTTGAGAGGTTTAGTGTGAGAGTCCCCGTTCCAATTATTTCCTTTCTAGGTTAAATGTGTTAATAAAGTCTAGAACTATTCTGGCATTGAGATTCCACACGTAATTTCGTGAAGGAAAAGCATGTTTGAAATGTAGTATTCTCCGCTGGCTAATATGTTTTGCAATTGCAGAGTAAGTGCTCAGAAGTTTCATGAACGAACATCCATAAGAAAAGCGGTAGGATGAAATCTCAGTCAAACCCATTTTGTTTAGGTAGGTGATACTGCAACGAGCAGTGGCCTGAAAAATGCTCAGTGATTATTTTAAGCTTTATTCTCCTCAAGAGTAGAAACACTTTTATTTTCTGCCAAGCAAGGTTAGGTTAGGTTAGGTAAGAGGGGTGCCGCTGGACAACCAGCGAGCCTCACTTAGACCTCCAACGGGTCCATTGTGCCCCTAGACCTCATGAGATAACCCTTCAAGCCGTGGATTTATCCTGCTTTCCTTGGGAAACTCAGGATATATCCAAGACTTTTAACCTAGATCCATCCTGCCTCACTTAGAAAACTCAGGATGTCTCTGAACTTTATACTTTGAAGCTCCCCCAGACTTGAAAAGAAGTAGCTACCTAGTAGCCTACTTCTTTTATTCATCAGAGCGGGGCATTCGCAAAGCACATGCTTGATGGATTCAATTTTCTCCGAGTCTCTACAACTGCTGCAGAAATCGTTCGCCGCTATTCCCAGTCTTCTAGCATGGTCCCCTATGGCCCAGTGACCCGTCATGACCCCTACTAGATTCCTGGTATTTGCTCTGCTGCTATTAAGCAGTTCCCTTGTCCTTTTCCTGTCATATGCAGGCCACAATTGCCTCGCAATACGACAGGTATCCCTGCTGGTCCATCGGAGGCCTGCCTTTAGATAGACGTCCCTGATGATTTCCTCTTTTAAGGCTCCTATTGGGATCCTCACGTAAGCCACAGCTGCGGAGATATCCAATACGGAGCCCTTTTTGGCCAACTCATCAGCCATCTCGTTGCCTGAGATATCCTGCCAAGCAAAGTTTGTGGGTTTCTTAAATCAAGTATAAGTAATTCTAAGCTTCGTGGTAAGCAATTCTATGCTGCAGCTCACACCGCTAGCTGAAAGGAGTGGCAAACATTTTCGCTTAAAAAGACGCCTTACGGCAAAACAACAATTTTTCTGCCTAAATTTCAACGCCTACATTTGGGCAGAAATCGCTCAAGTGGCATTCCTAGCAAGTTCATCATGTACCTGCATTTATGTATGTATACAATATAATGTAAAAAAAAAGTCCATAGACATCTTTTATGGTCAATCCTGCAAGATTTTCCAGGAATTAACTGTAACATACTCACATACTTCTCTACAATCTTCTGAAATATGAATTTCATCGAAAAACCTTAAAGAGTACTCTAACTACACAACTCTTTATAATTTCTTGACAATTCATTCTGACAAAATTGTAACTTTGTGTCGAGATGGTAACAGTTTTTCTCAAATCACTAGTTTTTGCAGGTACCTATACTATTTGAAAATTGTGACGATAGAGTTCTTAATGCTTTTAGCAACACGATGGGGTTCGGTGATATATGTACATATTTACAAGTGAAACAAGTGACAAAGTGATGTTGCGATATCGAAATTGTTTCACGTAGCCGTGTCTACTATGTTACTATTTTAAAAATATAGCAAGAGTGTTTCCAGTGGTTACAAAATGTTTTCAAAAAACAACTGTCTTATATCGCATACAAAGTTACGAAACCGATACGCACAAATCTGATAAATTTATAAATTGTTGCCCCTGAAAGTACTGCGGTTCAAAATCGAATCGAATTCGAAGTAAATCAATTCGACTAGGTAAAGTTAAGCTTCGAAATCGAATTCGCTTGCGACGTGCTTGCGAATTGCAGGAGAAAAAACGGAACACGATATCGAATCGTATTGGCGACCCGACAGTGGTTCGCTAGCTCGACTTTTTTTCGAAGTTCTTGTATGTGTTGGTAGTTCGTTTTGGATTCGATGTTTTTTAACAGTACGATCTGGTATCGACCTCTCTTGCAAGCCGTTTTGCAAATACTACATAAATACGATATCGAATAAATAAATAATAAATACTCACTGTGCAGTTCACTCAATAAAATCTCAACTCAGAATGCCTGCGAAGAAGAATTTATTGAATAGAAAATATTTGCTTTAACGACTTCCTCGGAAATTGACATGAACCGTATCATAACTTCTATATATAGCAAACAAATCGAAGAAATTTCGAGCTATAAGCGAAGCATCTATTTCAAATTCTCGGAAATTTCGGCATGCTTGAAAATGTCATTTATGGTAAAAAAAATCGATGAGATATCGAGCCACAAGCGGTTCATCTATTCGAATTCTTGGAAATTACGGCATGATGCTAAGATTTCGTTTAAGTTATAAAAAAATTGAAGAGATTGCGAGCTACGAGCGTTTTCTCTATTTCGAATTCATTTCGCTACGGCGGAATTTCGTCCAATTGTTTGCAGGGTGTATTCCATTCTAGTTATTACAGCTGCTACAATATCTCACAGATATATTCGGAATTTAATAGTCTCTGTTACCACATTGCAATCTTTTGTTACGAAATTATTTTACACGGATAGTCTTTTATGCCTTGATTTTAATTATTTTGTCTTAATTCAATAAAAAAAAAACAGTAAACAACATTCTTCACTTAAAAAAAAAAAGGACTTTTACCGAATTAAAGGTTCGTAAATGTTTGTAAACGCTACCCTTTGGCTATCTGTAATTCAATAAAGTAACGAGAGCAATAAAAGGAAAACAAATGAAAGAATAAAACTGGAACAATTGCTTATACCCCACCAAATGCTTGTACTCAATTAGTATTGCCAAAGGGTTAGATTCCACCCAATATCACTGTTGTCCCAATCTATTGAAGTCAGTTAAGGAGTATGGATAACTGGGCTGGTGGGACCCCATATTGATTACAATACAAACATTTTTCACACAGAAACCCTTCACAACCCGGGGAAAAATTTTACTCAAAGAACAAACCACACAAAGTCTGACTGAGTGCTTGGTAATGTATCAGACATAGAATTACTTGAGGGCTTCAGTCTTATAACTTACATACATACATACATACATACATAAAATAAGATAGAGAGATGAAGGATGCCATTAGACAATTTCAGTGCAGAGTTAAGTTACCTTACTAACTTGTACTTGACGTTGACCTGTTCATTGCGATTCTCCTGGGAAAAGCTGATGAGTTGATCAATTTGATTTAGCCCCGGTAATGAGTAGGAGAGTCCACAATATTGATGTATGTCTTGAACGTAAAATCCAATTAACGATGGATGCTCTTTCTCAGACGCCTAAGCAGAATCACGCTAGAAGCCCAGTCATCCAAGTATCCGTGCAACTATATATAGGTAAAACTGTGTACATTGAATGCAACGGGATAGTAGAAGATGAAGAAAAATCTTCAAGTTCCCGTTTGCTGTGCGGTTTAACCATAAAATCATTTAATTGACTTAAAGGAGGAACCATAAATCCACTAAATATGGATACATGTACATGAAGTCGTTGACTGGAAGCAAAAACTTGTCCAAACAATTAACAGACTGAGTTATGGCTGGCCCCGATCATTATTGAAACTGGCTGAGGCTAATGAAAATAGGCGCGTTATGATTTACTCAGCAGAAGTACACATTTAAAAGTAAAATAAAACGAAAAGACGTGCTTAAGACTGAGCAAGATGCAGCATCATATTGGATCTATTTTTTTCTAAATGAATAACTTTAGGGAGAGAATTTAAATCACTTAGAAATTCCACAAGTTGATGTGGTGCTACTCTGTATAGTTAGTGTGCAGTTCCTACCTACCTTCTCAAAAGCAAGAGTCACCAATGTAAAATATTCCAAATAAAAGATCACTGCATCCCACGAACCCACATCATTTCAAAGATAATTATTGTCACCTGAGTTCACTGTGAAATGCGCCAAGTGACATTTCTAAGAATGCTATTCTTTCCCTCGAGTCAATTTTTCGACCATGCACCAAGAACAATAATGATGCGACATTTTTGAGTCTCAAGTGGACAGGCTCAAACACATAGATGACCACTTGAGGGTATCCACAACTCGATCTGGAGGCGAGCTTGAGTGGGTGCATGTGTATTTTTCCCAAGTCCCTATCTGTTTCTGTAGGGAATGATTATACATACATATATGTATGTGTATGTACACGTCCAACCAAGTGATGACCCGCAGGGGATCTTTAGAGCGGGCGTCGTTACTGATGTTTTTGCCGCTCAAGAGGACGTCAAGCCGATTTGAATGGGATACTTACTGGGAGCTATAATCCTTTCTGTAAACCTACCACTGAAATTGTCCTCTGACCGTTGTGAGTTTTGAAGTTGTCAGATGTCATCGGTGAAGTGTTTGCTATAGGAAAAATGGTGATATATTTTCTTGGACTCATAGAAAAAGAGGAATGAAAAAGCATATCGAGATGTTCGAGGCGTTAGTATAGGTATTTTGGCAACAATAAAAATTGTCCTTGAATAAAATAGACATACGAATTTTGATTGGACCGATTAAAGGTGATTTGATAAATTTGAAAGGACCACGATAGCGTATATACGAGATCAATCCATTGTACCATATAAAAGATACCACCTTACGTCGTTTTATAATCATTTTTAAAATTTTCCCTACTTAACAACAATTGTGCTAGCCTGTGTTAGAAAATGTATTTGAATTGAACTCTTGTGCAGGGAAAATATCCCAAATTTGCATTGAAACCCATTTTCGACCTAAGAGCATACTACGAGTAGTAAGGACACAAACTAAAGAGTAAAAACCTGTTTTGACTCCTCTCGATTCATAAATTCCGTAAGCCTCCTCTATGGCCAGAACTAGATGATAGGTGCACCAACATCCGCTCAATTCTGCTCATATTTCTTTGGAAGGTTTTCTTTTAAAATGAACCTAACAACAACTGGAAACTTTCATGGTGGACCTTGGTTCAGTAGTGGAGTAGTTGCACCACACCTGGATGAAAGCTTACCTATGTTACTTAAGTTATGTGAATATCAGAATGATAAAATCAAATATTAGCACCGACCCTTCTTCAGCTCTGAGGAATCATTCATAAATATCTGCAGAGCTGGGGGTACTCTACATGTGACTTTTCCTCTCAATCTCCTTTCTGTATCGGAAATAGTAGCTTCAGTTACCATAGTAGGGTAAGACATGCACACTTCTATAACCCGTGTTCAGCTTCATTCAAGCTTCTACCATTTCTGCTATAAGTGAATCCTCTATATAGGCCGTTTGACATGCGCTTGAATGACCTGATCTTGGAACGGCAGTAAAATAAAATCTGGATTGCTATAAGTAAGTAACAGACATAGACATACATCATAGAGCAACTGATACCGAGGTAAGGCATACTTTGTGAAACCGTCAGCTTTTGGTTTGAGACCACAACATGCTTGACACATATAAATAAGCATTGTGTCTTTGTGTCTGGACCACTCTCGATTGTATATCCTATATACAACTGCCCATTTTTATACCCTAGATGAAATCTATAGGGCATACTAAGATTGTCATTCCGTTTGTAACGCATAGAAATAATGATGGTAGAGCAAAAAGGATTGGACACCCACGCATAATATTAAAAATTATTTCGATTTTTACAAGTCCGTCTGGCTGTGCGTCCCTCCGTCTGTGCGTACACCAACTCTAGAACGCGTTGTATTTAGTGAGCTGAAATTTTGCACACGGACTTTAAAAAAACAGTAAATTTAAGCTCGAAAATGATACAAATCGGGCAACTCCTTCGTGGGGTTGCCATACAAAAATTTCTTTTGCCACTATGTATTTAGGCACTGCCTCCAGGAGGTCGGTGGCAACAAGTTACCATAGAAAAGAAGAGAGCGCTTATCTTTGGGGGCAGCTTCTTATAGCTGTAAATTTTTTTTTATGTATAGGTACCAAGTGCGGTAGTACCTATATATCTTCAAGTGGACAATTTCTCGTCTACAGCAGACTGAAATTCACTGAAAATAATTTCAATGAATTTCTAAAATACATTGAAAATGCAGACAAAAATCGAACTTTTCGGCCCAGCGATCATCGAATTTCTGTAGTAGGTGATCAGATCGGATCTATAATCTTCCGCACAAACATTTTTGTTGTTAGTAATTTTGAGCAAGACTGTAGAACAACTATGCTTAGATCTATTTAAAACCTATCACAAATCCTATTTTTTTTTTTTGTTCACAATAGCGTCAATATGATCTCTGAAAGAGAAACCAGAGATAAAAACGACTCCCAAATCTTTAAGTTTGTCAAGTCTAATCAATAAATTTTTATCTGCAGAAAAATCAAAATACAAGGGACACTTTTTTCTAGAAAAGGATACAGTAGTACACTTACTAATATTCAAAAGTAGAAGATTAGTGGAACACCAATCGTGAAATCGGAATTTAGAAGAGCACAGTCGTTTTCATCCGAAATTATACGCAAATGGTCTGAAATGAGCCCACATTATTAATATAAATAATGAATAGGAGCGAACCGAGATGGCTACCTTGCGGAACTCCAGAGGTATTTGTAAATGCAGTAGTAAAAACTTCCCTAAAGAGAACGCACTGTGCACGGTCAGACAAGTATGATCAAACCATGAAATAAAAAGATGAGGAATGCCAAGATTGGTGAGGTTGATATGCAAAATACGGTGATTAAAGTTCATGGTAGTACAACTAATAAAGCCATGCTGGAAGAACCCTATTAAGGCTTACAATGAAAATTTGAAACGTCAGAAACTAGGGCTTCAAATAGCTTGGTAATATAAGATAAATTGGCAATTGACCGACAATTAGAAACATCGTTCCTCTTTCCTTTCTGGTGTACAGGAATAATAACAGAAAGTTTCCATAAGCTCGGAAAGATACCACTACGAATATATAAATTAAATAAATAACACAGAATAGGGGAAAGAGACAGGCGAAATCGCCCATCTCAAGAGAAGTAGATATAAATTAACTAAAGCTATTATTACAGTCAGTTTTAGAAAAGACAGGGACCGAAAAGATTGGCAACCGTGGCGGGATCGTTACTTTTTACAATCCTAAGACTAAGAGTGGTAGGATAACCATCGACCTTACACACATACTGCAAAAAGTAGAAAGTCACTCTATACTTCTGAGACCTCTGTTCGACACTCATTGATAGTCTTTCCAGTGATAGTGTTCCCATTTGAGGCACATTATCGGTCAGCCATCTCTGTTTGACAGATCCTATAGATAGATTATGTGTTCCCACCGGACAGTTATTTTCTGAGATACATACCTAAACTCTGGTAATATAACATTTATAACTACCATTAGATTAGGAGACACTTAAAGACAGCCTCACATTAAATCAAAGGCAGAAGTAGAATTATTCCAAGAACTACACAACTATACTCAATTGATAAGTCCGTTCAGAGGTAAATGAGACTTTTTACCTGTATTGCCAGTTTACTTGTAGATATGTCAATTTGTTTGTTTCATATTATATTTCTCGTATATAACAAAAAACTTTGAAGGCATTGCCAATCAGAAAAAAATTAAATGAAAGCGAATCTAATTCCCTTACAGAAAAGTTATGAAGGTCTTAAGCTACTTGATAACCAACAAATATGGAAATAACCTGTTTTTATCCCATTTTTTCATTCTAAAGAAAAATTTCCCATTCTTTGGGGTAAATTTTAAAGACATGAATTTCTTTTCTATAGCTCGGGATCTGATAATGCTATAAAATCATGTTAAATTTCTGCCAGATCACGCACTGCTCATTTGCGGGGGATGCGATGGATTCAAATGAAACGCTACATTGACCTTAGTAGTCAGGTGGTTTACAAATGAATTAAACAAAAACTACTTTGACGAAATAGTACTTTGATCAGAATTAGAAAGTAAGCGTATAATTGTAAAGTAAAATGTTTATAAGCCAATCTAGTTTAGATTGACGAATCATCCCAATTGTGAATTTCCGCCATCTTTACCAGAAAACTCAATGAAAGATACTTATGTTGACAGCCCCATTGTCGGCTTCTTATTTCTGAAAGACTGCTTCCTTCCTTAGCTATACGGACCGTCCGAGAAGCCTAGTGTAGCCATCAAGAACTGTCTGTCCAGGTGCCCATCTTCAAAGATCGTCCTTCCCGGGGAACTATTTGTGCAGATGTTCCATCCATACAGGGTCGACCTTCATCAAGCAATTTCTGCGTTTCCAAGGACTGTCTGTGCTCTGAGGGTCATCTTCAAAGATCGACATTCATCAAGTAGTTTCTGGATCGCCAAGGATTGTCTGTGCAGAAATTGATGCTCAAGGATCGGCTTATCTCAGGCTATTCCTGGGTTCCCCAATGACTGGTTATCCGGTGCTAGCCAGCCGGCACACACTGTTTTTTTTTTCAATGTAAGCTCTACATTCCTCAGAACAGCCAGTTTAGAAGCTAGACGTCCTGGGCTGCCTTTTGCCGAAGATAGTTCCTGAATGCCCGGAGCTATCCGACAAGAAGCCAGTTCTGCAGGAATGTCCTGAAACTAGTAAGCTGCAGATAGCTACCTTCAGACCAGCGCAGGTGGACTGAAAGATACATTTGCATCTCTCAAGCCCACACGATAAAGATAGATTCATTGATAATTCGAAAATCGATTTTCAAATCAATCGTTTTAATAAACCGTAGATCTACACAATTTCATCAAAATCGTGTATTACCCCCTAATTAACCCAAATTTTTTTTACGCCTAATTACCCCTAAATACTTCTTGAGTGAGCTTTCGAAAAGCCTATATATCTAGCTAAATCGGTTTCTTGTACTTGAAAATAGTAGATTCACATAATTTCATCAAAATCCAGTATTACTCTGTAATTGGGCCCTAAATACCCAGTAAATGAGTCTTGTACCCCTAATTATCACATAACTACCCCCTTAATTAGTTTTGCCTAAATTGAGACCTAACTAAATCCCGCTTTGTCGCATTCGCAAATGGGCCTACATTCACTTCATTTTACTGAAATTACCCCCTATATTCCCTAAGACCCCTGATTATCCAATAATTACCGTATTTTAAGGATAAAAATGCTATCCTTAAAATACGGTAATTATTGGTGTACAAAAAACGGGATCTCATGATGAATTCTCCCATTTGCGTCCAAATAGTTATGGAAGGGCTCATAAGTATGAGTTAAAAGTGACAGTTTATGATGCAAAATGTCGGATTTCTCATTAGAATCAAAGTGTTACTGTAAGCTTTCAGGTACCCATGGGTACCGAAATACTTTCGCAACAAGTAATTCAACTTTGATTTCACCGTACTTCATATCACCAAGTTGTGCCACTTGGCATGGAAAGGCCATAATATCTTGAAAAGTACATGAAGATACTACACAAATCCCGTTCGTTGTGGTGTAATTAAGAATTCTAAAGATTTTATTGCAAACGAACTTATATATTTATGCTTACTTAAGGTTCAAAGAACACTGCTTAAAGGCAACTGTAACCGCCATTCCTCATTTGGGGGGAAACGTGTATCGATTTTAAGGGGTTCGTAGAATTGCAGAATTCAATATCAGACACGAAAGCTTGTCCACATTTGTCCAATGGCTTCCGCAATATGTTCTCCAGCACGAAGCTGTTAATTTTTTATCGATTTCGATTTTTTATTGTTTTTTTTTTTAGCCTTTCCGCCGTTCTGTTTAGGTATGGGACATCGACATAGGTCCGCTGTAATTAGAGATTTTATTTATTTATTTATTCATCCCGGAGCGATTGTCGCATCGAAATCGTGTTCTCGTGCAGTTGTTGTCATTCGCCCTTTTCCAGGCAGGCATGAGGACGACCGATATATTACATAAATTGATAGCTCTTGTGTGTGTGTGTGTGATGTCAATGTAGCAATTGTATGCATAGTCAGCAGATTTGTGAGTTCTTCATTTTTGTTAATACGAAAAGTGATCCTGGCTTTATTCTATAGTCACCCAGAGCGGTAGCTCATTTTTATAGCTACGATGATAGCATTGACGAGACAACCTATGGTCGGGTGGGTGATAAATTTTTTTTTGTTTTTTTTCTGGAAATCTTAAAAGTTTTATCGTTTCACAGAATATCGCCTTAAGAATTCTTGTTTAATCTGTTCGAACATTTCGAATCACATTGTAATAACAATTGGGAACCTTGTCGGTGAATGGTATTTTCTTAAATTGCTTTTTTTTTTTTAAGCTTCTCGTAGTAGACTTGTTTAATATACATTTACTTAATTACTTTAGTTATGACTATAGTTAAGAATTATTAGTAACTGAATAATTGAAAACTACAACCGGAGGAGGAAGTCAATAATATGGAAATATGACTCTAGGAACTTGCTCTCTCTGCAGTTTGGAAAGTATTTTCAATAAGAGGGGTGCCGCTAGAAGACTACCCAGCATCACTTAGACCTCCAGTGGGTCCATTTTGCCGTACTATATTTCTGGTATTTGTTCTACTGCCATTGTGGAATTCGCTTATCATCTCTTGTCACACAATTGCCTCGAAGTATGGTAGGTTTCCCTACTGAGTCACCGGAAGCTTGCCTTTTAATAGGTGCCCTTGATAATCTCCTCTTTTAAAGCTCCGATTGGGATTCTGACATAAGCTACCGCTTTGGAGCTCTCCATTTCAATGTCCTTTTTGGACAAATCATCAGGCACCTTGTACCGTGTTATCAATTCCTCAACGCTGGTCTTCTTAAAACTGCACCAATTTTCATTTTATCAGCACATCATTTAGCGCCTTGGTAACTGCCTGGCTGTCAGTGTATATGCAGATATGCCGTGCGAACTCTGCACATAGATACCAATATCAATCACTGCCAAGTTGGAAACAACGTCCTGGATTCGAACACCATATTGGATCGCGCCTGTAGGGTGATTCTGATCTTTTGTCGTACTATTTAGTCGTGAATTTTGACATATTTTGTCCATTTTTTTTTTCAACACAGTTCATTTTGTGTCTTCACTATTATCTACCACAAAATGAAGTATAATGAATTTTCGATGAACAAACGTAAAAAAACACGACTAAATATACGACAAATTAGTCACCTGCTCCCAGAGGTTGTGACAAAAATTGAACACTGGTAAATGGAAATTCTACACCTAATTAGAGCATTACAAGTGCTTAACTTCGAAACATTATTTTGAATTTGTAATGTGAAGTGTCATTTTCAGTTCATTCTACGTTATGCAAGGCTTGCTGAACTGAATAAAAACACGAAAAAATCAGTAGAAAAGTTCATTTCATTTAGTCGATTATTTTGACATTCAAGTACGACAAAAGATCAGAATCACCCTCCTGGTCCTGTCGCAATGAGACCTGGTGCCAACTTTGTTTGGTGCCTGACCATACTGATGTATAGCAAGAAATGAGGCAGCTGATGTTCTGGTCAGGAACGTTTCATATAAAAGCTCCTAGTGTCAGCTAACGTAATTCGAGATTTGTAGGATTGGAAGCTGGCTAATTTGCAAGTGAAAGGAATTACCGGCAATATTTCAAGAAAGTTATGGTCCGAAAAATGTCATTAGAAGACATAGAAACTTTGCTAAGAAAGAATTGGAATGACGTGCGTAATATTACTGCAGTTATTACGGTGCATACACATACAAGAGGAGGTTGAGACCGTTTAACATCTGCTGTGCCTCTAGTGGGGTTCACTAACTTTTGTGGCTCGTTTTAACTCACTCCCTAAATTGAAAAATCCCGCGGAGGCGGCATCTCAATATGGATTACTGATGGTCTAAGTGTGGCTCAATAGCAATAGTCCGGAATGGAATACTAGCGAGGATGGCAATAATCGCAACTACTAATAGTATATTCTACTAGATGTACTAAACTTGATTTAGTAATGAGGAAAGCAAACTCTACCCATAAAAAAATCATATGGGTGGTCACCAAAAAGTTGACTAGAAAACATAGACTAACCTGTTGATATTGCCTACATGCCCGCACTCACTCATGGACATGTAAATCAAGGTACTAGAAACATATAAGTATATGCACGTGAGAATAAAATACGAGAAATAAAGTACACAAGAAGTAAGTTACTATCATCAGTCAAATTTTTATCAGCAATAATCCAATGGAGAAAGTATCTGAATTCATTTAGTAGTAACATTACTAGAAATTAAGTAGCAAAAGAAGACATAGGCGAACAGTTAAAATAACCTTCGGAGGTCTGTGAGCAATTTGGGAGTCCCACACTTCCTTAGGGGCAGAAAACTTGGAATATTCAACTCCTTTATGAAGTCAGTCCTACTATAATACGAGTTGTTCAAAAAACTAGCAAACATATTCGAAGTGTTCTTGACGAAATGTCTAAGGATTATTTTCAGGATTATTTTCAGGATATTTTGGTCAAGATAAATCACGAACACAGTGCTGCGGCTAATTATGTGACAAGAACCAATTGCAGCCCAGACCTTCACCTGGAAATGAATAGGACTTCATATCTATAGGAAACTTACACCAGTGCACAAGGAACGTAAGGATACGAAAACAGAAAAAATAAATTCAGACATAGATGAAAGTGCAACAATCTGAAAAGAACTTAAAAGATTGACCCAAAACAAATATTTGTATCTATGTATATAATGAGAATGACCATATACAAAATAGTTGTAGCACCGTTTCGATGAAACCTATTCAATACTTCTTAGGATTTCAGGATAATTTTAAATATTAGGAAAAAAACTATACGGGGTGCTTCCGCCTAGGAGGTCAATAGAGCAAGAGGTGATAGTACTCACCTGGACAAACCAAACAAAAAATTGTATATCAACCGTTTAGGAGTTACAGGGTGATTAGTAAAAAAGCTAGTTTTTCACAAAATATCCTATATCTTAAAAAGTACAGGGCGTACTGTCACAGTTAAGAGCTCATTGTCCGCCGTTTTAATGACTGCTCAACCTCTCATCTCACAAGTTATTGTGGTCTAAACAAAAAATTTCGGATTTTCTTACCTTTTTTTTTATTTTTTTTGCAAAAAGGTCATTAACACAACTTTTTTTTATAAAACTATAAACTGTAGACTCTCGTCTTCAATTTAACCTAGTACACTCTGTGTGCCATCTGTATGCGTCAAAGAGTTATTAGCTTCACAACATATTCAGGTCATACCGAAATTAGCCGATATTTTTTTTTAAAATTACGTGTTTGCAGTCACCAAGGAAACAAATTATCTTTGAAAATAGGTTTGAGAATAGCTTTGAGAATAGGTTATGAGCTAATAGTCCACTTTAATGGTTACAGATAGCAGAGGAGAGTCCACAGCTGACAGTTTTTATAAAAAAAAACAGTTATGTTAATGACTTTTTTGCAAAAAAAAAAGAGGTAAATCAAATTAAGAAAAATGGTAAGAATATCCGAAATTTTTAGTACAATTCAAGTAGGAGACTGGGTGGAGGAGTATGTGCGCGCCCAAAGAGAAGCAGCATCCCGGAAGCGGTGCGGAACAGCTTCTTTCGCAGAACTAAAATATATGTGAAGAAATTTTCGAAAAGGATCAAAATGGCAAAAAACTATCCTTGAATTTTTAGTTAATTATACTATAGCCGTTTTGCGTTTCTTTCGGATACCAGTGAGTCCATTTGGAAAATATTTTATATTTATGATTCTTGATTTCTTCCGCTTCTTTTGGGCCACCTCCCGTCAAAATCAATTCAAATAATATTAGCTAATTTTATTTAATTTTTTTTTTATTTTGTCATACTTTTTGCACAAAATTTTTGAAATTTTCATTCTTTGGGCGAACGTGTGCCCAGACTTGTCCTGACTTGCATTGACATGCCTTTTGACTTGCCCTGAATTGCCCTGAATTGCCATGACTTGTCCTGACATGTCTTTTAAATTGCACTGAATTTCCCTGAATTGTCCTGAATAGCCCTGACATGTCCTTCCGCTTCTTTTGAGCCATCTCCCGTCAAAATCAATTCAAAAATTTAACTAAATTTTTTTAAATCTTTGTCATATTTTTTGCAAACAATTTTTTTTGTTACTGAACTAAACGGAACGGGATTCTTTTGACGAAGGACTTTCCAAAAATTTGAGAAATTTTCGAAAAGGATCGAAATGGCAAAAAACGATCCCTTAATTTTTAGTTAAGTATACCGCCGTTTTGCGTTTTTTTCGGATACCAGTGAGAGTCCTTTTGGAAAATATTTTATATTTGTGGTATTATTGGTTGAGTGGTGCAGCGATAGTTGAACCCGACCTACATAATAATGCTCAGTTGAATTTATATCTGATGTGCTGGTGGATGATCACACATCATGACAAAAATTCTAAAAGTTTGTTCAACAGCTCATGAGCTTGCTGTTGTACGAGTGCTAAAGGGTCTAAATTATATCCTGATGTAATTTCAGAACTAGAGTAAGGGCCTATCCGCGGGTTTATAACTAAATATAATATTTCCATCCAACTGCCAGGTAAACTTAATAGCTATCCTCCTTCATGACTGAAATACTTGTAGAATGAAGTAATGCAATGTGTATGCAAGTCGAGAATTCATTTAATTCTTAAAAAATTTTGTCATTCTATGTTTTTGTCCCTTGTCGTAAATGGGAGGAGAGAGCTAAGGGGCTGGTTGAACAGTCATTGGAAAGGCCATGAAGTTCTGTATACAATGAGCAATTAACTGTGACCGTACGCACTGTACTTTTTAAGATACTGAATGTTTTGTGAAAAACTAGCTTTTTCTCTTAATTACCCTGTAAGTCTTAAACGGTTGATGTAGCCCCCTCCCTGTCATACAATATTTTTGTTTGCCGTAGTGAGTACTATCACCTTCTCATCTATTCACCTACTCGGCGGAAACATAAGAGCGATCTCACCTAAGCACCAAGTTTCTATTATTTATTCGAAGAAATGTTAAAGAATTTCCCACCTTTTATACCAAAGTATATCCTATAGTTTTGCAGTTCTTTCCAACTCAATCATCCTAGGTAAAGATTCTAAAAATTATGTGAATTCTTAATTTAATCACGTGTAAATGTCTAGTAAGCACGCAAGAAATTTTGACTTCTACTGATCTTTATTCAAAAAGAAACAACAAATAATAATAATAAAAAATCATCTTCTTCGCCGCCTTGTTTGTTTCCCTCGCCACATAAAAGAAGCCGACAATGACGACGCATTGTCATGATCATCATCCGATAGCTGCTGGGAGGGAAGCCAACCTATAAGAAGTTGATTTCGCACCAACTCGCATCATATCCACCAGTTTCAAAGAGAAGAAAAATAAATGAAAACTTCGCGTAATTAGTTTATGCCTTGGGAGCGCAACAATTACCTGGGTGGGTTACCATATCGCATTTGCAATCACGATCACTTCATAATCCATGTACATATGTATGTACATGTATAAACCAACCAAACCAGCTCAGAATCCCTCACGGAACAACAACGTTGAGATTTATATTATCAGAAGTATCTCAGAAGATCTCAGATTTTCAGATCATTTCTGGATGCTTGCTTGCTTGCACGCGTAGTAAACAACACCTATAAACGCAAAGAAAAAGTGACGCAGTAGATTTATTTGTTCTTTTCGTTGACAAAATCGTGCTAGCCTTGGAGTTAGTCAGTTAGTCTGTCAGTAGTGTACTTACCCAGTTCTATTTCTTGGCAATGACCACACTATTAAGTGTCCCAGCAAACTTAATTTTTGTTTGATCGCTTGTCAGGTACCAAAAAAAAAGAAAAAGTCTTGTTAGCGTTACTCCCCAAATAAACAAGACACCTGAACCTAACGAAAGCAGTTTCCCCCCGTTTACAAACCAGAGAGACCATCTTCGGTTGTAAATAAATAAAAATTGAACAACGACAACTATAAAAAGCGCTAAACTAGTCAAACCGTTTACACTTCACTTAGCACCTATTATAGATGATGCTGCAGCTTTTACGTGTCCATTGGAAATCATTAGGCGCAATCAAACCGAGATTAATTAATGCGCAACAGAAAAGCTCCAGGTGAGTCTATCTACAGTCTTCTAACTGGCTATGCAGGAATTGCAAGCAGATGCCGGCCGAGTGCAAGCCTCTCTCTCCAGTTCTCATCTTGTGTGGTAGTAGTCGTGTGCAAGGTTCCCACCACATGGGAAAGACCGGCATTACATAAATCAAAATCAAATTATTCTAATTAACCTGTAATCAAGAGTTCATAAATAATGGAGAGAAAGTGTTAAGAATGGTGTTATAGAATGGCGGCGCGGTGAATGGAGTATGGGTTCTAGCACCCACTGTACTGTTGTTGTACCACAATATATATATATATGTACAAAGTGTGCCAATCAGGCAGAGGAGAAACAAATACGGGGTATGCGGAGTACATGTACTGGTGCTAAATTGCGCTAATTGGCAACAAGATGGGATTTGATTTGTCCGATCAATTGACAAATTTATGCCTGCCACTATCACGTGTAGGTTTTGTTTAACAATTTTTAACCATTTATGGGTTCCATTCACATGCATACATAGTAGTTGCTTACCCGTAAATAATATTTACATAAAGTCTACAATTGTTTGTAATTATAGGATTAAGTAAAATCTATGTCCTATAAAATATCACAGCGCGGGATGCTGGGAGTCTGGTAATTACGAAATCAGCTTACAACTAAAATGGAAAATCATTTGCAAATTTTTCGAGGGCAGGTAAGTACATGATTTATAATGTTTTCGGTTGTATACTGATAAACTGACAGTTATTATGGATCATTTGTAAATGTCAGACATTTTGTCACATGTAGATGAAGATTTATTACCCAAGGGTCCGGGGAAATATTGAATTCAATCTCAATTAATAACATTTCATCAGCCGGAACAAGTTTTGCTTCTCTCAGAGGAAAGAGGTGTTTTTGTTGTTGTTGTTTTTTGCAAATATCTTTTGGTGCTTAATTTTCTGATAAACATTTACTTAAGAAAAAAAAATCAGTTCGGTACATTCGATTTAATCGCTGGATCCAACTGTGGGTCATAAACGCAATTATATTTTGTTTAGATGATTTTTACTCTTAGACTAATAAATATGGTTGGACCACGTCAAGAATTATTTGCCTTACAGTTTTATTACGTCTTCTGTCTATTTAGAAGTGGCGATTCGCGAAAATTTCAAAAAAGGGTAAAATATTGTTAAACTCATACATACACGGCACGGTGGTTGTTATTTAAGTTTTATGGATGACAAAGAAAATTTCAGAATAGTCTAGAGATAGACAAAATGAGTCTTTTGACTGATTCAACCTTTGAGTTCGAGTAAGTTAAAGGATTATAGTTCTCGAGAGGTTCGTTCACGTGAACTATTTTTTTTTTTCAGGAAAATGGCCTGACAAAATGACACACGAACTATTCAAACAACTAGGCAAACCAATTGCGGCGAAGATTCTCCGAGCTAACTAAAGTTGTATTTTTCAATTCTTTACATCAAGTTCAAGTAGAGATGAAGATTGAGTCTAGAAAATGTTGGTCTTTTATCAATATGCGGCGGACCTCTGATGGATATGCATCTCAAATGAAATATGAATGTCACACTAGTTCCGATCCCAACATTATCTGCAACCTTTTTGCTGAATTCTGTAGCACTAATTTTACCCATTATAGTGAGGTAATTGATGAATCCTATTTTGCTACTATTCTTCCGTCTGTCTGAAGATGTTTTGCTCGCATCTATTCAACTGGTCTCTGCGGATCGGTATATTCCCATTACCTTGGAAGTTATCCTTTATTATTCCTATACACAAAAAAGGCAGAAAAGATTAAATAGCTAGTTATAGGAATATTGCTCAGCTTTCTGTCATTCCTTAGCTATTTGAAGCGATTGTATGTGATGCTGTTTACTTTAACTACAAACATTTGTTAACTAGAAGGCAGCACGGTTTTGTGAAGAAGCGATCAACTTCCACTAACCTGGTTGAATTTACCTTGGCTTATCTCAACTAAATGGAAAATGGAAGCCAAGTTGACTGCATCTTCACCGAATTGGCCGTAAGGCCTTCGATAAAATATCCCACAAGCTTTTGCTCATTAAGGTTGGTGTCCTCGGATTTCCTACTTTTTTATTTAAATGGGTAGAGTCGTATTTATCAAATAGGATCCAGCAAGTTCTGTTTAGGTCGGCTGTCTCTTGTGAAATACCTGTACATTCCGGTGTTCCTCAAGGCAGCCATATTGGTCCGCTTCTTTTCATCTTATATATTAACGATCTGCCAAACGTTATTAATCTATCTGATATATGCTGATGATGTCAACATTTGTAAGACGGTGATACCTCTGTTGGTTGTGGCGCTTTGCAATCTGATATTAATAGTTTCTTCATTTGGTGTAATAAAAATTTTATGTACCTAAATATTGACAAGTGTAAAGCCATTAGCTTTACCCGTAAAAAATGTCCACTTTTGACTACACACCATATCAATGGTATCGCTCTTGACAAAACCAATGAAGTCAAAGACCTTTGTGTACTTTTAGACACCAAACTTAGCTTTTTATCACATATTGACAAGACAATTAATAAGGCTAATGCCGCATTAGGCTTTGTAAGAAGATGGACGCCTGATTTTAATGATCGATTTACTTTCAGGACCGTGTATCTAGCTTTTGTGCGACCACTTATTAATTATGCTATCCCTGTTTGGTGTCCTTTTTATGATACTCATCTAAGGCCCTTGGAATCTATACAGAGGAGATTTATTCGCTTTGCACTTAGACGTCTCCCATGGGATAATCCTCTCATGCTTCCTCCTTATGAGCAGAGATTAAATCTTCCTATGCTACCTACGCTCATCAGAAGAAGTGAGGTAACTAAGGTAGTCTCCTTGTTTCAAATAATTAAGGAATGACTCATATGCCTTGTCACATGTACCTTAGAATCGCACCAACTACAGTTATAATGAGCCTATATGCTCTATGCTGAGAGCCTTCGATGACCACTCAGACCTTATTGATTTTGACTTAACTTCGACAAAGTTGAAAGGTCTGCTTTACGAATAAAATAATTTTTTCGGGTTGCTGAATTAGTTTTATAACTTATTCTAGTTTTATTTTCTTTTGTTTTTTCTTTTTTAAATTTTTTATAGTTTTTATTTTTTATTTACATTTAACGATTTTTGTTTTTTTTTCTGCTTTTTTATGGTCTTGTGTTTGTTATTATTTTTTATATTGTTTTTTATTCTTTTCTTTTTCAATAGTCCGGTGGAATTTTTTGTCCTGTTGGCTCTACTAAATAAATAAATAAATAAACATAAGTGGCGCAACATCGCAAGTAATCCTTAGTTATCCTGGATAAAATTGGACGTTAATCACAATACTTTTTACATTTTTCTGAAAATTTGTCGATATGATGGAAATATGACTTTTTGGGCTGGACCCCCTCAATTATCCTCACACACCAGTAGCGGATAAAATTTCAATTATGTGAATCAGCTTGTTTGGGTTCGTGCTGCCCTAATGGACTAACTAACTGCACTGAGTGAAGCTATCAGTGGAGAGAATGGTAGCAGACAGAAATTAGTATAGGAGTACGATCGATTTCCGAAACTTTGAGTTCGATTCGATACGTATTCGACGAAAAAATTTTCCCCTTAAAATTTAACTGCGTCACTCAAATTGCTTGCTTGCTATGAGAAGGACTCAAAACCTTTAGATGAACAAATCTCTAGAAGTTTTTGGAATACAGTTTAGTACTTGGAGGAACGAATATTTTAAACGAAATCGCCAGACTTGACCCATCCGGCCAAATCTTACTGATAGGCAGATATTAATGCTGCATTGGATTTATGCAGATCGTAGATGTTGTCAACAGCATGTTCTCTATGCAGCTTCGACAGTCTCTGATGGGACTATATGACTATCGTGACTATATTCTTTGAATGAACTACGGCGCCCACGTCGAAATTCATGTTGGAACCACCATTCTACAGTGCCAGAAGATGATGTTTAATATCGTCAAAAAACAACTTTAGTTCTTACGAACATTCGTATTAACTTAAATATATATACAAAATAAAGGCAACTGGATCTTTTCTGGCGGAGCTCGCCTAGTATGAATGAGACTAGCGAAGGAATTATTCACCCCCTCTCCCCCCAAAGTAATTAATTGGTCTTAACAGACATTCGTTCCGTCTGTTTATTAATGTAGCCAATGGACATGACCACTTCTGGTATTTTCTGAGAAGATAGGAAAATTCAACAACGAACTGTGCGTGCTATGCAAAAAGAAATACGAAGTCTCCAAAAATTTCATACGCAATTGCATGCCACAGTTGAGCTTTAAGATTGCAAATCACTATCTCTCCAAATAAAATTTGCAAGCTAATCCTAAACGTATTAATCGAGCTCGTAAAACAGTTAGATTCAGTCATACCACTCTTGGGCAGAGCACAATAGAACGTACTTTCGGGAGGGTCCTAGTGGCCTGGTCATTACTACACCTAACCTAACAATTGACTTTGTAGAACATTTCAAAAACGTCTTCCCAAAAACTCTACATTTTTCATCTTCTTCTTCTATTTTTAGTGCTAATTTTCTAACTCCCTTCTGTAATCGTTTTTATTAAGTACATATCTTATGAGCATCAGAAATCATAATGTCCGAAACGAAGTTGATATTTAAAATCCCATTTAAAGCTATATTTATCGTCGACAAATATTAAATATAAACAAAAAACTCTGCACCTTAATTAATCGCAACTTCCTAGAGCTTGGAGCCAAATGTCATATTAAAAGCACTCACCGAGCACTCGCTCATAAACTGATTGATTGAATAAAGTTGATTAGCGGCAGCTACAAAGCCTAACCTGCTGTAATTAAAGAGTTTCAAACAAAAAAATCCACCACAAATTTTATAATAAGCGTTTCGAATTCGTCGAAATAAAAAAAATAAAGCGAAACAAAAACGAAACCGCTTCACCATTGCATCGCATAGCCACGGCCAGTCGTCCGTCGCCGTAGAGACAGTAGTAAAAAGTTATACCACTTTAGTTAGAAAAGATAAAACAAAAAAAAAACAAAAAAAAAATGATGCCTAACGACCCAGCGACTCGCGGTGACATTAAATCTCGGTGTGATTTTGTCATCTTAAATCGTTTTGAATTATTTCCGTTTGCTGGGAATGGAAAAATAAGTCCAACACGATCCAAAGTGACAGAATTATTCGAATTCGAGAGATCATAAAGTCAAGGCAGGCGGGATATAAAGAATTTTGTAAGTAAAGCTGATCGGCTCCCCTTTTCACCCCCCTAACGTTTCGATATGCATAGACGCGCAATAATTTAGAATTCTGTGGCGGGGTCAATTATTATTACTATGAAGAACCGCGCTGCGCTCTTCTGGTTGGTAATGGGGGCTCTTGCTACAATTATCGAAATTTGTATTGCTTTGACAGCGTTAATCACACGGGAAAAACTTTATTACTTCTGGTGTCGGATGGGGCGGAAGAGGGAGAAGCATTTTTGGATTAACACAAAGATAACAGATCGCCAAGCTTAAGGCGTTCGATAATTTTTTTTTGTTCCTTTATCTTTTTTTTTATCTTCATCTGCACATGTTAGTTTCCTTGGACCTTGAGAAGAGATACGCGTTTTCCGAAAAGAACGCTTTGTTGTCGCTTGTTGAGATCTTTTCTCACACAATGCGCGAAATAACACGATCAACGATGAGGCCAAAAGCAAACTTTTGCACACCGAAAGTGACTTGCATTTTTTTATCCGATGATCTCAGACCACGGTTCTGAGACGCGAGGTTAATTAAATCATGTAATTGCAGGGTTTGAAAAAAAATCAATATTTGGAGAGAATTGATGCAATTAGTGAAAAAGAGAAAGACTTAAGAAGTGGTGGTATACGCGAATAAATTTGAAGGTGATTTATGAAAGTGAAAGCCAAGTACAGGCTCAGATGAGGAGGATACAAATTTGTAGCTACTCAAACTTAACACTTGTCTACAGGCTAACTGGTTGATGTAATTCGCAGGTGAGAATCCTTTATTTTCAAGTTATTGTTAGGACATCTTATACTAGGAAATGGGGAGGGGGGCACAGCGCGTGACGTACGCACTACTTTAGTGGACACACTATGCATTCATTCCGCGAGGAGCTTCTCGGAAGCTAAGTGTATCCACCGAAAAAAGGAAACAAATCAAAATTAGAGTCATAGAGCATGTTGCATGTTGTTCGATGCTTTGTTTTTGATTGTTTCGTTCAGAGGGAGGTAGGGAGATAATTTCATTATTGCTTCTCTGTGGTAATTTACAGCGAAGGACGAATAAATAGCCTTTAAGGAAATATTTTTTAATGAATATATTTTGAAGAAATTATTTGTCGTAATTTTTTATTTGATTTTATTTTTATTTATTTTAATTAAATTGAATCGGAAAACATAAGGGTAGAAAGCTTCCCTTGCTTCCAAAGATGCCACGCCACTGGTTAGTTCATGTTAATTTACTTTACGTTATTATTCCTGCTGATGAAACCAAAGTAACTTAGAAAATAGTTCGTGTTGGGTACTCCCATATTCTAAAGTGGCCTAGGCACCCACTTGGCTAAACACGCCTATGATCCACCAACAGACCGATAGAAAGAGAAATATATAACTATGCGTATAATGTGCATAGGTGTGTAACTTACCATATTTGACATGATCAAAAATGAACATTTATAAATATAAAAAAATAAGTGGACCCAATATAGACCCCTGAGGAATACCAGCATTAACTGTCTTAAAGGGGGGACAGCCTTTTATTAGAAAACTAGCTAAAAATATCCGTTGTTAGAACGGGATTCTCTCTTCAGTTTGTAAATTTTTACTGTTTTTAATTTTTTAATTTTTATTACTTTTATTTTATTTATTTTTTTTATTAAAAACGAAAAGCATGCTGGGATTTGAAAGCGTTTAGGTAGAAGTTGAGCTTTTCTTAAGTTTTTTAAATACTCTTTTCATTAAAAAAAAGCATGCTGGGATTCGAACGCTTTACATACCGAGTCTGCACTTTTCTTAAGTTACTGCCGGAAATTGTCTCCTCAAATTATTATGGATCAAACGTGATGCGTGTTGGCTGAGGCTAAGCTAATCAATAAATTATGACAATGAATTTGATGATAAAAGGAGAATCAAACACCTTAGAAAAATTAACAAAAACAATTGCAGTAAACATATGATTGGCCGATTATGGCTCACAAGTCATTCGTTATTTTCAATAAGACTTTTATGCAGTTATAATTGCGTGACACATCAAATTAAGGTTCAGTTTTTTTATACGTTGCCTATTGGACGACTGTGATTTCTGGTTTAATTGCCTACATTAATTTCCAACTGTAATTACTTTAATATGACGTGCACCAATTTTTATTTAAAATTTGTACTAGTTTTACATTTGAATATTTTGACTCTAAGATTGACGCTTCTTTTTTTCTTTCTTTATTTGCAGATTTTCAATTGTATCTCGGTAAGTGTTCATATATTATTATTGCAGGTGGAAAGAGGTTCAGTTCACATCTTAATATCGCCTATATTTTATGCCTCAAGTAGATATATATATAAAATGACACAAACTGACAATTATATATAGTTGAACAGCATTTAAAGTGGCGATTTGCATTAATTAATTGAAAGAATGCAATTATTTGAGTCATTCCCGTTTATGTAGGTAAGACATAGACACCAACTTAATCAGATTTTCTGTCGATGTGTGACGTTTTTATAACACTCGTTTCTTACTCAGTGGGAATATCCGCATGTTTTTTTTCAATCGATTAATGTTTATTGGAAATCGCTTTTGATTGCCGGAAACATTAGAACAAGATTGATTGCTTGATCTAGTTCTATGGAAAAACAAGTTGAAAAAATTTATTATACATTTTTTTTTCTTACACCTATAAGGAAAAGTTAGTTAAAATGTAATCAAATTTTACGAGTTTTGGTGATTTTTATTAACCTTCCTATGGACTGGCTTTAGTCATGTCATTGAAATATTCGTAAAGAAATAAACAGGCCAAATTGGCCACCAAATATTTCATTGTAACTTTTGGAGTAGTAGATAGGTACTAATGCATAAATTGTCAGCTCCAGGGCAGGGTATGCCAGAGCGTTTTTATTATCAGACAAAAACCAACAAAAAAACCTGCGGAATTTGAAGAGAGATCAATAAAAAATAAAAGTTGTTATATAACTATCTATAGGAAAAGAGGTTTGGTTAATTCACATCATTTGAAAAAATACTATCAACTAAGATTCAAGATTAACTGGAATCACTTGTATTTATTCGCATAATATATATATAAGAATCAATGAAACGATTTACACTAGTTTATGAACAACTTTTCAAACCACTTATGGAAATGATCTGGAGTAGTTAGTCGAGGATAGATAAAGATTCCCACCAATGTGTCTAAATCATTTAGTCAGTTTAAGTTTGTTACATGCACGGCTGTAGTTTTAGATTTTTTTTTTTTTTTATGAAAGTAAGATTTCAAATATTATTTTATTATTTTTGTTTGTATTTTAATTAATTAAATTACTTCTTAATTTCATAAATCATAATCTGCAATAAGAAGCTTGTGTGTCTGGGTTACTTTATCTAAATATCTACTCAGAGGTTTTTTGTTCGTGTCTATTCATACTCAAGAAACATTCAACAGGAATTTCCCATTCACCTTGTTTTTTTTTCTTCTTGGTCATAAATTTTTCGTTCCGCTCTTTTTATTAGTGTAACAAAAATAATACTTAAATTTCAAATTTCGCTAATTTCTTGCATACAATTTACCCTGATTTTTATCGAACTAGTTTACATTATTTTTTTTTTTTTGTATTCAATTTCTTAAGACAGACAGAAGTTCTTGAATATTATTTTCGAAAGAGAAAGGAAGTCGGAAATTGTTTTTTTTTTTGTAGGTAGTTTGGAAATGAATTTTGTCATGCGTTCGATTTCGTAAATAGGTTTTTGGTTTTTGTATTTCTTAATTTGGTTGAAAAAATTCATGGTGCATTTGAAAATTTAATTATATAGTTTCTTCCAGCAATAAGTGAATTGCATTATATTAATCGGTTTTATGACGTGTCCTGATCCTGCATTAGGATTGAACAAACTACTAACTTAGCAATATAATAAACAAAATTAATTTTAATTTTATTTTTTTTACATAATATTAAAATAAAAGTTTAAGTAGAGAAAGAATTTAAGATCAGTGCATTTAACAGAAATATCGTTGCCGTGGAAATGTGCTATTCTTTGTTGTCTGCTGACATTGTCACTTAAATTCAAATTTTGGTCATCCGTCACCTATTCGGAATAATCGTCGAATAAAAATTTTACTCCCGGAAAATCTCGGATAAAATATTACACCGGTGTAATACGATGGCTTAAATTGCGAGTAATCTTGGTTGATATTTGTGCATTATACGTGAATATAAACTATTTTGGTTGGAAACAATACGTAAAAATAAAAAAAACCTAAAACAATTATAAAAATAAAACGAACTGTATCTGTAAAAAGAGCACAATCCGGGTATAAGGAAATAAACTTAAGGTATGATTACGCACATTGCAACTTTTACTGCAGCGCAGTACAAAAATCTGCGCCACTCGAGGGTTGCAATGTGTAAAAACCTCTGAAACCCAAAAAGTTGCGCCTGCAGCTCGATTGCTTGCAACTTTTTCTTGCTGCCGCAGTCAGGGAAATTACAATGTGTAAACATCTGATGATAAGGTTGCAGGCGCAGTATAAAAATGTTTCGTTGAAACTTTTTGTGCGGTTGCGCGTGCAGTTTTTTATGATGTTTCTTAAATTTGTGCGGTAACTAATCAAATTTTTTTTCAAATTCTTCAAAATTCATATTGCTTTTTATTATTATTTAACTTGTAAAATAATAACTTATGAAAATAACTACAATTTCCTTATAAAATTTACTTGTTGCTAAAATGCTGAAAGTTATAGTTAACCGTTCACTGGGAGATATTGTTTTCCTCTTTTCTCTTTATGTGAGGAGTCACTTGCCTTTGAATTTCTTCAAAACCATCATGTGACAAGCGTAAGAAATTTTTATAAAAAATTTCACCTCTAATACGTAATTCTTTAATTATTTACGGCTCCAGTATTATTATTTATTAGCTATCGATTTTTTCACCCAACACTTCTTTTTCAAATTCTTTTTTGAGATTTTTTATCAAAATTAATGCCAAAAAGCGGAAGCTTGAACTTCTGGATCATCGAAATACTTCAGATTTTAACTGGAGACTATTGACACAAAAGCTGCGCGCAGCAAAGTGTAAACATTTTTGCAGCTTTTATAAAAAATTTTCTGAGCTGTGCGCAGCAAAAACTGCAGGCTGCGCAGAATTTTAATCCACTATGTGTAAACACCACTGCAACTTTTGCAGCTGCAACCTTAAGGCGACGCTCACACTGATGAAGTATGAAGTATGCAAAACACGGTAGCAGTACTTATTACATTGCGACTGAAACTTCGTTGTGTAATACATTTTATTTTAACACGCTGAAAAGTGGTCACATTGACAAAATAACAGTAAAAATTGCGCAGTAGAAATGGCATGCAGCTGTCGGTGCTTGTTGCATGCAGTATTATTACTAGTGCAGTATGTGCTGAGGCGATGAAGTGATAAGTCACTTAAACAGAAAATTTCTTCGATCTTTTTGTTTGTCAATTTCTGTTTAAAAAATAAAAATAGCGACAATTGCTGAACTATGCTACAAATTTTTTCTATAAAATGGCAAACTCCAACACCTCCTTGTCCACAATTTCTTACGTCGGCATCTTAAAACTACCAAAAAGTTATAACTTCTTCTTCTTCCGATGAAGACATTTTTAATACTGGTGTTGCACTCAATACTGTGTTAATTTGAACAACGTCGGAACCTAAAATAAGTACTGCATACTGCATACTTCATCAATGTGACCACCACCTAAAAGTTGCGCAGTAAATATTGCAATGTGTTATCGTATCTTTACAAGGAATACATTACATGAACCGATGTTTTGAGTCCCCAGTAAATTGTCATTTATCAGAGACAGCGCTGTTTTATGTAGGTCTTCAACGAACTGAGCGGCGGCGACCAGGCGCTGGAAAATCGAGGCCAGTAGTTCGAATCAACGTTGTTCCAACTTTTCACATCGTCAAGGCGTCTTAAGGTTAACTTGGTATCAAGTTCCAGCCTTCTCCCAAGTTTAGTACCAGTGGAGACTGTCATACGGACAGCCTGGACTGACAAGGCGCATACTAACATCGGAACAGCTTGCACCGATTCCTATTGCAGCAGTCAACTCGTCATAAGGACGTCATCATAAGTATGGCTTGAATTGATTGTTAATATTTCAGGCCGTGAAGTTGCTCAGTCCCAGCCAGACTAATTAGGTAGCCCCGGAATGAACCGTTACTAGGTCAAGCGATTTGGTGAATCCGTACCCGGGTTTAACTCTCAGACCTCGGTTGCCTGCATCGAGTAGGCAATCCACCGCACAGATTCGACCATCAAGCAACTCTGCTACTGTCGGAGAGCAGTTCCGCCCCAGTGTTGAGAGTGAATAGTGATCAACTCAACAAATACAGCGGAGTCTCTACATCCTATTGAGGACGTAGTATTTTGCACGATTTGCAACCGCAAGACTAGACCAAATCCGTAAATACAATTGTGTCATCATCCTCATCTATTGACGACCTTCAATTGGCTAAATTAGCTAGAAGAAACTGTACTAAAAGGGGAAAAAGGCTTATGGATTAATGCAACAAAACATAGCATAAATGTGAAACTTATAGGAAAACTAAAGGCAAACAAATTTTAGTTCACCCTCTAATACCATTGTTATATTTTTACCTTTAGATATTTATTGGAGTTTTTCCCAAGAATTAGATTAAAAAGGGTAACAAGGTGCTAAGAGGTCGCTTGAAACTGAAAGCTTTTAGGCTTTTCAAGTTTGTTATGAAAAATTTGTGTTGATGACAAGTTTAAAAGAAGTCCAATCTAATAAAAACAAGTAAAAAAGCTAGAATTGGTCTAAGGCCAATTCTTATGATACCCCAGATGAATGCCCGTATGAAATTTCGTCACCCATGTGAGCAATTTTGATTTTTGCAGTGCTTTTTCGCATATATTTCTAGAACGGTTCGTCGGACAGAAAAAATGATTTTAACCAATTTTATAGGATTTCATATTCTAAACAAGTTTATGGTACAATAAAAATGTCTAGAACTGATGGTTTTACAGTATCCGTAAAAAACCTAAATTTTTATCTGGGAACACCAGGAAGGAGTTGCACGATTTAGTCCATTATTGAAATTATATTCGCTAGTACAATGAACACACCATGTGCTAAATTTCAGCTCTCTATGTCCACGCGTTTTCAAGCCATCGTGCGCATGGACGGACGGACGGACATGCACAAATCAAAATAACTTTTAATTTTATGCATCGGTGTCCAATCCATTTTGCTCTACCATCATTATTTCGAGGTGCTACAAACAGAATGAGAAACTTATTATACCCCTAGGGTATAAAAACCGTTGACGAAACGTATAAAAGGGAAAATTTTTATGAAAAAGTACAACGATTGGCTAGCAAATAAGCAACAAATCTTCAACACCCGCACTACGATCGTATGTCGTCTTTATGGTTGGTCCGGAGTAATGACAACTCTGGTGTTGTCTGCAAGATTTTCACTTAAAAGTGGACTCTGAAAAGGAATTTATTTGGAAAGTCATGAATTGAAATGCCTGTTCTTCGATTGTTAAGTCCTCTTGAGATTGTCGTTATTAAAGCTGGGGTTTTCTTTGAACTGATTTTTTTTTTGATTTTCTGGAGATCCGGCCCAATTTCCGGTTGACAAGAATAATAACACTTTTTTTCTTCTTTAGTTTATACAAATTCCAAAGCCTACCTAGCAAATTTCCTATTTGCCATTAGCAAGGCATGTTTACGTACTTTTTTTTAGAATTTGTTTGCAGCGATTATAGCGGTTTATTTGAGAACTATCGAATGTACAGTCTGGCATGAAAGTGTCGCCGTAACTTCATTTATCGTGTTCAGCACACTTACTGACTTTTATAACCACTGGACCATACGAGATTATTTATTTCAAATATTTGTGCCTGTCATGTTCGTAGCTTGAAAGGTCGCCGGGCTCATATTCTAGGTCCATATAGAACAATTACTAATTCCTTCATCCATTACTCTCATGGAAGTGGAGCCTTGACATTATGGACCAATTCCTGGGTACCCGGCGTATTACTGGAGGTGAGTGTCTTGCCACTACGCCCTCTTGGAGGCCAGCTACGTTATCTTGAATGAGCACGGAGCTACGATAACAGAAGTGTATGTTTCTCACTAGACAACTTTAGTCTTAAGATACTGAGAACTGGCCGTTGGTGTCTTAATCGCCTGGTAACGGGTGATCAAATGTCTGCTAAGTAAGTTGATTGAATGATCAGCACCTGTTCCTGAAAGGTATAGAAAACAACAGTCTACCTGATGTGAAACTGGGATTATCAGATAAATAACGCTGCATATCCAGACTGTCCCTATGATAGCCTGGATGAGTATTCGGATCTGACTGAGCCCAAATTTTCTTGAAGGTTGTATATCTGTTAAGAACGCCGAATTATTTGGATTTACCTGTCCCTGTGACAGTCTGGAAGAGTACCAGTTCCAGTCGCATCTATACATTCTTTTGGTCTGTGACCTAAAAAGTTACGACACGGATGTGTGTTGTTAGTTGATAAGTGAAAATTAGACAAGTCGACCCCATGTAAACGAGGCCGAAGCAGCAATAATAGCAATAGTGCTGAGCTGCAGAGGTCTACCTGTAGTAAGCTTTAGTAACGGCAATATGTAGCAGTCCTTTCTATAATAATCCTTCCGACTTTGATCGGTGAGGCAAGCAAATACAGGATCTTCTTCGAAAAGCAAGTAATATAATTTTGCTAAAAAAAAAGCAAAGCTTCGGTCTTCTTTTTGATTTAATTATTTACCGAGGAACCTCCGTCTTATTTGGATGTTGGCCCGATTGTGGTTCTTTTCTTACTAAGGACAATTATTTTATGAAGTATAAACATATCAGTCACTGGTTAACAAGATAATAATATAATTTAATTTTTTTGTTCCGGACATTAAAAAACGTGGCCAACTTACATAACCTTTACCAATTCTCAAAGTCGCCCTCGAATTGGATTTACGAAAACCCTACAAAAGTCAAGGCTGCCCAAAGCCGTTTTCGACGTACAGATGGCTCTGTCAAGCCTCCAAAGGAAAACTCTCTTTTAGAGATTTCTTACCATGGTTCATTATTTATTCACCTTAAGTGTAAGACTGCCTCTGAACTCTGTGAACTTGTGTAAAACGCGATCCGACTAGTCATGTACTGGGCTACGGACTGCGGACTGAGCATCAATCCACGGAAAACTAACTTATGCCTCTACCCCAGTTTAAACCTGCCCTCGATTGGTTTCAAGCATTTGGAACTAAAGGACAGAGTAAAATCTCTAGGTATTATACTACATAAAAAGCTAAACACACCTCGAAGACAGAGGGAAAAGGGTCTTAGAGTCTTCGCAATGTGTCGCACAGCGGTAGGGAGGAAATGGGGACTCAAGTCGCGGATAATCCTATGGATATACACTAGCCTCATCCGACCCATGTTAACCTACGTCAGAGACTCTGTCTCCTCAGCGCAACCGTGCTCTAGAGGTTACCCTCAACATACACCCGGTACAAATACATATCAAGCAGGGGGCGTCGTCTGCAGCGAAAAGACTGCATCCTAATCTTGGCTGGCTTCATACAGGAACAAGAGTTCCACATGAATCCATCTACGAGTTCGTGCAGTCTATCGCACCCGACATTAACAGGGACAGTGACCACCTCCTCGAGACTATGCTGAAAAGCAATTTTGAATCTAGAATTCCATCCAGGGCAGAATGGCAGTCACATTCTGGGTTTCAACCATTGACAAACTCTATTATAATCTACACTGATGGTTCCAAATCCGATGAAAACACCGGAGCGGAATTTTTCTGCAAGGAGCCTCAGATTGAAATCGCAGTGCACCTCGAAAGCCATGCCACGGTTTTCCAGGCAGAATTCAAGGCCAGTTTTGAAGCAGGAAGGTAACTCCTTAACTCAGACACTGAGAATAAGGAGATAGCCATCTCATGAGGCATCGAAGCGGCTGTCAAGGCTTTGTCTAAACCCTTTACAACCCCCAAACTAGTAATGGAGTTTAAAACTACCCTGAACTCAGTCTCTCGGAATAAAAGGGTAATTTTGCAGTGGGTGCCAGGGCACAGCAACATTAGCGGGAACGAAAAGGCGGACGAGCTTGCTAGCTTTAGTGCAGCCTCAGCGGAACCTACCTGAATAGTCGGGATTGCACCAACTCACCTTGGCTGACTGATTTCAAGATGGGCTTACCGCCAACACAACACTCTTCTCTCAGGGGTCATTTTCATAGGATGAGATTTGTTGACGATCCTACATGCAGGCGCAGCGGGGAGGAATCTGAAACGGTGACTCATATCCTTTGTCACTGTACGGCACTCTCAGGAACACGATACAGACTCCTTGGCTCACACCTCCTGGACAAGTTGCACGACGCCGGCACGGATGGTTGGGGACCAATACTTAAATTTATAAGACCGCCCAGTTGGGACCTATGAGCGACTGCTGACGGGTCTGGAGATTAAACAATGAGCCTTAAATTCGCCTACATTCGAAAGATTCCTTGGGATCCCATACCTCGTTGATCAATCAAATCAATCAATCAAGAATTCGGAGTAACTATTTTAAAAACGTATTCAGTAGGGAGAGTACGTATAAATTACGCGTTCCATTCATCATTATTATTTTGGAAATAGGCTGTTTCAATGGATTCTAGTTCATCATAACTTTAGACGAATATATCTACATATAGCGTCCAATTCTTGTGAATCGGCAGATAATTAGCCATCTACTAATACCTAACGTCTTAACGGATTTAAATGTTTACTCACTGAAAGAAGAAGAAAGTTAGTCTGGGAACGGCAAGTCAGTTGCGAAAATAGCAATCTTTTATCTACCGTAATCCAAGGTCCAAGATACATCATTAATAGAAGGAAGTAAAAGAAATAAATAATTAATAATCGAATAAATTATACGAAAAACATCGATTATTTTTTGTTTGATTTTAATCGATTTTTAATAGTTCGATATCATCATTGCCATTGCCCATTGTACAGAACAGAGGAACATGATTTCGCAATATTGTTGCAAGCATTATAACACAAAATCGCAAAATCAGTTGTTTTTAATGGCAATACTTACCGACCTACCTACCTACCTACCTACCTACATACTTAAGTATGCGTAGAGAAGGTAGCTAACATTTTAACCGCGTATATAGGGGAAATTAGTACGAGTCTCCACTATCATAAATCGTGAGACGCTAATGGTTGGGCACCTTGACGTGACGACATCATAGTCAATTCGAGTTAAGAGACATGGCCATAAGGAATGTCTTGTGCACTTTTCTTCGACTTTTTCGTATTTTGTATATTTTATTTGTGGTGGGCAGGCATCCATCGGATTTTCTATTAACCTCTTGATACATGATATGATACGAGAAATCTGAGAACTCTAGATGGAAGGGTATATCACAGTTAATCATGCGAAGTGATAGTTGACAGCAATTTTACCGACATATACATACATATAAGCAGTAAATCGAATTGACCTCGGCTGACACTTGCAATCTAACACGACACGGCTCCCCGTAGCCATTCTAAAGTACCTACCAACTATATGTACTTGCACCCAGAAATATACATACACATATAAAGATCAGCCTGCTCAGATAGAGCGCAATGATCCCTGTCCAGTGTTTGATTCTTGATGGTAATACCAACGTTTGGTGGCTAATGCCATTAGGTTTATTGCAGATGGCACTAGTCTCTCTATGTATCTAAAAAGTTGTACTTACATTATAACATACTTGGTTCGGTATGGATAAAAAAAAATTGTGTACACCTGAACTTGGAAACCTATTAACTCGTCACAGTTAACCCCCAGAGGCACCACCAGTACCACCAAGAGTGGTAGATATATATATATGTAAAAATATATCTGATAGCGAACAGACTCCACATTTTATGACGATTTTGTGTGACAAGCAATTGACATTCTTCATCGCCGACGATTTTTAATGACAGAGAGCTTCGCATTTTACGACGATGTTCGCCAAAGTTATTCGTTACCTCTTTCAGTTTCATTTTATTTTCCAATAATTCTCCGCGTTTATGGCATTATCGAAGGAGCTCTGACTTTGGTCTGCTGGGACCTGATATGGGATCTACTTTACCTGTTGCTTATGATAGTGTTGTGGTACCTCTGGTCGGTATGTCTCACTTGTATGTAAGTACGTACGTGCACCACTGATGAATCTCTGACTGAACCTCTTAAGCCTCCTATATGCGTCCAACCACTAGTTCCACTATAGCAGTTCTTTTCTTCTACCTTATTTTTCTCCAGTCAGTTAGTCAGTCAGTCCATCGTGAATACAGTCAGATCAACATTATTACTCTGCAATGAAGGTCGATGAAGCCCTCGAGGAGAACCTTCTGCAGACAACAGACTACGTGAGAAATAAGTAAAGGACGACGTGATTGAAGTAGTAAATGCAGGCTCTTGCGACACATCCAATCGCAATTTTTGCCTCGTTTTAGCTCCAGTTAAACTGTTTCGCCAATTGCAGCTCCTCAAGTTCATTTTATCATCTTGCAGCAAAAGTGACATGGCCGGACGAAGTTGACGCGTGCGTGACAATCACTAGAGATGCCTCAGGTGATGTTGTTGTTTCTATCTCATGATTCTCCTGGTGTATACGATAGCCGTAATTATAGTTTGCCGAGTCAATTATTATTCTGTTCCCATCGCTTAACATCGTCGTCTAATATTTCAAACACCTAATTTTCCCACGCAGGTAGGTATTTCATGAAAATTCGCGTTTACATAGACACCAAGTTAAAGATAATAAAAAAAAAAACAATTTTTTTCTTTCTTGAATTTGTAAAATTTTAATTAAAATATTTCTGGTCCGAAAAATCAGTGAATTTTTTTTCCTTTGTTATTTATTTTTGGAGGTTATGGCATTTGGTAAATTTCAAGTGTTCGAGTAAATTTTAAAAATTCACAACTTCCTTTGTTTTCTCAACCGGTACAGCATACATATGAGACCTCCTGTGTATCAGTTTTAGCAACAAGGGTTCTTACAAGCGATTAGAGATGTCAAAATCCTTTGTATGGTGACACTATTCTAAGGTTATTATTAAAAGTACAAGTTAATTATACTTTTTACCTCTTTTCTCCTTAAATATTTATCTCGAATTGCACAATTACGAATTTTATTAATTCGATAATTGCAAAATGCGATCAGGTTATTTTGCTATTTCCCAATTTTGGGAAATGTCTTCAAAATCCATTGAGCTCGACCATACATACAGGGTGATTTAGAATTGATGCTCTTAAATGAAACAGGAAATTATGCATTATGAAAATAGGTTTATCTCGAAAACGGCTACATATTCGTTGACAATGTGTAGGACAAAATGAAAGGTAAGTTTCTGAGGTTTCTAAATCTTGTAAGAAAATGTAGCGGTTGTCGGGTATCTTGGCAGGAAATTTTTTTTAAATATTTGTAAATTTTTTTTTCCAATATTTTGTCTTTGACGTCCTATAACTAGTGGCGTAAGGGGGGTGGAGTGATGGTTCAACATTCGTTGGATAGCTTAGACGCTTTACTATCATCTACCCCAGCTATCATAAAATTAATTACCTTCATAGGTTGTACAACAGCAAGTTGCAGGGTATCTTGTGAAAAACTAGCAAATTTTCTTAATCACCCTGTAACTTCGAAAAGGTATTTTAGATCTTTCGAACTCAATCTTCGAAAATATAATTGATTGTCATATGCTCATGGATCCGTTATGGATCTTAAATGAAAGATAATTTTGTCAGGATAAACTTTTTTTTCCAATTTAGGATATGTACTTAATTCAAAATCAATGGAAACGGATAGAACTTTTGTGAGGACAGTCTACAGTTTACAGTTTTTACAAAAAAAAAGTTATGTTAACGAACTTTTTGAAAAAATAATAGAGGTCAAAGTGAAAAAAGGTAAAAACATCGAAAGTTTTAGTTTCGACCACAATAACTGCTGAGATGATAGGAGTACCGGGCTGGTTGAGCGGTCATTGAAAAGGTGATGAAGTTCTGCGCTTAACTCTGACCGTACGCCCTGCACTATTTCAGATACAGGGTGTTTTGTGAAAAACTAGCTTTTTTCTTAATCACCCTGTTGTAACTCCGAGACGGGTTATATGCCCCCCCCCCCTTGCCGTATCATCTCCTGCTTTATTGACCACCATGGAGGAAACACCCTGTACCTATATATATATATATAATCCTGTTTGTCTTATGATTTTCAGCTAGAATTATGAGTACCTATGAATAGAGCATATGGCATGTGAAAACGATATAGCTACTCTACACTCTGGGATGACTATCGTATTATTCTCATAATAGAGCCACATTTGAGATCAAAATGGACAAAAAGAAGTGTTTTTCTTCATTGCTATTACGAAAAAAAATATAGTAAAATGTACGTTCTCCCTGCGTTGTTTGTTCCACTAAAAATAATATCAACATCAATCTGGAAGAGCTCAACTAGAAATTCCCAATAGTACACCCGCAATAACTTCGAGTTCCCAATACAGCCCTGATTGCCTAATCCAAATATTTCTCACATATTTTCACTATTTATTTTTTTCTGGGCAACACCTAATTGCCGTTCTTATATAACATTTTTTGAAATAAGATCTGACTCAACTGACCAGAATTCAGGCCTAAAGTTTTGTGGCGAAATTTGCGCCATACAGGTGTCTGTGGAGGTAAAAGGTACTTCTGATTTAAATCGCGAAGACTTAAACACATTTTTCACGTCTATCCGCTCTGCCCACTGGCCAATCAGTTTTTTTTTTTTTTTTTTTTTTTTTTTTTTTTTTTTTTAAATATATTTTTAAGCCAAGCTCAGGGGATACCCTATGATGCAAAGCACAGCATGGCACAGGAAGGAGATAGGGAAAGGATTAGGGGATATGAGGAAAGTGGCGGAGGTGCCGATGTATGTCTCCCTTAAACTTCCGCAGATTGTATGCCGGAGGAAAAACAGAAGACGGTACGCTGTTCCACATTCGCACTGTTCGGGATAAAAAAGCATCTCGGAATTTTACTGTACGGCCGAAAGTAATTTGAAGGGTTAAAGGATGTGCGCGGTTTGCAGCGCGAGTATTGCGTGCAGGAATCATTCTACAAGGGATTAGACTAGATATTTCATCAGAACATTGACCATGCATATAGCGATAAAGGAGCGAAAGGCATCCAACATTGCGGCGGTGCTCGAGTGAGTCGATATGACAAGTTATTGCCAAATCGCCAATGAGCTTGAAGGCTCTCTTTTGGACAATATCCAATGAAGCTAAGGCTGTGCGACCAGCCCCGGCCCATATATGGGAGTTGTATTCCATTCTAGGTCTAATGTAGGACTTGTAGAGGAGCGCTAGATTTGATGGGCTGAAATATTTCTTACACCTTTTCAGAAATCCAAGACATTTCGATGCTTCTTTGGCAACAGAGAAGATGTGATCTGTCCAGTTTAACTTACAGGAAATATTAATGCCAAGAATGCTTAGTGACGGTGAATCAGAAATGAATGCTCCATCAAAAGAAACGGGTGTGGTTAAGTTATGATCTTGTTTTAATGAGATAAGACAGCTTTGGGACTTTGATGCATTGAATTCGACGCGATTCGCTTTGCCACAAGCGAGGATATTGGTAAGATCGTTATTCAATGATCTAGTCATGCAATCTCGTTTAACACATGCAGCATTCCCCCTGGATTCCGCAAGAGTGTCAAAGGAGTAAACGAAATCAAGAGTACTGTCATCTGCGAAACTATGGATGGGATTGAAAGTAAGGGAAAGCAGATCATTAATGAAAATTAAAAAGAGAGTTGGAGAGATGACAGAGCCTTGAGGTACACCGGCATTTATGGGATGCGGTTCAGACATAACGCCATCTAATACAACACGTATTTGGCGACTAGATAGGAAACTTTCAATCCATAATACAAGAGGAGGGGAGAGACCAAGTGCTTTAAGTTTGGCTAAAAGGGCTGGATGCCAGACTCTATCAAAGGCTTTTGAAATATCTAGGGCAACGATTTTAGACTCACCAAAATTGTGAAGACTACGGTTCCAACGTTCCGTAAGAAAGGTCAGCAAGTCTCCAGATGAGCGTCCAGCTCGGAAGCCATATTGGCGATCGTTGATGAGATGATTAGTTTCTAGATACTTCATTAATTTTGAGTTAATGATAGATTCAAAAACCTTTGAAAGAATCGAAGTGATGGCAATTGGTCGATAATTTGAGGGATCGCTACCCTCTCCTTTCTTAGGAATAGGCTGAACGTGAGCTAGCTTCCAAGCAGTTGGAAATTTTCCTGTCGAATAAGACAAGTAGAAGAGTTTGCGCAGAGGTTTAGCCAAGGATGAGGCGCAGCTTTTAATTAACAGGGGCGAAAAACCATCAGGACCTGCGGCTTTGGAGACGTTGATCCCCTTAAGGACCCTGAAAACATCCCTCGTACGAACGTGTATTGGCTCTTGTACACATTCACACGGGCGATGCAAAACAGGTGTTTGTGAAGTTGGTGGAAGGCGAGAATTAGAAGCGAATCTAGCAGCTAAAATATTAGCTTTATCCAGGGAGTCAACAATCACTTCACCATTATTAAGTAGTGAAGGTATAGAGGAACTGGTGAAATTGTTCCTGATGGTTTTGACCAGGGACCAGAAACCTTTGCTACCTTTGCGGCTTGTCAAGATTCTTTGTCTAATATTCTGATCAAAAAGAAATTTTTGTCTCTGGATAATGGACTTGCAGGTGTTCCGTGCAGTCTTGTAGACTTGTTTCATTTCCGGACATGGATGCAATTGATAGGCGCGAAAAGCAGACTCTTTCGCTTTTATAGCTTGGTTGCACTTATCTTTAAACCAGGAGCGATCATGCTGTTGTTGAGACCTGCTGTAAGAATGCGGAATGTATTCACGCATGCCCAGATTTAGTATGTTACTAAATTGTAATGTGCTGGCTACTTCTCATATATCAGCGGGTAATTAGATAGGAGATATCTCATCTAATACCAATACCAACTGCTTCTACTTTCGTGGAGTCGACTAGAATGAGCTTGTGGATGCTGTGAATTCAATTAAGTGTGAGGCAGTTGGGCCTGACAATCTTCCACCTACGTTCATTAAGCTTTTATTTTCCCTTATTGGTAAATTCATTTTGCATATAGTGAACTCATGCTTTACCTCATCCTGTTTTCCAGCCGCCTGGAAGATGGCGACAGTCCTTCCAACTGCAAAGAATTCTTGTCCTGAAACACCAGCTGACTTCCGCCCAATAACTTTATTATGTTTCATATCCAAAGTCTTAGAAAACCTATTATATAAGCAGATAGTCGAATTTGTCGAGGCCAATAATTTTCTTGCAGATTTTCAATCGGGCTTCCGACGCTTGCACAGCTGTGAGACTGCAGTTCTGAAGGTGACCTCTGATTTAAGCAAGCCCTTGAATCAGAGCAAAATCAGTGTTTTGATACTTCTAGACTTCTCGAAAGTCTTCGACAGTGTGCCTTGGATACACCATTGAGTCTTGAGTGGCTTATGTCTTGGATGTATAATTTGATCTTGACTGCATCCTAGCGGCATTAGCCGGTACTACCAGCATGATCGTATCCTTCTCCAGAAACTTGGTGCTTTTTTTAATTTTAGTAGTTCTGCCATCGCTCTGGTAATGGATTTCTTGGCAGACCGCAGCCAGTGAGTATATATTGATAATAATTCATCCTCTGCACTGCCTTTACTTTGTAGGGTGCCTCAAGGTTCAATTCTGGGACTTTTGCTATTCAGGTTATTTATCAGTGATCTGCCACATGTAGTTCAAGATGTACAGATGCACTTCTATGCCGATGATGTACAACTCTGCTTAAGCCGGTAAGTCGGTCTTCTTGAAAACTGTATTGAACGTATAAATTGTGATTTGGAAAGAATTAACACTTGGGCCAAATGTTATCGTTTCATACTAAATCCTGCAAAGTCTCATTGTATTAAATTCTACAATAACGGTTTAATTGAAATCACACCAGTGACTTTAAATAATGCTTCGCTGCCTATTGTAAATAAAGCTAAAGCACTTGGAGTTGTCTTGAATCAACACATAAAATGTTGTGATTACATTAAAGCCATGGTCAGCAAAGTTTATGCAGGGCTCCGATATGTATGGCTTTCATCGGGTCTGCTGTCCGTTAGCATGCGCTTATAATTAATTAAACCTTTAATTTTGCCCCACTTCACCTAATTGAAAAAAGTTATTATTACCTAGTTAAAAAGATACAATGCATATCATAATTTACTAAATGAGCACTTATCTGGCTTTTGAGCTGGGTGTAGCTTTATTATTGCTCTTTTTAAAATAACCATTGATTGAATTGATTGAATTGCCATTGATTAGTCATGAGCTTTCCATGTCCACAGACAACATACAGCTAGATAAGAAAATCTCCATATAAAGCCGGATAACTTTCTCAAAGCTCTTCAACTTTTTATTCAACCAAAGAAAGCTATAATTGCGAAAAATTTATGTGGCATGAAACAGCCAGAGAGAGAGAGAATGTATAGAGCTTTCTATTAGGGGGCCATTAGCACGTTTTAATTCGACCGCTTTTTTGTGAGCTTTTCACATCTAATGTAAGTTGTCTCAGCCATGTTAGTGGTCTTGAATTTCTCTAAGGTATTTGTTCGGTGAATCATAGTAAGCTATGTAGAAAACTGTTAATGGAATTTATTTTCTCTATCCAGGCTGCAAACCTTCTCGGTAGTTACTTGAGGGATCGGTATCAATCTGTGTATTCTAAAAAATTTATATTTTACTTTTCAACTGGTATTTTCAGGAGTACCGCAAGGATCTATCTTGCGTCTACTGTTTTTTTTTCTCTCTTCATTAATAACTTATTTCATTGTTCTAACTACAGCAAATTGCATTTTTATGCCAATGATGCTCAATTGTATATCTCAAAACCAATTGGATTAGGTGAAGATAGTCTTTTTGGTTCAAAAGATGATCCACAACATGCTACACCTGAACTTTACCAAGACTAAGTGCAAATTAATTTTAGATACTTCTTATTATCACCACGTAAATAGTACCTAATTGAATTGTTATTTTTTTTTTATGTTTTATGGTCCATGGAGCACGTATGTTTCGGTCTTGGGTGGTTATTATGACATGAATAAATGACAGCGCTGTTGTTAAGCTTTGATTTGAATTTGAGGGCTATTTCAGTATGTTGGTAAATATTGTCTTCGTAAATATTATCCTTTCCACTATCGAGATTACGTACATTCTTAACCGTCAAAAGATGTAGCAGTAAGAGAGAGAGAGAAAGAGAGGAATTTGGTGGTACTTGTTTGATTGAAAAATTATGCTATCAGTGTTGGAATAATGTCTTAGGGATGACTATATATAGGTACTCAGCAATTTCTAAGCAGGTTTAAAAAATATAAAGACAATTACCTCTAGAATACTCGTAGCCACTGTAGCCCCATAATCATTGATAATAGACCCGTCCTTGTTATAAAATTGTATGCACATATCGATTGATACGATCGGCCCTCCCAAAATATTTCCCCCTTTTTAGGACACCCTGTACATACTGAATTGTAAGTCACAGGCTAAAAGCAGCTAAATGTAATACAGTAAAATTATTTCCTGATGTACAACTACCCCAATGGTGGCAGTATTGCTCACATATTTCCTAATAATTAAATACTTGTTCAAGAAGGCTAGTTTTGGATTCTCCGGTAAAGCAAAAGCAAAAAAAAATTATTTTTTGTTCCATCATACATCTCACTGATTTTGAGTGGCAAGTTTCAAGTTTTGGTTTTGACTCATCAACAGGTCGGAAATACAGAAATGAGTGACTGGAAAAAACTAATGAAAATAGAAAAATGGAAAAATTGAGAGAAACATAGAAAAAAAAATCACTAAAAAAGGTTGAAAAAACCAGATAAACTCGAAACGAATTAGTTGGATGAAAAGAGAAAAAAAAGGAGAAAAATAAGCGTTTCGTATTGGCAGAAACCTTGTACTCTTCAGCACGCCTTAGTTTCTTGCTGCCGTAGACGCTTGAAAAAGATCAAATTGATCTCATCTCATATAAACTTAAAATAAACTCTGAGTGTGAATTATATATTGGCAAACTCTCCCATTTGCTTTGTCAAGTCACTTAATTTAGCTATTTGGGACTCGTTGATGAGTCGAAACCACCAAAAATTAATGAGTTGTATGATGGAACAACAAGTAAATAGTTCTTCGATTTTGCTGCTTTATCGGAAATATCCAAAAATAGCCTTCTTGAACAAGTATAAAGTTTACCCGATAATAAATCATAGTAATCTATTAATTAAAGTATTTTTGTGTTGTTTTTTCCATCAACCGTTTTTTTTTTTTTATATTTCTGTTGAAATTTCTATTTAGTCTTTCAAATTATACCTGCTTGGCTAAAGATTTAATTGATCAACATTTTAGTGACCTTTATGAAGGCGTCAAACGTTATTTTAGCCGAAACTAATTAACATCAGTTGGGCATATGATAATGGCTAGAAAAGGATTAGAATCTTCATTTACCGAAACCGAACTCCGTGTGCAGCCTTACCAAAAAGGCACTTAGGAGCGGATATAATTTTTAAAATAGGAAAGGCTGCCCAGGATACGATGACATAATCTTCCTGGACTAAACCACGCGAAGAAGTCCATTAACCTTCTATACAAACACTATGAAAGTCACCAACTATTATAAGCCAAAGATCAGGCTATTCACTGGCCTAATGAATGGCCATTGACCACATGCTTAAGAAAATGGCGAAATCACAGACGATTCTGTAACGAAGATGTAGAATCTGCAGAGTAGGTACTCTTCCAATGTGCAAGATTTCCTGGCAGAGAATTCGCCTTTGCCTGCTTGTTAGTTCAGATGTCTGAAAAGCTGACCCTAAACAGGGTGAATGTGAACTCTACGTAACCCGGCAGGGGCACAGTACAAAAGATCCTTAAGGTTCTAGTGTTTAAAAGTCGGATCTCCACCCAATTACAACTTGAATATTTTTAAAATTACCTCGTATAAGGAGAATTGTTTTTTTTTATATACAAGGACTGTAAATTGTGAAACGATCAGAACGACCTAACCGCGTTAGTTTTTAGAAAAAAATGCTGGCTTATCTCCACCCCTAAAAATTGTGTCAATACATATTTTAGAGCGATCGTGATTCTATTGGGTGTTCTGGAAATATAATGGCCAAGAAATTGTTTCCGTAATTATAAAAAACAGTATGCGAAAAAAAAGTAACTCGGTTGCGAAAAACCCTACCGCAAGAATTAGTTAGTTCTGTATTAAATTGATCCACAGGTTAAACTTCACATCATCATAAAAATATAATCAAATTCAAAACACAACTAGACATTCTTCCTCCTTCCTTCAATGATATGACAAAAGTTGTCCCATCAAATTTATTAATTAACTAACAACAACAGGTGTAAAAAAAAATATTTTACCTTGAAAATCATGTTCGTCATTGGCATGGAAATGTCTGAAGAAGTAGATGAAGAAAAAGAAATAAACAAATTCATCAAAACAAAAACAAAACAAAAAAAATTCAAAGCCCTACTTCGGATCGGACCACAGGAAGTGTCGTCAATATCCTCTATAAGCAATCAAATTTAGTTATGTAAGATTTGTAATCAAATCTTATGTAGATATGTATGTATGTAGTTCCCCTTGTAATCTGCCCATTAACCGCTATTCAAATATAGCATTTCAGTTCGCATAAATCTCACCACTACTATGGACTATTGATGTTAACAGTAATTAATTATCATCAGCTTTCCCACAGTCTGCGAAATACCGCCGATAATTTTGCCAATTTTATAAAAATCTCTTGGGCCTCCTCAAATTACTGCTGATAAACGTGAAAATTTTGATTCATCGTCAATAATTCTGCTGTGCTCTGCTGCTGGGGCCCCAAACCCTACATTTGTACATTTGTAAATATCCGACGACAACTATTAGAGCTGCGGAGGGGGCTATAAAAAAACAACAGTTTTTGTCACATGGCCCCAAAGCTTGACGTGTTGTTTTGGGTATGTCGTGACGATGGGAGGTCTGGTTTCCATCAAAAACCGCTAAATATAGGCGATTTATAGCCGAAAGCGATTATCTTGTCTACTTCAGCTTTATGGTGGAATTCGATGCCGACGATGGATGAGCTTGTTATTGTCTATAATTCGAGGAAAGGAAAAATATAGAAAAATTGGAAAACGACAACTGCTTTCCTTCCTGCCTTTGTCAATTAGGCCTTGACGGAAGCGCACGCTAAGGGGACAACTGATTTAAGTAGTGAAATACATAAATGAAGAATTTTATCAAAAATTGGCGGACTTGAAATTTCGTGGGAGAATAAGATGAAACCAAGTGTGTGGGTGTGTATGTAGCGAAAAATATTTTTATTAAGAAAAAATTGTAAAGAGGAGTCGTTTTCATATCCTTAAAGAAATTTTTCCTTATGTTGTGATTCGTAACTAGTAACTAAAAGGGTAACACTTGTACAGAATTCAATTTGATCAATTGGTGATGCGGATTTTCAGTAGGAAAACAGTAGGCTTCAGTTATATCCAAACTGTTAGTTTTTTCTCGTAGTCCTTATAAATATTTATGTATGTCTTTTCATGTTTACTCCTAATCTTTTTCTTTTTTTGTGTCAAGCTGGAAAAAATTTTGTAGTGTGACAAAAACGGTATTGGCACATGCAATCGGTGGTACATCTCTCCCAATTTTTTCTTATATGAGCGTGTATTGTCAGCATAACAAAAAGCAGATTTTACAAATATTGGTTATGTCCTAAAGTGGTGAGCTTACCTGATGTTATAAGGCTAGATAAAAAAAAAGAAAAATGTGAAGAAGCGAAATCATTTTTTTCACCCCTTTTCACCTAATTTTTTTTTCGAAATTTCGAATTACGAAATTTAAACTGCAAATTCGTATGTTAGAATGAACTGTCAGCCAACTCCCATTCATAATCTTTAGTACTCTTCTTATCTAAACAAATCAGATCATACTACACTTTTGCGTTACTTGTGCTATTAGAGATTGTCACGGTTTTAAAAACTATAAATACACCTGTGGTGCTAAATTTTTCATCAAAATCTAACCTCACATTTTGCAAGCTGTCAAAATATAACTTCCATATTGAGGATTAGATTTTTCGGTTTACATTTCGAAATTTGGTATTTAAAAAAAAAAAATTAATTAAAAGAAGTGAAAAATTGAGGAAAAAAATTATTTTCTCTCTTTTTTTTTATATATTATCTAGCCATATAAAATCAGCTAATGTCCTCACTTATTAGTTTTAGGACATACCTAATCAATATTGGTAAAATCTGCTTTTGGTTATTCTGTCTACACACACTCATATAGGTACATAAGTAAAATTTGGAAGACAGTTTTTCCACACTGATGATAGAATTTTGGACATGGTGTTCACAATGGCTGTATAACCACAGTATTGGAAACATGTTAGCAAACTACTTTCAAACTACATTCAATGATCACCAGAGCTCAATAATCTCTCCTGCATCCGATGAAATCCATTATAACTGCTCTATAAATACTCTTCTGATAGTTCTATACTGATGTTGAAATAATTATCGCAAAATACGGATCCGGACGGTATTCCTAACATATTTTTCTAAAAACTGCTCTCTTATTCTATCACATCCTATTTTCGTGTTAATGAATTCTTCTATTTCCAAACACACTGTTATTTATCCTGCTTACAAAACAGGGGATAAGAAACTAGTGAAGAATTGCAGCCTTATTTCTACTTGTGATGCCCTAGATTTGATTCCTGAAAGACTTATTTACAATAAACTAATGCCGCAATTAAAACTCTAGATCAGCACTCAACAACATAGCTTTCTGCCATGTTGATCTACGGTAACTAATCTTTCGATACTGACTGACTCTATTGCTCTAGTGTTCTTGATGAAGCTTAACAGTTAGATGTTTTTCATACGGATATATCTAAGGCATTTGACAGAGGCATTTGACTGAATATATCACAAAATAAGATAAAATAAGGATATTAGGCTTTGTTTCTGGCAGTAACCGCTGGTTTGTATCGTATCGTCTTCCAACAGTTAAAATATTCGATTTTCATCAATTCTATATACGTAAACCTCGGTGTACCGCAAGGTTCGATTCTTGGTCCACTTCTGTTTTTATTATATGTTAATGATATCCTCAATGACAAAATTTATCGATTTAAAAATGATTCATCTGATTGCCATCAACATCTGAAAAATGACATTTAGAAGCTTCTCTCTTGGTGTAATAAAAATCAACTATCGTCGTATGATTTACATGAGCGTGTATAGCGTAATCCGGAGCTTAAGTTGAGACTGAAGTCTGCCATGAATGAAAGGTGTAGGATGGCGTTTTTACAGTGATTTTAAGGAATTTTTTCAACAGATAAAGAGTTTATATTTTTTAATGATATCGTGAGGTTTTTTACATGAATATTTGAGAATTACTTCTGAAATTTTCAAAAAAATTTCTCGAAAAGTAACGGAGATACCAGCTGCCGCGCATTGGAGGTCCTGATACGACTGAGCAGTTTGCGTACATCTTGGTGACCGGATTTTTTTATCTGAAATGACATGCATATAGAATTTACTTTTCTTATATGTGTCTCTCCTATGTGAACCTCAATTTTCTCAAAAACAAAGTGAAAACCAGTATTTTTAGAGGGATGTGAACATAAAACACGGTTTTTTACCATTTTTTAGTACCTTTAACTAAAAAAAAAAAATTACAAAGATATTACTGAGGATTCAAGTTCAAATAGAGCGTATAAAATGATCGGTTGAAAACTTTATAAGCTAGAGTGTACGCAAATTCGAAAAAAGTCGTTTCGAGAAAAACGCTTTTGAAAAAAGTGGCAGAAAATTTATTACATGACATGCGATCCGATACTTGAACGAGGGACGCTCACTTAATCGCTTATAACTTTTGAACGCATTGGAAGTTTGACTTGAAATTTTAGGAGTATATTTTTGAATAGTTTTACAAGATCTTTATGGGAAAAAAATTGAATTTTCTACGCGCCTACACCTATTTCCCCCCTTAAGACGTCCGGGGATGAATGAGTCAGGCTAATTAAGCGATTAAAGTGAAATTTCTTGTTTTGGACATTAATAATTCAAGAACAGTATTAAAATTAGAAAACTTTTAGTTGTGTAGTTTTCATCCATCGAAACCTTTCCTATATATAAACAAAATGGCTTCTTAGCAAGCGCATGCGTGAAAGTTTTAGCATTTCTTAACTAGACGAAGTATGGCAAATATAGGTAAGTTGATTTTCAAGATTTGGGCTTTTATAGTAAGTTTTTCTTGCAGTTATTAAATAGTAAAATTTTTTGTTTGTTTTATTAATTTAAAGACATTTTGGCCGGGCGGTATTTGGATAGTAATTTTTGGTAAAATTTTATTCATGATTTCGAGGCCAGTTACTGAAATTTGTATAAATAAAACTTCATAAGTAGGAGCCTTAATATTTCTTTTAAAGGAAGGTGTAGGTAATTGTTACTAATTACTAAGACTTTTTTTTATCATCTAGCTTAAAATGTCACATACTTCGAAGAGAGGGTGTACAGAAACACCACAGAAGTTGACCCAGAAAAGTAAAGGGAAGAAGAAAAATCACGTGTTGCAAAATCTGGACCTTTATTAACTGCTCTGACAAAGGCGGAATAGGAAACAAACAACAATTGGTGTACAAAACTGAGCAAATGTAGCTTTCCACTAAGCTCGAAAAACTAAGTTGATATTGTCCAACAAATTGTAAATGATGACCAAAGAAAAACACCTGAAATTGCTTTTTTTATCACCGAAGGAAGAATCAATAACTGGGTGATGAAAGAAAAAAAATGAAAAGCCATTGTTTTCTTTGTCGATGGGCACAAATCTCAACTAACACTAGAGCTAAATGGCTTTTGCGATAATGGCTATAATTTTGTATGCTCTTTCACCAAACACTATCCCCCCTGCAGCTTGCGGACGTAAATGAAAAACAATGGAAAAGTATTGTGGCGAATTGGGAAAAGCAACATGAAAATGGTAACTTTGGAAATTGTTTTGGACACAGGAAGCTTTCGCTTGTAAAAACTGCTTCCATTAAATCCAGGTGCTGTCAACTACATACACAAAATGTGTGCCGAATTCAATCGAAAAACCTTACGGAGTAACACCACTATAAATTTGTCAAAAGATCGATTTTTTTTTATTGGATTAAAAGATGCTTTGAACTTTCTAGAATTAGAGGCAAAAACTTTCAAGAAAGTACAAAAGGCGTTTCGTATGAGCGAGAACTGAATACTCTTCAGTACGGCTCGTTCTTGCTTGCCATATACACCTAGAATAATGCTAAGTTGACATAAACTATATGCACTCAGGTAAAATTCTGAGTATGAATTATATGAAGCGAAATACTAAGTATTTATTTTGTACTTAGCTTGTTCAAGAAGGCTTTTTTTTTATTCTACGGCAAAGCAGCAAAAGCGAAAAAATTTTATATTTGTTATTTCATGATAAAATAATAATCTTGTTTAAACTTAGAAGTTTAGCATTAAGCGGGACTAGATAAATTCATACAAAAAAATCATGACTTTTCGTGGAAAATATTACAGATTTGAAAAAAATTGATAACATAAAAGATTGCTGCTAAACTGCAACTGCAACTGCAACTGATGAAAGTGCAAAAGGCGTTTCGTCTCGTTGATAAGTATTATTTTAAACAGCGAAATGAAGTGTGACGACTTCGCTAACAGCATAATCGGCTTTGGATTCTTTGCCTCTCAGCGAGTATCATATCTACTGAAAATCTCCTCAGATTAATTGAAGCTTTAATTTGGGTCCACATCACTTATGGTAGTATAATAAATTTCCAAAGCTGGATAGTTTTTTTGTGGGAGTAGGATTCAACGACTGCATGCGCTTTGTTTTTTGAACTTCGCAGGTTTGACCATATTTCGTCGTTTGGAGGCAAAGTGCTCTACCTAATCTTTTTGTATAATCTAATTACTTATGATAGACCTAGGTACTTGCGAGTATATTGAAACAGGGTTGCCATACACAATTTTCGCTTTTTTACTATATATTTCGACACTGCCTGAAAGTCCGTCGACGCACACTGTGATATTTTCACAATCTAACGGGATTTAATTCAATTTTTCAATAACTCAAATTCTTAGAAACATTTTAGATTTTATTTGCGAATATCCATATTTGATTGAAGTATGTGTGAATTTTTCCAGGAAAATTACCGGAATAATTACAAAAACGAAACGAAAGTCTGGCTACCTGCACTAGGTATAAAATGTTCGAGTTCTCTCGTTAAATGAATTATACCTGTGCTCTTTACTGATTCTGTTTTGGTCTGATTATTTTTTTTTATTTTATTTATCAAGGTAAGTTATCATTCTTTATTTTTTGAAATATTTTTTGAAAATATTTCTTGAATTTATTGAAGATCTGCATATAATGGAACTGCTATTCACGACGTATAAGAAGGATTTCAACACATTATACTGTGTTTTGTACTAGGTTTTTATTATATGTTTGTTCATAGTTGGATTCATGGACTAAGAAAAACTTTAAAAACTTTTTGCGAAACTTTGCGATTTCAATATTTTTTTCTCCAATTTTAGATTGGCTATACAAATTTCTTGACGGTCTATTTTTCATATATGAACCTGTGAGAACCATAGTGGCGTAAATCAATAATTTTCAGGACCAAATTCTTACTTCTTAACCATCACCCGCTAAGCACCATCATGAAGTAAGTCAAAATTTACAGTTATAGCTACTGATTGTAGTGTTTCAATGTCATTTGCAACAAAAGATGTCCATGGGCCGAGGTGAGAAAATCAATTTACTCTAATCTATCCAATTTTGACTAGCGCCACTCTGATTCTCACATAATTCTAAACATATAGAAATGGGTCGGTGCTATCACTGCATAAGATTTGGAAGAACTTAGAACTTTTTCATTGCAAGATAACGTTCGTTTTAAGTGATTTGAAAGTAACTCTTAGAAGTTTTTTTTCCCAAAAAAATTTAGGAAAGATGGACTAAATCGGGTATATATTGAGGATATTTCCTAAATTCGAATTTATCGTAGCTTCAAGGGAATCTTAATCTTCCTGATGCTGTAGGTAAAGCTATCCCAAGTACTTCGCAGGGTGATTTCAGTAACAGGCCTAGTAGGCCTTAAATGACTTTCGAAGAATGTGGTTCTAAGACTAAAACAAACGTAAATTTAAAGTCCTAGTAAAATCATCAAGCAGGAAAAAAACTATCTTTGTCGGTCTTTGTACGGAAAGTAGGGAAAAGGAATTCTGCTTCAATTGTCAAAGAGCTCTCTATGCTGCTTCCCATTCAAGAGGAAGCACGATTAACAAGGCTCCTCGCGAATCTGTGGTGACGGTGATATTAAATTTATTTTTAACTAATCGCGTTATGTTTTAATTGCTTAATTCTACTTCACCATTGATATCTCTTTCCTCAAAATTTATGCTTTGTTATTTTACACCAGGTTACGTTTGCGAGGGATAATTTTAGGCAGACCTCGATTTTGTAAAAATTACTTTTGTTAAATAAAATGTCTGTCCTGTTTTGTGTCTTGGAATAAGAAGTAAAAAAACTTATAAAATAAAATATTAAAAGTAAAAAACAAAAAGTCTTTTAAAAAATTAAATAGATAATTTGAACTGACGCTTAAAGAAGTATTCAATAAGGGACTGAAAAACAAAGTTACAAGAGGAGCCTCTAGCAGTTCTGAAAGGTTCCCCTTAAATCTTTTGAACAGGAGCCCAACTGCATATCTGCCGGACCAAGCACTTGCACTAATAGTTGTGATGCAAATCTTTCAACTAATCAATATAATATTATACGCCAACAAGTTATTTGCATTAATAATAAATTCTATCCACCTTATTATAAGATAAAGGAAGCAAAAAAGCTATGCTATCCCACTGACATTACTATCACGGAAATTTCAAGTGAAATACAACTTCGCAATCACTTATTGACCATAATACTCTGAAGTGGTTATGTCAAGTTCAAGAAGAGGTCTGTCTTACGGTCCATGAATTTCGCAACAAACAAAAGTTTAAATATTATTATCAAGTGGGGTTGTGATTGTGATGGTGCAGAATAAAATAGGTACAAACAGAAATTTTCTGAAGAACAAAATTCTGACGGAAGTTTATTTAGTTTTTCTCTTGGTACCACCACAATACAGATTTACTTCGGGTCCGGGACCAAAGATTCTAAAAATGTTATCTGGCAAAACCCAACACCTTGTCGACCAATCAAGTTTCTTTTTGCCAAGGAATCAGTAGAGCTTATAACAACAACTGAATTAAGAAAAGTTGACAATCAAGTTACAACACTCCTGCCTATAAAAATTCTTCGTAATGGTATAGAAGTTATAGATTTTTTGTATGGTAGATGGAAAAGTCTGCAGTGCTTTGGCATCATGTTCGTTGACACAAGCATGTTACTTGTATGGAACAAAACCCCCAGAAATGAACAACATAAATCTTATGTCACAAAAGGTCGTAGACAAAAAGTTTCTTTCATTTGGATTATCATCTCTGCATTTGTGGGTACGATTTTTAGAATGTGTACTCCACATTTCATACCCATTAAGTATTAAGACAGGGAGATTCGAGGCAGTGTGGATTGAGTAAAATGTAATCTGATTAACGATTAATAATTACAATTAACAATTAATGTAATCGGTAATCAGATTACTTTGTAAAAGATTACTAATCTAATCCATTTCCATAATTACGTAATGTAATCGATTACATGTTAATTTAGTTTCAATGAAATGTTATTACATTCCCGAGATATAAGCCTTCTAAATTTTATGAATTTCATTCTCAAATGGAATCGTTGCATACTGGAGTATTGTGTAAATATTGAAGGAAGTTAGTTATGTAGACATGACTTCGTATATAACTAACTAATTAATAGATTGTGAAGATCTCGATGATACTGAGGAAGAAATCCTTTTGGTTAATACTTTAGCAAAACGGTTACCGTTACAGCTTAGGTGTGCCTCACATTCTTTTGTGCTGCTGATGCCCATTAAAAATTAGAAGGTCAGCAAAGAAATCTGTTAAAAATGCATGAACAAACCCTAAAGAAGTGCATTACCTTATGGAAGGATGGTAATAGACCAAAGTCAGCAGAAATTATCCAGAATATTTTGAACATTTGAAGAATATTTAAATATCTCTTTTCTTCAGGCTGAAAATGCCGCTCTAGCAGATATTTCACATTCCAGATTCAATAAAGTCAAATGGACATTATTACTCGGACAGACACAGTACTTGAGATTTGAAAGTTTATTCATAAACGCTGTGTCTAAGGCAGTGTTGCGCAAAATGTAATCTGATTAACGATTAACAATTACAATTAACCATGTAATCCGTAATCAGACTACTAATGAAATCAATTTCCATAATTAAATAATGTAATTGATCGATTACATGTTAATCCCACTACATGTTAATCTAATTCATATGATTACATTTAAGATATTTGTATTTTAATTCTTCATAAAACTCCCTAAAACTAAATTCGTACGAGAATAATACTATTTTCTTTCAATTCATTTCATTATATTATTAATTACTTTTAATTGTAACAGATTACACATTTGATAGATTACATATTCTCTCATAAGTAATCTGATTGAAATTTAATTAGATTACTTGTTAATTTGACTAAGCTATAATGGAATTATTAATTAAATTATACTGGAATCAAATTATCTCCAGCACTAAGGTACCGCAGACAAAAACGAAGTAGTCGAAAAAAAGAAATATGTGGAAGATAAGTACAAGAGCGAATTCGATTGGCTGATAAATATGATCAAACAGCAAACGGGCAACAATAATAATGGAAATACGCAGTGGCCGTTTTTAAATATACATTTAGAAATGATAGTCACAATTTATAACTCTTCAGGTATAGTCGGTTCTATACTTTATAGATCGCAAAAAATTCATAATTGAGAGCAAAAATTTGTGGAATATATGTATACATGTATGCATGTATAAATGCATACATCCATACATATTACACCTATATATAAATCCTCTCTGGTGAAAAAATTAAGTATGGTGTAAAATTTAGTATTTATTATAATAATACTCGTACATAAAAATATTATTAAAAATTTGTTTATATGTGTATATCCATAAAAACTACTTCAAGAACAAGAGTTACAAGAAAAGACAAGACAATGCCGTGATTTGTATATTATCTAATGTAAAGAAATATTACATCGTATAAATTTTGAGGATCCAGTACTAAAAGCAGTTGCAAGAATGGATTCAATTTATTTAACTTCAAGCTTAATACCTTTAATCACACTTTACCCAAAACAAGATTGATCGAAATAATATGAATGCGTTAGACGGAGAATGGCGTCTGGTGCAAATACAGGAATTTGTACCAAAGTCACTGTTATTTGAAGAATACTGAAACCCGACTTTCAATGTAAAAATTACCTAGGTGAAAAAATATTTTCTAATTTAGAAAATTTTATTAGTTGCCTACATGGTCCGCAAGTGCGGAAAGAAGTTTTTCGCCGGTTAATCTTATTAAAACTGCAACCAAAAATTCCCTTGACGTAGAAACTGTGAATTCTATATCGGTTGTAACAAAAAACTTTTAGGTATATTATAAGGAAAAATAGGACAAAAACTAGATTGGTTTTACACCAATTTTTACGATACCTTAGATGAAAGCCTGTGTGTAATTTCGTACGGTATGCAAGTTTGCTTGTATAGTGTTTTTTAAATATCTATTTCTAGACAGGTTCGTTGGATAGTAAAAATGATTATTTATAACCAATTTTTATGTTTTATATTCGGAAGAACTTTTCAGTACGATAAAAATGGTTTCACAGTATATGTAAAAAACTACAAAGTTCGTATGGATAGACAAAGAAGGGATTCCCCGATTTAGTCTATTTCTGAAATTGTATATAATGCTTTTATAAAAACGTCGTGCACAAAATTTCAGTTCTCTCTGCTAACGGGTTCGCGTTGTATGGCAACCCTACGAAGGACATACCCCATTTTCCCAGTTTCGAACTTAAATCGTATTTTGTTTTAAATAGGGCACGTTGAAAATAACTCAAGAACGCAGTTTCAATGAGGACAGATAGATGGCCAGACGGATGGACAGACGGACAGAGGGGAAATTCAAAAACCTAAACCGTTTTTAATATTATGAGCGGGTATCTGACCAATTTCGCTCTACCAGCATTATTTCTGTGCGTTACAAACGAAATGACCAGGTTAGTATGCCCTCTACCATTTTATATCCTAGGATTGAAAAATGTGCCACAACGACTGCTTTTTATTCTGAAATAGACATTGATAACGGGATGTACGTAATAGTAGGAAATAAGTAGCGGGCAGCATGCAAAAATAGTATTGCCAACCAACATTTTTTATTGTACAAAGTTTGTCATTTATGTACTTGCAGAAAAGTAAAATGTCTCAAATGAAAACATTGGGGCGAAATGAGTTAATATATTCGTTGGAAGTTCGTTGTGCTGTTTGTTACAAAAACATTTTATCTACCACGTTTCAACTAAAGAGAAGGTTCTATTCTCCATGTTCGAATGTTTTCATCAGATCTTGAGCAAATTTTAAAATCGAATTGGTTTAGAAATACCGGGAATATGAGGTAACATCCATAAAAAGAAATCAGTCGAACGGATAAAGGCGATGACACAATGGTGGCTTCGGCTCTCGCTCCGGCTTCGGAGCCGAAGCCTGTCCAAATCAAATGTGAGTATGGCAGTGCTACTTAACCCAATGGCGGCTCCGGCTTCGATTTGGGAGCCGCAGCCGCACAATGTCATATGAAGAAAAATTGATTGAAATGGTGAAGGAAAATTCCTTGTTGTACGTGAAAAGCGACAAAGATTACAAAAATAATTTTAAAAAGGAAAAAGTGTGGAAAATAATAAGCGAGGAAATTGGTATTCCTGTGCTTTTATTTTAATTCATGTTTGTGTTTTTTATTGTATTGTTTTTAATTATTATTAGTTTTCAAAATTTTTCCCTACATTTGAAAACTTAATAATATAAATTAAAGATGTGATTATGAAGCAGTATTTATTATTTGAATTATTTTTTTATTATTATTCATTTTATTTTTCTTCAATTCTCTCTGTATTTAACTACTTCTTTACGAATCTACGAAGCCGCCATTGTGTCATAGTCGGCTTCGATTTCAACGATTTGACAGTAGATGGCTTCGGCTCCGAAGCCGGAGCGAGAGCCGAAGCCACCATTGTGTCATCGCCTTAACCTGTTCTTTTTGAAGTCGATTAAAAAAAGGATCAATGAGATGTAATAGCTTTTATTTGATTTTTGAAGATCTCATAAAAGAAGAAGAACTCGAGAAATTAAAATATTCTTCAGCTATGGATGATTTAATACGTTCGACGAAAAAGGAAAGAAAAGTCCGTATTTCATCACTAAAATTCTTTATTATAGCCTTATCATTTTTAGTTTAATATGTGTTGTTTTGTTTTTATTATTTTCAAACATAGTTTGCTTATGATAATCTTTCTGTTTTCGAAAAAAGGTATCAACAAATATTTTTACATGACACTCTCAGGGCTACATAGCTTCGCGACCAATAAAACGAATAACTTTAAATAAAATTCTTATTTTAAAATTATTTACAAAAATTATAAAATTGTCGAATCACCAGCGAGAAGTTGCTGAAGATGTCGGCATCTTGGTTGGCTCGTACCATCAAATTTTGTCGGATGTTTTGGGCGTGAGATATGTATCAGCGAAGTTTGTTCCGAAATTGCTAACTTTTAACCAGAAGAACCGTCGCATGAGCATCGCTCAGAAGTTGTTGAATGACGTTAATGATGATCGTGATTTGCTCAAAATGGTCATAACTGGTGGATAAGTCCCCTGCGACTTTTTCCTCTACCTAAAACTGAAGAGACCCATGAAATGAAGGAGATTTGCAACTATTGAGGAGATAAAAACTGCATCACTGGAAGAGCATAAGGCTACACCTAAAAGTGCTTATCAGAACTGCTTCGAGGATTGAAAAAAGCGTTGCCACAAGTGCATTATATCTGAGGAGGATTACTTTGAAGGGGACAACATTAATATTGATGAATAAATAGTTTTTGATAAAAATATAAATCACTTTTTCGTTTTGAACACACCTCGTATAGAAGAGACAGGTGGTATATGCGCGTGATAATCGCACGAGGGGTGCTGGTCTCATACATAATTGCTGTAGAGTCTAGTTTTCATAGTCAGCTGATATATCATCACATTTATTAGTTGAACAGTTACAGGTCTTGTCTTAGTGAACATGGGCTCAGTAAATGCTTACATTTGTGTCAGCTATATTTCTCCGTCTAGTCTATCTCTATTGTCGTTTGTACTCCGGTACTACTCCCAAATACGCTGTAAAAAATATGCACAATTGTTGCCACAAAGTTTAGGTATTAGTTCCTAAAATGTAGGAATTATTCGTTAAAATGTAGGGAATATTCGAAAAAATGTAGGGAATATTTACTATATTTTAGGGAATATTCCCTACATTTTAGGGACAAATACCTAAGATTTGTGGTAACAATTGTGCATATTTTTATAGTGATACTATGTGGTAAATTCGGTTAATCTCACTGACATGCATATAAGTAAATTCCCAATTAGTTTAAATATAGCGCCAGTTTACGACAGTTGGTAGCATTGACAGTGAAAGTAGACTTTCTGAAATCAAAACTGGTGCCACATGACACAGGAGATTAGTCAGTTATTTATATACATGTGAGTGGTTTTAGCCTATTACACCAATCTAATCATATTCAAGGTATATACAATACAAGATATTCCCACTAAAAATCACGTTCCGCCATTAGTGGCGAAATATCGTGAAAATATATAGGAAAGCACGGGACAGAGAACACAATACTCTCTGCGCTCTCTCTGTCTTTCCTATAGAAATGTATATACATTAGTCACGAAATTACGTCACAGAACATCTGCCAAAATTTTAATGGGAATACCTTGGTCATGTCATTATGTTTCGTTCGTTAAAAGCTGTGATTGATGATACTTGATTAATTCCAACAAATTCTATTCTAGTCCAGAAAAGTTTTTTTTTAATCGCTCTTTGCCTTTTCCTATGTCTTTCATATTTTCTTCATTTTCCTTCTCATAAAAGCTAAGTCCAATTAACAGTAAATTTTTCATTGAAGATTGGGTTTTTGTTTATGATTCGGCGAAGGTATTTAGTGATTTATTTTAACTATATCATTTGTTTACTTTAATTCAAGTGTTGTAAAAACTTTGATTTTTTGTAATAAAAAAATATAAAATTTGTGAACTTTAACACAAACGAAAAACCTTGAGAATAGTTCCCAATTTTCAAAATACGAAATTCAAGGAACATACAGCTTAGCTCTGTGGAAAATTTTAGGGATGACGATTAAGATTGTCTTCTTTTGTGGAAAAACTAAGGAAATATTTCGTCAGAGGTTGTATAAGTTTTTTTTTTAATTTTGTTTTAAATATTATGTAAAGACCCCCGTGGATTGAGATAGGGTTTCTGACTTCTTGCAAAATACGAAATTCAAGAAACATACAGCTGAAACGATCCTTTTCAATTAATGCTCATAATGTTGTTCGTAAGAAGTTGAATTTTCAAGTTGGGATCTCAATGGGTTTCGAAGCGAGATCATTTTTTCTTTGTTTTTTGTTTAATGGACTGTTAATGGCTCACATTTGAGAAGACAAAACATATGTCCTTGGTGAAAAATTCTTACGGGATCAAGCATAATAAAATAGATTTGTATAAAATTTTTTTTCCTAAAAAACCAGACCTCAAACGAAAAAAAACTTCTCGTCTCCAAACCCATCGAGATCACAATTTAAAAATTTAACCATTTACTAACAACATTATGAGCATTAGTAAGTGTCAAAGCATCCAAAATGTATGTCAATAGGTAAAGTACTAAAGTCAATTCTTGGCACAATATTGCAGATACAGTATTAAAATTTCTAAATGTAATGGTTGTGGTCCAAGCAATAAGAATCTGACAAATGTATCCGAAGATCAAAGGCAATCTAGAACTGTTCAAATAAATTTCACCTTGTTCTGGACGTATTCCAAGCAAAACAAAGCACGCGAAATAAAAACAAAGCACCCCAAGCAAATGCAAAAATTAAATGTACAAACATTTATTGGTACTTCGAGCCGGATTAGATAATGAAAAGTATATCGTGCTAAACGAGAAATTATCGAAGGAAACATCGTAGGACAAATCGTGTGGATTGATAGAAAAACGTACTTAATCGCAACATAGGAGCCTTAGCGCTCCAACGGATTGGGACAACATCCAACTCGTCAGAGTGAGTGACAATCAACATTCGTTCTTCAAACAAATTTGACGTCAATCGAAGTAATAAGCGAGATCTGCTGCGTTAATCGGAACAGCATTGTAGTAATTGCGCATTCGTGAGTGAAGTGATTAGTATGGCATCCAAACAGGTGAGAATTTCTTGAAACGATACCATCTCAGAGAGAGAGAATGTGAATTACCGCTGGATATTAACTTTGAAAACAGCATATCAGCACTTGGGTTGAAGTGGCAACCTACATCAGATGAATTTATGTTTAGCATAAATATTACACCTTCCTTCATAAAGCCAACCAAACGGAATATTCTTGCAGAGATAGCACGACTATTCGATCCACTGGGTTGGCTATCTCCGACAACAATAATTGGTAAAATGTTACTTGAAAAGTTATGGATTTTGAAGATTGATTGGGATGAACAACTGTCTCCTGATGTCGAAGCTGAATGGTCAAAATTCCACGGGCTGCTACCTGCACTTAATAATATTCAAATTCCTCGATGGGTAGGCACTGCCACATCACACAAGTAGACGTTGGAGCTGCATGGGTTTGCTGATTCATCTACATTGGCTTACGAGACTGTAGTCTACAGTAGGGTTGAAATAGCAGACGGCTACGAAATATAAGTCAATTATCACTGCCAAAATCAGAATTGTGCGCTGCATTACTACTCTCGACCAATTCGAAAATTGTGTTGCTTGGCTCTAAGCACATCCGTCCAGGTGGAACATAATTGTAGCAAACAGGGTAGCAGAGATACAACAGCTAACATCAAGTTTTAGCTGGTAGCACGTTACTTCGAGCAGTAACTCAGCAGACTATGGGAGTCGTGGAGTACCTCCAGAGAATCTTCAGCAACATCCATTGTGGTGGAAGGGACCACCCTGGTTGAGTAAGTCTCGCGATATGTGGCCAACGCAAATAATATCTGCGAATGAACCCCTTTCAGAGCTTGCTAACCGCGTTAAGGTTATGGCAGTTACAACCGAAGAAGATTGGGATCTGCTTGATAAATATTCATCACAATACCGACTACTCTCCGTTACGGCATTTGTCCTTCGCTTTGTTTACAATTTTCGCAATAAAGAATATCGACGACGGGACAAATGCGTTTCACCAGAGGAAACTGAGCTCTTCGTTTTTGGATGAAGAAGGTTCAGCAATGAAATTAGACAACTTCAAGAAAAAAATGTCGTTTCAACAAAAGGCAGTCTTCGCTCTCTATGCCCGTTTTTAGACAACGATGGAGTTCTTAAGGTGGGCGGCAGGTATCCTTGTATTTCACCAGCAAAAAGTAAACTAACTCAACTCATAATTTCACAGAGTCACACTGATACATTACATGCTGCAGCTCAAATCATGATGTCACATTTACGCACAAAGTTTTGGATCCTGAAAGCAAGATGTGGGGTTCGTGAATGCATCCACAATTGTGTCAGATGTCATCGCTACAAGTCACGTACGGAGCAACAACTCATGGGAGATCAACCGTATGTAAGAGTTATTCCAGCACGTCCATTTTTACATAGTGGATTTGACTACGCTGCTGGTTCAATTCCTATTCGAACTACCAAGGGTCGAGACCACAAAACAACTAAAGGTTACATAGAACTATTTATTTGTCTTGTGACACAAGCAATCCACCTCGAAGCAGTTGGTGATATGACAACTGAGAGTTTTATCGCTGCCCTTAAGAGATTTGTGGCAAAAAGAGGCAAATGTAGCAATTTGTGGAGTGACAACGGAACAAACTTCGTTGGGGGCAGTATTAGACACAAACTAGCATCTAAGGAACTGGAAAAATGCATAGCTGGTCTATCAGCCAACGGAACAAAATGGAATTTTATTCCTCCAGCCTCTTCAATCTTTGGTGGACTTTGGGAGGCTGGCGTCAAATCAACCAAATTTCATTTACGAAGAGTTTTGAAAAATACATCATTAACATATGAAGAGCTGTCACTGTCAGATGGATGTAGTATTAAATTCAACTAACTAAGCGTGTTCAAAAATTTTTCTCTGTCTGCACGCAGCGGTTTTTGTAAAATATGTTTTAAAGTTATTGCAAACAAAGAAAAAAACTCGAATTGGTCTATAAGACTCATTCTTACAATACCCTCCTAGATGAATTCCCATATGTAATTTCGTATGGTAACCCATCTGTGCAAATTTGATTGTTAAAGTGGCTTTTTTCCGCATTTATTTCTAGAACTGTTCGTCGGACAGAAAAAATTATTATAACCAATTTTATAGGATTTCGTATTTTGAAGAAGTTTTTAGCACAATAAAAATGTCTTGGACTGATCGTTTTTACAATCTACATAAAAATTCTAAATTTTTATATCGCAACACCAAGAACGGGTTGCCCGATTTAGTTCATTTTTGAAATTTTATTTGCAAGTACAATGAAAACACAATTTCAAAAATTTCAGCACTCTATATCGACGAGTTCTCAGGCAATAGCAATACATACATAGTGAAAAACTAAATTTTTGCATGGCAACCCTACTAAGGAGTTATCCATATGCAAAATTTCAGCTCTCTAATCCACGCGCTCTTGAGTTATCGTGGGGATAGGACGAACGGACGGACAGAGGGACGGACAGACATGCAAAAATCAAAATAACTATAATATATAATATAATAATAAAGGGTGTCTAATCGATTTTTCTTTACCAGAATTATTTCTGTGCATTACAGATTCAAATATTGTAAACGATATGAAATGCAGAAAAACTAAAGCGACTGTTGTTGTCAATACAATTTTGCATGATGACTATATTAAAATCCTTTTCAATAATTAAATAATTTATCTAATGATCGAATTTATGTATTTTATTAGTAGGAAGGTGGGGTAAAACGGGCCACATGCAGGTAAATCGATATACCTTCAAATTCTCTACTTAAAGCCTCGCCATATCTTATCGGACAGCAGGAGTTCGCTCATCGTTCAAATACAAGACAACATTGTAATTTTCGGCGCCACATTCGCTTAGAAACGTCAGTGGGATAAAAGATAAAAATTAAAAATTTGACATGTTTCATTTAATTTTTGTATGTCAGAGATTAAGCTGCTTTCACTAATAAAATTTGTTTTTGGTATTTTGTGTCTGCTATAAAGATTTATGCTTTGAAGTGGTATACCAATTATGAAAAAAAAAAGTAAGTAGAAAATATTGTTCTTATATTTATTTTTCTGTAAATATGAACTGCCAGCTTTTGGGATAATATGATCCGCCACCTGCCGGGCAAATTGGGTTACTGGCTCATTTTACCCGCATTGGATCATTTTAACCGCATTCTTGCCACATTTTTATTTAAAAAATTTTCGCCTCCAGATTCCACGCACTTACATTAGAAAAACATCAAATCAATCTTGGTGTGACAAAGCAATGCGTAAGGCGATTATGGCCGTTACCTCTAAAAGTATGGGTTTGCTTAAAGGCGAATTCGCACAAAATCGGCAAGAAAATCACTTGGCCGTTACAAAAGTGTGTTCACTGTGGATCAGGAAAAAGAACTCGTTCAATATATATTGTAGATCTGGAAAAGCGATTTTCGGAGTATCAACCAAAGACCTACGCAGGCTTGCATTTCAACTGGCAGAGCAGAATCACAATCAACATCCATTTAAAAAGGAATCATTAGGCTTAGCTGGACGGGACTGGTTATATGGATTTCAACAACGACACAAAGAAATAACCCTAAGAACCCCAGAAGCAACTTCAAAGCCATAGCAATGGACTTCAATAAACCCAGTTGTGTCATCATTGGAGTAACTAGGACTTTTTTCTGGGGTGGACCAGGGGTCCCCACATAAAATACGTCATTTTTAAAATTGGCACCACTCTAACTGATTGCACAAGTTAAAGACACTCTAAATGAGTTTGGTTTGGATATAAAAATATTATTGGTATAGGAACTGATAATGCCAGTGTCATGACTCGAATAAATAACGGCGTGTATGCAAAACTCAGAAATGACATTCCACAACTAGTTCTCGTTCGATGCGTGTGTCACTAAATTCAGCTTGCCACATCCCACGTTTCAGAAGGTATACTTTGCGAGAAATCTTGAATTTATTATATCCGAAACATATAATTGGTTCGCCAAGTCATCGACTCGGCAGGCTCGCATATAAAGAACTGCGTACAGCACTATTAATGAGGGCCACGAACCCTTAAAAATTATTCGAGTTGGCCAAACTCGATGACTATCGACAGAATATTAAAACAGTGGATCGAGCTAAAAAAAAACATTTTAAAATATCCAGGCAAAATTATACTGCTGTACAGAAAGATGACAGCAATTTGGCTTTATTTTTTTATTTTTATGCCCAATATTGGAAGAATTTCAGCGTGTGAACAAAGCCTTTGAGGCAAAAAAATCCAGATCCCTGTAAATTGTTCATAGATTGGATTTTTGGTCTCTTAAGTAGTCATGCCGTGTCCGAGCATTGTTGATCCATCAACTATAAGTGTGGAAAATTATTTGGAGCCAAAGCCATACCCTGGTTTCGGATTCGAATCGAAAATACGCATAATGAGAGAAGAGTAATACCATAAGTGAACAAGGCGAACATCATCTGCGCCAATGATGCATTAATTTTATTATAAAGATAATTCAACAATTACGTTCTAGGTAAGTTATTGGCTGCGTTAACCCCCTACACCGCTTCCTAATTATAACTATTACCGAGCAATTACCTTTATTATTATTGTTTTATTTGTTCTAAACTACCTGACAATATTGAAGTGTTGCAGAAAACAAATTTATTCTCATGTAAAAATGTGTTGAACGTTCAAAAAGAATTTTTGAGTCCTTTATTGGCGCATTTACAATATTCAAATAGTGACATAGTTTTAATATGTAGAAACTCAATGGAATGCAATTAATTTCACAAAATGGACGAAAATAAGAGATACTGTGAAATTTTGGTAAAATATATATTTTACTGTAGTTTATGAAACTTTTTATGAAACTATTTTAACGGATTTAATTGACGGAAAAAAAATAAGTCTAGAGGATTTTTGGCGGAAATATTACTACACCAACAAAAATATCTATATCTATACAGATAGCCAAGCGGCTCCAGGGGCGCACCGAGAGGGGGGACGAATGGGACCGGTCCACATCCAGAATGTCAGTTTTCTGAACATAATTTACAAATTACGTATAAAATGTGGTCTGTATATTATTAGAAAGTCCGTTAAAATAAAATAAAACCTTTTTTTTTCTACAATAGCAGTCCTTAAGTGCTCAGATGGGTGCAGGACGCGACTTTAGAGCCCTATTTTTCCGACTCGTTAGGACTTGGGACACCTATGGTCCCCCCCCCCCCCCCAAAACCAAATCCTGGGTGCGTTACTGAGCGGCTCTGAAACATCTCAACATCAGAGATCAAAACTAAATTAATGTGGGAATGCACACAAGCATTAACAAACCTTGGCACATACAAACAACTAACGCTTCAGTGGGTGCCATGATCCTCGGGAATTGATGGAAATGAAAATGTAGACTTACTGGTCAAAAAAGGAGCAGCCATGCCCCTTATAGTACCAGAAGCGTTTTGAGATATTTCCTACAATACCGTGAAGTTTACCAAGCAAAACTGGATTCGGAACCAAATGGACCATATATGGAACTCAATGCCACGAACCAGACAAGCCAAAAGATTCATTAAAAGACCTTTCTCAGTGCTTTCATTCTTTATTGTTTCCATTGCGTTCTATTTTGAATTTAAATCCTTATCGACTGGCAATTTTCCTGAATGCTTGAAACGCTGCTATTTAACTCCATTCTTTAAATTTGGGGATAAGCGTGATGTAAAGAATTATCGAGCCAATTACTGAATTATGCATTATTCCCAGTGGCGTAGCAAGGGCTTTCGAAGCCTAAGGCGAGTCGTGAAAAAGGTGCTCCAATTTTTACTGTGCCATAAAAAAGGAACTGGCGTGAAAGATTCTTAATTAACTAAAATCTGTAAAAGGATAAAGTTAAGAATCTTTACAAAATCATTTTATGAAGTGTTTGATTAGAGAAAACTCGTTGATCACACTTTTGAAGCCGATTGAGTCAGACAGATCTCGATTTTTAATGGACAGAATCACTAGATTGTTCAATCTAGAATCACCAATCTTCTTTATAAGTTTCAACTTAGAGAAAGCTTTTGAAATCAGGTGCCACTCTATTTTCACTGCAGTCCACCCACACAATTTGAACTTATTTCTGGGCTTCCTTGACTTGCTTCCACAAGTTTTCAATAGGATTACACAGTCCGGTGACTGCTCCGGCTAATCAAGAACCGATTTTTTTTTTGCACCGCCGGAACCAATCCTTCACAATTTTTTTTTGCAAAATTCTTCCGATCATTATCGTGTTGAAATAATGGCCATCGAAGCGGCGCATCTCTTCCTTTGCAAATGGCAGCATTATGTCCTTCAGTATATGTCCAAATAACTTTCTTCGGTCATCATAATCCCGTCAATCAACACTGAATTATGGGCCTACACCATACCAAGAAAATGCTGTTCACACCATTATGCTATCACACCTCCATGCTTAACGGTCTTTTTGGTAGGTAAGTATATTGTGGATCATCATAGGATAAGATCATCTCGTTAGGGGAAACAAGTTATAAAGGTGAACCAGTTAAGGTACTATCGTATAATATTCATGGCCTAGGTAATAAGTGTCTTTTTCCATCCTTTTTTGAATATATGTATTAAAAGTTTTGAAATTTTTTTACTTTATGGAACCTTTGTTCTAGAAAAAGGAAGTGAAAGATACTCCAAATATTTTGCTGAATTTCAATTGTACTGGGTAGAGCGAAAGGTGGATGTTTGTTCGGCATTAGAAGTAGTAAGTCCCAAAACATTAAATTTGAAATGCTAAACAACAGAGTTGTCATTTGCGTCACATATGCAAACTGTGAATGTATACTGATCCCTGTTTATTTGAATTATGGAAATTGGGTAACCAATTTCCAAGAGCTGGAAAGTTTTTTTAATAGTTGCTACAGAAAAAATATAGTGTTGTTACAGGAATACAGTGCAGATATTAATTTTTATCCCCCAAAATTTAGTCATACAAGAAATTCAAAAGACGCTGAAATAAATAAAATAAGGGTAGAAGACTATTAGAGTTATTGTCGAATCAAGGACTGACGGTTCTAAATGGAAGATCGCGAGACGATGTGGACGGGGAGTTTACTTTTTGCGGAGGAATGGGGGTGTCGCCGGTTATAGACTTGGCATGCGTATCTATGGATCTTTTAAGCAACATTTGTTAATTTAAGGTAGATGATAAAATGTATTCAGATCATTTCCCAATCTGCCTAAATTTAGATTCATATGCTTTGTTAACACAACTGAAAGAGAAATGTCGCTCATTCCGAAATTGTCCTGGGAAATTCAAAATCAGAGTGGATTCAGAAATAATCTTGATATAAATTGAAATCGTCTAATTGAGACAAAGGGCAATGAGTTGGAAATTGATGATTTAGTTACGGTGTGATATACGAATCGTCTAGAAAAATAGTTAATAATGTGCCACCTTTGGAAAACGATCATTTATCTACTTGTCCTTATTGAGAAAATCGAATACAGCTTTTAACGGACAACTCAAATCTTAACGCCAATAAAAGTTATAAACAGCTCTGCATATTGAAGAAACAAAACTAATTACTCTTACATAGCTCAACGTTTAAATGAAATTAATGACAGCATAGGAGTGGTGGTCATTGGCAAATGAGCTCAATGCCCGAAAATGTGTGGTCAGTGCCGACATAAAACTAACCGCCCTTAAAGAACACTTTTTGAAAATTTTAAAACCTGGCCTAAGTCCACTCACTTTCTCATATGCCCACAGCCATTACAATTAGTGCATGAACTAGATAACGAAATAATATTGGAAGAAGTATAGCCTATGTGATAACTAAAGTGAAGAATAACAAAACCCCAGGCCCAGATAGGGTATCCTATGAATTTTTCAAGCATGCCCTGCCTCATTCTTAGAAAGACTAACACAGGAAATGTCCCCGAGAGCTTTGTTAGGGGTATAATTTTCCCGTTGCATAAGAAAGGAGATATAACAGACGCTCAAAACTATCGGGGTATTATGAATGTGTTATTGCTAAAATTTTTGCAGGAGTTTTTCTTGAAAGAATCACAAAATATGAAAAACACAAAAACATACTTACAGAATTTCAAGCAGGATATCGACCTGGATATCTACATTCTACAGTACAATTGACAATATTTTTAACCTTCGTAGCATAATCCACCTCTGTTGGGAAGAAAAAAAGAGGAAATTTTACGCCTTTTTCGTAGATTTCAAGCTAGCATTTGACTCTATTTCACGGAATGCGCTATTCTGTAATTTACGAATACCTTCCAAACTAATCAATGTGCTCAAAAGTCTATATAGCAACACAAAAACTGCGATTTGGAACGGAATAAATGTCTCAGAATAATACCTCGAAATAAATCAAGGGGTCAAACAAGGCTCTGTATGTTGAGCCCTATCTTGTTCGTTTTTTACATCAATGACTTATACATGAAAGCTTACAGGAAAGTGTCACCATATAGGTAACATAAACATACGTCTCCTTAAATACGCTGCTGATGATGTTGTGCTATTGAGAGACACCCCTGAAAAACTACAAAAAATGATTTATAATCTCGAATATTACTGCAAGTTGTGGTCACTGGAAGTAAATGTCGAAAAATCTAAAATTATATGATATTCAGTAAAGGAGGTGGCAAACGAAGACAATCAGAACGCTGGACCTATGTATGATGGTGGGGACGTACAAATAGTAAGCCCATAGAAGTACCTAGGAGTCATTATCACCCCAAAATTGACATTCACAAGACACCTAGAGGAAAGATTGTCAAAAGCAAACAGTGGAAGAATTTTATGAAAAATTCAGGAGTATTAACATCAGAAAAATTTAAAATGTTTCAAGCAGTAGCCAGGTCTGTTACGTGTTACGCTTCAGAATTTTGGAGATGCACAATGTATGATCAAGTTTAAAAGCTACAACGATTTTTCATAAAAAAAAACTATTTGGTCTCCCCCAACATACCCCTAATTATATGATACAAATCGAATCCGGCCTTCTATGTATATTCACACACTGGAGTCTCTTCGGTATTTATTAAAAATATTTTCTATGAATGATGAGAGATTACCAAAAATTCTGGCTACGAAGGCTATGGATACTTATTTATTTATTTACCTAGAGTCTACAGAGCTCGTCTCCTACAGACTATTAATACTTAAAAATTAATTAATTAAATTCATGCTAAGTCTACTGAGAAACAGAATTTATACAAAAATAATGAGCTATTTAATTTGTTATTTCCATGTCTGTTTAAAATTTAAACTAAGAATTTTATGTCAATTGAATTTTCACGCATTAATAAAGATTTCCTTATATTTCTCTCTTGAAGCAGAGAAATCTAAATATTTATCAAAATAGTTTGAACTTATTGACAGGGCCGGACTGGGTCTTTAAATCGGCCCGGGTAAATAACGACAAACCGGGCCCAAGGGTCTTCAAAAATGACTTTTTTATAAAAGGTAAACAACCCAAATTAATAGGCTGATTTCGTACTGAAACTAGCAAAAGAAGAGCAAGACAACATTTGCTATGAATATTGATTGGATGCTAAATAAGAAGAAAGAAAGAAGAAATTTAAACAGGGAATATGTATGCACAGAATACGTGTAAGAGCAGTTGGCCGTTTCACACTTAAAATTAAAACTAAAACAGGGTTTCTCTGTGGAAGCAGTATCCGAGAGCCAAACAATTTTACTTACACAGCTGTAACAAGAGAGTAAGGCAAGTGAGGCAGACGTTGAGCCGGAGAGGTCCCGCTCGTTAAAAAAAAATATTGCGGGCGAAAAAAATAAAATTAAAAATATTTGCCTTCGACAAATATAAATTATTTTTGAGTTTTAAATTTTTTGCTCTCGATTTGAATTTACCCGCTTGACAAGATTGAGTTTGGATCGTGATCCTGCCAGTGCTACAAAATTTGCTAAAGATATGGTTATACCAGCAACTATTCCAGAAACAAGGAAAAAGAAGCGACTCGAACTTTTTGAATCACAAAATTATGAGTGATGCCAATATTGCCACAAAACAAGATCTTCGTACACCAATTTTTGAATCGATTGATATTCTTCTATCCTACCTGGCGAGGAGGTACGAAATGTTGGAACAAGTTTCAGAAGATTTTGGATTCCTTTCTGGCGATCTTTTTAGCAAAATGTACGCTGATATTCTGAGAAAAACCAGTTTTGGATTTGCTTCAACCAATTCACAGCCTCCAAGAATTGTATCTAAATGTCGAAATCGCGTTCAGAATTTTTGTAACATTGTCAATGATGATAGGTTCATGTGAACGAAGTTTCAAAAAATTGAAGTTAATAAAAAATTATCTGTGGTGATCTACACTGGATCAAGAAATATTTTCAAATGTGGCTATTTTGTAAACCGAAAAAGAAATGACAGGAATGCTTGTCATTTTGTAATTCATGGCGCAAAAAGCTAGAAAAGTCCATCTAACTATAAAATCTTGCAAATATTTCTATGAAATTAATTCCCCTCAATGTTTTTAAATCTACTTTACTGGCAAAAACTTAATATCAACTAATAATTTTAATGTGCAATAAATAATTATTTTTACTATTGATTATATAAGGTTATGTTGAGAATATTATGGATCTGGGGCGCAAATTTATACGTGTGCCTCAGGCGCCAAAACGAGTTGTTACGGCTCTGCGTGAAGGAACTGAGGATAGAAATGAACTCTTAACTCCTTTCCGCTACTCTTTGTTTTTGGAATATTTTTGTAACCGCTTAGATCCTTCACTTATACTTATATGGTCCAATATGCAACTGCTTCACCAAATGTGGAAAAATTCAGACTGTTTCTAATATTTAGGTACTTTCTAACACTAGAAATTTGTTATAGGTATAAAAGCTGACTGTAATTCTACTTCAAAATTGATTTTACATGAAATAACATTTTTTTTTTATTACAATTAGAAAATAAAAACAAAATTTAAAACTGTTTCTATATTTATTCTTCAATTTCGAATTTGTTTTATAAGTATTCATAGGAATAGCAAACATTTGGAAGCCTTGTTGAACATTTCCCGTGGGTTTTTCGAAATAAAAATGAAATTATTCAAAAAATAATGTAAACTGCTTTACAAAAAAATGAATGCTTTTAAAGCCACGAGAATGCCAAATTTGTCATATATAATGCTATCTTGGTAACACCCAGTTGGCTCCCGTCCTGTGAGTGTTTATAAATTTTGGGACATTTCTGAGTAATTTTAACTCTTCTGCCCAGTTGCCGTGGGCCAATTAGCTTTATTGTATTCAATTCATTTTCATAGCTCTTCTTCAACCGCAGCCGCAGTATACGTCCAGAGTACGTGGTAAATACGTGTGGTCGCAGTAATATGGAGACCACCGGCCCAACGGGCTAGCGCCCGATCGCCCGTACTGCCAGTCCGGCTCTGCTCATTGATTATTTACACATTCATGATTACCCCATAGTTGGTTCTATGAGAAGAAGCATGAAGAAAGTTTCTGGTTCTTAAGGACCTTTCTGGAGCATATAAAATCAACATATTAAGAAGCTCTGGGCATAAAATATTGGAACACAGAATATCCCTTATAAATAAAGCACATCATTGCATGTCACGTCTGAAGCTTAGATTTGATATACGTCTTGACTCATACGAGGGTAGGTATCCCCCCATATTTTAAGCCTATAACAAATAAAACGTGTAAATGTTCTTTGAATAGATTCTAATCTGTGGATATGCAAATGGTAATAATGGGGAGACCAAATGAAGGACGAACTATATTTTGGCAAACAAAGTTTTAAAAGTGTCAACGTCTTTGAATTCCTTAGAGTTTCTTTTTATGAAACCAACAAGTTTATAAACATCTTAAACATCTACGTGCCTTGCAAATGATAGTTTGTTATCAAAAACTACACCCAAATCGGTGATTTCGCATATTAATAACATAATTAAAGTGTATCGGGCTTATAGAACGATTATAGGTTAAAATATGACATTTTGAAGTATTTAAATTTAGAGTCTATTTTTATGACACCAGATAGATAAACTATCAAAGATCATTTTGTAGTTGAAGGCATGAATATGAGGAGGTAATTTTTAGAAACAACTTTAAATCATCAGCATATAAATTAAACAGCGTGAATACTTGAATATTATTGTGCTAATATCATTGATGAAAATATTGAATAAAATAGGACCGCAGTGACTACCCTGAGGAACTCCAGAATTTGCTTTAAAGATGCGTGTGAATAGTTTTTATAAATTTTGACAACTTGTCTGCGGTTTGTAAGATAAGACGTGATCCAATATAGAATGCAGGGGCGGATTAAGCATAAGGCGGGAATTGGCGATCGCCCGGGGCGAAAAGTCAAAGGGGGCGAAACCGAAAATGGAAAGTAAAAAATTATTAAAAATAATAAAAAAATAATCAGAAGAATAATCTAGAGAGACAAAGCTTGACTGAAGAAGATTACTAGAGGAATCTTTTAAAGAGAATTCAAGCATCAGTGAAATTTTTATCTCAACAAGGACTGCCATTCAGAGGACGGATAGAATATTTGGATAAAAATTGATCAGAAAACTATTTAGCCATGCTGGAGTGAGTGGCGTAGCTATCGTAGGGCCGGGTGGTGCAGTGCACCAGGGCCTCGATGCTCAGAGGGCCCCCAAGCTCGGAAAAGAGAGGAGCAGCGAGCTCCCGAAGCTAGAAAACCTCGAGCCAGCTCACAATTTTTTCTTAAAAATTTATACGCATTTGTGGAGGCTGACAACGGGTACTTGGCTTGGGCTACTAACAAATTTTTATGAGGATAGATGAGGATAACTATAAGGATTCATTTCTTAGAAATTTACAGAAAATGTGTGGACTGAATTTGTTCACTTTGGTGGCCGACTGTAATTAATTTCAGATATAATGTGTGCCGTTGTCTGCCTCCAAAAGTGCGGATAATTTCTAAGAAAAAATTGTGTCCTATGTTTTTTTGTTTGACTTGCTGTAGTTTTTACTAAACATTGACAAGCAATGTAGGATATATTCTGAGTTTCTAAAAATTCTATAGTTAAAAATTGAAAATTATGGACAGAAAAAAGAAGCGTAGCGGTGCTTTGAAGCGGAAACAATAGCAGGAAAGAGAAGAAAGTGAAAAAAAATGCCCAAGCTAGACCAGACATGGCCAGACATATCTGTTAAAAGTGACAAGTGTGAGGAGTGTTTATCCAGTGATAGAGTAGTCGCCGCTGTATTAGTTAATAAAGCGACTCAAGAAAATCAGAATCCAATAACTCTCACCAATCCTACTGCTGCAAATGACTATGCCGACGCTTCCGCGCAAATTCTTGAATTTCAAATGACTTGGGAAAGCTCAAAAACTTGAACGACAACGAAAAACGGTTGATTCTCGACAGGACCTTTTCCGAAGGACCCATACAAAAACAATAGGAGCTTTTCAGAAGCGTATTATGTTTCTACGTCAAAATACGGACCAGTTGATCGTTTTTGGATATGCTACTCAAAAATATTGGATGCTGCCTACTGCCAACCCTGTTGGTTGTTTGCTTCGCAAATAAATGTATAGTGCACAAGTATTCGGGACTGGAGGCATTTATCAGATAGAGTCAAGAAACATAGCTCCTTGAAAGGACATACGGAGGCATGTGCTGTATACATTCATCCAAACGCCAAGTACTTATGTACATTGCTCCAGTCATAACTGAAATTGGTAATAACGCTAAAGAATTCCAGTAAAGACGAACGTAGTGAAGCATAAGTTATAAAATTAAAAATGCTCAATTTTGAGTTTGTATTTCACAATGTATTAAACAAGATCAATTATGTTTCCAAAATCTTGCAAAAACGTGATATCATTTTGGACGAGGCGAGTAAGGCTTTGGACGAAGCAACTGATAAATTAAAAAGTACAGAAATGACTTCGAGTAATTTAAATACAAGGCCACCGAAACCGCGAAAAAATACGATATCGATTCCACCTTTCCAGAAAAGCGACGAAGAAAAACTAAAAAGCATTTCGATCACCGGCTTCAAAGCCAGGAAGAGGTCCTTAAAATTATCATTTTCAGCAATGTAATCGACGTAATAAGCAATCAGTTAGATGCGCGTTTTAATGGTGTGAGTGCAGTTTGTAAAACGTTCGACTTTTTAATTCCAAAAAATTTGCTCAGCATGGATGAAACGACTTTACTTACAAAATGATCAGTTTCATATTAAATATTCCTATATAGGTACATAATAGGACCCAATTATTCACTTCAATTTCTTAATGTGTATCATCTGTTCCTTCCTGAATTGACAGAGACGTGGTCTATTCGCTAATTTTGTAAAGAAATTATAACGAAATTTGGCGTGCTTGAGTGTGACGTTACGGAAGTGTATACAGCAATGCTACTATTTCACATACTTCCTGTTACTTCTGCGGTAGCAGAAAGATCTTTCTGTAAACTGAAGATTATAAAAAATTATTTAAGATTTGAGTAAAGTTATAGACGAATTTGCAAAAATCTTATCGCGCAAGAGATTGTGAATTTCACTAAGAATTTTGTTAACAATCTTTCTTTTTCCGTCTATTGATCTCATCTGTATAATAAAAATTTTTTATTGTCATCTGCATCGTTGTTTATTTTTTACCATTTTCTTTTAGTAAACACATTATAAAGACGGTGTAAGGATTTATCTTACTAGGGGTAAGTGCACTGGAAAGCGGGAATGGGGCCCTAAGCGGGCCCGATTTTTTTTTCTATGCACCGGGGCCCTTGTCCACCTAGCTACGCCACTGGCTGGAGTTAATTGTCCAGTTTAATCCTTTTTTGAAAAATCATCTGGAGTTAAAGACCAACCAAAACTATAGTGACGAATTTATTGCATGTATCGGAAAAATGATCAGGGAAAAGATACAAACTGAAATAAAAAAGGTTAAAAAGCTAGAAATGGTTTAAGACCAATTCTTATGATACCCTAGATGACTGCCCGTATGTATTTTCGTATGGTCACCCATTTGATTTTTGAAGTGGTTTTTCGCATTTATTTCTAAAACGGTTCATCGGACAGAAACAATGATTATAACCAATTTTATAGGATTTTATATTTTGAAGAACTTTTCAGTACATTAAAACTATCTAGGACTGATCGTTTTTACAGTATACGTAAAATCCAAAATTTTTATATGGCAACACCCTGAAGAGGTTGACCGATTTAGTCCAGTTTTGAAATTATATCTACTACTTTTATGAAAACACACGACAGACGGACGAACATGCAAAAGTCAAAATAACATTTAATAATATACGCGGGAATCTAATCCATTTTGCTCTTCCAACATAATTTCTAGGCGTTACAAACTTAGTAGATAGACCCTATAGATTTCATCTAGGGTATAAAAATGTAAATATTGCAATAAATGTTGATTCAACCTTTGATATATCCTGAACAGATCAGACTTTCATAATTAGATACACCCATCAGAATGGTAAAGTGGCTGAACGTTTTGTAAAATTCATAAGCAAGATCGGGCACAAAACTTCGGGCTTGGAGGAAACTATTATAAATACTTTAAGAGAACTAGATCTAGATATAAACCATTATACAGAGGACAAGCTTATGATAACGCAAGCAAAACGTCGGGTCAATACGCGGGACAGGATTAAAAGCACGAATAAAGGAGCATAATGATTAGATTTCTATTTTCCTTGCGCTGCACCACATTCACTTAATTTAGTAGGAAGTTATTCTGCCGAAAGCTGCTTGAGTGCTACTTAATTTTTTATGTTCGTTAACGAGTTTTATACCTTCCTTTCTGCTTCAACATATCGTTGGGAAATACTGGGGGATGCAATTTAATTTTCAAATATCTGCCAAAAAAAATTTCGACGACAACATGGTCAGCAGGAGTAGATGCAGTAAAGGTAATGTTTGTATAAAGACTATGAAGCTTTCAAATCTGCTTTGGAAAAGTGAAACAATGAATCTTCATAACCATCTAAGGTCCAAGTTCAAACAAGAGGCATGATAAAAACGATCAAAGCTTTAGAAACTAGAGTTCTACCAGATTTTTTGAACGACATGCTCATATACATTTTGTTAAGACCAGTAAAACGCTAACCCAAAACATAAGCACGGACGTCCATTTTGGTTATGAAATTATATGGATTATCACTTGAATTTATAAAACGTCTGAGAAATAATTTCAATGATTTTGAAAAAAAACGGAGGAAGGATTACTGGGTGTAAGGATTTTCAAATCAATAACCAAAGAGCCAAGAGAAGAAAGCTACAAGCCGACACAACTAGATTAAATAAGAAACCCTTTAATGGAAGGGAGAATATACGACTAAATGTTTTTATTATAATTTTATAGACATACTTGTTACTTAGCTAACAAAAAGAAAATAGCACAAAGTGTTGGATCTGTTCTGGTTTTTGGAAAAAAATGTATTATCATCTGACGAGGAACGAAAGCACAGCTACTTAAAAACATTTAAAAACGATCTGGATGATTATTTTCCTCAACAATGTTCAGTATACATTTTTTTTTTTTTAGTAGTAGTAGTCACAATGGCAGCCTAAATTTGGAGAAATTCTACAATGTTTAAAAACCTGAAAAACTGATCTCGACGTTTCCTAATATCGAGGGAGTACTGTGAATTTGGCTCTGGCTTTCATCTACCAACGCCTCTGGTGAGAGGTCTTTTTTCACATTAAAGATTTAAGAACATTTCAGGAGCAGACTTTCAGATGAGAAAACAATTAACATGGCATTAATCATGAAATTTCTCGTGAAATTTTGAATTCTGTTTCTGCAGATTAATATTAAAACAAAGAAAAAATTGTTAAGCTGCAGTCAGCATTTTTCCGAATTTTCACTTTTAGTTCAAATATGTAGTCTTGAATTGGATTAATACTGGTCACAAATATAGTCTAAAATTTCCTAATAAAAAGCCTTAGGTTTTTTTTTCTTTCCTCAAGTATCTTTACATTAAAAAATTGAAGGGAGGGCTCAGGAAAGGGCAAAATGGTTTTGATCGCCCAGGGGCAAAAAAAATCTTAATACGCCCCTGGTTGAATGGAAGCCAAGACCGCGAAGCATATTTCTGTTGCCCATATGCAATATGGGATATGTCACAAATAACGAGTTTTCCACAAAATGCTAAAAACCTTTATCTTTTCTCGTTTTAAAACTACTACAACAGTTTGTTTTATTTATGATTATAGAAAATCAATATATTAAGCTGCTAAAAAATCAGAAATGATTAGATAATAGTTTTTTGTAAAAGAGAGAAACAAATTTGGACATATCACCTTTTTCAACAATATAATGGACATACTCCTTATTGCAAATGTAAGTTATTGACTTATCCTCTTTAGCACCTGTAAAAGGAAATTTAGACAAGGAATATCAGGCTGATCCAAACAATAAAACTGTGTAATATTTTTCTTTTATTTTTATAAAGTAAAAAGAAAAAATATTTTATCGTCTTATACAGGGTGTCCCGTAAGTCGACGTCAAGCCGGAATCGGGTGATAGACCAAATCATAACAGTTACCAGAAAATATAAAAAAAATTCTAACTCATGTATTTTTCAAATTATAGACATTTCTTTTGTTTTCGAGAAAATGTACACCTTGTGATGGTTTTTTTAGCTCCTGTTGCTACAAATCTTTACTTTTTTTCAATTTTATTTTTCTTATGTAATCCCGAATAGCATAAACACTATATATACTTGCTGCTTTAAATTCTAAGCCTACTGTTCCAGCTTGGAAGAAAATGTCAGATTTTGCCGAATCAAGAATAGAAAATTAATATTTCACCCAATTTTAACTGACTGTAATGAAAAAAAATGTACTACGCCAGTTTGGCAAGTAACTTTAAAAGTTGAAGCATTTAATAAGGATTCTGAAATGGTATAACACTTGCTACAATATTTCTTAGATTACGGAAAAAAAATGTTTTTCTTCAAGAAACCCAGCGTCGAAAAATTTCCTTTCACCTACTAAAAATGATTCTAGTGTACACAACGCTTGCCGTGTGCAAGTGTTAAACCATTTCAAAATCCTTATTAAATGCGCCAACTTTTAAAGTTACTTGCCAAACTGGCGTAGTACATTTTTTATACACTAGATGAAATCTATAGGGGTATACTAAGTTTGTTATTCCGTTTGTAACACCTCGAAACAATGATGGTAAAGCAAAATGGATTGGACACCCACGCGTAATATTAAAAGTCATTTTGATTTTTGCATGTCCGTCCGTCCGTCCGTGAGCACGATAACTCGAGAACGCGTATACTTAGAGGGCTGAAATTTTGTACACGGACTTTAAAAAAAAAAGTAAAATTAAGTTCGAAAATGAGAGAAATCGGGCAGCTCCTTCGTGGGGTTGCCATATAAAAATTTCGTTTTCCGCTATGGACACTGCCTGAGAACGCGTCGACGTAGAGAACTGAAATTTTGTACGTGGTGTTTTTACTACATTAGCAAATAAAAGAACTAAAACTAAAATAAATGGACTAAATCGGGCAACTCCTTCTTGGTGTTGCCATATAAAAATTTAGGTTTTTTACGTATACTTTGAAAACGATCAGTCCAAGACATTTTTAGACATTTTCTAGAAATATATGCGAAAAACAACTTCAAAAATCAAACTTGAATAGATCGGTGACCATACGAAATTTAATACGGGCATTCATCTAGGGTATCATAAGAATTGGCCTTAGACCAATTCTAGCTTTTTTACTTGTTTTTCATTACAATCAGTTAAAGTTGGGTGAAATATTAATTTTCTATTCTTGGTTCGGCAAAATCTGACATTTTCTTCCAAGCTGGAACAGTAGGCTTAGAATTTAAAGCAGCAAGTATATATAGTGTTTATGCTATTCGGGATTACATAAGAAAAATAAAATTGAGAAAAAGTAAAGATTTGTAGCAACAGGAGCTAAAAAACCATCACAAGGTGTACATTTTCTCGAAAACAAAAGAAATGTCTATAATTTGAAAAATACATGAGTTAGAATTTTTTTTATATTTTTCTGGTAACTGTTATGATTTGGTCTATTACCCGATTCCGGGTTGACGTCGACTTACGGGACACCCTGTATAATATTGATAGCATCTTCGTCTGGGATGTCATCAAAATCTGTATCTGGATCAATGTCATCATTTGGGCCATCAATAGCAGACTTAAAGTATGCTAGATTAAGAAGAGTCGCCCAATTCTCACCGAAGTGTACAGTCAGCAACTCGGCAACGTCTTTCTTTTTTGCTTCTTTAATTGATATATCGGTATTTATTATAGATGGGGTTAAAGAAGATGCATAAGACTTGCCTCGTTTTAACAAGGATTTTGCTGTGCCGATTTCATTTGCATAATGGATCTCACCTTGTACAAGCATATTTCCTGTTACGCTTTTGGTAATAATAAATCTTTTGGATGGGGCGAATTGAAAATGGTAAGATGAAGGAGGCTTCATTACAGACTTAACTGTAGTTTTCCAGTCATATACAGCGCATTCTTCATTACAAGAAACTCGGATTACGGTTCCTGCACTTTTAAATATGTCGAAGTACTCATCTGGAATTATTATGGTTGCTTTTTTTAAATGTTTTTCTCCAGATGACCAAAGCCCCGATCAGAAGGTACAAATGAGTGTCCAACTATCGGATAGATGTACTCAATTTTTTTTAGATTAAATGAACGATTGCAACTAAACCATTTGCATAACATAACCTCCGCAGCCATCAGAAAATAATTGAATTGTATGGATATCATTTAGGTCTGTGTTATTCAAACGATGAAATAAACAAGAAGCTATCTCATTCGAACCTTTTCTATGTTCATGTTCCAGTATTTTCTGGAGTTTGTTTAACATTTGATGAACGAATACAAATTGTAAAGTTATAAATGTATAACTGGCGTAAGTAATACGCTTTCTGATCTGCAGTTTTAGGTAGTATTTGGTTTTTCTGACAATCGTATGACAAAGTTAAGAAACCCACATTTTGCTCTTTTAACCTTTTATAAAATTGGTCAGCTTTCATCTTATGCATCTTTAATAGAGTGTTTAACCGGGTCTTTTCTTGTACATCTGAACATGCTTTAATTTTTTCTTGGAATTGGATGCATGTAGTGCGCAGCAGTCAGTTGCGGGGCTAACAAAACTAATATTGTAATCACTACAAAAAATGTGTCTGAAATATTCATAACTGACTCTCAAATTGATTTCGGATTCTGAATTATACATATTCCATAGCAATCTTATAGAAATATCAGTTGACAAGTATTGCTTTCTCACATTACTAGCACGATTGTAATGCGACTGAATCGGCTGAAGTTTTTCAATAAAATTTTTCACTGCTATTCTACGATCTGAATATATTTCACTTCTCACATCTCCACCTCGTCTCTCATGTGGAGATTGTCCACTAGCAAAGATTCTATTGCATACCCCTTCCACCCTCCTCTTTCCAACTTGAAAAACAGACGTAAACATTGTTTTACAAACTTGAACTTCCTTGTGAGCATTACGATCGGTTCGTGCTGGCAAAAAGTACCTTATAGCTACTTGCTTGCTGAAGCAATTTTCTCGAGGTCGCTTTCTTGCGACAGGTGAAACTCTCGTGAACCGTACAATAATTTCATCCTGCTTAATCTTTTCTGGCGTAGCGTAAAACATTTGATGCGCTCTACGAATATCCTGCATTGTTAAGATTGAGCATTGGAACGGAGATTTTTCTGGATGGACACAATTTGGTCGAACTGGAAATTCTTTCGAAGAGTGTCTACAAAAGTGAAAGTGTTAAGTTACCATAAATGATAGAAACTCCAACGGCAAATAAACCTTTTTTTTCTGGCTTGATTTCTTTTCCATGTCGATGGCAGTCTTATCTTCTTTCTTCCTTTCCTAGCAGGTGCACAATTAACATTTCCATCCAATTGAACTTCATTTTCACATAGACTAGCCATTATAATTTCTTTAAAATACTTGTTTTCACAACAAAATCCAAACAATAACTAAAGCAAAAGCAGATACAGCAATAATACAACGCAGTTCTCATTAAACCGTTATAACGGTAAAACTTATTTTCTTAGAACGATCAAATTGTGATCCAATGGACATATCCCATTTTTCGGCAGCAGTTTTACTCTAACAACAAATTCATTCTAAACACAAGGACATATGCCCTTTTGAAACTAAGAAATTTCATTTGGACTGGTAGAGGGCTTGCCCTAAATTGCAACTCACTTCAATTTTCTTGATTCATTTAGCGTATGATATACTAGCTTTTGCAAATGTTTCATTTGATGTGTTTATGTAGTTTTAGGTTGCCTACAAATTGACGTTTAAATATCAATTTTTAATTTTTTGGACATATCCCCTTTTGCCAATGGATGACAGATTTATGGATGCATAATCTATATCGAATGCTTTAGAAATATCTGTGTAAACACGCAGTCAACTTGAGCTCCTTCCTCAATCGAATTGATACAATAATTTGTGAATAAGGCAAGATTAGTGACTGTTGACCTTTTCCCTTCTGAAATCCATGTTGCTCAGAGCAGATAATTTCTTTGCATAAAAATGATATTTTATTAGCGACAATGCTATCAAGTAATTTTGGTAAAACATTCATGAGAGCAACAGCTCTATAATGTCGTGCACCACTTTTGAAAATTGGTTTAACAATATTTTGTAGTTTTCCACGTATCTAGAAATATTCCAGATTTAAGTGATAAATTAAAAAAATATTTTAAAGCTGGATTAAAAGGAATATTTGCAAGATTTATCCATGACTGGGTGATACAAGGTCATAGTCATATTTTTAATTTCCTCCGAATGTTAAGTTGTGAGGAGTATGGTTTCCAATTATCCGAGATTAATGATTATCCGGATTTCATGGTGTTTTATAATTTCTTTTAATTTTGTAATTAATAATTAATAAATAGTAAAAGAAAATTATAAGATTTAAATTTATATCGTTTTTAAAAATGAATATTTTAAAAAGATTATCGCATTGAAAATTACAAAATTCAGACGAGCTCTAATTTTTGTCTTAGTACAATTGAAAATTGGATTTTAAATCATCTATCATTGGTTTTTGTGTTCTGCTCTTCGACATACATAGGTAATTGAAGAAATTTCCACTTCCAGTTATCGCTGCAGTTGTAGTGTTTCTTTGACTTTTAAACCCACTTTTATTGACGCTTTCTTCAGCTACTTCCTCAATGTCGTCATTGTAGGTCCTGTCATAAGCAAATACATTAATTATTCTTCGAAAAATTTCTACTGCCAATGTAATGGGAGCGCCTTTTGAATGGTAATCAAAATATTTATAGAATGTGGTATATTTTCTGCTTCGAAGAAAATCATTAACTTCATAAGCATTTTATCTCGACATTCATCCATTCGTTTTTTTTATTCTGTTTCGATAAAATTTTACTTAAGATCGTTCTAAACTCGTCTAACCTTTAAAATAGAAATTTATAAACACATTCAGCGGTCAAAAGTGTCACTGAATTTTTATTTAATTCTTTTGCTGCAGTCTCCAGTGGTGATAGGACATCTAACAATTCTTGTAAATTTGAGTGCCCTTAAATGGTTACAAATTAAATGTCGCATTGTTGACTGATGGTTTACCCGTTGGTTACGTCAACAAGTCGAGCCATCGTCGATTTTATATACATAATCACGCCATACGGATAACAGAAAACTCCGAAAACACGGAAACACCGGAATCTGGAGATATCTATTTACTCCATATTCAAGGTATATACTACCTTTTTTGGGCGATTAGTTCAAAATTTTATTTATAAATATATTTAATTTTTAATCACACTGTTATCAAGTAATTTTCAAAATAAAATCGCAAAAAACTAATACTGCGGAGAACAGCGAATTTCGAGCAAATTAAACCTTAGTAGGTTTTGTTAAACCCTAGGCACTATATATAACACGAACTGCCTGATTTTCTATCTTAATTTCGCTTTCTATTCATATTTTAAAGTTCAACAAATTACAGATGCATATTCGAAATTACTTCTATTTTTGGAATCTTATCCCCTACAACATCAAATATTTCTTAAACTTGATTTGTATAGAATTGAAATTAAACAATTTTTTATCTGTCTGTCCCTAAAAGTAGGTATGGGGGACAAAGAAAGGATTACAAATATTGTATTGCCATCTATTTCTATTCTATATAGTCATTTCGAAAATCCACTGAACTGAAACTGGAATATGGTGGATTTTGTATAGAATTTATTATTTGAAGTTCAGCGGAATACAATTGTTAAACCAAAAAGAGACAACTATATAAAACTGATCCCATAATAATGTCGAATAATGTAAGCAATTTCAGTATAGTATCAGCATCATATGTCAGTGACCCTAGAAAATCTGTAGGGTATAGGTACTGATTTCGCCATTCCGTTTGCAACCCGTAGTGCAAAATGGATTGCATCCCCACACATAATATTAAGAGTAATTTTACTTTTTGCATGTTCGTCAGTATGTCTGTCGCAAGATAACTCGAGAATGCGTGTACTTAGAGAACTGAAATTTTCAAATGGATTATGTGTTATAAATTCAAACCCGCCTAGGTATCATATTAATGGGTCAAGTTTACTTGATTTAATTATCACAAATCAGGTAGACTGAAGTCGCTCTACCCGGTATTAGCGACCATCACGCCACATTGGCCACTTTTGTGGACTTTCAGGTGACTAGATCCGATATACGTCACTTAACATTTAGAAATCTAAAAGCAGTCAACATGCAAAATTTGAATGAAGCTGTAGCCGCGGTGGATTGGGCTTTTATTTATTCCACACCCGATCTCAATGACCAAGTAGAATATTTTAACAATGTAATTTTAAATTTATTTAATGAATACGTTCCAGTTCGTTTTTGTGCAAGCAGTTTTTATTCTCCTTGGTTTAATAATAGAATTAGAGAACTGATTATGGAGCGTGACTTCGATTATAATACTTGGAAACGATACGGTGGATTGGAACTAAGAAACAATTTCAAAAGACTTCGTAACTTAACTACAGGGGCTATTCGGAGTGCCAAATATAACTTTTATCAGAATAAACTTGACACGTCTCAACCATCGAAAATACTTTGGAAAAATATTAAACAAACGGGTATCATTTCAAAATCTAATGAAACAGCGAATATTAATCCTGATGAGCTCAACACCTACTTTGTTAATAGTATTCCCAATGTTTCCCGTTTTAATTTGAATGACCTTTCGATATTTAATCCCAACGACGGTGATCAATTCTCATTTAGAAACATTTCTATGGATGAAGTTATTCTTGCTTTTAAATCTCTTAAATCAAATGCCATTGGAATAGACAATATAGATTTACGTTTTCTTAAACTAATTCTACCGTTCATAATGAGACCAATATTGCATATTTTTAACACTGCTATTACTACTTCTTGTTTCCCCTTACAATGGAAGAGTTCTAAAATACTTCCAATTAACAAAAATCGAAAACCGACAAGTCCACAAGATTATAGGCCTATTAGTGTTCTTCCTGTCTTATCTAAAATATTGGAGCGTCTTCTTTATAATCAAATTAAAACTTATATTGACACTCATAGTATGATTGCTAAACAACAATCTGATTTTAGATCTAAGCATAATACAATTTCGTTGCTCTTGTATCTCTGTTCGTCGTAATATTGAACAACATAATTTCACCATACTATGCTTACTTGACTTTTCTAAAGCTTTTGACTCAGTCGATCATTGTATTCTAACCCAGAAATTGATAAATCAGTTTAATTTTGGTAGCTCTGCAGCTAATCTCATCATTTCGTATTTAATAGATCGTACTCAAGTCACTGTATGCGGATCTCGCAGCTCAGCAGTATTAAGAACTTATCAGGAGTACCACAAGGATCAATATTATGACCTTTGTTGTTCGTGCTATACATCAATGATATAGTTCTGATCCCTACACAATGTTCGGTTTTACTTTATGCCGATGATCTGCAACTATTTCTCTCCTCTCCCGCTGATAGCATGGCTATCAATATTTTTAAGTTTAATCAAGACTTAGCTCGAATCAGTGCTTGGGCGGCTGAGAACAAACTTTCGTTAAACCCTTCCAAGTCCCAGAGTATTGTTCTTTATAATCGATACGTCGACACGTCCTCTTTGCCGTTGTTGTTTTTAGATAACATCCCCATCGAATATACGGAAGTAGTGACAAATTTGGGGATGCATGTTCACTGTATGTTATCCTGGCATAAGCATATTGATATTACGGTTTCAAAAGTTTACCAAGGATTAAGAACACTTTGGCGTCATGCAAGGTACACACCACGCCAACTCCGTCAACGTCTGGTCCAAGTGTTGCTTGTTCCAATAATCACATATGGTGACTGTGTGTATTGCAATTTGGATTCCTCATGTAGGAGAAAGCTCAATGTCGCATTTAATGCTTGTGCTCGGTATATATTCGGTCTACGGAGGTATGATCACATATCTGTCTTTTCTCGACAAGGTTTGGGTTGTGATTTGAATAGTTATCTTAATCTAAGAATATGCATAATGATATATAAAATTTTAAATAATATGGCTCCGGTTTACCTCAAGGATTTCGTTGAACCTCTGTCATCTCGTCGAACCCAATTATTACTATTACCAAGGTTTTATACACTGTTTAGCACTCGCGCCTTTTTCATTCATGGCGTAAGAATTTGGAGCTTGAGGGATTTCAGGATGGGGGCTTTGGATTATTTTGCTCAATGCTGACAATAATTAGGTTCACTTATTTTTATAATATCTGTAGATGCATAATTTGTTCTTTATTTCTCTTTTTTTTTTTCTTCTTTTTTTCTTTTCTCTTTTTCAATTTTTTTTTTTTTTAGTTTAGTTTAGTACTAGATATACATACACTCTCTTCTATTTGATAGCTTATTTTTACTTTGCCATAATACCTTTATTTATCATGTAATTTGTTTTTTTACTAGGAGTATGCACACATCTATGAGCTTTGTATCTCAACTGTGCTTTTTAAAAATGAATAAATAAATAAAATAAATCAATCGGGTAACTGCTTCAAGAGATGCAATACAAAAATTTCATTTTTCACTATAGTAGAAATAATATCATAAATGAGCTAAATTGGGCAACCCCTTCTTTTTGTTGCCATATACAAATTTTGGTTCTTTACGTATTCAGTTCTAGACGTTTTTTGTGTAGCTCAAAAGCTCTTCAGAATATGAAATTAGTTATAACAATTTTTACTGTGCGACGAACCGTTCTAGATACTTAGGTATATGCGAAAATCAATTCGAGAATCAAACTTGTACAGAAAATACATAGACCACCAGTTTAGGCAGGTCAGTTTCAGTATGATGTTTCTTCCGCATGAAATCTGTAGGTAGGGTGATGCTTCATTTCTGCTCCCAACCATCATATTACCGAGAAGTTTTCGTGAGGCAGAGGCAGCATACTGACCCGTCTAAACAGGGTCATACGGGAATTCATATAGGTCTTACAATTAGACCAATTCTAGCTTTCTTACTTGTTTTATTTAAAATTTGGATAAGAAAACATCCACAAAACAGCTGATTTGTTTATTCAAAGAAACTATAATAAATAAAACTGTCACTTGAGAATGTAATTGTTCATTATATGCGTTATTTTGAAAATAATTGAACAACTAGAAAGAAAACAGGATTTTCCTGAAAAAAAAATCCAAAAAATATCCGGATTACCGAATATTCAAAATTGGTCGGATAATCCGGATAATTTTATATCCGGATATTCGGATTGGAAAACCTAGTGAGGAGTATTCATTGGAATAATCATTACACCATTCTGCACATCATAACTACGCACAGTACAGCGATTCAAAGAAGTCAGCAAACAGTTCACAAGCATCTTGTGCATTTTGGGCTGTTTTTTTCATTTAATTCGATAAAATTTGGAAAATTTGAGGTCTTCTTCATATTAAATTTATAAATGACCAAAAAACGCGGCTATCATTTTTTATTCTAGATTCGGTTGACCAAAGGAATTGTTTATATAAGAATGTATTCAAAAATGAATACTCTTTGCATAGTGTACGGAATTTATCCAAAAATTCATTTTGCTTATGGGCCTTATTCTTAGCGCATTTTTTTAACGTAAAATGGACTTACTTACCCACGCAGGATGAGAATTATTACGTTTAGCTCTTGACGGAACATGCAATGAAATACCTCTGTATGTCTAACGTTAATGAGGTTACTGTATGCTTCTTCCACGTAAGATTGGTGTTGGTACGAAAACTTATTATTTGTTGCAGACAGGCATGACGTTGATGTCACCAACTGTAGAAACCGCGATTTTTTAACACGGATCTTAGAGAAAGAGCAAGAATTTTTACATATAGGTATATGTAAATATCCTTATTGCTATATTTTTTTAAACAAAAATAAGGCAAGCAGGTACATTTATTTTAGACAGTCTTGACGATAAAAAGTAGAATTTTGAAGGCTACTTCAACGTTGTTGAATTCCGTACATTTTAGGACATTTTCCGCAGCCAATGTTCTTCAACTCATCATTTTCTACGTCACTTATCAGTTCATCGTCACACTTTGCGCGGTCGGTTTTGAATTGTCTTTGGCCGTTTTTTTAATTTTTTTAATTCTTGCTTTTACCTTTTCATCAACCCCCCTTTTCTTCTATTCTTAGTAGCTTCAAGCTTTTCTTTCTTTTCATTTTCCTTCGTAACAATAATTTTGGCATTTTCTGACCTTTCTTTCTCTTTTGTTTGGAAAAAATTAGTTTGCTGGAAGGAATGGGCAAATGCTTATTCACATTCGGGGAACATTCACTTGAATACAGCCTGTTTTGAAGAGAAGGAGTACTAGAACGCAACACAATCCGACTAGTTGACAGAGGTTGGTGACCCAAGGTATGCACTAATTTTCGATGTTGACGCCTTAGGACTTGCATGTTTTTTGGTGAAGATGTTAAAATCGGTGATACAGATTCCGATATAGGACCTGCAGAGAAATTCGCCTCACATGTTTGGACCAGTAAAGCACTGCGGGAAGTTTCACACATCTGAAAACTGCTGTCCGGAACATTTTGCATTTCGATGTCATACACTCTGGTGCCGAGGTGTTTTAAAGCGTCTAAAACGGTTCGATCAGATATCGGATACTCGTCCACAGCGCTTGAAGATACCACTTTGGCTTTTTCAATTTCTTCCAATAACATGTCTACATTTATATTCTTTAGCCGTAAATTTTGGACCAATATATTTGATGACTTTTACAGCAGCAGCATCATAGCTCATCTGAACCTTGTTCAGGTTGGTACGTTCTCTCTTATTTCTTCGGCAATGAAATCTCGTACACACTTTGTGTAATCAATGGCATCTTGGTTAACTGGATATAATCCGCATTTTCTAAAGCCATTACGAATAGTTTCTGGAAGTGTTACCATTCTTAATACAGTTGTTTCTGGTAGAGAGCAGAATGTTAGTTTCTATACATTTCAACACTTCCTGTAGACCTTTGCCAAGTTGACACAGTTTTTTTCTACACTGACTTTAACGGTCTGAATACGCTTACATCGGCATAATGCATATATAGCTGCATAATGTACGTTATGTTGGGTGGAAAGGCATATAAGATAATTTCATTATCATGGCAATATTGGCTTAACTCCAGTGTTAAATGGGATTTATGTCCGTCTACAAATAAATAATTGGCCTTTGAACCTTTCTTTCAGCCATTTAACTAACCCATTAGCAACGTACTCAAAAAATATGTTTCCGTTCATCCATCAACAATCGGATAATCCTAGATACCAACATCTTTGGGTGGGGAAAACTACGCAAGGTGTAATGACCTCTTCGCTTACGTTGAAGGTAAATAACACGGTAATAGTATCTTTTCATTACCTGGCTTGATGCCGTATACGTTGCGGTATCCTTTTAAAGCCAATACCCGTCCAGTTTTAGGACATAAGCTGAACCCAGTTTCATCCCCATTTAAAATTCTTCTGGGATCATTTAGTATGTTTTCAGTTTCGATTGATTTCAAATAATGTTTCAATTGTTCGAACCATGATCCAACTGACACCTCTGTAATCACAGCCCTCCCCTTGGTGATGCTTTCTGGTATACGCTGCACAATTTCAGGATGTCTTTTTATACAAATGAATCGAACCATGTTCTGCCTGGTCGTCCATTCTTAAGTTTTCCGGCCATCGTCCTTTATTATCTTCTGTACTGTGTCCAGTAGACCTTCTCTCTTAATGGGAAATCCACATTTGGTCAAGTTGATACACCATTTCACTATTTTTTCTAAAGGAGTAAGGATAGTAGATGGGCCACGAGTCGAAATCTCTTCAGGAAGTTTTCCACTTAGCTTATCCTGTAGTGTTAGTTCTTCGCACCCCGAATTTTCTGCTACCTTCCCTTATTGATCTTCCCTCTATCCGAATGCTATCTAAAGCTGATTTTAGACTATCTTCCATGTATGATCTCGATTTTGAAGAAATCATGTTGAAAGAAAATCAAATCATTTAACAACTGCATTCCAACTACGAAATTTGTACTGTGGCCGTAAATAAATACTTCCAAGCAAAAGCTGCGTTAGATACAGGCCACGACTTTAATTCATTTGTAAAATGACGACACAACTCCATAAAGAATTTATTTTATATTTTACTTTATAATTTACATGACTGTACCTAATGTAAACTACTACAATAGCCTGGAGTTTATTTAATTAAAAAAAAACTTTTCGTTATCCTGTCAAGATGATATCTTTGAAAGAAAGTGCCCCTCTCAAAGAACGCGTCGTTTCCAAGGGATTTTATTATAACGTTAATTTTATATATCAAGTAATTTCGTTTATTAATAAAATAACCTTCCGATTTTCTAAAAAAATATTCATTTTAATTGTACTAATAAGTTATTTTCCTTTTTTAAATTATTGGCCGGTATATAATACAATGAAATCTAGACTCCGGCCATTTGTGGCTGGTTATTAAAAATTCAGCAGAAAACTGTTTCAAAAACCGGCCAGGATAATTTTGCTATTACTACGTAATTTTTCGTTACTTTCCGACTAATATAGAAATATACACCTAAATAACTTATTTTTGCAATAAAATGCTACTTATGTGCAATAAAAGTCGCGCGTCACTTAAGCACAATTAAGACAATAAGCTCACTTCCGCGCATTGCAAAGGGTAGACTTGAAATAAAATGTAAACTGCACTCTCATATTGTCAAACCTTTTGTAGTACTTAGACAACAAGCCAGTTATTTTAAGGAGACATTTCAAAGGATCATAATGTGTAAGTTGCTGGATTTATTTTGGTACTTTTGCTAGCGTGGCCGGGAACTAGTGATGGCCGGTAATAGGTGCGTTTACCCTATACAAAATATATAGATAGAGCCAGGCAAGGGATCTGACATGGTTTGTATATAGTGAATGAAAATAACTATTTAAAGATGAGAACTGCATCAAAAAAATTACATACATATTTAAATGCAGAGGCAGCCTTTTCTACCTAAACGGAGTGCCCTATGGAAAGTTCAAGGCAGCTCTCAGTGCTCGCTTTATTATTTGGGAGAAGAAAAGAGTATCCTTCATTTCCTTTCAATATGTCCCATTTTGACAGAATTTTGAATATTATTCCTGAAATGTAAACCTCTAACTATGCAACAAACGCAGGACATCTTAAATGGTAAAGCTTGTAGCTGGCAGGATTTATGTAATTATTTAAAAGCAGCACTCAACTATAGAAAATTCCTTGTGAATGAACTTAATTTGCTGAATGGACACTAGTTTTGAGCACATATTGCTATCAAACCCATACTAATAGGCAGAGTTCAGCCAAGTAGTCAATAAACTCTAATACAAATCGCATAATATAAAATAAAAAAATACGGATCTAGGCTTTCCAACCCCAGCAGACGACATTAGTTCATTGCTGTAGTTTATTTGAAAAAAAAGGTTGTTTTTTGTTTCCCATTAATGAGAGTACCCAGGTTGGTTTGTTCAACCACAAATTGAAAATAAATATTATAATTATATTGGATCAAATGATTTGTTGGAAGGACGCCCAACATATTCTTTTCCGTCCGATCAGAATATTTCGCCATGCCATTTTTTCGTGTCTTCTTCTTCTTCGCTCTAATCTAAATGGGCCCTTGCAAAATTTAGTCGGTTCCGTACATTTTTTTTTTTTTTTTACTTAGGAGAGGCACTTTTCTTGGTGATCGAGCCGGTAAATCTGAGTCCAATAATCTTCTATGAATTGTTCTAACGGACTTACGTTAGCATTTGTTTACCGCAAAATCATAACCGAAGACGCGAAAGGTTTTTTTTTTAGAGACGCGCAAAATTTTTCGATTCAATGATGGATTGGTTTACCATGGCCGAACGCGATTCATTGCATTCTGGGCCATTCCCAAAAAGCAGTTAGAAATTTGTGTAATCTGTCGAAGAAAGCCGTCGTCCCTATATATGGTGTTGAATTTCGATTCTCTTTTCTGGGGAACATTGCTTAATTCGGCCCATATAGGTACCTACTTAAGAAACTTCTAAGATTAAAGTTTGTCGTTTAAAACTCACAAAAACGACAATTTTCCGACTAAAATCATAATAATTTCAGCATATATCGCTAGACCTAGATTAACCTACGAAAAATTTCCATACTAACTTTTAATCCTTTTTTTAACTAATGATCATCAGCGCGCGTAATGTTAATAGACACCCCCCCCCCTCCCAACATATTATCAATCAACATCGATTTGTTGGTCATTCTAAAAATAATTTCATTTTTTTAACGAAATTAATTCTAGGGAAATTTATTCTGCTGTGTATTAAAGTAGATAGTGGCACCCTACCCCATTACATGATCATGGTTTAACCGAAAGTGTAGGTAGGACAGGTAGGTGTACTCAGGATTAAGGCAATAAAATTCAAATTCGTCAAAACTAATATCTAAAATTATGCAATTTTTCCAGTAGGAATGTCGGACTAATAACAGCTGTCTGCTAATAGCCTATAGAGACTCTCTAGCTATATACATGCATACAAAGGTACGTAGGTTGGTAGGTACTTAAAATTAATTACAGCTAATTAGGTACAGGGCACAATACCTTTATAAAAATCCAAATGAAAGCTGTTTACTGATGTGGAATTATCCTTTTTTCTGTTGTTTCCTGATTATATTTTCAATTCACAATTCGATAACTTTTCACAAAAATCATTTTTTTTCTTCTATTCTTCTTCTTCTTTAATTTATCTCAAAAAATATTTTCGCAACTTCTGTTGATAAAAATAACAAAAAAACAAAAAAAAAACAACTAAGTCGTCACTTCTTCTAGGACACTGGCACTAATCAATCAATCATTCACTGAAAATGGTCACACTAATTTCATTTCTTCATAATTAAAAAATTATTGTGATTTTTGTCGTCGCGGTTCTAATTAAACGGCAAAAAGCTCCCTCGCCCAAAAAAAAAAAAAAACCAACAATAAATTCACACAAAATTCATAATTTCCACACGATAAAAAAATAAAAAGATTTGAACGGGTGCACTCTCTCTAATAAAATTATATGTAGGTACGTTAGTACAGGGCGCGATCACCCTAGAAAGGATTTTCACTGACAGCACACAGCACTTAATCGGTATTTTGTGGACTTCGTTAGCCGTTGGGCGCCTGCATCAACTGTGTGCACAGTGCAACAACTCACACACGCCTCCCGTTTTCCAGGATTAGTTCACGTCGAATGGATGGCGGCCTGCTCGCAGGAAGACTCTTCTCGACCAATGACACTCAGCGACAAAATCGAATCGACCGACCCGACCGACCGGGGCGCAAAAGGAGGTAGAAAAAGAAAAAAAAGAAGAAGAAGCAGAGCTCAAGTCGTTGTCTCGTCGTCGTCGTCGTCGTCGTTATGTCGTCGGTCGTGTCGTGGTAGTGAATTGGTTTCGGTTTGGTTGGTGCTGCTGAGGAGCACTGCTGCTAGGCATCAATAGCAAAGCAAGCAGAGGCACGGACTTTCTGTCGACGAGTGCTCTTTTTCTAACAAAACTCGGCAAAATGCGACGGGTCTGCTGCTGCTGATATTATGATGGTTGTGGCGGCGGCGACAAACTGTAACACGACGCTGTCCCCACGAACGGATTCATCGATACTGCGTTGCGTTTGGCGCAAAACGTCGCTCAACGAGCACAACACACGAGACCAGGCCAACCACACCATACCACACCACATCATACTACACTAGCCAAAGCCAAGGCAGGCAGGCATAGATGTGACGTACGCGTGAAGAGAGCCAGCAGAGTCAGGTGTCGCCCAGCTAGTTACTGTGCTAGCTGGCGACGACGACGACACAACGCCAAACACGGCGACGATGATACAGAAAAGCACCAACACAGCATACACACACGCACACGACAAAATGGAGCGTCCGTTCATACACACACACAGTTCGCATAAATGCCTTGCGACTCAAAACAACTAACCATCGGTCGTCTATCGGACGACGGAACGAAACTTCGGAAGTATGCTCCCCTCCCCTTCTTTTGATTAGTTGCGATTATAGCCGATCCGGCATGTGCTCCACCACGCTCTTGCTTTGTGTGCGGAGCTGGTGGTAGGTTCTCTGAATTCTGAAGTTGTCGCATGCGGAGACAAATAAGCCAGAGAAATTGGCACCGCCACAAATGCACACTCTACGCAAAAGTAAATAAGTTTACTGCAAAGTATATAAGCGTGCGACTCGGCGACGTCACCTACAACGTGTATACTCTGCCTGCTATTTACCAAGTTTCGATGTCGATTGCCGAGGAAAGATGCTTAAGAGAATCAAGAAATCGCAACGAAATAACTCAACTCAAGCTGCTGTAGTGTAGCGAGTGACAGAGTTACGAGAGTGAATGATAATGCAGTTCAAGTTTTTTCTCTTAATTGTCTTATTTACAACAGCAGAGTTCGTTTGGTCAAGTCAAGTCGTGCTCATATAGGCGACCAACGCACACATCCACCGCATTCACACTTTGCTGCAGCATTTCAATATCATTGACAATTTCGCTTGGCGGCAAGTAGAGTATAGAGCAAATTAGACGAAGCATAACATCGCATTGCTCTGAGTGCGATACTTTTATCGAGAGTGGGGACAATTTTCATACAACTCCAAAAGCCAATCTTTGGCTTATGCATCGCGCGCCATTCTAAAATCGTCAGCGGGTGGCATCTGGCATGGTACTCGGCACTTGGCTTGGCTATTTTATAGCGCAACAAAAAGATAATTTTTATGTGCTTAAGAAATTTTTAAGAGAACAGTCACACATTTCGCAACCAACGTGACATTTTCGCTCCCCATCCCACCCAGCCATCGCCTAGTGCTAAGCAACAAACGAAAATTTCATAGCCAACCAAACCCAATACGAGCAAGTGGAACACATCGTAGCAGAAGAGATCTCAATCTATATACAAATATACAAGAGGTAAGACAAATTGAGTAGTGTGTGTGGTTTGTTGCGACAGCCGGGACGAATGGGAGACTCTCAGGCTTTGTGTGTTTGCTTTTGTGGGACGTCACCAAGCTCATGGAGACATGCGACCTGTGACCGCTTTTGTTCTGTTCCTGAAATGGCCTGATACGTATTCGGTTATGTGATTGAGGGGGATAGATAATTCGTTTTATCCCCACCTAGAATAGCAAGCAGTTCCATTCCACATTCTATATACCTATTTTATATCACCAACACAGTGACAAATCGGTTTCATATTACGACGTTGTGAAACCGACGACGACGTCGAAGCGTAGGACATGTATGTGACACACGGGGGACATCATATTGACAGGGCGATAAGCTGGGAATTTTTTATGGGTCGAGTAAGGTCGTGTTGTTGGGTTCGGGATCGGGTGTGAATGGTGCGGTGTGATGTTTTCGTTTGCGAAACGTGTCCTCCCTCCTTCTTTCCTTATTATTTAATCTGACAGTGTATGGCAGGCAGGAAGGAATACGGCAACGGCAAGGCAAGGCAAGGCAGCAGTATGATGGTGGCTGAGTTCTTGTCTGGCTGGGTCTATGCCGCCGCCAATTGATGAGGAGATGCTGTGCGCTGCTGACGGCGATGGCTAGATGGTATGGCGAAGGCGATGTTGCGATGCGATGGATGACTGCGACCTATGCTCGGGGTTCACAGGTTACCTGGCTTGGCTGGCTTCTTGTCGCAGATATGTGGTGGGTTTGGTAAGGTAGGTTTTGTGTTGAAAAAGAAAAAGGTTTTTTTTTGTTTCATCCAGCAGGGTAAGCAGGGACAACGAAGAAGGTGGTGGTGGTGATGGTAGTACTTCTCGATTTCAGTTTTGATATTTTCTAAATTATTTCCTCTGCACTGCTGGTGCTTCTGCTCTGAGTGGTGTGGTTACTACTGATGCTGCCTCTGCTGGCGTTATTGCACAACAGTCTACCACACATCTCCTCGCCGCCGCCTTTTTTCTTTGCCTGCTTTTTTTTCATCCTCCTCTGGCTGTAAAACGATAAAATTGTGAGCTAGGATAAGATGAAGAAGGAAAAAAAACTCATTTAACACAAACCCTTTCGGCTCGGCCGGACGATGGGATCTCACTGAAATTGTCCTCGATTTTATGAATAGACAACGAGAACCGCTTCGAGTCTCCGGTCCCGGGACGGATGATGATGCTTTTATTATCCTCGGCTTGTCTCGTTATATTTTGTCGGCCACTGAACAAATTGGAGGCCTCCAGAAAGGAGCAAGTCTTCTGTGTTTTTTCTTTTCTTTTCATTTTGATCTTTTTTGAATTTTCCTCATTTGACAAGCTTTTGAAGACAGGACGACACCAAAAACAAAAACAACAAAAAAAAAAGGCTGTTCCGCTTTGGTTTTAGATTTTTTGTTTTTGTTTTTTCGAATTCGATGGTGAAAGAAATGTGAACACGACAAAACGATTTCCTTCTTTTTCTTCTTTTTTGGGACATTATGGAAAAGGATTTGTTATTGATGCTCCTTGCCTTGCCGTCTTTTATGGTTGCTGGGAATAAAACCTCTAAGGAGCCGATACGATGCCTACCTATTAGGAGGCAGGCAGGACTCGCTGATAATTTGTCGTCTTCAGTTTTATAAAGGAAAATTCTATTGGAGATGGAGGTGGGTGGTGAATATTAGAAATTATTTTTTGATTCTATGATTTAATTTGTAATCGACGTTAATTAGGCTCGTTGTTGCTTTGTTTGCTTACTTTTGATAGCTGCACTTCGTTGAATTCTTAATTTTAATTCAATCGCCGTAATTTAATTTAGGCGGTTTTATTTCAACACAGTTTTAAGTTTTTACAACATTCAATGTTGGCAATTTGTTGCCAATAATAAATGTGATAAAATTACATCTCTAATTTAAAATTTTATAGACTGTGTAAAAATTCATTTTGTACTGCAACGAATTTATCAGCTACGTAGATATATGTAAAATTGTAATATTTTGTGTAATTCGTTTTGTAAAACTACACTGATGTGTCGGAAAGTGTTCCCTATGAGTGTGGTAAATTAAAATTTCAATTTGATTTCACATCTGACGTATTAACGATAGTCTTGCTTTATTTCAACCAAATTTTCGTTTATAACATTCGGAACCCGCGTTCGTCTCTTCTCGAATAAAGCTGTCGATTGTCGTTTTGTATCCAGTTGTTACTTATGGACACAGATATATCGTTAATGAGGTCTATTCTTAATTCTTTTGGAATGCCATTCCATTCGAAATCAAATATTAAACTGAATTTAGATTCAAACAGAATATATTATGTCACTCGACCGAAAATGAAACCAGGCTTGAAATCACAAAATATTTATTTTATATGGGTAAATGCACTAGTACTCGGACAACTAACACATTTCGAGCATTTAATCTCACAAAACATTTAAAATTTACATCTGTTTACATTTATTTTTAATACTTTATAGCATGTATATTGCTAATTATCATAATATAAAAAAAAATTATTTTATTATTTAGTTTTTTTATGATAATACCAAAAGTACGATCATTCAAATTTTGTTAGTACTCGGACATCAAAATTCAGTTTTCGGACAATGCAATTTCAGTACTCGGACAGCGAAATAAAACGGCAAAGAAATGAAAAAATGTTAAGAATTTCTTTGAATTTTTTTAAACTTTTTATTTTCATAACGTCACAAAATATATGAATTAATTAATTCAACGTATAATAGTAATATTTAGTCACAAATTTCATTTCAGTCTTATTAAATTCATTAGGACAAGATTAAAATGATTTAAACAAAAGCAAAATAAATATCTAATACTTCAAAACTTACGCCTATAAAATAACACTCCTATAAAAACTATCAAAAAGCGAAAAAACAAACATTTCATTCATAAATTATCCCTTAAGACTATAATAAAAAAAAGATAGGTACGAGTATATCTTGAAATACCATATTCATAGTATTAATTCTGATGATTCTATACTATTACTGTACATTGAGGACAAATAAATTCTTGTTGAATCGCCTCATTATAATTAAGGGTTTGGAGTGAGGTACATTTTAAATGATACCAATTTGGGCATATATCACAGCCAATATTTTTCAATTTATCCTCTTCAACGTCACTAATTAATTCTTCGTGACAATTGAAACATTTCTCCCTTTTTTTATTTCTGCGACTTCTTTTTATCTTCACTTTTGCTTCTTTTTTGCCTTATTAATTAGTCGAATTTCTTTCCTTTTTTTAATCTCCTCCAATTTCCGTTGTTTTGCTTCGTCCTTTTCTTCTATCATTTTTCTCCAAGTATCTGAAGAAATTGCGCTGGGAAAACGACATCCACTCATTGATTTCCTTTTCTTGGAAAGGAATGTCCCACTAGGACACACTAGATGTTTTTCAAAGCTTGGTCGCGGTAAGCATCTACTCACAGTGGTTGCAGAAGACGTTTTAGAAGAAGCACAATCTCTAAATGTAGTACCAATAGGACCCAAAGAGGAACTGCTACCAGGTAGATTGTTTTCAGGTCCGACACTTTCCAAGTCAGAGATTTGAAGCAGTTGATGAGTTGGGTTGTAAATTCTGGTAGAATCCAGAAGTAATGACGATGAACTGGAAGGATCATTGATAGATGGAGTCAGTATATTTGAAGTCGTCTCTGTGGGAAAAGATAGTAATTCTCCCATCGGTTGGGAAGTGATGTCTGGCAGCACTTCATAAATGACATCTGAATGAAGATCAGTCACGGATATGTTCTGAGTTTGTTCTTCCGTAGTGGGCAAACACGACCCAGAAGATGCTTCCCTAATTACATCTAATATTGTTTCAGTATTTACTCCCCTTTCGTTCAATTTTTCTGTTAAGAATGTTATTACTTCTTTGGTGATTTTCACATTTTTCTTGAAAACCAGTTAATGTTACAGTTATTTTCGGATTCGTTAAGATTATTATTTTCAAGCCGATCTCTTACACATTTACTGAAGTCGACGGCATTGGGGTCAAAAGGGAATAGACCGCATTTTCGAAATCCATTTTTAATACATCTTGGCAAATCTTGGTTCCTCAAAATGGCTTTTTCCAACAAGGGGCCAAAAGTTTTTCTTGTTAGCACCTCTCCAATATTTTCTAATTGCCACTCCCTCACAGTTTTTGCCCAGTCTGACTTCAAAGGTTTAAAAACAGTGACATCTGCGGGCTGCATAATGTGAGTAGTGTTTGGAGGCAAAGCGTACAATATGATTCCATTTTCATCGCAGAATTTACTTAACTCCATCGTCATATGGGATTTATGTCCATCAACAAATAAAACAACTGGTCTTTTAACATTTTCCTGTTGCAGCCATTTATGAACACCATTAGACACATATTCAAAGAAGGTTTCTGACCTCATCCATCCACTTTCAGTGCGTCCTAAAAACCAGTTGGTTGGCATACTGTTAATAGTGTCCCTGGGTGGTCTTATAAATGGAAAAACAACCATTGGAGGAAGAAGTTTTCCATCTGCAGAAAATACTATTAATACCGTCAACGTGTCCTTTTCATTGGCTGTCTGAATTTGATATACATTCTTAAACCCCTTAGGTGCAATTACTTTACCCGTCTTCGGACATAGGCTGAAACTGCTTTCGTCACCATTTAAAATTCTGGTCAGATCATTTAGTATATCCTCCTGATTAATTAATTTGAGGTAATTGGAACACTCTTCGAACCATTCTTTAATTTGTGCTTCGGTAACTGCAGCTCTACCTTTTGTTATGCTTTCTGCTGTCCTTCTTGTAAGAATGGGATTTCTTCTAAAAAATGCATTTAACCAAGTCCGTCCTGGTCGACTGTTGCTAAATGGCGTTTTTCGGTTACCGTCCTCCATTATTTTCTGTACTGTATTTAATAAATCATCTTCTTTTCGCGGAAACCCACATTTGCATAATTGAACGCACCAATTCGCAATTTGTTTTTCTTCTTCTGCAGAAAGATATGGATCCGGACCCTTTCTAGTCACTTGCTCTGGAACCTTGCCGCTTAATCTATCGTGAAGAGTGGATTTTGGTATACCATACTTGGCTGCTGCTTCACGAATTGAAATATTATTTTCTCTTATATCCGCTAAGCTTTTAGATAGTTTTTCCACATCAGTAAGCCCGGTGGAACGCACCCTAGGATTTGCTGACATCATAATTTAAGCCTGTAAATTATTTTTACTTAATAGCAATACCTTTAAAAATAACGATGAGATAATGGTAAATATGTCCGAGTACTAGACATAATTCTTCTAGTATCCGGATATGCTGCGAGTATTTAGTATTTTATCGCGTCCGAATACTAAAAGGAATACAAAAAAGTAAATTTTCTATTTTTTAATCATATTTAAATAGTTAAATAAGTCATTTGCAAAGCCAGTGAAACAAAAATAAATTTTCTTCGAATTTTCAGAAGTCGGACATATGTGTCCGGATAATGAAAATGAAATAAAATGTCGTGTTAGTTGCCGGACATTTTATTATTACGTTTAATTTATTGAAATATCGCAAAAACTTCAAAAAGGGAACAAAAAGACAATAATTCTGAATATATAAAGTATATACGTTTGATCATAATTGTATAATATACACATTTTAATTACCTCAATAAAACACAGTCCTCTTTAACAAAACGTTTCACTATAAGTAGAACTTTCGCACTGACGCAGAGGAGTCAGACAAGTTTGCGCATGACTCACGCGCTACCCATCATATCTACTTTGTGTTTTCAATATATTACCTGGAAACCCTTCTCAATTCATGTGGGTGTATTTGTTTAACTAGAGATTGTAAGATATTCTTAATATTTGTAAAAGCAACCGAAAGTGTCCGAGTACTGACTCTGTCCGGATACTAATGCATTTACACCAGGTATACATCATTTTGAAATATCTTAGATAACCACTTAAATGGCTTTGATGGTAGAGTAGCGCCTAAAGTCAGCAGTTCCTCAAGTGCTCACACTTCTTACACAAAACTGCCTTAAATAAGAATATGATCTCAGAAATTTTCCTGCGAACAACTAATTACGCATGCCCTCAAAGCTGTTCTCAAGAAATTAAAAAAAATTTATTGCACTTATCCTTCGTGTAGTTGTATTATTATCGTCAGTATCCTTAGGGATCCTACTGAAGAGGGTAATGAACAGGTTTTGTTAAAAAATAAATAGTGGAAAGTGTTAGAAATTTTGTTTATTTTCTTGTGAAATAAGTGGTAAGTTAATGAAAAAAGTATTTACGAGTTCTTTAATGCATTTGGAAAATGTACCTACAAAAATGCATTTAATTTTGAAGGTGCTTTCATTGAGTTGTCTATCCCCAGCACAGCATGCTGGAGACTGGATCTCATTCAAATGTATAGTTTTAAATGAAGGGGAATAAAACCTTTTAAATTATTTGCTAACAGCATATATAGGAAGGAGTTTTATGTATGAAGAAATGAAAAGCGGAGTACTTTTATAAAAGGAGTAGTACCGGAGTACGCTATAAGTTTTCGGAGTACAAACGACAGCACTGATGCACATCAGTTCATTAGCACGACGAGCAGCGACTCTTACAGGTCTAACTTTCCAATCAGTGTGCGTGTTAACTTTATTATGGATCTTCTCGATGTGACGATTTAGTGACTTGACGGAAGCATGATAAAGACCACACGTTTTGCATGTTCGACTTGATAGCCTCAATTTTACCGTCGGACAAAAATAATCGTAGGGCATTTGCAGGAAATCTTTGAGTGAAGCACTTAAGCGTAGAGCTAAAATTGACTGGAAGATCAAGAAATTGCCCTCATTCATCCAAAACCAAGTCATCAACTGTTTGTTTTACTTTTACAGGTGGTGGAAGAAATCTGTTGTCTAGTAATCTGAATAGGCCACTTCTTGGACGACAGCATTCTGTATTTCTACATTTTACAATTTGAAGCAAGTATTGGCTTTCACGCACATGTTCTGAATACCATTTAATGTCTGGAAAATCAGGAACATCTTGTTCACTATAGCCCCAACATATTTTGCAGTAACATTATAGCCATCAATTTCCATTGAACTCCATACTTCAGCTAATACATTTCCTACAAATTCGAAATTAGAACTTTCTAAATGTTCATCAATTGTAACGCCACGTTCATCCAAATGAGACCCAAAATGGTCATGAGGCAATATTAAACCAGCCAGTTCCCGACTAAGGGGAGCCATTCTGCGCTCTACTCTGTTATACGCACTTCTTCCAGGAGCATTGGTAGCTTAAAACAATGCATCGAGATCATGTCGCTTAAAGTGTTGTATAGCAAACCCTTTTGAATTTTTGATAACGCGGATTTTCATCTGGTCCTCCATCAACCGTCATGATTACCACTGGTTTTACTAGTCCATGGTCAGTTTTAGATAATGGTCGAAACTCTTGAAGTTGGAGAAGCGTCTCGAAATCCTGAGCATGAGTATTAGCAGTAGATGAACTATGCTTTCCACTTCGAATAACGATGTATGTTGGTCCAGAATATATTCAACGGCTTGCGGTTGTCCTAGCATACTGGAAGTGATTTTGATACCAGCATAAACAGATGGTATTAATTTAAGACGCTCAGCGATTACCCAATCGTGGTCAGGCAATTTGATTCTATATTCCATGTGCATTAGAAGAGGTGCTTGCTTATTTGCCGCAGTTACGACAATAGGGACTCGAGCTTTATCATCTTGAGATATGAAAAATACTTGATCTGGTCCAAGTATGGATGCTATGTTTCAGCGAACTTGCTATCTAAGTGGCTCTTGTGGTGATCAGTTTGAGCCCGAATGAGCTTAACATGTAACATGATACATGTCTTCGTCCTTCTGCAGAATTAGATTTTCTGGGAATCAAACGAAGATATGTCCCACTGCGACTAATGTCAAATCCTATTTTACGTAATTCTTGTGTGAGTTCATCAAGAGTTTTTATGCTGCGAATAGATTCCGTTCGTCTTCTATCATCTGCTGCACTCCCAAATAAAGCTAGGGTCGTTTCCCCAGTGGTCGACCACTTAGCGAAAAGTTTTAGTTTATTTTAATATAAATTGGTTCCCATTAAAGTTATTTTAAATTAACTAACGAAACTAGAAAGCCTATGGGTTGGTGTTTGTGATATAAAACATTTTTTCTATAAAAATAAATCGGACTAGTATAATTTTGGAAAAAACGTAACAAATCCACTTTTGCCGATAGTCGACCAGGCGCATCCTATGTACGACCAGGAGTTCTCCAGTGTTCGACCATTAAACTTTTGGCTGAATTAGTTGAATTACTGAACAAACGTAAAGGATATAAATGACTAGAAATTGAGACTAGGTACCTATACAAATAAAAAATATTTTTTGAAATAACAATTATATATTTTTAAATGTAAAATATTGCAAAAATTCAGTAGGTGTTAGAAATAATAAAATAAAGGTAATCTAATTCATAACACAAAAAAGTTCATTTTTTTTAAAGTAAAAAATAAATTATAAAAAAATAAACGTAACAGGTATACCAAGTATTAATACATAAAATATACAGCTTCGTAAATAGCTTATTAGTATTACAAATTAAATGAGATCATAGGTTTCTTCATCAGCCTCTTGTATAGTAGGTACATTAAGATCTTAAAAAAAATAAAAATAATGAATCAATCACAGCAAATAAAATCTTGATTTTCAGCTTCATTGAATGGCATTCCTGAGAAACGAGTACACTTCAAATGATACCACTTTTCACATTTATCGCAACCTATATTTTTATATTCGTCCTCTTCTACATCAGTATCTAAAACATCCTCGCACTCATGGCACAGAATCTTGGAAGTTAGCTTTCCTGAATTTCTCTTACATGTTTTAGGTGCGCTTTTTTTACTTCGCGTGTTTGCCCTCTTCAAAAGCCTTTGCTTTTTCCTTTTTTCTATTTCATCAGATTTTTCTCGCTTCAAACGGTTTTTATTTATAAGGAATTCTTTCCAAGCGCGCGATGAAATTGACATAGGTGGCCTTTCTTCATTAGAAAGGGTCTTACCCTTTTAGCCTATCCAAGCTTGAGGATGGGGCTGGACAGTTATTATAATCCATAATCGATGAAGGATTAGAGCAGTCAGATGGGTCAATATTTTCTATGACAAAGAAAACGAATCATACAAACAAAAAAACTGAATAATCTAATTAATGTTAACGTACCTTTACTACAATTTTCGCTGTTGATTTCGTTTTGAATAGCTTGGTTTGTTTCCATTTGATCACCAGGAATATTCATTATATTCTCATTTCGATTGCTTGTTACTTCAGACTCATCCACAGGTACCGTATTTTCTTGAATTCTCACAAGTTCATCATTAGTGCCAACTTCATATGTCCCTTCGTTATGATTTGGTCCTTGTGGATTTGTAGTACCTATATTTTGAGCTTGTTCTCCTGCATTGCAGTTTATAGCATTATCTATTTCACCTATTATAACATCAATAACAGAGGCCTCAATGTTGTTCTTCAAAATGTTGTCTTTAAGACAAAATATAACTTTTTTTGCAACATTATAGTCTTGGTTTGTTATGCTTGGAGTACAGTTAGTAGATTCATAGATTTTTTGTGGTTCGCCCAGATTTTCCAAGTTGTCTTGCACGCACTTTGAATAATCTACTGCGTCCGGATTAAATGGATATATACCACATTTCTTGAAAGCGTTCTTAACAATTTCCTTCCGATCAGATTTATCTAAAACACTTTTCAAGATCTCACAAAAATTTGTCTTGGTTACTGCCCGCCCAATATTTTGCGGCGTACTCTGCCATTCCCTGACGGTCTTCTTGTAGTCAGACTTGAGGGCTTTAAAGGCTCCTACATCTGCTGGCTGGAGGATGTGTGTTGTATTAGGAGGGAGAGCGTATAAAATTATTGCATTGTTGCTGCAAAATTCGCTCAAATCCATCGAGAGATGAGATTTGTGGCCATCTACTAAAACTAAAACTGGACGCCTGATATTATTCCTATTCAGCCACTCGTGAAAACCATTACCAACATACTCATAAAATGTTTCCGCCCTCATCCATCCTCTTTGTCATTTCCCGCTGTAACTTGGAATACATTGCGGTAACCTTTCGGGGCAATTACTGTCCCAAATTTTGGAGCCATGCTAAATGCTGTCTCGTCAGTATTGAAAATTCTTTTTGCATCTAACAAAATATCTTCACAGTTTTCAGATATTAAAAAATCTCTAAGGTCTTTGAACCCTTTGCGAATTTCCTCTTCTGTTATAACAGCCCTAGCATTGGAAATTGGTTCAGGCGTGCGTAAGGCTAACTCCGGGTGTCTTCTAAGGAAAGAATAATACCATTTTTTTCCTGGCCTGTTATCTTTAAAAGGTGTTGTTATTTTTTCTTCCCTAATAATTTTTTCCACAACATTTAGCAGTTCCTCCTGTTTTAGAGGAAATCCGCATTTAGCCATTTTTATTAGCCAATCTACTAATTTATCTTCCTCTTCTTGAGAGAGGACAGTTATGCTAGCGCAGATTCGCTATACCGATGAATCACACGTTCCATATCTTTCAAAATAAATTGAAATTAAAAAAAAATTAAAATTTTGTGATTGAAACGGAGTGTGGTCGAATAAAGGAGAAAACTGAATTATGTGTTTCCTATTGTCGACCACTTGATAAAACGGTGGTCGACTACTGGAAATACGACATATTTTATAAATTCTTTATGGAAAATGGCACTTTATGCATTTAATCTTCAAAATTAATTGCTTTAACGTAAAAAAAAAAAATCTAGTTTCCTATGCTCGTCCATGTGTGGTCGAACTTAGGGAACTAAGCAAATTTTGGTTTTCATTCTCCGACCACACAATAAATACTTATATTACTAAAAAATAAGTAAAAATTCAATAGCTTTCATTTAAATTAGAGTGTATTTATTAGTACAACTATGTTTTTATATTTATTTAAAAAAAACACTATTTTCCAACACTAAACTCACTAAATATTTAGCTCTAATTTATCGCGTGACATACTCATCAGAAATCTCCGACAGAGTGATGCGAATTGGACGTTGATATTACAACAGTAGTAGTAAAATTCTGTTTGAAGTGACTCAGTAAGAAATTCATAGAACCAAAAATTACACTGTTGGTCAAAAAAAGCATGCTAAGTACCAATCATGACGTGTTTTTCGTGCGAGTGGTCGAGCACTGGAGATGGTCGGACTAATGCAACTCTATATCCGCAATTGTTTTCAATAGTGATGGTTGATTGCTTTCAAGATTAGGACGTCCCACTGAATCCCTCAGAGATAGTCTTTTTTTTATTTCTGGATTTTCATGACAAATATCTTCTAACTTACGTTTCATACCATCCCTGTGCTTCTTCTGGGCAACTGCGTTTTGAATCTTCCTGTTTAAAGACTGTTTTGCTGTTTTTATTTCCTCACGCAACTTAATGATCTGTTTATCAACTTCAGCACGGCTTGGCATAGTATCTCTGGCAGAATACAAAGCATTCAGATTTTTTTCGAGTAGAGCAATCTTATTTTTCATAGCTTCCTGAGATGGTTTTGCTCTCTGTTTATCTGCATTATCATTATTTTCGCATTGCTGTTGTGATTCATTACCGGGTTTTATTTTATCTTCTTCCTGTTTTTTAATATTTGAAGCTGGCTGTATAATTTGTGTTTTTTCTGCAGGTTTTCAGGTAGTCGTTGCCTAAAAATAAAAACTTTCTATGGGTTCTGCTAAAGATTCTCTTATTAAGCTACATAAATACAAAGTAATGCAATAAAAAACTGCATTTAAAGATCTTTAAAGCCGTGAATCGAACCCATCACATACAGAAAACTAACACCCTGTATTTTGTGACAAATTGACGGAGTCAATCTTAAGAAATAAATCTATATAATGAATATTACCTCTATACTTTGAGATAGGCCATAATATTTTCTAATCATAAAACTTCTAAATTATTGTTACAAAATGTAAAGAGAAACTTTTTGGCAATTTCTAATATTTCTAGTACTCATAGGTACCTAAAATGATTTCGTCACTCACCTTGGATAAAAAATGTAGTAGATTGGATTTATTCTTAGTCGCCGCTTGCAATTCTTCTTCAATTCTCTTAGATACAATAATATCTAGTTTCTTGTCGGACTTTGCTTGTAATTTATAATTTCGCCACACTTCGTTAACTAACTTTTGTACATTTTGTACTTTTGTACTTGTATGAGATTTTTTAAAACTTTCAAACAATTTTTGGTATAACTTGGATTTGTCTATTTGAAACGACATCTTATTTAAACGTTAAACTTTGGCTAATGGAATCAACGGTAACACAAATGTTAACTTGCTTTGCTATGCTTACAATACGTCTACTCGCTGTAGTATCCAAACGAAACAATACACTGACAGAGGAAATTTAGACAAGTGAATAGCGCGCGGTAATTCCCCTAATCGGTTCTAAAGCGAGTGCCTAAACGTATGCATTATTTGCGGGAATCCCCGAAAATGCGTTTCGTTTTCAACCATAGACAATGTGAGGGTTGCCATTCGTGTAAAAAAGTAAATAACTACCGATGACGTAATCATCATCTAGACTCCCCTACCCCCCATGTCATCCAACATAAGCAAAACAAAGACCCCACCCCCCCCCCCCCCCCCCCCCCCCTAGTGCTTACGTAATTCTTGAACGGCCCCCAGAAATGTCTCTTTAAAACTATTTGATTGCGAATTAACAAATTCGCTGTCGGCGAAAATGTATACTACAGCCTTGGTATCAGTTTCTGTAAGAAAGAAAATACGAAAGGTGAAAATGTGTCCGAATAACATAAGAAAATTCATTTTTAAAAACTCTAAACCGCTTGTAATATGTATCTAAATTATTTAGGGCCTCTTCAATTTCAGGACAAACACCTATATCGCGCATTGAATTTTGATGGTTCATAAGATGATTATTTTTACAGAAACTCAGTAATTTATTCGAATCTACATCTACACTTGAAATCAAGTTACGGAAATTTTTGAACTGTATAACTTCTTCTGATAGGGTAAAAGCCGGATAGTTGCCCCACTTTTAAAGAAAGCTCTATAATTAAAAAATATGTATTTACTAAGAATAATGCAACATGTATATCAAAACATAGGTCTTTGCTCTTTTATAGTAGCCTATTTTTGTAAACATAATAAATATTGGTTTTGAGTAAATTCTGTTTTATTTGACCTCTCAAAAAGGGGATAGTTGCCTACTGTAGCGGATAGTAGCCTATCGTTAAAAATGCTTCAGGGGATACTTGCCTCATGCGGGGATAGACGCCTCACTATGATTATTATTTTTAGATAAAAACAAATTTAGGTTTATCAATTTAAGTAATCATTCTTTATTATTTACTGAGATCCTTTATTAACTGCTAATCACAATATTAATCCACGTTACGAAATATAAAGCTATAAAAGTACAACAAAAATAGCATCCAAACTTTTAGTTAGGTAAGATATTAGTAAAATATTATTATTTATCTTAAAGATAGAACAATATGGCAATCAACTTTGGCATTAGCATTAATTATTACCAGAAGCCAGGGTTGTCCACTTTCCACATTCATACAATGGTTTTTGAATGTTGTACAAGTTTCATGCAACCACATTCGACATATGTCACATTGAATCCAATCTGATTTCGATTTAGGAAAATTGTTATTCTCAAAACATTCTGTGCAATAATCATCAACTGAAACTTTTTTATTCGTATTTTCTATTTTAGATTCAGCGTTTTTCATTTTTAATATCTTTTCAGTGTCTCTTATCGATTTTTCGTTCTTTTTCTTTTTGATTCGTAGTCCTTCGGTGGCCTTTTCCTTCAGATGTTCTTGAACTTTTAACATTTTCGTAATTTTCACTGTCAGAACTGTAAATTCGTATTCTTCTCTTCCTTAAAGCTCTTCCTTTATTCTGTTCAATAAAATCTGTATTATCGGATTCAGTTTCACTGCTGGACATATCGATATATTTTTTGGCCTTTTTCTTCTTTTGTGGTTGCCCTCTTTTTTCCATGATGCTTTTCTTGCTACCGGATGATTTGTTTGTTATTCTCTTACAATCTTTTTTTTTGCTGTCTTAATTTTAGTTTCCGTTATTTTGTTTGTTTTCTTTATTTTCTCTTCTTTATGCTTCTTCTGGACAATTTTATCGATGGAGTTTAAGATTTCTGCAGGTTGTTTAGACCTTTTAGACATGCTCAGCGGTATTTTTGGTATAGGAGACGATTGATGTAAAAATTTAGATATCAGCGATTCAGTACCATCAAAGATGTAATTTTCAATGTCGCTAACTCCTCCTGTTAAACAGTCTTGAGAAAGATTCAAAAGGTTTGAAGGCGGCCTAAGTGCCGTATGATTTTGGCTTACGCTATTCTCCTCAGCCTCATTTAAGACAGTTTGTAATTTGTTTTTATCAGCATCGCCAGGGACTTGATAGCCTAGTGCTGATTTAGTGCAAGACCTCGATCAGATTGAAATTCTTGTACGCGCTCTCCTAACGCAGGTAATTGATCATTTAGAGGATTAGACTCTCTGTCTTGCGCAAGTTCCCAGAATGCAATATGTGATATAGCAAATTTAGCGTCAGACAGAGCATTTGGATTGACTGGGTAGATTCCGCTGCCGCGAAAACCACTTATTGCATTGGTAGGAGTAGACGCTCGAATCCACGCCTTGGCTATTAGGTGACCTGAATTGTACCGGTTCAGCTTTTTTGCGGGTTGGTGCGCATGAAATTGTTTGTCTCAGCATAATATTTTTTAAACGGTCCAAATACTGATATGTCTAATGGTTGCAAAGCAGAAGCAGTGTGACTAGGTAAACAAAGTAATATCACATCATTGGTCCGAGCAGTTTCTAGCATATCGACAGAACTCGAGTGCGATGAATGACCATCTACAATCAGTAATACCTTTCCTGGCGGCTTGCGTGGAATAAAATGTTCAGTCAGCCATTTATAAAACAGGTCTGAGGAAATGAATGCCGATTTCTTTTGCATGTAAACTTTGGAACTAGGTGGAAGTCCCTCTTCAAATTCTGGTTTTTTATTTACTCCCTTGATAATCAGAACTGGTGGGAGAAAATTTCCGATAGCGTTGCAACAAGCAACAACAGTAATTGTTTCCCCTTTTCACCGAAAGTAAGTGATTAATTGCTCTAGGACCTTTCTTGGCTAATACTTTGCCAGGTTTATTATTGAATTGGACACCGGTTTCATCCATGTTAAATATTCTATCCGGCTTATCCAGCAAATAATTCTCAGTTAAGACAGTTGTGAGCAGATCGAAAAATTTGCAACATCTGCTCTGTTGAGACCCTTCTCTCTTGCAATTGATAAACCCTCAGCTTGTCTCAAAACTATTTCCGGATTTCTTTCAAGAAGCTTTTTAACCATTGCGGTCCAGCCATTTTGGTTTCATTGTTAAAGTTGTGCTTTAACCCCATCTTTTCGGCAAACTGGTGAGCTAATAGGCGAATTGCACTTCTTTCAGGAGGAAATCCTGCATCTCCGAGCTTTAATATATGAGCTACCAGTCTTTTTTCATTTTCATGGCATGTTTTTTTAGAAGATATTTGTATAGAAACAGGGCACGATGTACGCCATGCTCTTGATATATTGTATAAGTCTCACTATATATTCAATTTTAAGTACAGCACACATTTGACAACATTTTTGAATTTTTTTGCGCTTTTATCGATAAAAGCAAAAACGTAAATCTATTAGGGGTAGTGTCTCTATTTCACAAAACTCTGATTGATTGATTGTACACATGTATTTACAACTAGTGTGTCTTTAAATAAATAATTAAGTTTGTAATTATATTATCCAGTTTTGGCTTACTCTTTCCCCTTAAATAATAAAAAAAAATTATTCCTTGATAAGAACTAATGCCATATAGGCATTTTCGGCTATTCAATTCTGTCTTACCAAGTGACAATCTAAATAAATGAGCAAAATGTTATGCATGGACATGTATACGAGTATACACAGGGTGCAGGATATTGCAGACGAAAATTAGCGAGGATAAACAGGAATGTAGTTTTCGTAACCAGAGCAGATTTCTAGTGAAATTAAATGAAAGTTTTTAATTTCACTAGAAATCTGTTCTGATTGTGAAAACTGGATCCCTGTTTAATTACACTGAATTCGGCTTAAATTGACTGTAAACTCAGGTGATATATCTAATTGATTAGGTCGACTGGTTAAACTAGAAATCTTCTTTAATTAAGCATTTAAAAAGTTAATATTTAATCTAGTTGACAAATGGGAAATAATATTTAAATTTACTTGGAGCCCAGTTCATAAAATAAGACTGGATATGTAGTTTTCAGGCCCAGAAATCTGTTACATATTCACTAGAAATGCAATTGAAATATTCAACTGGACTTCTGCTTAAATGATTCCAACTAGATTTTCCACTGGAATATCTAGGAGATCCACTCTAGTTCAGTTCACTTTTAATACGGATATAGTTGAAAATCTTTTACAGTGTAGTTAATGGCGGTGTTAATGAGTATTTCGAGGAGTAAAAAATAACAGACTGCAGGCACCATGTTCATAGACGGCTACAAGTCACACTTGACGTTAGAGCCGAGTGAAAATTACAAAAAAAAAGTATAATTTCATATGCATTGCCACCAAACACCACTCATATGATGCAGTCAGCTGACATCAGTTAGAAAAAATCGTTCGAGAATGGCAGGAATGTTGGCAACTTATAAAGGGTCTTTCAATAGTGGTGATAGTATTTCAGTATAGATTTCTCAGTTGCTGAGATATTTTTTTTTTGTACTTCCATGTGTCAAAATATTCGTTACAGTTTGCAGTTTCATCGTGCAGCGTTTGACGCTTCCCGAAGGTTTAGAAGTTATTAAAAAATATTACCAAAGTTCGAGCTCAGTTTTGGGTGCTCAACGTTTGTTCACCAGAGAATTGGGTCGCCATCACCGTTACTCTGCGCAGGCTATACGCCGCACTGTGGAAGATTTTGAGCGTGAGTTCTCTTTGCAAGACAAGAAGCCATCAACAAGACAAAGAAATGTGCGAAGTGAGGAGAATATCGCAGCTGCAGCGACCAGTATTGCCGATGAGCCAAATTTGTCGATTTCACGACGATCGCAACAATTGGGGCTTTCTCAGACGTCAACTTGGCGAATTTTGCGTGAGGATTTGGGCCTACATCCTTACAAAGTCGTATTGACTCAAGAACTGAAGCCAAACGATCACGGATTGCGTCGAGAGTTTGCTGATTGGGCCCTTGAGCATTTGGAAGATGATCCCAATTTTGGCCAAAAAATTATCTTCTAAGACGAGGCGCATTTTTGGATGAATGGCTTTGTAAATAAGCAGAATTGCCGTTATTGCTGCGAGCACAACCCACAAGTGTTACATGAAATGCCGTTGCATTCCGAAAAACTCACTGTGTGGTGGGGTTTATGGCATGGCGGCATCATCGGACCTTATTTCTTCCGAAATGAGGAGGGAACAACCGTAACCGTCAATGGCGACCGCTATAGAGCCATGTTACTCGAATTTCTATGGCCAGAACTTGAGAATATCGATATTGAAGAGACGTGCTTCCAACAAAACGGCGCTACGTGCCATACAGGTAATGCTGCGCTCGACTTGCTGAAAGATAAGCTTGGCGATTGGATCATCTCACGACGAGGATTTGCAAATTTGCCGTCGCGGTCATGTGATTTGACACCCCTAGATTATTTCCTTTGGGGATACGTCAAAGCACAAGTCTATGCTGACAATCCCCAGACTTTGGATCATTTGGAAGCAAATATTCGTCAAGCAATCGCCGGCATACAGCCGCAAATGTTGGACAGGGTGGTAAAAAATTGGAGCGATCGGGTGCGTCAGTGTAAACAAAACCGCGGTGAGCATTTAACCGACATCTTGTTTGAAACATGACTGCATTGTCCAATCTTTAAAATAAACCAAAAATTAAATTGATATGTCAAACCATTGTTGTTTTATTTAAAATTAAAATCCTATCACTCTTAATGAAAGACCCTATATATAAAAAAAAAAAAAAACTTTCTGTCCTTTTGCTGGAAACTGTCTAAAAATTTGGAAACACCATAAAAAATTCTGTAGGAAAAGTGGGCTTTACCCTAACGACCCGAAAACAGTTGCTTTCAGTGAATGTATGAAAAATGTGGTTGAAAATTTTGCAGCTACTCGTAATGCCGATATACCAACTACAATGCAAAAATCAATTCCGGTACAGAAGTTTCACACTGCTATTGAGGCTATTGAGCCAATGGATCATAAGATAAGAATGCGAAATATTCACGAAAATCAAGTTTTGGACATCATTAAAGAAGCCGGAGCAGAAGCTTTACCAGAACTATATCTTACGTTCAACGATCTGACGGGAGGCACATATGATTTGAATTGATGACAGAATGTTGCAACTGGTTTGAGTACGATTCAGTCCACCGACGTATTTTAATTCCCTCGATGAGACATATTTCCTAAAATACAAAAATAAGAGGAACACAAAGTATCAAGTTTCAAGAATCAATAAGAAAATACATATCTGATAGTCGGGGAACTTCCTTCCTTTAGTCCAGCAATGTCCATCAAACACTTCACCAAATAGATTTAACACTAAAAATTTATAACAAAATTGTACACAAATATCATCAACTCACCTCAAAAGTATACATGCCTCTTGTATATTTACAGTTCTTAATGTCACATAGTGTTTTGCTCTAATTAGGTGTAGAATATTCATTTACCATTGTTTATAATTTTTGACACAACCTCGGAAGCAGTGGAATAATTTGTCGTAGTTTTAGGCGTGTATCCTGACATTAATTAATTCATTGCAAGTTCATTTTAGTGTATTTCGTGGTTGATGAAAAGGTTAAATCAAAATGAATATGGTGAATATAAAAGTACGACAAATATGAGGTGATATGTCAAAACATGTGAGAAAAACACACAACAAAAAGATCAGAATCACCCCACCCCCCCTGGTCCAGATTGAATTGCAACCAAACAAATCTATTCTTCTCCAAGCATTTTTGTTTGGCTTTAGTTTTAAATTTAACACTTTTTAGATCGAGCAAAAACAAAAGTTTATTGTATGATGGGGACCCCTTTAATTTTTAACTTTATTTTATTTTCATTATTTGTTGTTATAGCAGCTATACTATTACTCACTCTTTGAAAATTTCATGTGTCTACCTATTACGGTTCCATGAGATACAGCCCGGGTGGATCCAGGCATTTGCTCTAGGGGGGGGGGTAAAAAAATCAATTGAAAAAAGAAAGAAATCGATTGCTTCATAAGTCAAGTTAACTATTCTCTGCGCTTATTTAAGCTCTCTGACTTTTAAGATTTCTGTCAAAGCCATTTTTTGAAAGGCTTCGAGAACATAATTGAGCTAATTTAAGCTATGATCGGGCACTGGAGTAAAAAAGTAGCTATAGGAAAATTTGTGTATAAGATGCAAAATTGGAATGCAAATTCCCAGTGTAAATTTCCTTCACAATTAAATTTATTGTTTACGCATTTTGCTATAGTAAGTATATTGCAGAAGCTAGTTTGGTCGTTCAAGATTATTCCATGCAGATATTGGCTTATATTGCCTGCAAACAAATAAGCTCCAGCCTACACCAAATAGCTTAAGTTCCAGAGTACAAATTTTGAACGCGGCCATGGATTCTAAATTTTCACTATTTATGCAAATCTTAGTCAAATTTTCCCCCACTAAAACTTCATTATATTTGAAACATTTCTAATGAGAGAAACAATAATTGTTTAAAGTTAATTTTCTGTTAATATATGGGCTAGTTACAAAAACTATGGAATACACAGAAAAATAGTGATAGTGGCTGCTATTAAAATTTCGAAAAAAATTTGTTATTTTACCTTATTTATCTACGAGCAAATTGACTTTTCTACAGTTTCGAGGCTGAAGAAAATTTAGACATATACAATTGGTTTCGGGGAAATTTTTAATATCATTTTCAGTGGGATTAAAAATTCAATGTTGTGTTATTAGCACTGGCAAATATTCAGTTTTCGGTGGATCGGTAGGACAAAATATTATAAAACTGCATATAATTCTTCGGACGCATTTGTGATGCAAGACATCTTTATTCCTTACAAATGAAGGCCTCTCTGGAAGGTATAGTAATAAAAAGATACATACAAGGATACATGTGTTTGGATATTGTTACGTCTTATGAGATGTATTTACAATTTACATTAAATAATGAGCGGCAAGATAAATACCTGCTTTTTACAATTCTGTGGTTCTGTATCGCCACTTGAAACATCAAGCGGGAAACGAAATTCTACGGTCATCAGTGCTTCTAAATATCAAAACGGTTTGGTGGAATAAGTTTGAAAAAAAATGAGTGTAATAAAGTATTTCTTAGAAATCTAGGTGAGTTGGTCATCATTTCCCATCATACCTTTTTGGGAAGTAAGACTGTTACAGGATGTTAAGAGGAAATATAGCAAAATCATAAATACACTCTCCCTCCTAAAAGACTCCTTAAAGACGCAATTTGATCTTTCATAACTCAACGTCCTCAGCTCCTTCCTAAAGCTGTGAACCGCTCTGCAGTGGCGCACCGAGGAGGGAGACGAACGGGACCGGTCCTCTCCCAGAAAGACAGTTTTTTTTTAATAATTTACAAATTATGTATAAAATGTACTTACAAAGCCCCATAAAATAAAATAAAACGTTTAAATATACTACAGCAGTACTTAAGTGCTCAGATGGGTGCAGGATGCGACTTTTGAGTGCTATTTTTCCGACTCGTTTGCACTTGGGACACATATGGTCCCCCCAAAGCCAAATCTTGGGTGCGTTACTGCCGCTCTGTATAGTATTCTCTTCCCATTCAAGCATGAAAATTTCATTAGCATCCAGATATCGCCGGAGTACTTTTATTAATATAATATAAATACTTGATCCCGCAAGCATCGTAAAATTTGGTACCTACCACATAAAACAGACACTATACACTTCTGGCCTTGTCTTATTGTTGGTGTTTTCACATAAAGCTAGATTTAATTTCATTCAAACACCATAATTTCCTGGGTTGGGCTGCAGTTTGTTGCAAAAATTAAAGGTAATGTTTTAAAACTTTTCTTTCCAATAATTTCTTTTCAAACTGACACTTAAAGAAATTTCCGAGCGGTGCTAATTAGGTAGGGTTCAGTGGTGTAACTAGCCTTTGCAGGACCCAATGCAAGCCCCCTCTTTTGCCTATGAAATCTAACGTAGAATAAAAAAAAAAAAAAATAAAGCCCCCCACTCTTTTGCCTATGAAATCTAATGTAGACCGCCGAGCGTTGGGCGAGAAGCTGGCTAGTCGGCTAGTCGGGAGTAGACACCTGAAAGCAGGATGCGTTTTATTATAAATGAATTAAAATCGAAATTGCACTTCTTTTTAATCTCATGTCACAGTTTGTACAGAAAACAATATATGTAAAGTGGCACTCTTAAAAGATCTTCTTTCGACATTTAGTGCTCGCGAAGTAATCGATGAGTTTCGATATATCCATCCTTTCAGCTTTTCCTCTATGCTCAGTAGTGCTATTGCGACAGGCGTCTTGGCCCATAGAACTTCGACGATAGTTTTTTTTTTATTATTTTGAGTTTCGAGGATGCAACGGTGCAAGGAGTAGACTTCGGAGAAACTTGAACTCAATTCATTGAATTTTATGATTATAAGCTCGGCCAATTGTTGATCGTGTGCATCTTCTCAATTTCCGGCGGTAGTGCCCTAACCAGGGACTGACAGAAACAATTATTTTTATTTTTTCCTGATTGATTCCTATTACCGAATCTTCACAAATTTCCTATACTTTTTAAAATTACGATTCTTATTAGAAATTATAAAAATTAACTTTCTTTTCGGATTTATATTTTAAAAATCAGAAATCAAAATCGGGAAATGATTTTTACTTTAAAAATCAACAAAAAATGCAGACCAATTCTAATTTCCATCCACTCCTATCTGTCGTACAATCTTCGGCATATTTCGACCCATAATTAATATTTTTTTAAGTATTTTTCACCCGAAAAACAATATTGTGAAATGGAAATCAGTTTTTCATTTTTGTTTTTGATTTTTGGAAAGAAAATCAGAAAATAATTTTTACATATAATTTTTTTTTTTTTAACATTCATAACAGTTCCGGTCTCTGGTCCTAACACTCAGCAGAACCTGAACACTTCGATTGGATATTGTGCTTGCACCCTTATGGCTGGATTACATTACAACGCCGACGCCGGCGTGGTCGTCGTCGTCAAACGCCGAACAAAACGCCGGGCAAGTTACATTAACACTGGGCGGCAGCGCCATATCTTAATTTCCCTTACATTTTACAATTGAGTTATTTGCTTGTAATCCCTGCCGGTTTGTAATAAAATTTTAAATAATAATAAAAAATATATTTTCTCTTCCTTCAAGTCCACATTTTTTTAATATAAAATCATTTATTTTCAGAAATTTAAATATCGTTTCATTTTGTCATATTCTTTCATAATAAATTAAGATCTGGCATATTGGCAGCAATGGAGCGCCAGCGTTAAATTTAGGATTAGAAATGGGTCGACGACCACGCCGACGTGGGTAATGTAATGCATTTCACACATGCAGTACTGTCTCTAAATATTTTTGACATAAAACGACGACCACGCCGACGCCGGCGTTGTTAATGTAATCCGGCCATTAGAGCATTTGTTGTCGTTTGTTTTTCGGTCGCGGATAGTAACCTCTTGGGTGTTAGGAACGAAAACCGTTCGGCTAGTCGAAAAAAAGTTTCAAAATGAGCTATGGCTGTGGTAGGGTTAATACATGTATAACCTTATTTACTCTGAATTAAATATTTACAAGAAAACTGAAACTGATTTTCCCAACTTTTGTAAGCTTTCCACCACAAAAAAATGCACATTTTTTTGTATTGAAATTTCCTTTATGATACAATTTTAAATTTTTTGAGAATAATTTATCTAAAGTCTCCCGTCATTTTACAATTAAATAAATTATGAAATTATATTACATTTGGGTATACAATTTAAAATTTTCCATGTACAGAAAGAAAGGAAAGTCAAAGCAAAGTAATTTAATTAAGTATTTTGATAAACATTAGAAGCTGCAAATTACAATTTCTGAAATTGTTATTCACCGAAGTATTAAAATTTCAACAACCCAATCTTTGTTTTCTTTGTGTACCTTTGAAATTTTAAAATTTATACACAAATTTAATATAATTTAAAAATTGAATTAAATGCGAAATGAAGGGAAACACTAGAGACCTTTTGTGCTGTTCTCATTAAGTAGGGGGGAGAAATTATTTTCTATTTTTTAATACGGATTCTTTTCAAGAAAGATTTTTTTATATTTTCTATTTCAATTGATTAGAGTATAAGTTTTGAGTTATTAGAGCTCTACGGGGAGGGGGGCAGAGCTGGGCAATACTTAATTAAAAAAAGACTAAGTACTACTTAAAGTACATTTTCGTTACTTATTGAGTAATAATACTTTTGAAATGCCCTACTTAGTACTTGAACATAAGTACTTACTTCTATTTACTTGTAGGTACTTAAGACTTAGTTTTGTACTTAAATACCAAGATTTTGACTTAAGGTATTTCTGAGTCTATTAAGTACCTAGACATATTTAAGTCTTCGTAGAAAAGGAAACACAATCTCTAGCGCAACTCTACTCACACTTTGTACAGACTTAGTACTTACTTAATTACAAGTACTTTTCATACATGCGTTTCTTGTACTGACGCTGAAGTACTCAGGCCTTCGGTACTTGTACTTCTACTTAAGTAGGTTTTCTTTGGTACTTGCCCAGCTCTTGGGGGGAGGGGGCGATCGGGGCCATCCGCCCTTGACATAAGGTGTAATAGGTAAAAGGTAAAAAAATCCGTAATTATTAGTTTAGACCCCCATAACTCCTGTCCTGCAAGTAGACGAGTACGAGGCTGGTTGAGCAGCCGTTTGAAAGGCCATGAAGCTCTACATGCAATGAGGTCTCAACTGTGACAGGGTGTTTTGTGAAAAACTGGTTTTTTTCTTAATGACCCCGTAACTCCGAATCGGTTGATATGACCCCCCCCCCCCCACATGCCACACAATATTTTGTTCGGCTAGGTGAGTACTATCAGCTGCTGTTGTATTGACCTCCTAGACGGAAACACCCTGAATTGCTGTTCTAAGGTACAAACTGAAAATTTTATCTAGCAGAGAATGATAGTCTTCAGATTTTCCGCCCATTTTAAATAAGCAAGCTTAGGTTTTCTATTTTCGCACATACTCAAAAGACACCATTTATATACATTTATACGAAAACACAATCCCATCATTATACTAATAATTGAAACTAAATTAAAACCGAAACACGTTCCAAAATTCAAAGACTTTGAACTTATCCGAAGTGATAGGTCTACCTATATGGCAGTGTTACAGCTGTGCTATTGAAAAAAAATTTGGAATACATCCACATGGACTTTCCTATGAAAATCGATGGAAATAACTGCAATAAAAACAAAGATTCAAAACAATAAATTCCTAGCAGTAATATCAGCATGCAACCCTTCTGGTAATTCGCACCTAAGGAACGATTTCAATAAACTGTTCAGCAATATTAAGTGTGACTTCTACATAATAGGGGAAGATTTCAATGACAGACACCACTGCTGAAATAATACTTCACAAACAGAAAATCCTCCATGCATCATTGGTATATCAACAATTACATAGATAAATCACTATCCATTGAGTATCCAGACAAACCAACCTTTTATTTAATATTTTCAATGCATTTTCAATTAGTTATAATCATAGCGTTAAACTTGAATACTCGACCGAACATGCGGCTGTTGAGATGAACTTAACCCGAGTATCTAACCTACCCATGGCTGAGCCTAAAACTATATTAGACTATGGATGGTAACAATTATTGGGCACTATACAAAGCTAATATAACGTTATCCTTAAGTCAATTAATCTATCCTTATGATAGATGTCTGACCACTAATGAAATTGATAATATTATTAATCTAAAACTAGACAATATACTATCAGAGGCCATAGAAGTAAGCGTTTCTAAATTAACAATTAATAATTCTACAAGTATATCCCTTTGCCACCCGGACGCGGGATCTAGCACTGAAATTAGGATTAGGGGGTAATTATCCTGCAATTCAATTTAGCAAGAAAAAGCGGCACCACTTGTCCAGCGCCGTAAGTCGCTTAGTTTAGCCACCGCAGTATTGTAGTGAGGTACTAGGAAGGTTTCCTCATTAAGCGGTGTGGATAGTGTGTCATTTTTTAATATAATTTTTTTACAAACAGTAAGTTTTTTAATAGAACAGTGTTTAGGGTGCAAACTGAAGGAGTCATTCAAACCAAACTACACACTGGCCGCTGACGTAATTAATGCCCCCGCAGGCCCTGCCACGCGAGGGGGCCTCAGTTTGTAGGGGCCAACGAAAGCCTATAAAATTAATATTTTCATATGAAGTGATGAAACTTGAAACTACATAAAATAACAACGCTGGATTAATAAGCAGTTAGTTTCACTCAATTAAAAGTCGGTTTCTGAATAAAAATTATATTAACTCTGTAATGATTGCATTATTTCAGTTCCATCTAAAGATTTTCATACCATCATAGGTAGTGATGATACAACAATAAAAAAGTCGAGAATTCTTTTATCTATTCTTGGTATTTAAACGGAGAAAAAAGGAAACTGAAACACTGTAAATTTTTTTCTGGGAAATATTTGGCTGTCTTCCTTAGGCTAGGCGTACACGCTGCTAGCGTGCATCAGAGTTCGTAGATGATAGAAGAGTATTACTCTAACTTTAGAATATTAGATATGAACGATTGAAAATTAAAATTTGTAAGTAGGTATAAGATCATATTTTTCAAGTTGAAAGGTTTTGAAATTCCCTCAAGCTTCGAACACTGTTGTACGGTGTGGTCACGGGGTCTTACTTTAAGTATAATCAGATATCTCTGACTACTGATGTGGGAAGCTTTATTCCCCTTTCGCTTTGGCTTGCTTTAACGTTTCTATCAGATACTCCTTTTAATATGCTTTCGTAAGCGCATGCTGGGGCTGGCACTAGTTTTCTAACAGGTTTAATGATGAATATAGAGCACGAAGTAAATCTAAACAAATATGTTTGGCAATCCAGATATTGGCAATACTGCTCGTAGTACCCACAAAAGCTTTTTATTTTATTGCTCAACTCTGGGCTGGAGTGAGTAGAGTGAAGGCACTGTTGGAAGCTCGTGGGAAATCTCCCATATGTTTGGGAATTTCTGGCGTGAAAAAAATTAAAATGGGAGAAGAGAATAATTTCGTCTTCCCGTACAAAATTATGGAAAACATCATACATCCGAAGTTCAGAAAATATTTCCTTACAATTGACACACAAAATTAAATTTTTCTGCTCAAGTATGTTAATTTGATCGATATACTATTTCATACAGGTACAATTTTTTTGTGTCAAAAATAGTTTTTACGTCGCGTCGGTGCCAACATTGAAAAAACCATTGACGGGAAGTTGAAAAGTGATTTTAATAAAATCTTTCGAATTTCTGTTGAGTATCTATGAATATATTGCCTTTGGTAAAACACTTTTTATCACTAATTAACCCAAATAATTAATAATTAAAAACATTTATTTCGGCGAACTCACTTATTCATTTGTTGTTTACAGTTTTCTATCAGTTGGTGCTTGATGCTTAGACTGAAAGAGAACGCTATATAGACGTCAGCCCACTTTATGCAGTGTATTTCTAAGGATGTAGTCAGTCCATATTATACTTGTCGGTCGGTAGTTTTACATAAGAACTCTGCAAAAATTTTAGAATGTTAGTAGTTAAGGCTCTGATTTGGTAGCGATGGAGTATGTTTTGTCGCTTGGAAAGTGTTTTTCGAGGGTTTTGGATCACCCAAAGTTGGGGAGAAAATCCTATACACATACATCACTTGCATAATTTTTATTTTTTAAGTTTTGGAATAAAAATGTTTTCAATAATTTTTTGAAGTTGAATTATATAAATAACAAAAAAAAAAATAAAATAAATGAATTAATTAAATTGTTTGTATATGCAGATGAGATATGAAATTGTTTGCTCAAATTCGAAACGCTAATAATTCGGAATCATTTCAATCTGAAATTAAATACCCTTTCTAAGTGGTGTAAGGAAAAATATTTTGGCCTAAATAGATGGCAGTGCGGTAATATTTGATAAGGAACTTACTTTTCGTAAGCATTACGACTACATAGCTGCTAAAGCCAGCAGAAACCTTGGATTTCTATGTCGTAACTCTTAGGACTTTACGAACTCGTTTATCTTTAAATCTTCGTACATTTCCTTGGTGCGTTCTGTATTAGCATATGCATCCCCAGCCCGGAAATCCAATATGCAATCTGATGACTCCAGGTTGGAGCCAATTCAAAGAAAGTTCACAAAATATGTTTTTAACAAAATCCGTTGTCAAGGACTTTGTCCGCATTACCAAGCTAGGTGCTTATTTATGAGTCTCGAATCTCTGCAAGCAAGAAGAGAAATAGTTGAAATTTTATTCATTACGGATCTTTTGTGCAATGATTGGATGGATTTGCTGTATTTGATTAATGTATATGCACCGGAAAGAAATATCCGTTCCCAGCAACTGCTTTATATCCCACAACATAGAACCAATTATGGCTTTAGAGATCAATGATTAAATTCAATCAGTACTACGAGTCCTTAGATCTGAATAACAATAGGTTGTTTTTAAATCAAAACTTAAGGAACTTCTAAGATTAAAGTTTGCAGTTTAACTCACAGAATACATGCTTTATAATTATTCGTTGTACCTTATTTAATCTGAATTGTTCATTAAGGTTTACATTTTGTTTTACCTAGTCTGTAAGAGAGATTCCTCTGTAGACCGTAATAATAATAAATAAATAATCATTCGGCCAAAAAGTTATCTAAAGTCAGCTAAACAATAATTCCATCAGAACAGTCAAAAAGCTATCCGGCCTAGTGGTATTAAAGATGTCCCTCCAGTCAAATTGTCTGCTAACGACAGAGTACTTTATATAGATGGTTTTTTTTAGGGTAACTTCTATGTGGGAGTAGATGAGTTTTGTTTCTAATTTTAATTTCAAATCATAATTTCCGTAAGAATAAAGTGTTTTTGGATAAAATTTTTATTCTATAAGATAGAAGCGAGCAGATTTTTAGGTTGGTAACAAACTTTGTTTTTAATAAACAAAATTCACAACTGTCAAATCAATTATACTACTGAGCTTGTCATCTATTGAAATCACACACTAATACCCTAGACATACAGCACGAACTAATGAATCATTTGTACTAACTATTCATTAAAATGCCGTGTGTCAAATAGTATATGTCATTATAGCTCGAAAATCAGATGATAATGAAGTATATTAATGAAGTGCTTTCCTCCTTCATTATAGCTATAATGAGGAAAAATGTGCTAGATTGGGCATATAATGTAAATCTGGAGCTCCGATGTGCATCTGCCGATTTGAAAAATAAGAAGAAGAAATGCAAATCACAATTTAATTATTAATATTTTTTTAAATAAAATGTGTTTCTCATTTGGAAATTGTTAAGTTGAAAATAAAATAAATGAAAACAAAGTTTATCGCGTTAATTCGATCCATATTGCTTCTTTAAGGTGATAAGTTCATCAAAACCAGTTTGACAGCACAACTTAATTAAAGAAATGGCTGTGTGTCCGCAGTTTATAATGAATCATTATAGACTAATGAGTCGTTAGTTTTTTCTTCATTAAGAGTGCTGTGTGTCTAGGGCATAACTCGACATAAATGCCATTTTAGAAATTTGGCAAATTTGGAACAATTTTTAAGAAATTTGGCAAATTTGGCAAAATTTTTAAAGAAATTTGGCAAATTTGGCAAAATTTTTAAGAAATTTGGCAAATTTGCCAAAAATTTTAAGACATTTTTGGAAATTTTTGGAAATTTTGAGAGTAGATAAAAATTGTAACGTTAAATTTTGTGGTAGCAGGGAAAAAATCATATACGTAAGGCGACTTATGTCAAAAAGGCAAAAGTCATATCTGTTTATTTATTAAGTTTCTGGTTGACGATGTGGGGGTCTAAGGATTTATATTTCGAAGAAAAAACTATAATTGTGAGCTTAATACAAATTTTATTCTTATTTAAGCAACTCGAAGCCGAGCATGTACAAGTTCTGTTCAGCAACAAAAACCGATAACGAATAAAGTCTCGTAGGGACCAAAAGTAAATGATGATCATGATAACAAAGAAAAGTTAACTGTAACTGTATAATAGTTCATTAGTATGGTTAGGTCCATATATAAATGTAGACTGTGCAGTTGTGATTATCATGGTGGTGATGATTGATCTTTAACATGCCGCTCGCCTCGCCTGAAGGTGAAATTAGGAGGTGGTTATAGCCTCCGTCCGCCTTGAGGGATACATCTTTGGCTTTAGGACTCAGACAGAGTGGCATGCTAAAATGAAAACGATTAGAACGATGGCATAATTACGACGTGGGTAGAACGCATAGTTTGGCTATGTGTCGTTTTAGGTATGTCGTTCCATGTTTTAGTTAAACCACTCGAACTAGTCCATCATGTCCTGGAAACACACCGATAACTCTGGCTATCATCCACTTGCAGGGGGGGGGGGGGAAGATTACCTTCTTTGGCAATAACCAGGTAATTAAGTTTAATAGAAGGCTTCTTTGTTTGCCATTTCGTTCGCTGTTGTAAATGGTAGATGTACTCTTTATACCAACGTATCTGAAAATGGTGGATCATGGCTTGGATAAGTTTCCAACGCGTGAGTGCATTAATAGAAGTATCCGCAATGGTAGGTGCCGGAATTGTAACTGGAGTACAACCCATTAGAAAATGCCCAGGCGTTAGGACAGCTACGTCTTCTGGATCGTCGGTCAACGGGTGAATTGGCCTAGAATTTAGGCAAGACTCAATTTGAGCTAGCAGCATTGACATCTCCTCCCTCTATGGATAAGATAGCAGAGCCAACAATTCTGCAAAGATGATGCTTAATCGATTTAATTCCCGCTTCCTAAAGTCCTCCACAATGGGGGAAGCATGAGGAATAAAATGCCACTCGACTCCTTCTTGAGTTAAGGCTTCGCGAAGTGTATTATGATGTTGAGTGCTGGCTTCTTGAAGTTGACTCTGATGCAATATGACATTCGCACCAATGTAGTTAGTAGCATTATCACTATAAAGGTGTAAGCACCGACCTCGACGGGCTGTGAAGCGACAAAAGGCCGCGATGAAGGCTTCGGAAGTCAACTGAGAAACAAGTTCCAAGTGGACGGCTCTAGTGGAAAAATATACAAAGAGCGCTTAATAAGCTTTGAATGACTTCGATCCACTATATCTAATGGCAGTAATGTTTATAGGGCTTGCGTAATCCACTTCTGTGTGCTCAAAGGGTTTGTGGATGGTCTCACTCTTGGGGTGGAGGAGCACCCATCCAATACTGGGTCCTTATATGTTGAAGAGTTAGTTGGATTCCTCCGTGTAGTCTTTTCATGTGAGAGTTGTCAATGATCAGTGTTGTGAAATGTGTTTGAGGTGGGATATTGGATGACATTCTGACTCTGATAGTGGGGAATGTTGCAGTCGTCTTCCCCCTGGAAGCACATTATTTTCATCTAAAGCAGGGTTGAGGTTGATTGATCTTTAACATTAGCAATTTTTCTTATGGTATAATTTCTTTTGATAACTTAAGTATTACTTATGAAAAAAAAAGAATGCTATTTTAATTTGGTTCACTTTAAGACAAATTTAGTCTTATTACGCTTATTGCGTCTATCATACACTGATAACCCATTGGAAAATTTTTCTAAATATCAATTTACAATAAAAAAGCAAATTATTTGGTAAAATCCCACTCCCATTCTATTTGAATCTAGAATTCTCGTAAGTTGCACCTTATCGCATTTTGGAAAAATTTAGCCCTAATCTAGCAGTAGGTACTGAGTGGCCTTCTCTCTTCATCGTTGTTTCACCGTCATCTGCCGTTATACCTAATATTTAAAAAAACAAAAAAAAATATAGGAAGAACTTTCAATTGTGGAGAAATTATGCGGCGAGGCTTAACAAACTCAAACATAATTATTCGTCACATTTACTTCGCAAATTTCTATGATTTATAACCTTAAAAAAAGTTAAGAAGGTACCACAAATTCACTTTCCCTTACATTGCCACTTTCTCATTGAATTAGGAAATGTTGACTTTAGGTTGCGGCAGTCGTCACCCAAGCGCAGAGTTGATGTGAATATTTTTAACTATAAATGTGGCACCTCGTACAGTGGAACACATGTTATTACTACCTTGACGTATGTAAGTACCTATCTCCTTGTACGGAAAGGCTATACACATGCGTGGTGGGCGAAATGAAGACGGATCATAACATGCGCAAATTATTGCATATTTCATGATCGCATTATGCAAATTCTTCCCTGAATATGCACTCGAGGGTGAAAATTAGAAAACGAAAAAAATCTGCAATTAGTCGTGCGCACGACCAGTGGCGTAGATAAGAATTCAGGGGCCCACCCGCGAAAATTTTTAGGGGCCCTTTTTAAATATACATTTAGACCTCAGGTATAGTCGATACTGTACTTTATAGAACGCAAGACATTCATAATTGAGAGCAAAAAGTTGTGGAATATATAAATATTCCTAGTTAAGTATGGACATTATGCATGTATTAATACATATACATATTATACCTATATATAAATCCTCTCTGGTAAAATAATAAGTATGGTGTAAAATTTGGTATTTATTATAATAATATCCAAAAATATTATTACAAATTTTTCTTATATCTGAGGATGATACAGATGCTCAAAAGTGCAGTTAAATTAAACAGTGAATTATAAAAAGAAGAAATTACAAGAACTTACCCGACTTAATTAGAAGATGAAACACAAAAGCGTCTTTTTTTCAGAAGCATAAAGTTTTCAACTAGCTCTTCTAGATTGACGGACTTACTTTGTTCATGTTCAATACTTATAACAGCCAAAGCACTTAACCGAACTTGTTTAATAGTGCTGCGTAAATAAGTTTTAATCAATTTCAGTTTCGAAAACGATCTTTCTGCTGTTGCGGATGTTACCGGTAATGTTAAATATAATTGAAATAATGTACACAAATCTGGAAGACTAGTTGCTACACATGTATTTTCCACTATTAATAAATTTGCCAGTTCTTTAATAGATGACTTTTGTTTAATATCATTGCTGAAAACAGTCTTGAAATTAATTAACTGAATAGGTAGGTCTTCCGAAAAATCATCACCATATTTGCTCAGAACCTGCCTTCCACATTCCATTATTGCTTCATTCGTTAAACTGATAAATTTTGAAGGGTTGAGAAATGTGAAAAGCTTCACAATTTCATGTATAGAGGAAAATCTTCTAGATAGTTGGTTGATAATAATATCAAGTGATGCATTAAAAACTTCAATCTGAAATTTTTTCAAGGGATTAGGAATTACGCAGCCATCCTCAAATTCATCAAAAAATTTCTTCTGGCGTTTTTCTTTCAACTTAGGCTGAATATTCCAAGACTTTGCTAGGCTATTAGCTTCTTCTTCAAGTTTATCGAAATTGTGTCGAAGTTGTGATAAGTTCTTTTGTCCAGTGTTGAGCAATTCGCAAGCTTTTTCTAAATCGCATGAGGGACTCTGTAGTAGTTTTGAAATTAAATTTACGGCTTCTAAGATTTTACTTTGAAACACGAGTATTAAAATGAACTCGTAACTGTCCATTTTATTCTGCAAAGACTTTGCTTCATTTCTATCATTTGGTTTTTTGCACAATAAGATGAAGTTTGATAAGCATTGCATCACCGATTGATAATTATATCTTATAGAGAGTAAACATTCATATCTAGAGGACCACCTTGTCAGGCAGAGTTTTTTGAGGGTGTATTTCATTTTATTTACATGTAATGATGTTTCATTTAGTGCTTGCCAACGCGGGAGACTTTCACTGAAAAAAACATAAATACTTTGTAGAAGGCCATAGAAGTTTTGAATCTCTCTAATGTTCTTAACCGAATCATTTAAAACTAAATTCAAATTGTGAGCTGAGCAATGCACATAATCAGCAGTAGCAACTCGATTCTTGATTCTTGCCTGCAAACCGCTATATTTTCCAGACATATTAGCAGCCCCATCATATCCTTGTCCCCGACACTTTTCAATTTTAATTTTAAAATTATCCAAGGCAGTAAGAACGACATTCTCAAGGTTCTGTGAATTTTGTTCGGTTAGTTCTATAAATCCAATAAATGACTCTTTTACTTCTAGTTTGTTATGTACTCCTTTATCTGCATTTGGCTTTATGCTTGCATACCGTATAACAATACTTAGTTGGTCTTTTTTGGATATATCTTGGGTACTATCAATTATAAGGGAAAAGAATGGAGCGTCATTGATACCTTCCGTTATTTTTTCTAAAACGCTTTTAGCCAGATGTGTAATTATTTCATTTTGGATGTCAGGACTCAAGTACTTATTTCGAATATTGGTATTTGACAAATGGGCTTTTAGTATGGGGTCATATCGCGATATTAAGTCAATAATATTTAAGAAATTACCACTCGTTGCTCCAATTTCGTAAGCGCTTATACTTTCTCGATGACCTCGTAAAGCCATATTGCAAATTGATAAAGTTCTTATCACATCGCAGATTCTTATTAAAACTTCTTTAATTTTTTCATTACTACTTCTTCGATTATCGATGGTTCTATTTTTCTCCCAAGTGCTGTAGGTTATACATGATTCCAAATGAGCATGACTTTCTTCGTGAATTTTAATTTTCTTACTCAAGCCTCTCCAGTCATTAATTGTTCCCTTACACCAACTTACTGCTTTTACATTATCAGAGAAAAGCCAACACGGTTGACAATAAACCCCATTCAATGCCTGAGAGTAACAAAGCCAAAAACGATCAATTTGTTGGCCAGTTCTTGTTTTAACCACATAGTAATCAGTGCTGAAGGCTCTATTGTCATTTTCATTCTTCGGAAATGGACCCATGGGTTTATTTGGACCTGCAGCAATAATTTTTCGTTTTACATCGTCCGATAGGTGTCCCGAAAATAAAGCCTGTCTGTAACAAAATGTGTTAGATCCTCCTGATCACATTCATCTTCGTTTTCTGAGGCAGCTATATTTGATTCCTGTTCGACAATTGCAACATTTTCATCAGCTCCAATATTTTAACTGAGGTAGACGCACTAGCTTCTGAGGCTTTTTCAAAGAAACTACTAATCTTCGGTAACTTATGTGCTTTTTCACATTTTTCTTGTCTCAATTTTCGTTTTGTGCACCACTCATATATTTCCCTTTCACTCATTTTCACACAAAAATACTTTGCACGACACTTATACGAATGTATATGAAAAATATTTGAATATTAAGTTCTATATTTTACTTATATTCTCAATTTAATAATAAAATAATATAATCTCCAATGAGAATCGAAACACTTTACATGAAGTCGTGCTATTTTGAGTATCCTTTGTATGGATATATCCCGTCGCGCATCCAAATCTAGACTGAAAAAATCTAAATACTTTTTACTTAAATACGCAGCTATCTTTCTGATTCCCAGAAAAACAATAAAATTTGCCTGTTTTAAGGCAGATTGCTCATTTTCTATAATTTCAGTAATAGGAATTCAGTTCAAAAATCAACGATGCTTCACCTGAAGTAGGGAAGGCCTCAATTTTTTTCCTAGAAATTTACTGGACATTTTTCATTCGAATTTGTATGCATTATTGGAGGCCAACAGCATTGCCTCGCTATTAGCATTGACAAACTAATAAGATACAAAGACTGCGACGATGCCTCCTCGACCTGATGTAGGGAAGACCACAATTTTTTCTTAGAGATTTACTGGAAATCTTTTCTTTGAAATTTGTACGCATTTTTGGAGGCTGACAACGACGCACAGTAAAGTATTGTATCTGAAAATAGCTCCAGTCGGCCACCAAAGTGAACAAAAGTTCTGCCGAAACATTTTCTGTAATTTTTTAAGAAGAAATTGAGGCTTTCCCTACATCACGTTGAAGCATCGTCGCAGTCTTTGTATGTATTAGTTTGTCTATGCTAATAGCCAAATATGAAAAATGTGTTGGTAATGTTGAATTCCGGATATGAGAATGGTATATAATCTATAAAAATCAGTAGTAAAATGAGCAATAAAATTGAAAATATCTGGAAAAAAAAGATATTTCTCTGAAATTTCATGACTTTTATTATATGTATACTTTTAGAGTAAAATGTTGGAATTCTTTGAAAATTTAGTTACCAGTTTGGGGCCCCTAAATTTCCGGGGCCCCCCGCCTGGCGGGGTTTGCGGGTGCCTTATCTACGCCACTGCGCACGGACACATACATATATAACTACGTCAAAAGTGACTTGACTGAAGTGCGTGCGTTGGTTACTTTTCATCACGTGAGTATACAGCTTGCTTGTTAGTCGGCACAACTATATAATGTTAGTATAAGTACGAAATCTAATATCGTCCAGTTTTAGTGCCGCTACTACGCGATACCTTTCTACGGTGATTTTGTTGATGAGAAAACGGCAAATGAGAAAATTTCATGTTGTTTCTTCATCGTGCAACCTCCCTGTACTTGCGCACTATTCCATTTGGTTTTGTTTCCTACTAATAAACGCGCTCGATTCATACAAGTGATTTTAATTGATGTGCGTGCCACTAATGAGTTTCCCTCATTCCAATTTCAATTGCGCATAGTAAATAAATTTGTCAGCAGAACTGTGTGGATCTGTTAATTCTGGAAGAGAGAGACATGCGGCGTGGCATTATCTTCGATATTTGATTTCATCACCAGAGTCACTGCTTAACAATTTTCAGTAATTAATGAAAAAAAACAAAAAAAAAACAATAACAATAAAAACAAAAACGAGTAGCGTGGCCAATGATGCCAATGATTGGATTATCTTCAGAATAAATTTAAGCTTTACCCGCTCCTCTTTAGTTTTTGCACTATCCAAGATCTAATTTGTGGCGCTTATCTCTGCTGTGCGACTCTGTTGCAAGCAAGACCTCCAGATGATTCGATGCGAACGTGCTGATTAATTTGGATTTATGGATCCGATTTTCCGCTTTACGCGATTGTCTTATTGAAGTCACAGATAAAGTGATTAAAGCTGAGGTCAGCATGGGGGGCGAGAATTTCTCAATTTAGCTGGATGGACAATAATATAATTAAAGACTTGAGAATTCAACTGCGCAGGATATTTTACATTTTATCCAACTAATTCTGATGGTTTGGAACTCACTTAAACAAAAGAAAAAATTAATGAAATTTTTTCGGCCGTATATTCCGATTCAGCGGACGTTTGCAAATGTTAATAAAATCAAAGAAAGAAATTTTTTGAAATTGAAGTAGTCTCGGCCTTACCGAATTTTTTTACTGTGACATCTTGAGAAAAAAATGTGCCGAGAAGAGTTCTGATTATTCCGAGCTCGGGTTTTATAAGAAGGAGGAACACACACACTTTCGCATGAATCAGTCAGTAATAGATATCTTAGCTTGTCGCTGTTCAGCAATTTTATTCCAAAGTTGGGTTATAGTTGTTATTTTTTCCAGTTCATATATGGAGCTTTTTTTAGGTGGCTTTTTGATATTCCTCAGAATTTGTCTGGTTAAATTAGAAGAGTTCTTGCTCCTTGTTTAACTCTACACGGTAAGTGATTTTGTATGTGCCCTTGATGTGACTAAATATGAGGACAGTTTAGACAGATGTTTGAAAGCAGTCTGAAAATCATCGTAATTCTGTGTTATAGGATCCATGTGTATTGTTAACGGATTGGCTCTAGGAGGACATAACTGGTGGATGGATGGTTGGATTGAAAGTAGGTTGAGTCCCCCTGGGTGGAGAATCCTAGAATGTAGGTCAATACAAGACCTATTGTTCACCCTCAGGACCCTGAATAAGTTCATAGGTCCCAACGCTCTTACAAACCATAAGATTGGCTCCCAACCCTCCTTACCTGCTTCATGCAATTCTTCCGGAGAGAGCCGGTCAGTGACAAAGAAAGTGGTTCAGTGTTTCGGATTCCTCTCCGCATCCTCTGCATGTTGGGTCATCAACCAGCCCTATCCTACGTAGGGGACCGCTGAGAGAGTAGTGTCTAGTGAGAATAGATACCAGAATTCTCATGGTAGGTTTACTCAGCCCTAGTAGCTTTTTTGTGAAACTTGGGTTAGGTTTATCCCACAGTTCCTTTGATGTTCTACCCGAAGGGTCATCTAACAAAAGATAATTGGGTTGGCATTCCGCCCAATTCGTAATTGTTGAGATCAAGGTTCCCGGTGCGATCCCACTTGTGGAGAAAGGTGCCTCCGAGGCCGCCCCAAGACGTGCAAGCTCGTCCGTTTTTCGTTTCCACTAACATCTCTGTGACCATGCACCCAAAGAACGAGTACCCTGTTACACTGAGAGAGGGAGTTCAGGGTGGTCTTACACTCCAGTACTAGGTTGGAGGTTATGAAGGGTTTTGACGGCCGAATGGCTGTCCGAGCAGTTGGCAATCTCTTTATTCTCAGTGTCCTGAGCCAAAGAGGTACCTTCACGCTTCAAGAATGGCCTTAACCTTCAGGACGTAAGTGGTAGAACCCAGAATTTTATCGGAGATGCACCTAATGCGACATCTACACCTATATACATACCTAGGTCTTAAAAGTTTTTTTAATTTCTTACATGCTCCGTCAAATAGTAGTTTGAGATCAGGCTAAGTTTCGGATATCCGAAACTTTGAGAATTGTCTTCAGATCTATTTTATGTGGGATATTCAGATGATCAACTAGCTCTAGTCGTTTCAAATGCTTTAGTCTCTCGGAACGGAAGCATTATATCACTTAAAAAAGTTTGCCTCAGTTTTCATTTGTAGGTTGCGATCAATGGAGAGGGCGTACTGCATTACTTTGGGAGTAAACTGGTCTTGGCTATCTGGTAATTGAAACCTCAACTCATTCAGCAGATCGCCTATTACGATTGATCATAGTAGTGGAAATATTAACTCCTTCATGTAAGCAGGCCTTAGCTGCGATAATCAAACTTTCTAAAGTGGCAGTGATCCTCCTACTTTTAATCATTCCCAGCTCTCTTCTCTAGCAAATGACAGGTCTGAGGATCCAAGTGACTTATTAGGGACTTTAACCAATGACTTTAATCTTTTAATCTAGCAGGTAACAACAGGTGAATGCGTATGATACCTGATACATTGTCTCCTTGTAGTGGTTTAGCTCAGGGATCTATCTTGGGACCAATGCTTTTTTGCTTATTCATAGCTGACTTTCCGAACATTATTGCTAACTGTAACATCCATATATATTCTGAAAATGTGCAGATCAGTAGACCTATTGGTTGGAGGTTGAGGACTGCTTTTACCGTCTTAACTTTGACTTGGCGAATATTCCAGCTTTGAGGAACAGTAAATCAGTTTCTGTAAAATTCTTAGAAAAAAAGCAATGTATTACATTTTATCGCCAAGTTATTGATACAGGTATCTACCTCGGTCATTTAAATAACACGCAATAAAAATCTACCGATTTTTATTATCCGTTTTATGAAATATGGCGATATGGTCGGAAAAACATATTGTTGTCGGTAGTTATCGCTTAATTCTGATAAAGTCATTGCTTTTTCCTTTTTTTACCAATGGTGAGTTACATATTTGCACTCTGCTTGTTTAGCGAAATTAAATGCCGCATGTTTAATGGTTGTAGCTGGTTCGTTTTAGAATAAAAAGATTTGTTCATATCTCATAATTGTAGTATTTCCCTGTTGGCTTGTCTTTTCAAAGGTATACTTATTGGGGAGGCTTCTGGTATCTTTTCATACTATCAAAAGCCTAATTTTTGAACTCTCCCAGAGCCCACGAAAGATGTCTCCAGTAGGAGCTTAACAGTTTCTCACATCTGTCAGTATAGATCCCATTTTCTGTTTGAGCTTATACTCTTTACTTAGTCTTTGGCGATAGCCTTATGGGCTCTGTTGATTTTAGATCTCTTACAATCATAGTCATTACTATACATTTAGCTATTTTAGAAAGTCTCATGAACAGAGATCTTTTTCTGGGCAGCTTTATGTTGCATCAAGGCACATCTTGATTTCTTTCCCATTTCGAGTGCTGTTCGAATAGGTACTTGAAACTGGGTTGAAATGAGGATTAATTCATGAGCTACACTAATTAGAACTGTTAAGGAAAGTGGCTTGTATCTTAGGTAGTTGTAGAATTGAGGATAGCACGCTTTACGAACTATGTATGCCTCGAACTTATTATTTTTTATGTCTGCATTCAGATATAGAGTGTGGATCTGCTTAGGACGGCCACAATTTTTTCAAGTTTTTTGCGCAGTGTTTGGAGAGTAATGTTACGGGATTTCTTCGCTCCAATACAATTATGGTTCTAAGCGCCCAGAAATTGATGGCTGATATTTCTCTATTGCAGTTTTACTTGAATTCTCTAAACAATCTCCTTTCTCAGATCCTCCTTTATGTCGTAATTTGATTCCCTTAGGTCATAGTTGGATTTCTTTCGATCATTTGGATTATGCCAAACATACAGTTTATCTTGTATTAGGCATTTTTACGCTCGGTATGATCCACAGGAAGTATTACCACGGTGATCAAAGAAGATTCCTATTTCCTACGAAGATCTTTCTACTCGATCATAGCTAATTACTGTCTGAGGGGATAGGTGTTATTTCTCCAGTACTTTTACATTCGCTCCTTCCAAAAAGTTTCTGATTTCGGGATTGGAAGATTATTATGCCTTAATACCCCAACATTTTACAAATATTAGCCGCTTTCTTTGATCACGGATCTGATCTGGTTCAGTTAATTTTTTATCTAGTTCTCTTTCAAAAGAACTGGAATTTAATTTAATCTCTCACGAATAGATGCCACTTTTATGTCATGGAGAGCACAATTCTCTTTATTTAATAAGAGTAGGAATTTAATTTTTTACACTCTTATAGTGATAGAACCGCGAGAGGAGGACCATATCCATATGAAGAAATTACGTTCCTTGTATATGCAATTCTAAGGACCTTTTTATCACTTATATTTAGTTCAGCGGACAAGTTCACGCACTTACTTTTAGTTTCTATCTCAGTTGTAAATAGCTTAAGCCCCACTTTAGCTTTTTTTTCTAATCTTATAGAAAAATGATTTAATAGTGTTGATCAGTGTTAATTTTCTTACAAAAGAGAATGACTCTGTGACGAATGACAATCGATTAATCACGAATACAAAAAACGGAACGCAACAGTTGTGCACTTGTTTCTATTCCCCTGGCATAATGTCTCCTCAGTGGGTGGCAGCCTAATAGTTATCGAAGCATAAAAAATCGAAATGAGCAATTCCCCTATAGAGTCGGTGAGGACAAAGGGATCAATGCAGTCTCGGTTGTTATTTTTTTCCTAATTTTTTCTGGTCTTTTTATTGTACGCAGCCAAATTGCGGGTGATTTTCTTTTGTATTGCTGTCAACAAGGGGTCCTCTCTCTCTTTCTTTCTCTATCTCCAAGAACACACCATCAGAACCAACAATACTAGCAATAACAAAAACAACATCGGAAAAGGACATGGCATTCTAAGACTATATCACCCGATACCTATCTTCTCACTTACCTTTGTTCACGCTAAAACTGCCAAATGGACAGGTACAAGGGAATCTGTTGTTGCCCTTTACCTGCCTTTGATACCCATCATCGAGCAGAGTTTATCCATGTCAAGTTGTTCGCTTTTGATTCTGACCGCAAAATAGAACTGTTCCATATTTTATTATATGTATATACAAAAATTTAATGTGGTCTCAGAATATGTGGACCGTATAATCGTCTAGCGCATGGCGCTTCTACTTTTTGTTACAACTTATCTCGGTCAGTGATCCAAAATACACCGACAGCCTATAAGATGCTTCAAAGTGAATAGGATTAACATGTCATGAACAAGGATTTGCATTTTAAGCTAATTGACCTAAGCCAGGTATGTATCAGGATGAGTGAGTGATGCTTGGATAAAGAAGTATGAGGAAAAATTCAAGATATTTTCAGTTAAGCGGGTATAGCGTGTGTGTATCGATGCAGAAATTATTATTTTTTAAAGGATATGAAGGGAAGATTTTGGGGTCGCTATTTAGATTTATAAAAAAAAAAAAATTAGGGTCCTTCAGTATTTAATAAATCAATAGAAGAAAGGATTCATTAACTTACAGGTACCTGCTTGTAGTTTTATTTTTATGTGTGTTTTTATTTTGTGTTTTCCACCTATGAGAATTAGCAACTATACTTGCTATTGGAAAAATGAGCTCGCTAGAACTACCTTCAGACTTCCATCCTATCAATTTGCTCTGCTTTTTATCAAAAGTTTTGGAAAAGTTATCGGAATCACAAATGTTTGATCATCTTGTAACTTTACGTTTCCTGTCATGCTGGCAATCTGAATTCGTCTTGGGCATACTCGTAGCTGCGAGACAGCCTTGTTGAAAAAGGTGAACACAAATCTTCGATTTGTACTCGACAAAGGTGAAATATGTTTGCTGTCCCTGTTGGACTTTTGGACAGCTTTTGACAGTGTAATATTCTAAATTACTAAAAAAGCTCTGTTCTTTTCTTTGAATAACTTTTTTTTCGTCAGCCATTGTATAAACAGCTGTTTGTATGATAAGTTCCAACAAGTGAAACTAAAGAATTTTTATTCTAAGTTTTTACCACTGGTCTGTGGAGTCTCTCAAGGTTTGATTCTGGGACCACTACTATTTATCTTATACATAAATGATCTCCCTAGCGTTGTTCAAAATTCAAAAATACATCTGTATGCCGACGACCTTCAAATATATCGTAATACATCGATTGGTTGTTTTTTGTCTTTTTATATTATTAAGACAAGCTGAGGGGATACCCTGTGATGCAAAGCATGCATGACAGGAAGGCGATAGGGAAAGGCTTAGGGGACATGAGGAAAGTGGCGGAGGTGAAAATATATGTCACTCTTGAAACCTCACAGATTGAAAGCCCTCCCCCACCCCCCCCCCCCCCCCCCCGGAATTTTACAATACGGCCGAAAGTTCTTTGAAGGTTGAATGGATGTGTGTGGCTTCCAACGCGAATATTGCGTGCAGGAATTAATCTACAAGGGGTCAGACTCATCGGAACATTTGTCATGGATCTAGCGATAAAGGAGCGACAGGCATCCAACATTGCGGCGGTGCTCGACTGAGTTTTTATGACAAGTAATTGTCAAATCGCCAATAAGGTTGAAGACTTTCTTTTGAACAATTATAACGAAGTTACATACATTTCAGCTAGACACCAGCGAAAACGATTGTCTAGCAGCCGCAACAAAGTAAGCCAGCCGCCGAAGGGAGAGCACATTACTGTTAAGCAGCTCAGTAGTGTCCCGTGCTGGTGGCGTGATAGTAGAAGGGAGCATTCTACACCCGACGCCATCAGCCAGACTGCCTATAAATAGCCGGCAGCCAGTAGTAAGATCACTCAGTCGATCAGCAAGCATCGAAGTGAACTCATCCGAAAGCTACAAGTCACCTTTCAGCAAAATATCCGACCGCGAGTGTACTACTCCAAAGTAAACAGAGTTGACCCCCACCAGTGGAATACCAGAAGGCTAGCTATAAAAGTCAGTCAAGCACCGAAAGATTAGTCAGTTGCCTCCCAGCAGCTCGACTAGAAACATCTCCCGTCCAGTCCTACCCGCAAGTCGTGTTGACTAGTTCAACGGCAAGCGCACGTTAATCGTGCTGGCCTGAGAATTAGTAAGCGCACGCATTCTGTCCCCGTACCCCCGTGTAGGCTACTCTGCCAATAAGCGCACGTTAATCGTGTTGATCAGAAGAGTACCGAGCGCACGAATATCAATTCCGTCCCCGTACCGTGTTGGCTACTCTGACGACGAAGCGCACGTTCATCGTGTTGGTCAGAGGAGTAGTAAGCGCACACGTACATTCTGTCCCGTACCCCCGTGTTGGCTATTCTTACGACAAGCGCACGTCATCGTGTTGGTCAGAAGAATAGCGAGCGCACGCTCCGTCCCGTACCCCCGTGTTGGCTATTCTGACGACAAGCGCACGTCATCGTGTTGGTCAGAAGAATAGCGAGCGAACGCTCCGTCCCGCATCCCCCGTGTTGGCTACTCCTAACGACAAGCGCACGTTAATCGTGTTGGTCTAAGGAATAGTAAGCGCACGCTCCTACCCCGCACCTACGCCGCGTAGTCCTAAGTTATTGTAAGTGAGTGAGTGTAGGTTAAGTAGTGTGTGTGTGTTACGTATACCGCCCGAACTGCAGAGATAGAACAGCGCTCTGAACCTAGCAACGTCGGAAAACGGCCCTGGACAATCTCCTGACTACCCGCACACCAACAACCGACGTTACACAATATTCAATGAAGCTAAGACTGTACGACCAGCCTCAGCCCAGATGTGAAAATTGTATTCCGTTCTAGGTCTTCGTGATCCGAAAAGTCATTTTTTTTTGGTTTTTCTCAATTTTAAGCGGTTTCTTCAAAAATAAACCATCGACATATATAGATCATTTTAAAGTAGACATTTCAATGGCTAAAATTAGCCCAGATAGAATATTTAAACCGAAAAAAACACCAATAGAGTTTTACGTGGAAGATTTTGGTTTTTTTTTCGAAAATTGTAAATATATCGGAAACTATATATTTCCCAGATTCCAAAAAAAATTGCACTTATTCAATGTAAAAATATGAATAGTTTCACAAAATTTTATGTAATTTGAATTATTTTTACGAGAGAAAAATAAAAAACTGAAAAATCGCCATTTTCTCGAAAAATTGGAGGTTATGTTGAAAATGCCCTATATGAAAGTTTTAGATATTTTTATTATCTATTACTTTTCCACTAGGAAGTCACATTTCGCCGAAAATCGCAAAAAAACTACTTTCAACCCCTTAACACCCCCCCCCCCCCCCCACATTAACTAAATTTTCCGTATGATCCCTGCCTGTTATTAATGTTTTCTTTTCAAAAAAGTATTGACACCAGTCTAAAATGCTACAAATGCAAAACTAAAACGTGACTTACTTATAATTAACTGTGTTTTCATAACCATACTGGAAAATAACTCCAATAACTCCTCTCACTTTTTAGATATGTACCAATTTCCTTTACCTAGTTGTATTTGACTAGCGTATCATGTATCTAGGAAATGTCATGAAAATCTTAAAATCATTTTAGATATTACTACTTCAAAAAATTCGATTTTTTGGCACGAGTTAACCGAATTTCGTGCCTAAAATTAATTGAAAAATGGTCTAGCTAGAACAGCTAATTAAGTCTCAAATATTAATAAAAAAAAACACACACAAAAACAAAAAGGTGATACGGTCGAGGTTATGCCAACAAGCTTGCAAGCCCGCATAAGACCAGTGTACCCGTGGAACATTGATTTAAAATTAAAACGATGGACTTTGTTCATTAATCAAAGCCATTACTGGACGCCAGTGTTGACACTGCCACATATTATGGAAACATTCACAACTTCAATTTATGCGCGGATAATAATCTTTGGACGCATCTACAAATTAAAAGTCTCTTCTTCGTGTGATTGATTAGTTTATTTTGCCGTAGGGGAATCAATCAATCGCGTCGTGTCGTGTTTATTTCACTCGAAACTTTTATGATTCATCAAAATTTTCTAGGAAATACGAAATCAGGTGGAATCCAAGAGATTTATCTAGTTTTTGCTGTTTTTTGTTTCTAAAAATGTTTTTTAGGAAAATTTGACAAATTGAAGATATTGCACAGACTACTGAAGGATAAATTTTTCATTGTAGCCCACCTTTTCTATGGATTTTCAATAAATCTGTTTTCAATAAATCTGGAAAATCGTCCGTAGATATAATATCGAAACAGTTCTAAGTGGCTTTAAACGGACAAGGTAAGCACTTTAATTGCCAACTGCATCTGTTAGGTCGGATACAACTTTAAGCAAGGCTGATTTACAGTTGTGTCGTGGTCTAAACATAGGCTGTCAACAGGACAGCATACGTTCTTGGTTTAAATAGGTGACGATTTGGGAATGCATAAGATTTCCTAGTACTTTACTCAAAAGTCAAATAAGAACCCCGGGAATGTCTCTGATGAAACCTGTCAAAATAGGAACCTTCCCGTCCATAACCTCCTAAAACTCCCTAAACATATTCAATCCTTACTCCCTGTTAGTTCCTCCCAAAATAAATAACAAACTTTTGCGAGAAATTCAGCTGATGTGGCGCAGCAGTTGTATGAAGAAGACTAAACAGAATCACGAAAAGTGAACAACATCCAATCTAAGGATCAAAAAGAAGAATAGAGAAGACAACGAGTCGAGCTGAGGGCCAAAGATAAGCCCCAACGCCCTATATAAGGCAAATCCGTAGGATGAGGAAAATCATCAATTAAATCCAAAGAAGGAAGACAGCGACGAATTTGGAAGGCGCAAACACACTTGACTTGATTTGATTTGGCTACTCAAAAAGCAGAGATAGAATAAAAATCCGCCCTTTCAGAGCACTTGCGATACTTGGGAACAGGAACGATAGCATCCCTTTTCCAAAGCGATGGATAGTGTGAATTAGTTACATACGCATCAAAATACACCCACGAAGTCTGAAGAAATAAATGGCGTAATTGTTTAATAAACCTAGGCGGGAAATTATCAGGTACAATTTGACACCATTCCTCATGGCATTGAAAATCTTGGACAAATAATGGTTCTAAACGAAAAGGCAGGATTGATTTGACGTAAAAAATTTATTTAAATCATTGGGATCGAAAGCACAACGAGGAGAGTCCCAACTATTCCTGCCCAACTTTCGCGAGTTACTACACAATTTTCTATGAGGAATGCCAAGAAGAACCTTAGAATCGAAATACCCTCTTTTAGCTGCATAAATGTGAAAGTTTAACCTATTTCGAAAGCCTTTAAAACGGTTTTTATCGGCAGTAGACTCAGAAATTTTGTAGCGACGAGATATAACATTCTTTTCCGCAATTAGCCGGCGTATATCAGTGGCGGATCCTGGGGTCAGGACCCCCCAAAATTTAATTAATTGAGTTATTTGAAAAAAATACATTTTTTATTTTATATTGTTTTTTTTTATATAATTCAACTTCAAAAAGTGTGTAAAACTGAGAAAAGTTTGGTTTGAATGACTCCTGTAGTTTGCACCCTAAACTGCTATTCTTTTAAAAAATGTATAGGTACTAAAAAAGGACACATCATCCACACCGCTTAATGCGGAAACCTTTCTAGTACCTCACTACAGTACTGCGGTGGCTAAACTAAGCGACTTACGGCGCTGCTTCATTTAATTTATAAGATGGCCCCCTCCCCCTAATTTCAATGCTAGATCCGCCACTGGCTTATATCACATGTAAGCCAGGGGCACCCCCGGGTAAGCTTTTTACAGACTCTGATAGGAATACACTTGTTATATAAAGTATCTAAGATACTCGATAAGATAATTCGATGATGAAGTAGGGTATACCTACTAAGTTTGTCATTCCGTTTGTAATACCTCGAAATGATGATGCTAGAGCAAACTGTATTGAACCTCCGCTAAATATTAAAAGTTATTGTGATTTTTGCATGTCCGTCCGTCTGTCCGTTCCTCAAGTTAACTCTAGAATGCATTTACTGAGAGAGCTAAAATTTCCGCACATGACATTTTTAGAAAAAATTGCAGATTAAAATTAAAATGGGACAAATCAAGTAACTCATTCGTAGTGTTGCCATATAACAATTTCGGTTTTTCACTATATATTTGGACACCGCCTGAGAGCGCGTTAACGTAGGGAGCTGAAATTTTGTACATGACGTTTTCATGGAAATAGTAAATGTAATTTATATAAATATCCTAAATCGGGCAACTCGCTGATAGTGTTGCCATATAAAAATTTATTTTTTTCTTTTGTGTAGAGTGAAAACGATCAGTTCTTGATGTTTTTTTTTATACTGAGAAGTTTCTCAGAATATTGAAAATTGGTTATAATCATTTTTACTTTTCGCCGAATCATTCTAGAAATAAATGCGAAAAGTACTTCAGAAATCGAACTCGCACAGAGGTGTGAGTCACCATATGACATTATATACAGGTATTCATCTGGTATGGTATCGTAAGAATTGGTCTTACGAGAGGAGGGCCCCTACTCGTCATCGCCGATTTCGTTCAAATTCACAGTATGTCACAGATGGTCAAGCCAAACTGAAATAATGCATAATGTAGGGGAACCTGGGGTTAAAATTAACACTTTTCGGAAAAACTTTGATAATTACCATATATATATATTACCGTATATTCGTAATATTTCTTCGCGTTACAATTATCTATAATCTGTTATCTTTCATTTAACAAAAAACCAGAAGCCATTATCCCAACTAGTTTAGGAGCAATTTTCAAAATAGAATGCCTTTCAATTGGCTGCATATACAAATGAAATGTATATGTATAGGTGTACTACTGAAAGGCCACCTCGCCTTATATCGGCCAAATTCCAACAGATTTTAAAAATTCTTATTATAAATTTATTGTGATTTTTGTGATTTTTTTGAGATTATTACGAAATTCGGACGGCAGCGGGTTACAGAGTAGTAACCCACCACCATATATTAATATAAATAAAAAAAAATAAAAAATAATTTCTAGAGAGTGGGGGTATCTATTTTATATTCCACCATCTGTGTAGAGAGTATTCGTACAAAATTTCATCAAAATCGGATGATAAATTCAATGTTAAAAGGTCATTCATATAATATCAATATGAAAAAGCTCTCATTTCCCGAACTCGGGTGTTCTGAGGGAGGTAAGGTAAATATTATCCGATTTGAAGAATTACTTCTGCTAATTATTTCGTGATTTTTTCTGATTTTTTGAGTACATTTTTCCCTCTCTTCCGATTAATTTGAGCAAATTAATTTTCGACGGCCAAAATTTCTGTCTGAAAAATTCATTTCGAAATGTTGTTATACGAGACTTATCGAGGAATCCATTTTATTTTTATTTTTTTTATGAATGCGGCGTTATCAAGAGATTATCCGTATAAAATCTCAGGAAGATCGGATGTGATTTACCTATTTAAAAATAAATCTATAAAATTTTGCATTCCCACTTTTCGTCATTTGCCGTCGCTCTTTGAAATACACGCAATTAGTAGGTACTAACAGAATCAGAAATATACGAACCTTCTCTGTAGTTGACATTTTACCCGAATGAATTTGGCGTTTTCGTTCAAATTCTGTTGGAATTTAACTGCGACAACTACCGCAAAAATTTGCAAATTTGAGCATTTTATAGGGGGTAGCCCTACAAAAATCGAGGCTGCCTTACATTATGCATTATTTCGATTTCGCTTGTCTATCTGGAGCTTCCACTTGCGTCACTTTCATTTCTAGTCAAACCCTACATATACTGTTAATTTTGATGAAATCAGTGATGACGGGTAGGGACCCTCCTCTTGTTAGGCCAATTCTAGATTTTTCCTTGTTTATTCGGATCATGTGTAGACAGAGATAGAGATAGCAGATGCAGACTTGGAATAAGTTTAATCAATGAAATTTAATTTTAATTTAAATGAAAGTATGACTTTTTCTGCTTCATAAGGTGTTTCAATTAGACTACAAATTATTCTTGTCATGAAAGATTGACTTTATCGATTGTCATCAATATGCTGCTTCTCTTAGGGGGTTGTGGAGATATATGTACTACAAATCAGTACCTATAAAATTTGTTTAAGCACCGACCTTTTAATGCAGCATAAAATTCCTCAGTTTTTTATTTTCATCATTAAATGTATAGTCGTGAATTTGCTGTCAAGAGATTTGCATCTTTACGGCACAATAATTAATGGCTAGTTTTACTGGAATTAGAGCTGCTTTCACCATTAAAACAGTAGCAAATAAATCTTCAGATATATTTTTTGCAGTATTCAACTCAATGAGGGACCTTTTTGAAGATTTTTTGTTTTATTTAAAAAATCCTTCCACCATGTTTGGTAATTACATATTCCACCGAGTTCTCTTATCCAGTATTAACACAAGTTTTTTATCATATTCAGCTTTTACGTAATTTTTGTGTGAATTGTATTCTTAGTAGGAGAGTGTCGAAAAACACATATAAGTTTCCGACTTTTTATTATCTTCGTGTAGATCTTGGTACATTCTTTTGACCTCACTGACCATGCCTGTAGGTTTGGCCTTGCCCTGCTAGTGCCGTACTCTGGTTCATTATCGATAACAGAAATTTCGGGAATACGAGAAATTATATAAAATATTGAAGAAAATAAATAAAATAAAATATTGTCAGAGGAATCGATCGCAATTGGAATTGTAAAAGATGACAGTCTTGCACCAAATAAGCGATCAGGGGCTGGATTCTGATAAAATTAAAATGACAAAACGACTTCGAAGGAAGGAATTTTAATTGTTGGGTGACATGACATGTATCTTAAATTATAACAGTGACAAGTTGACAATTTCGCAGTGATTGAATTCGAACAACAAAGTAATGAAGCACATTTTATTGCGAAGGCGTATCCAAAGCAGGGGGGAGTATGTAAAATTATTGCTGAAATGTTATAGCGAAAGTAACGTCTCCTTTTGCGGTTTGCTGCTAAAATTTAGTTCTTTTTTTAATAATATAATAAATAAAAATATTTATTATTTTCATACTTACTTCACATATTTGATATCACTTGTAACTTTGACAATATTTATATCACTTCAATATGACAAAAGTCACATGTGACCCAGTTTTTTAGGAATTAGCCTTTCGAAAATAAGTCACATTTTAACGATAAATGTCACTTTTTATCGCTGAAGTCATGTTGTAAGAATCGCATTTTCGAAAAAAAGTCATGATGTCGTAGTCATTTGCCTTGCTATTTTTTCTGATCAGAATCCGGACCCAGATGTTTTATAATGTTCAAATTTAGTTCATCCTTCAATGTTTCTTGAATTATTTCTTTTTTTGCCGTGTATTCTCTCTTTAAATTCTTCCACTTATTCTCTACCTACTTGTGTGGAAGTTTTGCAACAATCGTGGCCGTTACAAGTGTGAATCGTCTCAAACTCTAACACTACCTTGCATGCTTCATTTGGAATTGCGTGTTGAAATCCTCTTGATTCCCGGGACGAAGAAGTCGCACGTGATCAAACTCTTTCCACACCTTTACACTATGAAACATACCTCCTTAGATTGCTAGTTTCTAGTGAGAAGACGCGAAGCGTTGCCACCCTCTTTTTCGGTTGTATTTTTAGAATACCAAGCATTTGCGAATAATGTCTCTAATTGAGTCGTAAGCAATTGGACAGGATCCTCAAAGATGTAAACTACACAATAAATTTGTATGCTATCGAATGTTATCGAATGTTGATTAAAGCGCGACATTTCATTCAATTTTCTCTTGATTTATGCCCCCTATAAGAAGCAAAATCTCCAAAATGTCATCATGGCGAACATTATAAAGATATAGGAAGCATGCAGATATATATATCCTTAGAATATGTCTCAAGGAAACATTCAATTAACAAAGCTTTCCTAGCATTCTATAATTTGTGCAGAACATAATTCAAATAGTCATGTAAAAATATCTTAAACTAGAAGAAAGATCGTTGAAGAACGAATAAGCTAAATGCGATTAATTGTCTAAAGTCCTGATTGTCTTTCAAAGATTTGGTCGGACAGATAGGCGGAAGAAATAAAACTTCATAGCGAATAGAGTGTTTCCCATGTTAAGGGGTATCTCATTCAAGTTGTCAACTGTACCTAATAAGGGCAGTCATGAAAGTTCGATACGCCAGTAAACAATTCAAAACTTCAGGTTGTCTGTAGTTTCAATTGAACAGCAAGACATTGGTTCGGTAGCTTCTCTACTGTTCATTCTTTGTAGTTTCGAACATAATCGTCGCAGAATAATTAGTGTTAGCAGCTTCTGCTGCATTTGACAGAGTTTCTGTTCCACGTCACGTCGATAAATATCACTCCTAAAAGAAAATAAATTTTAATAATTAAAAGGAATGCAAATAAGCGATGTAATTCGAAGCAAGGATGTTATGTTGTTCAGCATAGTCCACACAGGCAGGGAGACCTAAGAAGCGGATTGTTTAACTCTCCAAGAGATCTCCAAGGTCACATAGGCACATGCCACGAATTGTAACAAGACTAAAGTAACGTTAGTCATATAAAATGAAATATGATAAGATAAATACGAGATTAATACAAGATAGCAAACCAAATGTTTATGTATATGCCAACGCTGTTGAGTAGGCCGGTATGTAAATAAACGTAGTAATCCAAAGCTGCCAGCGTCAAGGAACAACAAATAAATATGTCCATAGAACACTAATAATCACAAAGTTGATTAACAATGAAGACTTGATTGACAACGCAAATTTAAATTTATTATTATCGGTTGAGAACAAGTAAAAATATTCTTTGATGTCTTATCAAAATGTCACAAGTCAAGTAGTGACAGGGGCGGATCCAGGATTCTTGTGAGGGAGGGGCGCAGCTTTGGTTTAAAAAGGGTATAAGCTGGAAACAGATTGAAAGTTCAAAGACACTCGCCAATGTCAAATACATAAAATTAATCGTTAAGATACGTGTCGATCAGATAAGTGAGCGGCTATCACTCGGAACGAAGAAAGTTGCTCAACGATCAACTTTTGCCACTCGCGAATGTCAAACGAGGCCTTAAATTATTTATTTTGTTTTGGTTTGTAAATAATGGAAGTGTAAAACTTCCAAGTCATCCATTATTCGTGGTAAAAATATGGAAACACATTTTGTTCAAATTGACGAATTAATCATAAATTGTAACTTTTCAAAATACAGGAACTTAAGGGATACGTACTTTACCTATACTAAAGTCAAGAAAGTTTGATTTTTTTATATATATTATTAAGGCAAGTTAAGGGGATATATTATGAGGCAAAGCACAGCATGGCAGGAAGGTGATAGGGAAACCAATTACGGAACGTGAGGAGAGCGCCAGAGGTGCTGAATGTCACCCTTAAACTTTCGCAGATTGTATGTTGGAGTAAAGACAAACTGGTAGACTGTTCCCCATCAAGAAATTTTACTGCATGGCCGAAAGTAATTTGATGGGCGATTTGCTACGCGAGGGATCAGACGAGGTATTTCATTAGAAATTGACCACGCATATAGCGATAAGGGAGTGAAGGGCATCCATCATTGCGGCGTTGTTCGAGTGAGTCGATATTTCAAGTTATTCCCACATCGCCACTGAGCTTAAAGGCTCTCTTTTGGACAATATTCAAGGAAGGTAAGACTTTGCGACTAGCCTCGCGTCCAGATATGGAAATAATATTATACTCTAGGTCTGGTGTAGGATTTGTAGAGGAGCTCTCGATTCGATAGGTTGAAATATTTGTACACCTTTTCAGAAATCCTAGACATTTCGCTGCTTCTTTGGCTGGCAAAACAAAAGATGTGATCTGCCCAGCTTAGCTTACAGGAAATATTAAAGCCAAGAATGTAAAAAGACGGTGCTTCAAATAGATGAGACACCTTTGGCACTTAGATGGCTTGAATTCGACGCGAATCGCTTTGCTCCAAGGGAGAACATGATCAAGGTCGTTATTCATTGATCTAATCAAGCGATCTCGTTTGACAGATGTGACATTCTGTCTGGAGTCCTAAGAATGTCATAAGCGAAATCAAGGCTACTGTCATAGGCAAAACTATGGATTGGATTAAAAGTACGGGAAAATAGATCATTAATGAAAATTAAGAAGAGAGAAAACAGAGACCTGGGACGTCTCGGCATTTATAGGGTGGGGTTCTGGTGAAACCCCATCTAGTGCAACCGGTATTATGCGATAAGGTAAAACACTTTCAATCTGTAATAGAAGATGATGGGAGAGACCAAGTGCTTTAAGTTTAACTAAAACGGCTGGATGCCAGACTCTATCAAAGACCATTTAAATATCTAGAGCAACGATTTTGTGACTACAAAACACCATTGTGCATGGTACAAATGTTCTGTAAGAGAAGTCAGCAAGTCTCCAGATGATTCCCTTACAGACCTTGAACACATACCTCTTACGGATGTGTATTGGCTGTTTTATAGAGAATTTGAAGCTAATCTACCAGTGAAGATACTAGCTTGATCAAGGGAGTCAACTACCACTTCACCGTTATTAAGTAGGGCAGGTATAGAGGAATTGCTGAAGTTGTTTTTGATGATCTTGACTGGGAACCAGAAGCATTTACTATTCTATTCTGATCAAAAGGAAATTTTTCTCTGCGGATAATGGAGTTCTAGGTGTTCTGGGAAGTCATGCCGACTTGTTTCAATTCTAGACATGAATGCAAATGATACGTGCGAAAAGCAGACTCTTTCGCTTTTATTACATTACTTAGTTGAACTGATCGTTAATGTATTCACGCATGCCAAGATTTCTCTAAGTTTCTGATTTAGAATTTCCCAATTAGCATTTAATTTTTTTTTTGTTTAAGGTTTTAGCTAAATATTCTACTATTGCATTTTACGAAATAATAATTTGTTTTTCTAAAATAAATGTCTTGCTTTAAATGTAATAACTCGCTACATCAATATACAATGATTTGTTTGCCGTTGTGTTTTCAATTAAGACAAATCCCCCATCGCTTTTACCCGAATAAGTTGTACTTCAAATTGCACGTTTCCAGAAATGTTTATGTCTTGTGCAAAAAATGCAGTGGAAAAATTTAGAAGATCTACTGCAATTTTTTTGTGGTCTTCAGGGAGGGGCGATGACAGGTTGAAAATGGAAGAGATTTAAGTTCATTCAATGTAATAGAAGGTCCGAACTAGGGTGAAGCTAGGTTAGGTTGCAGCACTAAAGTAAGATTATAATTGATGAATAAAAATTGTTATACGTAAGATAGAGAAATGAAATTATTGTATATTAACACCATGGAACACCAATTGTCATTATGCCAAAGGTAGAATGTTGTGATACATTGATTGAAGTAAAGTGTTGGTGCAGGGATACTTGTTAGGCCGAGTAATTTAGCTAGATCCCAATGTGTGTATGGCTTAAGGCAGAAAAATAGGGTCTGCATTTTCGGACTCAACGCTGTTACCAGACTGGCAGGACTATGAAATGTGAGAATGGAGGATCTTCCGTCACCGTTGTGAAAAAGGCACGAGTAAATGTGAAAGGAAGCCATCACCACGGAGAAGTTTAATTTAGTCTGGATGTGGACAGAACTCAAAAATTTTGGAATCGACTAAGGAAGTATAACGAAGGGTGTACCATTATACTAAGGAGGTGAAGGTGAGGGCTCGAGTTCATAAAATTGAGCAGGCTGCCGGAACAAAGTCAGAAGGGCACCGGATCTGAAGAAATAAGGACGAATTTGGATGTAAGTAAATCGGAACGAGCCTCATCATTAATTAGCAGGATGCCGAGAACAAGACAGAAGGGCACCAAGGGAGATTTAAAAGGAGTGAGAAGAGAAAAGGTGAGCCAAATTGAGGAAGTAAGGGAGCATTGAGAAGTCCCTAAGGCCCACAGATTATCACAAGGGCGAAGTATTAAAAGCGTACGAAGAGGTCGACAATTTCATAAATGCAAGAGCTCCAGCACATTATTCGTGAGCATAACAGTAAAAAGAAAACGCCAGTCCAACACAACGGTCCGAAACCAGCGAAACGGTTGTTACCCCGACGCGTAACGGTGCATAGCCAGCAAGCACATGACCACATGGGATACACCTTACAATGAAGTAGCAGTACTTAGGTTGGTCTTTCATTGTAAGCTATATTTTATATATACCTACCATATTTATTGGATTATATTGTTATTTAGACTTAAGGTTCAGTAGGAGATTTAGTGGTAGTTGTAAGTTAATTTGGAATATAAAACTTACCGTGAAAAACTGGTTTTGATCATTGGTGAAGCCTCAACCCAAGTCTAGTCTCCCACGTCCAAGAATTGTTCAAAGTTAAAGTAAAAAAAAAAGAAAAATTGAAGGATACAGTTTTGCCCGACAATCCTCTGCTTTTGAACATTTCCTCTATAATTTTGTAAATTTCTTTCTTTCTATCTCGTTTCCCGTCAATTCGTTTTAGTATATTTTTGTCAAGATGAAAACTTTTACTACTCTAACAAATAATTACACAAAATCCAACTCAACTGGACTCTGATTTCGTGGAATTAACGAGGATTTCACTCAATTCAACCCTGCTCCCGTTTTCATTAGTATTAACTCAGGTTCAAATCGGGTTGAAATCAGCATGGAAACATATCACCTACTTGTATTAGGTGATCTTAGATCATATAACGAAAGGATAGGCTACCTTGTATAAAATTCGTGTACGTGTGATAAGCAATTTTTTTGTGGACACTGGAGGGAAATGACAAGAGGGCTGGGTTTTTAGTTTTTGTCAGTCCGATATTTCTGACATTTCTCATTTGTCATTTCTTAGGTCGGGTGTTGTTTTAGTGATTTGTGAGTGTAAACATTAATAAAAGTGTTTTATAATTTTATAATAGTGATAACCTGTAGAAATTTGTTTTCTGTGCAAGAGATTTGATATAATCGTGACTCCGGAGTCTATAATTATGGTTTTGTAGTGTGCTGTGCTGTGCTGCAGAAACAAGCGGAGTTTGTGTCGTGGGAAAGGATTTGTCAAGCAAGTTTAAAAGTTTCGCTAATAAATTATAGTGTTTAAAGTAAAATAAAAGTGAAATAATTATAAAAATAAACAGCCGTGGTAAAAAAAATTAACATTTTCCAATGCCGGTTTGTTTGCTTACAATTGAATTGTCATCGGGTGTCTTGTTTGATGTCAGTCAAGCAAATGCAACGACAAGAAATATTATCAGCAAATAAATGGAGCATTTGGAAGATTCTTAAAAATTTAAAAAATTTTAAATTTGAAAAATAATTTAAAAATGTTGCGATATAATGAGTATTTTCTATTAAATTTCGTTTTTTCGCAAGTTTACTTTTATTTTTCCAAATGTATGTATGTATGTACTTTTCTTTATGCTTATACCGCAAATAGTTTTTTTTGTTTTTGTTTTGAAAAATAATTCGAATAACGGTGACAGAAAATTATAATTCTTCAATTATTTAATAAAATTTCAACCACTAAATTATGTGCCCCTCTGAAAATATCGTAGTTTTCTATTTCCATGACTAAACAAACACATCGATGCGATTGTTCTACATGAAGAAAAATGCTTAAGTTTTTCTTCCTCATAGCCTATCCTTTCGTTATGTGATCTAAGTAGGTGATATATTGTTTTATTCACCAGCATGCTTAGGACACGGAGTATAAAATCTACGTTCAAATTTGCGTGGTTACATAAATGTGCATGTATGTAAAATTTTCTTAGGCTACTATAATAAATCCAAACAAAATAAAAATATTTTATAATTGCCGCATAAGACTCCAGAAAGATCAGTCGTAGTTTATTAAAATTTGAACAAAGTTCATAATTTTTCTATCTTACGGAAAATATCATTTGCGAAAAGTTAATGAAATTTCACTATTATTCTCTGTTCCGGTCACTTATGTTACATATTTCCCCGAATGTTGTTTTTTTCTTCTTCTATACCTTTTCCGCAAAGTTTTTGCTAAATTGCTTCCAGGTGGGCATCTGACATTACACACATCCGCATGAGTTGAAAGAAAGGAAAATTATCTGCCTAATCCATTAACATTTTCAAGATATGAACAGTTACCCTGCGTAATTATGTGATGCAAAGCAATCACCAAGTATGCGAAAATCAGATCTTTTCTCACGGTCAATGGCAACAGCAGCAGCAGCAGCAGCAGCAGCAGCAGCAGCAGCAGCAACAACAGCAACAACAATAACAGCAACTCACATGGATCGCGGCGCAAAAATAGAAAAGTGCGAAAATGAAACTTCACCACAAGAAAAGTGAACTATCTCATCTGTGTCAATGCTTGATCTCACTCAGCTGCTGATCGAATCGGATATCTCCGGTATATAGAAGACGGCCTGATGGCTGGTGCTCTGGCATTTGGAACTTTGCAGGCCTATGGATAATGGTTTTGTCTTCCGAAAACCCGTTTAATCCCTGCTTTTGCTTTAAATATTGCATGGGATGTGAGAGAATTCAGACGTATGCGATCACCTTTTTGCACACGTAAGTCATTTACCTGGCAGCAATAACAATCGCACAGGTGCTTCAATTTCACTCCGCACAATATAAGTGGACGGAGCTCCAACTATCATAACTCATATGCCAACATGCAGGCCGATGATCTCGTTCATAAGCCGTGCAAGATCACATTAATTTCCGACCGTTCGTACACATAGTCATCGAAGATTATAATGTGCCTATCATGATTGCACCGAGCAGTAATACAACTGTGCGGCAGCGCGGTTTTTCGATCTAGTCGCAGAGCTCAATGAAAAAACACCACCGAGATGTACAAGAGCGGCTGAAGCTCATACAGTACATGAGCGCGTACCTATACCGAACAGATCTATTCGAGATCCATTTTTCAATTTTTTTTCTGCCGATCGATAATTTATTTCCAGGGTACAAGTGAAACGGGGAAATCTACGCTGCAATATGCGCAAACTAGGTATCGATCCTTATTTTTATGGTCCAGAGGGACTTACGCCTCTTCTTGTTTGGTGGACCCGCTCTACACACACACACAAATTTCCAGCTCCTGAGGCCTCAATTCTTACTCTTGTCCCAGTTGAAAGTTATAAGTTGGGTTATGGCCGTTTTGAAGAAATATCACATGAGCATTTGAGTGTTATCTTAATCTGCCATGGAACAACAAAACACGTTCAAGTCAGCTTCGCACTGGTTTCTCTAGGCTGGCCGATTGTAGCTCAGGAAAAAGATCGAGCAGCAATTTACAAAGGAGACATAAAAAAAAATAACCTCGGCCAAAGTGAGTATGTTGAGATATGGGCGACATGCAATTTGAACTGTACGTGGACAACACAGTGCGCTTATATCACGCTTCTTAGTCTTACTATGTACGGTCTGGACCTCTTATCTATTGTTAATTAAAGAATTTCAGAAAGTGTTGCAAATCTCCAGAAATCATCTCCATATTCATTCGAGCACGCAACATATGGTGTATACTTACCATGTCGATCGCTGTGGGGAGCTCGTGTTTTGTCACGTCGGTCGGCCTACTTCTTTGTTGCAGAAGGTTATGGTGAACTTTATCGCATTGCTACAGAATTTTATTAATTTTTGTTGATTGGTTTTATTACCTATAATGAGATATCTCCAATTACTTTACCGCAGTTGGGTTGTTTTATTGCACGAAAGCTAAATGTGTCCTTATACAATAGATCCACGAGGAGTCAACGTAGAGAGAGAATATCACGTTATCGGGAAAAACTTTGCCGTAATTTCTGTTTTACGTACTAAGGTTTGAATTTATACTTCAAACTGGTGGTCCAAAATTTTAAAGTTAAATTCTCTAACATTTGACTAAAAATATCATAGCAAATATTTAACCACAAGAAGTGTAGACAATTTACCCATAAAAATCATTGAAAAATAGGTTAGAGTAGCGGCTATAGAATTATGAACCTACGATCATCCACATTTAGAACATGAATAGTCCATTGTGATTCCACTATATTTCGACCCTACCTGGAGATGATTACCAAATTTAGGGAGTGTGGGGTGCACTAAAACTATCCACAAGAGTTAATAAATTTTACTAGGCCTCCAACTCTTTGCCTGCAATTTCCCACAAATTGCTGTAAAAGTAGCTACGTTTGCAAGATTGCAAGATTTGCATTCACACAGCAGGTGTTGAATGATCTTGATATCCTCTTTGTCAATACAGCTACTGTAGAAGTAATTGTGTGGAACTTGCATGCGTTCCGCATGTTTTCCAAAGAGACAGTGACCCGTGATAACTGCAGTAAGATTCCGCACATCCTTCCCGTTCCTCCTTAGCAGACTTTCGGTCCTCATAAGACATACCCTGGGCCTTTATAACTGTTTTGAAATCACGCATGTGGTAAATTCTCCCTAGCTGTAATTAACCAGCTTGCAGGCTTGCATTCCTGTAAATCTAGAATCTTCATCGCTGATTCTAGGGGTCTTCCTGTGGATTCTTCTGCTAAGCATATATCCTTAACCGTACCCATCCTGGCCAAAGCATTAGTTCCCTCATTCCCTGGTACATAGCTGGGCCTTGGAGCCCAGGAGAGAATAACTCTATAGTTGGTACCAAACCAAGTCACGGGCCAATGATGTTCCAAACCAAGAGCTTTTATTGCAGTTTAACTGTAAATAAAAATCCTTATATCTCGATCACTAGGTGCGGTGTTAGTTGTTTCTAGTAGTTTTATTGCATTAATTATTGCTCCGTTTGAAAAAGACTGCAGTAGCTTCCTCTACTGATTCCACTCCCACATTCATTTTCGAACCATCTGTAATAAAGATATATAATCAGAGTCATTTGCCACGCGATTATTTTCCCACTCCTTTCTACTAGGGATACTAGTCGAAAAACATTTCTTAAAGTAAAGCCTTGGGGTGGGACAGTATCATTCGTGGCCCCTCGAGACAGATATTTAGAATTCTGCTGTGACCAAGTCTGCGGTTTCTCAGAAGATTGACTTCTTAGTCTCAATGTACTCTTTGAAGCAATACATTTGTTCAGGATATCAAGAAAAAAGGGTGGAGTGGAACGGATATCAAAACAAGACTCTAGGCTCCAACAACTGTTAGAATTCATTCTGTCTTATTACTGGGCAAGTTTTATATCTACACATAGATGATCTTCATCATAGTCCTACTTTATTTGAGGCAGTTCAATTTTTCTAGTAGAAAGCGTGGTTATTAAAGCGAAAACTTAACTGTTAATTAGTTAATTGCCAAAAATGGTGAGCTGAAAGCAAGTAATTTAAAATTTCGTCTAATTTCTTAAACGGCTACAGTTAGGTCATGCAGCGCCGTGGAAAATATTAGCAAGCCAAGGTGTGAGATAATGAAAAAAATGGAACATATCCCAAATTTTCAGACTTTTTGTTTTCTTTATTTTGTCAAATACAGAAAGATTTATGTAAAAAAAATAAAAAAGTTTTTTTTAATACCAAACCTAATTTTTTTTTCAAAATTCTATATTCCATTAATTTTGTGTGTGTCCAAAACAATAAAGTTCAGCATTTGTTTAAATATTTTGATATTTAGCGCAACGGTCCGACATATATTTAATTAATCTGTCAATTATGTCAGGGAAAATACTCCCACATTCAATTTTAAGGACTTCCATTAATGGCGTCTTGTTACCAAATTTCACCCCACTAATTTTTCTCTTCAAATTCCTCCAGAATTTTTCAATAGAGTTCGAATCAGGTGATTGGGACACAAAAACCACGACTTGAATCCCCATTTAACTGAAACCATTCTTTTTTCATCTTCGAAGAGTGTTTCGGAGCATTATCCTGTTGAAACACCTATCGAAGTGGCACCTCTTCCACATAATTGCATATAATATATTTTTATACTTGAAATGATCCATTTATACGGTTGATTTCATAAAGACGATCAACTCCTCTGGCCATAAAGCAAGTCAACACCAAAACGCTTTTGAGTGAAGAAGGGGTGCAATGTCGTCGGTCAAGTAGTTTTTCTGTGGGTTTTCGAACAAAATAAAGTTCATCGCAACTGAACGGGTGTAATTTGCTCGCAACACTAATTAGTTCGCCATGTGTGTGCCCAAAGAGTGCTGTAGACGACATGTCTATTGTCCCAAACAGACCGTATTATTGGAAAAATTCAAAAAGTTTTTGGAATATATATATATTTATATATATATATAAAATCTATATTTACCAGTCTTTCTCGACTGATTATTTATACTATTTTAACATTTTGAAAAAAAATATTAAAAGGATTTTGACTACATCAAAATTTTCTGTTGTTGCATTAGTTAAAGATTCATAAACATATGCATGTTGAGAGCTTAATTTAATTTTTAATTATTATTGTTTGAGTGTGCTAGGCCTAACTTTCATAATGTTCAATTACAAACATATATGATAACTGTGTAATGAGCTATTAGGGAACTAAGTTAAATCTCATTCTTATGTTAGTTTGGCGATCTGCATAGGATTTGACTGGATTTCAAATTTGAGAAGATTAAGTAAATATGTATGAGCTATATTTATTAGTTGTTATAAAGTTACTATGAATCTGGACGCTCCAAGTGTTGTTGTGAATCTAGTTGGGATGATTGCCATACTTCCTCTTGTGAGCTCGTATTGTTGCACCTCAATTTTACGTCTATCGCAGTATAACGCTTCGGATTAAATTCCTGGTTTAATTTTAATATGCTAGATTTACGTGTGTTCTATACTAAATCTGTTCAAGGTTGGAGATAATATTGATCAAATGCTGCTTTAGATTAAGAGTTATTATATATTCGCATATTCTCATTTATTCATACCACTGTTCCAGAAATAGTTATGGATTATCAGTGGAATATGGTTAGCGGTCTTCTTACTAATGTTCCAAAATTGTTTGTATGAATTATTATAGAATATGTTTTCAAATTATGATAAGAATATGGAAGCCGCGTGTAGCTGTTTAAATGGCTATTTCGTATGTAGTTTCGTGCCATCCATGGAACTCATCAGCGGTGTTCCTACTTTAAAATAGGGACTGTTTTTATATCTATTCCACAAGAATAGCATGAAAATTCTTTTTCATTATTTTGAGACCTGATTAATATCTGAATTATTTCTGGGTTAAATTAGAATGTCCTTACTTAATTGGACTTGATTTTGGAAGAAAAATGTGATCCAAAGCTAATTTTATTCTAAAAAATCAATGTCTCATAATAGCATTGGTCATATAATGAGCTAGGAAATATTACTTGTTTTTGGCATACCTCTTTGTCAATAAAGGCCTTTTTGCAGGACGATAACCACGTAAACTACTCTGTATAGCTCGCTTTCGTTCAGTGCTGCAATCAACTGTTAGATTCATGGTCCTGATAATCTCCAGTGCGGGTGTGAATACGTAATTCCCGATTTTTGAAGATCGATCACTGTATGTATCATCTCTGTGTGTTCTGTCTCTCGTGATTTCGACATACGATTAATTTGTTAACGCTATATTTTTATGCAAAACTGTATTGCCTGTTTCAAGCATGCTCTTCTTGAACTAGTTTTAATTGAAACTTACAACAATATTTTGTACACTCTAAAAAAAAGTAGGACAATTCCCCAAATTCAAGACACGTTTTTTCCTAAAAATAAATGTCATTATCTCGGATAGAAAAGGAAATACAATTTAATTTCCCCAATTCAATCGAACATTCCATGAATTTAGGTACTGGTATTTGGCACCAGAAAACCGATATTGTACATAGAATTCCCGAAATTTTAAGCTTTCTCGGATATAAGGAAGAGAACATTCAATAAATTATATTTGTTCATATAATACACACGTTGTTTTTGAAAACAAGTCATATATTCTTTTCACTATTTTGTATGGGCATGTCCACTAACCACCACTAACTCCTCCCATACTAACTATATATTTTAATCACTGACTTATAACAATAGACTGAGCAAGTTGCTATTTCATGTGGCACAAATATTGTTTTCCTGTGTATCAGGGTTTGAGCACCCTTTAAAACGTTTACTGCATAAAAAAACATGTAAAACTCAACCAGTCAGATAAAATTTTACTCCCAAATATCAAATTAATTAAAAAATTATCTTTCTTGTGTTCAAGTGATACTTTAATCGCTTATAAGCAGTTAAACTCATTCCGACTTTAATTCTCAAAAGGTTATTTATACCTGAATCCTGTGTATGGGCTAGAGAAACGGAGGATTATAAACACTTTCTTTACCTAATTCTTCCATGCGGTGAATGCATTTGCAGTCAACATAAAATAAGTTTTTAACGATAATAATAAATAACACATAAGAAACATGGTTGTCAACAATCGCTCAGTTAAATAATGTTCTTGTAGTTAGTTAATTGTCTTTTTTGTTCAAAGTCTATTTTAATTTATTAATAATGTATTTTTCTTTTATTGTTATTTGTTTTCTATGTTGCTTATGTGTTATTTATTATTATCTTTAAGAACAATTTATACGCGCCGCAGACAGAAAAAGTGCTCCTGAAGAAGGGTCGCACTTGGACCCGAAACGTCCAGCACTGAAATAGAAAATTAAATACTTTTCAACAAAACGATCGGTGTATTCCTCAAAATAACTTTCCAAAAAATCCGTCATTTAGTTAAGTAGCCCGAACAAAAACATAAGGCCAGCTGGAAACCTATGATCCGTAAATTCGCTTACATTTTAGGGTAGAAACCTACCTGCATTTTAGGAATAAAAACTTAATCTACGTTTTCCAAGATGGAGTTTTCCCAAATCATATCGAAAAATACGTAAGCTTTGCGACACTAATTGTTGCAACTCACTTTAGGGAATTTTTTTTATTGTGTAGGTTTCATATTTTAAACGATTAGCATTATCTGACCAATTACTTACGAACGATACCAAACCAAGCTAATTTCGTTAATTCTCACTGCAGACTACCAAAACATAAACAAATTTGAACCAACTTGCAATTTTTGATTTATTTGATTTTTTAATTGATACCACCATCTTGCTTTGCACGCGCGTATAATGAATGGAATATGAATTTTGAAAATAATTATAGTTTTGGTAGTAAGAAAAAAAATGTCTTTGGATTTTATTTACTTAACCTTACTACCTTTGACAAGAATAAAGAAAACACAATCTGAAAATATAAAGAGTTTCTTCCATTTTTTTTGCATTTTCATTATCTCACACCAATGTTTTTGCACGCCACTGTATGTACAGGTGTAATTCGTGAAACTAAAAAGGTTCATAAAGATCTAAATACAGTGAGATCTTTAGGATGACCGTAAAGCCTGTTACTATTTAAAATACGGGGTGTTTCGTAAAAAGCTAACAGATATTCTTCTTTATCACCCTGTAATTTTGAAACGATTGAGATGCCTCCACCCAGCTGACATACAATGTATTGTTTTTCTAGCTGAGTACTATCACCATGTCACCTCCTTTCTTTTGGACCGCTCACCAGGAAACACTCTGTATAACGTCCTTCAACCCAATGACCATCCTCATTAGATTTAAAAGTAATCTAAAAAAAACAATATGGTTTTACTACACGCTGTATAAGGAGAAATTTAGTCTTAAAATAAATAAAGATATTATGTGGGGGTATGGATGCTCCTTTGTGGCCAATAAATTTGCATTATCATTCCCATCAAAACCTGAGTGTCCTGGCTCCCACAGAAGTGTTAGGTGGTTCCTTCTGCCCAAGTTTCTTAATTCTTGAATGCATTCCCACATTAACTTCGTTTTGACCTCAGTGGATGAGATGTCTTTCAATGCCGCTTGGCTATCTGTATATTTGTTAGTGTAAGATCGTCAGAGAGTTTCATATGCACATCTAGTGATGACATATACTTCTGCCTGGAATATCGAGGCGTATTTTCCTAGGCTTTAATAATTTCACCTCTTGGCTTCAAATAATATATTCATCATTTCCTAGATTTGTATTTTTGTCCTCCCTATTTGGTAACTTTATTTGAGAGCAGACAAAGGCTGTGTACCATTCTGTCTGATATCATATCCAGTATTGGTGCGTAGACTTTTGGAGTCCCATTCACTATAACCATCTGTCTAGACTAGACCCTGTATATCATAGCAAAGGTAAATCCAGACTTTTAACAGCATCCATTACATCATTGTTCAAAAATATCTATGGATACTAAATTTATTGGCCCTTGAATACCAATGATCGATTGAAAAAAATCAAAAAAGAGGTTTCCATTAGATCTAGGATCTTCAGCTTTACAACTATCAAATACATTACATTGAGGAATGCCAGACGAATATACTTCATCGTACTTACGTCTGACGACATAAAAACACACGTCCCTCAGATTTAATATTAACCCGTAAGTAGCAGCATGAGGTCAGAGCAATTTTAACCGCGAAAAAACTTCTCTCGACCTTGCGTCTTCCAGTAGCCTTTCTTCTTAGAACACTATTTTGAAAATCACCGTATTCGAGCCACTTAAAGAAAAGTTATTTGTTTTTCAGTTTTTGTTAAAGCAATAAGATTTAGTTATCGAACTGCATTGTTTTTGTTTTTGAATATGAATATTTTGTGATTTACTTAAATTTCGTGAAAGAAATTTGTGACACTGGTGATCACATGCGCCCACTTGTCTAATTTTGCTAGTGTGCCTACTTAAGGATTAAACGCGTTGAGCTAAACCATTTAGAATAAGAGCCTCTAAAAGGTTTTTTCTTCAGAATATAAAGAGCGAAATGCATTCTCTAAGAAACTTAAAAATCTTGCAAAGATATCGAGAGCAGAATTAGATTTAATTGAATCATGTTATACGGTCATCCAGAGAGAGAGATTAAGTATAAAGTCTTGATTTCAGTGAAGAGCTCATCCATATCCCTTCCGAGTTCCTCCAGAAAAGGAAGTCGGAACGTTATAGGTGGGTGAAATACTTACAACTTGCTATGCTTTATTAAAACAATTCTATTAGGAAAATGTAATTCTTATTTCTTAAGGCTAATGTTTCAGACTGGCTTAGTCGACCCGTTCACTTTAGAATTGAATGAATTGGTCTGGAATATCCGTCAATCCCATCCATCTGATAATCTACAATCTGGACTTATCTACCTTGGTCAAATGTAACTATTGGTAAATAAATAAAAAGCAAAAAACAACTAATCTAAAATAAAAATAAATATAGCAAAACACATCCCTTGAACTTTGTGGCATTTCAAATAATTTATAGATCCATTGTGTCGGCAATTTTTTTACCTAACTATTCAACTCTTCCTGATTAAATATCGTTTGATGGGCGAATCGAACAATTGGTGGTGCCCCAGTGTAAAAACAAAAGGTAATGGTCGTTATGCGCCTCTTCTGATGTGGAAAATATAGTCCTCAGGCGACTTATTGTTAAGATTTATATAAAAATTTATCGCTGATACTTAATCTATCCTCCGATGGCCAGAATATTGCACACACAACACAAAACTTCGTCTCCTCCTTTGGCCTGATGGCTGATTGCCAAGAGAGTGAAGTTGGCTTGCCCAGCTTTTTTCCAAGCGATTGGGTGGGTGTTGTCTGTCCATAAGTGAAATGAGGCTCCATAAAAGTTCTTCAACATTAAAACATAAAATCACATTCCGAAAGCCCAATAAATCGACATCGCGGATATTCAATTCATTCATTGATGGTGATTGTGATGGCGATTTATAAGTAAATCTTTGTTAGAATGGGCAGTTTTGGACTTAACCCCAATGTGCTGTGATTTCATAATTCAAAAAAAAAAAATCTAGTCTCATAATTTGTTAAGGTGTTGAGAATGTCAAATTTTATGAAAAAAAATTCAATTGTTATTGAAATTTTATGGTGTTTTTATAAGGAATAATACTCCGCAATAATCAATAAAGTAAAAAGGATATAATGCCTTCAGGTAGAGAGGGAAATTTATGTAATATGTAGGTGCGAGAGTGGCCTAATTGGATTAGGATAGGCTCTAGAAATAGCAACATGATTGAATTTTTAAGTCACGTCCTGTAAAAATTTTGTTCACAAGAAATACATATCCCAGCTAGACAAATTTTAGAGTTCCTCGGAATATTCAGATCATATCTTTCAAGACAATTGTAAAGGGACATTAGCAATAGCTTCGTGAACGTTTTCAAATTATATAAATGGTAAACGCCTCCTTTCTAGCTCACATTACATATTCTGTAGATTGCTCTTAGTTTGGATTAGGAGTTTTATACAGCATGAGCAATGATCAGTTGCTCAAGGCTTTAATCGATAAGGAAAAGTCGTTTTTACCGGCATAATTCTTACGTTTCAAAAATATTTCCATCAAAGTCAACACTTCGAATATTTTTCTATCTATAGGACTGGACAAATGCTAGCCTTTTACATCTCTTTTATACCCTAGATGAAATCTATACAGGGTACCAATACTAGTTTTGTCATTTCGTTTGTAAGACTACGTGCAAAACCTGTCGAGGCTAGGCGAGGCGAGGCGAAGCGAAGCTGTATCAAGAGTTAAGAAAGAAAACAATTAATGGTTTATCAAAGTGCCGCACGGGAAGAAGGGTGAACAGTCACCCAATTTGAAAATTGCAATGAGAAATCTTGCTACCATATAATTCATACTTGCTTTTTGTAAAAAGTATTTCTGTTGGCAATTGGCGTGATCACCATATTGAACTTATATGGTAGGCGATCAGAGATAATCATACTGATGAGACCTCTTTGATCACTGGGTCGAAAAGTTCAATATTTCTGCATTTTTAACGTAATTTGCAAATTTATTCATAAGAACGCTGTGGCAGTGCGCAAGGTATCTTCACCACGCTTCGGTCAAATATTGATATAGACTCGCCTTACCTCGTCCACCACGCTTTGCCTAGCCCACACCCGTGCATAATTTTAAAAGTTATTATGATGTTTGCATAATCGTCAGTCTGTACGTCTGCCCGTCCGTTTGTCGGTCGGTCTGTCTGTCTGTCTGTCTCTCCTCAAGATAACTCGAGAACGCGTTTATTTAGTGACTTGAAATCTGGCAAATTGTCTTTTGAGAAAAAAATAGCAGATTTAATTTCGAAAATGAGACAAATCAGGTAACTTCTCCTTCATAGGGTTGCCATACAACAATTTTGTTTTTAACTATAGAGTTGGATACTGCCTGAGAATGTGTCGACGTAGAGAGCTGAAATTTTGTACAAGAAATTTTATAAAAATAGTAAATACAATTGATGGTGTTGCCATTCAAAACGAGTACAACTATAAAAATGATCAGTTCCAGAAGTTTTTATTGTACTGAAAAACATATATCCTATGAAATTGGTTATCATCATTTTTACTGTCAGACGAACCGTTCTAGAAATAAATGCGGAAAAAAGCCACTTTAACAATCAAATTTGCACAGAGGGGTGACCATACTAATGTCTATTTTGATGGGACCATTTGAGTGTTGCACTTTTTCTGGCAGCGGAGAACTGGCTGAAGTCAATTGAACATATTTCTGTCATATTCCTTGTATCTGTGGGCACACGTATTATATACACGGAACTGTCAAACGTAATAAATGTTCTTTATTGATATATGGAAACAAATTTCATCTTAACTTTATGCTAATTACCCAAATAAAATTGTTTGATTCATTTAACTCCAAAATTTCACAAATAACCGAGACAGTACACTTTGACACTTTCAACTTGAATGTGAATTTGTAACACCGACAAAATATCCAGTGCAAAGTAGGGGAAGTCAGTGCAAACCCTGCACCTCTGCTATAAAAACTGTCCCATCGAACATTTTCAGTGTTGCACTGCTGGAAAAAGTGCAATACTGGTGCTGGACTGAAGTCGTATCGAAATCGACAGATATTGCATACGACAAATCATATATGGGGCATCATAAGAATTGACTTTATATAAAATCTAGCCTTCTTCCTTGTTTATTTCAGAAAAATGCCTATAGTTGTCCATTTTCTTCCAGATTATTTCCAGCTTCGAATTTATTTAAAATCCTCCACAGAAATCGTACGATTCGATCTGCTTATGTATGTAGGAAATTTGTATGATTATTATTTGTCAAATCTGTAGAGTATATATACACAACACACATGCAGTTCATCGTCAGAGGACGACGGGACTATACAGATTTGTAAACTGCATACAAAATGTGTACAATTTCACCGTCAATCTACTATTTTCAGTTCCGTTTGATATTTTCATCGTTCCCAACTGCAAAATTTATTTCAGAGCTCACTGAGGTGTTCCTACATGAAACATTCTTGATGGGCTTTATATTTATAAAACTGTAGCCGAAGCACGTACTACTGATTCTGTTAAGAAAAATGTTAATAACCTTTGCCGGTTGACAATTTTTGTTGCTGCAAAATGTCCGCGATTTCTAAGTCTTTTATAGGAGGGAACTGCCATGTCTACATAACAGGTCTACTTGAAACAGGAACTGTGGCTGTTTGAATGTCCGCTTAAAGCAAGAAACTGTGATGTCTTTAATGCCTGCTGATTGACGTAGGAAACTATGATGACTTTTGGATACTTGGCTACTTCCGAACCTGAAAAGATTTTGAAAGCTTCCAATCTTCCTAATGGCGACTTAACGTCCGTAAGAAGTGTTTTCATAATGTCGATCTGGAGGGCGAGTGCACCCCTTCAGCTCAGATTGTCCCTATGACAGTCTGACAAGGTACTATTCCAGGAAGGATCTTATGTCGACTAGCGGCCGTAAGGAGAGCACGACGTTGGTACTGCCTTGGGATCCGCTTCTTCAACACTAGTTATTTTGATAATTGCATGTCAATCCGTCCGTCCGTCCGTCTGTCTGTCCGTCTGTCTGTCCGTCCGTCTGTGCGCACGATAACTCGAGAACGCGTTCACTTAGAAAGCTGAAATTTTGTACACGGACTTAAAAAAAAAGAAAAATTAACTTCGGAAATGAGACAACTCCTTAGTGGGGTTGCCATACAAAAATTTCGGTTTCCACTATATATTTGGTCACTGCCTGAGAACGCGACAACATAGAGAGCTGAAATTTGGTACACAGTGTTTCTATGGTAATAGAAAAAAAAAACTCAAAAATTGACTAAACCGGGCAACCCCTTCTTGGTGTTGCCATATAATTTTCTTTTTGTTACGTATACTGTGAAAACGATTATTTCTATACATTTTTATTGTATTAAAACTCGTTTAGAATATGAAATCCTTTAAAATTGGTTAAAATCATTTTTTCTGTCCGACGAACCGTTCTAGGAAAGTAGCCTATTATGCGATAGGCGCCAAATATGAGACAGTGCTCCATTTCGTTTCTGTTTCAATTAAATATTGTAAATCCTAACGGAACCTTCTCATTTTCTTGCTAAAAGTAAACCGTAAACGTGGCGAGTGCCATTGTCATCACAGATCTCGTGCAGTTAAGTTTGTTTGGTAAGTGCGCAAATAGAATTTTTTTAGTGAATTTTTGAATTCGATATATTTTGAAAGATAAGTTTATTATTATATTGGTTTTATTTTATTTTTATAGAGTAAATATTCCAAAACTTGATTTCGTTATTTCGTCATTTGCCCGATATTTTATAAGCTCGCAAAATCAAATTGAACAAAAAATCATCGCGGCCTTAATATGGGATATCTTGGGTATCCAAAAATAAGATACCACATATTAGAGATACTTCATTTTACGTAGCAGGTATCCTTACAGATGCGTCCGAAAAGGAAGACGTGGTGCAAGGAAGACATGAAGAAAGCAGTTGAAGTTGTTCGGAATAAGGAAATGGGGTGTGTAAATACTTAATGTCTTTTATATGCAATATTTACATTTCGATATTGTAATTTTACTGCATTTTAATTCAATTATAATAGAATTAATAAATAATATATTTGAAGGTATTTAATGATCCAAGGGATACTCTCGAGAGGTGTGTTAAGGACACAAGTTGACTATTGCATTCAGATGGAAAAGAGGTAGAAATTTACCAATTTAGTTAGAATCAATTTTATGTACCCAATTCTTACAGATTCTATGGATTACGTCAAACGGATATTAAATGTATGGCCTACCAATTGACAATAAAAAATGGAATTAGGCATCCGTTCAGCGGCAGAAAAGAGATTGCTAGCAAAAATTGCTCCGAGAATTTCTTAATAGAAACCAAAAGCTGTCCATGAGAATACCACAAGGAACTTCGGCAGCAAGAGTAAAAGCTTTCAGTTCAGAAAATGTCAGTGTCTTCTTCGATATTTATGAACCTGAACTTCAAAAAATTAAGTGTTTGCCTCACAGATTATTTAATGTCGACGAGACCGGAATCACTGTAGTTCAGCATAAACATAGCAGAAAAAATAGATTTGCTGCCTAACTTCAATGGAGAGAGGAAAACTACATGCATGAATGTAGCTGGAATATTTGTACCGCCTCTTATAGTTTTCCCACGTAAAAATATGACAGAAGTTTTAATGGGAGGCGCACCCAGAGGTTCTGTATGGGCATGCCATCCATCTGGGTGGATTCAGGCACACATTTTTACGCAATGGCTTTCACATTTGATATCTTTTACAACACCGAGTCAGAATGATCCAGTTTTGTTTGTTTTCGATGGTCATTATTCGCATACTCGCAATTTGCACGTAATAGATATGGCCAAACAAAATCATGTAGCTATCGTTTGTCTACCTCCTCATTCGACACACAAAATGCAGCCCTTAGAAGTTGGATTTATGTCACCGTTTAAGACCTACTATACGCACAAGAAATACCCACATGGCTCAATAACAATCCTCGTCGGACAGTACCAAATACAAGCATATGTAAATTATTTGGTAGAACTTATGAGAGAGCAGCAACAATGGAAGTATCCATAAATTCATTTCGGAAGACAGGACCTTTTCCATGCAACAGGAATATTTTCAGAGAACATGACTTTGCGATTCGTGAATCAGATCGGTAAACGTTCCATCTCAGGAGTCTGTTTTTGAAAGTTCCAGCGATTACCGACCAGCCACTCATACCTACAGGGATTGCGAACCAGGCGTCAACAGCTCCAGATATTACGAGCTTGTCGCCCATAGTTCAAGAGATTGCCAACCACTACCATCAGTTACAGATATTACGAGCTCGTGACCCATAGCTCCAGGGATTGCGAGCCAATTGTCCATAGTTCTATGGATAAAGAACCAAATCCACAAAGGTCCGCAGGTTTTGACACCACTGCTAAATTTTTGAAAGAGAGAACACTCCAGAGCTGGGAAGAAACTTAATAGGACCTTCTGATATTTATACCACAGCTTAATATTCCCATAACCACACAAAAGAAATCCCGGAGTCAAACGGCCAAACTTATAACATCAACGCCATATAAGGAAAGCCTTTTTGAAAGCCAAACCAAAAGAAACCCGAAAACAAAATTTTCCGTTAGTGAGCCAAAAGGGAGTGCTAAACCCAACAAAATAGAGGAAAACCGCAAAAGAACAATCTACTGATTCATCAGATTCGCCAGAAACAGTGCCAGATCTGATTTACATGGACTCAGATGATGACGATTTTGGAGACGATGATGACGCGGAGTGCATATTTTGCACTGGCCGTTTTACGGATGACCGACAAAATGCGAAAAGTGGGCTAGATGCAAGTCGTGCTATCGATGGGCTCATGAGGATTGTGGTGAAATAAAAGGACAGTTTTTCCTTGGTTCGGTTTGTGACTTGGTATCGATTACAAATAAAAAATCATCTTAAAATGAATACCAGTTTTGCCTTTTTAAGTTGTAGAAAATTTTAGCTCCTAATATGAGACATATCTCATATTGAAAAACACTTGTGTCTCATATTAGGCGACATCTCAGGTTATAAATAGAAACTACAATTACATTTTCATGTGCATTGGTTTCGAAAGTATTAAAGTTTTACAAAACGCGTCTGATGATAGGCTACTTTCCTCTACCACTTCAAAAATCAAAATTTCGCAGATGAGTGACCATACGAAATTACATACGCGCATTCATCTAGTCTAGGGTATCATAAGAATTGGTCTTAGACCAATTCTAGCTTTTTTATTTGTTTTGTCTAAATTTTCTTTTCGGTGCTGTTGTATTATGAGTTGACATTACGCTTTTTAAATTTTTGGTTTTTCACTATTACAAAAGCAAAAGCCTACCTACCTAAGCCTTTCTACGTTCAGCAAAGTGTTAGTAGATGTAAATTTCTAAATTAATCTTGCTAGGTTTACAAAGAAGTGGGTGGTCATGTGCTTGGAAATGTACGACACGTCGCCACAAACCTCATATGTGAGATGTTTTGTCTGTGAAATTACAATAATCATATGTTGACCGCATGCACCAAAAATTATTTTAGTTACAGAAAATTATTTGCATAACAAAAATTGGTAAAAGCTTCTGTGCATGTCGCAGATAATCACATGGTCCTTATTGCTGAATCCGCCGAGAGAATCGAGTTTGCGAATTTGCGCCCAGTTTGTGATTATCTAAAAAGTTCGAAGTGAACAAATCAAGTTTCCCTTGATTATTAAAAACAAGCGAATCGAATCCTGATACTTGAATGTGGAAGTTCCGCCGGCGGATTAAAAAATCGAATCGTGATGGGGAAGTGAATCTTACTTGCGGCAGGAATCATTAATATGTCGGATTGAGCAATACGGGCCTCTGTAATTTTTTTAGTTTACAATCCTAAAAGCTCCACCCAATAGCCACCACAAAAATGACATGTGAATGTGACATTTTAGTTGAAAAGATTTTGCTGAACTGAATCTGTACAAAATTACGAATTCGAATTAAGCTCGCTAGAATCTCCAATCCGTAGTATATTTTTTAGATCCTTGTCCTTATTGCAGCACCATTTTCACATATCGAGTTGTTACCGGAGATTTTCCTTCGCTAGTTTGGAAGAAAAATCAATCTTGCATCAATGTCCTTGAGCACCTAAAGGATAAATATTCGGATATATGTACTCGCATATGTATTCAGCCGCTAAAAATTTCAAATATTTTGCAGAAAGATATCCTACTAGTACTACTGCTGTCCCGTCCCGTTTTTAACCGCCTATAGACAATGTTGCATACCTACTGATACTCCAGGACTGTTTCTCCAAAATAACTTATGTTTTTACATTGAATCGCAGTATTTCGTGGTACAACTTCACATTAGCTGCTATAATGACATACTTGTGAAATCTTAATCGAGCCATTATGTTAAAAAGGTCCTATTGAATAGTTGGACCCTACTACCATCATGATTTAAATTGAACGAGACAATGAAAGATCTTTTTCAGTCACTAGCTGAATGTGGTCCAGATTTAAATATTTCTGTATAAAGTCGGTATGCAGTATTTATAAGGTAACAGTATTTTTACTCAGCGGGCAGATCTTTATTCTAAGAAGAGATGAACCTAAGACACTTCTAGGCACATTGTTCACTTTCAAGATTTATGAGAAATTGCTCATTAATGTAAGCTGAATGCTCTAATAAAATCTAGAATTGGCCCTCAAACCCTACCTTCCTGTTTCTTGAAGTTCATTTAGAAGGTTTACAAAAATATATTTGTATCGCGTACCAAAGAAAGCTGGAGAGTGATAGAGAATGTGAAGCAGGAGTGCCCTGTGTGAATGAACACAAGGGTTTTCCTAATGTCTTCTTCGTAAAGCTTAACTGGAGGATCCCATACTTCTATTACTGTTCTACATATAGGTTCATCTAGTTAAAAACGAATATGCTGATATTAGGCCCGAGTCTTAATGAAATCCCGATGGGAGGAAGCCTCCGAGACTACTACAAGTCTAGCAAGTTTGTTCGCCTTTTCGTATTGCTGTAACGTAGCATTTATAGAACTACTAGTACTTCATTGAACCAAGAAAGCGAGTTCAGGATGGTATTACACTCCAGTGCAAATTTGTAGATCACGAACGGCTTTATTAAGGCTTTGAAAGCAGCTTGGCTATGCGAACAGATGGTAATCTCTTTACTTTCTGTATCAAAGTTAAAAAGATACCTTCTCGTTTTCAAGATGGCTTTGATTTCCGGCTGGCACACTGTGACATGGTTTTCGAGGTGTATGTCCATTTCCACACGAAGAAAAAAGAAAAATCCATAGCTCTCGTATTTTCCCCTTATTTGGAGCATAGATGGTGCGTCAATGGTTGAAGCACAGAGTATGATTCCAATTCTACCCTAGATAAAATTTCGTGACATTATCTGAATCGTGTCTAATATTTTTCGTTAATTGGAGAAATCCATTGCGTTTCACTACTCAACAGAGCCATAAGTTAGGATGGTTCTAATAACACTTGTTTATATCCAGAAGATCTTCCGTGGCTTTATTTTCATCCTTTTTCCCTATTGCTCTACGTAACATTGCGAGCGTCATAACAGCTTTGTTCGCTTTGTTTTCTAGGTGTGGTTTCCATCTCAGTATGTATACAGTTCCTGGGTATTTGACTCTGTCATTAGGGTTGGGTACGAAATCCAGAAAGACAAAGCCCAGAGTGACAAAATCCAAAAAGACAAAGCCCCGAAGAGACGAAATCCAACAAATCCCAGAAGAGACGAAATCTAGAAGTGACAAAATCCAGAAGTGAGAAAATTCAGAAGAGACGAAATCCAGAAGTGACAAAATCCAGAAGAGACAAAATTCAGAAGTGACAAAATTCAGAAGAGACGAAATCCAGAAGTGACAAAATCCAGAAGAGACAAAATTCAGAAGAAATCCAGAAAAAAAATCCAGAAAAGATATTCGCGCTCGAATATCTTTCCTAGATTTTTTTCTGGATTTTCTGTTAGTTTGAATTCCTCATGAACTCGGAGCTTTTTCGTTTACGTCATAAACAAACAAATTATATATATTTTTTACATTTATTCACCCCACACTACCACTTCAACATACACATTAATTTATTTACGAACTCATTAATAGATCAGACCTAGGCACAGACCTAGATATGTTCCATATAAGCACTCAGAACAGGATAATAACTCAACATAAAAAATTTTCTATTTATAGTGATTTCCAAAATTTTAACTTTTTTATTTTAATTCGAATGATCATGCATTTTGGACCTTGACCATATCAAAATCGTGATCAACACTTCAAAATTTCATATAATGTTTCTTGACGGCCGTTCACAAATCGTGACTAATGTGCAGACATTGTTGGGTTAGCCTGTTTCGTTCGCAAAGATGCTAGGTTTCCATCAGATGAATATGTCATCAGAAGACTATATTATTAACACAGATTAATATAACAACAACGATGACATTTGCGAAGCAAAGTTCAAGCCATTTTTAAATTTTTTTAAAAAATTTTTAATTGTAACAATTTTTACAATTTCCGGATTTTGATATTTACGTATTTTGTCGTTTCTGAATTTTTTCACTTCTGGATTTACTCATTTCCGGATTTTCTTATTTTTTCTGGATTTTGTCATGTCCCCCTGTCGTTTAGTTCCACACGCTTGGAGCCAATAGAGGGTAGGTTAATTATAGGAATATTTCTTTTCTTAGTGAAAACGCAGAGATTCGTCGTTTCTTGATTCAAAATTCAATCGTGATCAAGCAGACACTTGTCCTTCATAAATTTGTACTTCGGTTAAAATGATACCAATTTTTCAGAATATGATTGAGGAAGAGCAACAGCTTTGTTGATTATTAGTTTACAATATTACGTCCTTCGGGACTCAAACGAAAATCGTACTTAACCTCTACTAAAGATTATAATAAAAGAAACTTGATAAAGTTATTAATTTAAATTATCTAAATTTTTTTTCTTTCTATTGTGATTGACAAAAATGTTTCAATTATTTTTTTTAAATTAGAATAGTTCTAAGCCTACTGCTTAGCCACTTGTTCAAATCGCCGAGTTCTTTTTAAATCAAACCTTACAACTTCCCTGAGGACCTGCCAGGTGTAAAGTGTTTTGTGGTTGCTGCCACAAAATCATCGATCACCCGAGAAATTCAATGATCCTTGTTACAACGTCGAAGTACCGTATTATCAGGTACTGATTTGGACTATTTTCAATTTTTCAATTTTTAAAACAATCGTTTTTAAAATACAATTTTTGTTGTAAATTTTAAAGTAATGCCTAGTAGGGAGTTTGAGTAAAACAGTACGGAGTTCAGGTATAAGGTGACATTTTCATATGAATTTTACCGCTGGTAAAATCCCAAGCAAAAATTTTACTCAGCGCTTTACTAGTCCAGTACGGAGTTCCCTGGTAAAAACTTACCTTTTTGCTATTATAAGGTAGATGGCGTTACGTAAGTCTCTACTCATTTTACTGACCATTTTAATGTGCGGAGCATTAAAATGCTGGTAAAACTTTGAAATTAATTCGATTGTTAACTAAGCGAGTCTATTTCGTTTTTGCAGTGGATTTCCTTGACGACGATACACACTTAGACTTGCCGCATCAACAATCTCGTCGTAGAAATGATGATTTATATCCTTTATAAATAACAATCACTTAACATTTTTAAAAATATTTCAGATTAATTGTGATTTTAACAGCTGTCATTTCGTTTTCTCCACATAATACTTACGTCAACTTTTTACCAGAGTTAAAATGCTATTTTTTGGAGACTGCGTTAAATTTAACCAATACCCGAACTCCATACTAGGCTTAAAAATAGAGAATCGAATTTATAGAAATAACACAAAATAAAATTTAGTTGTTGATTTAAAATCAGAATTAAATCATTGACTCTCCTGCAGAATTATCTGTTGTTAGTTACCAAAGAAAAAGCGTGGTCGTTTGGGCATCACACAAAAAGAAATTCCTCAACGAGTGTGTGCAGCACTTCAGCAAAAATATTGCATCTTGACTTGTCACAATTTGCATATAGATTCAGATCTAATGTTCGTCATCTTGCTGAAATCCGTCATTTATCGGTGGTATCGTGACGCCGCGCCGGTTCGTTGTGCCGCTCTACAGACGACTTTCGAGTGTGACTCATTTGAATTTTGAAAATAACAAGCTCTCCACAAAAGTTAATATTCACTCTACGCATTTACGTATATATGATCTGGGGATTCTACGAGGCACTTCAAAGTGATTCTCAGACAACGTCTACGTTTCTGTTTTTATTTACCTTAAGTGCCTCCTCTTACAGTTCTTACACTTGAGCTAGAACTATTTTTGTAAATACGACAACGCATCTGAAACTTGAGTGGCGGATTAATGATAATCTTGAAGGCGATTATTTGAAGAAAGAAATTATTGTTTTGTCATTGTATTAATGATCATCGTTGCACGACAAATTTTTACATATATTCATATACTTATTTAAAATGCATAGGGCTGAATGCACCTAATTCTTCTCTATGGTTCTACATGGCATAATGGCGTAAAGCTTGAGCTTTGAAAATATGCATTATAAAAGCGAACTTGAAATGGAACTAGAAAAGTGCATGTATTTCCATCATCCAATAGAGATTTGCTTTCTTTAACAGTATTAGTGTAATATTATCGCGATTGTGCCACAATTCCCCAAGTAATTTTATTTCCTGATGCATTCTAATCTTCAATTAAATAGCACAAGGTCATAATGCTAAGACGTCGGATATCCGGCTTCTAACCCAACTTTTCGAAGATTCGAAGCCACCATATGACCAGTGTACAACATTTGTAACGCTTCTTTCGGCTGAGCCATTTAGATAAAATTTGGCACACGTAAATAGATCTTGCATGACAATACAACTCTCCACTTTCATATTATGTAAAATCAAGATGGTGGCTACCACCTACAAGATGGCAGACGAATTTTGCTATTATCATCTGATTCGGCTAAAAATTTATATCTTGCGATTGTCAGGGTCGCGGATTATTTTTCGTCAAAATTTAAAATTTCAAAGGCTGTTTTCAATTGTTGGTCAAAGTTTAGAAATTCAGGTAAGGGATTACGGCTTTTTGAATAAAATTTAGAAATTTTCATTATTAACTATACTTTTATTAGTTAGGGTTAAATCATGCAATCCGATTGACTTGAAACTTAACATATGTTACGTACATAGTTCCGATAGTATGACAATATTTTTAAGATTACACATTTCCGAAAGTTAAGAAGAGGAAAAATAGTAAATGAAGAACTTTTCAAAAATAAATTTTTAATAAAATTTACTAAACAGAAAAAATTAGTTTTTCTTAAGCATTCTGTCGTAGAGGATATTATAATGTCTAGAATTGTATATAGGTTTCGAAGCAACTGGTTGGAAGGCTCAAATTATTTAAAGTTTGGAGTCGAACGTTTCGAAGCATGAAAGTTTTATCAATGCTTTAAAGTTCGAAGTTCAAAGCATCGAGGTAGGAATGCTTTAGCAAACGAATTCTAATATAAGAACTTTGGCACAATGTTGGATGGTGAATTTATTTTTTTGTCGATATATCAAGCTTTGAAGAAATCCAAAGTCACGTTGAAGAGTTTCAATTTGGAATATATTTTTAGGAAAAAAGTAGTTATAAATTCGTGAATGGGATATATTCCTCATTCCTTCGATCGACTACCATACTGGACTTTCATAAAAATGAACGTAGGTCGATAGAAAAGGGTGCCTTGAAAGTATTGAAAGTTTGGTGCTTTCAAATTAATTATATGTAAAATTCTTCCATTCTTTCTATATTCCGCCTTATTTAATTTGTCTAAAAATCAGGATAACTAAAGTGTCAAAAAATTTATTTTCTAGATGTACATATTTATATTCAAAATGAGTATAATTGTGGTAGGCAGCCATTTGTTCGCCATGGAGAACAATCTTACTACAAGATATTCAAATTTAATATATCAGATCAAAAGCAATATACATTTCTGAGTATATTTCTTTTTGAATGACTCAAATCCGTCGAAAAAATGGCAAAGTTATTGAAGTTTAAAAAAACGGAAATTAAAAACGGCGAATCTGGTGATGACGTCACGGTACACAACACGCACGATGCCAGTTTGCACAATATAATATTTATAAGACGATATTTTATGAAATAAAACCAAAACAAATCCAATCCCGAGCACTTTCTATCACGGCGGCGCAGCAACTACACTCGGGCTGCGTTAGACCGCGAATTATATTGTGTGTCGTGACGTCATCATGTTAGAGCGCGTTTTTTGAGAATGCGGCGCTAAAATAGCTATAACTTCGTCATTTTATATCCGATTTCAATAACTCTCACTGAATTATTTGTTTTTTAACTCTATGATTCTGCATAATTATCTAAAATAGTCATTGTTCTCCATTGAAATGCATCGCCCAAGAACATTTTTTCTATATAGTGGTAACCGCAAGGTTTCCATTACCAAATTATGTAACTTGAGTTATATTACCTTACCTCTTTGTAACCACTATAAATCCCTTATAGAGAATAAATGGAGGATTAGATAAAGGTTACCGCTCCTTGATTTAGGTAACGTTATATAATTAAAAGCTTTATAAAATGAGTAACAAAAATATTTTGGTTACCTTAATATAACTTCTTATGTAGCACTTATATAACCCTTATATAACCCAGGGTGCTCTGGATTAATTTATTTTGCTCATAGCAGTGTAGTAACGTTTCCACAACGCTTAGAATATTCTCAGATCGATTACAGTGATTGAAATATTGGGGAAATCACTTTTCGTTACCTTTATAAAACAATATACTGCAAATATTTATCCAACCTATCTTGATATAGACGATATTTTTTTGTATTGTATTTTTAAATATTTTTACACAATTTTTCGGCATGTACGTAGTAAAATTCAGTTGAAATTAAAATTTTACTGATAATATCATCATGGATACTACTAAAAAATACACACCGCTCCAAAAATAAACAATATTTAAAATTTTTAATTAAATATGACAAAATTTAAAATGTTCATTGAGGTGATATCAATTCATAAAAGTAACATTAAATAATTTAGAAATGTTATATACCTAAAATGATGTATTTTCTTCATATGAAATTAAAACGGAAGCCAGCAATTTAAAAAATTGGCTTAACCGACATTTTCTTTTTATCTGCAATGCACAGATAAAAAATGACGGCTTGTACTTAAATGAACAAATTTCCATTATAAAACTTCAACTACTTTTGTATAAACTCTGGCTAAATCATATAAACTGAATGACCCTTATAAAACTTCTAAAAATATTATATAAACTAAAGGAACTACCTTGACTCGAAAATGGTCCTGAGACACCCTTTAGTCTTAAGATGTAACCTTTGGTAATGCTATATATCTTATAGTGACAAACAACAGGCGTTATTGTACTTATATACCTTTTCGTTATATTGTGTTACCTTTGGTAAAGTTAGGATGTGTCTAAGTTGTTCTTAAAATAATTTTTGTTGTGCGTACCTCGCGTAGTATGCAGTGAATAATTTTAATTACAAAAAAAAACACAATGTATAAAATCGGTGCAAATTGAAGAGGCAGGTCAAGATAAACTTAGTTTATGTATTGTCCCAACAGGTTTCGAAAACAACATCATATGGAAATAGCCAAATACGAAAAACATTGGGTTGCTCAATAGATTATTGCACGATGTGGACTCTGCTCCCAAAGGTTGGATGAACCAATTCTGTATTAAAAAAAGATGCGATTTCCTGTCTTATGAGGCTGCCACCGCTGAAATGAACGCTATGGCAGAAACGAGTGACAGCCGATGCCCTCTTATTGATTATTTATAAAGCATACAGAAAACACGCACCGCACCGATACATAAAATGCACGTTACTAAAATTTTGCGATTTTTACCTTCGTTACTAAAGCGCCATAAATAAATGAAAACAGTTTTATAATGGCTCTATTCGACACTAAAATTCATTTGTTTTTATAATGATCACCACAGTTGCTAAAGGGCCACCAACAAATTTTACGAAATTTTATAGTGGGTATATGAATTACCGAAAGTTCCCATTTTTTATTAAAGTCATCACCTAAATTACTGAATGTTGTTGAGTTATATAAAGCGTAACCACGGACACCGCAATAGACAATTATTACCAATGAGTTATATAAGGTAATTAGTAACCTTAAACAACTCTATTGTAACTACGTCACTAATTAGTAATATTATAAAACTTTTATATAACCACTCAAATTCTTATATAACTGAGTAACCATTATATACCCCTTATAAAACTACCCATCACTTTTAGTCACCAAAAATTGGAAAAATTGTTACTGGGGTTCTATGTGTGTGAATTTTTAATGTGTGAAAGTGGGTCAAATAAGATAATAAAATTTGATCGTAACTAACAAATGAAGTTAAAATCAAACATTTCCTAATCTACGGTCTACAGAAAACTGACACATTTTAAACTATTCAAAAATTATTTAAAACTTACAAAAGCTGTAGAGAAAAATAATCAATATTTTGTTCGAATATAAAATCAAAGATTCCCCTTCCCTACATGATGTGATGAAGCACTATTTTTTTTTTCATAGAAATTTTCCCAAGCAATTTTCTTAAGAATTTTTGTGGCCGATAAGAGATCAAGAAAATTGGATTGATTTGGGTGCTTGGGAAGCTATCAGCTATGCTATCAGTAGAAAACATAAATGTTTCTACCTGGATAGTCACTCAGTATGTTTCATGTAGTTATTTTAGGTTAGGCTCTTGTCAAATAGAAAAAAAAATATATGAAAACGAATCAAATTCACTTAAGGAATATTTGTGCAGATCTTATGTTTGCTTCTTGGTAAGATTTTCGTTTTTTATTTTAATGGGTGATGATACATATTTTCCATTATTTACATTTTTCTTGACTCAAAATCTATATTTCTTGAATTAAAATTAATTCTCCTCTGATATCTAGGATCTGGTAATGCTGTAATGTCGTCCATATACATATTTCATTTAATTTTACTTATTTCCTAGAATAAAATGACTGATTAAAAAACAAAAACAGAGCCTCGCGTGCAGGTAACTGCAAGTTATTGAGAACTATACCAAGATAGGACTATAGGAGTCGTTTAAATTTGCCCAGCGAGTTAGCTGTCTGGCTAATGCAGCGAGTTTCATATTCTAGACAGTTGAACAATACAAGATCCGTCGAGTATGGAAGTTTGGAACCATGGAAGTAGCAGTTTATTCGTCCTAGTGGATATTAAGGATTGATTTAGATTGATTAGTGCCATAAATCGGTTAATAAGTACAAAGCCAGTTAAACAGGAAAGCTAAAGCTCTCTGCTTCAAATACACATCAAAGGAACAGCGCAACAGTTCGAGTAAAGAACAAACGAGGCTTTAGTGAAATGTTGCAGAATGAGAGATCTAACAAAATGAAAACGGAGCTTTGGCGATAATAAACTAGCAGACACCCAAAGACGGCAAAGGCTGCCATAAATTTTTGTTATTTTTGAGTTGACGAGGTCATAACATCTCACGTTAGAACTTAAAATTACGCCAAAATTACGAACTTGATCCTCATAAAGTAAGGGACTCAATGAAATGGTAGGAAGCGTTGTAGGATAGATCAACAATAGAAAGCAATGCACTGTGACTTACTTGAATTCAGCCTGAGCTTGTTTCTAGGACTCAAAGATGGTGAGCCACACAATCCTCACAATCCTCGATCAAACCGATAGGACGACGTAAATGTATTTGCCCATCATCAGCGGGGGTGAAATAATTGGTATAAAGGTTGAACATTAAAGGGCCTAGAATGGAACTCTGTGGGACCCCACACGATAAGTAGGCAAAGTGGATAAACGATTTTATTCAAAAGTAGCCTTCTGCGACCGAAGGTAAAGGAATTCTTTAATTAAGAGGGTTTCTCGGTTCAAAGTATCGAAATTGCAAGACATTTTTCTCAACTGATTACTATGCCAGACACTATCAAATGTCTTGGAGAAGTCCAGAAGCGTCAAAATAACCACTTCTCGCCTATCAAGAGCTGAGCAGAGGTCTCTTATAACCTTCACGAGAGCGCCTTCGCAACTATTTTAGGTCAAAATCCGAACTGTCATCGACCAAGAATACAACAGCTTCTCGAGCATTTTAGAGAGGAAACAAAGTAATCTGATAGGCAAGTCGGCGAGAGTGTCTGCTGTCGCTTTCTTGGGGATCTTGTGTGAACCCTACATATGTGCAATTTGACAGGTCTTGGGGAACACTGACTTAGTGATGCAGGAATTAAAAATATGCATAAGGGTGTCCACAATAAACGGAGAGATTAACTTCATTAATCGTTGTCAGGGCCAATGGCATGCAATTTGATAGAGACAAAGCCTTTACTAATTCCACGGGATCCACACCGCGAAAACTAAAACCATCTGACCTACGCGCGATATTTAAACTATATAAGGCTGTCTGATTACAGGTTTGCAAATTATAATTAACTGCGAAAATAACATCCAACATAAATAGATTTTAAATTTACGCAAAGTCAAGCTAATTTAAATGAAATTTAGATCAATGAAAATTCTTCCAATATCTTTCGCATAGAATTAAGGAAGTTACATAAGGTAATGTCTTTGACTACCCATTAAAAAATAGAGTTGCCGAACTTCTACTCTCATAGCTCTCATTATAAGTGTTTATGCATATTAGGACTCCAAATCAGAAGTGATATCCATTTACCTTTTTCTCAAAAGCACTTAAAAATTGGTTCAATGACCAATCAAATAAAAAAATTTAAAGCCAGACAAGCGAATGGATTTCTGCAATTTTAAAAAAACATAAAATCTATCAACTATTTTTGTGATGTGGAGGCAATTTAATCGCAAAAGGTAACATAAAATGCAAAAACAAAGCAACGAAAAAAAAGAGGGAAAAAAAACTTTAAAAACAGAAAAGGAGCTTTATTAGTTTGGCCGACGAAAAAGTCCTTTGCGCATTAAATATGGCCATCAAGCAAGGGAAAAAATTCCATTAACATTGGAACCTCCCATGTGTCATAAGGAATTCTGAACCCTTTTTAATTTTCCGTCCCGTCGCATTAGTAGAGAACCAACCAACAACCAAGTCAAAACTCTGAAAACGTATAAAGCTCCAAAGAGCTGCGAGACACTATAAAGTCGAATGCGCATCCCACAATATACTTTACCACGAGATGACTGTCTTAATTATACCCTTCGGAACCTATTCGGCGGTATTACTATATACGAGAGGACCCATGCGGTTTTGTTAGTTTTTTTTGTGCGCTATATATCTATATATATATATGTATATATGAAATCCGCGCGCGGTCTATGGACTGGTCATGGAACGCTGCTAATGCACATCTAACTGGCGCGACCGGGAACAAAAACTAAACCACGTCCACCCAGTCTGGACTTGCCCCATTTCATTAAGATTTTTGAAGGGAATACATTAAAAGGGTTTTCTTAATGATCTCACTCAGCTTCTCAGCAGCATTGACAGACTACATATATTTGTGTGTATGTTTGCATATATATATATATATACCTATATTAACGGATAGATCCTCGGACAACAGATAGATAGTATGCTGTCTATATGGTGACTTTAATTAAAGTGACTTAACGTGCACAGATCATCACTCAAAGCGAATAAATACCATCGCCGGCCGGTCCGACCATTTCGGACTCGAGAGTAAATACTCCGCTATAGAGTTTTACGATTTTGATCTAATCGCAGATTACAGCTATTCTGATGCTCGTGTTGACCAGTCCAGCGTGCAGTATGATAATAGTAAGCGCACTAAACTGACCGTATCGAAATTATAAACGTTCATTGCAACCGCAAGTACGATTGCGCCACCTCCCGTACTTTTTCCCTCCTTACCGTACATCTATCCTAGTGTCCACAATGAGTGAGGTTGCTCCAAGGAGCATGGTTTTATGGTGCAAGCTCTTGCGCTTTCCATAAACATGACTTACGGCTGCTATTTTGCAACTAGTTGGCAACTTCCGGATCTACTTCGGTTGAGACAAGTGCAATATTAATAATATGCGACTTGTGCAAAGCGGATTGGGTATTACACTATAGGCACGTTTATGGCACGGACGGACGCGAATCCGATTTTCTTTTCTTCATTTTAATTAATTTAATTAGTACCGCGCGTTTTGTGTACTTGTGCTGTGCAATTGCCATTTATTTCGTGTATGAATTTCACAGTTCTTGGTTAAGCTGTATCTACTACTTACATACATATGTATGGAAATATACAACCGGGAAAAGATGAAGTGGCGACTTACGTGCGATATCATCTAACATTAATAAATCTAGGGCAATTAGGTTATACTATGGTCACCTGTTTCCTATCTTATAGTGCGTCGCTGTAAAGTAATCCAGGATATATAATACAGCACATATCAATATCAGTCCAAGGTAACCGGAATTGGTGCGGTTGTAAAATAGACAAAAGTTGCACATGCGATCATCAATCGTTAAAATTTAAAACGATTTTCATGGACATTTTCTTTGAATATTTCCACACCAACGATTTCGTTATACATATAGTTGCTAACATTAGGTCTAATAAAAAGTAGTAGTTTACTACATCCTCTAGCTCGAGGTTAAAAGATTATTATACATAGACTTCGCCCATGCCAACATTATCTAGAGAGCTTAAAACCTCAATCTATTTACATGAGGCCCTACTCTAGCTTCATGAAAGGCAGTGTCGTACATTCGGTTGTACAAAGGTTCAAGCACTTACGTATACGGAGATAATTGACTGATAATTTCCTTTCTCTATGTGACTCACGATTTTCTTATGATTGTTATACCTGAAAGGGCCACTTGGGAGATAGAAGAAATTAAAAGCAAAAGCCATCAATTCTTATTCAAGCCAATTATTGAAGCCAACTAGGATTTGGAAAAATGTTAAAGCCATGAAAATTTATGAAAATGCCAATGAGAGTAAAATGAAAAAATATTTTCCAGTCATAACAGGGATGCCAGATTGGGGGTTTTCTTCCCTATTTTGAGAAATAGTTTCTTCCCGGTTAAATGATAATATTGCGGAAAGTCATGGGGAATTTCTTTTAAAATTGCGAAAAAATGGGGATATTTCAAGTATCAAAAACATATACAGGGTGTCCCGTCGAGATGGTAAAACATTTTAAGGGTCGAAAGTATAGCCTATTTGCGATCGAAAATGTTATATAAAATTTTTTCGAGTTCGCACTATTTTCGAAGTTATAGGCGATTTTCGATTTTTCCGAAATTTTGAACCTTAGGTAACATTTTTGACCATAATTCAGTTCACGTTGCTGTGTTTTACTCGCAACATTACAGGATCTCATTCGGAGTAACTTGATTTTGAAAACATTCACACATAATGGAAAAATTGGCGATTTGTTGCCAAAACATTTTTTTCGTCAGAAAATACATTTGTCTTCAAAGTCATAAATCTCGAAAAGTAACCATGCCAACAGATGATCCGGTTCTCATAGAAAACATCCCTCATTAATTGTGTTTTATAAAAGTCCAACACGATTAGTCCACCTTCAGTATTGCCAGAGTTACAGTAAAAACTTGCCTGCAAATACCTCTCATAACTTGAGCAAAATTAATTCGAATTGCTATAAAATCCGCAAACGCGTTTTGCGGGAACTCTATCTACTCCGAACCTGTTTGACCTACAGCTAAGGTAATACACTGATTCGGAACATAACTGGTTAGTTGTTAAAGTTAAAGTAAATCTCGAAGTTCGAACATTTTCGAAAATCTAGAGAGGCAAAGTTGACGCGATTTCCTGAATTTTTGTGCATACTTTTTGAAGATTTTTTTTTTATTTTCGTATAGACTAAGCATGTAGAAATTTTTTTCAAATTAATAATTTTTTTCGATTTGCCCTCTGAGACTGGCAAATCGCGTTCGAAAATGCCCAATTTCGAACATATTTTTCGTTATAGCTGGAGCAGTTTCGAGTAGATTTTAATGAAATTCGGTGTGTATACCGCATTCATAAATGCACAACTTTTGGCATTTTTCGATTTTCGAAATTCGAAATTCTCATTAAGTAACTATTCGAAATTTGAAAATGTTCAACCATTTTATTTTATTTATTCGAAATTTCATATCTAATTACATTTTGGACGATTTTCTTTCCCCTATTCTATAGATCCTTTTAATCTACAACTTTTTAACACTGCATGTTATCAGCCAAAGTTTGATCGAAAAAAGTTACAAGCGGTTGAAATTCGAAAATTCAAAATCACAAAATTCTGTATTGCATTTTGGTTTGTATGCTGGGAGACTTGCAGCTTTTTAGTGATATGCTCATTTATACTCCGCAACTTTCTGCATACAAAAAATATCAATTTTCGAAAATTTTCACTACTAAATCTACGATTTTCGAAAAAATTCACTTTTCATCACCCTTCAATATTAGTACTTTTCTTCCACAGAGTGTAGACATGTGGGTACTCTGTGGAAACCTTGCAGTCGTTACTTTAAGAATCTGGGAAAAAATTTCACATTTTCCAACTTTTGGTGCATTGTTTCTTCCATCCTTGCAATTCGATTTAATTTTGTTCAAGTTATGAGAGGTATGTTGCAGGCAAATTTTTACTGTAACTCTGGCAATACTTAAGGCGGACTAATCATGTTGTACTTTTATAAAAGATAATAAATGAGGGATGTTTTCTATGAGAACCGGATCATCTGTTGGCATGGTTACTTTTCAAGATTTATGACTTTGAAGACAAATGAATTTTCTGACGAAAAAAATGTTTTGGCAACAAATCGCCAATTTTTCCATTATGTGTGAACGTTTTCAAAACCGAGTGACACCGAATGAGAGCCTGTAATATTACGAATAAAACACAAGAAGAAGGTTGGTCCTGTGAACAGTCTGAACTGAGTTATGGTCTAAAAGGTGACTTAAGGTTCCAAATTTCAAAAAAATCGAAAATCGCCTATATCTTCGAAAATAGTACGAACTCGAAAAAATGTTATATAACATTTTCGATCGTAAATAGGCTGTACTTTCGACCCTTAAAATTTTTCACCATCTCGACGGGGCACCCTGTATCTTACTTTAATTTTTACGCAGTAAATAAAACCTACGTAATCAACAGAGACTAAAAGCAATTAAAGAAAGATCTTCTGCATTGTTAGTAATTTTATACGAACAATTACATGTAGAGTTCCCGAAAATATTCATTAAGTCTTTCTCTACAACTCGATTGTTTAAAAAATAAGTTGAGAAATAAACTATCTATTTAACCTGCAAATAAAATAATGCGCGTACGATTTCAAATTAGAGCTCTTGGTTATACACATTTTAAACCAATCAAACAGATGTTACAAAAATTCAACTCTGAGGAGATCTACAAAAGTATTTTCCAAAAAGATGATGACATGCTCCAAGCATTTTCATAAATGTAGGTAAATTATTTTGGTCTATGCTGAAGTGAAATAACGCAATATGTACTTTTGATTATTTACATTTTATTATTTATATTTTTTCTATAATTTAAAATACCTATAAGAATATATGTATAGATATGGGATGTATGGATACATATGCAAAATATATTTAAATAAGTATCTAAAAAATTTTTTAAATTCAAGAGTACAATGAATTAGTTTCATAATTATGCCTCATTTTCATCGTTAAGTTAATTCATTTGACTAATTGAAAAAATATCTCCATCTTTTTCTAATTCTTGCACATATCAAATTTTATTCAAAACCAAATAGTTGACACAGCCAAACTTTTCTTTTTAAATTAACACATTAGGGACACGTGCCGCGAAAATTATATTTATTTATCTTCTTAAAGTGATCAGGATAGAGGAATTTTACGATAATGTTGCTAAAAGTCAATGTTTAAAAAAACTTTTTTATAAACTTCTTTTTCTTTCATATAAATCCAAATTAACAGGAAAACAAGTAAAAAAGCTAGATTTGGTCTAAGACCAATTCTTATGATACCCTAGATCAGGGGTCGGCAAATTTATTAGCCAAAGAGTCAAAGAAGTACAGTACAACGATTAAAAAAATTTTTGAGAGCCAAATCTGTTTATTGATTTAGTAAACCTTCAGCACTTCATTAAATTACGCGTACACTGAATATACTTAATAAAGATGTTATTCATTGATAAAAAATAATTTGTAATTAAGGAATCCATAAAATTAAATCATAACAATTATTGACAAACAATTAATGCACGCAATATCCTTGCATCTCCTTGAAAAGTTTGAGTTGAGTTATGTTGTTATTTTTCATTTTAGGCACGATTCCAAGTTCTCATCATAATACGCTTGATAAGGTTCATGCTTGAAAAAGATTGTTCGCATGAATATTTAGAACCGAAAAGGGAAAAAACACTAAACGCGAGTTTTTTCAGCTGGACATGAGAATCAGGAATACTATTCCAGGCGTTGAATATGATCACGTCTTCCTTCTCCACGTCTTTCAAAGCAGACTACTTGTGTTGTGAACTAAGCTCAGAATTGTTCTTCTCCAATATTTTCAAATCAACACAAAGGCGTTCAAATTTGGATTTCCATGTTTCATAGTTTTTTTGAATTCAGCAATTGTATTTCAAAGTTACCAATGTCAATGCCAAAAGGAGAAAATTTCAAATGGTAACGTCGCTCTGCTGTTTTTATATTCCTGAAACCTTCTGAGTAATACTTCCGCCTTATTTAAAATGGTTGTTTTGAAATAGCATTTCTCAGTAGAGGAATTATTTTCTTGGTGATGCTTCAGCAGACTCATAAAGTGAAACAATGTTTCCCTTTCAAAATCTTGAGCAAAAATGGATAATTTATTTTCGACAGAAAGAACTTCTTCTAACATCGAAAAGTTGTGCTTTCTTTCTCTTGTAGTTTATTATTATTAACCTATCATGGAATGAAAGTTTTGGATCTACTGATCGTCTGTTATTTCTGGATAGTGATGAAACTTCTTAAAAAGAAATGCTTTGATTTCTGGTAGTAGAGTTGCGAAACGTTTTAAAATGCACCAATGTACCTTGTTATGAAGCAGAAGATCAGCGTACTCACTCTCCATTTCAACTAAAAATTCTTTTGAATTGCCGATGATTAAGAGCTTTAGCTAAAATGGAGTTCATAATCATAATCACCAATTCCAAAACTTTACACATTTTTTCTGGAAATGTCTGCGCACAAAGCGCTTTATTTTTTTCTTTCAAAATAGCAACGAACTCTTTTCTTACGCCAGTCATACTTTTCCATACACTCAATTACAACATTTGCGATATCCCCTCCACGCGTCTGACTTGAGTGGCAATAATCTTTAAAGTTCTTCTTTAGGACCTGTATGAGGAATAAATCTTACAAAAAGTGTAACTTGTCCTGTATCATTTATGTCTCGAGACTAGTCAACTGTAATTGATACAGCCGAAACCAATTTTAGATCTTCGATTAGCTGGATGGTTATATCCGAAGACATCTCACTTATTCTATCTTTCATTGTTTTCGCAGACAATCGTTCTGTGTTCTAAAAATTCCGAAATAGATCTTCGGATGCCTTTATAAAATTTTTTCTTTAAGTATTCGCCGTCTGCGTATGGTTTCCCTCTCTTAGCTTGACTAACAACAAAACTTGCCATATTAATATTGCTGAAAAATTGCACGCAGTTATTAAATACAGAAGACTTTTGACTCAACTGCCTTCTTCTTTGCATCACCAACAGGACATTTAATGCCAACTGACGCATGTTTTTTGTAAGTGTCTCTCCGAATTTGACTTCTTGCTATGCGCGAATATATCCTCGCAAATAAGACATGTCCGATGGTCATTTAAGTTTTGAATAAACGCGAGAGTTTCGAGCCCCTCAACTCTAAATTTACGGTTTTCATCTTCCGTTTTTCTTTGCTTCTCTTTGGTCGCTATGTCAAATAGGGCACATATAAAAATATTCCAAAATATAATTTTTTCAAAAGCCATCAATAAAAAGTATTATTATTATTAAATTGATGACAAAAATACTTGTAGAATATACAGCTGAATAAAAAAATACAATAACTTTACTCTTCAAGAAAGTACCTTTGCAATACACAGACACGATAATCGCAGACCACTGTAGATAAGACTATTCGCAACGCGACTGCAGATTACATGGAATGAAACGGAATGGCAAATGAATAATTTTAGAAAATAAATGAAAAGGCGGAGTTTTCAGATTTTACGCTCATAAATTGCTCTCGCGCTTTTCTGAAAACATGTTTTTCTGAAATATTGAGAGATTTGGTTCCAAAGTTGTTGCTGTAATCCTATGTTGTATTGTGGCTCCAAAGTTGTTGTTGAATCGTATGTTATGTCCCAAAGCTTTTGCTGTAATCCTGATATTTGAACAGCATGTGCTTCTGTTTACATTCGTTTTGCTTGAAAGGGGAAAGCTCATACTGAAATCGGGGAGTTTTATTAGATAGAAATTTTACATCTCCTTTCAGTGTTGTTCAAAGCAAAACTTATCTGTTCCTTGAAAAATTAAGGTAATGTGTCCCGATGTTTGTATGAATAGATTGAAAGGATTTTGAAGGAATTCAAGTAGATTTTGTCATTCGGGTATTCCTACGTTCTCTCTATTTGTGTTTCTAACTCGTTGTATCAGTCGCACCTTTTCAGTCTTTTCACCCATTCATGCAAAAGACATAAGAATTTGACATTACTTCTTTCTTTCTCGAAAATACGAAAAATGTCATCTTCCGAGCAATATTCTCGGCGCGTAATTCGCGCCTGCCCGTGGATATTTGTGGCAGAGCCGCACTAGATGAATGCCCTTATGAAATTTCGTATGGTCACCGATCTATGCAAGTTTGATTTTTGAAGTGATTTTTCGCATATATTTCTAGAACGGTTTGTCGCACAGAAAAAATGATTAAAACCATGTTTATAGGATTTCGTATTCTGAAGAAGTTTTTAGTACAAAAAATGTCTTGGACTGATCGTTTTCTCAGTATACGTAAAAAACCTAAATTTTTATATGGCAACACCAAGAAGGAGTTGCCCGATGTACTCCATTTTGTACTCATTATACTAGCAAATAAATAATGAAAATATCATGTGCCAAATTTCAGCTCTCTACGTCGACGCGTTCTCAGGCAGTGTCGAAATATATAGTGGAAAACGAAATTTTTGTATGGTAACCCCACGAATGAGTTGCCCGATTTGTCTTATTTTCGAACTTAATTTTATTTTTTTTTTAAAGTTTGTGTATAAAATTTCAGTCTCTAAGTATACGCGTTCTTGAGTTATCGTGCGCAGAGACAGACGGACTCAAAATAAATTTTAATATTATGCGTGGGTGTCCAATCTATTTTGCTCTACGATTATTATTTCGAATTGTTACAAACGGAATGACAAACTTAGTATACCCAATAGATTTCATCAAGGGTATAATTAGTTAAATGAATTAACTTATCGATGAAAATGAGATATTAAGCGTGGGGAATTTTTTTATTCTGCCTTAGTAGTAGTTTGGGGAAAATTTTTATTCGGACGGGGAAAAGTTCAATAGTCTGTCTGGCAACCCTGAGCCATAAACGCCTCTCATGGGAGTAGGACAAGCACAAATTTTTTACATACTAAAATCACTGACATACATATATATAAATGGACTGCGCTTGATCTCCTGTTTCATGTGGCACCAATTTTGATTTCAGAAAGTATGTTCTCACTATCAATGCTACCAACTTTCGTAAACTGGCGTTATATTTAAATTATTTGGTAATTTACGTGTATGCATGTCAGTGGAATTTATAGAATTTACCACAAAAGTATTTGGGACTATTTGTATCGTTAAATTTTAATTATGAGTCGAAGGAAGTGTTTTTTACGAGGATTTTCACAAGCAATTTCTCGTTCCTAATCGTTACAGTTCAGTGGGAAAGTATGCTCTCACGGAAAGAGACAGGAATATGAAAGTGGTGCCATTTACTTTCATGCGTTTTTGGTTCAACAAGCAGTCCATTTATATACATGTCAGTGACTAAAATGTATGAAGTTTGACAATGCCAAGCAGTCCAATTATACAGAGTGTGTCAGTTTATGAGTAGGAGGGGATGTTCTTTTAAGCTAAAAGCTGTGGTCTTCTTAAATTTAATATGAAAATTTGACGTTTTTTTGATAAAAAAAAAGTAGTAAAAATTCCAAAATTTTGATTTTCGTGGAACCATTACTGCGAAACAAAACAAGCAAATGGAGAAGAAAATTTATACGCCAATGGAAACCAACGACGATAATCTATTTTATCAAACCACAATCGCTCGGATTCGTGAATCTTTTTATCTCCTTTAATTTGCTTATTTCGACCTCGGCTATCACCCCGTGTAAGATAGGTAGATGAAGATGATATTTGTGAGTATTTATTTTGACGTAGGTAGGTATATTGCCATTTTATTCTATAGGCTGTGTCAATATGTATAGTTGTGGTGGAATTATTGGGAATTTATGAGGGCAGATAATGGGAATTTCATGTCGTTTTCACTGGTCGTAAAGAATCTTGAAAGATAGAAATGAAATAGGAATATTGTTAGCAGTCTAGGTCATGTTACATCATGGTCGGCAGCCAATTTCCTGTTGTTGCCAGTATTCCTAATCCCTCTAATACAGGGGGATTCCTTCATGGTGGTCCATAGAGCGGAAGGTGAATAGTACCCACATAGACAGAAAAAAAATTGTATGGCAGGCGGGGGTATATCAATAATTTCGGAGTTATAGAGTGATCAAGGAATTATGCTAGGTTTTCACAAAACACCCTGTATCTAAAAAGTATAGGGTATACGGTCACCATCTAAAACGAAAGTATATGCAAAACTTCATGGTCTTTCCAACGACTGCTCAAACAACTAGTGTCCACAGGAGTTATTGTGGTCTAAACTAAAAATTTCAAATTTTTTTTCTTCTGTAACATCAATTTTTTCTTTTTTTGTAAAAGGTCATTAAGGGGGTGTCCTGAACTGGGATGTTCTAAAACCTCGGTGATTGTTTTTAGAACGCAAAGAAAGAAATAAAGATATTGAGTTTTGTGGTATGGTTCTATACGTATTTAATGAATACAAAAAACAGAATTTTTTTAGAGTAAAAAAAATTATAACAGATTTCTAAGCCTATTTCATAGCCGTCATGTCGCTGTAGTCTTGAATCGGCGGAAAAGGTCCACCTCGTCAAAAGGGATTAAATTTATTACAAATTTTTCTTCTGGGTGAACTAAAAATAACCGACCAAGTGTGAGTCGGACTAGACACGAAGGGCTCCGTACCATCGTACAAAGTTTAACACTATGTACTTTTTATTTATTTTTTCAAATGAGAGTAGGCGTCATGTGAAAAAATAATGCTGTCATTTGAAAAGAAATGCCTACTTATGATAATAATAATGAATGAGAATAAAATGCAGAAAAAAACGCCGAAAAAATCAAGTTTCTTGTATGGGGGCCCCCTTTAAATTTTAATTTTATGTTATTTTTATTATTTGTTGTTATAGTGGTAATAGAAAAACACAGTCTGTGAAAATTTCAACTGTCTACTTATTACGCTTTATGAGATATATAACCTGGTGACGGACGGACGGCGAAGTCTTAGTATTAGGGTTTCCGTTGTTACTCGTTGGGTACGGAACCCTAAAAAGCAGAAAAAGCAGAAAAAATGTGTAAAAATTTTTGGCGGGTTTACAAAAAAATGTGTTTAAAAAAAACTTCAACTTTAAGGTGCTATAACAATTATTTAAATAAACTTTTTGGCGAACGTTTTAAGTTCACTTAGAAGAGAATTTAATACTGAATAAAAAAAATAGTTGGTTCAATTAAATAGGTCGTTCAGTGTTTTAGCTATCACGCCCGTGTGAAAATAAAAACTGGAGAAAAATCGTTTCAAAGTTTTCAATAGAAAAAATAGGAATTTTTAGTTACTTACGCTGATAAAGGGAAAGGCATGTATTAAATGAATCGTACACATTTATACTTCTATTAGACACACTACGACTCAACTAAATACAGCCATGGATTATAACTATAGTATTGAACGACCCCCCAACCTATTTCAGGTATAGAATTTTGAATAGATAGTCGGAGTGGCGACCGCTCGTCTGCTCCTGTCTTTATATTTTTTTGAAATTTTAATTCAGGACACCCCCTTAAGGCAACTTTTCTTTTTAAAAAACTTTAAACTGTGGCTTCGCCTTTTTAATTTGACCCATTCAGGTCACATCGAACTTAGCCGATATTTTTTCAAAATGTCGTATTTTCAGTCACTAAAGGAACTCCTATCTTTTTATTTAACTTTAATCTATGTTGTTGGTAGTTTAGGTTTGATCAAACATATGCTTTTATATTTCGTTGAGTTTTTATATTGTTTATTTATTCATTATTTTTATTTAAGTTTGATTTGTTTTGTTCATAGTTTAGTTTTCACCGTAATGATGCTGTTATTTTCCGTCGAGTATTTATATTGTCTATTTATTCAAACCTTGTTGCATTATATTCTTGTCACTCTGTTAACACAGAGTTTTAGACCACTTAGCTTATATATTATAGTCCACTCAGTTTTTATGGTAATAATGTCGTTTTTCTTTGGTGCTGATTGTGTTTTTGTTCCCTTCACCTTGGTGAGTCGCAGCTCTTGTGTTTATTTTAATTTTTATGAATGAAAACATCTTTACGCCGAACAGAGTGAGAACTTTAATTAATATTTTCTGTCGGCAGTCGGAAGGTCTTAATGTAATCAGCTTGAATGCCAGAAGCATTAGACCAAAGTTCGACGAATTATGTGATATTTTTGTAGGTTCTGATGTTCATGTTATTTTAGTGTACGAGACTTGGCTACAACCCCATATACCTTCTACCCTAGTTAGATTTCCAGGTTATAACATTTTTAGAAATGACAGGTTGGGTCGTATTGGTGGTGGCGTGGCTATTTATGTCAGAGATTGCTATGACTCCCGTATAGTTTACTCTTCTGAAAGTACCCCCTTGGAGTTGTTGTGTGTGGAAGTAACCTTAGGCACTAATAAATGTTTGCTATCCTCCGTGTATTGTCCGCCAAATTGTTTTTCCATTGAAAACGCAGCAGAATTCCGTGCTGTTTTCTCTGATCTAACACAAAGATATGCAAATGTTGCCTTGGGAGGAGATTTTAATGTCAATTTGTTAAGACATAATAGTGCGACGGATTCTTTCCTATTCTTTCTACAGTCACTCCACCTTTGTGTCATTAACGATCTCCCAACTTATCTCAATACGGATAATCCATCCTTGCTTGACCTGCTTGTTACTGCTGATTATTATTCAGTTATCTTTCAAAACCAGATTGGTTCTCCTTCCGTCTTCGATCATGATTTCCTTTTTATGACATATGGCATTGGTATTGGTAACTGCAGAAAGTACAAGGAAATATCATATAGGAAATATCATGATATTGATCTATATCAGTTGGGTGATGAGTGTGCCTCGCTGCCCTGGAATGACATCACTCTGTATACCTCAGTGGATGAGAAAATTAATGGGTTTTATGAACTTCTACATTATCTGAACGATAAATATGCTCCAACTCACTCACGCAGAATCAGAGAAGATGGTTGCCCATGGTTCTCTGCAGCAATCCAGTCACTTATTGCTGAGCGGGATTTTTTATATAGCAGATACCTTAGATTAAAGACCAATGAAAGCCGTACGCATTACAAATTGGTTAGAAATCTGGTCAACTCTAGGGTTCGCGCAGCCAAGCGACGATACTTTAAGCAAAAGTTTGACCCCCAACTATCATCTAAAATCTTGTGGAAAAACTTGCGTAAGGCTTCTGTGTATGGCAGAGATAAATCCCAGTGTAACTTGGATCCTGACATACTTAATTCCCATTTCACTTCTCTCCCAATCCTTTCTACACGTAGTTCTGGACAGCTGGATTTAAATCGCCTCATGTTTCCCTCAAGTAATGATCAGCCTTGTTTTAGTTTTAGATGTGTTGATGCTAGGGAGATTGCTGTGGCAATTGGTGCTGTCAAATCTGATGCTGTGGGGCCTGATGGTATTCCACCTAGGTTTATCAGGATTCTTCTGCCTTGGATAATACAGCCGATTCTACATATTTTAAACACCTGCCTTACCATGTCGATATTTCCTTCCGCTTGGAAAATTGCTACAGTTGTGCCGGTGGCTAAGATCAATGCAGCTGAGGTTCCCGGTGATTTTCGACCGATCAGCCTGTTGGGATTTCTTGCTAAGGTTCTGGAAAAATTGATGGTACAGCAAATAATTGATCATTTGGAATACTTTAACTTATTAAGTCCTTTCCAGTCTGGCTTTCGTAAGTCTCGTAGTTGCGAGACAGCCCTTATTAATGTTACTAATGATATACGTCGCTCGCTTGACATGGACCATTTGTGTGTTCTTGCCCTGCTTGATTTCTCCAAAGCATTCGACATGGTCAATCATTCCAATCTGCTGAAAAGTTGACCTCAAACTTCCTTTTTCATCCCTCTGCTGTGTCCTTAATCCGCAGCTTTCTCTCCAAAAGATTTCAGCGGGTTAAGGTAAAGGATTGTGTGTCTGGTGTTTTGCCTCTAAATTGTGGTGTCCCTCAAGGCTCTATTCTCGGCCCTTTGCTCTTCAGCCTATATATAAATGACCTCCCCAATGTTGTTGTGGACTGTAATATTCACTTGTATGCCGATGATGTGCAAGTGTATCTCAGTCGACCAATAGGACTGGCGGAGGATTGCATTGATAGACTTAATTCCGACTGGCGCAGTATTGCACACTGGGCTGATAACAATTTTATATTGCTTAATGCTGGAAAGTCGCAGTGCATTGCCTTCTATCGCAGAGCAGTTGAGGTATCTGATCTTCCACCTGTATTTTTAAATAACACAGTTTTACCATTTTCGAGTCGTGTAGAAAATCTTGGAATCTTCCTCAATTCCAGAATGCAATGCTGTGATCATGTCAATAATATGACTGGCAGGATTTATGGTGGGCTTCGTCGGCTGTGGTTGTCTTCGGGAACCTTGTCTACGAACACACGTTCGATGCTAATTAAATCTTTGATTCTCCCGTACTTTTCCTACGGCAGTCTCCTTTTCCCTCACTTGTGTTCATCCTGTTCCACTAAGCTAAATGTGGCGTTCAACGACTGCACAAGATTCGTCTTCTGCTTAAGGAGATTCGATCATATCTCGCAACATCGTAATCATCTACTTGGTTGCTTTTTAAATCTATATCTTTTACGGAGGCTTCTGGCATCTCTTCATAAGCTCATCTACTCTAAAGAGCCAAGCTATTTGTTTAATAATTTGGCATTTTTAAACTCCTCAAGGCGGTTCGACTTGCTGATACCAAATTTTCAATACTCAGTAATGGAGAATTCTTACTTTGTTCGTGCTGTTCGAGGGTTCGAGGGTTTATGGAGCGAATAACGCGCTGCAGCACCGTCGTGGGATAGACTTTTGGGTGTGTTTTAGGTGGTCTTGGCTCTGTGTTTTCTAGATATTAGTTGTTACGTATTTGTATTTGGAATCTAATGTTTTAGAGTAATTTTTTTAGTTTTTTAGTATTTTATTTTACGTTGATAGTAGCATATATATATTTTTCGAATTTATATTTAATTCTTTGAATTAATAATTTATTTGACTTTGTTTTTGTTTTTATATTTTAATTTCATTTCTCTTAGTTTTATATTAATATTTACTTGTTTTAATTTATTCTTTTTGCTACTTTGTTTTTGTACTAAAAAAAGAAATTTTTATTCTTATAGTACTTTCCCACGAATAAACTTATTCTATTTTTTTTTTTTTTTTTTTTAAAGAGTAGGTTAAGAGCTAATAATATTTTGACGGTTACAGATAGCACATAGGGTGTAATGGGTCATATGAAAGAAGAGAGTCTACAGTTTACAGCTCTTATAAAAAAAGTTGTTTTGCAAAAAAAAAAGAGGTCAAAGTAAAAAAAAGGCAAGAAAATCCAAAATTTTTAGTTTAGACCACAAAAACTCTAGTGGAGAGAGGAGTACGGAGCTGATTGTGCCGTCTTTGAAAGACCATGAAGTTCTGTATACACAGCTTTAGATGGTGACTGTACACCCTATACTTTTTGAGATATAGGATATTTTGTTAAAACCTGTCATAATTTCTTAATCATCCTGTAACTCCGAACGGTCGATATGGCCACCCTTCTGCCATACAATATTTACTATCACCTCCTCCTCTATGGACCACCATGGAGGAATCACCCGGAAAATGCGCCTGCAAATTTATTAACAACAAAAAAAAAATTTTTTTTTGGAGTAAACTACAGTAAGGTTGTGGATTCTGTAAATTTAATCAAGTCTGAGGCAATTGGGCTTGGCAATCTCCCCGCTAGGTTTTATTTCCCTTTATACTTAAATTTGTTTGGCATATAGTTAACTCATGCTTGACGTTGTCCTGTTTTCTAGCTTCCTGGAAGATGGCAAGAGTCCTTTCTATTGCAAGGAGTTCTTCTCCTGAATCAACAGTTGATTTCCGCCTAATAAATTTATTATATTTATATATTTTTTTGCGCCACGTAGTTTTTCTTTGTTCTGGCTTCAGAAATCGAGGTACTACGAAACACATACGAAACAAAAAAACAATCCAGATCTTTCGAGAATGAAGACTTAATTTATTTCACAAATATACCTTCACCAAAAGAACTATTAAAATTGAATTGAAAATTGAATGATATATAATATATAGGTATATATACTTATCTTGTTGTGTGGAGATTTATGTAATTTACCAGGATAGCAAAGCGATCAGTATATCCCAAAAGAATAATAGAGCTATATTTCCGAAATCCAGTTCAAATACCTTTTTTTTTTAAAATTATACTTACGCACTTTTGCAAATTGAAATCAAAACTAATTTTTCTTTTGAAAATTTACAAGCACCATCTGCTTTCCGTCCACGATCGAGAAGAAGTCCTCGCCTGTCTTTTTTTCGCTTGGACTATCGATCTTCAATCGATTTTTTGTGTAGTCGTCAATGATACTCTCCAGTCGGGGGTTTTTTTCGAGCACCTTTAATGTTTAGCTCTCAACCTCACCACTTCTGGTTACGCATCCATTAAAAATCATCTAACAATAATGACAGACTGCTTTAAATTTCATGAGGGAGTTTAAATGCTTTTATTTGCATGTTTGTTTCTTTTCCCTTATATTATTTTGTCTATTAATATTTGTCCACTCCTGATTTTGTATTTGTCTTTCGTGCGAAAACTTCTTCTATGTTATCGTTTCAACTTTATTCTGTTCGCGGCTTGTTGTACTTTTAAAAAGGATCTGGACTCATTTAATTATAAATTGGATAATTTTGCAAGTAAGTATGTATCTCCACAACTTAAATTAATTTGATTTATGTCTTTAGACTCCGAAAACAATTTATAATGGTTATAATATAGTTAGAAACCAAAATTATACATATTTACAAAGCCAATTGAAATTCCTATAAAAAAAAATTCAATCCTGTCAATTTATTATGCTTATTGACTCCGTTTATATGTGCATTATTTATCCCGATTCCCATCAGAGTGCACCTATGGCTCAGCTAAGGATCGAAGATGTACGTATATTATATAACTGGATGAGTAGGTCCCACTTCTTGTAAGATGTCTTTTCCTCCTGATCTACCATCGCATTGCTGATTAGCTTTTTGAAAGTGGAATTTGTGGGTAGTATCAACAATTCTTTTGATATCCACAACCAAAACCATATGACACATAACATATTGCATATCCAAAGTCTTAGAAACGCTATTATATAAGCAGATAATTGAATTTGTCGAGATCAATAATTTTCTTGCTGGTTGTCATTCAGGTTTTCGACACTTTCATAGCTGTGAGATTGCAGTTCTGAAAGTGATTTCTGTTTTGAGAAAGGCGTTGAATCAGGGCAAGTTCAGTGTTTTGGTACTTCTGGACTTTTCGAAAGACTTCGAGAGTGTGAATTATCTTATTGTTCTGCGGAAATTTCGTGCCTCTTTTAATTTTAGATCTGCCATTGTTCTGGTAAGGGATCGCAGCTAATGAGTATATATTAATAATAATTCATCCTCTGTACTGCCTTCACTTTGTGGGATGCCTCAAGGTTCAATACTAAGACCTTCGTTATTCAGATTACTTATCAATGATCTGCCGGATATAGTTCAAGATGAACAGATTCATTTATATGCCGTTGATGTACAAGTTTATTTAAGACGGCCGATCGGTTTACATGAAGATTCTATTGAACGTATAAATTGTGTTTTGGAAAGAATTTACAACTGGGTCAAATGTAATCGTTTGATACAAAATCCTGGAAATTAAATTTTGCAATAACAATTTAATTAAAATCCCACAAGTGATTTTAAATAATGTTTCACTGTTTGTTTTAAGTAAAGTTCCAGCACTTGGAGTTGTCTTGAATGAATACATGAAATGTTGTGATTACGTTACAGCCATGGTCAGTAAAGTTTATGCAATACTCCGATGTTTATGGCTTTCATCGAGTCTGCTGTCTATTGGCATGCGTTTAAGATTAATTAAACCTTGCCCCACTTTACCTATGCTAGAAATGCGTTTCCCAAGCTGCATAGTATTTTACCAGGCAAGTCACAGTGGCATTCAATGTCTGTGTTCTGTTGGTTTTTGGACTGCAAAAATTTGAACTTTTCCTTTCGAATTTGCTCGGATACTCCTTGGCTACGTATTTGTAAATGCGAGCTTTGGTTTTCTTATTTTCTCTACTTAGCTCGAACAAACTAGAGTACCTGCGAGAATTATTTCAATTCACAACGTCACAACGTAACAGGAACATATTGATTCTACGATTTTATAAGTCCTGCATAAAGGGTCCTATCTTATTCATACAGCAAGTTTATGGAATAAGCTTGCGTTAAATGTTCAGAGTGTTAGTACTGTCGGCCCGTTTAAAAGGTGCATTTATACATACATAGCGGGACTTTTCTTTTTTTTCTAACAGTCTGTAGTCAGTGTAGTACAATAATTTCAATTGAATTTAACTTCTTCGTTATTTAATAAAAATTGCTTGTATTTTCTGTACGCTTTTACTTCTTATTTTAAGTAGTTACTTTTCTGGCACAGCTTTATTTGATGTACCAGCAAAGATGTGAATTCGTGTGTACCTTAATCATAACTAAATATATTCGTATATGTGTACTTATTACCTATTCGATATCAAAATAACCCAGGAAAGGACCCAAAATACATATATACATACCCTACTCCATGTAGTTTCTTCATGTTTTCCTATTGGTTCTGCCCATAACCAATTACTATGACGATATTGTCACCATAATACCAAAATGTCATCCGATATATAAAAAAAAAAATCTGTCCCAGTTTCATGTAAATAAATCCTAGATTGCCCGAAGGTTGATCGTTTCACGGAGGATGAAACCTGCTTAAGTATTTTCGGTAACCATTTTTTTGTGATCCTACATAGGTTTTCAGCTCTCTAATCGACCCTTGTCATTTTATACATTGAGTAATATAGAAAGGATCTTAAATAATGGAAACGGATCGACTACTTATCCCACAAAAGGACAAAATGGTTTTTGTGCAATTGTCTGTTGTCATAGATGTAACATGGCGCAGATGTGCTATATGACAAGTAGTAGCTGCATATAGCAGGGGATTATGTCGAAGGATGTACGCTGTGCATTATTGTATCCGTATACCCATCATCAATTTTCCACAATTATGGGCCTAAGAGCATGTCCCCGATTGGTCTCATCTTGTAAACGAATTTTGCTGATGTTGGGACTCTCTGATGTATTGGAGAAATGATGATTTTAGGACGACGACGACAGTTGTTTGAAATATTTGAAACGGAAAATTTTCAGAATTATTTTCATTTTCCCACATGACAGATGATGGATAATTTGTGAGGACACAATTCCTGGGTTTAATGTGGCAGGAAATATGAGATGTGGATGATACAGGAGAATGCAATGTTGTATTGTTGTAGTTAGGTATAAAAAAAAACAGATTAGAAATGGCCGGCTATTATATATATACATATATAGCTAATTGCTGAACGATATTTTTTTGCAGGATATACATATGTATAGTGTATAATATTTCTAGGAGCGGTAGTCCACAAAAGTGGTCCTCAAACAAGATCAAGAATAAAATAAATAAAATATAATAATACAAGATTTAAATTCACTATTGTTGGGATATATACGGCATTCAAACTATTTAAATATGATTAATATGAACTATGAACTTTTTCGGCCATTTTATGACGTTAAGAAGTCAGCGGTATTGCAAACAGCATCATATTCCGTGAGGAATCTTTTCTAAATTATGTTTTTCAAATTTTGTTTATTAACTTGAACTTTACCAAACGTCTGATTACTTGTAAACTCAATATAAAAAATATCAAACCCAAGAATTTAGTTCCATTTCGCAACATACAATTTCATCAGCTTGGAAAAAAAAACCAAAGACACGCTTCCCAATAAACATAAACAACGCTATCTGTTTCAAAATCAAAATCCACAGTCGGGTTTGCTTTGCTTCGCTTTAGAACCAGCCCAAGTGGAAAAGGCCTACTACTTACATTCGACCATCCTGACTTCAACTAGCATCGAGCTGCTCAATGTACACATCTTCACCTGGAGAAAGCACAACTCCATCCGTTGATACTTTCACCGGCTGTTGCGATTGATACTCTTCCACGCTCACATCATGGTCTTATTCGATCTACATATAAACCTAACGCTAGCGTTACCGGAAAACCCTGCTGTAACGCGAAGCAACATGCATTAAAACCATTACCGGAAAACCATGTCGTTACTCGGGATAAGATGCATTAAAACTGTTACCGGAAAACTCTGACGTAACTAATGCAATCTATGTAAAATACGTGGTATAAATAAAGCCTTTTGCCACATAGCGCCTAGGAATCGGAAATTATGACATAAATCTGGAATTAACAGTGTACAATTCAATTTTCGAAACGTTTTCTTTCGGCTCGGTGTAATTGTTCAATACCCCTGTAAGGTCCTGTTGTATTTTAAGCCTTTTAAGAAGTAAGGAATTATAACAAATGAAACTAGTTCTACTAAGTCAACAAGAAAAAGGAAAAGCTTTATTTTCAATACTTCTTTATGCTTATGACAGACATGTGCTATTGATATCTAGATATTCAGAAAATCTCGTTTGTACACCATCTATGTCATCAAATACTCTCAATATATTTACCCAGAAAAACCAGTGATTAAGTATAGATTAGATATGTATCTAGATATCCTCATCCTCCTGATCATCGGCACTTCTTATGTTGCGCAGCGCCATCTAGTTGTTGATAATAATATGATATTGAGTCTAATTAAGCAAAAATTTGTCTGTGATTACCCAAAAATGCGAAAAAGAAGAACCAAACATTTTCCGGGAAAAGTAACCCAAGTAGCCATTTGTGAAATTTGTACGACAAATTATCGCAAACACTTGGCATTTGTCGACAGAATCATGTGACAAAAATGTCCAGGAATTGTGTTCAGGGTTTATACATTTCGTCTAACAAATGCCACATTCATCACAACAAATTAGTCATACTTTGTGGGTACTTTTGTCATAATTTGTTTCCATATTTTTTGACAAAATTAATAGACAAAATCTTCACAAAAACTGGTCACAATTTTTTGACATTGTTAACCAAGTAATGTGCTATTTTTGTCGTTAAACTGTGTGATTTTGGTGGCATTTATGTCAGCTTTTATTTTGCTTCGGGGATTCAAATTAAAATCTTATTTCAGTTCAAAAGCCATATATTTCTTATAAAATGTTTGTATAAAATTATGTTCTCAAATTTTTTATTAAAGTTCTCTAAACATAAAAAATCACTAGATGCTGACGGTATTTATTCTCTGACCCATATTGATTTGTTTGTTCAACACTTTAGTTTTTAACAGCTTTTGCATTATATATTTTATATTTATATTGCCTGCTTAATTTAGTTTTTTTATTAATTTAATTTTACCATTTTTTAAACACAAATATCAAACACACAACGAAAACCACTAACAACAACTTTTGCATTCACTACAAAATATCCAAAGTATCCATAATGGCGATAACCCGACAGCAACATTTTCATTCTCTTTGTGGTATAATTTGTGACCACCAATTCTTGTGGCCAAATAGTGACCCAAAAAGGCTGTCAGAGGAATGTCTAAAATTTGTGACATTTAGGTGAAGAAATAATGCTTATCACATTATGTATAACAATTATGTGACAGAAAGTTCACATATTTTGGCTACTTGGGAATAACAAAAGGGTAAATTTTACACTCCACAGAGTTAATAAATTATTCCATTACAATTTTCTTATTTTAAACAAACCGCACACTTTTCTTCGTTTCACACAAAATTGTGAATTGAGACACCACATCCGCTGATAGATTTTGCACCTCAACCAGGATCTTATTGCAAAATAACGAATTTTTTTTTTCGTTCCAATTCTTGAATTTGTCGTATATTTACAATTAATTGTTGCCGTTTAGAATGTATTAAAAGCTAATATATAATATATGACAAATATTTGTCACTCCCATTTCCAAATATATTACGCTTAAATATCTGTGAACTGAATTGAAATGTCAAAGTACGGTTTGTCACTTTAATTCCCTTTTTATGTCTGTCAGGGGTACTTTGATATCTAGATATTCGGAATCTGTCATAAGCATTATAATAACTTTTTAAGCATTACCAACTATGACGGTACAAAATTTAAATTCACAGGATAGCACAGGATAGGACAGGATGGACAACATTGAACATTAGCAATTTGTTAGGGTGAGTATGAATTAGCAATAGAAATTAAATATGGAAATAAATTCAATTTAAATACATAAAATATACTACAAACTAACAGGTCAATTTCGAAGTATACACCAATACCATTCCAGATGAAGCAATAACATTAACACGCTTAGCGGCACAAATATGTCGAATCCCATCTGGATAAACCTGGACAAGAACATCATCGTGTAAAGATAAACAGTTAAGTATGGGAGTTGTGCCCAAAATTCACTGTATGTAACTTCCTCGAGAGTTTCATCAATGTTTAAAACCAATGTAGTATAACTCATCTGTATATGTGTGAGTAAGTAGATAAGATGAATTGAATAAATTTTAAAAATGTTTTCTTTTTTACCGCATAACAGCAACCATCCATCAGAAGGTTTACCATTTCCATGCATAAGAGTTTGCAATATTGTAAAAGAATTTATTAATTCTTTTGATTCATAAAGAAAACATTTGTCACAAATTTTTGAAATTTAAAAAGAAGACATTTGAGTCACAACTAATACATAGGTACGTGATCGAAATATGAAATTGTTCGATCTTCTTCTATAAATCGAACTAGTTACACCTCAGATGGGTGTCAACAGCCATCAGCGAGAACTATTATTTAGCTTTTTCGGTAACGTACAAAAAAAAAACGGATTCTTGTACAGTAATTCCCGGATAATAACAACCCGTTTATTACCAAAACCCTTTTAATATAATATATTGTAGATTTCTCAGTAATTTCGAATATTTTTACAATACGCATCTTAAATTTTCTATTTTCAATGTAAATTTCCCCGCATACTGTAACAGTCAGGTTCAATTTTTCTGTTCAGCGCATTCGTATATTAAGGTTGCCCAAAAATGTATGGATTTGCAAAAGTGTTAAAATATCTGAATGCTTCAGAATATGTTGGCTAATGTAATGCTTAATTCCTATGCAAAATTTCAGTGCATCTCAATAGTGTTTAGAGGTTATTCAAATCAAAAATAGTTTTTTTTTTGGCCGTTTTGGACTTCCAGGAAAACTTTTTCAACATTTTCTGTTACAACTTATAAATTTGACAATATTTTTACAATTTATGGAAACGTTGTTATATAAACTTATTGCAGTGAAAGACGCTTTAGAAAATTAAATTTTCATATTTTGTATGAATTTTTTAAAACGAAAATTCGGCCCGGAATTCCAATTGTTTGACTTCGCGAAAATTGGTTCTAAGTCGATGCTGAGGTGAAATTTGTAATTAACTTAAGACATCGACTTTGCCGATTTCCTTCCACACTTTTTCCTCAACGTGGATATTTCTGAACTGAAGTTGGCCGCAGTCGACACCAGCTTTGCACTTTGAGCAAAGTTCAGTTTCAGTCGAAGTCCCAGGTGAAGTCAAAGTTGCAATTTAATCCTGCCAAATGCATTTACCATTTGGGCTAAGTCGAAGTAGACTAAGAAGCCGTGTAATTCAGGCCTAAAGGGAATCATGTATTGTATGAACTGTTCTCAAACTGCGATTTTCAACGGTTATAGAATTGCGTATAGAAGATGAGGAGTTTAACGAGTAGCCAAAATGTGATGACAACTTGGAATATTTTGGAAAATTAACAAAAGAGATAGTAGATGATCCTTGAAGCAGATCGTCCAGGCAGTGATGGAGACATATTGGACGTTTTTAAAAGTGATGCTTCTACCAATAAGGTATCAAGTCGTAAGGATGCGATTCTTGCGCTGGACGTTGTGCACATACATTTACTTGCAAATGCTCTTCAATTAAAAAACCTAAATTTAATTAAAGAATAATTTATAGAAATTTTCACAAAGTTCAATGCAGAAAAAAGAGATTTCTGATTATTTTAAGTGAATCTTATGGTGTATAGGTATATTTTGTCATATACATTATATAGAGGGTGTCCCAGGAAATAGTGTCAAGCGGATGCTCAGAGGTAGAGCACACCTACGGGTACACGAATCATCCCATGTATGCTCTGCGATTTTTGTAGTTTACGAGTTATGATTTTTTTCGTGATTTTTTGGCCAAACTACTAATTCGAAGCCATTTTTGGTCATAGTGACTTGAATATTTCAAACAAATTGCTGAGTTTTTCTCCCAATTTAGCTGACTGTTAGGCCCAATCAATGCAAAAAGATTTGATTCCATAGCTCATACCATTGCGCTAAAAGAAATTTTTAAATTCCATAAAGTTCAAAATAATAAAATGTGCCAAAATCTTTGAGGCCGATTGAAAAAAAAACTTCAGTAATTTTGTTCCCCCAAATTTATTTTAAAAACTTCATTTCATATGGCATCATTTAGGTATGAAGTATCAAGGGAAAAAAAATCTTCTGCGATTTCTAGTTGATAATGAGCTGAGGTGAACAATGAAACCCGTTTTACGACCGAACATTACCCTACCGAGTTAGAGTTAATCTAAGGTGCGAAATATCTAGGACGCCAGTTCGAATAGATTTAAGACTTAGTACGTTTTGAATGGAATTTTAGCTATGATGCCAAAGAGATATCTCAATAAAATTTACACGGTAAATAGTCAATGAAATGGAGAAGTTTTTTAAATCAGAAAACGTTCGTTGTATGACTGTTTTTTTTTTAAATTGCCCTCAAAGATTCTTGCACATTTTACTATTTTGAACTTTATGGAATTTAAAAATATCTTTTGACGCAATGGTATGAACTACAGAATCAATTTTTTGTGCATTGGGTGAACTTAACACTCAGCTAAATTGGGAGAAAAAATCCGCATTTTGTCTCAATTATTCAAGTCACTAGACCAAAAATGTATTCGAATTAGTAGTTTGGTAAAAAATCATAACTCGTAAACTATAAAAAATCGCAGAACATACATGGAGTTATTTGAGTACCCCTAATGGTGCTCTCCCTTTTAACACTATTCCTTGGATATCCTGTATATACATTGTTCTTGAATAAAAGTGTTTCTTGGCAAATTTAGATATAAGTAGCTGCTTTATAAGAAATAGTTCGTTTTTTGTATCTTAAATCGCGAACTTTTTATAATAGCATATCGGCTATCGCTTACTAGCAAAAATTCAAGTATTTTGTGCTTTTATTCGGGGATTTTTATAAAAGCTCATTTTGTGTTTGTAATCGGGCTTATTGGGTATAAGCAACACCTGCTAAAAATCACAAAAAAATCGGCCCTTGTTCATGTGCTTTTATGCGGGGATTACTGTAAATCGGAAACATAAATGCGATGGATCATTGCTTGTAAGATTACTATTTCATCAGGAATGTGTGCTCTCACATTTTCTAAATAATTTTTTTCCAAGCTCAGTTTTCTGTGCAGAAAATATGTCTTTTGGTGGACTTCATTTATAAAAGCCATTTCATTCGCAAGTTCTTTTTCAGCTTTTCCATCGTCTTCCCGCATTTCAGCTCACAAGGCGTTAGCTCCGAAGGCACTCTTAGTGGATATTTATCCCATTTCTGATTAATAACAGTCACGAATTTAGTTCCATTTCGCAACATACTATTTAACCAGCTTGATACAAAAACAAAAAAAAAAAGGACGAAAAAAGCCACAGACAAATTTTAGACAAAGTCCACTATCGAGTTTGCTTTGCTTCCCTTTAGAACAAGCTCAAGTGAAAAAGGCCTGCTACTTACACAATTACAAAAAGAAGATCAACATTAACCAAACTGATTTTTTACGTAACTTTTTGAAAAATTACATTCGATACAATCAAACTGTCAGAGACGAGGTATTGTTGCGATATGCTTGCTTAAGTCACTTAGTTTAGCCACCGTAGTATTGTAGTGAGGTACTAGGAAGGTTTCCACATTAAGCGGTGTGGATGATGTGTAATTTTTTAATATAATTTGTTTTACAAAAAAGTACTTTTTTAATAGAATAGTAGTTTAGGGTTCAAACTGCAGGAGTCATTCAAACCAAACTTTTAACAGTTTTACACACTGGCATATATATAATACGGACTGCACGATATGCTATATTATACGGGTACAATTTTTGTGTGTCAAAAATAGTTCTTACGTCGGTGCCAACATTGAAAAACCATTGGTGGAAAGTTGAAAAGTGATTTTAATAAAACCTTTCGAATTTCTGTTGAGTATCTATGAAGATATTGCCTGTGGTTAACTCAAATAATTAATTAAGATCTTTATTTCGATGAACACTTATTTATTTGTTGTTTACAGTTCTCTCTCAGTTGGTACTTGGTGCTTAGACCGAAAAAGAACGCTATATAGAAGTGAGCCAACTTTCTGCTGTGTATTTCTATCGACGTAGTCAGTCCATATTATACATGTCAGTGATTTTACATAAGAACGCTGCAAATAGTTTAGAATGTTAGGAGTTAGGGCTAAGTTAGGATTCTGATGTGGTAGTGAAGGAGTCTGTTTTGTGGCTTGGGAAGTATTTCTCGAGGATTTTGAATCACCCAAAGTTGGGGCCCCAAACTCAAATTCTGAGAAAAACCTATACACATACATTACATGCATACGGTTAAAAATTAAATTAAGACTTTTGGGTTTGTATATAATTCCATTCCGAAAAAGTTTAACATTAAAACTAACACAAAGTCTTAAAACTATTAAGACGAATAAGTTTTATATTGATATTTCTACATAGTCTGAAATTAAAACTTTTAACTGTCTTACGTTTAATCCTGCAAGTTTCAATTTAAATAAATTATTTGGTTTTAAATTTAAACTAAAAATTTTCTGAATTTGGAGCAGTCGAATTTAAATTTTGGAGAAAATTTAGTTTCAATCCAAACTGAAGTTATCTTAATTTGAGGCAGTGGAGTTTGAATTTTGCAGAATATTTTTTTCAATGGTTTTCATTGTGGTAGAATTCTACTTGAAATATTACATGGGAATTTAAAAAAAAAAATTAAAATTTATGTAGGTTCAATTTTATTATTTATTTATTTATTTTTTCAGCTTTAAATTCATGTATGTATACATATTAATTTGACATCAATTTTCTTTTGTAAATTTATTAGTTGGACTTTTATTTTCCACTATAATTTGTTCAGACAAGTGCATTTTTGATACGCGAAAAATGTTTTACTTTTATTCGGTATAATTGAAATATTTTGCAAATTTGTTTTGAATTTCAATTATACGCATGGTTACTTGAGGTAGATCAATTTTGTATATAAAATGTTATAAAAATATCATACTTCTCAAATTTACTTTATATGTAAGATTAAATACAAAAAAATAATTTAAAAAACAAGATCATTGTTTCAATAATATTAAAATTATTTGGTACCTTTATAAATTGTTTGTCAACAAAAATTAAATAGTATGATATTGCAATAAATTCGGTCCAATTGCGCCAATATAACACACTGCCCTTTTGTATTTTCAACGATTTCTTCTTTGGGAGTGTTAATCTAGATATATGGAAATATTTATAGCTATTCACAAAATTAGCATTTTATTATTCTTTAAATTACTTACATTTCCAAATTTAATTAATTTGTGCTTGGTTTGAGAAAATCATTCTCTAGATTTAGATTTATTTCCAATAGAAGCTGGAGGTAATAACGTCAGAAGTGCTATAAATGATTTAGTTCCATTCTAAAATATTGAAAAGAAATAGATTTATAGCAACAAAATTTATTGTGACAACATTTTTATTATACCTCCATAGTCCTGTAAAGACATTTTGGAGTCATCTAAAGTTTTGAACATTTTATTTTCATACCTTGCCCAATTTAAAATCATTTTGTTACAATTATCTGGATACATTAGCTCAAAATCAAATAATATCTAGAAAGTAACATAAATATAAAAAAAAATTTATGTGTGACACATGTACTAAGTATCTATTCACAATAGTTTGACATAAATTTAAATAGCTATTCCCATTTGTGGATAATAGTAGTGAAATGAAAAATTTAAAATTTCTTCTTTAAGATTTTACGATATTTGACGGTTTTTCTTAAATTGTCTTTACTTTCAATACTTTGTTCAAAAGCGACTGCATTTTGTAAGAAATGTATTTAATTTTTCATTTTTTCATTACTACTTTCTGATAATGATAGTGCTGTTTCTGTTGGGGTGCTGGCAAATTTTCTTCTTTTATAATGCGTATTTTTCATTTGGGATAATTGTTTGAACAACAAAATTTTTTTAAATGATTTTCATTACATTTCTTGAAAATACATATTTTTGAAACAAATGTTTTTAAATAAATATTTCAAAGTTTCAATAATTGAGACATATTGAAAATTAAAATTAGATGGAATAACCTCTTAAATGTATATTTTTTTTTCTTTTTTTTATCCTATCGGAATTCGAGGAATTTCATTTCTGGAGCTAAATATAAGTAATTTCTTTAATATTTTTTATTTCTTTTAAAATCAGTTATCAAATTAATTTAAGACATCATAATTTCATAAGATGTAAAACTATCAGTTATAAAAAAAAAATTCGAAAAAAATGTTTGTTATAATTTCACTTAATTTATATATGCATAAACATATATTATTGTTGTTCGAAACACCAAATGAATTTTTTTTTTTCTAAAAAATCCTCGATACTAGTTTTTACGGATGCTATGTCTAAATTTATATTTGGTGTTAAATTTCTAATTTTTGTTCCGTGTTCATTTATTTTCTTGATTCTGGAACAAATATTAGGAACAAAACTACTTTGAGGTAGATTATTGCAGTTTTCTAAACAAGTTTTAATATGTTTCGATAAGCCGCTAAAAGTCGCAAACGCTTTCTCACATTGATGTGATACTATGCACTTCAAATACAAATTTTTACTATCATGATGTAAGTCGTGATAATTTTTTAAATGCGCGAGAGTAAATGAAATGCTATTAAAAGAATTTCCACAAGTATAGCCATAAAACATTTTTTTATTTTATAAAAAAGACATATGATAAATATAGTTAGGTACATGAAAAGTAAAATCCAACAACTAACTAAAAAATCAACTTCACTCCACGGATGCGTACTTTTGAATAACTGATTCACTAGCAAAAGTCCCACTTGTTCTAAATATTTAAACCATTTCGGTTTCATTATATAAACAATCCCATTAGATTTTATTATTTAAGTTGAAAAGGTATAAAAATAAAACTTCGCTGATTTCAGTTCTTTTCTATGAAAAATTTCGGACTGATTTTAAGACTTTCTGAGTTCAGAAAAAATTGAGACTATTATGAGTTTTAAGTTAAGAGGAGTCAGTACCAAGATTTGCAAGTTTCATACATTTTTCAATGCGAATTTCTGGCAAACTATTTGTACCAGAATAATAACTTGTATCTTAAATTAAAGGTAACGAAGAGGTCTAGTAAATAACGTGGAGAAAAATAAAAAATAAAGTATTGGAATGGAGATATTAGCTCGGAAACTTGTAAAAAATGGTAAAAATTGATTTTTTTTAAATCAATTTCCTGTTAATAAATATTCTCATTTCTTTAGATTGTGACTATTTTAGAAAAATAAAGCCTAAATCTAGCAAATAACGTCGAGTTTTTTTCATTTTTAGTGGCGCTTTTTTTAATTGTTTAACTCTAATAGTACTTGTTTTTTCTCTCGATATTTCACCGACGAGAAATTGCAATATTTCGTTGAAAGTTGTTGGAATATAAAGCAAAATAGTATATTTAACAATTATGTGCAATATAAAATTTAGGAGTGTTAATTCTCGTTAACAATTTTTAATTTCTTTGAACTGAAATTTTCATTTTCGTCTTAAATTGTCGCATGTTGGGTTTCTGTCTTTTATGCTAGATGTCTCTAATGTGACTTGTGGTCTAGGTCTAGGCTAATTTTATATGAATTTTCATACTTTCAGGACACAAACCTACGTATAGTAAGTTTTATCGCCTGCAGGCTCGCTGGTATCTAAATTGAAATTTTTGCTGAGTACTGACTCCTCTTAAGGAAATAATTGTTTGATATAAACGTGAGTGTTTGCAATTCAGACTAGAAGACACTTAAAAATAAACCCTTTCGGTATAAATTGAAAAATAAGAAAAAATTAGACCTAATTTTAAGCTTTCAGGCTTACACAGAAGTTAAGACATTCACAAAGTTTTAAATTAAGACGAAACTGATATAAAAAGTTTTAAACTTTTACGTTTTCTTGTTTTTATACAAAAATGTCTCATAATACATTAAAACTTTCTACGGGTTTTAAAAATAAACTCAAATTTTTAACCGTGCATGCAATAACAGTCATTGAAATAAAGTTTTATTTTTACAAGTTTTGGAATAAAACTATTTTGTATAATTTTGTGAAGGTGAATTATATAAATAAAAAGAATATAATATAAAAAATGTATGTTTTAGGGGGACCCCAGAACCCCCCCCCCCCCCCTTACGGATCCACCACTGTACGATTCCATATCACTAGCCAGATAAGAAATTTACACACATATCTAGGAATCAGGTTATGTTTTAGTGTAAAAATATTAATTAACAGTATAAACGCAATTCGTTGTTTTACACTTAACCATCATAGTGTGTGAATCATTAATTTTACTGATGTCCGTTTGCCACAATATAGAATAATTCGCATTGCTTTATTTTGTATTCTCTGTCTAAAGTTTTTGCTTGTACCTATAAAGAGTACTGAGGGATAGTATTCAAAATGTGGCTTTGGCATAGTATTGTACACATTTATTGCACTTACTATTAATAGAAAATCTCTGACTCGTCAAATTACTACTATAATAATTAAAATTCACAATGTCTTCGTAATATACAATAAGGCGTCATCTACAAAGAATCTTAATTTAAGGTGGTTCAGAATATTACCCACATCATTAATATAAATAAGAAACAGCAATGTTCTCATGATAGAACCTTGGGGTACTCAAAATGCATATTTTATTGCTCCTGACATAAATCCGTTAAATTTAGACCTCTGCGATCTGTTCGTTAGAAACGATCGAAAATAATTTGCTTCTCTTCTTTTCACGCCGCGCCGTACTAATCTAATTTCTCCATAAGTATATCCACCGTCTTAAAAGCCTTCTTCTTGTGTAGGAAAATAGCGATAGCAATAATTTTGCCTTCATCAGATCCTTGCTTGCATTCCATTATTAGCCACTTGAGAGCTGAGCTCTTTTTGTATAGCAACGATAAGGGACTCCTTAAGAAAAAAACCCCTGAAATTTACCAGTTGACAATGTCAAGTAAAATAATTAGGCCGACGACATTTATTCCATTCATTAACATTCTGCACCTGTTTAAGCTTCTCGAAATTAACCGATCGTAAAGGAAATCTTCTAATAATCTTATACTAGTTTTTTACCTGCAACTTCAATAATGTGGTCAACTTTGCTCTCATACAAAAAAAGAAAAAAAACAATCATAGGTACTACACCATATGGGGTAGTTTAAAGAAAGTTCTGGAGACATAGGAATTTAGTTTGTCTTTGCTGAACTGCCGCATGGATATTTATCCCCAAAATGTTATCATTTGCTCATCATTAGGGTAAAGATAGCCTTTCAATTTTAATCTGTGGATTAATTTGTGAAAACTTATTTTGCTTGAACTCTTCATCTTTCTGAAGATCATTCACCAGCTTTAGATTTGTTATAATTCTGAAAAACCGGTCTCTAGTTATCAAGTCAGCTATTATTGGCACACTTCTTCATCCACCCAATACATTCGGATCCTATAGACAAACCTAAATATAGTTCTCAGTGGTAATTTGATCCTGAGCCGATTCTGTAGAAAATAAATTTGGTTTGTGGGTTGTATATTAACATCCACTTATTAATACAGTCGGGATTTTTTGATGGCATTTAAATCTGAAGGAAACCTAACTACCACTCATGATAAATGATAGGGGACAATATCCAACCACCAATCATGATCAATAATAAAACCGAGCCACAATCCAAGATAAACGATAAAATCCAACCATCATTATGATAAGTGATAAAAATCCAGGATGCCCAACACCTCCTAGAAGGTGGATTATATTCCGTGTATGAAGGAAAGAATCTATAATAATGACGATTGTCAATTGCAAATTTTAAATTCAAAAATGGATTGAAAGAAGCGTTTCATATTGGCAGAAACCTTAATACTCTTCAGTACGGCTGAGTTTCTGCCTGCCTTGGACGCTTGAGGAAGTTCGAAAATAAATCTTGAAGATAAATTTTGAAAATTTGAAAAGTTTAGAATTTTTTTTTCTCTGTAGCCCTTGCAACCATTATCCGGCCATAACCAAACATGGTGGAAAATCAAAGCCGTACTGAAGAGAATGAAGATTTCTGCTAATACGAAACGCTTTTTCCAATCCATTTTTGAAGCTCAAATTTGCAGTTGACAATCGTGATTAGCATAGTTTATTTCCTCCATACACGGAATATAACCCACTTTACAGGAGGCTTTGGGCTTCCTGGATTTTATCATTTATCATGAATGATGGTTAGGTTTCCTTCAGATGTAAATGCCATCAAAAAATCCCGACTATATTAATAAGTGTATGTTAATATGTAACACACTAAATTTCTTCTGGAATAGACCTGGTCAAATGTTTAATAGGTGTTTGATGAACATGTACATGTGAGGCAGCCAAAGTTTGTCAGTAAGGAACAGACGAAGGAAGACAAACATAATTTGGTGGTTCTGCTAGTGGCTCTTCATCTCCAGAAGCCTCGCTTGACCCGGAATCATCAGCATCTTGCGAATATTTTTGCAAATCTGGACCGTCATTTCTGCTGTTAGAAAAATCTTCAAACCCTAAACTTCACAACTAATATCAGTTCATATTATACAGTGCTAAAATTTAATCAATATCCATTAAGAACTTACCTCCGGGAGACAAATTTTGGAAATTCGGATAAGTCGCAACTTGAAACTGTTAAAAAGTCTAGACAAATTTTGGGCAACTTAATTTATGCATGATGGGATATCTCTTTTGCCGAGTAGTGGTCTTAAAAAATAAAAATTAGTTGACATCAAGCCTATAAGGCACGCAGGTAGAAATTAATCTCCATATGAGGTGGCGGAGGATAAAGATAAAATTAAATTTTTTTCAAATATATATATTTTTTTTACTGCTTTTCATCTATTTCATTTGTTTGTGGAACATACGTAAGGACTTCTTCAGAAACAGCTTGGAGCTCTATTTTATACAGAAGTTCTGATGCTATGCTAGTCACTAACTTCGATGTCAGATTATATTTTTAAATGCTTGATAAGTTTCGATGGCTTAAGTCATGATGCTTAATCCAATATATTATTTTAAATATGATTTGTGGCACCCATATGGTGCTTATCTTACGAAAGATTTGCAGACAAAATCCAGTCTTAAATCAGTTTTCTCACCAAGATTGGTTGACAGGTATAACTAATATATAATAAATATATCTGTAATATATATACTAAATATACTAAAAAGCCAAGGACATTGATCAATCAAAATATCTCCATATAACTGTAATCAAAATGTTCAAAGCAGAAAATAATAAATTTGTTCATTCGCATAGCATACCCTCATTTCTTGGCATTGACAGAGGAACAATATTTTAAATTAAGAAATAACGAAGGTTAAAAATTAAGCATTACATGTGCGAATAAAAAGTTCCTCATTGCCATGCATTTTGGTAAGTAATTTAAAATTTAAATTCCCAAAAATTCAACATGGAACCCTCAACTCTGTGACAATTCCCTCTTTTGCTGTTTATATGCATCTGCGGCAAAGTCCAAAGTGCTTTCGTTAATCGTCGAGAGTATGGACTAAGATGGAACTAGCACTCCAATGCCTTCTTTGACTTTTATCGCTAGATAATTGCTACAAAATTACATAGGTGGAAAATTTATTGTTCTAGTAATGAGAGGGTTTAGACCTTGTACAGGCCCCGGGTATGCCGTGGCCAAGAACAAGAGCGGATGATAACGTGTCGTCTGTCCAAACAAAATTAGAGGTTGCGTAGATATATAGGCGCGGTGGACATTGCTTTTCGACTGTAACACCCACTTAGAGACAATTTTAGGCAATTTAAATCGAAAGTGACGCACACTCATTGACATTTCTCGATTGAACGCCCCTTGACGAGATCGTTATCATTTGCCACCCTAATCATATGTTGTGGTATTGAAAATACAATGGCTGTCGAAATTGCAGTAGTAAATCAAAATAAATAGAAATAAATGAGTTTCTTGTTCCCCCTTAACAACAATATATATGTAGAGATGGAGGGGGTACTTTAAAACTTGTCACTTTGATGAAATATGGCTTGTACATATGTATACGTGAAATTCGCTGATATCTTGTAATATCCGCAGCATTTATGACACCCACCACTTTACTTGTAATCTGTGCATTAATTAATTAGTTTGAAGTGGCTTTTAACTTATCTCGCATGCGCCTGGACTTTTAACTTTTGTGTGTTTTTGTTTTTTTTTTCATAATTATAGTCATGAGCACACGAAAATAGCATCCTCCTCACATGATCCAATCCCAATGACGATCAAGAAGAACTCGAATATAATAGCCCCGGACGGCACTCTCTCTTAACTCCAAACAAAACTGAATGACGATGTCCAGAAGACAAGCTGAGTCCCAGCAGGTTGTCTTTTGATGTCGATTTCGATGTCGATCGGTTGTTTGATCGAAAGTGAATGTTCATACGCCACACTCGAAAACCGATCTATAAATACATCGAACCTAAATTTACGCCTTACGATCGGGCTTATACCGCGGCGCGGAGATCTTCAATAAATGTCATACATACGGCGATTCAGATCGGGCCATTTGGCATTTTCCAGAAAGCATACATCACTCTGAGGATCTGTTTTTTTAACAGATCGTATCGGAAATTGCCGTTCTATCCTATTTTACGTATATTTCCATTTCTTGATCACCTCCACCTTCCTTCATCTATCACGTCTCCATGTGTTTTGGTCTCCAGTGTTTACATTATTGATCGCAGCGAGGTGTGATCTGCGCTTAAGGTGATCTTGTTTATTTGCTGTAGATCCTCAGACTTTCCAATGGTCTAATAAATTAGGTGAGGCTGAATTTGTACGTGCTGTCAAATTCTTTCGAAACTCTATTAAAACTTTACGGTTGAAATAAAATTTTCGAATAGCTGTCGTGAGAAATTCCGCGGCATAAATATATGTCAGAGTTTGCTGTTTGGCAGATGGTCTGGTAAACAATGTAAGAACAAAGCAAAATAGTATTGTGTGAATTGGTAATAGTGACACGTATACAAAATTAATTCACAGTATGACCACCAATAAAAGAAAATCCATAAAATCAAGAAAAATTTACTGGTCAAATTGAATAGAATGTGCGCATTTATGGAATAGGTAGTTTGAAAATTTTAATGCAACATAGTCATCCCAGCAAATTTATATTTTCGAAATAGTCTTTTTCTTTCAATAAGCTGACACTTCACTGTTAAGGATTTTCAGAGCTAATTGCTCATCGCGCGGCATTTTTTTATAGTTGAGAATTAATATTAATGTGGCTCTCATTCTTATTTCAATGATTGGAAAGCAAGCAAGTGAAGCAGCTGCTAACATTGTATTGCTTTTCATCTCATCTCATCCTAAATAGTAAAATTTTGATGTTCTTCTCTTTTCGACTTTCTTAAGGACGTGAAACATTGAAGCAAGAAAGCAGCAACAGATAAAAAAAAATGTTTTTTGAAGCCATGCTAATCTAGAAATGTAAACAGATGGAAATTAGAAGCAGAAACAGAAGCAAAGCTTGAAAGTTGATCAAATCTGAAAAATATGTTCATTACTGCCAATGTGAGTAAAGGGCAAGATTTTTATTTTATTGCTGCCATCACGATTTTTTGGAATTTTAAATTAAATTAAATTTATGAAAGAAAAATTAGTCCATTTACTGAAAAGTCATTCAATTATAAATCGTGACACTCCTTCCTCGACTCGATTAGGAAGAGATAAAATTTCTCTGTTTTGTTTGATTGATGCCCAGATCAGTCTACTCATTGGCATATTGCCATATGTGGGTACATGCTTTAGAAAATGGACAAGACCCCAGACGACAACTGCCGATTCTTTAAGAAATAGCTGGAATTTTTAGAGTACGCGCCCTGCGAATGTTCAGGACTTACTCACCAAAGACTCCATTATCTAGGCAAGAGTTTTGTTACCCCATCTGTCGTCCGGAAAACTGACACTAATGATGTAATAACTTTCTTCTAAACGGCGAGCGTGGATTGGACCTAACACGGCAGGGGCCTAACACAAAAGATCGCAGTGCTTAGAAGGCGGCTCTCCGGTCTCATCCGTTTCTTGATAATAAATATTAATTTGATTTACGATTTTTTTCGTTCCTTGTTTTTGCTTTTAGTTTGTTGTTTTGCGTGTTGCAATAGAGAAATTCATTCATTTCTTATTAAATGCTGTAATTGGATCTTGCATTTTCGGTGGATGAAATAGTAAATCGCGTATTACTACACCCCAAGGATTTCACAGTGACGAATAGCTCCAATCAGTTGATTTATTTATTTATTTTGCTAGTCTAGAACTGCCAAGATTGATTTGATGTGATTTCGATTTATTAAAATGAAAGATTCGACCAAGATATAATGAATATATATGAGAATTCCAATAATCGTCCTGAACTGTCCATAATTTGTACAATGCGAGTTTATATGAACAAAATCAGGAAATCTTAAGTTTCTTCGTCGAGATTTAATACTGAGTTTCAGTAGAGATAGCCAGGCAAGCTTAAAGCATCCATAAAGCAATGAATCTCCTTTGCATTTCAATGCCCCCTTAGCACTTTTACAGACTGGAAAATTTTATGATGGGTTGATGAGGGTTGCCAATAAAGACTCAAGATCGGGGCGATCGCAGCCCCTAGAGTTCATAGCTGTAATATAATGCATTACTTTTGGTACTGCATTATTTTGTTCTGGTACTTCCAAATGAATTACTGAAGTAAACCAAACTTTTTATACTTACTTAAAATTTTGCAGTACGCAAGTATTTTCAAAATACTCGTAATGGTAATGTCTCTGAAGTACTTTGAAGTATTTCGTTTAATCTGACAAATCTCAGAAAAGCTGCGAAAAACTAAAATTTTATTTAAATATGCCTATTTATTCAAGATTCTAAAATATTTTTGCAATTCGTAGTGTATTTTCTTTCATCTGCGATTACTTTTTGAAAATAAAATGTTTCTTTAACGGAACTTCAGTCGAAATTTTTTAGTATTGCACTTCAATAGAGAAGAGCGAATAAATTATTTAATAACAATTAAATTAAACAACATTTCCTTTGATAACGACTATTCCACAACAACGTGGTATCAGAGAGTGCTCCACATCTCGACGAATTCACCAGCTCGGCAAAAGAAAACAGTCGTTCAACTGAAGCTGACGAGGTTATTGGAGTATTTTGTCTTAGAATAGCTTGCTTAATCCTTAAGCCTCTTAAAATCTTTGGAAGGATCTCCTAAGTAATTACTGTATTCCGATATGATGAGTAATTCTCGCAAACCGTCAAAAACTAATGGTGCCGGATCTACAAAATTAAAAAAATTGCGAAAATATTATGAATGAATTTATTATATTTATTTATATGTGTACGACTTACCTGAAAAATTTAAAAATTAATCGTCACTCACACAACTTTTATTGGTAAATTCGGCATCACTTCTTTCGATCTCGGTTGCATACTCGATTTTAATTGAATCTGTGACAACATTTGAAATTTTTCCAATTGAGGGAACTTATCCATTTTAATTTAAGCTTGGGACATAATACTGTTGCAGAAATTGCGTCATTGATATCCGGCGATAAATCAAAGTATGCTTGAAATTGTTGAATCAAACTGTCCTGCAGCTTTGCAGCTTCTTTTGTATGGATATGAAAAAAAACTTCGCGACAGATTGTCCTCAGCTTCCTTCTCAATGAAGCTAATGAGGCCGCGTTCAGAAATAGGACCACTGAATATTTTATATTCAGCTAAATATTCGAAATCACTCTCAAAAAATGTGGCTATGGAAAACCTGTTACAAAGCTTAATACTTCGGTCTTTATGGTGAAACATATCTTTTACAGAGTGATAAGTGGAATTCCACCTCCTCCTTAGGCTGGGTTAACTGAACTCCTAAAGCTTTGACGATTTCTTTTGAGCTTTTGGGTCTGTTTATCTTATTCCACAAGTTTAAAAATTTAGTTTTTTCGCATCTTTTCTGAGACTTGTCAGATTAAACGAAATACGAAATACTTCAATGTACTTCAGCGTACTTCAGAGACATTACAATGTATTGCATTACAAATATTTTGCAATACGTACTTCAAAATGGAATGATGAAGTATATTGAGAGAAAATACTACCGTACTGCAAAATTTGAAGTACTTAATTATGAGTGAAGTATCATATTTAAATATTTCTTCATATAAAGTTCAGTACTTCACAAGGAATGCATTACCACAGTAATGCAGTATTTTACAGCTCTGCTAAAATTTATACTTTAATCAAATGAAATATTAAATAACAAAAAATTCTTTCTAAAAAAGACTGCATCAAAATCCACGCTAAAAATTATAAAATAATTTCTCCACTCACTTAATGTGAACAGCACAAAAGTTCTCTAGTGTTTTCCTTCATTTAGCTTTTAATTAAATTTTTAAATTATATTACATTTGTGTGTAAATGCTAAAATTTCAAAGGTACACAAAGAAAACAAAGATTGGGTTGTTGAAATTTTAATACTACGGTGATTGAGAGGAGTCAGTACCAAGATTTGCAAGTTTCATACATTTTGCAATGCGAATTTCTGGCAAACTATTTGTACCAGAATAATTACTTCTGTCTTAAATTAAAGGTAACGAAGAGGTCTAGTAAATAACGTCGAGAAAAAAAAAATATTGGAATGGAGATACATATTAGCTTGGAAACTTTTAAAAAATGGTAAAAATTGATTTTTTTCAAATCAAGTTCCTGTTAATAGATATTCTCATTTCTTTAGATTGTGACTATTTTAGAAAAAAAAGCCTAAATCTAGCAAATAACGTCGAGTTTTTTCATTTTTAGTGGCGCTTTTTTTAATTGTTTAACTCTAATATTACTTGTTTTTTCTCTCGATATTTCACCGACGAGAAATTGCAATATTTCGTTGAAAGTTGTTGGAATATAAAGCAAAATAGTATATTTAACAATTACGTGCAAAATAAAATTTAGGAGTGTTAATTCTCGTTAAAAAATTTTAATTTCTTTGAACTGAAATTTTCATTTTCATCTTAAATTGTCGCATGTTGGGTTTCTGTCTTTTATGCTAGATGTCTCTAATGTGACTTGTGGTCTAGGTCTAGGCTAATTGTATATGTATTTTCATACTTTCAGGACACAAACCTACGTATAGTAAGTTGTATTGCCTACAGGCTCGCTGGTATCTAAATTGAAATTTTTGCTGAGTACTGACTCCTCTTAACAATTTCAAAAATTGAAATTTGCAGCTCCTAATGTTTATCAAAATACTTAATTAAATTCCTTTGCTTTGACTTTGCTTTCTTTCTGTAATCGAAAATTTTAAATTTTATACCAAAATTTCAAAATTGAATTGAATATAAAATGAGGGGAAACTCTAGATAAATTATTCTCAAAAAATTTCAAATTTTATCAAAAAAAAAATTTGCATTTTTTGTGGTCGAAAGCTTACAAAAGAAGGGCATACTGACGAAATGTAGTATGTTGGGAAAATCATTATAGCCGGGGTACTTAATATCAGATTCAACTTTCTTGTAAATATTTAATTCAAAGCAAATAGGGTTAAACGTATATTAACCCTACCACTGCCATAGCTCATTCTGAAACTTTTTTTTCTACTAGCCAAACGGTTTTCGTTCTTTATACAAAGGATATTACTATCCGCGACCAAAGAACAAACGACAACAAATGCTCTAAGGTTGCATGCACAATATCCAACCAACATATTGGAAGTGTTGCCACTTTGCCAGGTTCTGCTGACTGTTAGGACTAGAGACCGTAATGGTTATGAATATTTAAAAAAAAAAACAAAAATTATATGAAAAATTATTTTCTGATTTTCTTTCTACAAATCAAAAATAAAAATTGGTAAAAGATTTCACAAAATTAATTTTCGGGTGAAAAATACTTAAAAAAATATTAAATATGGGTCGAAGTATGCCGAAGATTGTACGACAGATAGCAGTGGATGGAAATTACATACAGGTTTTCATCTAAGGTATAATAAGAATTGGTCTGCATTTTTTGTTGATTTTTAAAATAAAAATCATTTCCCGATTTTGATTTTTGATTTTTTATATAAAAATCAATTTTTGATTTTTAAAATAAAAATCCAAAAAGAAAGTTATTTTTTATAATTTCGAATAAGAATCATAATTTCAAAATTATAGGAAATTTGTGAAGATTCGGTAATAGGAATCAAAATGCTGCATTCCAATCAATCCGCCTATAACTTTTTCTAAATGATTTTTTGGTTAGAAAAAATGAAATTATTTTTTATTTTCAGTCCCTAGGACACTACGGCTGGAAATTGAGAAGATACACACGATAAACAATTGACCAAGCTTATAATCAGAAAATTCATAGCTCTAAAATACTGTATTACTTTGGTAATGCATTCCTTGTGAAGTACTGAACTTTATATGAAGTAATACTTAAATAAGAAGTAATAAGTACTTCAAATTTTGCAGTACGGCAGTATTTTCGCTCAGTATATATACTTCATCATTCCATTTTGAAGTACGTATTGCAAAATAGTTGTAATAGTTGTAATGCAATACATGGTAATTTCTGTGAAGTTCATTGAAGTATTTCGTTTAATCTGACAAATCTCAGAAAAGATGCGAAAAAACTACAATTTTATTTAAATATATCTATTTATTCAAAATTCTAAAAGATTTTTGCAATTTAGTGTATTTGAAGATATTTTCGACTTATATTGGAAAAAAATAGGTAATAAAAATACGATTTATATCGCCGTATTAATTTAGCAACTATTTTTTAAAGTTGGTCATCAAGAGTCTTTTTGTCATTTAAATTCAATTAATTGTTACATGAATCCACGTTCAAACGTAAAAAAAATAAAATTTTGTCTGATTTTACAGTTTTTGCGTTTACACTAAAATTTAATTGGTTTTTTGATAATTTTTTCTATGGATCATCCAGAACTGTGTGTGTGTGTGTGTGGGTGTGCGTGCGTGCGTTCATAAATTTATATGTGTGGGAGAATGTAGCTCTCTATGTCGACGCGTTTTCAGGCAGTGCCCAAATATATAGTAAAACACGAATGTTTTGTATGGCAACCGCAGGAGTTGTCCGATTGGTCCCATTTTCAAACTGTATTTGCAATTTTTATGAAAACGCCGTGTACAAAATATGAGCTATCCAAATTGATGCGTTCTCATACAGCTACCAAGTATATAGTGAAAAATGAAAGTTTTGTAAGGGAACACCAAGAAGGGGTTATCCGATTTAGTCGATTTTTGAACTTTTAATAGCCACTGCTATGAAAATACCAATTACGGAATTTGTTGTATGGAAACGCTATAAAGGAGTTGACATATTGGTCCCATTTTCGAACATGTTTTTAAAAAAAGGCCCGTGTACAAAATTTCAGCTCTCTACGTCGATATGTGAGGCAGTGTCCAAATATATAGTGAGAAACTAAAGTTATGTATGGCAACACCAAAAAGCGATTGCCCGATTTGGCCCATTGTGAAGTTGTATTTCCAATTTGCATAAAAACTCTGTGTACAAAATTCGAGATCTTCACGTGTCGACGGGTTCTCAGACAGTTTCCAAATATTTAGTGAAACATCAAAGTTTCGTATGGAAACATAAAGACGGGGTCGCCCGATTGAGACTGTTTTTGTAATTTTATGTACTATTGCCATTAAAACACCATGGACCAAATTTAAGTTCTTCACGTTTTCAGGCAGTGCCCAAATATATAGTGAAAAACGAAATGTATGTACGGCATCCCTACGAAGAAGTTGCCCGATTTGTGCCATTGTTCAACTTGAATTTATATTAATTTTAAAAATACCAACGTTGTCGCGTTATCAGGCAGTTTGCAAATATATACATAGTGAAAAACTAAAGTTTTGTGTGGCAACACCAAAAAGGGGTCGCCCGATTAAGTCCATTTTCTCCATGTAATGTGTTCTCAGACAGTTTTCAAATATATAGTGGAAAACCAAAATTTTGTATAGAAACACCAATTTATCGATTTAGTCTGTGTTTTAATTTGTATTTGCTATAGATGTGAGAACACCGTGTATCACATTTCAGCACCTCTACGTGTACTCGTTGTCAAACAGTGGCCAAATATATACTAAAAAACGAAATATTTGTACGGCAAACCTAGAAAGGAGATGCCCGATTTAGTCCACTTTAGGACATATATTTTCAATTTTTATGAAAACGGCGTGTACAAGATTTCATCTTTCCACATCTACGTGTTGTCAGGCAGTTTTTACGTATCGCCAGCAGCGCCATCTATTGTGTCCAAGACTATTCTATCTCTCAAAGCTGGAACCAACCAAACACACAAAATTTCATTGAAATCGATTAGGCGGTTTTGAAGGTTAGCGTGTACAAGCACAGTGACACTGGATTTTTATATATTAAGATAACAACTCCATCCAAACTTTAAGGAGCTCCATTTGATCCTATCTACAGCTTCCTCAAAACCCATTAATAATTTAAAATAAAAAAATCAGGACTGCGCTTTTTGAGATATTCAAGAATAAGCTACATTTCCATTATCCTTGTAAAAAGAAATTTTCAAAAGAAGGACCTCGACTATTTCTTTTAGGAATTTCAAGGCTTCCTTAAATAAATAGCGTTTGTTTCATGGGCTTCCGAATTTTTGAAGTTATACCTACCAAGCGAAACTCTTACTAAGTATGATTAATAAAACCAACCTATTTATTTAATCGAAATCGGAGATGGTCCATTTAGAAAATTTGTCGATTTTCTGGCGGAATGACTCGTCGATCAAAACGATGTGATAGACACCATTTTCTTAGCTCTTATTTGGTATGATTAACAAGACAATAATTGTACGATTACCTTATGAATCTTCAGGTAAGAGGATAATCATCCAAGCAACATATCGGAAAGCCGATATGACCTAATTTGTAGATCAGTGTCTAGTGGGAAATTTTAACTTTCTAAACTCAGTCCATGAGGAATAAGTTTCACAGACTGTTCCAGAGACCTAATACAATATGGTGAAAATTGGAGGTACTGATCTTCCCTTAATAAAGCCGTGTTAGTTTCAAATAATGATTTTCCCATAAAGACTCACAGACAATGGCCTCAAACAACAGCTTAGTAATTGGTTGTTAATTTGTGATAAACTCCGTTTTACTAGGCTTGAAAATAAAAGAAATTAATTATTTTTTCCATAAATCAGGAAATTTCTCACCCTGTAAATGAAACAGAAAACTTTACGCATCGGTGCCTCTTTTAAAATATGTAGGTAGTAGAGAAAATCTGATCAGGGCCCACTGAACAACCTGGTTCAAGACTACACATAAAGACTTCCATAGTTTTCTGATTAATACATGAAATGGGAATAACAACATTAGGAAGCATAATTAATTAATTAAAAAAGAAACATGAAATTGAACTTAATTAGATGAAAACGACTTACTAAAATAATCAGCAAAATAATGATATATCACAGATTGGTATAGACTATATGTAGTAGGCGTGTGTTCGAGCGTTGATAATATGATTATACTATCGATGTTGAAAATTTTGTGCAGAAGAGGACGATATGCATCTACAGAAACCAAAACTGTCGTACAAGGACGAGCTAGTAGTACAAACTATTTCCTAATGCCGTTTACCCTTTAGAATCTAGATGTAGATGTACTCATAGAATTAAGGATGGAGATAGTGGTAGTTCTGATGAGTTCTGGTGATATTAGAGCAAGTCATATTCATTGGGAGAGGCCAATTTCAGGTTGAATAAAATTCCCAAGGATCAAAATCTTATTAGTATGCAAGAAGAGTATGTCTGCAAAGAAGCTCCGGAGAACTACCAGGAGAAATTTACTAAGCAAGGATGTATAACTTTCTTATCTACTGTTCATCTTATTTCCTTTAGTATTTTTGAGGATTAGTTGATGCTTAAGTATTTAAAATAATCGTTGTTGTTGGACCTCCTACATGGTCATTTCAATTTGCATTTCCATTAAAAGTACAATTGGAAAATTCCAAATAGTGTGCCACCGGACGACGACAGTAGTGTTAATTGAAAATTAAAAATATTTTTTTTTCTAATTTAACAGTGAACATTCTCAATTTATTCTGCAATTATTTGTGTCATCTTCTTGTAATGTATGTCATTAAATTTGAGTGCAATCATAGAAAAGAGCGACACGCTATACATGCTGTGGCGAACCAATTAAGTAAGATCGTGTGTTGTAAAAGTGTGTAGTAGAGCGAGCATTGAGTAAGTGCAGAACGACTTTGACCACGACAGATCTGCGCAACAAGCGTTGGACCTTACTATCTCCTTCCCTAATTAACTGGAAATTTTATGCGCGTATTCACTGAGAACGATCTTTCGCCGTTAATTGTTGTATCCAAACAAGGAGAGACGCTCTATGAACTATTTCTCATTATACCGAGGTTTGTTTTCGCCTTCTTGATTCCGTCAGTTCGTTGTGGTGCGCAATTGTGATCCGCTCTCTCATTATAAAATATTATTAATAAAATTAGAAATGCGTAAGCGGCTGCGCACTGAATAGGCATAATATTCACTGGCTATACTATACCGGCATATTGTCGAGTCACACACAAAATTTCTCTACGTCACGCAATGCAATTAAATTAAAGAAGAAGAAGAAGAAAAAAAACACTGATTTTTTTTTCATTCTTCAAGAAAACTGTAAAAGTTACGCCGAGAGGGTCATTTATAATAAAAGTATGAAGACTTTCAAAAGTAAGGATCGTAATAAAACAAAACATTTCACCTGTAGACGATATACATAATTCTGTATACGCGTGGCTAATTTCATTTTAGACAAAATAAGGCGTAATGAGTACAAGGCTTATGAGGTTATGAGTTTGAAGACTCTATCGCGTACCTATATCGTACCGAAATTTAAAAGTCAATATCTGTTTGGAATTTGGTAATGAGCCTCCTCCTCTGACTATCATGGCAGATATATATCAAAACAAGAGACGTGAAGCAGAAAATCAAATGCCAAAAATTGTCTTAATTGGAAGCGTATTCTTTTTGAGATTCGTATCTAAACGGAGTTATCTGAACTGAATCGGATATTTTGAAAACATAAATTAGTGGTAATTGCAGCCACTTGATTAGAGGTGGCCTTCGATGAATATTATCATTAAGAAATGAAAACTGTGGAAATGTTGCGTGGAATAATTGTTTGATTGAAACTGGTTTTGTAACAAGTTTTGTGTTTAATTGCAACAACAAGGAGAATTGAAATTATAAATGAAAAATAATTTAGAAATGATATAGAACTTTGTAGTTGGAAAAGTAAATTTATTTTTCAATAATAAATCAGTTTTGCTTGCTTAAGTTTTTTGTTTTTCCCAAATGGGACAGAGATCTAACACAAAGATTATTTCTACACCCATAACAAGTTGCGCAGTTGTTTCTAGTTGTGATTGTTTTATCAAACTGTGCTTCGCATTAAAAATATCAGATCTATAACTCCATACTAGTAAAGCGCAAACATTTACATGAGTAATGTTGTGTTATTTCTAAATTTCTCCTTCCAGGGGCTACCTTAAATTAGATTCTTCAGAAAATATAGCTATTCTATACGTATGTATTTTTGGAATTATTTCTTCCATTATGCGCCACCTGACGACGCCTTCGGTAACTAAGGGAAATGTAAAAAAAATTGAAATACCAAATTATTATTGTTTTTGAACAGCCAAGTAAAAAAGGGATAAATAAATAAGTAATGTAGAATTGTATCAAACTTGAATCATTCTTATGACCGGTTTTACAATTGAGGCTTAAGCCAGAGCTCAGTTAAGCTACGGGTGTGGCTTAAGCACCGAGCTTAAGTCTGCTCGATTTAACACTACTTTGTAAGTTAAGGCTTAGGAACTAAGCACAATCGCAACATCGACGCCGGGTTGCGACATTGCTCAATAAGATAATGAATAGAATGCGATACGACTGCGACTTTGGCCTTGCCTTCGAAGTCCAGTTTTGAGAAATGTCGTCGCAACCACAATGCTAACAACAGAGCAAACCCAATATGCAAAGAGATAAAAAGTTGATGCCGCAGTACCCAAATACAGTTGCGATGGCATACGGTAGACGACATACCATTGCGGTAGGTAATAGGAACAACTTTGTCTAGGAACGTTTTATGGAGCGTGTATTACATAGGAGTCTGCAGTGGTGTCGGCCGTCAGCCTATCTCGTCATCGTAATTGAGTTAATTCAATAAAATGATCGGCGGCCGAAATGTGTCGTATATTCCTAGGTAACTAACTAATGCACGTTCCATAAAACGTTCATGGAGGAAATTGTTCCTACTAATGCACGTTCCATAAAACGTTCATGGAGGAAATTGTTCCTATTACTTCAATAGTCTGCTATCTGCCGTCACAATTCTGTGTAGACCTTCAGTCAGCCATCGCAGACCCAATTCTGTTTGGGCCAATTTTTTAAAGGAAAATTGCCATTGTGGATTAAAAACTAAGCCAAAAGAAGAAGACGAAGAAAGAAGAACAATTTTTTTTTTCATTTTTCAGCTTGTTGTGGTTTTTATTTGGAAGGATATCAAATCCAAAATCATTGTTGCAGTATGTTTCGACAACATAAGGCATCAAAATGTTATAGGTACCTTCTTATATTTTTTTTTCGCCTGACACTTTGGAATATTAAATTGCGCATTTCTTCGTCACTCATGTTTTCTGCATAAGATAAGTATCAAATTTTGAGCTCTCCCTAACGGGTGAGGACGACATCGGTATGGCATTGATTGGGTAAGCATGCAGCATGCCGAGCCACTGTCGCCACCGTGTATTTTAATCAGTACCCGCACACACGGGTCTGCACTGCGTGGTTGAGATGCAACATATTTTCGGTATGCAGCGTTGCTACCTTTCTTATCAGTAGAGAAGCGGCATGTCCCGAGTTGACTAGTGAATTTTGTCATGAAATTAACAAAATGTATGTTGATTTAGTCCATAGGATGTATGATCGTGAGGGAGCTCTATGCGGTACGAGATCGACGGGATAAATGTCCTACCGATACTTACCGATACTTACCGACCCGTCAGGGAAATGCCTTATGTCAAAAACTAGATAATTGAAGCTTAAGCCCCCACGATCAAGGTTTAAGCCAGTCATGAACTTAAACCTTGACTGTGAAATTGTAGAAAAATTTAAGCCTTGGTTTAGGCCATAGCTATGGCTTAAACCTGGACTGTGAAACCGGCCATTAGTATTAAACAAGGCTCGCTATACGGCTTAGCATTTAATTTCAAGTTCAAATGTGCACAAAGCTTTTAGTTTAACTGTCTGATCATAATTAAATATGTTTACACCTTCTTGAAATATGTAAATAGAAGATCTATCATAATTCGGAATTTCAATCAATCTTAGAATAAGCAGGAAATGGTTTAGTCTGAAGCAGATTGTAGTCTCTTCAAGGTGCGAAGTGATTAGGTCCAGAAGCGTTTCCGTTTTAACTGTCATTTCCTTACGTGGTTAACTGAAGTAGTTAGAATGCTTTTGTTATATCTAGGGGAGTGTCGTCAGGGTTGAACACCCATTTGACTTTTGGCCATAACTTCTGTTTAAGGAAGAACTTGTTTATTCAAAGTACATCTGTGGAAAGGTCTGGGAAAGAGGAATACTTTTGTTGAACATTGCAGATTGATAGGAATTTAAAAAAAAAGTGAAATGCTGTCAAGGTTGGCCAGTCGAAGACTGAAAATGATCTGGAAAAATTAATTGAATGAAATAAATAGCCGAATTTGTTGCATTTTTATATTTTTTAGGAAAATTCGAATGGCACATTATACGAAATCGCATTTCCGGCAGATGACGTACTTCAGATGTACTTCTTATTGCATTGTCTTAAGAGGTCTTTTTCTGTGCTTTTTTTTTGGAACATCTTCCTTTAGCTGGTAATTTATTGGCGTACTTCATTGGGATTCGTGCTGGAGGTTTTAAGGGCTTCGAAGCACACAATCACAGTGGGCCAACCCTGACTACACAAAGTGGCCAACCTTGACAACAAGCGCCATTGCCGTATCACGTGACACTACAACTAAACATGTTACAGGATTGAATTTTCTTCTGGGTTTATTTTCAAATATGAGTCACATAACACATTCACAATGCTTACTTTGACGATTCAATTTTTCCCCTCCCTTTCTGGCTGTATTTACTGCTGTTAAAAAAAACGTTTTTTTTTTTTTTTTTAATTTAAAACCACTGAGTGCACAGCACATACTTTTCGTTCACGCTCCAAATCTGCAAAGTCACTAAAAGTTCACTGAGAGAAGTTTTTCCCCACTCGAAAATTGGTGACACTAGTGGCCAAAACTAAAATCATCGCAGATGCCCGAACTAGACGACAGGCTAACCCTGTCGCGATTTTGCTACATTAATTATTACCGTGCTAAACTCAATACAAATCTTGCGTCTAGAGTCCTATTGCTGGGGTGTTTTGCACGAAATGTATGTCATAAATTTTTCCTAGCATTTTGTAGGTTGCCACTACACTCATACCGATGAAACCTTCCATGCTTTTTGAGTTAGAAAAGGTAATGTCCAAGCAAATTCTTACTTATGTCGAAGAAAATAACTTTCTGATGCGTTCGCAATCGGTATACCGTCCCGTGGCGAAACTATACTGTCTTGAAGGTCTCTCATTCTAACATAAAATCTGTCCTGTCATCAATCAGTATAACCTAACAACGATGATATTACTGGATTTCTGTCGACTGTGTTGATAACAGCTGACATACAGGTGAGCTTCATAAATTTTTTAACTTAATTAGCTCTGCCATCGCCATGGTTAACACATTTTTGTCAAACCGTAGACAGAGATTTAAATTAAATGGTTTTCGGTCTAGTGTTGCTCTCTCACGCATGGTGTACCTCAGGTTCAATACTGGGTCCGCTACTATTTATTTTTGTCATTAACAATCTTCAAGATGTGGTCCGTCATGTCAAAATTCATATTTACATACAATTAGTAGAAGACAGAGGTATAAGTTTAATTTTTACAAGGATGAGATGAATATTGGCTTCCAATACATGGAGGAGGAATTTAATAGAACAGACCGGGGGTCTAACGAGTCCAGGACCGATGATAAGGCTAGTGTTCGAAAGTGAAGTACATCCAAATGTCGGCCGTTACAAAAAGGGTTTCACAGTGATAAAGAAGTTCAAAGACAAGCCCGTCTTCTTATAGACAAAAGCGAAGATGAATATCTAAAAAAAAACCAATTGCTTCAATGACCTCTTCTCAGGAAGCGTGCAGCCTAATTATATGTTGAACATCACAGGAATGGAGAGCCCTGTACAATATCAAAATTTCTGGGTTTGGAAAGGCGCCAACCAAGCGGGCCGAAGTTAGGGTCTGAAAGTTTGGGAAGAAGTAGCAGATCTGATGGCGAGCAGCTACTTCATTCTCCATCAACATTTAGGCTCTTGTACAATAACCAAAGTACCTCTTTTTTTTATAACGGACATCGGCTTCCACTTGAATTGTGGGGGTCTAGTAGGAATACGTTCGAAGCTATTCATCACTTATCCTCAAAATAATTTGTGAAAACTGTAGTCATATTTATATGATATTACGGCTTCGTAATAAATAGAAGTGAAATTAGAAGGAGTATCAGGCGATGATAGCAAAGTTGTTGGGACATAAAAATATAAATATATGGAAGTTCGAATCCCGCTGGTCAAAATGTTAATTTTTCCAATTGCCGATATTACAAATTTTGAAATTTCCTTTGTGTAAGTCGGCACTCTTTTTCTTCTTTCTTATACTTGTAGTTAGTTACGTAAATAAATATCTTTTTTGTTTATTCCATTTGAATTTTACTTGCATTCCTTACTCTTTCATATAAAGTTTTATCTTACATGTAAAATTTAATATAAATAATAATACAAAAAAAAACAAAAAAAAAATGAAAAATGCACTCAAGGGTGATCCATTAAAATCTCGGAATAAATAAAGTTTGGTAATCAACTATACTGCGCTATGGTGGCGAGATGTAGAGTGCTTAAAATTATTGCCTACAACCTTTTGTTAAACGCTGCTTGCCTCATATTATAAAAATTCGCTTGTAAGATTGAGTAGCTAGCAATAAACTATTGGAGCGATTTGATATGGTTACAATCGATAAGGATGTTTATAGACTAAAGAGGATCTCTATTAAACACACACATTACGATTGGAGTGGGGGTAAGTAAGTAGGTATTTATTTAAAAAGAGTACAGTAAGACAAAAGTCTTTTCATTAGTACTACTTACACTAACATTTTTCAACACTAACTAGAATAAGTATATTTCGTGAGATTGAGCACATATAAGTAATGGTAATAGCAATTATGAGGAAAAAGAAAATAATAATTATAATAATACTATTTCTAATATAAAACAAATCCATAAAAACTAAATATTAAAACTAAAGAGAACTAAAGATAAAGAAAATCCTAGAGCATGTGCAGTCGACCGACTATAATAATAATAATTTTTCTAGGTGTCATTACCCTAATGATGAGTGCTGCCAGAATAACCGTTTAAAGGAAGTGGCCGAGCTGGTTCGCTGGATCGAAACTGGAAGAGCGTTCCAAATGCGATCAGTATAAACAAAGTAAGAAGATTTCAAGACCAAATATTTGAAGCGAGGCAGTTGCAAGTCATTACGTCACTATGCAAAAAATTTATAAATTCGTATAGGTATACCGGTTTATGTATGTTCAGTAAGTTGTACAGAAAAAGTAATGCTCTGCGTTCTAAATATGTTTCCAAAGAGCAATCCAGGTTTCGGTGTCGAAAGGGAGAAATGTGATCATATCTACGAAGCCTGAGTGCGAAGCTAATGGAATCATTGAAGGGAAATTCGAGCTTAGGCCTACACCGTGAGTGGAGTCTTGGGAAAATATTGGAACCATGTGAGAGATGCGGGAGTATCAGTGTCCTGACCAATCTTATACGCAGGATTGCGAAGAGCTGGTCAGCATACAACCAAAGTCGGCGAAGTACCCCATATATCTTACTAGTTTCATTTTAATATGGTCGCAACTGTCCATTTGTGAATTTAACACAATGCCTAAGTTTTTAACTTTCTGTACATATGGTATAGTGGTGTCATCGAACTCTATCGGGGGAAAATTGGTGGGATCGCAGCTTCCTTTGCTTACCGCTAGCGCTTGAGATTTTTTGGGGTTGAGCTTTAAATTATTGTCGATTGACCATTTTTAATATATTATGAAGATCTTCGTTAATTCTGTTAACACAGTCCTCTAAGACCCCATGGGACGATCAAGATATATTTGCACGTCATCAGCGTACAGATGAATGGAGCTATTTCTTATAACAGTTGGCAAATCATTAATAAAAAGACTGAAGAGCAGAGGTCCCAGCATTGACCCTTGTGAGACTCCGACAGGCAAAGAGAGCCTAGAGGAAACAACTTCGTTTCACTTTAACTCGTTGTGAGCGTTTCTCCAAAAAGCTTCCAATTAATTTCAGTGCCGGCGAGCCGAATCAAAAAGGCTCTTCAGCTTGTTAAGAAGTTTCTTGTGATCAATGCTATCGAAAGCTTCGTGAAATCGAGTAAGACTAAGAGCGCAATGTGGTCATCATCCAGAGCGATTCTAATGTCCGTAGTGATTTTAAAGAGAGCTGTCTCACAGCTATGCCCAGGACGAAAACCTGACTGCAAAGGACTCAGGGAATTCATTCGATCCAGGTACTCGGTTATTTGATTTGCCATGATTTTATCTAGTTCCATCGATAGAAAACATAATAAGCTTATAGGTCTGAAGTCCTTGACGTCGCTAGGAGTGGAATTTTTATCGATTGGAACCACTAGCACCTCCTTCCATAGAGAGGAAAATTCGCTGAACGTTAAGCAGCTATTGAACATCTTTGCAATAGGACCAATAATGAAAGGTAAGATAAGTTTCACGAATCGCGGTGGGATTCCATCGGGTCCAATAGCATCGGATTGGATAGATAAGACAGCAATGGCGGCCTCAATCTCATCAACGCAAAGAAAACTGAGCTCGGCTCCTGGGCGAGCAAGAGGAGTGTTCTGAGAGGATGGAGAAGCGCTGGTATAACACCCATTACAGGTAGTAGCAGTAAAGAACTCATTGAGCTCATCTGCGTCAAGGTCACATACTGAGCCATCACCACCATTAACTCCTAAGTCACGTAAGGCACTCCAAAGCTTCTTTGGGGGTGTGATGTAAAGGGATGGACGTCGCAAAATATAGAGTTGTGTAGAGAGCTAGTATTTTGATCCAATGTCATTCGAGGAATTACTCGAGCTGAATGATAATTTAAGTCCCGTGGGAAATGATGGATTTGTATTGTTGAATCTATTTTTAAAAAACCCTTGATTAACAAACTTGCGTGGTGTAGCGGCCCACAAGACTGGCATACTGGGCAAGATGTATTCTTATTTACATTGTCATCGGTAACAATATGTGCGGTCTGAAGATTCAAACAGTTATACGATTTATACCGTTATCTAGAAAAATAATCTAAATATCACGCCACCCCTATTACCCTGTAGTAAAAATTATGTCAAGGTGGCTCACAAATTATAGCAGGAAATGCCATGGATACTGAAAGTTTCTCCATATCGGCCTTTGTACTAAAAGCTTGGATGATTTACGAAATGCTTTGCAAAACAATGCCGATTAGCCAAATGCCGGACGCATGAGTCATCTATTCTTAGTTGTTTTTGTTTTTTTTTGTCATAACTCATGTTGTATCTTGACATTTTCTGGTCAGTCTGAATATCATAATTCAAGGGCCATAAAATATATAAACTCGTTCTCGAGGTGGTGACAATGGTGTCCAATGTATTTCTAGAGAATTTGTCGACAATAAAAAAATCATAAAGCCACCACTTAGTGACCATTAAGTCTAAAATTTTGGCAAGGAAAAAGACATCAAAATCTAGGGAAATTTTCCGGCCATTAGTCTTTGAACTGAAACCCCGAGGTGGAACTAATTGCCACGTTATAGGTGCATATCACAAGAGTGTCGCAAGACATCGTCACAGTTTGGCCAATGTCTTTCCCAACAACACACTCTGTAGTAGGTATAGGTATACTGTTGCAGCCTACACTATACAGGCTATGCCGACCGCGGACACCACTCATATTATAAACCAAAAATGCAAATGATATCGAAGGCATCCACCGTGGCCAAACTGCCTTTAACTACATACCAGAAACCTCGTGCCTACTACGCTCGGACTGAATACAATGCAATAAACGATCGCCGTCTTGTCTCGCTTTCTTGCCTGCTTGACAAAGTGGAAAATCAAATTTGGGACACGGTTGCGATTTAGAAATCTTCACTTGAGGGAAGCTTTGAGGTGCCAGAAGCTACTCAACTGACCACTACTGCCACGGCCAGCACACCACCCATGGGCTGCTTCTTTCTTGGTCATTTTCATACCGTGTTCGTGTCGTTCGTCACTGTACTGTTGCGGTCGTATATCGGCCGGCAGTCGCAGCAAATTGAGCGGGATAATCCGAGCACCTACATCAAAATAAAACACAACTTTACCATAGGAATAGGATAGGAGCCACGGTGCGCAATCATCCAAATAAGATAGATTGGTTGGCGCGTATTTATAAGATAGCGAGAGCCTAATAATTATGGATTAGCTTTAGCGCAGCAATACTGATTCTGCTGATCATAAATACAAGGACGTTGCACGTTACGGATCGGTACTAGTATCTGCTTGCCGTACAGAGCAAATCTGGCCGCACAGTTCAATTGTCATCTTCAAAGTCATGGGAGTTGGGCCAGTGTAGTTAGTTATACTATGTATGCTTCTGTGTCTCTCTCTCTCAATATTGTGCGACGTTACAGCGACCGGCTGTAATTATTAATTTCCCTCGGTAGAGTGATGGTGGTGCTTCTGTCGCTGAAATGCTGCTGCTGCTCGGATTAGCATTTCTGGAATAAATTATTCACGGCGAAGTGCTGTCCTTCCATGACAATTGCGCTGTTCAAGAAGAACACAAAAGTTCCATTGTTATGCAAATGACAATTCTTAGCACGCTACTTGTGCATTTTTTAAAAAGGTATTTTTTTGTTTTGTCTTAACTGAGAATTTTCATTTTTGTGATGGGTCGTGCAGGAAAATTACCAGTTTCCCAATTTGATGTCGTGGCCACAATCAATCAATTAAAATTGCATCATAAAATTATAAAAATGCATTTCTAGCAGCGCGTGACGAACAATTTTATATTTATCGCCAGTTATTGCTTCAGGGAAACTGCCCCTGCCAGCAGCAGTCTTCATTCGATTTATTTTACAATTTTCTCAAGGATTTGTGGAAATATTTTTTGGCTTGCAATTAAGTTATTTGTTTTTGCGGTAGTTTTTTTTGTTTTGTTTTGATTAATGGTCTATAAACGAAATTTTGTACTAATCGAAAATAATTTTGCGGTTAAAATTATATTAATCGAAATTCTAGTTGTATTAGTTTTGTAATATTTATACTGAATTCGATCTTTTCTAGGATAATTTGGCGAAATTGTACATGCATTCATTTCTATATTTTCAAAATGTCGACGTAATGAAAATTCAACCAATCAGATTTCAAACTTAAATTATGTATAGTTGACAAACAGTGTCCATATTGAATGCTTTCGCGCCTATAGTAGTACAGCTATAGTATGCCGATATAATATTGTCTGGTCGTAGTTAGAGGTTAGGATTCTCACTTTTGGTCTTTTCCATAAACATAAAATTATTTTGTTTTATTGACGATCAGGGGCGGGTCCTCGCTGGATGCAAAGAAAGCTCTGCATTCCTTGATAAAATGGAAAAAACAGAAAAGACAAATCAGTTTGCATTAAAATATTTTCAAAATATTTAAAAAAATTGTATAAATTTAGAAAATTTACTTCTCTGGCAGCACTATACCAAAAACATACCTTTCAATGTCCCTTAAAACCTACGCTGAACAAAAACGTAGCGTTTGCCCCACCCACCAACCAGAAGCATATCTACAGGGTGAGCAGATGGCGCGATTCCCCCCCGCCGGGTTACATTATCAAATATGGCACCTTCCTACCAACGAAATATACTGAATGTATGATTTTCGTGTGAATGACTTTGTCTCTAATATAGGTACACTAAACGTACCATGACCGGTCAAATGACCGGTTGTAAACTTTTGATTAGAAAATTTGCATAAAATGTTATCCCTTTTTAAATTTTGACTTCATTACTTTTTCTATTAAATATGTACAATTAATTTGACATCATTCATTTATATTTGTATTTCTTAAATCCGATAAACCCGTGTAGCCTAGCGATATTTACCACGACAGGTCATTTTACCCAGAGAAATATTTACTACCTTATCAGGGCATTAGATTCGAAAATCCAATGCGCATTCACATTCTACGTATTATATGAGTTTGTGGTACACTTCTGCAAAGACTATTGCGTAGTAAACTCAATCAGAAATAGTTGTGAATTGAAATTTCAATAAAGATTCGAAAATTTCAAGTTGTATTGTTTTAGTGGAAAGAAAGGGTAAAAAAAACGAAATATTGTTCGAACTTAGTTAGCTTATATTTTCCTTTTTAGGGCGTTACTTCATTACCGTTACATTAGTGTTAACGTTTACCCAGAAAAATGTCGAAACAATCAAGACAGTCCAAATACTTAGAAGAAATAAATAACCTAGGCGAAGAGTTTTCAGGAACTGAAGAAGATGAACACTCTGATAGTGAAGATATACTACTTGGAATTGATAAAGAAATATTAGACATTGATACAGATATCTACAATGCTGAAGAAAATATTGAAAACATCTCAAGTTCTGAAGAAAACAATGAAAGAAATGATCAGCATATTTCAATTGATGGAACTGTATGGAAAAAAATGAAAATAGGTGCTATACCTGGAATAGCAGCACTTCATAACATATATGTTGTACTGAAACTCATGGTACTATTTACGGGTTGTGGAAGAACTGTAACTACAGACAACCTTTTTACAAGGATATCTCTAGCTACAAAACTCCTAGCTAAAAGGACTACATTAGTTGGAACTATTCGCTCCAATAAAAGGTAATTCCCCATAATTGCGAACAAAAAAGAAAGATGATATTGTTACGAGCGTGGCCTTAGTTCGTTATTTAAAACACAATATTTCAGATATAATTCAAAAGTTCTTTCTTTATTTAACTTTACTGTTTACTCTCACAAATTCACAAATAATTATCAAATCAACTCTTTATTTATCGCTAGTACTGTACTTCTAATTATCGCAATCCAAATAGTTTACTTCGTTCACTTCGCTGTCTGAAATAATACTCGCCTCCTGGATGTGAGCAGCGCCGTATTTATACTCTACGAATTATCCTAGAACCTTCCTGAATATTCCATTCTCCAAACCCAGTTTACTAGGATGTCACTAACCTAAAGTTGTTTCCATTCCCAATAGATGTCGGTTGTATCACTTTGTGGCGCGTAACACTGCCCCCTTCTTAAAATTGTTCGTCCCGAACAACAGGTGATCCACGGTCTTGATGCTCGCAGTATTGACATAAACGATCTAGATGAACGATTTTCCGTTTGCCTCTTGTACCCCGCTGAATCCTATATACTACGTCATTTATTCTAGTCACTACTGAATACGGTCCTTCCCAGTGTTGTTGTAATTTAGGAGAACGTCCCTTACGTCGTTTCGGGTTGTACAGCCAAACAAGGTCACCTTCATGAAATCCTGCTGAGTTAGCACGTAAGTCATAGCGGGTCTTCATCCGATCGGTATTTAATGCTAATTTTGCTCTTGTGACTTCGTGTACATCAGCTAATCGTTGTCTAAGTTCCGATACATAATCGTCTGGTAACTTTTGTTCACCTCTGGGTGTACCAAACTTGAGATCGCTAGGTAAACGCATCTCCTTTCCGAATATCACTTTTGCTGGAGTTTGTCCGGTCGTGTTGTGTACAGCTGATCGATAGGCCATTAAGAACATGGGAATATGTCGATCCCAATCGCGTTGGTGATAGTCGACTACTTTCTTTAGATGCTCGACCAATGTTCTATTGAAGCGCTCTACCATGCCATCAGATTGTGGATGCAGAGGAGTTGTTCTGGTTTTTCTTATTCCCAGAATTTTACACATCTCTTGGAAAGTCCGTGATTCGAAGTTCCGTCCTTGGTCCGAATGAAGTTCATGAGGAACACCAAATCTAATGACCCAATTCATTACTACTTGATCCGCTACTGTGGTAGACTCTTGATTAGGGATTGCATAAGCTTCAGGCCATTTACTGAAATAGTCAATAGCAACTAATATATAACGGTTACCGTTATCTGTTTCTGGAAAAGGTCCAGCGATGTCTACGGCTATCCTTTCAAATGGGGCTCCTACATTATACTTATGCATTTCTCCTCTACTTCTGTGTGGTGGTCCTTTGCAAGAAGCACAGATAGTGCATCTGCGGCACCATTCCTCAACATCCTCCCGCATATGTAACCAATAAAACCTTTCACGTATTTTGGAAATTGTTTTATTCACCCCCAAATGTCCTCCAGATGATCCACTGTGCATTTCTTCTAGAACATCTTTGACCTGGGATGCTGGCACGACTATTTGCATTCGGAATGACTCGCCGTTAGTTGATTCCCACTTGCGCTTTAATATACCACATTCAACGTGAAGAGAGTTCCATTGAGCCCAGTAGCTCTTCAGTTTCTCACTCCTCTCCGAGATATCTTGCCATTGTGGTCTTTCCATGTCTTCTTTCCAAGCAAGAATAGGTGCTATGTCTGGGTCTTCCCGTTGAGCTGTTCGCAAGCTCTCCTTGTTCCAACCTGTCGATGGTTCCACCGTCATCAGCTGTATAGTTGCATCCGTTTCTTTTTCTTCCAGCCGAACGCAATGTTTGCATTCAACTTTGCATGGACGTCGTGAAAGGGCGTCTGCATTTCCATGGATACGTCCTCTTCGGTGTTGGATTTCAAAGTCATAAGCTTGGAGTCGCTCTATCCATCTCGCCACTTGCCCCTCAGGGTTCTTAAACTGCAAAAGCCATTTAAGCGCTGCATGGTCAGTGCGGAGGATAAATTTCTGCCCGTACAGATATTTATGGAAATGCTTGGTTGAGTTTACAATGGCAAGTAGCTCTTTCCTTGTAGCACAATAATTTCTCTCTGATTTGAGAGTGCTTTGCTAAAATAAGCTACTGGCACCTCTTGACCATCCTCCTCCTGTGAAAGCACTGCACCAATACCTACATTGCTGGCATCCGTGTCCAATATAAAAGTTTTTCCCAGCTTTGGATAGTGAAGCACTGGAGTTCCACAGAGCTGTTGCTTCAAATTTGCAAAACTCTCGTTACATTTATCTGACCATATGAACGGCTTTCCTTTTTCTGTAAGTTGATGTAGGCTCCTTGCTATATCTGCAAAACCTTTTACGAATCGCCTGTAGTAGGTAGCTAATCCAAGAAAACTCCTTAATTGATGTTTGTCCTTTGGAACAGGCCAATTTTTCACAGCTCTTATCTTCTCTGGATCAGTTCTTACTCCTTGTGATGAAACTATATGCCCCAAATATTTTACTTCATTCTTGAATAGAGCACATTTATTCGTACTGAGCTTCAGTTTCGCATCTCTCAGTCTTTGAAGTACGTCCCGTAAGTTGTTTTTATGTTCCTCGAATGTCCTTCCGATCACAATTATGTCATCTAAGTAGACAAGACATGTTTTCCAGGTTAATCCTCGTAAAACACATTCCATGAGTCGTTCGAATGTGGCTGGAGCATTACATAATCCAAATGGCATAACTTTGAATTGCCATAAGCCACTTCCAACTGAGAAAGCAGTTTTGTCTCGGTCCTCGGGATGTATTTCCACTTGCCAGTAACCGCTCTTCAAATCCAATGTGGAAAACCATTGCGCTCCGGAAAGGGTGTCCAATGTGTCATCAATCCTTGGTAACGGATAGCTATCCTTTCTTGTTACATTATTTAGTTGGCGGTAGTCCACACAGAATCGTGTGCTGCCATCCTTTTTCCTGACCAAAACAACTGGCGATGTCCAAGGGCTATTAGATTCCTCAATTATGCCTTGTTCTTTCATGGAATTTATCATATCTGCAACTTCTGGTTGTTTGGCTAATGGTAGTCTTCGTGGTGGTTGCCGAATGGGCCTAGAATCTCCTGTATTGATCCGATGCTGGACAAGATTTGTTTTGCCGAAATCATCATCATTCATTGCAAATAATTCCGAAAATTCATCGATCATATCTTTGGCATCGTTGTATTTGCTGTTCACTTAAGGCACTAGATGAAAGAAGTTTCTGAACCTGTTGAGTAGTAGCTGGTATACGTATTGCCTCCTTAATATTACTACCATTTTCCAAATTAACAATCTGATAAACAGGCTCACAATTTCCAATTATAGCACCTTCTTTTAGTTGTACCTCATTTTCGGATGTGTTGAGCACTCTGACTGGAATTAATGTTGCGCCTTCTGCCTTCACTAAAGTCTTACCAACGATGATGTTCGATGTTACTTTTGTAGGGTTAGGCTCCACCAGATAGAATCGGCAGGTCCCGATGTCATCAGTAAGCTTTGTCCATACTAGCGTCTCCGAGAATGCAGAGAGAGTCATATTCTCACAGACCATCGTCCTTAATTTTGCAGGATAATCTGTTCCTCCTCCTAGTCTCATAGGAATTTCTATGTTGCCATATTTGAGTATTCGTTCTCCGACATCTAAATTTATTTTATATGTGGTCATAAAGTCTACTCCAAGGATGCATTCATCCATTATGTCTGAAACCAGGAAAGTGTGAGGAAATAGTAGTTCGCCTAGTTGAACATCTAAAGTTATTTCTCCAAACACCTGTGCTGCCGCTCCAGTTGCTGTTCTTAGTAGATATTTGGTGGTGTTGTGAAGCCATTTGTTCTTGACAAGATCCGCTCTAATAATTGATCTCGAAGCTCCAGTGTCGATAGTGACAACGCAGTCATTTTTTCCTACACTTCCATATATAACAAGACTGCTATTATTTCTCTGCAACTGGGCTATCTGAATGATGACTTCGGGGCTGTCGACTCTACCAACCAACTTCTGCCCCCCCGAAGTTGGTTTTACATGTTTTCCGACTGCTGAACAGGGGAGCTGATGCGACTAGTCGCTGTTTGATTTCTAGGCTCTCCCCGAATAGCTTGCTCCCTGGCTCGACATCTTTGGCATTCTGTTCTGACCTCCTCTTCTGGTGATTCTGTTCGACGGCGTTTTCTGCAGTCCCTTTGGAGGTGTCCTGGTCTATTACAATTCCAGCATCGCAGAATACCACGTGAAGAATTGCTCTGTGATGGCTGCATTCTATTACAAGTACATTCCTCCACCGAAATTTCTCTCACTCGTACTGCACTTCGGGAAGCTTGCCTGGCAGATTCATACGCTAGTGCATAGCCTAGTGCTTCTGCTGTTGATTTCTTTCCTGCTAGCCTCAACGCTTGTTGTAAATTTTGATCTGCAATAGCGTTCACAAATGCTTCTGTTGCCACTTCATTAAGGAAATCTGCATTTACGCTAGAGTATGAGAGATAAGCTAATCTTTCCACATCACCCTGCAGTTGTTGTAGTGATTCGCCATGCTTTTGAATCCTGTTGCGTAGCTTTAGGCGATATACTTGCTGCATGTGTTCATCTCCATAACGTAACTCTATCGCATGTACTAATGAAGTATAATCACGTTGCCTTTCTATCGGTATAGTTTGTAAAAGCTCTGATGCAGAACCTCGAAGTGCTAATACCAGAGCTGTAGCTTTGTCTGCATCATTCCATCCGTTTACTTCGGAAGCAGCCTCGAATTGTCTCTTGAAAATATGCCACGAATTTTGTCCATCAAATATTGGAGGTTTCATTCTGCCTGCATTGGATATTTCAATTCCTTCGTGCCGTGGTTGTCGATGCTTCATCTTCTCCAAATCTGATTTGAAGTTGTCAAGCTGTTCGGTCACTTTTTGTTGAACTTCCGCCACTTCTTGCTCGATTCCTTCAATTTTTAAATTTTGTTCGTCTAACGAGTTTTTCAGGAAATTCTTTTGTTCCTCTAAGCGACTTTCTAGACAATTCTCCAGAGAACTCTTTTGTTCATCCAAACGCGTTTCCAGTGATTTCTTCTGCTCATCTAAACGGGATTCCATAGAATTCTTTTGTTCATCCAAAGCATTCTTCTGCTCATCTAAACGGGATTCCATAGAATTCTTTTGTTCCTGTAGAGAATTCTTTTGTTCGTCCAAACGGGTTTCTATAGATTTCTTGTGTTCCTGGAGAGAATTCTTTTGTTCATCAAAACGGGCTTCCATTTTGCTCATTAAAGTACTTAAAAGCTGTTCTATGTTCATTGCAGGCTCTTCCTCAATTTCTGGTTCTTCTTCGAAAACGAATGTCTCAGGATTCTTTTCTTCCTCTATCAAAGCTTGTCTAAGTCGCTCGACTAGAACATTCTTTAGGCCAGTCGTTTGTAATGACCGCTTCCCCAACTCCACTTTCAATTCTTGTATGCGAAGCTCCTCTAGCTTGCGTCCCATTCTTGCGTCTTTTGTAATTCACTCACAGTTTAATATAAAATTATCTTTCGGAATTTTTACACACGATTTCACAAAATTAATTACTCTTTGAATTTCAAATTCAAATGCCACCACTTTATTTCGCGATTTTATTTTACTTCTGACACCAGTTGTTACGAGCGTGGCCTTAGTTCGTTATTTAAAACACAATATTTCAGATATAATTCAAAAGTTCTTTCTTTATTTAACTTTACTGTTTACTCTCACAAATTCACAAATAATTATCAAATCAACTCTTTATTTATCGCTAGTACTGTACTTCTAATTATCGCAATCCAAATAGTTTACTTCGTTCACTTCGCTGTCTGAAATAATACTCGCCTTCTGGATGTGAGCAGCGCCGTATTTATACTCTACGAATTATCCTAGAACCTTCCTGAATATTCCATTCTCCAAACCCAGTTTACTAGGATGTCACTAACCTAAAGTTGTTTCCATTCCCAATAGATGTCGGTTGTATCACTTTGTGGCGCGTAACAATATGATACGGTTTTCAACGAAAGTTTTCAAGTCAGATAATTGCACTCTTACAAATTATAAAATTAAGCCAAAGAAAAAAGTTCAAAAAATGATAAAAGTTTACTTGAGACCATTTCATATTACAACCAAACCAAATTCGGTGTGGACATCACCAATCAAATAGCGAGGAAATATAGCACATAATCGAAGTCTCGCAGATGGCCTAACCAAGTATTTTTCAATATCCTTGATTTAGCAGGCATAAATGCCTGGATATTGTATAAAGAAACGACGGAAGGAAACATATCGAGCCAAGATTTTTTACTCCAGTTAGCAGTTAGCAATTTTCGCTGGATATGCTTTGCATGTGCAATGTCATATTCGGTAATTTCAAAGCTAAAAATTAGTATTGATGACGTGCTTTTTGATAAAAAATAGTAGTTAAAAAAAACAGAGTTAAAATTCCAAAATCTTAATTTTGTTGAGACATTACTTCAAAACGGAGAGGAGAGGGACCATTGGAAAGGTCCAACGATTATCTATCTACTTAAGTTTAAATCATGGTCATAGGGTGTAACATTCAGAAGTTATAAGGTGATCTGTATTCTGTAAACCCATACACAAATATATTTAAGTCCTGTTATCTCGGAAACTGATAGTCTTGTGTAAACCACGACGATTTATCAAAATAGCTGTCAGTTGGCAACACCAGTAAAATTGTAAGGATTGCATACCTACCTTCCGTGGTGATTCGCCACTTAAAAGAGATTTATATGACAACATTCAATATGTGTACGTATTTATAATTGAAATTACTGGACTTTGCTTGTAATATTAATACAATCTCTTCTCCTTGATGTGGTTTTAGTATATTTTTCAAAGTACGAACGCACGCGTAGCTTTTGCGTATAGAAGTATTTATATATTATTCACGAAATGGTTTATCCCTTGACTATATGCTAACAATATTTATCACTTTCATTAGACGTCTCCATATAAAAACTAATTACGTAAGTACTTAAGCTAAATTAATAATGTTATTAAATTAAAAACTAACTCAGGTAAACTTGAACACATCAGCATTTAAAAAATTTTGGAAACTATAAAATTTTACCAATTGCGGAATCTACTATAAAAGAAGGCAACAGACTCAAACACCCTTTCCTTTTACTATATACTTTATATGAAGAGTATAACATCCACAAAAAATTTGCTCCTTGCATATCATTTTGTACGAGAGAATTTTGAGAGTCGCTGGAAAAGCAGTTGGCTACGGAAGTGGATTATAATTATTGTTCTAGATAATTTTGCAAGACGAAGGAGGCTGTTGTAGTTGCCTTATTTATTTATAAATCATATGTATACATATATTTATATTAATTTTATTTTTAATTAAGAGATTTTTGTTATGTTTTCCTTCAATATATATTTCTTATGTTTGAACTACATACTTGAAGCTGGAGGTATATTTTTATTTTTTTCAAAATATGAAATAAAATTTATTTTTATACAGTGGCGCCTTTTTTAAATATACTCGCTCCCCCAAATGTGCCTAGATACGCCTCTGCTACCACCAAATCTAATGTCCGATTCGGTCCACCTAACTAACTACTTACATATGTATAATTGAGTGGTAGGTACGGATGGAGCCGATTTAGTCTCAAACTTAGTGTAGTGTCACACCGCAGAGATGCTGACTTTTTGGCAGCATCTTTATACCAACAAAGTCAATGTAGAAAGCTAAGCACATTTAAATTATCAGACTCAAATGCACTTAAGGGTTTTGCGTATGAACATTGTTATGGGTCGCTGTACAAAACGTAGCGCTTTCACAATTACCCATCCCGGTAGAGTTTTTATAGAATAAATTCTAAAGCTTGCTCTCGATATATTTAAATTGTTGCTAGAAACTAAGAATTTTGCAGCTTTTTCATATTGTTTCAGAATAAGAAGATAACGACTGTCTTATGACGTACATTTCTTTTTAAATCTTATGAAAGAGAATTCTTATTTTTGTTTGTGGATTCTGACGAGTGGGGTCAGTGTTGGGAAATCCTGGAGTTCTCCATACTATGGGAATTTCTGGCCTGAGAGAAATTAAAAAGGGAGAAGAGAATATCTTTGTCTGCCCGTACAAAATTATGAGAAAAACCCTACATTAAAAGTTCAGAAAGTATTTCCTTAAAATTGACACACAAAATTGAATTTTCCTACGCAAATATGTTAAATTAATTGCGCATGACCGTGAAACTCAAATATTGAGCATTTTTCAAATAGAAAGGCTTTGAGAAATGAATAAAACTGTGATTAGGGATGGGAGTTCACTTTATTCTTAATTTGTGAATTCTGCCCCATTAATAAAAACTAATTAGTTTTCCAAAGTTATGGGGGAAGTGTTTATTTTGGTATATTTCTTATACTTTTTGGTACCTAGGGACAAATTATGGGAATTTACATAATATCTGTGGGTAAGGTTCCCTCCCAATAATTCCTATTTTCGAGGGTTTTTGGTCGCAATAACTTTCCAACACAGAGTAGGGTATCTACATATGGATTGAATGGAATTGGTAAGATTTGACGATGTGATTGGACGAAAGATAGAAAATGATTGACAGGATTGTTGATCAAGAGTATTTTGTGAAACCTGGCATATTTTCTTAATCACCCTGTAATTCCAAAACGGTTTATAGCTCCTTCTGGAGAAAAATTCCATCTGATTTGAAGTAAATGCTTCGCTTTATGTAGTACTCCTTTCTTTCAGGAATTAATACATATAAGGTATCAGATAGTGATTTCTCTTCTCATCTATAGTCTCTGCGATTTCTAAGATCTGTTTGAAGTACATAATTTAATTAGACATAAATATTTAAAAATGATATTTGAAGGAAAATAGAATGATTCATTACAAAGAAAAAAAGAAAGAAAAAAACGTAGAATTAAGAGCTTCACTTACAGGTAACCGCAAGCTAATGAGAACTATGTTTAGATAGGACTTTAGGATTCTTTTGAAGTTGCTGAGCGAGTTAGATGTCTGGATATGATGGGGCAGTGAGTTCCAGATTGTAGTCAGTTTAACAATGCAAGGTCCGCAATTAAGTATGGAACTTTGGAACCGTGGAAGTAGCAGTTTGTGGCACCTATAGTGGAGTTTAAGGGTTGAAAGAAGGTACTCAAATAGATCGGTTGAGAAATGCGAAGTAAGATAAATAGCCTTATTAGCCATATCTCTCATCGAAATGTTTGGATTTCGGTTATAGTGGTTCTTTGGCCAATTTTTGATCTACCGTATCTGATTTCCTTCCTGACCCGGAGTTTCTCTGGACACAACAAGATACCCGAAATTTACTGAGAATTTTTTGAATGGTCGTCTTTGGGAATTTCAACCTTTCACTGCATAAGGGCTTTGCACTTAATAACTTGCAATAATAAGTGCACACCTTTTTATACATCTAAACTTACCAGCGTTTTCTAATTGTGTTTATCAGGTGATGAGTAATGGGAGAGGATAGATGGGCGGTTTTTTTCTGAATTAGTCCTTGTCTCGAAGTAGTCATATTTCTCCATACATAAATTGTTTGCTTGAATTGTTCATTAGAAGCATAACTCAATATAGGCTAAAATCTTAACTTTGACTCTCATATTCAGCCAGCAGCCAGGATACATATTTGAAAAACTGAATTTTTTACAGACAGTTACAGACACAGGAACCTCCCAATACATCGATATAGATTCCAATAAGTTCGCAAATGGAATCTTTTACTTCAGAGTATTCATCTTACTAGGATCAGAGGGACCTTTAGTAGACTATTAAAATTAATTGACACATTATAAAGAATCAGACCGGCGTGTTTTGAATATCCTTGCTCCGTAAATATTTACTAGTTTAGTCATTAGTGAATATTATTTCGGTACTTACCTTAATTTATCTTATTCATTGATAATTATTTTAACTATAAATTAATAAATAGTTCTTTTAGTTGCCTTTAATTTAATCATTCTAAATGTATGTAAGTCTTTTATTCTAATTTAGATTTTTTTTAATGCTTACGTCTTATGTATCATCCATTAAAAATCTTGTAATTTTAATTCTTTACCAAATAAAGAAACTATTAATATTAGATTTTCGTTTTTCTATCTGAGAACGATGAGATTTTATATAAATTAATCCAATTATGAAAAAATAAAAACAAATATCTCAGCTGCAGTCAAGGCAAAAAATACTAATTTCCTTTGCGGTAACTAAGGGAAAAGGTTCCTATTTAAGTTTAATTACGATGCTGGTTTCCCATCTTTCATCTCAGTGCTGGGTTAATTAGGAAGCACAATACATTTAAAGCTAGTTAAAAATAAAAATTTAAATTATAACACCCTCAGCAATACAAAATTATATGGCACACCATTAATTAAATTAAATATAATTTCAAATTCTCGTTATCCTTTTTAGCCGCAAATTTTCAAACAAGTCCTAAAAAATCGATTAATCTTTTCGATAATTTACATGTGATTGACGGGGACGAACAAGGGGCCCACATAAGAATCCAATTTAAGTCTAAAATATTACATACTCGACGACGACGACGACTGTATAAGTTCAGAATTATTATTGATGCGCGTTCTTTGGTCAGCCGGCCGGTTGGTCCGTTCGTTCCAATAATGGCCAAATGACGACGAAGTTCCCAACAGCGACGACGACTTGACTTGAAACTGGGCACAGGGGGAAAATTACCTGAGCTAATGATGAGCAATTTTTCATAATGACTCGTCCATTTGAAGACCCGAAATCAATCACACCGGGAACATTTGTCAATTTTTGTAGTTGGATGGCCGCGGCTCCAAGAGAGAATCATATCATCGGGGATGAAATATGAAATCCCATCGTTTCCATTTCACGTCTTTACTGTGTTGTGGCATGAATTATGTCTTGTTATGTTCATTTCGTCTTGCTTGATTTTTCCGTTCGCCTTGGACATGATTGCCTTTTTCAGGTTCATGGATAATTGAAGTCGCATCCATTGTCGCCTTAATTTAAGTTAACTTAACCATGGTAGTCAGCCCACAAAATATATAATTTTCTTCTTCCATGCTTGTGGTACATTTTGGAATCAATGAAATTAGCTTTGTGTGTGTATAGATCGGTATAGGTAGAAAATCTACATCAAGGTTAATAACCTTCTAAAATTATATATTTAGTTGTTGATAAAGAATTGTGTTAAATTTTTTAATTTACCGTTACTTTCACAGTTGGGGTGCCGACTACCAAAACAAATTACATCGAATATTAGCTTCGCTTGTTTGGTTAGAGAAAAAATCTTCAATTTTAGCAATGAGTTGTAACCTTGGTGGCGTATGGTTTTTTGGGGTATAGGTGAGAATATGAGTCCCATTGGCGCCCGTACATTGTTAAAGTATTTTTGAGTCCCATTGACGCCCACACATTGCCTAGGTTTCTGATATAAGGATACTATTTATATCCCACCTAAAGTAGGTCGGTTTGTCTTTATCAAGAATTAGAAAAATTTCCTTCAGCCCCCTGTCTCGAGTAGTAGGTATACTTGAAGTACTTGCTGATGGTGAAAGACAGAGTCCAGAGTGACGAAAACTATAAAGACAAAATCCACAAGAAACAAAATCCAGATGTGATAAAATCCAGATGAGACAAAATCCAGAAGTGACAAAATCCAGTAGTGACAAAATTCAGAAGAATTGTACTCGTATATAGGATCTGTTCAACTTTTAGCTAGAGCCGGCTATAGCTGGATATAGCCAGAATGGCTGTAGCTAGGGCTCTTATTTGTGTAAGTAAATGTCAAACTTGCGTCATTCCATAAATTGTTTCAATTTCATTCTAATAATTATGTCGAGTAAAAAAGTAAATTAGTTGCAATAGCAACTATGTATAATAAAAAAATAGATTGAATTAAGAAATCGAACAGCAGAAGAAATATTCAAAATCGAACCGCGATGCCCCACGGCAGCCTGGACTTTTATTGTCTTTTTTTTTAAATGTATTTCGCTTTGAGCTTATTCACCTTTTCTATCCACACAGTAATAAAATTCAGAAACTTTTTTGTTTACTTGACATTAAATACTAAGGAAACAAACGTCAAGCTTCTTTGGCTTCACCTCCAGAGCACTAGCTAATTTGGCTATAGGCGGCTACAGCCAAGAGTTGAACAATAAATACTGACAATTGAGCTATACATATATGATTTTTCGTCATTTATACTCTTATTTTTGGCTTAAAATTGGCTATAGCCAACAACTGAACGACCTCATTCTGGCTACAGTCAGCTATAGCCGGCTCTAGCCAACATTTGAAAACAGCCATAGTAGCTCATATCCGCGTAATTTGTCAGATTGACATTTTCTGAAAAAACAACACCGAGCGAAGTATGGCAGAAATTAATTTTTTAAGAGGATTTTTCATTTTATTTTACTAATTAAATGAGTTATTACAACTTTACCTTGCTTTAAAATAAATTTCACTCGGCATTTGTTTTGACATTCAGCAGAGACATTTCTCAGAAATAGACGTGTGCGTTTTCCGGTGTAACACCGATGATTTCTCGAGTGCAGCACCAGGGTCATTTTGACGTACACTTTTCCTAGCAGTTCAGGTCAATGGAACAATTTCAATATAAAACTGCATGAAAAGTGTAACGCTTCTGCTGGAAAACGTGATCAATGGAAATCCGTATAAGTAGGCGTTGATTCGCCAAATTGTAAATAAAAATAAAAAAGAAATGAGTCTGTCAGTAATTTTTATCCGGATAATATAAATGTTTCATTACACGGCAGATCCGTACCAATCACGAGACATAAGGTCTGTTCACGTACTTCTCGGGTGTTTTCGTTCTTGGGCTTTTTTGTGTGAAAATGTGCAGAAGGGGAAGCTATCAAATTTAGAAAGTACATGAACAACTTTTGTGTGCTCTTGGGCAGAAAGCAAAAATGACAACTACAAACTATCAAGCTAACAACTTTAATTTGAAAATAAAATGCCAAACATAACATATCTATTCATTTTACTTACCATTTTGTAGATTTTTATAAGAGCTGTGCAAATAGTGTGCATCATTTGTAAATTCTGCCGCCTTTTCCATTTTTCCTTTGACAATTTAAATTTCGGACAATTCTCGATTTCAAATTTTAATGTGTTTGACAGTTTTTACATAATTACCCCAAGTTTTTTCTTGGGTGGATTTGAGCTAAAACTTTTTTGAAGGGGAAGTGTGACGGCTACATATTTTCCCGAATTTTCTGATTACGTGAACAGAGTATGGGTGCTTTTGGGAGGAAATGTTTTAATGCATTCACACAAATTGGAGTACGTGTACAGACCTATAGATACAAGTAACATACCCCTGAAGTCCCAACTAGGACAGAAAGGACGTGACGACTCTTGAGGTCCACTTGAGTTCCCCACGTTGAAAAAGGGACACAGGTATATCATTGACAAGAAGAAACGGAGCTCTCCTCACCTTACGAGAGTCTGACATTCTACCCCAGAAGACTTCGGCAAGTAGTAACGGAGCCCTCCTCACCTTTACGAGAGTCTCAGGCATTCTACTCCAGAAGACCGCCATTTGGTCAAGAGGTTCCTATATACCAATACAGATATTCATAAGAACGAGGATATTTCTGTTGACACCCTTCAACAGCCATATCCCAAATATTAGTATTTTCCAAAATTTAAACTTTTTATACCAATTCGAATTATTATGCATTTTGGACCTTGACCATCTCAAAAAGGCGATCAACACTTCCAAATTTCATATAACATTCCTTGACCGTCGTTCACAAATCGTGACCCATGTGGAGGCATTGTTGGGTTAGCCTATTTTTCACAAAGATGCTAGGTTTCCATCAGACTATATCAATAACGGCGAGTGTAAATATGAGAATTGCGAAGCAAAGTTTATGCCATTTTTAAAATTTTTTAAACAAATCTTTAATTGTAACAATTCTTACAATTTCGGGATTTTGAAATTTATGTTTTTTGTCGTTCCTGAATTTTACCACTTCTAGATTTTGTCACTTATGAATTTTTTCATTTCCGGATTTTTATAATTTTTCTGGATTTTGTCATGTTCCCGAATGCATGCAAATGGTACGAATGAGGAATTTTACACTGAGTTACGAAAAATAAAAAGTGCTGCATATTCTATATATATATAAATATTTAATAACCAACAAAGCTATTTGGCTGGTGCCGAAGGCTTTTCCCTGACGGGTTCCTATCCAATATGTTTTGTCAATACTTCCAGTTTTTTCCCTTTTATCTTTGATCAACCAGTTAGGGCTGTACATAGGGTGGTAGTTATTTTAGAAGTTTACAAATTTCATTACGCTATCATGGCTTTTATTAGACTCTATAATGAAGTTGTGGATACTTAGACCTATCCTTTGGACAGGGTTTATCAACCACTAGAGTGTTGTGCATAAAATCAGAATAGGGAGCTAATAGACTTATCTCCTATAGATAACGTCTAGCGCCCGGTTGTCTGGTGCTTCTAGAAGGCCAAAGGCTTGGAGTCGCTTGCTTAGTGCTTAAGAAAGTCAAAAACTGGACGTCGGAAATTGTACCCTCTTAGTTTGTTTATGCAGGAGTGAGGAGAGCTGCTTGACTTTCCTGCAATAGATAAGGTTTAGAGTTCGCTTTGTGGGTCCTTCAGAAAAGTCAGAGGCGTGAAGTGGCTTGTTGCGGTACTTGGGAAAGGCCGATGGCTTGAAGTCGGAAGCTTTCTATTGATTTCTCGCTGAAGGCGTGATGATCCTCGCATAGATTTTCGAATGGAAGACACAAAGTTCCGTTTTGCGTTAAGAGTGTTCCGGCAGTTATTACATCAAACCTACATACTATTCGGAAAATGAAAAAGAAAATATATTTTTCGAATTTTAGCATCAAACTCTTCTACACAATGAGCCGTTAGCAGCAGGAGCAACAGGAGCTAAAAACCATCACAAGGTGTACATTTTCTCGAAAACAAAAGAAATGTCTATAATTTGAAAAATATTTACATGACTTAGAATTTTTTTTATATTTGTCTGGTAACTGTTATAATTTGGTCTATCACCCGATTCCGGCTTGACGTCGACTTACGGGACATCCTGTATATAATGTATAATTTGAAAACATCGTGATTGTTCAAGGCAAAGTACAGTTTGGTATAAAAGTGCTCTCACATGGCCACAAAGTGTCCAACAAAATCTTAGCTAGATTGATTAAATAAAATATTAAGGTCTCTTCCCATTTTTGAATTATTTGTATTCTAGGATTTCTTCGGATTTAAATAAAAATAAGGCTAAATGGTCAGAACAAACTGTAGGTAATGAAAAAGTTATTTGGTAGAACTTGGACTATCTTTTTGAGCTTATGCCAATTCCATGAAGATGCTGAAAGGTAAAAGAGATAAGCTCTTTTTCTTAAAAACAAAAAAATAAACCAAAAGAGAAAATGGCATCTAACTGATCTTTATTAGATCTATAGCAGCGAACACATGTATGTATACTACCAAGAGAAAACTCTTCCTATCAGATAATGAAAAACTGCTGTTGACCTTGAAATGGGCACAATTGCTTTTATAATAAGAATGACGAAACCAGAAAACTTAAAAATCATTCGTCCAAATAAAGGAAAGCAATATTATTTGCAATTAGTGCGTAAAAAAGAGATATAGGGTGGATCACAAATATTATACCTGTATAAAAATTCAGTATTTTTTTTATATTAGCATTTGTAATAAAGAGCGTATATATCGTGCGATAAAAGAAGTTTTCTATGTCTACACTGAGAGAAAAAATTGATATTTACTACTTTTTAAATAATAAAAAAGTTACACTTTTTTCCTTAATTTTACATAACCCTGGAGTAAATTACTCATAAAATGCATGTAATATTAAAGAGATATGGGAATCTTAAGTCGAAATAATTTAAAGTAATATAAATTAATTATAAATCACGTAATTTGGCCACACTTTGAGATGCTGTGCACATTTATACCGTAAATTCAGTAAATTTTATGTATAGATATTGTTACGAGCGTGGCCTTAGTTCGTTATTTAAAACACAATATTTCAGATATAATTCAAAAGTTCTTTATTTATTTAACTTTACTGTTTACTCTCACAAATTCACAAATAATTATCAAGTCGACTCTTTATTTATCGCTAGTACTGTACTTCTAATTATCGCAATCCAAATAGTTTACTTCGTTCACTTCGCTGTCTGAAATAATACTCGCCTCCTGGATGTGAGCAGCGCCGTATTTATACTCTACGAATTATCCTAGAACCTTCCTGAATATTCCATTCTCCAAACCCAGTTTACTAGGATGTCACTAACCTAAAGTTGTTTCCAATTCCAATAGATGTCGCTTGTATCACTTTGTGGCGCGTAACACTGTCCCCTTCTTAAAATTGTTCGTCCCGAACAACAGGTGATCCACGGTCTTGATGCTCGCAGTATTGACATAAACGATCTAGATGAACGATTTTTCGTTTGCCTCTTGTACCCCGCTGAATCCTATATACTACGTCATTTATTCTAGTCACTACTGAATACGGTCCTTCCCAGTGTTGTTGTAATTTAGGAGAACGTCCCTTACGTCGTTTCGGGTTGTACAGCCAAACAAGGTCACCTTCATTGAATCGTGCTGAGTTAGCACGTAAGTCATAGCGGGTCTTCATCCGATCAGTATTTATTGCTAATTTTGCTCTCGTGACTTCGTGTACATCAGCTAATCGTTGTCTAAGTTCCGATACATAATCGTCTGGTAACTTTTGTTCACCTCTGGGTGTACCAAACTTGAGATCGCTAGGTAAACGCATCTCCTTTCCGAATATCACTTTTGCTGGAGTTTGTCCGGTCGTGTTGTGTACAGCTGATCGATAGGCCATTAAGAACATGGGAATATGTCGATCCCAATCGCGTTGGTGATAGTCGACTACTTTCTTTAGATGCTCGACCAATGTTCTGTTGAAGCGCTCTACCATGCCATCAGATTGTGGATGCAGAGGAGTTGTTCTGGTTTTTCTTATTCCCAGAATTTTACACATCTCTTGGAAAGTCCGTGATTCGAAGTTCCGTCCTTGGTCGGAATGAAGTCCATGAGGAACACCAAATCTACTGACCCAATTCATTACTACTTGATCCGCTACTGTGGTAGACTCCTGATTAGGGATTGCATAAGCTTCAGGCCATTTACTGAAATAGTCAATAGCAACTAATATATAACGGTTACCGTTATCTGTTTCTGGAAAAGGTCCAGCGATGTCTACGGCTATCCTTTCAAATGGGGCTCCTACATTATACTTATGCATTTCTCCTCTACTTCTGTGTGGTGGTCCTTTGCAAGAAGCACAGATAGTGCATCTGCGGCACCATTCCTCAACATCCTCCCGCATATGTAACCAATAAAACCTTTCACGTAATTTGGAAATTGTTTTATTCACCCCCAAATGTCCTCCAGATGCTCCACTGTGCATTTCTTCTAGAACATCTTTGACGCGGGATGCTGGCACGACTATTTGCATTCGGAATGACTCGCCGTTAGTTGATTCCCACTTGCGCTTTAATATACCACATTCAACGTGAAGAGAGTTCCATTGAGCCCAGTAGCTCTTCAGTTTCTCACTCCTCTCCGAGATATCTTGCCATTGTGGTCTTTCCATGTCTTCTTTCCAAGCAAGAATAGGTGATATGTCTGGGTCTTCCCGTTGAGCTGTTCGCAAGCTCTCGTTGTTCCAACCTGTCCATGGTTCCACCGTCATCAGCTGTATAGTTGCCTCCGTTTCTTTTTCTTCCAGCCGAACGCAATGTTTGCATTCAACTTTGCATGGACGTCGTGAAAGGGCGTCTGCATTTCCATGGATACGTCCTCTTCGGTGTTGGATTTCAAAGTCATACGCTTGGAGTCGCTCTATCCATCTCGCCACTTGCCCCTCAGGGTTCTTAAACTGCAAAAGCCATTTAAGCGCTGCATGGTCAGTGCGGAGGATAAATTTCTGCCCGTAGAGATATTTATGGAAATGCTTGGTTGAGTTTACAATGGCAAGTAGCTCTTTCCTTGTAGCACAATAATTTCTCTCTGATTTTGAGAGTGCTTTGCTAAAATAAGCTACTGGCACCTCTTGACCATCCTCCTCCTGTGAAAGCACTGCACCAATACCTACATTGCTGGCATCCGTGTCCAATATAAAAGTTTTTCCCAGCTTTGGATAGTGAAGCACTGGAGTTCCACAGAGCTGTTGCTTCAAATTTGCAAAACTCTCGTTACATTTATCTGACCATATGAACGGCTTTCCTTTTTCTGTAAGTTGATGTAGGCTCCTTGCTATATCTGCAAAACCTTTTACGAATCGCCTGTAGTAGGTAGCTAATCCAAGAAAACTCCTTAATTGATGTTTGTCCTTTGGAACAGGCCAATTTTTCACAGCTCTTATCTTCTCTGGGTCAGTTCTTACTCCTTGTGATGAAACTATATGCCCAAATATCTTACTTCATTCTTGAATAGAGCACATTTATTCGTGCTGAGCTTCAGTTTCGCATCTCTCAGTCTTTGAAGTACGTCCCGTAAGTTGTTTTTATGTTCCTCGAATGTCCTTCCGATCACAATTATGTCATCTAAGTAGACAAGACATGTTTTCCAGGTTAATCCTCGTAAAACACATTCCATGAGTCGTTCGAATGTGGCTGGAGCATTACATAATCCAAATGGCATAACTTTGAATTGCCATAATCCACTTCCAACTGAGAAAGCAGTTTTGTCTCGGTCCTCGGGATGTATTTCCACTTGCCAGTAACCGCTCTTCAAATCCAATGTGGAAAACCATTGCGCTCCGGAAAGGGTGTCCAATGTATCATCAATCCTTGGTAACGGATAGCTATCCTTTCTTGTTACATTATTTAGTTGGCGGTAGTCCACACAGAATCGGGTGCTGCCATCCCTTTTCCTGACCAAAACAACTGGCGATGTCCAAGGGCTGTTAGATTCCTCAATTATGCCTTGTTCTTTCATGGAATTTATCATATCTGCAACTTCTGGTTGTTTGGCTAATGGTAGTCTTCGTGGTGGTTGCCGAATGGGCCTAGAATCTCCTGTTGTGATCCGATGCTGGACAAGATTTGTTTTGCCGAAATCATCATCATTCATTGCAAATAATTCCGAAAATTCATCGATCATCTCTTTGGCATCGTTGTATTGCTGTTCACTTAAGGCACTAGATGAAAGAAGTTTCTGAACCTGTTGAGTAGTAGCTGGTATACGTATTGCCTCCTTAATATTACTACCATTTTCCAAATTAACAATCTGATAAACAGGCTCACAATTTCCAATTATAGCACCTTCTTTTAGTTGTACCTCATTTTCGGATGTGTTGAGCACTCTGACTGGAATTAATGTTGCGCCTTCTGTCTTCACTAAAGTTTTACCAACGATGATGTTCGATGTTACTTTTGTAGGGTTAGGCTCCACCAGATAGAATCGGCAGGTCCCGATGTCATCAGTAAGCTTTGTCCATACTAGCGTCTCCGAGAATGCAGAGAGAGTCATATTCTCACAGACCATCGTCCTTATTTTTGCAGAATAATCTGTTCCTCCTCCTAGTCTCATAGGAATTTCTATGTTGCCATATTTGAGTATTCGTTCTCCGACATTTAAATTTATTTTATATGTGGTCATAAAGTCTACTCCAAGGATGCATTCATCCATTATGTCTGAAACTAGGAAATTGTGAGGAAATAGTAGTTCACCTAGTTGAATATCCAAAGTTATTTCTCCAAAAACTTGTACTGCGGCTCCAGTTGCTGTTCTTAGTAAATATTTGGTGGTATTGTGAAGCCATTTGTTCTTGACAAGATCCGCTCTAATAATTGATCTCGAAGCTCCAGTGTCGATAGTGACAACGCAGTCATTTTTTCCTACACTTCCATATATAACAAGACTGCTATTATTTCTCTGCAACTGGGCTATCTGAATGATGACTTCGGGGCTGTCGACTCTACCAACCAACTTCTGCCCCCCGAAGTTGGTTTTTACATGTTTTCCGACTGCTGGACAGGGGAGCTGATGCGACTAGTCGGTGTTTGATCTCTAGGCTCTCCCCCAATAGCTTGCTCCCTGGCTCGACATCTTTGGCATTCTGTTCTGTCCTCCTCTTCTGGTGATTCTGTTCGACGGCGTTTTCTGCAGTCCCTTTGGAGATGTCCTGGTCTATTACAATTCCAGCATCGCAGAATACCACGTGAAGAATTGCTCTGTGATGGCTGCATTCTATTACAAGTACATTCCTGCACCGAAATTTCTCTCACTCGTACTGCACTTCGGGAAGCTTGCCTGGCAGATTCATACGCTAGTGCATAGGCTAGTGCTTCTGCTGTTGATTTCTTTCCTGCTAGCCTCAACGCTTGTTGTAAATTTTGATCTGCAATAGCGTTCACAAATACTTCTGTTGCCACTTCATTAAGGAAATCCGCATTTACGCTAGAGTATGAGAGATAAGCTAATCTTTCCACATCAGCCTGCAGTTGTTGTAGTGATTCGCCATGCTTTTGAATCCTGTTGCGTAGCTGTAGGCGATATACTTGCTGCATGTGTTCATCTCCATAACGTAACTCTATCGCCTGTACTAATGAAGTATAATCACGTTGCCTTTCTATGGGTATAGTTTGTAAAAGCTCTGATGCAGAACCTCGAAGTGCTAATACCAGAGCTGTAGCTTTGTCTGCATCATTCCATCCGTTTACTTCGGAAGCAGCCTCGAATTGTCTCTTGAAAATATGCCACGAATTTTGTCCATCAAATATTGGAGGTTTCATTCTGCCTGCATTGGATATTTCAATTCCTTCGTGCCGTGGTTGTCGATGCTTCATCTTCTCCAAATCTGATTTGAAGTTGTGAAGCTGTTCGGTCACTTTTTGTTGAACTTCCGCCACTTCTTGCCCGATTCCTTCAATTTTTAAATTTTGTTCGTCTAACGAGTTTTTCAGGAAATTCTTTTGTTCCTCTAAGCGATTTTCTAGACAATTCTCCAGAGAACTCTTTTGTTCATCCAAACGCGTTTCCAGTGATTTCTTCTGTTCATCTAAACGGGACTCCATGGAATTCTTTTGTTCATCCAAACGGGTTTCCATAGATTTCTTGTGGTCCTCGAGAGAATTCTTTTGTTCCTGGAGAGAATTCTTTTGTTCGTCCAAACGGGTTTCCATAGATTTCTTGTGGTCCTCGAGAGAATTCTTTTGTTCGTCCAAACGGGTTTCCATAGATTTCTTGTGGTCCTCGAGAGAATTCTTTTGTTCCTGGAGAGAATTCTTTTGTTCATCAAAACGAGCTTCCATTTTGCTCATTAAAGTACTTAAAAGCTGTTCTATGTTCATTGCAGGCTCTTCCTCAATTTCTGGTTCTTCTTCGAAAACGAATGTCTCAGGATTCTTTTCTTCCTCTATCAAAGCTTGTCTAAGTCGCTCGACTAGAACATTCTTTAGGCCAGTCGTTTGTAATGACCGCTTCCCCAACTCCACTTTCAATTCCTGTATGCGAAGCTCCTCTAGCTTGCGTCCCATTCTTGCGTCTTTTGTAATTCACTCACAGTTTAATATAAAATTATCTTTCGGAATTTTTACACACGATTTCACAAAATTAATCACTCTTTGAACTTCAAATTCAAATGCCACCAATTTATTTCGCGATTTTATTTTACTTCTGACACCAGTTGTTACGAGCGTGGCCTTAGTTCGTTATTTAAAACACAATATTTCAGATATAATTCAAAAGTTCTTTATTTATTTAACTTTACTGTTTACTCTCACAAATTCACAAATAATTATCAAGTCGACTCTTTATTTATCGCTAGTACTGTACTTCTAATTATCGCAATCCAAATAGTTTACTTCGTTCACTTCGCTGTCTGAAATAATACTCGCCTCCTGGATGTGAGCAGCGCCGTATTTATACTCTACGAATTATCCTAGAACCTTCCTGAATATTCCATTCTCCAAACCCAGTTTACTAGGATGTCACTAACCTAAAGTTGTTTCCAATTCCAATAGATGTCGCTTGTATCACTTTGTGGCGCGTAACAATATTAAAAGTTTAAGAAGCGACGACATTCAATATAAACGTGAAGTGAGAGAGAAAGGTTCATTCATGCAGTGACTTTTTTGTTGAGCGACAACGTTTTATAATTATTTTGCTTCCTTAATATACATAAATTGTCGGGTCTTAAATGAGCGAAAAGGATTCGAGAACTACAGGCCTGTAAGCTGGCTAATCGCAGATTGAGAGAACTAAATACATGTGCGATTTCAAGACAGCTATAGCCCAAGATATGTCCTAAGTTGAGAGAAACTCTGCTAAGAATCGCAACATTCAGAGCGCTTGCAAGCTCCACACAAAGAATTCTGAAGAAGCTGTATAGACGAGGAAGAGTTTGAGAGCATTCAAAACTTGCTGTGTAAATGCTTCAGCCCTGTCAAGCGTAGGTGGAATACGCTTGGTAGCTGCACGGTTAAGAATGTGAGGCTTATATTAAGTCTTTTGGGTTTGCATATAATTCCATTCCGAAAAAGTTTGACTTTAAAACTTACACAAGGTCTTAAAATTATTAATACGAAGCAGTTTTATATTGGTATTTCCACATAGTCTGAAACTAAAACTGTTGTTTATGTTGTTTTGTTTTTAAACTAAAAATCTTTTGAATTTGAAGCAGTCGGGTTTAAATTTTAGAGAAAATTTGTTTTCAATCTAAACTAATGTTTTCTCAATTTGAGACAGTGGAGTTTATTTTTGGAGAAAATTCGTTTTAACTGTTTTCATTACGGTAGAATTTTTCTTGAAATATTAAATGAGAGTTTCGAAATAAAATGAAAATTTTTGTGGTTTCAATTTTATTATTTATTTATTTATTTGTTTAAGTTTTAAATTCATGTATGTATACATATTTGGACATTTATTCTGCATTGAAATTTGTTTAGACATTTTCGATACGCAAAAAATTTATTTTTTTATATTTATTCGGTATTATTAAAATAATTTAATTGGACAATTACACGCGCGTGGTTATTTGAGGTAGATCAATTTCGTATATTAACTGTTGGAAAACAATAAATTATCTTATCAAGTTTACTTCATATTTAAGATTAAATACAAACAATAGTTTAAAAAATAAGTCCATTTTTTAATAATATTAAAATTATCTGATACCCTTATAAATTGTTTGTCAACATAAATTAATCAATATAAAATTGCGTTTGGTCCAATTTCCAATATAACTGGCTGCCCTTTGATATTTTTAACGATTTCATCTTTGGGTGCGTTAATCTAGATATATTGTAATATTTGAAGTTATTTACAAAAATAACGTTTTAATATTCTTTAAATTACTTACATTTCCAAATTTAATTAATTTAAGCTTCGTTTGAGAAAATAATTCTCGAGACGTAGATTTACTTCCCATAGAAGCTGGAGGTATTAATTTCGTAGAATTATTTCATTCTAAAACATTGAAAAGAAAGAGATTTATAGTCAATCAAATAAATTGTTATATAATTTTTAGTATATCTCCGCAATCCTGCAAAGAAATTTTTGAATCTAAAATTTTTAAAAAATCGTTTTCATATCTTCCCCAATTTAAAATCAAAATTTTTTTATTTATTATTTCATATGATACTAAATATTAATTCATAATATTTTGACTTAAATTTTAACAGTTACATACCATTTGCGGATCATAATAGTAAAATGAAAATTTTTAAATCTCTGCTGAATGCTTTACCTATACTCAACGGATGCGTACTTCTGGATAACTGACTCACTTACAAAAGTCACACTAGTTCTAAACATTAAAACCATTTCGGTTTCATTATCGCAACAATCCCGTTAGTTTTTATTATTTAAGTTGAAAAAGGTATAAAAATAAAGCTTCATTGGTTTTAATTCTATTCTATGAAAAATTTCGGCCTCATTTGAAAACTTTTTGAGCTTAGAAAAAATCGAGACTTTTATGACTTTTAAGTTGATGAAATATTTATTTGATATAAACGTGACTGTTTGCAATTCAGACTAGAAGCGACTTAAAAACAAAGCCTTTCGGTATGAATTGAAAAATAAGGGAAAATTAGACCTAATTTTAAGCTTTCAGGCTTACAGAGAAGTTAAGATATTTACAAAGTTTTAAATTAAGATGAAACTGACATAAAAAGTTTAAAATTTTTTACGTTTTCTTGTTTTTATTTAACGAATGTGTTAAAATAACTAAAAACTTTCTGCAGGTTTTAAAAATAAAGACAAATTTTAAACCGTGTGCTTTTTTGCTAATTGGGGAAATTAGCAGACAAGGATCTGGGGAAGGCAATTAAGAGACTAAAATTTTCGATATAAATCCGTCAATGGCACAATAAAGAGGGAAAATTACATGTTTAAAACTTATTTCCTTGCACTATTCCAAGTATAATTTTACATGTTATTCAATTTTCTTATTTAAAACTTTTTTCTTACACTATTTAATATGGCAATTTTACATATTTTTTTGTTAATCCGAATATGACATATCGCAACTTATTTTACTATTTTGAATGTATGCAAAACAAAAATGCCTACATTCAAAATAGTAATTTTTTCTCTCAGTATATATATCATATAAAAAGAAAAGTGAAACCTAAGAATAGCTAACTAACGAAATTTTATAATACGTAATTTATTAATGGCTCACCCTGCAGAATTATAACATTTTTACCATGCTCTGAATAAATTTACGACACAAATATAGGTAGATTAAAACAACGGAGAAGAAGAATGAATTACAGTTACTGAGGGAAGTGAGGGCTTTCTTTCATTTCGCTCTAAATTTTTCTAATAAGGGGAAATGGGTACGACGACAGTTCACATTTCACAATTGAAATATTTAGTTGAAAATTGAAAATTGCGCTTATCTTTAAATATTTTGTGTTAATTAAATAAAAATGCCATTTCCAATACTTCCTGTGATGTCTTTAATTATTTTTGTAACACAAAGTCATTCAAAATATAAGTAGGCTTTTGCCATAAATGCATGCAAAAACCACAGTGTATAAATTGAACCACTACACACTTATGCGCCAGTGTGTAAAAAACATCCCTGACTGATAGCACAAAAGTACTGAAAATGTACTTCGGAAGGCCTGAACTGAAGCCTTCCAGCTCCATTGAAAAAGGATAGGCAGTCGGAAAAAAATTCAGGGGTAAACACTAACACATATAACTATTGTCGCGTTTTTAAATAATAATAATATATTTAGCTATGGTATATGTAAAAAATAAAATAATAAAAAAAAAAAATAATAAAAACCAAAAAAAGTCATGAATTAGTTAAATTTTAACCAAATCAAAACCAGAAAAATAACTATAAATAATATATTTATTTATTTATAGTTATTTTTCTAAAACTAAGAAATAAAGGAAACGCACTAAAGAGATAAACTAAAAAACAAAACAAGTTAAAAATAGCTAGAAAACAATAATTTACAAAGTTGTGTTCACCGCGCGACAGGAAACCATCCAAGAAATATCAAATATTTTCCGTAATATTGGAAGAAAAGCGACGTTAAATGTGAGCTTTAATGAGAGTCTTAAATGCATCGACAGTTTGGGTCCTCTGAGCGCTTACAGGTAGACTATTCCAAAGACGGTCAGTCTGAACAGGGAAAGAACGTTCCATAACTAATTTACTGAATCGCGGAATTACAATATTATGAGTACGTGGCGAAGAAGAGAGCTGGAAAATTTTTCTAAGATATGCTGGTTGGTTGCTCTTTAATATTTTGAATAGAAGAACAATTATTCTCCGTTTAAGATATGTACTCAGCGAGCAACCAAGTAACGTGTTAACAAACGGAGAAACATGGTCAAACCTTCGCAGGCCATAAACAAATCGTACGCAATCGTTGAAAGCCACCTCCTCATAATGATTTTGGCATTTTAGTTCTCTCGGATTACTCTAATGCTTTCGATAGTGTTGACCACGGCCTTCTCCTTCATAAATTAGCAACCTATTTTAAATTTAGTGCAACAGCTATTTCCTTGGTCAGGGTGTATATAAGTGGTCGTTTCCAGCATGTTACAGCTGGTAATGAACTCTGAAATGCCTTGTTCATGTTCTGTGGTGTTCCGCAGGGTTCTGTGATTGGCCCATTATTATTTATTCTCTTTATTAATGACCTTCCTTTGGTAGTGGAGGATGTGAAAGTACACATGTCTGCCAATGATGTACAGATTTATCTAAGCAGGCCTATTGGTGTTCTTGAGGATTGCATTGAGCGTCTTAACTCTGATCTATGTCGAATACACAAGTGGTCGATTCTCAATGGACTTCTACTTAATCCTGCAAAATCACAGTGTATAGCCTTCTATAACAGCGCTTTAAACATCATCGATATACCCCCGGTTATCTTGAATGGTTTTGTCATCCAGGTGGCCAGAAGGGATACTAAGTTGGGAATTGCTCTGAACTGTGATACGATGTGCTGTTGCGACAACGTTAGTTCGATTCTCAATAAGGTGTATGCGGGGTTGGCGAGTATTCTGAGCACTAATATGAGGCTAAAATTACTGATTACACTGATTATGCCTTATTTCACATTTGGAAGTCATATTTTTCCTAGCTTGGACAGCGAGTGAACTCAACCCAGAAAGGATGCTAAAATAATGAGCGGAAGGGAATATATCTCCATTTTCGTTTTGTTTCAATTCATGCATAGAACCTTCCGTAGTGATTCAGTGCATTTTTACGGGGTGAAGTACTTGCAGTTTCACCGATAGAATAATTATTGTAGTGGTAACCCCTGTAATCGTGCTATCACCGATCGTGCTTAGCTATTGAAAAATATATACATTTCCCCTTCAGAAAAACCAAGTATATTTCTCTCTGTTCCACACATTAGCTTAAAGCTACGTGCAATTCTTTCTTTCAAAATTTGTATTCAATTTTTATTTAAATTTTTCAACTGATGCTACTCTGATGGGTAATCTCCTTCTATTGAATAGCACTTCAAGGGAATTCTCTTGAATAGAATACGCTCTCCGTCTATGGTCGTAAAACTGACTAAACAGGAAGATTATGTATTAATTTATGTAGAGCTTTTAATCTGCGTTGGGTTAAGTAATCTTCCAGAGGGCAACCAAGCAAAATCGATATATAGCGCGATATGTAATTAGTCCGAAGCAGGTTGAATACATAGCGTAACGCATCATTGTAAGTCTTCTTTGACAAACTGAATGCAGAGATGAGAATATTATGCAACCATAAATAAATTGAAGTATCAGCAAGACTTTAACCAATTCTTTTCGCTCATGAAGTGAAAGCAAGGCAGAATTCAACTACAACCGCCGTAGATAGCCAAATATTGATATGGTTGCAACAGGAGAACTTCGAATTAAGTTCAAAACCAAGTCTCGTTGCAGAATCCCACATAGGGAAGACTGGTATTATTTATAAATAGCGAAATAGCTTCAATGTTTTTTCTCTAGAGCGACAGGCAATTTGACTTGACAGGATTCAGTTCTATGCTGCCTTGTAGAGACCAATCATAAACACGCTGAAGATCTTCATTCAGTCGGCGTATGCAATCCTCCGTTAAGCCCACTTGCATTCTGAGATACATCTGCACGTGTTCGGTATACAGATGAATTATAACATCATGGATTACGTACCTGAGGGACGTAAACAACGCTAAACAAGAGGGGTCCAAATATTGATCCTTGAGGTACACAATAATGTATAATCGCCAAGTCATCAATAAAATCAAATGCCTTGCTGAAATTGAACAATGTGCGAATTGTAAGATGGTCATTATCCAAAGCTTCGTGAATATCCGACGAAACTTTAAGCATAGCAGTTTCAGAGCTATGATTTGGACGAAATCCAAACTGCGCCACTATTCACATTATGTGTGCATTTGACATTTGTCGATAAATGACAAATATTGGTGATAGTCTGCATACACATAGTTCCTCCAATACTTTAGCTAAGAAGCAAAGAGGAATTGGGCAGCAGTCACTTGGAGCAAAAGCAGACGATTTTTCGGAATAGGCATTACAAGCGCTTGCTTCGACTTGTTGGTCGTTAAACAGTCTTCACTTACTTTAGGAGGATCGCTTCCATATACGTCCATATTATGGATGTTTCGCCACAACTTCATCTGAGGTAAATTAACAACCAGCTTACCACCAAAGTAGCAACGGTTAGAAAACTTGATTATGCAATTGGATTGGTCATATTACGAACGAGCTCATATCATTTGCAAATCTCAGCTGAATGCCTGACTCTATATCGCCTGTACAAGTAATCCAGGATTTTTGTCGATACTCTGTTTAAAGCCGGTCTTAATATCACGGTAGGTGTAAGTCACTTCATTGGGAACCAACTCCAGCGTAAGATCATAAGACAAAAACAAGAAGACTTAGTCATAGTTACTTGGTAAACTAATCTGATTGACGTAAGAAGGTGATAAATCCGAGATGGACTCTTGCTATTAAAATAAGTCAGTAAATTATTAACCATATGAAAGCGCAAGGTTTTGTATAAATAACGCAATGTTTAGACATTAAAACCTGAACTGAGTTTATTGACATTTATATCACCGCACATAACAACATTATGATGTATAAATTGTGGCAGCACTAATTCCTTAAATTGTAAGGCCGTATCTTTACTGAAAATACTCGGTGAGCAATTGGCGCTTATTAAATTTACATCTGTTAATTCTAGAGAAAATCTCAACACTGAGAAATTCTAGTTTATCATCTGAGGTAGAGGAATGTACCACGGTCGCTTTAAGAGAATCTCCTCCCAACTTCATTCTAGCTGTGGCCCTTGCTACCACAAATGCGTTTTTTAGAAGAGACAACTGAACTGCTGTTCACTAATATTCGTTTACTCGTAAAAGCAAAATAATACAATGTAATCCAGTTCTGTAAATATCGTCAATTTGTTGTGCGGAAATGAGTAATAAATGGTAGTACATATGTTATGGTACTATGTAGAGTGATTGACTTGGAAGTGAAGTCCAGACTGCCAGGATAAGCTGACAGGTCACTCGGTGGACAGCGTTGACTGCAGGGCGGCACGCTAGCTCGCCTCGGCTATTGACGGATAGTGTAGAGAGGTTCCACGAAAACCTGCCGCTGTGCCACCAGCCATATACAAAAAAATTCGTGCTTACACAACAAGCCATCGCTACACACCCGGTCCACAAGGAGCCTTCACACCACTTACCGTTACCTTGGTGAAGGTGCAGATGTTCTGCCTTCTCTGCTCGCCCCAACCACCCAATCGATACTGAGGGCAGATAATTTTCAGTATCCCTGTGATGACCTGAAAAGGAAAAGTAGCGGACCTAGTCAACCTTCATGTTCAGATGGCTCCAGGAGAGTGAGGGATAGAGAAAGAGTCTATGACCTTATCACAACCATTTTTGTGTATTTGTACAAGTTCAACTAATTTTTATTCAATACAGGTGAGCCTCGTCGCCCCAAGAGAATCTCTTTATTACTATTTCTATTCTGTCTTCCATAGACTTCAGTCACTTCTTGTAGTGACCATACTACACTAACTTAATTAATCTATACTAGCTTTTTGGATTACAAAAAAATTCTCTTCAGTATTTTCAGTTCTCTCTTATGCTTCTAATATTAACAAATTTTTCTTTTTATACTCTTCCAAGGGGAGACAAGTGAAGAAGGGAACTGAAGAGAGCAGGTCTACGTGGACTCGAGGATGTTAAAAATCAAACAGACTCATCCTGAAACAGCTACTAACTCTTAACAAACCTACGTGCGAACAAAATGAATTCAATATAGCTTAATTTCGAATTTCAGACTTCTATCAAAATTAAATACCTACTTAAATTCAACGCGGCCCAACACTCCTATAAAATTGGTCATAAATATTTTAATCGATTAATAAATTATCGACATCGATCTCCATTTAAGCTTTTCCTAGAAATGTAGCATCCTTTCGTGCTGTAAGATTCATCAGGATTACCTAAATTGTTAAAATTGTTATCAAAAACTAGCATTACTTCAACTTCATATCGGATCATTCTATTTGAGCTATACGATTCGCCGCGATTAACTATCCAATTTATAATGCATTTTTTCTCTCTTTCCTTTTCAGTACGTATGTCTATAGACTTTATCCAAGCAATTTAATGAGGTCTACATCGACCCTAGTCTCTGGACGGGAGGATGCCCGCTTAAACTTCAAGTGTTAAATTGCTGATTTGTCGGCATCCACCATCATATCATAAAGTTCGGATCTTTTAGTCAGACTTAATTAATTTCAAAAGTTAATTTGATCTTGCTACGCCTAAATGTTTCACAAATATAATAACAATTTCCAAGACTTACTCACGTGCTTTTCAATCCCTCAAAGGAGCTCCCTAGAGGTGTTGCAATGTCCTGAAAAAAACTTTATAGACGTAGAAAGTCAGAAAACCTTACACTGTCAAGCGTGGAGTAGTAGAGAAGTAGTGATATCGCTAGGGGATCCGCCACTCTATTCACTTAATGATACTACTACTAGTTTGCCGCCGCTTAAATATTTTCCTGCCGGATTAGTTATGATAATCAATCCGGGTTTTTTCTTCTTTTTTGTGCGATTGTTTTACTCTTGGTGACGCCGTTCTTCTCCTGCCTTTACATATGCTTGCACGGGCTGGATTACTTCGAGTCTTACATCCTAATATCCTCTGCGCTATGCATGCTTATGATATTGGAGGGTGATAACTGTTGAAATATATTTCGAGCTTTGGAACTGTTGCAGTTGCAAATTATCCAGGAGAGACGATTTTACCTTAAGGGTCGTATAAAACCTCTGGAGTAGTTGCTTCCACTGGCGTCAGGCTCCGCCGTGCGTGTAGTATTTAATATAATAGGGCGGGCTCCAATTCATATTGGTAAAAAAAACTGTAGTTACTATTAATCAAAATATACCTAATTGATTAATAGGGAAAAATTGTAGTTTTTGAAATTTATCTAAGTGGTAATATTGTCCTCAGATCATCCGCGAAAGAATAGTAGACTCCATCCCTTTATCTTGTTTGTTTTTATTTTCTCTTGGTGCAGTAAGTACTGTTGTCGAGCTGCCTATCGTTTGCTTGTTGGAACACTGGTAGGGGCTTTTAATAGGGTTTGGTTTCTATTGGAACCATTCGCGTGGTCGGCCAATTCAGAAAATATCGAGCACGATCGAACTTTCGGAAAAATTTACCAGTAGCTAAGCGTTTAAATTTAACCAAAAGCGCTTAACACGAACTCTTGCCTCGGATTTGAATTCCACTTTTCTTTTTTTGGTTTATACCTTGAAACTTTTAACACACGCGCTGTTTCTTTTTTCAAGACTTTTGTATTCGAAGGATGTCACTATGCTCGCTCTTATTTTTTTTCGACCGGAGAAACTAGCAGGCATCGGTCTTCCTCTCGACTTTTCTTGGCATCGAGCGCGCCCCCTTTTGTCAATTTGGTATCGTATCGCCTCTTCCACTCTTCTTCTTTTCTTCTTCTTCTTCTTCTTCGTCTTCTTCTTCTTTTTCGTTCTTGGCATTCCGTACATTTTCTTCGCCGCTCATGTGCTATGGGTCAGTGTATACGTGCAACTTGCTCAGTGTATCATACTACTACATGCAGTACGCTACGACCATAACACATATTTAGAAATTATAGGAACAAATGCGATTTTCCAAGTTGTAGAAATTTTCTAAGCTTGGCTCTGTTGTAAATCGTGAATTATTCATCTGCAAGAAATTTCATGCTCTATAATTTTTGTAATATGTAGCTATTTTTAACCTAGGTGGTGCTGCAGAGAAGATATTCTCGAAAAATTCATTTTGGATATCATTTTGCCAATATGGCGGCGGTAGCCCAAGGTTGCAACCTCGGAATATCAAAAGGAGGACACCAAACTGTACAAATCTAGCAAATTAGAGCTATCCTCGATTTTTTGTAGTGAAAGCCTTTTATGCTTTCAGTGCCTCGACTATATGTAAACTAGGAAAATTGTCAAATGTCGAGCTTAGGTAAACCTCACATGATTCATGAATCATCAGTAACACCAATGCAGGTATCCGAATTGACTGATTGGAAATGCGGTGGAGCCCAGTGCCACTTTTAAGCATGAGCCCGATGGGCCTGGGTTCAGGTACCCACGATACATAGAGCCCCCTAGCCCCTGTGATTAGTAGACCAACCGATGACCAATTCTTCAACCAGAAAGACAACCAATTCTTTAACCAGAAAGACAACCAATAACAAGTTAGTTTATAGTTGTTAGAGTTTGGCCACTGAAAGTAGACCGTAGGATTTATTCGAACTTCTATAGGTGCATGGCAACTAATTTTCATACGTATAGTGATTGTGTTTACATCTCTAGTATTTTTTAAATGTCCGGAATTTTTTCATGGTATACATACGTTCAGTAGCTAAAGTCAATGTATTTGGAGACTTTTAGTCACATAACTTTTTGGTCACTATCGTTGTGGGCTAGTTTAGTACGCATACAGTATCTGTCATCCCAAACACTCATGTTTTGTATCAACATTCATCAATATAAAATTCAAGGAGGCAGCTGTGATGTGTATTTGCCATAAGGATATAGAAAATATCAACGCTATTGAATTCTTCCAATTTGGACTGAGAGGAAAGTTTCACTTAATGTCTGATGGATTGCGATCCTATGCTGAAAAAATCTCTGAATATTTCCATATAAGTGTTGAAAGCTTTGATGGTTTACTACAGATTTGAGACATGCTATAACTTATCAAAATACAAATATACGATCATCAATTTAACCTGAAGAGAGACTTGTTGCAACTCTAAGGTCTATAAACTCTTTCATGGATATTTCTTCCTTCATTTTTATCTTAAAATTGCTATCAGAATTTGCTTTTTGTTGTACAGTGGTGGTTTTATTTGTATTTCTTGTATTAATTCTTCATTATTTATATCTTCCTCTCACACTTTCATTGCAGCAGACATTTAAAAAAAGATGCTGCTGTTTCTTCCTAGCTCTACAACGTCTCCCAAAATATTGGCAGTCAAGCGTCGACAAAAATATTACCAATACGTGCACATTCGTAGGCTTCACGTTCCTTCCGTTCGGTGATAGTTTTGTCACCAAAAGTTGCTAGCTGAAGGAACCAAAAAGTCACGTTGCTGTCACGTCATTTTACGCGGTCATTTACATTAGAGCCTAATGGAATTGACGTTGGTGACAAAACAGTTACTTGCCAAAAAATCTTCTGTAGTGCGGGATAGGCCTTAACATACTTTACGTTATTATTCCTGTTGATAACCCAAAGTATTTTAGAAAATAATTTCTGTTAGGGGGTTCCATATCCTAAAGTGCCTAGGGTCCCTACTTGGCTAAAAGCGGCCATGACGGGGCGACTGTTGCTGTCAATTTCGAACGGTACTATAAAATGAATTTGTACAGCCTAAGTTGAATAGAATAGATTTCTTTAGTTTCAACACGATATGGCGCCATATTACCTCATCTCACGAACCTTCGATGATTGCTTAATTTACGGAATAGCCAGGATAATTGCCATCCAATATCATGCAATCTGATTCGTTTCATTTACTTTTATTTAGGTTATATGATAAATTAAGTAGCACCCGACGACATTATTCGAATTGCCATTGATGAACTTGCGAAAGATTTTCGATGGCGTTCGCTCATAAAAGGTGTGTTTTATTTACAAAAAAGTCGAACTCCTCCCCTGTTTTGTTCATGGAAACTTCATTTGCGCCTTGTAATGCATTCAAATTCAATTTAAGTTTTAGTACTAAGTTGGTATATTCAATTGTGACATAGAATCATGGTTGATGTTGCAACCATGCTACCACCTACATTTTATATTAATATGAATTTAGCCCATTCCAACAACACTCTCGGTCACATATCCTTTATGGCTAGACCATCTACAGTTTGTTTTGATTACTTTGTAGTTGATTGGTGGTCTTATGAGGAATTGTAGACTAATCATTTGGATTTAACGTGTCCCTAAAATATCTAACTATACAACTATATATATGTATGTTAGAAATTATACTATAATCCTTGTCTAACAAAAGCAAATTTTTAATTAAAATGGTGTGGATTTGGAAGATTCTTACTAGGTATTCAAAAAAGGTCGCATTAGAAGTTATTACTCGTATCGTATCATCTAAACCACTCCGCTACTATTAAAACATCTGCACACATTTGAATAAAATTTTATGAATTAAACAAAAGGAAAAACTTTTTATCTTCAATTCCATCTTCATCTTATGCGATCTTTAGTGCATTTACTCTCCCCATCCCAAGACTTCAATCACATACCAAAGTGTATAGACGCCGACGATAATTTGCTCCGTCATCATGGGTTTTCTGCCTTACATATTCGACATTACATTTTATGCGCCCGTAGTAACCGTTACCGGTATGGCGTTCTCCAGTTTTTTTTCTAGCTATCGTTAAATGGTTTTTCGCTGGTCATGTAGCAAGCAATCTTGTCTCTACGCCGAAACAAATGTAATCAAAGGAGACAAAAAAAGCAAGCAACAGCACCGCCAACACCGTGATCACAATTAAGAAAAAAAAAATCAATCTGGCCGGCTTTTGACACGTTTGACAAATTGCTTTAATATCCTTCTCAAAACCTTTTTGGCCGGCCGCAATACAAGACGCGTCAGGCGAAGGCGGCCAAAGGGAAACGTGAAAATGAGGCAAAGACACTGGACAAAACGCTCTCAACGATCTCCAAGAAACTATCAATGGCTTGAGACAAAGTTGAAAACTAAGAGGAGGGGGGGGGGGTGCCTTGAGGGCTCAAGATGTGAATTCACTTGAAATGCAAGTTAAGAAGATTATTCGAAGGGACAATGGAAGGAGGTGGTGATCAGGCAGATGATACAACAAGAAGACATAAAAACACACAAAACTCGCGAAAGATCATGTAAACAGAAATGCGGATCAGATAAAGCAGCTGAGACAGGTCCAACAGGACGTATTATATCCGTGGTCGGTATACATACATCTAGACGGAGAAGTCATCTCCAAAGAATAAATGCACCACAAGGCTGTCAGGAAGAAGCTCTGGTCAGGGAATGCGATCAGCGCCTTCGAAAAGAAAGAACGATCATAAAAAAAAAAAAAAAAGTCGAGATTTTTTTTTAAAACGATCATCGATCGGACAACCAAAGTACCCTGTGGTGTATCAAAAAGAGCCGATTGTACTTTTACGACATCGCGGCCATTAATCACATTCCGATGAAAATATTAGTGCAAGGGTATGAAATGGTCAGTCTCTTACTGTTGCGTCCACCAACGCAGACGACATTAATATCGCCGCACAACTACTATACAAGACAAGGGAATCACCTCGCCGCGCCGGCGTGTTCTCCTTAATGCGATCCAATCGTGTTGTGATCTCCGATTCTGGCTTCTTTAACTTTGTCAATGCACCACGAACTGCAAAAGAATCGACATAGTTGCGGGAGAAATTGATTTGTCAGGCGAGGCTCCACTGAGATTTACCAACATCTCTCCGTTTCTGGTGTTGTTAACTTGTAACTCGAGTTTGCTACCAATCGTTGCTTTATTTCCCTTAATAGTTGGAGCATTAAGAGTCTTAGTAACACATAAGATCTATGGTGCTGTCTTAAGCCTTGTAGTATTTATCAAGTGAAGAGGCGATAGGGAAGGAAAGAACATGTTTGTTTCTAATAAGCGCTATGTTTGGTGCTATATAAACGATCTTCTGTAGTAGGAAGGATTGATTGATTTGAAAACTCTGCAGATAATTGCCCCAGAACTGCAAATATTTATTATTTCAAGTCAGTAATTCGAAGTCTGACGTACACCAGTGTATTTATACCTTCGACATGATGTGCCACAGAATAACAAGGTTTTGCGGAATCTTGACTATTGAACGCTATCCATCAGAGCATGAAGCTATGTAGTTTTGTGTCTTGAATTTTCTCACTTAGGCTTGTTAAGGTATTGCTAAACATTAATAACTTTCATTAGAAACGTCGAAAGAAGATAAATTTTAACTGTGCAATAATTTTCAAAAGTGTGGAACATAATAATTTTTGTTAAACGACAATCCGTGTTCACTTATTATACAGAGGAAAATTATTTGGTTAGATTCAGAGATGCTTAGATAGTTAGAAATAATGTAGGAGTCGTGTGCACACAGACATATGTACAGCATCGTGTGAACTTAAACTTACAACGGTTATAAGCTTTGGTAACTTTGGCTGAGAATTTTTGCGTCGTATACGTCAAATTCACAAATCTGAGTTTACGACTGTTCTTTACGTACTCAACGAGTTCTTTTAAATTTCTCACCTGTTTTATTCAATTTTTATTAGTTTTTACCACATATCATCGCACAGTTTTAAAATAATTTTTCCGGATTAGAGCGCATTTTGCTTCTTCATTAAAATAATTATTTTATTTTTTTATGTATTTTTATTTCACATATTAAGTAGGTACAGAGCTAACAATTTTTTTTACTTATAAATGAAGCAAGTGGGTAATTGTATAAAAAGTTTCCTTAGAATTAATAGGCCGTAAGTGAATTACAATAGCTCGCATGCGTCGTTTCTGCTTTTTGACGCGTGTATATCTAACTAATCAACATGCACAAGAGCAGTAAGTAAATGTGGTTGATTACCATTCGAACATAGTACAAAAAAATTCTCTGTCTCAGTTTTAGAAACTCAGGCGTACCGCATATTTTGAAGGAATACGAACAACTGCAATATTTTATCATGGAAGCTTCATCACCTGACTTATAACCAACATCATTAAATTGACTTGTTGAAAGTTGTTTTTAGAATATCATTCAGCCTAAATTTATTATTAAAAGCAAAGACGAGTAGCAATGGAAGCTCTGGTGATAATTTTTCTGCTGAAGAGAGATTTTTCATTTCTAGATTCGTGAAGTTATGTTATGGTAGTAATATCCCCCCCCCCCCCATTCACTTACAGATCTATGATCTACAGATCCGAACTAAAAATAAATTTGAATTCCGCAACCCATAACAGCTCAAATCGTACGATTTGATCTGCAGTCTAGGGAATCTGCGTGTGTATGTTGAAAATTTTTACGATTTGATTGTCAACCAGTTAGGCAGTTCATGAATTGAAGGCTGTGGACCTGTAAATGGATACGCCACATACACGCAGTGTTCCGTAGCCGTCACTTTTAAAAACCGTCAGTACTTTTTGCAGCACCCTGTATACATGAATGTAATGTATGATCCAATTCCAATATAAAATTAACGAAACCTCGGCCTGATGTAGAGAAACTCTCAATTTTCTCTTAAAAATTTCCTGAAACAGAATCTGAAGAAAACTCCTGTTAACCGTCAAGAGTGAATAAAAATTCTGCAGAAACATTTTCTGTAAATTTCTGAAAAAAAATGAACGCTTATTGTTTAATAGTACATTTACATTGGCCCTGAAATCTCATGATTTGATTTGATTTTGAAATCTTCAAACCGTTTACATTAACGTCAAATGGATTTCGTTTGTGTATAGTGTTGGAAAAAATTAATTATTAACTATACTCAATGGACTGGAGTAAATGGGCATTATATTTAAATTCTATAGAAGAATTCACACTCTTGTACGAAATGATGTGTGATGAAGTAAAAAATAAAAAATAAAAGAAGACATCCCCAACACTTAAGATTAATTTCACATCTGCAAAGAAAAAATGCGATTTTATTTAACCATATTTTGAAGCTTGAAAATAACACAACTGTTCGGAGAAAGGTATTACAAGGAGTTATTAATTCCCGTAATAAAGTCCATAAATATTTATAATTCTCAGATTCGAAGAAGTAAGTTTTGGGAAGAAGAGGAACCTGAACAAGACGAATCTTTTTTTAAGGAAAATTTTAGCATGAGTAGAAAATTATTTAATATTTTATGTGAAAAATGAAATGAAATAGAAAAATGTGCTTCAAATTTTGGGAAAGCGATTCCCATCGATAAAAAAGTTGCTATCGCTCTATACGCGTTAGGATCGTCGTCCGCTGAATATAAAAGCATTGGAAATATATTAGGAGTGTCAAAATCTACTGTATATTGCATTTTACTGGAATTTTGTCAGAAATTGTGTGAGAGAATGCAACCAGGCTATCTTACTAGCTTCCCACTTTCTAAAGAACATTTAAAAGACAATATAGAAGGCTTTAATATGCTAGGTTTCCCTCAATGTATTGGAGCAATTGGTAATTTAAATATTAATTCGCAGTACGTATTTTTAATTTTACTGTAACCTTTTAGACGGATGTTATATAGAAGTACGACCTAGGGCGGAAGATGCTACCGACTATTACAATTATAAAGGATGGTACTCTACTGTAACAGGTAACAGTAGAGGACAATAATGTAAATAATTTGTCCTTACTGTAATTACAGATATAGATTTATGTATGTAAACGTAGGATATCCTGGTCGTTGCAATGATTTCCGCATTTTCGAAAAGTCTTCATTAAAACACCATTTACAAAACCACATTTTAAAAGAAATAAAAAGAAATATTTGTGGAGTAAATGTACCTGGACTTATTATAATTGGCGATTCGGCGTTTCATTTTTCAGAAAGTTTAATGAAAAGCTATCCGTTTTCCACTACATCAGACCCCAATCAAAAATATTTCAATTATATTTTATCCAAATGTAGAAGAGTTGTGGAAAATGCCTTTGGACATTTCAAGGGAAGATTTAGAAGAATAGGAAAAGGAATAGATAACAACATTGATAACGCTCCGTCTATAATAAAATGTTGTTGCGTTTTGCACAATTTTTTAAATATAGAAAATGACAAAATCAACAGCAAATGGATAAACCTGTTACGAGAAGAAGAAAAAAACCAGGGTAGACAACAACCACAATTTAATAATATTATGAATGACATGAGTTCCGATGCAGAAAACGGCCGAATTGCAATTGCAGAACATTTAGGTAATTAAAATAAATAATTCACACAATTATTATGTAGCATTAATATTCTTCATTTATTATGAGTTAGCAAATTTAATATCGCCGCTTGAAAATCCTTTGAGTTATCCACAAAATTTTCTTACAATTTTGTTCAATTTTCTTCTAAGTTTGCAGATTTTTGCCCCATTTTGTTGACACTTTCCAATTCTTTTTGAATTAAGTCGTTCGTCCTTTTAAAAGTCCTTTAATAAATCTTCATTTAAATTTTTGACTTTCCTTTTAGCACTCATACTTGATACAACTTTTGTATTTGACGGCGGGGCTGGCGTTACAGGTGATGGCGATGAGGACGATGGGGAAAACATTTGATTTGATGTACCAGAATTGTCATCCAAGATGTCAATCATAACACAGTCTACAAGGAAAAATAACGAGTATATTATGTTGCATACAATTGAGATAAACTAATAACGAATAATTAATGTGTTCATATTTGATTTATTTACCTTCCATTATATTATCTTCCATTAAAACCTCTATGTTGTGAATTTTCTGGGCTATTTTATTAACTTTTTCATACATTGGTCACTCTGATAATGAACCTCCGGCAGCACCTATTACATTCTTTCTTTCCTGAAATGGAACATATCGGTATACATTTTGATATGGTAGTATTAATTTATTTACCTATATTTATTTGTCAAACTCTACAGTTTCATTTTGTATTGCTTTTAGCCATTTCATCTTCCATTTCCTTAAATACGTGATTATTTTTTTTCGCCGTCCGTAATTTCTCTATGTTTTGTTCCCAAAGTAGAATCAAGTTTTGTTCATGATTGGCACTCCAACATTTCCGTTTTTTGTACTTGCATTTATCCATGTTTCATTCACAACGTCTAATAATGTCAAATGTCACAATGTCAAAATAATTTGTTGACAGCTTCTGTCACTGGAAATTGAACACAGTGATATTGGAAAATGGGTGCGTTCGAGCAAAAATTTGTGATTTCGATTCAGGTTTCGTTGAAATCTTAATGAAATCTGGGGATTTCGGTATGAATATATGTATGTACGCGAAGTCGCGGGATTTCAATGAGGATTTCGTCGAAATCTTGAAAAGACGAGATTTCGTGGCAATGTAAATATACTATAAGGGGTTACACCACCTTGAGATTTCCAACAAATCTTAAATGGTTTTTTTCTAGAAAAATTATCTGTATTTTAAAGAATATTTTTAGCACTTAACCGTTTCAAAATTCAAATTATCTGCGAAGTTATAGCAATTATAAATGAGCATGGTAGCGCGTAGTGTTTTTCCTTTTGGATTTTTTCCTAAATTAGTATACAAGATACCTCAAAATCTGTTTAACTGATTTTGACAAAATTCAAACAGCATCTTCTTTATAATATTATCGGTCAAACATAAGAATTTTTTTTTATAATATTATATACGAAATCGTACACTTTACTTATTTTTTCACCAGAGGGGATTTATATATAGGTGTAATATCTCTAAATGTATATTTAAAACGATACATTAAAATTTCGCGGGTGGCCCCTATAGGCCTATATTTGATCAGATCGAAAATAGTAAATTTTTTAAGTTAGATGAACTATTTATAAGCAACAAACTCACAATTATTTGATTCCCGTATCTTTTCTAAATTGTCTCTGTATTTCTAATTTGTTTAAATCCCCGATTCCACCGCGATGAATTTTGAATTCCTCAAATTTTTGTTTTATCTTTTTTATGTATGTGGTTAAATAATTAGTAAATAAGTAAATAGGTATTTTTTTAATGTTTGTATACCATAAGCCCCTTCAAGTCTGAAGTCGCACAGTCTTGGATAATTTTCGAGTATATTGATTTTTTTATGGACCAATTCATGTCTCCTATTTTCAAATGTGGTTAGCATTAAGGACTTTATCCTTTCGAAGTTTTCTCTGACCGGTAATGGATTTTTGAGTTTCACTATCTGTAAAGATAAATGCAGGTATTTCATGGTAATCAAATGAAAGTATTATATACCTCGTTAACGTTTTTGGCCATGTTAAAAAGCGCCTCCCTTTTTGGAATTTAATTTTTTTTTATGGCGAAAGTGAAAGACGCAGATGTTCGAGGCGAAATTCTATTTTGCCTGCTGCCTAACTACCATCTCTCGATCCTTTTGGGTGAAACCATAGCGCCTTAAAAGGAAGGAATTACAATTTTTAATTTTATTATAAATAATCAAAACTTACATATGATGGAATAATATCAGAACAGGTATACTGACCAAATTCTGGAAAATAATGGACAATAGCTTTCGCTAAATTTTCCTTGTCTTCTGTTATTCGATAACTAAAAAATTAGCATAATTTTTAAAATAAGTAAATAATATAAGATATATATGTTTTCTTACTATCCGCAAATATGAATAAGACCGTCGACCAAAATTCTGTTAAGATTATTTATTTCCTTGCAAGTTAGCTCTATTTTATTAGATAACTTTTCAATCAACATTTCGGTATGATTTGAGCATTTCAAGATTGCTATATATTTCGATTTTGGACAAAAAATTTTACAGAATTTTCAGGAAACAATTTAAAATCTAAAACCTTACAACACTGTTGCTAGCACACTAAATATTCTTTCGGTAAACTTACGTAATTACGCATTATTCTATCCCACAAACTATGTGCAAGTATATAATCTTTCTAAGAAAACCAGGATTTTTTTTTTTATTTATAACTTTTCTGATAAAAAACAACATGGCGATCTAAATTAGTAATCAGTAATAAATTTTACATATCACAAACAAATTTTTGTATATTAATTACCTACTATATTTTAATATATAATTAATTATTCTTAAATTTATGACTTGTACTACATCTGCTTCAATCGCTCCAGTTTTTAGAAATTCTGCAAACTGAACCACATCCATTATATTTTTATATACACAGCACTATTCAACCAGCAAGTTGCGAACAATATGCTATATAACAGATGCACTATTCAAGAGCTAATAACACATGTCTTTCTCCTTTACTCTTCTAGAGAAATTTACTGAGTACACAAGTTATTTCACTAGAATTACGAGCGCCCCGAAATAATGCTAATTTTACTAGAAGCTCAGGGGCTGTATCTGAGAACTCAACTCAATCAGAATCGAGTCGGGTGTGTAAAACCATTACACGAATGAAATAAAATTCCAGTCGTAATTCTATTTATAACTACTATAATTCTAGTTTGATATTATAACCCAACCGGCTTAAACTGAATATCTGATGTTATTTTTTGTAATTACCGAAATATCAGTAAAACTAACTGAGAAAGTAGGAAAAACGTCAACTAGATTTCATCTAGTTAAAAAAAACTAGACAAAAGTCTTACAGTGTAAATTCTTAACTACGCCACTGGTCGTAATCACACAAAAGGAATAAAATAAAATAACTGAGTAAAAATCGTATTAATATAAATTCAGTAATTATTTAGTAAGTAGTTCTTACCTATACAGCCAGCACCAAACATGCTTTGAAGTTGTATCTCTAAGTCATCTATAAGTCATCTAAGTAAATTTTCTCTGGGGTATTTTAGTATTGATTTTCTTAACGATAATTATACTAAACGAAGCTTTTAGCTAGCAGTTAATATTGGCCTTAGTATTATAAATATTGAACCAACTCGGATTCTTGATAATTGGTGCAACTCTCCTGGATTCAATAGTTACAAATAAACTAGAAATGGCTTGCTTTGTTAATGTTTTTTATATTTCTGGAATTTGCATATTACTATCCATTTTGATCCATAGAAATCATGAATCCGTGAGAAAAACTAATTTTCCGTAAATTAAACAGAACAGAGGCTTCTTACATTCGTGATTGATTGGTATTGATTCTTTATTCTACGAATAATGTCATCGAATTTTTAGCTTAGTAAGATTATTAATCAATATAAATACATATTGTGTATGGTTTGGTTATATGAAAGTTTAATTGACCCTGGATAGTAAATATATAAAAAAAAATTTTATTTTCTACCACAATTTTGCCTTGTTTTCTCAAATTAATTCCACGCTAGTTTGTGAATTTATTCTGCATTTTCTTTACATGCTAATTATTACTTCCACCTTTCCTACCTACTGTAAATTCAATTTTAGTTGCACGAATTTAAATTTTATCATGCCCTATCCAGACGGGTTGTTTTTTGTCTAATTGTAGTTGTTGTAAAGTTAAACCAGTTTTTTCGGGTGTACCTCAAGAATCTATCTTAAGACCCTTGTTACTTAAAGCACATGGTCTCTCCCCTCCAATTCTATCGTGGGTTGCAAGTTTTTTATCTGGTCGTCAAATACGGGTTGTATTAGATGGAGTTATATCCGAAACTCTCCTGTTATTTCTCCATCTCTCTTCTTAATTTTCATTAATAAACTGATTTCCCTTTGTTCCATCCATAGTTTCGCTTACTCCTTTGACACTCTTGCGGAATCCAGAATGCTGAATGCTCCATGTGCTGCAAATGAGATTGCATGATTAGATCATTGAATAACGATCTTGAATTAAAATATATACGCTTGGTGCAAAGCGAATCGCGTCCAATTCAATGTGTCCATGGCCAAAAAGATGTCTCATCTCTCTAAAAAAAACAAGATGATCATTCTACCACTCCCGTTTCTTTTGATAGAGCATTAACCACTTGCCAGTTCGATTTGTTCAAGATAAGGTTTCCAAAAGTTGTCTAGTTTTTTTTATTTGCAAATTAAATTATACAGTTCATAATAAAGCAAATACAGTCAAAGTTCCTTAAAAAAACATTTCTTAAATATTTAAAAGTATTTAATAATTGAGTTGATTGTGGTAAACTTTATAGCATGGAATCCAAATTCCCACATGACAGTCGTGTTATGGTAGTAATCAAATGAGTAAGGACTGGATGACGTGAAGTCCCCTCTGTCAGCCTGAACTAACAGCTCACTCCGTGACAGCTGATCAGGACGGCGCGCTAATACCACGGTTCATATGCGGAGAATGCGGGGTGGGTTCACCAAAAAGAAACCTGGCTGGTACGTTGCCATGAACAAAAAGATATCCTGCCTGAAGGAAAAGCGGAGGTCTACTAAAACAAGAGCCACACTTTGGCCCTGAAGCAACCACGTACATTACTCACCTGAAGATTATCCTAAAGGCTGAGTTACAATGTGAAGCTGTCCCGAGAAGCGGTCGCGAATGATGTTGCTTATGCTGACGCGGACGCAGTGCCTGTTGCTTATGCTGTTCCAATGATGACGCTCTAATATGAGTTGAATTTTCGTTTCATTATTGAATAAAATCAATAAATTGTAAATAAATAAATTAACTAGTTATTAAATACTGTGGAATTACTTAAAACTTCCAATTTTCACTCACAATTTTAATGTACTGCTAAAATAAATTGCCTCAACTGCAGTTGTCAAGGTGTTGCGCGTCTCAAGTTGAAATATTTTCAACTTTAAGCAACGCGACCAGCGTCAGCAACACCCTTAGCGATACACTGTACCTGCGCTTGAGTATTTTCATATATTTAAACTTTTGACAGGTTTAGCGACATCGTCCGCGACCCGCGACAGCGTCACATTGTAACTCAGCCTTAAGGATCGGATGTTTAGATCCTCTTGCAGTCGCCGGCAGCCCATCACGCACCACTGGCATCTGATTTGCGATATCCCTTCTACTAAATTACGTGTGGAAGATAGAGGAGGGGCCACGGGAGAGGAGTGATGAGAGAAACACTTGACAACTTATTCCATAGACAAAATTTTATTTCGTACTGAAATCTTTTATATAAAAAAAAATTGTATTTGGCTACTTATAATCACCCCCGAAGCGGTAAGCAGGCTGTGATGAAGTCGATCCGTTGATTCGTACCCCAGTAGGGGTGTTCGATGAATAGGTCGTACTCCGAAAAGTCCTTGTGGGTCGTAGAATACCGAATATTCACTGAGTCTTGCCTAAAAGGCGTCCGCTACATTGTGGTGACATTTGACATTAATACGACACAATAAAATTTGGTTTTTTCTTTTTTTTTCAGGCGTAAGAGTGAAAAAACCCTGCAGAGAACTTTTACTCTTATAATTCAAGGTTGTCTTATACTAGGACAGCCCTCGGTAAGTCTTTCAACTAAGTTACGAAGTCATTCAATGGATGATTTGATAAAAATTTAGATAATAATTCGGCACATAGCGCGAAAATTTATCATTTCCTTTCCTTTTAGGTGCTCCCGTAAGTACTGTCCAAGTGTACAGCAATGGGTAAGTGTTTCGACCAATTTTTTAATTTATGTAATCAGTCCAATTATGTACTCAGGCAGCTATTACTTTTGGTGCCATCTCACAGCTAAATTATTAATAAGATAAATTTAAACTGCGGCTTCTTATCCGATTTTCCTGTTTTATTCGTTTTTCCAGGTGCTCCGAATGATGAATAGTACATGGGTCTCGTGTGGGAGACTTTTCTTTTCCTCCTCAGGAAAAATTGTTTTACTTCCAGTTCTCCTATTGTCGGTCGTATCTCTTCTTTCATTAATTACTTGTGGTTTGTATTTTCCTTTCTAACACGGTACTGATTCCTTTTTCGAAATCACGGATTTTCTTTTGCTTACTTGCCCTTCATTTACTTTTTTCCGCCTTCCACTGCTGCTGAACAATTAATAATCCAAAATATGGCCGACTTTCATTCTTTGGTATTGTTGGTCGGATTCTTCGAGCTCCCCCGCATGGTACACATAACTAGGTAAGAACTAAATCTAAAGGATATGAAAATGAGAAAATATCACGTACTCATTTCTAACACATTGACACTGATATTGTTTGTACATAAGCGCCGTAAAATTTATACACCTGTACACAATTTTACAACGTATGTGCAATTTTAGTCGCTTTTATTTTCATATACTCAAAAGTATTTACTGAATTTGCAAACATCAACATAAAAAAGTTAATAATTAAGAAGAAAAGTTCAGTGGTAAAAAGTTTGTGGGTAACATTTGCCTCATGCCCCTACGGTTATTTCACGCCCCGCTATCACTGCGACCTGAAAGATCTATTCTGATTCCCCGCTGCATTTACTCCCTTTCTTGGTTCATACTGTTAATAAAGTCTAGAACCATTCTGAGATTGAGGTTCCACACGTAGGTTGGTGGAGGAAAAGCATGTGCGAGATGGAGTAGTCTCCGCCTAGCAAATGCTTCGCAGTTGCAGAGCAAGTACTCCGAGGTTTCGTGAGCATCCTGACAGAAACGGAAAGATGAAGTCTCAGTCAAGCCCAGCTTGTTTATGTGATACCTTAAGGGGCAATGGCCTGAGAAGGGCTCAGTGATCATTTTGAGCTCTGTTCTTCTAAGGAGTAGGAGTTCTTTTCTTTTTCCGCCAGAGGTGTCGATAAACTTTTTTGGCTGACGAAGTCCTTGTAGCCTTTCCCATGACAGGGATTTTTGTTTATTCTCCTAGTCAGTTAGGGCAGCTCTGAGGTAATACTTTGAAGTACCACAAAATGGCTCTAGTCCGACAAACTTAGTTTCCGTTCCTCTTTTGGCTAGGCCATTAGCAATTTCATTGCCTTTGTGGCCCTCATGTCCAGGTACCCACATGAGGATAACTTTTCTTCCCCTTGATAGGTTTTTGAGGGTTTTTAGATATTCCCAGACTATCCCTGGGTTGACAGTGTAGGACTTTAAGGCCTTGAGGGTAGCTTGACTGTCCGAGAGGATATTACTGGTTGAGCCATTTATGGCTCTTTTAATGCAGATATTGGCACATTCTATTATGGCCAATACCTCGGCTTGGAATACGGTAGGAGTAGAGCCCAGAGCCTTTGATATATGGCATTTGGGGTCGTATACGCCCAGTCCGACTCCATTGTTCGCTTTTGAACCGTCTGTATACCACACCATCGATCCTTATTGGATGGACGGTTTAGTGGAACGCCATTGCTGTCGGCCTCCCAGAACCACTTAGAACGATCTCACAAAATCCACCATGTGTGTGATTATATTAGATATTGTTGTCATTTACTCAAAATATATCTGTTGTAAGATGCTTAAATGACCAACCAGATCACCTGGCTTTAACTGTTTCTCCTTTTCCACTCTAATAGCACTGGAGATCGCTTCCTTTTTCACCTGCAAATGCAGGGGAGGAAGGTTTAGTAAGGCTTCCATGGCTGCTGTAGGGCAGGTTATCATGGCACCAGTTATTCCCCAGACAGTCAAGCTGCTGGGTTTCTTGAATCAGAGCCTCAGCAGTTTTTTGATTTGTTTTGGTCACCATTCGAGTTCCGCATAGGTGACCATGGGTCTAACAACCATGGTGTATATCCAGTACATCATTTTTGGCTTCAGACCCCATGTTCTGCCAATGAAGCGACGACACGTGTAGAGAGATCACACCGCTCTATCCGTCACTCTGGACACATGCGAATTTCAGGCAAGTTTCTTATCTAGAGTTACCCCCAGATATTTGGCTTCGTCTGAGAATATCAATTCCGTGTTGTCCAGAAAAGGAGCCGTTAGTGAAAGCTTCGATCTTCTTGTAAACGGAACGATAATCGTCTTTTTGGGGCTTATGCTAAGGCTTTTGTTTAAACACCACGTGCGGATTTTCGAGAGGGCATTTTGCATGAGGTCGGATATAACTTGATCATGCTTGCCCCGTATTGTGACTACTAGATCATCCGCGTAGAGAACTCCTCCTTGTGGGCAGCCTTTTACTGCGTTGATCGTGATTGAACAGTTCTCTAGAGTTGTGGTTATCCTCCTGCTTCTGAGCATGGAGTGATCAAAGCCTTTATCCTCGACAGCTGATTTAATTGCATCGAAGGAGGTGTTATCGAAAGCTCCTTTTATGTCCGCAAATGCACATAAGGCCATCTCTTTCGCTTCAAGAGCTTTTTCGAGGTCTTTGACTATTGTGTGAATAGCAATCTCGGTAGATTGGCCAGCTTGATAAGCGAACTGCTTAGAATAAAGTGGTGATTTAATCAAAGTTTCACTTCGAATGTGGTAGGTATAGGATTTTTCCATGAACTTACCAAACCTAAGTATGGACTTGACAGTGAAGACCAAAAATGGCGGAATGAAACATACACAAATGCAGGGCAATTTTGGGTATGCTTATCTATACGGATCGTACATATGATTGCATCTCATTTAGTTATTACCTTGTTGGGTGCGCATTATACTTTCGACAGTTATCGATTGGTGGTGTCCGCACTATAGCAATGCTACGTTTCTACCTGCGATCATAACAGTCTCGACAATATTATCTAGTTTCTTCACTTATCTTTATCCATCCTTGTTTCTCTTAGAGCAGCATACTTTACATTCTTTCCCCATCTCCTTCCTGCCATGCTGTGCTTCGCATCATAGGGTAAGCTTGGCAGAATAATATATATAATGAAAAAAGGTATCGTTTCTAAAAAAATGTCTTTCGGTCAACCCAAAAGGATACTGTTCTAACGATGCCCTTGCCTGGTCATATTGCTGTGATATTTTTCTCTTATCAAATCTACTAAAAATAATCTCAACTGTATAACAGTAAACAATTATCAATAGACTTTGAGGATCGTCTACGAACTAAAATGAGCCGGATGTAGGAATTAAAGTATTCTCAAAATAATTGAATGAGCGAATTGCAGGCAAGTTGAGAATGAAACTTTTATAGCCCATATGTCGTACGGGTTAGTCTGATCGGTCTAAGAAAGTGTGCGCGCATGGAATACGGGCTGGAATGTTAAGTGGTTAATGTCCGATTCGGTGTCACTAAGCCTTCCTGGTATTTATATTACCACTAAGTTAAGCCGAACAGATCACACATTCTTTGTTGCCAAAGAAGCTTCGAAATGTCTTGGATTTCTTAAAAAGTATAAGAAATGTTGCAACCCATAAAATCTAGCCTAGTCCTATATCAGATTTAGAATGGATCGGGGGTGGTCTCGCAGCCTTACCTTCGAATGTGGAACAGTCTACCATCTTCTGTCTTTCCTCCGGCTTACAATTAGCGAAGCGTCTCCGTCACTCTCCTCATGCCCCCTGATAATTTCCCTATTTCCTACCCGCCATACTGTGTTTTGTATCATAGGATATCCCCTAAACTTGGCTTAATAATATAAAAATATATATAATTTGTCACAAAATTCTCCACAAACACAATGTAGGACTCCAAATCAAGAAGAAATATTAAACCCCGTCAACTCCACTGGCAATGCATTCCAATATATTCCAAAAAAGCTTATTTGTTAACATGTAGTCTACAAATTTCAAATGTTTTTTACTTTAATATTTTTATTGTTATAAAGTAGAAGGGAGGACATGGAACTCATTAAGCAGAAATTTGTGTCGTGCTATAGAGCCACTGTATTCAAGAAGACGGCATACAATTACGTCAACTCATTTCTCTTCTATAACTCCTCTGCATATTGTGAAACTTTGTTATTTAATTCGAAATGACTTTCATACATAAAAATTGTTAATTTTATAAATATTTGATTCGTCTCATATCATAAGATTATGCATAAATTGCTTGGAATTTGTTTATCGAACATCAGCTCAGCAGGAGAACTTCGACATTATTTGCTTATTCCCCAAAATTTGTGGACATTTCTTTCCATAATTTCCTATTTCCGCTTCTTTTGTAAGTAGCTAAATCTAATTTCGATTTCTACGAAATCCCCAGCTGTAAAGAACAGCATGAAGCTATAAACATGTGTCCATTTTGTATTTCACATGACTTTATCCGCCGGGTACCGACAGCTTCAGGTCAGCCAAAAACATTATTATTTAATCGTTAAATGTCATATTTTGTGATCGAGGTCTCTATATAGGTCCTCAGTATATCGCCCATAATATTACCGCAATAAAGAAGAATCTGGTCAATTTTCAAGGGGCAGCAGATAAATAATTTCCGTACGGTCATCACAAACCTATTCTATAAGACCCAGGTGACTAGGTCACCTAGGAGGACCAGTTGGTGTTACTGCTGATGGTTTGACATCGAACAGATTGTTAAGGGCCATATGGTTTATAATACCCAATTCATCACCTCTCCTTTAAAGAAAAAAAACCGCATTCGAGAAGCTGGCATCATCTTCGGAAGAATCAACGTTTATTGATGGATGACAGAGCGGGGAATTTTTTCATTAAAACAGAAATTATTTTTGATAATACAAAACAAAAGTCCTTTGCGCAAATTGTAACTCTATTCCATTAAAATGTGCTCTGGTTTGCGCTGGTTCAACACGATTGCCTGGCATTAAGGGAATGACACACACAATTTAAGGACAAGCATTTTCTTGTTAGTTAACTCCAAAGGAACCCGATTGTTTAAATCAAGTCAGATAAATCATCTACCCGAAACGTTGGATTGCATGAGCCTGAGTGCAGCTGACGAATCCTCCTTAATGACCTGTCAAAAATTTCTGTGAAGGCGCCAATGAAGGTTTTTTCGTAGAAGGAATGATGGAAATGAAAAGCCGGTTCCAATGCATTGCATTGCGCTGGGAACAAATGAAATGAGAAAAGTGACGAAGACAAATTGATGACGCTAGCAAAAAAGGATAAAAATAAACACAACAACCACAGCGGACAAAATGAATTGATTTCCAATTTGAAATTGGACACAGTTTCCAGAGACCCAAGATGATGATCATCTCGATGATGCTGTTGTAGAAAAGAAAAGGCTTGCGGTCCTCAGGGTAAAGAATTTCTTGTGAGACCTGTTATGATTGCTGCTGGTTCTTTAGTCCGAAATCTTATTATCAGAGAGAGACGTGATCTTAAATGCGAGAAGTTTTCCACGCGCCGAAGATGTCAATAATAAAAAAAAAAACAAAAAGACAAAAAAAGTTGTACGAGCGTAAGACATCATTTTGCTCCATGCATTCAAACCAATCCAATCCAGCCACACTGTACCAGAGGTAATTATTCTGTGTCCCATTAAACTGACAAAAGGCGATCTAAATCGTTGAGTTTCTTTGGACGGTCAATGGCACATCTGAGTCAATACATGATGGTCATTTGGCTCGGCATGTGGAAAAGAGACTTTTTGCCTTTTTCAATCGAATCGAATGTTTTTGTCAGCAGCAGCAGCAGCAGCAATAAACACTGAAAAAATTAATGAGGCAATCTTGGATAAATGTGCCATACAGATTAGTTTTCTTATCGAGAGAGAGAGCGACATGTGAATTGGAGCTGTTGTTCCACCGTGTCCAGGAGGGTAAAAGGATGATCAAGAATGGCAGCGAAAGCTTTGTTATTAAAACAGCCACCAACACTAAAAAAGTATTCAGTTCTTCTGTGCTTGTTGTCTTTTGAAAATTTAAGATTACACTGAAAGTTACTGTATCTTTTTTTGTGGAATCTATCATTTACGAAATTAAAATAGGTAGGTAGATATATGTAAGCCAATGGACCCAATATTGAAAGTTTCATATGAATTCGTTCAATTCATTTCAATCAACGAAAAGAAATGCGGAACTGCTCCAGACTTTACAGAATAAAGAGTTTTTGAACTTTCTATTTGAGTAAAGATGTGCCGCACCTAAAAAAAAAATGTATCATTAGAAATAGAAATACATAAGCAACTCCCTTTGCAATGCCCACTTTTGAAAAGGATGTGCGCAATGATGATATTCAAATTTTTTCACTACTGGTTCGCTTATCCAGTTAAGTATCTAACACGTCGTTGAACTAGGGTAAAATACTTTTTCGAGGGCGAGATTGATTTCGATTTTTAACAAGATTAAAAAGTCTAATATTAATAACTAAAGATTTTAAAGTCGGGTCGAGAGCTATAGCAATATTCATGCGCATGTTTTGTGAGAACACATTCACTGACATTCCTAACATTCGCTCGTTTTCAAACGTGATATTTAGCGCAATGTCCAGATTTTTAAACGACGATGCCATTGATCCAAACTTTGGTATACTTTGATTATAAACTGTAGTAGATGCCTCCAGAATCATTTTGAGCTTTAAACCTTCTAATAAAAGAATTTCCAATGACACGATATTGATTTTTATTTGGTTTTTAACTATGTTTACTTGATATGCTAGAAAACTATGATTCTTAGTATTGAATAAAAGTTTTTATTCGATTTTTTGAAAGTAGCGCCATCTCCCATACAACACAGAAGTGCTTTCAGAGACATTCACTATATTACAGTCTATAATAAAAGTGGTATAGCTTAGATTTAGATTTGGATAATTGCGCATAGGTCAGTCACAGGTCCTCCACATCCTCGATTAAAGCAATTGGCTAACTGTGTAATTTTTAACATGAGAGGACAAAGAATAGAACCCTGGGGTATACCGCAGTAGAGTGTTAGGGGAGATTATAGTGACTGAGTGACTTTTACCGACTGGCTACGACATAGCAGACAATTTTTGATGAGAGAGATAGATGTAGATGAGAACTCGAAATTCTGTTGCAATTTAAGCAATAGTTGATCATAAATTACACAACAAAAATATTTATTGATATACAGAGTGGTTCTTAATACATACTAAAATTTGTTATATATATATATTTTTTTTTTATTGTATAGATTTTGCAAGTGCACAAGCGTCTTTTTTCCAGGACGTGTTTGGACATTTTGCTTACATTCATTGGCATGCTCGTGTAGCAGATATAACTTCTCCATATTTTTTGGTCTGATTATATGAAAAAAAAATGTGTGGCCTAATAAACCATAAAATTTAATTAATCTAAAATGCAATATTGTCCCCCAAAATTGGAGTAATGACCGCACAAAGTTGATTAAAGTGGTGAGAACTTTTAACAGTTTTTTACATGTTATGATTTAATAAAAAAAGTTATTTAAAAATCAAAATTATAGCAAGAATTATTGCCCACCTTGTATAGACACGTTTTTATGCAAACTAATCCTTTTCTTGCTTTTTCGAAATGAGAATTTTGAATTTCCCCGACATTCCTTCATTTCTCTCATTCTTTGAGTATCTCTAGTTAATAAATAAGTCCAGAAAACTGTTCCTTTTACTACTTTACTCTGGTAATCTGGTGTTCTTTCAGTATCGTGATTACGATTTACTAGCAAATCATTTTCGAATCATGAAATTTGCAGGAAAGATTTAGACAGGAACTTTTGTATTAAAAATTTAATCGTATGCTAGTGAAAGCAGTTGAATAAGAAAATATATTCACATTCAGGGTGCCGGATTTGGACTTTATAAGACCCTAAGCTATTTGAGATATGGAGCTCTTTATAATTCCAGATATTTCGGATACCTAGACGGTTAAATTGAAATACAATTAAGAAGTATATAGATAGTGAAATAAAAAATCTTTAATTTAAAATAATTTTATTCATAAAAAACTTACAAATGCATACTCTGGTAAAAAGAACAAAAAGTTCTTTTAAAAGGCACAATTTACAAAGGCTTATTATCTAATCTCTTGAAACATGGTATATAAGGATTAAGGAATTATATTAAAGTAAAATATATTTTTTCTTCCCTTTGTTTGAGCAAAGTCACTGCGATGACACCATCAAATGATAAACTGCATAGTTTGTCACTTTTTATGCACATGAGATTGAGGGAACATAATTTATTTGAGCCATTGCTGTACTAAATTCATTTTTATCAAAATATTGGAAAAAAACTTTAAATGCGCTTACCTGAAAGGTCCAGGAAGGACACAAAAAAATACTTTCCAAAATAATGTCAACAATTGAATTATCAAAGGAACACACTGTAAATATTAAATAAATGGTCAGAAATATTGTATATGTCACCATATAAAGCAGGGGTGGCCAACTATAGTAACTTTGGGAGCCACATTTTAGAAATGCATATTTTAAAGAGCCATTTATTTATCTTTGAAAACAATATACATATAAGATTACATATTATAATTTTAAAAGTAAAGAATTAGAACTACTGGAGCTGCAAGAAGATGACGGGTTGAAGCAAGTAAAACAGAATAGTTGTTCAACTATTGACTTTTGGAAACAGGTTCCGGAACAAAAATATCCTAAAACCAAAGATTGTGCACTCAGAATAATATCTATTTTCGGCACTTCCTATTCTTGCGAGTCGTTGTATTCCACTCTTAAATTTATTAAAAATAAGTATAGGTCTGTTTTAACTGATAAACATTTAACTGAGCTTGTGCGAACTGCCCTAACTGATCATCAACCAAACTTTCAGCGACTAACTGCTAAAATGGACAATAACCGTAAGGCATCAACAAGCAGATCTAATTTTTAAAGATTTTCTATTTTTTTTATGTAATATTTTCTAAAATTTTGTTGTAATGAAATAAAATATTTTTTTTAAAATTAATCAGTTATAGTTTTTTTATATCAAAATTATGCACAAGAGCCACACCACACGACTCCAAGAGCCGCGTTACGGCCACCCCTGATATAAAGCGATTGTATTCAGAACATCATGGCCTTTCGAATGCCTGCTCAACTAGCCCCGCACTCCTCTCCCCTCTGGAGTTATTGTGGTTTGTTCCACAAATTGTGGATTTTCAGATAAGCAAAGGTAAGGAAATCCGAAATTTTTAGGCATCTTTGTTTGAAAAACAACAACAAAACACTTGCTCCGATTCCACAATAATTTATTTTTATTTTTTTATAAAAAATTGAGTGAAAGCCTACGCGTTTCGTCTTATTAGGACATCATCAGGGCTTGCACTAAACCTAAATCTGGGTCAACTAAGCTGAGCTATTTACATACATACATACTACGCTAACCAAGTTACGTACATACACTAACCGCTACATGAATACACACAAACGTTACAAAAATAATAAGTTAACAGAGCTAGACACGAACAAGAGATCACAGATGAGTTGTATATAATTTGTGGACTAATGTTATAACTTAACTAGGTTAGGATTTAAAAGGGGGCTTCTATTATAAAAATCAATCTGGTCATTCAGCAAAGTATAACCGTCGTCATTAGCCTTTCTGATTTCAAATATTTCATACCTATCCAATACTGGGCCTCCATTAATATTATGTAAAAGGCTTATATTTTGGGTAGTACACTTATGTCCGGTAGATTTTAAATGTTTGGCAAGACCTGAAGTCGGATTATTTGTGTTGGATAAATTTATATGTTCTCTGAATCTTAGTTTTAGAGATCTTTTTGTTTTGCCGATGTAAAACCCCGAGCAATCGTTACAACTTACAACTTACACTCCGCTCCTGTCCATTGTAGATTTCTTTAACCCCAATTTATTATTAGTTAATAAGTTTTTTGTGGTAAATTTATTACAGAAGGCTGGATTAATCTGCTTATTTGCTAGAGGTTTTTTTAATTTTTCGCTTAGACCAGAATAACGGTGGCCATACACCCTGTACTTTTTATGATACAGGGTTTTTTGTGAAAACTTAGCATAATTTCTTAATCACCCTCTAACTCCTAAGTCCTAAACCGTTGATATGCCCTCCCCTCCCTGCCCTACGATTAGATTAGTGATTAGACTACTATCACTTCCCGCTCTCTGGACCACCATGGAGGAAACACCCGTATAGTGAAAAACCAAAGTTTTATATGGCAACACCAAAGATAGTCACTCGATTTGTTCCATTTTTGAAATATTGTATTTGCAATTATTTTGAAAACGCTGTGTACAAAATTTGAGCTCTCCACGTCAAAGCATTCTCACCATTCTCAGTCAGTCTACAAATATATAGTGTAAAAGCAATGCTTTATATGGCAACACCAAGAAGGGGTTGCCGGATTTAGTCCATTTTTGAAATTTTAATTACTATTGCTATGAAGCACCATGTACAAAATTTCAGCTATCTACGCCTGATGCATTCTCAGGTAGTGCCAAAATATATAGTGAAAAACGAAATTTTTGTTGGCGCTCGGCGAGAGAGAGAGAGAGAGACCTTTTATGTTTTTTTCTTTAGTGATTCTCCAGCGTCGAGTTGGAGCACTGCCTTTCTTCGCGATCGGCCATTTTGACCATTAATATACAGATTCTTTTTTTTATTCCATAGAATAAATGAAATTCTAGATCTTGATCTCCAAACGAAAATAAAGTTGATAGACGAAATTGAAAAAGGAGGCAAACAATGATCTCGCATTTAAATTTGGCTACCGCCTAGTACATTGTGAACAATTAGTGGGCACTTGAAACGAGATAGAGCTTGCATGTACGATGGCATTAATGTGGCTGTATATGAATGGTTTACTGTTATTCGTGCAAACATCTTACCTGTAAGTCGGCCTTTCATAAAACAAAAGGAATTTTCTAGGAAACAAAATTATCAGGACTTCAAAGCAAGTGTGAAGGCTGGCTAAATAGATTTAAACTGAGACACGGTTTGGTAGGCAAAATGTTTTATGAGGAAAGTGCTGCAGTAAATAAATCACTCACGCACGGGGCAATGGATATATGTACAACTGCTACCACTTCTATTGAATTACAACCCGAATGACATGTTTAATGTAGACGAAATAGGACTATTTTTACAAGTGTTTACCAAACCGAACATTAGCATTGAAGGGTGAAAAGTATTTTGGTGATAAATACAGTAAAGAAAGAGTCACCTGTTTGGTTAGAGCGATTATTGGCGGCTCTAAAAAATTAAAATTGTTCTTAATTGGGTAGAGTGACAAACCTCGTTGTTGCAAATAAACAGGCCTGTACGACTAGAAATCTTTTTAGCGCTTGATTGGTCAAAATGGACATTGGCAGGTTTTGAAGGTTTCATCGATTTTTTTCGCATAAACTTTCGAGAAATTTAATATATTTTGGTGTCATCATAGTATTTGACATCTTGTTTATGTAAGCTAGTAAATAAAAAAACCATATTGCTTAAAATTTTAGAGGAAAATGTCCTTAAAGGGCATGCCAAAGTCACTCCGGGTTTGGGGTGACCTTGGCAGGTGAGTGAATTAAAATTTTTCCATTATTATTAAACATAAAAGAAGGCGGCGAAACTACGACAAAATAGTATAAATAAAAGTAGATAAGTAATTCGAGAAGATTTATTAGAAAAATAAATTAGCAACAAATCAAATGTACCTATAGCTTAAAAAAAAAAAAAAAATCAATCATCATCTTCACATTGTGCACATTCTTAAAACGTATCCTTGCTGTTTTTGTGGCAGTATTCGCGTAGCCAACCATGGCAAGGGACGTATTGAACCCAGTCTATGCCCCTACAAGAGCTTCTTCTTATTTCTTACAATGAGTACAGGTCATCATTATCATCATTTTCTACCTGATGCAAACTATCCGCAATCAATGTCTCTTCCACAAGGCTTAAAGCAAGCGATCCACCAATTTTCTCCTTTTGTACACCACTTAGTGTATTCTGAATCGTTTCAGGAGACACTTTCCGCTTTTTACTCTCGCTGACTTGTAACATACCCTTCTTAATAGTCACCCCGCATGCCAAAGTCACCCCGTTTAACGGTAACGTTTAGAACAAATTAAAAAAAGTCTAGTTTAAAACGTGCAGGCAATTTCAACTGGACAGATTATGTTGAAGTGGATGAAGATGTGTTAACAAGTTGTTTTCTTGAGGAGGATGATCTTGAATCCATGATGAAGATTCAGGTGACGAAATATCAGAAAGTAAAGTAAATAAAATGATTGTACCGACGAAACATCAATTAGAAGAGGTTATTAAAACTTTGCAATCTGCAATCAAAACAATAACGGACGTTCCAGATAAGGTTAAAATGTCCTTAAACAACATTGAATGCTTTTTAATAAAAAACAAATTTACTCAAAGTAATTTCAAAAAATGTAGATTCAAGACAAAGAATCATTTTAAATGAATATTTCGATAATTAAATGTTAGAAATGAAAGTTCGAAATTCTTCCACTTTCACTGTAATGATTTCATGGAAAATATATTTCATATTATAAACATCTTTATTTAAGTATAAAAATTTAAGTATATTATAACAAAATAAATGTTGGTTAATATTATATTATTTATTTTGTGTTCATCTTAACGCTAAATCATGAAAAATATGTTTTATTAGTCCATCAGGTACATAAAGAAAAAGGTTTGATAGTTTTTCAACACCTGAACTGCAACATATAATTGTCCGTGAAAAAAGCATGATTTTCTATATCCAAACTGCACATTATAGTCATTGCTTGTCCTTACGACTTATTTATGGTCGTCGCAAATGGCAAACGAATTGATAGTAAATTGTAAACGATTGAACTGAATTGGTGCATCGGTGAAGGGCAGTCAAACATTGTGTCCTCTGAATTTTCCTTATTATGGTCATTGAAGCCATTTCTCATATTTTTTTAATAACTAAAAAGTAGGGACTCAAACCGTAGATGATCCTATGGATATATACTATGATTGATTGTTGATTGAAAAGGAGGCTGAGATCCCGGAAAGGGTTTCCCGAATGTAGGCCAAAGCAAGACTCATTGCTCACCCTCCCAACCCACGAGCAAACGCTCATAGGTCCCAACCAGATGCTCTTATAAAGTTAAGTATTGGAGCGCTCTCTGCTGGCTTCATGCAACTCGTCCAGGAGGTGGGAGCCAAGAAATCTACCTATATAGTTTTCATGAGAGTTTGGGACAGTGACAAAGAAAGTGAGTCACCGTTTCGGATTCCTATTCGCAACCTCTGCATATAGGATCCTCAAAAAGTCTCATCCTGTGAAGGTGACCCTTGTAAAAGGAGTGCCCAGTAAAAATAGTTAAATAGATATATATTAGCGTCAGCAGAACTATGTTTATCTACGGCTCTGTGGTATGGTGGAAAGCGACGGAGTATGCCAATAATCGTAAGATATTGGAAAAAATTCAAAGATTGTGACACTCAGTGTAACCGGTGCGGCGCATTCAAGTCTACCAACACTCGGGCTCTTGAGGTTATCCCCCATATACACCCCTGGAAGATACATATTAAGATGGGAGCTGCTATCGCAGCGCTGAAGCTGCACCTCAATCAGAGCTGGATCTATTCGGGAACCATGGTTCCACACGAGACCATACTTGATTTTGTGTAGTACATCGCACCTGACACTGACAGGGATAGTGACCACCTCATCGGGACCATGATGATCAGCAAGTTTAAAGCGAAAATTCCATCTGGGGAGGAATGAACAGCACAATCTGTGCTCCACCCATTCATTGATAGACACTATAATTTATACATACGGCTCCAAATCTGAAGATATCACAGGATGGGCATATTTTGTGAGGAGTCTAACTTGTAACTAAGCATACACATGGAAAGCCATGTTACGGTCTTCCAGGCGGAGGTCAAGGCCATTCTTGAAGCGGGAAGGAACTTCCTTGGCTCAGATACTGAGAAAGCTCGGAAAGCCAAGCGGCTGCCAAGGTCTTATAAAATTCCTTCATAACCTCCAACCTAGTACTGGAGTGTAAGATCACCCTGAATTCCCTTTCTCAGTGTGAATAGGGTACTCGTTCTTTGGGTGCCTGTTGGTGGAAACGAAAAAGCGGACGAGCTGGCACGTCCGGGAGCGGCCACCAAGGTACCTACCTCCGCAAATGGCATCGCACTGGGACACCATGTCTCTAAAATTGTGACTTATGCCGATTGCCAACATAGTTTTTTTTTGGTTAAACGACCCTTCGGGTAGAGCAGCAAAGGAACTGTGGGGTAAACCTAGCCCAAGTTTTACAAAAAAGCTCCTATGACTGAGAAAACCTACCATGAGAATTCTGCTGTCTATTCTTACTGGAAACTGTTCACTCATGGGTTACCTACATAGGATAGAACTGGTTGATAGCCCTCTATGCAGAGGATACGGGGAGGATTCCGAAACAATGACTTAATTTTTTTTGTCACTGTCCGGTTATAGATTCCTTGGCTTACACCTCCTGGATGAATTGCCTGAAGCTGGTAAGGAGGGGGATTGGCAGACAATCTTATGGTTTGTAAGAGCGTCTGGCTCGGATCTATGAACTCATTCAAGCGTCCTGAGGGTGAACAATGGGCCTTATAGTAGCCTACGCTCTTGATGTGGAGTAGAACTAAATGCAAACAACAACAAATATACGAATATATATAAAAATAAATCGAAAGATACCACAATAAAAGAAATAAATAAATAAAAGCGACACAAAAAAAATTTCAATTAAAGTTAATGGAAATAAAAATAACAAACTAAACCTAACCTTATAAGAAATAAATAATAAAATAAGTAAGTGAAACAAGAAAACTAACTAACTATAAAAAGTACGTCCATTTATGCTTCTAAAAACTTAAATCTTTTAACAATGAAGAAAAATGCTTGATAGAGCCCGTTCGCTACATATTGGTAGGAAGAAAGTTCCACTTTCGTATCGCCTGAACAAAGTAAGAGCGCTCACCGTATTGAGAGGAACACCATTCTCTCATACAAATACTCCGGAAGTGTGTTATATATGTATATCAGTTTGTGCAGAAGAATATGTTCACGGCGGTCTAAATACGTTTTTAGAAGAGTACCCAGCAGTGGCAATACATAATGAGACACTTGAGTATTCCGAGGAAGCCTACAAATATAGCATATTTTATCATTGAACGCAACATCTAACTTTTTCTGGCATCAAGTTTGCTGAAGACGGTAGGTACTGCAACAAGCAAAAATTAGAATAATTAGCGTTTTAGCCAACTTTAATCGAATGTCCACAGAAAGGCAAGCAGGCGTTATCCAAAGTTGCCGTAAAGTGCCATAGATTTTCCCTATTAAATTTGAAATGTGACTGCAGCATTTGATGTCAGCACTGAAATAAACTCCAACTCGAGAACGGAATTATTTAATAAAACCGGAGGGAGTTCCGATTTATCAATCCGGCTCCTATATATATCTAGGCAGTGCGACTTAGTTCGATTTAACAAAAGTTGATTCAGCAGTGACCAGTCATATATGCTACGAAGATCTTCGTTAATGCGACAAATACAATCCTCCATCAAACCTATTGGTCTACTCAAATAGATCTGGACGTCATCTCCGTAAAGGTGAATGGAGGAATTAGTAACAATGTTCGGAAAATCATTTAAATATAAGGTGAAAAGGAGAGGGCCAATAATGGAACCTTGTGGAACACCAGGGAGAAGATATATAAGATTAGAACAAAGATCTTTTACTTTTACCATCTGTGATCGATTGCGTAAATAATCAGCAATAAGCTGAATGACAGAGGATGAAAAGCCCAATTGATTTTTCAGCTTTGAAAGCAGTCTTGGGTGGTTTACGCAATCAAATGCCTTGCTAAAATCAAGAAGATCAAGAACTGTCATCTGGTCGTTATCAAGAGCTTCACAAATATCTGCAGATACCCTAAGAAGTGCACTCTCGCAACTATGCCCATGCCGATAACCAGACTGCCACATTATCCAAGTTCTCTGCTCATTAATAAATTTTATGATTTCTTGGGATCTCATTTTTTCCAAAGCTTTAGCAAGGAAACTAAGCATGCTAATTGGTCTAAAGTTGCTGGGATTGGATGCAGAGGGCATTTAAGGAATTGGTGTTACATGTGCTTTCTTCTACTGAGTTGGAAATAGGGACGTGGTTAAGCAAAAATTATAAATATGAACAAGTGGTACCAATATGTATGGAGCGATAATCAGGTGGAAGTGAGTCTGGACCGGGATCTGTGGATTTAATAGAGAATATCACTGAAAGAACCTCAGCGCTATCTACACATGCAAAGGCAAAACCTTCCGCAGCATCACCAGTGCTACCAGTTGTTGCAGAACTCAACGAACTTGAAGCATTATCTGTACTACAAGCAAAATAATGGTGTTTAGGTCTGTATTTATATTTACAGGTTCATGGCCATGTACGCCTAGACTCCGGATGTTTTTCCACAAATTTTTAGCCGGTAAACATGTATCAAGCTTTGAGTTAAAAAAAGAGCGCTTAGCTACTCGAATCATGGATTTAACTCTGTTACGCACCTTTTTATTTGCCGTAAGGACCGCAGAATCTCTAGTTCGTTTGTATCTTTTTAATAACAAATCACGTTCAGCCATGGCAGCATGAACCTCCCTAGTTATCCAAGGGCATTGATCAGAACGATTATTGCAAGTCTTTGAGGGAACGTACTTATCGTATAGATAAAAAAAATGTGCAAACGAGAGTTTCAACTTTATTGTCCAAGGTAAAAACCTCATCCCATGACATTTCATTGCATTCTGCTATCATCAAGTTGGTGTTTTTAAAATCACGGTAGGCAAAATTCATAACATTGGTGGATTGCAGTGAGATTTATTCTATAAGTTGTGAAGAGAAAATTATGATCAAAGTTTGTGGGAGGAGAAATTTGAAAAGGATATTATTTAATTTGGATGTAAGTACATAATCAAGCATGATTGCAATAGAACTATTAAAATAAGTAGGTATCTGTTTCACTGTTTTCAGGTCCAACGTATGCAAAATATAAAACAGATTCTCTCTAGACGAACTACCATTAAGGACATTAACATTTAGGGCGCCACAAACCACAATATCATGATTTCGTACAGTAGCAGAACTTAATGCTGTAGTAAGTTCCGACACATTCTCCATATTAAAACTGTTCGGTGGACAGTAGGTACGAAACACATCGCACCTGTGGAAATTCAACAAAAAGAAATTCTAGACTTTGTCCAGGAGAAGAGGCCCACACAAGCGGAGCACTCACCGAATTATGCACATAGATAGCAACACCCCCACCCGTCCGACATTTTTTAATAGAAATCGTAAATAAATGCACTCACGTCATTTTGGATAAACAGTAACAGCAACATCTCCTCTTTTTTATGGTTTATTCCATGTAAAATATGTTGAAACTTCAGAATAAAGTAATAATTGACAGTAAATATAGGCGCCACCTATCGGTTCCTAGCATAGGTATGAACCATCATCTCGATAAAATAAATAATGATTTCACTGGTGTGCGATTTTGACTGAAAGAGGTTTGACGTATACTGAAAAAAATATTACAAAAAATAGATCTTCGGTAAAAATATAACGAAATTAGTTATTTCGAAAGAAAAAATCTGCAAAGATATAATTTTGAAAGAGGAAAAACAAAAACTATTAATTCAAATTTTTTAAAAATTTTCAAAACTGAGTTAGTACGATAAGATAAAAGAGGCGTACAGAAATATACTTTGTAAAAGTCCCTGTACTACCTAATTCTATTGTAAAAAGTTAATGTCTTTACGTGGCAGAAAATTTAGCGAGTCATCTTCATCCTTCACAAAAGCCGCCCATGATTTTTTCTTGCCCCTTATAATCATATTAATATTTCTTTAGATAGAAATTGTCTCTTATGAAATCAACTCAAGAACGGAAATTATATTTATTTATCTTATCCCGGTTAAAATATCTGAAACGTCGGAATATCTACTCTAGATCTGTGTATTTTCGTACAGAAGAAGACGTAGATAGAACAGGATTTCTCCATACCTATCACACGTGCAGCAACATTCAAGGCCTTTTAGGTATACAGCAATATATCTAGTATCTACGTAGTATTATTCACTGAAGATCTTACTATGGTTGTGGTCAGCAGGAGGTCTTTATTGCTCAAACCCACAAACAATCTATGATCAAGAACTACTCTGAAAATATCTTTATCCAAATATCCACTGTGTGCGAGTTTTTTAAAAATAGCTGAGAAAATTATTGTCCGCTTTAAATCGGCGACCTTGAGAATTACTGCTCAGTGCTAACACACAATTGAATCAGAGGTTCTATAGTGCTGTGCGGTGACCTTGTCCAGAGTAACAACGGTTAACAAAAATTCATAATTGCAAAAAGCGATAAACTTGAAAAGTCTTGATTAATCAAAAGCTGTGATTCCGTGCTGAGATAAATTCAGTTTTTTTTTGTCTTCCTATTTTATTTTTTTCTCTCTAGTGTTTTATGTTTTTTTTTTTGCAACGTTGTACAAAACTAACATGTTACAACTAAAATGCTGCAATTTTCAGCCATCATTTCAATGGTTTAGATACAGCGCGAAGACATTATAAATCCATACAAAGGCGAACATCTTAACTAGGCGCTAATGACTTGAGCTCACGATTCGGTCGCTTCCTCCCCGTGTAAGAAGTGCAATAGCCGCAACATCAGCATCAGTAGCGACTTTTAATTTGTGGCAACACAATGATGAGCATCTTCTTCTCTAGAGGCTGCCTGAGAGGCAATTCTCAATTAGTTTTTATTAAAAGGTTCTGCAAATAAAAGTTATTGTTCTTCAGACGTCGATAATTAATATCATCCGTGGGTAAACAAAAGGTTCAAATTGGAGTCTTCCACTGGACTGGGACTTCTGCCCTTCGGTTGTTTGTCGTCATTTCTAAGAAATTCGAACTTTTCTCAATGTTTGCATGGTGCTCTGGTGGTGTAGATTTTCTGTTCGTCGTCCGTTCAGGTCGACTGCACCGTTAATTTCTGTAAATTTTATAATTTGTTGCCTTTCTGGTATACAGAGACACGGGAGTACAAAGAGCGATACTTAACTAAATAAAATATATTTCCAAGTAATTTGACTTAATTAAAATTTAGCGCCTTAAACAATACAAATTCCGACTAATTTCGCACAAGACATTGCTCCCGATAACGAGTTAGGCAAACATTTTGCCGTGATGCAAATTGATCGTTTTTGTCTCTCGCTGATGATCACTTAAAATGGTTTGGTTTTGAAGTACATCGTCAATCGTCGTCACCTGCATCATCAGAATTGAGATGTTAATTTGTGCAGTGCCTATAAATCGTGAACATTAGAGAGGAGAAACTGACATTGACTGGCACCTGGACTGGAGCAAATCCACAACTTTTTATCGGTGTATTTCGTAACCGAAATATTCAATAATCATATTTGGCATGAACAGGGGGAGACCTTGTAAAAATTCAATTTATTGCAACAAATCGTTCCTTTTCAAACCCACTCAGAGTTGTTACCATCGTACATATTATGATCCTTCTTTTGTAGCCCGTACCAAGTGCATATAGGCTCAATGCACCGAGATGGATGAGATTAAAAACTAAAATAAAAATAAAAAAAATCACTAAAAGGCCAGTAGACATCTGCAAAGATCCCACTCAAAACACATGAATCGGAGGGAAATCGCTGGGCCGTGGTGGATTCCTTTGAAGGGCTGTACAGATTCCGAAAACGTAATCAAGCGTGGAATATTTATTTGGGCTGGACGAAGCATCCCATACGCTGCCCTGGCACTGACAGGACGACGAACGTTAGTACGTAAAACAGGATAAAATACCTCGCGTTATTACATTCTCGCTGTGTAAACATGATTTATAAAGTGATATTGGAACCATGGAAAATATAGAGCTTGTGCAGCAGAGCAGACTTCTGTTACATGGCTAGGCTACACCTTTTGAATATTTTTCTATTTATTTATTCTTCTGCAACAGGCACTTTTTGCTGTCTCTCATATTTGGGTTAGCGATGTATGGATGTATACATATGTGTATAGGCATATGTAGACGTGTTTAATTCATTTTTCCTTTTGGTTGAAATTGGTTTTTCTTTTAAAAGAAGCTGAACTGATGCCAATAGTTCTTTGTTCAATTTTTTTCCTATTTGTCTATCTCTATTCACTAAAATGAACTTTGACTACATCATTTATTATCAGAGCTTTTACAGAGCTTCGCCTCTGTTATCTATCAATACAGTTCACTAAATTTATTCCATTAAACAAGTTTTTTGCTGAATGTATCTACTAATCAAAGAGAGGCATCCTGGCTAATTAAAAGTGAGTAACTTCAAGGACTTTGCGACCATAAAACAAAGAGCGAAGTCCTTATAGATTCTGTTTCTTCTAAATGTGAATATTTTTACGGGGAGCGAAATAACTTACATGTTTTCAAAATATGTATGTCCATGGGAAAACATTTTTGACCTTTCATAGTCGTTCGATTGGCCTATTTGTAACTAGCAACATTTTCGTTTTAGCCATCCATTTAAAAGAGCGGAATTTAAGTAAATATTTTTTGTTACCAACTTGGATGCGGAATGATGAGAAGAATAGACTGTATTTTGAGTTTTTTAGAAAAAAATTGAAACATATGTCCCAAAAACCGTCCCTATATGGGATGATCTTACGAGACGTTGTTATGATCATGGATGTATACTGTTCGCAAATGAGACTGTCAAAGGTGAAGTTTTTTTTGACGTATTACAATAAATATATACCACTCATAAATGCATGATTTTGTCATTGTATTAAAATGTATCTATACAAAAATATAAAAATAATAAAATTTCTACAGAAAAAGGGTCTATTCAATTTTTTCGTACAACTAATTCTTTTCATGTAAATAGCTACGTTTCCAATCAAAAACAATCAAAAAATTCTCCACCTTAATATAAAATTTTACTTTTAATACAAAACTCAGAATCAATTCTTTTTTTAGTTCAATTGAAAACAGCATTAGCTCTAATAGTAAGGCCTTCTGGTCCTTTATTAAATCCAAGCGTACGACTTCTTCTTTTCCCAAGGTTTTAAATTACGGTTCTAATAAGTCGTTCGATTTGCACACCAGTTGCAATCCTTTTGCCTATTAATTCAAATGTGTTCATAGTATCGAATCTTTTAGTGAATTGGATCATGAATACCCCGTTAACACTGACACATTCCCTTTGGATGCTGGTCATTTATCGATTAATGCTGATGATGTCTTGGAGGGTCTCAATGATCTCGATTCCACCACAAGACCATATTCTGATGGGTTATGTCATTCGCTACTACAAAATTGCGCTGTTTTTTTGGCCGATCCTTTATGCAAAATTTTTAACCTATCCTTAGGTACCGGTACTTTTCTTGATGAGTGGAAAATTTCATTAATCACTCCTATATTTAAAGCAGGTTCTAAAAGCACTATAGAGAATTCCAGACCAGTCTCTGTTATGAAAGTCGTACCTAAATTACTAGATTATATAGTTAACTCTAAGCTTAGCTCTCTAGTTAAGGAATATATAGTCCCTGAGCAACATGGCTTTATTACGGGAAGGTCATGTGCTTTTGAAGATCGTGGATACTATTTATACAGATTTCTCGAAGGCATTTGATAAGATCAGCATTCCTCTTCTCATTCATAAATTGAAAAATATTGGCTTCGACTCCTCTTTTTTAAGCTGGATTGTGGCCTATTTATATAACCGCAAATAATATGTAAGGATTGGCAATATTATATCTGATGTAATAACGGTCACCTCGGGAGTTCCTCATGGTATTCGCTTAGGTCCTCTATTGTTTCTGCTTTTCATTAATGATATAGCAACTTGCTTTGTTTTTGCCAAATGCCTAATATTTGCGGATGATTTAAAACTATTCGTTAGAATAAACTATCTAAGCGATTGCTTACTACTGCAGAATGAGCTCAATATACTTTCTGATTGGTGCTCTAAAAATAAGTTATATCTTAACATATCAAAATGTAAAATTGTTACTTTTCATCGCATCTCTTGTCCTTTCTTGTTTGATTATAAAATTAATCATGCTATAGTTTCTCGAACAAATGATATCAAGGACTTAGGTGTTATTTTTGACACTAAATTGGCTTTTACCCCTCATATTAACACTATTATCGTTCAATCAAGACGTTGTTTAGGTTTCCTTAAGCAGAACTCCAAAGACTTTCATAACATTCAGACCTTCAAGACATTATGCTTATCGATCGTGAGATCCATTGTTGAATATGCATCCATTGTTTGGTGTCCATATTATAACGTACATGTTGATCGTATTGAATCCATTTAGAAGGCATTTACTAGATTTGTTCTACGGAAAATAAATTACCAAAATGACAACTTACCATCATATACTGTGAGATGTAAACTGCTTGGTCTATCTATAGTCTGAAACTTCATCGCGAAGTTTCCTGTGCTTTATTTGTCAAAGATATACTTTCGTTTAAAATAAAATCGATCGAATTGCTATTATTAATTAATATATATGCTCCTGAAAGACCGATACGTTCAAGGGATTTTTTGTATGCTCCTCAGCATAGAACCAATTATGGCTATCATGTGTATTTAATTACAATTCTTTCTCATCACTTGTAGATATTTGTATATCTAGAGAAAAATTTAAAAGTATAATTTTTGAAAATGTTTTTTCTTTACAAAATTATTAGTTATTCTATGATAATTTATTTTATTTGATAAAAGTAGATTATTAAGGCAATAATGAACAATCTTTGTTTACGTAACATGCTATGCAAGTCTGTAAGATTATTATATTCGGTAGACTGATTCAAATAAATAAATAAATAAATAAATAAAAATCATCAAGAGCTGACCGAAAAATGCACATGTTGCCGACTCGAAAGATAGAAATACTTTCAAAAGCTTTTATTTTAAAAACTAGTAAATACTTTTGTAGATTTCCTTTACACATCGATATCTGTCCCCTTCTCCGTTAAAATAAGCCCTTCGTCATAAAGTTCGGTGAGAGCCATTTTTTTTTTTTATGAAAAACTCTATAGCCTACTAGTGGGAGTCCGTCGGCGTTGCCTGGCGATAATATTGATGGGTGGGATCAAGACCCTCGAGAATACTTCACAAGCCATGAAACAGACTCCCTCCCTACCACATGCGAAGCCCATCGGAGTCCTTACATTCTAAAATATATGCAGTGTTCTTATGTAAAACTGACAAAAGTTTGAATAGCTACTCCGGGTCCGGCCTAAACTACTATTCACACAGAAAAAAGGTGTTCTGATAATCTTAAGCTCGCTTTCTTATCTTCCGAACCGTAACAAAATTTTCATACCTTTCCTAACAAAATTATTTAAAACAAGTGAAAAAGCTAGAATTGGTCTAAGACCAATTCTTATGATACCGGCCTAGATGAATGCACGTATGAAATTTCGTATGGTCACCCATTTGAGCAATTTTGATTTTTTGCATTGGTTTCTCACATATATTTCTAGAACGGCTCGTCGGACAGAAAAAATGATTAAAACAAATTTTATAGGATTTCTTATTCTGAAGAAGTTTTTAGTACAATAAAAATATGTAGGACTGATGGTTTTCAAAGTATATGTAAAAAACCAAAATTATAATATGGCAACACCTAGAAGGGGTTGCCCGATTTAGCCCATTTGTGAAATTTTATTTGCTATTGGTATGAAAACACAGTGTACCAAATTTCAGCTTTCTATGTCGACGTGTTCTCAGGTAGTGTCCAAATATATCGTGGAAAACGAAATTTTTGTATGGCAACCCCACGAAGGAGTTGCCCGATTTGTCTCATTTTCGAACTTAATTTTACTTTTTTTTTATTGTCCGTGTATAAAATTTCAGCTTTCTAGGTGAACGCGTTCTCGATTTATCGTGCGCACAAGCAGACAGATGGACGGACGGACGGACGGACATGCAAAAATCAAAATAACTTTTAGTATTATGCGTGGGTGTCCAATTCATTTTGCTCTACCATCATATTTCGAGGTGTTACAAACGGAATGACAAACTTAGCTTACCCTATAGATTTCATCTAGTGTATAAAAATTTATCTTAACCAAATGACTACGATTTCTCATACAAAAATTCTCAACTGAGTAATCATTGTAATGTCGCTGTTCCGTCATGGGATGCCGTGGGCTGATGATATCGAATGTATGCTGCCTACAGTTTCGGAAACCGGCTGCACATACACACATGCAATTATCACTCAGCTGAGAGGTATTGAGCGTAAAATGGTAAGGTTACTTTATAATCAAAACTATTTTATTATTTTGTTAAGTAAGGAATATAGGAAGTGTAGCCTTTGGGAAGGTAAGGAACCAAGCTTTAATTTAATACAAGACTATTTTCCTGTAGGGATAGTAGTTTAGACTCTATGGCATATATAAAGCCAATGTTTAGCACTTTTCCATAAGTATCAATATAGAACATTTTAGAAAACGGACTAAGCACGCACACATATAGATTTCTGTTTCATGGCTTGGGAAGCATTCTCGAGGGTTTTGGTGGGATGGTTAGAGATGCATAATATCTAAGCTAGTATCTGACTCGATCGCTCGATTTCATAATCTAGGGTTTCACTTTGTATTTGTATGCGAGCGTGTATGTGTGTGTGTATTTATGTTTAGGAGGGTGCGTGCATTTATTCATATGTATGGGAGAGTGTTGCTCTCTTCGTCGAAGCGTTCTCAGATAATGCCCAAATATATAGTCAAACACGAAATATTTGTATAGCAACCCTACGAAGGAGTTGCCCGATTGGTCATATTTTCGAACTGTATTTGCAATTTTTATGAAGACGCCAAATATGAACTCTCCACCTCGACGCCTTCTCAGAAAGCGACCAAGTGTATGATGAAAAACAAAAGTTTTATATGGCATCACCAAGAAGGGCTGCCCCGATTTAGTCAATTTTTGAAATTTTATTTACCAATCCTATGAAAACACCACGTATTAAAGTTTTTGTATGGCAATCCTACAAAGGAGTTGCCCGATTGATACCATTTTTAAATTTAATTTACATTTTTGTAAAAACGTCCGTGTCTACAAAGTTTGAGCTCTCCAAATATATAGTAAAAAACTAAAGTTTTGTGTGTTGCTACACCAAAAAGGGGTCGCCCGATTCGGACCATTTTTGAACTCACATTTGCAATTCTCATAACAATGCCGTATACAAAATGTGAGCTCTGCACGTCGACGCGTTCTTAGGCAGTGTCCAAATATATAGTCAAAAACCAAGGTTTTGTATGGGAATATCAAGAATGGGTTGCCCTATTTAGTCCATTTTTGAAATTTTATTTGTTTTTACTATAAAAATACCATTTACCAAAATTCAGCTTAGGCAGTTCCCAAATATGTAGTTAAAAACGGAATTTTTTGAATGTAACCCTACGATGGAGTTGCCCGATTTGTCCCATTTTTGAATTTAAATTTAAATTGACGCATTCTCATGCAGTTTTTAAGTATCTAGTGAAAAACAAAATTTTTGTACACTGAAATAACAGTTTCTTTGGTTTAAATAAAATTTATTTAGAAATGATTTATTTTCACCAAATAGACGTTTATTTCTTGCTTTATGATATTTATTTAGGATTTTTGTAATTAATTTGTTGGAACTAATTGACCTGTTTGATAGACACAAATGTTATTTCGCAGAAATCATCTGTGGAATATAAAATGATTGAAACATTTGTATCAGTAAAATTAATGTTCTTTGATTGAAATGTTTTATTTATTTGGAAAAATTAAATGTTATTTAGTAGCAACAAAATAAAGTATATTTGTTGCAAATTAATATATATTTCAAACAAACATCATGATAACGAACAAATTTGTAAAGAAATCAAACTACAATTTATACAAAATAAATCTTTATTTACCCTGGGAACCAATCCTTTACTTCCCACAAATAAGTTGTCTATTTGGTATTCCGTCGACTATCTGCTTCGTTCAAATGAATAAATATGTAAATAATAATCATGCGCTTGTATATACTCGTACATATCGATATGTATACTTATACATTGTTTAAATCTCGTGTAATTTACATTTACCTGAAGTTTTTAGTTCACTCCGTGAAATAACTATTTCTTATTGTTATAGAATTGAATTGAAATTCAAAAGACTATTTTTCGGTAATATAATCCAAGAAAAGGACTCAAAATTTATGGGATTTAGGAAGTGGAACAACACAGATACCAGATTTAATTCCTGAGGTGATAAAAGCTTTGCTATATTCTTTTATATTTCGTTGATGTGAGAGAGGACAGAAGAGGATAAAAGAGTTTAATTGATATTTAAAAGCCGTAAAAACTGGAACATTTCTTTTAAAATCTCAGTCAGTAACTAAAAATACTTGTACGCTATCGCTAATATAAAATTGTTATCAGCGTACGAGAAATAAACGTTATTCATACCGAATTACGTTTGTTTCTTTGAAATAAACGTTATTTGAAAATAAACAAATGTTAACAGTCACATACAAGGACAACGGAATAAATTTAATGTGCAAGGGAAATAACCTTTGTTTGCCGTGAATAACAATTATTTCTGTGCAATAAATATCTATTTTTAGCGATTAAATTAAATTTGTTTGCGACTAATATACTTATGTAATCACTTATAACAAATAAATGGACTTATTAGATTAAATGCAACGTGTTTATTTTCACTTTTTTCGTTTAAAGAAATATTTTTTTGATAGCAATGAAGATGTTATTTTGGTAAAATAAATTGAGATGACGATCAATAAAAAACAAATTTCCTTAATTTTTGTTAAATTACGCTTATTTCTATCAAATTAGGCTGTTTCAAATAAACGCTGTATTTATATGAAAAAAATTGGTTTATTTTGGTAGAATTATGAATATTGATGGCAAGTTCGGCATATTTACGACAAATAAAGAAACTTCAAATAAATGCATTGCTTTGCGACAAATTGCGACAAAAGAAACGTTTTTTATTTTCAGTTTATGGCAACAAGAAGAAAGTTTTGCCGGATCTAGATATTTTTTGTAATCTTATTTACTAATGCTACGAAAACACCATGCACCGTGAACAAAATTTAAGCTCTCTACGTCGACGCGTTCTCAGGCAGTCTCTAAGCATATAGTGAAAAACAAAAGTTTTGTATAGTAACATCAAGAAGGGGTAACCCGATAATCAGGTACCAAATTTTTTGTCTGGCAACCCTACGAAAGAGTTGCCCGATTGGTACCTTCCATTTTTGAACATAATTTACATTTTTTGAAAAAAGGCCCTTGTAAATAATTTTAGCTCTCTACATCGAAGCTCGGGACAGTGTTCAAATGTATAGTGAAAAACTTAAGTTTTGTATAGCAACTTCAAGAATTGGTTGCACTATTTATACCATTTTGGTAATTTTATTTGCTATTGCTATGAAAACACCATGGACGATATTTGAGTTCTCCACATCGATGCGTTCACAGGCAGTGCCCACATATATTGTGAAAATCAAAAATTTTGGATGGCGACACCAAGAAGATGCGAAAAGTTATTTTTGATGAAAAAAATCTATATGTTTTTTTTTGCGAGATTTTGATGGACAGTTTTTCCACCGATTTTCACGAATGAGGGCTCATTGGACGGGACTAAAGTTTTATTGGCGATTATTGGTTATGATGATTATTGAAAAATAAAAATTAAAGAGAGGTTTTTAGGACGGCTTTTATTAAAATATATACACCCAACTTTTCGACCCGTCGGCTTTACGAATCCTCTCCTTGGGGCTATAGGCAAATGTGTACAGTCATTTCGAGACACTTTTGAAACCACAACAAAATTACCTTAAGTTTATAATAAATTTTATTTTAAACATCACTTTTTAGAAACATCAAATAAAATAAAATATTGTACTAAACATTTTTACAAATAAAGTTAAAATGAGACCAAATTACACGTGAAAACTATTGACAGGACATAATTAAGCTAGACTAGACTAAAAAGATTATGGGTTGTGGATGCATTGATCAGTAACATTATTATGATATTCGTAAAAGATTTTATTTTTGTATGTATGTATTTTATGGTGTTATCAGAGCTGAGTGTCTGTGGTGTTGATGTGAGTATTTCATATGATTATAGAATTAAGAATATGGTGATATTCATTATGGATGGTCTCTTTGTCTAGCCTAATAATAATTAAGTTGTGCTCTTTTATATGTATAGATGTGGCAAGCTTCTTTGGTTTCTCTTTGAGCTCTGTTTTTTTCATTGGTAATGATCATTACATCTTCAAATTTGAATTTATGCCCTGTTTCAAGGGAATGTGATTCCATGCTGAGTGCGGGGTCTTTTTTCAATATATTTTGCATGTTGTAATAGTCGGGTTTTAATTTTTTGGATGCTTGCCCGATGTATTCTGTGGGACAGTTGTCACAATTTACTTTGTAAACAACGTTATTTTTCTCAGGAGTTTTTATTTTGTCCTTCGTTTCGGTGTAAATGTTGTTGAGCCTATTGACGGGTTTAAAGGTTATATTTATTCAGTGTCAACTGTATGTATATGTCGTCTTATTTCATGAGATACTGGAGGCATGTATGTAAGTGATTGAATTGTAGACCTTACTATGGGAATCTTCAAATTCGTGTAATTGGTCTCATTTTAAATTTATTTGAAAAATGTTTAGTACAATATTTTATTTTATTTGATGTTTCTAATATGTGATATTTAAAATAAAATTTATTATAAGTATAAGGTAAATTTCTTGTAGTTTCAAAAGTATCTCGATATGACTGTATATATTTTTTTATAGCCCCAACAAGGGAAATCGTAAAACCAGCGGGCCGAAAAATGGGAGTATATATATTTTATCAAAAGCCATCCTAAAAATCACTCTTTTATTTTAATTTTTCAACTAAACATACATAGATTAGAGACAAACCTAAAATAGTCGCCAATAAATCTCTTTCATAACCCGATCATAAATATAGCGCAAGCTGATTAGAGTTAAAGAGAGGAAGGTAAATGTAAAATATTTCTGAACAAAAGTTGCTCGATTCGAAAATAAGTCAAAACAACCGTTCACATGTGGCTTCGTTTCAGGTCACATTTCACGGGCAATTTTTTAGCCTATTTTCAAAACTAATGCTAATTTTCTTTACACATCATTTTCTATTCCTTTTCTCGTTAAAATAAGCCCTTCCTCAAAAAGATCGGTACGAAAAAGTATTTTTGAAGAAAAAATCTATAGGAGCCAATGTTTTTTGCGAAATTTTGATTATACATGTTTTGCCCATCGATTTTCACTAGTGAGCACTCTTTAGACGGGGAATAATGAGAAGAATGTAACTGTAAAATATTTGTGAGCAAAACTTGCTTGATTCGAAAGAAAATAAATCAAAACAAACCTTCACACGTGGCTTACTTTCAGGTCACCCTTCATGAGCAGTTTTTCAGCCATTTCATGGTAGAAAAGTTTTGAATACGTCCAAACTTAGCGCTCACTTAGGGCTAATTTAATGCCATTTCCACGAATTTAATGCTCTTGTACTTTTCAAAAAAATCCATGGATAATCCAACTTTATTATTAAAAGTTAGGACCACCACTACTAAGAACAGGTTAAATAATATTGTCACAATTGCGTGTCCTGTATTTTAGGGCTCAATTAGGTCTAATTTATTGCCTCAGTTACCACCCAGCACGTGCTGTACGTTTACTTCGGATCTTCCATGGATTTTGTAACCATACTATTTAACCTATTCTCAGTAGTAGTGGTCCTAGCTTTTAATAAAGTTGGATTATCCATGGATTTTTTTTTAAGTACTAGAGCTTAAAATTCGTGGAAGTGGCATTAAATTAGCCCTAATTGAGCCCTAAATTTTGACGTATTCAAAATATTTCTACTATGAAATGGCGGTCCCAACTTAATTGACGTGTTTTTTCGCGAAATTTTGATTAAAAGTTTTTCCCAACGATTTTCACTGGTTGGACGGGGAATAATGAGAAGAATGTAACTATAAAATATTTCCGTGTAAAAGTTGCTAGATTCGAAATAAGCCAAAACAACCGTTCACATGTGGCTTCGTTTCAGGTTACTCTCATCAATAGTTTTTTTTATCCTATTTTTAAAACTAGTTAATGCTTTTGCAAATTTCCTTTTACGCATTGTTTTATATTCCCTTTCCCATTAAAATAAGCTCTTCCTCATAAAGTTCAGTGACAAAAAGTATTTTTGAGGAAAAAATCTAGTTTTTTTCCCGAAATTTTGATTAACATTTTTTCTCACCGAGTTTCCCTGGTAAGGGGTCGTTGGACGGGGAATAACGAGAAGAGAAAATAGTTAATTAATTGAGTTATTTGAAAAAATATATTTTTTATTTTTTACTTTTTTATTTATATAATTCAACTTAAAAAAAAAAATTTATTCCAAAACTTAAAAAAAAAATTATTTCAATGAATGCTATTGTATGCATGTGATGTATGTGTTTAGGTTTTTCTCGGAATTTGAGTTTCGGACCGCAGCTTTGGGTGATCTAAGAGAAACACTTCCCAAGCCGCGAAACAGACTACCTCACTACCACATCAGAGCCTTAACTTAACTTAGTCCTAACTCGTGTTATATTTCGGGGCTTACCTTAGCCGAAGGCAATCACTCTACGCCGTTTCAGGAAGCTATGATTAAGACAACTCGCACACTTTTATTTTATTTATATATATATTTTTTTTACTTTTGCTTTGTTCACAAACTTTTTCTTTCACAAACTTTCTCTTATGGTTATTTTCACAAAACGTTTATTTTTTTTTCTTATCGCAACTTCTATTTTCTTTACCTGTTTACGATTAGTGTTCAGCCTACCGCGGCGGACAATGGTTGAAAGGAAATTTGATATTTTCATAAATATCAAACCATCGTCTTGCTATCGTGCATACATTGTTGCACCCACAATGTATGCCGCTCGCGACAATTTGCTGAAAGGAGGCTTTTCGGTGAAGACTTAAATCTTCACCGAGTAAATTTTATGCGCCCGATATGTATGTGGAATGTGTAATGGAATCATACTATCACTCAAACCGGATGTCTTCCTTGGAAGTTGTGATGCATGCCGCTTCATTGGACACCTTGTAGGACTTTTGTATAGGCATGTCCTAGGGAGGAAGCAGTTCAAGATATTCCTTGTGCTTCCCCCTAGCTTCCTTGGAAGGAATCGAGGATGCATTGCTATTCATTGGACACCATGTAGGACTTTTATACAGGCATGTCCTAGGGAGGAAGCAGTTCAAGCTATTTCATGTGCTTCCCCCTAGCTTTATTGGAAGGAATGGGTATGCATGCCTCCTCAGTGGACTCTCTGCGAGCGAAAACAAATCTGCGTGCACTTGGTTTCACAAACAAATCACGAATGAACTTGAAAACATGCGTTTAACCTTCCACCAAGCTTCTCCCGGGATCAATCTGGAACGGATCAAAAATTGTTCGGCTTTTTCACTAAGGTTTTACTGCTTTAGCAAAACAAGAATGAGCTTGAAAAGTGCATTGCACCTTCCACCAAGCTTCTTACGGGATTAATGTGGAATGGAACGACAATTTTTCGGCTTTTTCATATATTTGCACTACAAGTTTAACTGCTTCCACAAGCCTTCACGTGAAAGGCCTGACCAGATTTCCCGCTGGGTACATACATATCGTATTTTCGACAAATCTTACTGAAGGTAAGATTTGTCGTGGGGCTTTTTTCTATTGAAACGACTTGGTTTGAAATTTAAAATTTTTATTTGTCTCAAGTCGTTCTATGGGAAATACTTTTTGTTTTTAACTGAGGAATTTGAATCAATTGCTGTTGGCAATTTCTTCGCCTTAAAGAGAGATAAGCCCCTTTTCAGGTAATTTTGGCATGTAACACTCCTAACATTCTAAAATATTTGCAGCGTTTTTATGTAAAACCACTGACATTTAAAATATGGACTGACTACGTCCATAGAAATACACTGCAGAAAGTGGGCTCAGTTCTATATAGCGTTCTCTTTCGGTCTAAGCACCAACTACTAATTCGCACGTCACATAGAAATATGACCTAACTCAAAATTTCTCGTTTTTGAGTTAATTACACCATGAAATTGGCATATTTCTATCTGATTGTTTTTGCCGCTAGATAGCGATAGTGTCACTTTTCTGCTACTTATGTAAGAACAGAGATCTTCTTCATAGAACAGTGTGTCAGTGTCACCTTTTGAGTTGTGACGATCTTCATTACAAACGTAAATATGTTTTCGACATTTTAACATTATTATTTTAAATTGTGTCACTTTTCCACTTAACAGCATTTATTTCTTACAAATTTTATTTTGAGTTATGACATTTTTCCACAAAGTTCAAAGTACGGAATTTAATTCTTTAAAATCGTATTTTGAGTTATGCCACTTAAAAAAAACTTGTAAAAATACTAATTTCGCAACAAAGAAATGCGACACAACTTAAGAGCATGCGGGATTAACAGCTAACCTCGCCAACTGCGGTAACAAAAACTTAAAAATTCTTTTATATAAATCTTCAGAAATAAATTTACTAACAAATTTAAGAGTTCAGACTATTTTTAGCAAACAATTACTACGCTAAGCTAGAATTAATTCTATGTCCAACTTTTCGTTTTTTCGCTCTCCTGAAAAGTTGCATTTTTTGAATTGGGTCACTTTTCTATGTAACGTGCGAACTGAGAAAGGGCTGTAAACAATAAATAAATAAGTAGGTTTGTCGAAATAAATGCTTTTAAATTAATTATTTGGGTTATTAGAAATTCGAGAGATTTCACTTTTCAACTTTCCGCCAATGGATTTTTCAATGTTGGCACCGACGTATGAACTATTTTTGACACAAAAAATTGTACCCGCATGAAATAGCGTATCGAGCAGTCCATATTATATATGCCAGAATGTGAAACTGAGAAAAGTTTGGCTTGAATGACTCCTGCAGTTTGCACCCTATTCTATTAAAAAAATTAGTTTTTGTAAAAAAACGTATACTAAACAATGACACATCATCCACACCGCTTAATGCGGATTTCCTAGTTCCAAGTACTGCAGTACTGCGGTGGCTATGCGAACCGACTTACGGCGTTGGATGTTTTTTTTTTTTTTTTTGTAAGATGACCCCCCCCCCCCTAATTTCAATGCTAGAACCGCGCCTAGAAGAATGTAAATGTAAAATATTTCTTACCAAAAGTCCCTAGTTTCGAAAAACTGCAAAAAAAGGCCTTTCTCATGAGAACAAGGATTTTTGATAAAAACAATTTATAGGCTATTATACATAGCCTAGTTTCTCGCGAAATTTTGATTAAATTTTTGCCCGACCGATTTTCACTAGTTATCACTTGTTGGACGAAGAATGTTGAGAAGAATGTAAGTGTAAAATATTTCTGAGCAAAAGTCGCTAAATTCGAAATTAAGCCAAAACAACCGTTCACATGTGGCTTCGTTTCAGGTAACTCTTCATGAGCAGTTCTTCTATCCTTCCTCATAAAGATCGGTGAGAAAATGTATTTTTGATGAAAAATTTTTTTAAGCTATAGCCCAGTTTTGTAGCGAAATTTTGATTAAAACTTTCTCCTACCGATTTTCACTGGTGAGCACTCGTTGAACTGGAAATATTAAGAAGGATGTAACTGTAAAATATTTCTGTGCAAAAGTTGCTATTTTCAAAAATATATAAAACAAATGAAAGTTGGTCTAAGACCAATTCTTATGATACCCTAGATGAATGCCCATATGAAATTTCGTATGGCCTCTCATTTGAGCAATTTTGATTTTTTGCATTGGTTTCTCGCATATATTTCTAGAACGGCTCGTCGGACAGAAAAAATTATTATAACCAATTTTATATTATTTCTTATTCTGAAGAAGTTTTTAATGCAATAAAAATGTCTAGGACTGATTGTTTTCAAAGTATATGTAAAAAACCAAAAATTGTATATGGCAACACCAAGAAGGGGTTGCCCGATTTAGTCCATTTTTGAAATTTTATTTGCTATTACTATTAAATCACAATATACCGAATTTCAGCTTTCTATGTCGACGCGTTCTCAGGTACTGTCCAAATATATAGTGTAAAACGAAATTTTTGTATGGCAACCCCACGAAGGAGTTGCCCGATTTGTTTCATTTTCGAACTTAATTTTACTTTTTTTTTTAATGTCCGTATAAAAAATTTCAGCTTTCTAAGTGAATGCGTTCTCGAGTTATCGTGCGCACGGACAGACGGACGGACAGATGGACATGCAAAAATCAGAAAAACTTTTAATTTTATGCGGGGTGTCCAATCCATTTTGCTCTACCATCATTATTTCTGTGCGTCACAAACGGAATGGCAAACTTAATATACCCTATAGATTTCATCTAGGGTATAAAAATCTATGTGTAAAGGAATTTTTTTTCAATTATTCCCTAGTTTTTATAATAGGTAATATCTACTCACCTGAAACCATGACACATGTGAACGTTTTTTGTGTGTATATTTTGAAAACTAGCGATATCCTATAAGATTTTTTCATCAAAATATATTTTCTTATCGTACCATGTGCGCTTGTACTAACTCAGGTTAACTACTGTTATCTACTTATCCTAAGAATTAATTTAAAATCACATTTTATGTGGTTACGATATTTTCATGTTACGATACTGAAATACCAACGAAAATATAGAAGCATTTAAGAATCTTGCTCCTTATTTATTATTTACCTTTCCTTGATCCAATGTTTTTTTCCGATCAACAAATCATCTTGTTTTCCTTTCTTAGTTCCTTCAACCTCAAATTACCTACAAAATGAAGGACACACTTCAATTTAAAAAAGGCGCAAGTTATTCTTGATTAATTTGTCTTAAATTATTCTTATTTTTCGCTTGGGCAAATTACTGAATTTCACCAGTAACCCATTATCGGATCGAAGATGATTTAACTGCCAGTGTTGGTGAGGTATGAGAGAATATTGTTTTATGTGGATATTGTGAGAAATAAAAATAATTTATAATTTTAATAAAAAAATTATCTTTATATTCTAAGACTAAATATAAATGAAAGAGTTTTGAAAAAATTGTTTAATACGTAAAATTATTACTAAGCCTAGTACGTCAGCCTGGCCATCTGGGCGCCAAGAAAGAATGTTTTACATGTAGGGAAGTGGGTATATGAAGTATCAGTCTTCTTAAAAACAAACTGCAATCTACTGCCATTGCCATCATCGGCCCTATCCAAAGTCGTCAAGGCGGACAGTCTGAAAATAAAAAAGAAAAACAAAAATAAATTAGAAATAATTACATAAAAATGTATAAGTAAGTTTTTTTGGGAAATATTCTTTCATTTAATTGCTCCTTTAAAGGAACGGAGACGCAAATTTTCGAAGCTTTACATCCATGCTGTAACGAAATTTCACGGAAGAGGTTTCAAAAGGCGCGTACAGATTAAAGAATCATAAATGGGTAATTTTGTTTGTCCTGCTTTGAAATCTTCAAATTTTGCCGATTTTTGGTCTGCTAACTTATATTCGAAAAATCATAGCTCTGGGTTCTAATTATCAGAGAGGCATGTTCTGTAGCTTATTTTAAAAAAGAAAGTGCAGTGTTTTCGAAACATTATAAAAAATTGCCTTTTATTAGCTCAAAACTTAAAGCTGATATCAATATTCTTTAACATTGCATATCTCAAGATACGGTCTTTTAATTATTCTGAGTTTTTTAAATATTGATGGCTATAATGTTGTTAGAAAATTAAATTCTTAAATTTTCTGGGTTTGTAATGCATTTAGGGAAGAGTATTCTTTTCGTCAATAGAGACCTGGCCATTTTTAATAAAAAGCAAAAATCATACAAATTTGTTGTGTTATCCTTTATTCCGTACATTATTTCACCAATGCCATAATATTTTTCTGAGATAATGTGACCCGACCCATTAACAGTCCTTACAACAACAAAAAGAATTACCTAGATATCCTCTTCCATTTAAAATTTATTAATATAGGTATATATGTTATACGAATAGTGAAAATTGTTTAATTTTCACGGTAGAAATGTGAACAACACAACATTTAAAAAACTAAGAAAAATCAAAAGGATGCATTTTGAGATAGTAAAGGATAAAGAATATTTTTATTAGTCTTAATTTTTTTTGTTTATCTTAAAAAAGGGACTCTTTATATAATTTTCCCTCAAATTGACCAACAGACCATATCTCTGTGATAATTAGAACCAAAGTTATGAGCTGAACAGAAATCCGCAAGTTTTAAAGATTTCAAAATTCTTTGGCTCAGGTAGTATGAATCAACGGAGAAAACATTTTCTGGAATTCTTATCTCGAACAGGTTATAGAACAGGTGGTGAGTTGTGGTCATAACGTTTCATCGAAAATATAAATCTCGTGCAATCCTCGAAAGCTACATTTAACTTTCGAGCACATTTAAATGCGAGAATACTCAACAACTCGCTGTAAAAAAGGTTAGAGTAAAATTTTTATAAGCTTCGTACGCATAGATCTGTTCAGTACAGTACTATTAACTTGGTCACAGCAACTAATTGAAGCGTTAAGGATAACTCCAAGGCTATAGATTGTATTGACATTCCTCAAATTGACAGTGTTCAGAGCAACAGGGAGAATATCGGTTGTGTTGAATCTCTTCCTATATGTACGTTTCCATTGGATGTGATTTATTGGGATTAAATACTAAGAGATTGTCTTCTGCCCACCTACCAACTCTATGCAGATCCGAGTTTATGTGGCCTACACAGTCTTCTATCAAACGTATAGCTCGACTTACGTATAATTGAACATCAGCGGCATAAAGTATATTACTAAACTTAACGTTTTCAAAGGGATCGTTTATATATAAAGGCTAAAAAAAAGGGATCCAAGTATGGAGCCCAGCGGTACCCTTGAAGACAATAGAAGTAATCTTGACCGAAAGTCAACGACACCACTTGTTGCTATCTCTCAGTAAGAATTTTGGATATTAAAAGTACGGCCGAGGAAACAAAATTGAAATGAATGCAAAATTTTGGCAAAAGCCTAGTATGGTGCACGCTATCAAAAGCCTTGGAGAAGTCAATAGAATTAAAATAGTCAACCAATTTTTATTCAGACGCCCCCCCCCCCGTCTTCCCTGAAGACAATTAAAAATAAAAATACAGTAAATCTTCTGACATTTTCCTAACAAAATGATTCACTGCGCAGTAAAATCCATTCTACTGCACTTTTTGTGAAAACCAAAAAACTATCTAGAAGCGTTCAATTTGATAAGTTTAAGAATACATCCCTTATGGCTAGCGGCTTCGTCTTTGCTCCACTTTAGGTCATGGCTGTTGAAACCTATAGAGAAAACAGGAAGTGCTGATACCTGTAAAATTCGTGTTCATGAGCGTGGCTTTTCTCGGGGTGTTTGAACAGAGCCTATTCGGGTAAAATCGATGGAAGGTTTGTTTTAATTGATAAGTCATCGTTGTAAAGACGGCTCGTTAGAACATTATCAAAGGAAATATTTATTTTATTTATAACCCGTAATTGGAGAAATTCATCGAAACTACAAAGGGCAAACAAATCATTGTCTATTGTTGTAGTAAGTTATTACATTTAAAGCAAGAAGTTTATTTTGGAATAATTTTTTTTCTTATTATATCTTTAAATGTGCAATAGTTTTCTCAGAATACTTAGCCCATCAAACGTTAAATAACAACAAAATAAAACTGCTGATTGGGAAACTCTCAATCAGTATCTTAGAGAAATTGATTGGTCGGTCTGTTTTGCTTCAATGATGAATGCACATTAGAACTTAGTAACATTCTAAGTCCTGGCAAGCGTGAATTCATTCCGTATTCTTAAAGCAAATCTCAACAACAGTAAAATTGCTCTTGGCTTAACCATAAGTGCAAACAATCAATAAAAGCGAAAGATGGAGAATAGAAGAATTTTAAGAAATTTCATTTTTAACGATTCTCAATTAAATCATAAATACTAGAAGAAATAACAGCGGCCTCCTTCGGGGTTTGAAACTGGGACCTTCCGATTTGCGGGCGACTGCTCTTACCCCTGGGCTAACAAAACAGATGCTTTCCTTCTTGTATCTGTCTCGTTAGCTCAGAGGTACGCGCCCGGAAAGCGGATGGTCCCGGTTTCAAACTCTGGACGAGGCGGTTTTTTTTCCTCTTGTATTTATGATTTAATTTGGAATCGTTAAAAATAAAAGTTCTTAAAATTCTTCTATTGTCAGTTTTATTCCCACATGAAAAGAATAAATAAAAGCGAAAGAGTCTGTTTTCCGCACACATCAATTGCATCCATGTCCAGAACTGAAACAACCCTACAAGAGTGCAGAAAGGAGGGTTAAGTGATACCTCAAATTATCGACCAATTGCAATCACTGTAATTCTTTCAAAGATTTTTGAGTCTATCTTTAACTCCAAAATAATGAAGTATCTAAAAATCTGGACTGGACGTTCGTCTGGCGACTTGCCTACTTTTCTTACGGAACGGTGGAACCGTGACCTTCACAATTTTTGTGAATCCAAAATCGTTGACCTACATATTTCAAAGGCCTTTGACAGAGTCTCTTTTAGCCAAACTCCAAGCACTTGGTCTCTCTCCTCCTTTTCTATTATGGATTGAAAGATTTTACTCAGTTCGCCTATTAAGAGCTTCACCCTATACATCCCGGTGTGCCCGAGGGCTCTGTTATCTCTCCGTCTCTCTTCCTAATTTTCATTCATGATATGCTTTCCCTTACTTTCAATCTCACCCATGGTTTTGCCGATGACAGTACCCTTACTCCATTGGTACTCTTCCAGACTCCAGAGGGAATGCTAGAGATATCCTTCCAGACTCCAGAGGGAATGCCAGATATTTTAAACTAGATAGCATGATTAAATTATTGAATAATTATCTTGGGGCAAAGCGAATCACGTCAAATTCAATACCTTCATCTAAGTCCCATCACTTTCAAAGAAGATCATAATTTCATAATTTTTTCACTTCCGTTTCTTTTGATGGAGCACTGATTTACGATGCTTCACCCTTATGCATTGTCATTAACATTTCCAGTATGTTAAGTTGGACAGATCACAACTTCTCTCTTGCCAAATAAGCAACGAAATATATTGGATCTCTGAAATGGTGTAAGAAATATTTCAGTCCATCGATTCTAGCGCTCCTCTACAATCCTACATCAGACCTAGAATTGAATACAATTTTCATACACTGGGCCGGGGCGCGTCGCATAGCTTTAGCTTCATTGGAGAGCCTTCGAGTTTATTGGCGATTTGGCTATAACTGGTCATACCGACTCACTGGAAAACCGCCGCTTTGTTCGCTCCCTTATCGCTACATGCATGGACAATATTCTGATGAAATATCTAGTCTGATCTCTTGTAGAATTATTCCTGTATACAGTACTCGCGCAGCAAACCGCACAGATCCATTTACCATTTAAATTATTTTCGGCCTTACAGTAAAATTCTGCGATGCTTTACTATCCTGAACGTATGTGGAACAGTCTACCATCTTCTGTCTTTAAGTGTGACGTTTCCATGAAGTTATGTTCGTACAAGGTATGTTTTGCATATGTTCTGTGACAGCTATTTTAAATAGACGTAATGTATATATATATACGTAGCGCTTTAATTCCTGTATTTTGCAAAGTTACAATTTATGAAGAATTCATGAATTCGAACAAAATATATTTCCTTATTTTTACTAACTAAACCGCTATTTACAAACCAGAATAAATAATTTAACACCTCGTTTGACCTTTCGGAGTGGCAAAAGTTGAACGTTGAACAACTCTGTTATTGCAAGTGGTAGCCACTCGCTTATCTGTTGGACCCGTATTTTTGAAACAAGATATTTTGCGCATTTGTTGTTTGCGAGTCGTGGCGAGTGTCTCTGACCTTTTGACTTGTTCTAGCTTATACCGTTTTTAAACCATAGTTGCGCCCCCCCCCACAAGAATCCTGGATCCGCCACTGTCCGCCATCGGGTTAAAAGGAGTGTTGGTGCCTAAGTGCTCCAGGACCTGGGAGTACAGCAGACAGATATCATTAGATGATTATTGGTCCATAGTCATTTGGGCTTTCGGGGACTTTGGTTTAGTTATAGGTAACACATTCGCAATTTCCCATAATGTAGGACTCTCAGAGTTATTGAGACAAATGTTGCAAATTTTAAGAATGGGAGGCACAATTGTATGTGCATTTAGTTCTTGTATACCATTTATGGTATTAAATACCCAGGCAATATCAATTAGAGAAGTTATAGAAAAAGGAACTCCATAGGAAGCACTTCAACAGTGATTAGGCATTAAAAGCAAACATAAATAAGCATTTCGTAAGCAAGTTTAAGTTTTCTTTTTGTTTCCTTTTTCAATAAGCTATTCAAATTCGGAGTACCTAAATAAAATAAATTAAAATTTTGATAAATCCTACATTTTACTATTTTTTGTTCGTAAAATAACAAATCAAAAGATTCGTCATATTTTTTTTTTTACTCACCAGTTTAATTTTACTGCACTTTCTCTCTCTAGGCTCTAACTCAAATCAGTTAATTTTCTGGGAATGATCTACCAACTTTCGTTCGTTTGTAAATTATTCCAAATACAATTTTTTCCGAAAGGATCGAGCGTATACCAATTCTAATACCACCACTACTGGTCTTATAGGATTATTTCTGTGTACGAATATTTCGTGGATAAAATTGAAATAACTGTTTGGGTACGAGCTGAGTTCTGTTACATTCGCATAATTAATTAATTTTGTTTCATATTCAAACAAAATATTTCTTCGAATTAAATATGAGAACAAGGATCTAAAGCAAGGGCTGATACAGCGGAGGACGATCGGCGCTATCGCTCCCCAGAGCTTTAATGAATCAAAAATCATTCTCTAATCAAATGAAATAGACAATATAAAAAAAAGATTTTTAAAAAAGATTTTGCTTCAAAATCTGCACAAAAAAGTCGAAAATAACTTTCGTTTCACTTAATGAGTACATTACAAAAGTTCTTAGACTTTCCCTTTATTTTACATTTAACCGTTAAGTAGGCGCATAGGCTCAGAGCAATTTTAACTGCGAAAAAAATTTAGAACGAATTCTCTCACGACCTCACGTCTTCCAGTAGCCTTAGAACACTATTTTGAAAATCGTCGTACCCGAGCCACTGCAACGCATGGTTTTGTACTATAGTAAAGTCTGATCCCATGCAACCACTTACGTAATTTTTTTCGTTGGGGTAAGTTTTGTTAGGTATTTCTTTTGAAATTTCAACATTTTATAATATTTTCGAATGAATTCTAGCGAAATTAAACAAAACGTATGTTGAAATTGTAGTTCTGAGTGAAAATGGCAGCTTTTCTACTCTGCTCCGAATAGTGGTTTTTATTTTTTTACTTTTATATAAAGACTGGCAAGCAGTTCCTCAGTATGTAATATAAAATATTTTTTTTTTTTATTTTTATGTTAACTTTCAACGAAGTTATTTGTTTTTCAGTTTTTATTAAAGCAATAAGATTTATTTATCGAACTAAATTGTTTTTGTTTTTGAATATTTTGTGGTTTACTTAAATTTCTAGAAATAAATTGGGGTCATTGCTGACTCCATGCTCCCACTTGTGTGATTTTGCTAGTGCGCCTACTTAAGGGTTAATTAAATTTTGAAATTTTGTTACATGTGTGAATAAATTTTAAAATTTTCAAGGTATACAAAGAAAGGCAAAGTCTGGGCAATTGAAATTTTAACACTACAGTGAATAACAATTTGCGAAATTGAAATTTGGAGCTCCTAATGTTTAGCAAAATACTTACTTAATTAAATTACTTTGCTTGGACTTTGCTTTATTTGTGTACCTTGAAAAATTTTAAATTTTATACACAAATGTAATATAATTTCAAAATTTAATTAAAGGTAAAATGAAGGAAAACTCTGTAGGTACTCATTAAATGAAGGGAGAAATTATTTTCTATTTTTAATGCCGATTTTGAAGCAAAATTTGTTTAAACAGATATTTTTTATATTTAAAAGTTTTTCTTTTTTAGTCTTGAAATTTTTTTAAATTATATCATTAAAGAATTTTTAGAACAAGAAAAATGTTTGCATTCTTAGAAAAAGTAGAATGTTTGGAAAATCATCATAGCCGGATTAATTAATATCAGATTCAGTTTTCTTGCAAATAGGATTATACATACACATAAGGTAAATGTACCAGTCTTCGTCGCCTTATGCAGGTTTTGATAATCCGTTCATGGTGAAAATTGTATATAGCATTCTCAGATTTATTCAAACCATTAACAAATGAGTTTAAACTTTAAGCAAATAGTTTTAAACCTTGAACAAATGATTTTAAACCCTTATCAAATAAATTTAAACCTTAAACAAATGATTTTAAACCCTTAACAAATAAATTTAAACCTTGAACAAATGATTTTAAACCCTTAACAAATATATTCAAACCCTTAACGAATGAGTTTGAATTCTTAACAAAAAGACTTAAACCTTTAGCAAATATATTTAAACTCTTAACAAATTTATATTTAAAATATTTTATTTCAACTTAGGTAAGCATTTCACACTTTTCTCAAATTTTGGGTGCATATATAAGCTGTGTTCTTTTGGTTCCGTCCAGTGCACTGCAGAACACAGGAGATTGCGAATTGAGTTGACTTGGAATATGCATAGAAGTTCAAAGGTTTTGACCATAACTTGAATCCTTGCAAAATGTCAAAATAGAATTTGATAAACTTCGGGGCAAAATTTGGCAGGTTTAACGTTTTGTAAGAATTGAAGATGGCACCTTGATTATTCTCTCTATACTTTCAAAAAATTGTCTACTTCTATACACTCTACAAGTAAATTTTATTCGCAATCTCCTGTTTTCTGCAGTGCACTGCACTGAACCAAAAGGCTATCTTCGATCACTGAAAGAAGATTATGTTCTCTACTCATGTTACCTAAAACTGAACGTGCATGTCCTTTCATTTTAAAAAACCATTTTTAGATAGGGCATAGCATAGGCGAGTAAGGAGGCAAAACTTTTAGTGTGAAATTCCTCTGAGATAACATCACGAACTTGTTGTATTTTGTGTATTCTTACATAATCCATAATTAAAAATGCGTCACTAAGCGATGGATTTCTTTCCAATTTTTCAACAAGTTCGCGCAGAAATAGAGAAAGCCTATCGGAATTGCAAGTAGAAATTGCAATTCCTTGATTACTTATCGCAGCAATAAGTTCGTCGATTCTGCCACATTCTGCTAGAATTTTAACTCGAGTACGGGTGCCCCTTTTTGAGCGGGCTTGAGATCTTCTAAGATGAAGATTAAAACCATCAATCTAACACTAAACTTTTTGCCTCTTTACTCTACTCGCCTGTGTGAAACTCTATCGAAAAATCGTTTAGTTTTAGGTGACATAAGTAGAGAACAAATTTTCTTTCAGTTGTTATGGTTCTAAGTGTTAAACGTTATTTAATTGAACTAGTCATTCTGCTACACATTTTTATATCAGTGTCGAACCTAGACCTCGGGGATAAATACCGGGACCAAGAAAGAACAAAATTTCCATGAGTTGTCACATCCACATTTACTGGTCGAGGCGGAATATATATCCACATACACCAACACCCTAACTGCACCAACACGTCGACGTACATGCGAGAATGGCGGAAATTGTCTTTTTTTTTGACAAGAGCAAAAGACCCCATATTATAGTAATAGAATTATAATTGTAATACACTAAGTACCAGTGCAATTAACTCTAAAGTTATCCTACGTAAATGCAACATATTTGTCGGTAAATAATTCTAACTATATTAGGTTATCGGCTCGTACGGTCTACCGAAATGATTCACTGGAATAATAACTCGATTGTCATGCCAAAGGTCCATACAAAAAAAAAGCAATAAATAAATTAGTAAATATTGTAGATCGTTCCCTAAAGTATTCCATTCCACACACACATAAGAATAAAAATGGGGTGCCCACCACCCGGGGTAAGCCATGCCCAAGAAAGCCTACTATTAACAATAATATACTTAATTCCGAAAATAATGTAACCTGGCTTAAGCTTCCAGAAATTGTAAAATTGCATTGGAAAACAGTATAAACACGGCAGAGGCGTGATGCTGCCCCCGAGGAAGGCTGGAGTCACTTCCGAGTAGACGGTGACAGAAAGTGGACCGAATTTCAGATCGAACAAAAAAGAAGTATAATTAAAAAAAAAAGAAAAAAATGCTTTAAGGATTTATTGGAGAGAATAAAAATTTAAATAAAAGAAGGAAGATAAGAACTCATTGGACGAAAAGGTTTAATGAATACTTGGCTAAACAAAAAGAAAAAGGAAAATTAAAGGAAATAGGAAAGTGGAAACTTGGAAGATTGGTGGCAGATGAAATTTAACTTGGTATAAACCAGTGCGGGCCAGATAAGTACCATTATTATTATTTTTTTCTTGTAATTATTATTCAATTTGTTCGTTGCAATTTAGAGCACACATATCTGCGACGATTTATCACTATATGTAGCTGCTCGTTTTAGTTATACGGAATATTTTGCCATAAGTTAGGTTATGTGTGATTGGCGCACTAGTGTAATGTTAGTAGTAATTTGCGCGGAATAATTTTGGAAAACTTTTTGAATATATTGAATACAGTGAACATATAATTGATACAGTTTCAATGCGAGTTGAGTTTCGCGATACCTCATGTTTTAATGGAAAGTGGAAAAATCACGTGGCGCCCAATAGAATTCGTCACTGAAGGTTCCCCCCTTACACCAGGTGGCCCATCTCCATTGAGCTAGCACCCTTTACGCGCTTAGGGCAGCTTAACACAGTGATCGAAGATAGCCTGTAAATGTAAAATCCACTTAGTTTAGTGTGCTTCTTCAACTTGGGTTTGTTAAGATGGCCCCATTTTTCTGATGATTGGTATTTTTTTTTTTGCATTTATCAGAAAGTGTCACTCGAGGAATATTACTTGTTTTTGCTGCTGAGCTAATACTCATTCCATTTTTAACAGCATCTATCGCACTTAACATTTCGATTTCTGCATACTGAAATCGAGTCATCTGCGTAAAAAGAAATTTTCTAGTTATCGTCACTATAATGTACCGGTGTTCGTCAGGAACAAAAGGGAGACCAATATCTTAGATTGAATTATCAAAAGCTGATGATGATTACTGGTCAATTAATTCTAACATCTTTATTTAAACTAATCTGACAAGACACTGTCTTATAACTCTCTGAATACAAGAAAAAATAGAAAATATTAACATAATAGCAATGCACCAGTATTTGTCAAACATGACGAAAACTGGTATCTAAAGGGTTTTCCAATAAGAGGTGTTATTTTGATATTCAAAGAAAAATGCCATTTTTTGAGATAAATGATCGGATCTTTATTTCATTATAAAGAGGAAGGTATGCCGTTAATAATGGAAAATAATATCAGCCAAATGACAGGACAGGACAGGACTATATCCTTTTCATGAAATTTTCCATAACCAAATCGCAAAGTGGTTGCCCTATGTCCTCGGTAGCCTCACGAATTCCATCTTTGAGGTCTTGAATCGCCGCTGGGCTGTTGGCGTAGATCTTCTCTTTCACGTGGCCCCAAAGGAAGAAGTCGCAAGGTGTTAAGTCACAAGATCTCGGTGGCCAATTGTGATCACCTCTTCGAGAGATAACACGGTCCGGAAACTTTTCCCGTAAAAGATCAATGGTTTCGTTGCTTGTATGGCACGTAGCGCCGTCTTGTTAAAAGCAAACGTTGTCCAGATCAATACCATCCAATTCCGGCCATAACAAATCATTAATCATCAGTCGATAGCGCAATCCATTCACCGTAACTGTTGCTCCAGCATCATTTTCGAAAAAGTAAGGTCCAATGACCCCGCGGGACCATAAACCGCACCAAACAGTTACACGTTGAGGATAGAGAGGCTTTTCAACAATAACTCTTGGGTTTTCCGAGCCCCAGATGCGACAATTTTGCTTGTTGACGAAGCCATCGAGGTGGAAATGGGCCTCATCACTCAAGATGAGTTTTCGATGGAATTCCGGATCATTTTCATGCATTTCAAGGACCCAATCAGCAAAGACTCGACGTTGTTGATGATCGGCCGGCTTGAGTTCTTGTATTAACTGAACTTTATAAGCCTTAAGACCCAAATCTTTATGCAAAATACGGTGTAATATGACGTTTGTGGAATGCATAATTCCAAAGAACGACGAGGAATGGACAAACCTGGGTTTTCTTCAACTCTGTCGGCTATAGCACCAATATTCTCGGCTGTTCTTGAGCGACGTGCACGGGTTTTATTCTTCACATCACTAACTTGTCCCGACAGCTCGAATTTTTCTACCAATTTCTGTATTGCGGTCCGACAAGGTGCTTCACGACGACCCAAAAATGTTCGAGTTTTACGAACCGTCTCTGCCACATTTTTACCATTTTTGAATCGTGTATCGTTCCATTTTTATTAATGGCGTAGCTTCTGCTTGTCAAATGTCAAAAAATGACAGCTCCAAAAGTGACATCTACTGAAACAGCGGCCTAATTAAAATAACACCTCTTATTGGAAAACCCTACTGTACTGTTTGTTGTATACCAGTATTCGTCAATGCCAAATTTTTAAGAAATTATGTTAATATAATAATTTTTACAATTTGTTACTACTATTTAACCTATTACGAGATAATGAGAGTATGCAATATACCTTATTTACGAGGAACACCTATGCCTCTTAGCTTAAGAAAGTTAATGTAATTCTTAATCAAATTGTTAAGAAAAACTGCACTTGTCGCACTGTGATAATACCACAACTATTGGAAGCTCGTTTCACAATGATTACATGTGCTTACAACGGGTGTGCTTCTATGACATTTTAACGGTTTTTTTTGTTATAATTGCGTATTTGTCTTCTAGATGTAAAATTTAAATATATTGTGTATTGTGATACTGATGACGAATACTGGATCAATGACGAACATTGGTACATTTTCCTTATGTATATTGACCCTAACTAATTAGCACTCCTCGAAAATTTCTTTAAGAGTCGGTTTGAATAAAATTTTCCCGCAAATTGCAGCCCAGCCCAGAATATTATGGTGTTTGAACGATATGCAAGCTTTAAGTGACAAACACCAGCAGTAAGACAGGGCAAGAAGTTCTTAATGACTATTTTATGTGGTACCAAATTTGACTATGCTTACGGAAAAAAAATTGTATTATATTAATAAAGGAACTTCGGTGATAACTGGATGCTAATTAAATTTTTATGCTCAAACGAAAAGAGAAAGTTATACAGGGCGGTCCACAAGTAATGGTTTAAACTTCAGGAGCTGATAGAGTACGTTGAGCTATGACAGAGAAAAATGCGTATTTTAGGAGTGATAGGGTGTTTATGATTTTGATATATTTACCATTAACATCCTGTAACACTCTTATACTGTACACCCCTATCGAAAAGAAGGAGCGAAATGACTAACCAAACCATTTTGGCAAACCATTTTGATATTTAGCAGCACTGATGACCGTCGAATAGTGTTTCCCGCTTAATTTTGCAAGAGGCGATACAGTTCCACAGAATTGTGAAAAGTATAGTTACATATATCTTGCCGCTTATAATTTAAATAAATTCATCTCGTAACAATATCCACACATTATGTATTCTTTATTACTATACTTGCAAAATAGGCCTTCGTTTGTAAGGAATAAGTATAGCTTGCGTTAGAAATGTGTTTAAAGAAGTATGCAGTTTTAGTATATTTTGTCCCTCCGATTCACCGAAAACTGAGCCAGTGTTACTAACAAAAAACTGAATTTTTTATCCCACTGAAAAACACATTAAACATTTCCCTGGAAGCAGAGGCGGATTTGATCACTTGGTCGCCCTAGGCCTATGGAAGATTGCCGCCCCCCTACTCCCTGTAAAACACGAAAAATTGAATGATCTATATCCAGTGAAGGGACCCCAGGCTAGAATTAGCGGAGTAGGCTGCCTCATAAATCGGAGTAGATTTGAAAAAAATGGAGTAGAATTAAAAATAACACTTTCCAACGAATTATTTTATTTAAAAAAACGAAAAAGTATAAAAATGTGATGAAATACCCACAACTACAAGACAAAATCAAAAATCCCACCAAGTTTTGCCGCCCCCTAAATCTGCCGCCCTAGACCCGGGCCTACTCGGCCTATAGGGAAATCCGCCCCTGCCTGGAAGCAATTGTAATTGTAAATTTTCTTCACCCTCGAAAATTATTTTTGATACTTATATCTGTCGAAAAGTCAATTTGCTCCTTTTTTTTCGAAGTTTAGTGACATGGTTATATGTAGATTACATGAATAGTAGCCGCTATCACTATCTTTCTGTGTGTATTCCATAGTTTTCTTAACTTACCATATTTTAACAGAAAATTAACTTGAAATAATTATTATTTCCCTCATTAGAATTGTTTTAAATATAATGAAGTTTTAAGTGGCGAAAAAGATTTGCATAAATAGCGAAGAATCCATGGCCGCGTTCAAATTTTGTACTCTGGAACTTAAGCTATTTGGTGTAGGCTGGAGCTTATCTGTTTGCAGGCAATATAAGCCAGTATCTGCATGGAATAATCTTGAACGACCAAAGTAGCTTCTGCAATATACTTACTATAACAAAATGCGTAAACAATAAATTTAATTATGAAGAAAATTTACAGTGGGAATTTATTTAAAATATTAAATTCCAATGCAAAGCAATGGCTGCATTCCAATTTTCCATCTTTTACACAAATTTTCCTATAGCTACTGTTTAGCTCCAGTGTCCGACCATAGCTTATATTAGCTAAATTATGTTCTCGAAAACTGTCAAAAAATAGCTCTGACTTTGTAGAAAATAGCTTATTTGGGAAATCTTGAAAGACGAGAGCTTAAATAATCTCATAACATAAGCAATTATTTCTTAAATATTTTCAATTCAATGTCTGGATCCGCCCTTATCTAAATGGGAAATTTAGTACACTTACGGTGCTAGTATTAGGCTTTGTTGTGCGATCTATAACATTGGAATGATTTCCGAAAATGAAATCATCTCGTACAAAAACTTTTTGGGTAAAAACTTACTCGTGTGGTGGGGGAAGAATGTAAAATGCATGAAAAAGTACGGAAAAGCTTTTCATGCTGCAACTTCGTGAAAACAAGATGAAGAGTGAAACGTCATTTAGAATATCTAATTGTTTTAGTTTTCTATTGCAATTAAGAATTGAAAAATATTGTTGAAATAAATTGAATTTGAGAATTGAGTTTTGTTTGAGTTGTGTTGAGTTTTAGTTAAATAAATTGAAATTAAGATATAGAAAGAAAGAAAAAAGATCATTGCGATGGATAAAAAGCGCAAACTGTTAGTGACTCTATTAACCACTGAGGAAGAAGAGTCAGAAAAAGAAAATGTAACTAAAATAGTTTGTTATTTAAGGGACAATGATGATGAGGCTGATATGTTGTTGAGATTGGCCCTTCCAACAAAGCGGAAGAGGAACAGCATACAAAATTATTGTGATGAAGCCGTCAAATCTTACACAAGTGAAGAGTTTATAAGGCACTTTCGAGTCAATCGGGAAAGTTTTGAAAAGTTGGCAAGCCGATTTGAAAAAAGTCAACCTAATATTCACCTTCGTGCTGATAAGAGGCTGTCTGGAAGAAAACATATTTTTATGGTATACTGGCCATCAAGCCTGTTCTTTTAGAGACATATCAGATCGTGTCACGACATTTCTAAGCGATCTCTCGGAAGAGGTTATTACATAGCCAAATAGCTCAAAAATGTGTGAAAGAGAGGAATATTTTCAAAATAAATCTGGATTCCTGAAAATTAGTGGTAAGTAACAAAATTTAGCTAACTTGTTTCATATTTCGAATTATCATATTAGTCCTGTGTGTCTGCAGGTGCTATCGACGGGACTCATATTGCGATAGATCCACCAAGTGAATGGAAGGACGATTACATTGACCGAAAGGGGCTAACTAGCATTATCCTCCAGGGTATATGTGATGAGAATAGAAAATTTATAGATATTTTCGTCGGGTATCCAGGATCTGCACATGACAGCAGAGTGCTTCCAAGCTCATTCATATACCCAAAATTAGAAAGTCTGTGCAAAGGTACTATATCCAATTAATATATCAAATAAAACATGGGAAAACTTTTTATTAATTATTTGACTAGATAACTGGATCTTGGGAGACTCTGCGTATCCATTAAAAAAAAACCTGTTGACACCATACAAAGATAACGGACATCTTACTGCAGCACAAATTTCATGTAATCGAAATCTTAGTTCCAGTCGAGTAGTGATCTAGCATGCATTTGGTATGCAGAAGCAAAGATTTCGACAACTCTATTACTGCAAGCTGAATGCTATGGATAAACTGTGTCAATACGTACGCGCTTGCTGTGTCCTTCACAATTTAGCAAGCGAATCTGATTTAGATTTCAGTGAAGAACCAGTCGAAATGGGAGTAGACCAGGCAAATAATTTCATGCATGCTGAATTTGCTCCAAATCCTGCAGCCAAGGCATTACGGGATTCAGTGTGCTTACAAATGTGACAGTCCCAAGGGGAACACTAAAATTATTGTGAATCAAAAAAGAAATTATACGTGCTCTAATACATTTTGTTTTTAAAATTTGTGTATTTTCTATTTAATTCAATTAATTTTTTAAATCAATTATTGTGTTAAACTATTGAATACATCCCGAAAAATGCTGTTCCTCTCTTGCATTATTGCTTCAGTCCTCAGCTTTCAAAATGTTGCCGGTTTAATCCTTCCGCTCTTGCCGGATGAGCCTCAACTCCTCTATGATCTCTTCATGTTGTATTTTTTTCTTGCAAGAGTTCAGTGAGCCAGCCTGGGAGATGTTATTCTCCTTGTTTGTGAGATCTGCTGTAAGTAAAAGTAATAAGTATAAGCAAAATAAACACATATTTGTAAACGAAAATAAAGTTAATCTGTGTTATAATAACTATACGTACTTGAGCATGACGCCAAAGTTTCCGAAATAACTTGGGAATCATGAGATAGTACTTCTTAACGCGACGTACCAACTAGGAATTTTGGAAAGACCAATGGTCTATCATTAAGAATCTCCGACAACTCCCTGTTTAAAATTAATTGCTCATAATGAAATAAAAAACAAAATTATAATTACTTTTCATAAGGACAGGACTCCCTATTTCTGCCGGTCTTACTGTTGTGGCATTTTGCCTTCTGGAAGGTTATTTCAAGACCCCTGTATTTATTTCCGATCTGCATTTCCGTGAAGCTGTAGCCTTCCGCGCTCATTTTTTTTAATCTCCTTCCACATCTTGGCCTTCTTTTTTAATTTCAGGCTTTTTCCCACTTTTGGCCGAAGGTCTCCAGCCGTAGACAGCAACAACTTCACGGCAGCATCGACCCAAATACATATATCCGCACATTGTTCTTAATCAAGTCAGAATTGGCAACTTAAGATAAATATAAATTAGGGCACAAATTATATTTATTTACCTTCGTTTTCTCCCTCAATAATACTATTTAACACTTCAGCCGAAGTAAGTGGAGTTTCCTGGTCAACAGGCGCCTGATCCGATTGAACCTGACTAACAAGTTCAGCAAGTAAATTTGGATCTAAAAAATCAACAAGAATTTGAATAAAACAATCTCAGTTTTGTGGTTTTATTTACCTTGTTGCACCCTGGCAAGAGTCCTAGGAGAACACTGAATAGTCAATCCATCATTCGACATTGTTTTTATTATTTATTATTATTTATTTTTATTGTTTATACACTTTTTACAAAATTTAAATTTTTAAAGTTATAAATTACACTTTTGTTATGACAGCTGTCAATTTTCCTTGCAACAATTGATTGCAGTAACTAAAAACTTCGGGTAAATTCATGCAAGAGGGGAAGCTGTGACGTATGCAAAACTCGTGTAATTTTGTGTGCATGAGAAAGTACGTGAACGGAAATTGGGAAAGTTCATGCAAATTCATTGCAATGCATTGTCCCAAAACTGACTACGCGAACAGACCTAATATGATAAATGTTTTTAATAGGCTACATCTAAACACACACCCCCTCCACCCACCGCCGCCCCTTTTGCGCAACACCCGAGAGAAACACAACATGAGAAAATTATGTGCTAGTTATGTGCCAAACTGAAAAATGTTGTGCTAAAAAATAATAGTATTTTGAAATATTCAAAATACGAAGTGCAAGATGACGCCAAGCTGCACCCCGTCCTAGAACTGACTCTGCCCCATAAAGTTTTGATTCACACAGGATTTATGTGCTAATTATTTGTTTAGTCGAACATTTTTTTATTCGAAAATTAAATGGTGCTTATATCGTGGCCTACTGGCATTCAACGATATTTTGTTTGAAGTCGCGTGTTTTGCATGGCTGACCACGATATCGTACATTTATATTTATCGGAAAAAGTTTAAATTTTCGAACTTTTTCACGACAAAATCTGCCAAGGGACTTTTATTTTATCACTAGGTCCTGTGTCTAAATATTTCCGTGAAATATATCGGCTAAAAACTTCAGCCAAGAGTGGGAGAAGAAAAAACCCAATTCAAAATGCTTGTGACTCAGAGTTTGGAAAATTTTCTTCCATTTTTTCTCCTCTTTAAAATCAATCTAGACGTCTGTCTGAATGTCATCAGAAAAATTCAGTATAAATATGTGAATGCAGTGATTTAGTTCATAAAAGCCATAGCCTGGAGTCAATAATTGATGAAAATATTACACAAAAAAGTTGCTTTTTTCTATATTCACACATTCTATAAGGTATGACCTACAAATTCTCGTTTAATTCAAAATTAATAAATTCCTTGATGACCTTTCGACCTAAGAATTTTTATTTTTATTTAGGTTATACCGTAATTAGACGAATATTTCTAGAAAAGATTTCCAGTTTAATTTTATATTGAAGTTGCTTTCAAAAGATAACAGATAATGTATAAACATGTTGTAAATAAATATTTTGGAAGGCTATTAATTATTAATTTCCTTCAAATTCCAGAATGGGTTTCTTTTACTATTTAATATTCAGAGCTAAATTGTCCATTAGCTCTTGTTGTGCCAATTAGAAGTTGCAACAAGCAGTGGAGTTTCAACGGAAACAGTATAATTTCTAACGATCCAGAGAATCAATTTTCATTAATTCACAACAAATATTTTTTTTCAACTGGGAATTAGAGGCCATGGTGAATTGTCTCATAAAAAACCTTCAAGGATTTAATTCTCCTGTCAGTCGTTCATAATTCTTATATAACATTAAAAAATAAAAATCACAGAAAAGCCAAATGAAAATTCTTCCAAGAATTCTTCTATGATAACAAGTTTTACCAGAGTCCCTCAAATTAATTATTTTGTTTTTGTTTTTTTTTGTGTGTTTTTAATATAATAAATGTATAACGAGCAATTTTCACATGAGACTGATCATACGGATGTCATTGCACCTTGTGGCTGTATAGAATAAGTTGTCTCCCCACATTAACTGCCAAGACCGAGGTCCGAGCGAAATTAACGATTCAGTTAGCATAGTGGACTCACTGGAGAAGAACGTCGTAACAGGTTGATTATCATTCTAAATTTCCAAGACAAAGATCACAATCTCCTCAAGATGACTTAGAGAAAAAGAAATTTTATGCAGAATTGTCCCAACCGACCGACCGGGCATCTTTGGCTGACAGAATAACATTCATACGACCAACGACGACGACGGGGAGTCACACAGAACCATCTCATGAATATTGAACGTCACATTTGGCCGCACTTGCACTACATTAATAACTTCAAACTTGCAGGCAACAAGTAGTGAGTGGCTTTTAAGATTCCCGTGACGGCCGGTCGCTTTCAATTGTCCACAGAAATGTAACAAAAAAAGAACAAAAACAAAAACATAATTTTTCGGATCTCACTGAAATGAGCCAAAAATTCCAAAGACAATTCCCTTCTAAGAGCAAGGTGACACCAGAAGTTTTGATCCCATACTGATTTCATATCAGAGTTTCCGGTTCCTTTCTAAAACATAAAAAAAAACAAAAAACAAAAAAAGTAGGTCCATCCAATTCGAAATTACTGTTACTTCGGCGGTTTTGAAAAATCGATCCGCGATAATCGAAATCCATGTCACCGACCGGGCGGGCCGGACACAGGAAGAGAGAGGTGCACCTAAAGATGTCTTAATTAAAATTATCATTGAAATGACACTTAATGATATCGGGATGTGTCATTTATGGACGATTAGCGATAATAAGCTGTCAGACATTCTCTGAGATGTTGTTTGCGTTAATTTGGGGTCACCGTAAGTCGCCTTAGTGTCATTTTTGTTTGTTTTGTTTTTCTTTTTTTTTCTTTTATGTTGCGCTAAACATGTCTCCATTTGTTTACGTTTACTTAATCCACTTGGATCGGATCCGGATGCTGTAGATACAGAAGATTTGTCGTTGAGCTGGTTGTTAGTTTTCTTTTTTCTGTTCCCCGTGGTCAGTAAGTGGAAAATACAAGTACAGTAACTGGTTTCGTATAGTTATAAAACGGAATGAACTCTAATGACGAGAATATTGCATAAGGCGAAGACATTATCACTTGAAAATCTTTCATATTTAACTGTTCTGACATGCTAACTATAAGCGTTGCTAGTTAAAAAACATATCTGTGATAATGTTTATTTTTAGTAATACTAGAATTATTTTACCGGTTGTATAAATTTTTAACAAGTTGGAAAAAGACAGGATGCTAATTCACTTGTTAGCAGAAAGTATGAAAATGGCAAAAGTATGTATGGATGAAATTCCGAGCCAGATAGAATATTAGAACCAGAGTGAAAACTTATGAATACTTAAGTATTGGTTAGAGTTGTTGATTGTTGAATATTTTAAAGTGGAGGATTATCGCATATTCCGCCCAACATCATTAATAATGAATGAGGTCTGCAATCATAGTTAAAAAGATTTTATTAAGGAGTGATTCAGAAAAAATCAACCACCGCCTATCCCCTCCCCTTACTCATCATCAGGTAAACAAAATGAGAGAACGCTGATAAGATTGCATCAAGGAGGCTTAGCTAAAAAGTTGAAAATCTCGAAGACGACAATTCAAAATGTACTCAGAAAATTGCGGGGATCTTGTAATGTCCAGAGAAAGTCCGGGTCAGGAAGGAAATTAGGTTCAATAGATCAAAAATTGGGCAAGAAGTGATAGAAAACTTTAAACGAAATCCCAATATGTTGTTGAGAGATATGCGGTGGAACGTCATCTGCTACAGTAGATCGAATTAAAAGAAGAAAGACCTATGAAGTTTCCATGTTCAGAGAACACCGAACAGAACACCACAAAAGAATTGAGCTAAAAAATCCAGGAGTCAGATTTTGTATGAAAATTCCTTAGCGAAATTCGACTGCTGCATACTAATGATGAAACTTAGTTGAACGTGGTCTTCAACCAGCTTCCAGGATAGGAATTTTATGTGGCAAAAAAAAGAGCGGTGACGCCGATCCCAATTTTAAGAATAATCGGTGCACCGAAATGGTTAATTTGGTAAGCAACTTGTACGTGTGGCCAGATATCTTCACTTTTCGTGACAACAGAAGAGCCTTGCTCCATTCTTTAGAAAGTATGATGCATCAGCAGGTTTACCAACTTACCACTACAGCAGGAAGGCGCGAGAGATTGCTATATCAAGTCACAGACAGAACCCACACGGCGAATCGAAGAATCCAGGAAACTATAATCATAAAAGATAGGTTTCTGATTCCTGGGGGTAGAGCAAAATGGATTGGACACTCATGCGTAAAATTAAAAGTTATTTTGATTTTTGCATGTCCGTCCCTCTGTCCGTCTGTCTGTGCGCACGATAACTCAAGAACACGTATGCTTAGAGAGCTGAAATATTGTACAATGACTTAAAAAAAAAAGTAAAATTATGTTCGAAAATGAGACAAATCGGGCAACTCCTTCGTGGGGTTGCCATACAAAACATACGTTTTCCACTATATATTTGGACACTGCCTGAGAACGGATCGATGTAGAGAGCTGAAATTTGGTACATGGTGTTTTTATTGTTCCTACAAGCAAATAAAATTTTAAAAAATGGACTAAATCCGGCAACCTCTTCCTGGTGTTGCCATACAAAAGTCTGGCTTTTTACTATATATTTAGAAACTGCTTAGAACGTATCGACTTGGAGAGCTCAAATTTTGTACACGGCGTCTTCATTAAATTTGCATTAACGGGCAAATCGGGCAACTACTTTGTAGGATTGCCATACAAAAATTTCATTTTAAATTTATTATTTGGGCACTGCCTGAGAACGCGTCGACGTGGAGAACTAATACTTGGTACATGGTGTTTTCAGAGCAATAGTAAAAAAAATTACGTCGACATAGAAATTTTATACACGGGCATTTTTTAAAAAAAAATCTAAGCTAAGTTCAAAAATGGGAGCAATCAGGCAGCTGCTTCGTAGGGTTGCTATGCAAAAAATTTGCGACGTGGGGTTTTCATAGGAATGGTAAATAAAATTTCAAAAATGTACTAAATCGGGTTACCCCTTCTTGGTGTTGCCATACAAAACTTTCCATTTTCACTATATATATATGGTAGCTGCCTGAGAAGGCGTCGAGGTGGAGAGCTCGTATTTTGAACACGGCGTTTTCATAGAAATTGCAAGTACAGATCAAAAATGGAACCAATCGGGCAACTCCGATGTAGAGTTGCAATACAAAAATTTCGTGTTTTAATACATGTTTGGGTGCTGCCTGAGAGCGCGTTGACGTAGAGCGCTATATTCTCCCGCACATATGAATGCATACACGCGTACTAATACAACCACACGCACACACACACATGCAGAAACGCATTGAAACCCTAGAATACCGAATCGCACGATCGAGTCAGATAATAGCTTAGATATTATGCATCTCTATACGGTCAACTCAAAGTCTACAAAGATTTGACCAAAACCCAAACACAAATGTTAATTACGGATTTAATTACCAAGGCTCGTCGATCTGAAATTGCTTCCAATTCATCTAACATCGAACTTGTATCGTATCAAGGATGTATTATCGAGTGATATAAGTGACATCATACCAATCAGGAAGAAAAGTTTAATAGTCTACGAAGGTGAGAACAGTAATTAAATTTTCGGCTAAATTTTTTAATTTATAATTCTTGATTCTATATGTAAAATGAATTACATATTACATGTCATTTTATGAATAAATCCTTCTTTTTATGTTTTTTAAGATACCTAATGAAATAAATGACTGAATAATGCAGATTTTAGTTTGTTTTGATTTACACGGTTTTAGGTTTAGGAACCTAAATCGTAAATCGAGGGATAAATGTGTTTCACTTTCTCTACGTTCAGATAACAACAATGAGGAAGAATAATCTGGACGGAGGAAAAGGTCATGATCGTGAGATTTACATATTTCGGATAGTATATATATTTGCAAAAACAATGTGTGACAATTTTTTTTTTAACAATCACTAAAAACGGTTAATGTTTCTACACAACCGGTTTCAAAATTCATTGGTGGGGAGAATTTTGAAAAAAAAAGAACAACTGATTTGAAAAAAATTCGGGCGAATGCTTTGGTCATATAAGTATTTTATTCGAGTAGGCGTCCTTACTAACTGAATGCGAGAAGAGGAAGAGGGTGGAAGGGATGTAGAGTTGGATGTGTCAAACGAAATACGACAATCTGTTTCCTTAAGAATCATAACCAGAACCTAGAAAGAGTATTGAAAAGGCTTCAGCAGTATAGCCTAAAGCTCAATTCAAGCAAGTGCAACTTCTTAAAACCACAAGTATTATATCTGGGTTATTTAATAACAAAGAATGGAGTCAGAACGGATTCCAGCAAGCATGAAGTAATAGAGACGTACCCAGTATACCAAAAAAATGTAGATGACGTCCAACGATTCGTAGCCTTCTGCAACTATTACAGACGCTCCATAAAAAATTTTGCAGAAATACCACGACCACTAAATGCACTTCTAAAGAAAAATACACTGTTCCTTTGGACGGAAGACTGCAGAAAATCTTTCGAAACACTCAAAGCCAAGTTAATAACTTCACCAGTCCTGCAATATTCAGACTTTAGCAAACCGTTCGTCCTGAAAACGGATGCTTCGAATTTTGCACTTGGAGAGGTGAGACAGGACAAGATTTGCCAATATCCTATGCGATTAAAACATCAAATAAGCACGAGGTAAATAAATCGATAATCGAAAAAGAATTGCATGGTATACACTGGGCTATTTGTTTTAGATCCTATCTTTTAGGGAACAAGTGCACAGTTGTAACAGATCATCGCCCGCTCGTCAGCCCCTTCACACATAAGAACCCTTCTTCGAAACTAACGAGAATTCGTCTAGATCTCATGGACTACGATTTTGAAATTGTGTATAAACAGGGAATACAAACGCAGATGCTCTGTCAAGAATAAAAATGGACTCTGAGAAATTAAAGTCACTGATACCAAAAGAAATAAACATTATTACACGTAATATGGCGAAAAAGCAGCAAAAAGATAAAAGTTTGCCTGAAATATATATAACTAAGAAAGGGGTAACCGTTCAGTGCAGTAATAATCCTATATTTAACTCTGGTTACATAATGGAGAAGCTGATTCAAAAGATGAACGAGAATAATATTAAAGAATTAGCACTCACAAAAGACGATGCTATATTTAATCATATTGAAATAAATGAATTTAAAAAGAAATTCAATAAGCTGCAGGAAAATAATAAACGTGGTAAGGCAACACCACTGAAGATACAACTTTATGAACCCCCAATAAGGATAAATGATCCAAAGAAAAAACAAGAATTAATAAAAGAATACCATGACAGAATGCATGATGGACACGCTGGAATTAAGCGCTGCATAAACAAATTGAAACAAAGATACATATGGAAAAACCTTAACAAAATGGCAAAGGAGTACATAAATAAGTGTGACAACTGTGCGAAAACAAACTCAAAAAATACATAAAAGAACCGCTGGTGATAACGGACACACCAAACAGTAGTTTTGAAACGATCTCAGTTGACACAGTAGAACCTCTAAGAATATCAAACGGTTTTAGATACATTCTAAGGCTACAGTGCGAATTGACAAAGTTCATAGAGGCATACAATTTTTGAACGATTCGTTTTGAAGTATGGATGTTTCAAAACATCAAAAACAGACAGAGGTACAGAATTTGTAAATGAACTGCTCAAAAACGTCTGTAAATTTCTGAACATAAAACATGTCACATCCACACCGTTCCATTACGAGACACTAAGATCGATTGAACGAAACCATAGAGTGCTAAATGAATACTTACGAACATTCTCGAAAGAAGACAACTGGGATGAATTAATTCCATACTATGTATTCTGCTACAATACAACACCGTACACAGATATAAATTATACACCATTCGATTTAGTATTTGGGAAAATAGCAACAGTACCAGCAGAGAGTCTGAAAAATAAGGAACAAATAGATAGCATACACAGCTATACAGGAGCACTGGCAATAAGGCTGAAAAGAGCTCATGAAAAGAGTAAAGAACTCTTAGAAGAAGCTAAAAAAGAGCGAATGATAAAAACTCTAAAACCTCAAATTTCAACGTCAACGATTACGTATACTTGAGAATGAATTCTAGAAAGAAACATGAAACGGACCCTTTAAGATTATTAAACAAAAAAGAGTGAACTCCTCAATACTGATAAAAGAAAAACCCAAAGAAGTACATAATAACAGGTTAATAAAATGTAGTAGTTACATTAGAACAACAAAAATAATAATTAGCAGATTATCCTGTATTAACAAAGTAATTAACCTGAAATGAAAATAATTAATAAAATAGAATAATCATATAAATAAAGATTAGAATATGTTTAATTTAATAATACAAGTTTATGTAACAAAAATTTTTTTTTTGTTATATACAGGGTGTCCCGTAAGTCGACGTCAAACCGGAATCGGGTGATAGACCAAATCATAACAGTTACCAGAAAAATATAAAAAAAAATGTAAGTCATGTATTTTTCAAATTATAGACATTTATTTTTTTTTTCGAAAAAATATACACCCTGTGATGGTTTTTTAGCACCTGTTGCTACAAGTCTTTACGTTTTTTTCAATTTTATTTTTCTTATGTAATCCCGAATAGTGCTTATGTAATCTGTTGCTTTAAATTCTAATCCAACTATTCCAGCTTGGAAGAAAATGTTACATTTTGCCGAACCAAGAATATAAAATTAATAATTCATTGAACTTTAACTGACTGTTATGAAAAAAAAAATGTACTACGCCAGTTTGGCAAGTAACTGCAAAAGTTGACGCATTTAATAAGGATTCTAATGTGGTATAACACTTGCTACAGTATTTCTTAGATTACGGAAAAAAAATTGTTTTCTTCAAGAAACCCAGTTTCGTAAACTACTTCAACTACTAAAAATGATTCTAGTGTTCCCAAAGGTTGCCGTAAGACCGTAACTTTCAGATTTAAGTTTGTGTGAGACGGAGAGTCATTACATGAAGTGTGAGTGAGCAAGATAGTGACGCTCGCTCGTCAAATCATTGAGTTTTTAGAAATGTGGATCGTCTACTCTCCACAGAGGGCCGACTTCCAAACCAAGTACATGGTGAAGAAAGAGTTCCTTACCTTACGAGGACGTAGTACTTCAGCAGTTGAAGAAGACACAAGTACTTCGATACGTGTAATCCAGAAAAGCACAGGAGTGCCCAAAAGTATAGCTCACCTAATTTTACAAAAACATGAGCTCCAGAATTACGGAGGCAGTTGAATTTGTCATCAATGGAAGATTTGCCGTCTGATAACCCGATCCTTTTTAAGAAGATGTCGAACTTGTATTGCTGCTGAAGGCAGGCAGTTTGAATATCTTTTATAAATAATAAATCTCAGCTTCCAAATAATTGGTATTAAATTTTGAACTTAGGAAAATTTGTGCTAAATTTAAAATCAAGTTAGCATCTCTAACTTGAAAGCGTCACTATCTGTCTCACTCACACTTCATGTATTGGCTCTCCGTCTCACTCAAACTAGAATCTTAAAATTACGGTCTTACGGCAAGCTTTGCGTACACTAGAATCATTTTTAGTAGGTGAAAAGAAATTTTTCGAAACTGGGTTTCTTGAATAAAAATTTTTTTTCCGTAATCTAAGAAATATTGCAGCAAGTGTTAACCATTTTAGAATCCTTATTAAATGCGTCAACTTTTAAAGTTACTTGCCAAACTGGCGTAGTACATTTTTTTTTTCATTACAGTCAGTTAAAGTTGGGTGAAATATTAATTTTCTATTCTTGGTTCGGCAAAATGTGACATTTTCTTCCAACCTGGAACAGTTGGCTTAGAATTTAAAGCAGCAAGTTACATAAACACTATTCGGGATTACATAAGAAAAATAAAATTGAAAAAAAGTAAAGATTTGTAGCAACAGGAGCTAAAAAAACCATCACAAGGTGTACATTTTCTCGAAAACAAAAGAAATGTCTATAATTTGAAAAATACATGAGTTAGATTTTTTTTTATATTTTTTTAGTAACTCTTATGATTTGGTCTATCACCCGATTCCGGCTTGACGTCGACTTACGGGACACCCTGTAAATAAAAAAAATGTTTTTCTTTTAAGGGTGAGGATGCAAAGCCATGACCATGGTCAAGAAATATAAACAATAATCGAAACGAAAAATAATTAAAATCAAACACAGTTTGCTCGACCTCAAGAAGAATTTACAACGCAAGCCAAGGGCGGATACAGCGGGGGCGATCGCCCCGAGCTCTAAAAATCAAAATTTATACCTTAATCAAATGAAATGGAAAATGCAAAAAACATTTTTTCAAATCTTCTAAAACCGCATTAAAAAAATAGAAAATAATTTCTCCCTTGAATTAATGAATACATCACAATAGTTCACTAGTTCCGCAACTATGAGTTTACGCGTGCTCACAAAATTTTGTATACATACCACCTTGTTTGGATTCTGCAAAAATGGAAATGAGTTCTTCTGTCAAAATTTTGTCGTGAATTTTGAAGAAGTACCTGTTGAGTTTTTGTCAAGCGTTATTTTCAAAATTATTTGTTATATTATTTATTTTACCTTTTTCTAAGCCCTAGTCGCCTAGTGAATTCATGTAACTCATTTCTTATAACTGAACTTAATTTCTTCAAAAAGACAAACAACATTCAGCACAGAAAAATTTTCATTCAGCACTTAAACACAGTATATATATATACAGTAGACCAGCTTAGTACACGCTACGAAAAAGTGAATTTTAGAATTTTAATTAAAAAAAAAGCTCAAAATTTTTCCCATAAGAAGGAACTATTAAGTATGATACGGAAGTAAATGGGCGAAGAGTAGCTAGTTGCACAATCTACGGGAAGAAGTATTCGTTTTATGTAAGTACACATCTCAGCAATCTACTTACAAATGTGTTGTTCCATAAACCAAACAGTCGTTTGAGCGTAAAGTGGTGTCGTTCATATAGATGCCATGGACAGTGTAACACGCAAAATAGCTGTAATACCATATATAGCAAACAGGAATGGTGATAAGCCAGATTTTGCGTAATGAATTTCTGGTTGTGTTGATAGTCCATTTTTACATGTATTTATACCCTAGACACACGGGACATAACAATGATCATTGGTTTAATTATGTAATTGGAACAATGTACATTCCTGTTTTGGGGTGGCACACGGGAATGACGATCTTCGATTGCCATGAAAATGTCATGCGATTTTTTTCTGCATTCTGTTGGCTCCTTAGTAATCTTGTAAGCATCTTTTGAAATAAATACTTGATTTTGGCTTAGGAGTACGTTTTACTACATTTACAGTGAGAAACAAATCCACCGTTGAAAACAAAAACTTAAACTTTCTCATTTGACTTACCAAAATTAAAAAATGTTACGTCAAAAGAAATATTCCTAAATTAAGCGTAAAATTGTTGATTTTTAACAATTTTTCATTGCTGAGTTGAGAGTGTTGCACACTCTTCAAATATGTTAAAGCTCTTGATTTTTTGAAAATTGTTGGCCCTGCAATGTCGTTCTTAAAAAAAATATTTTCATCCAAAATTCGACAGTATCGTTCGAAAGACGACAACTTTTAGATTTTGAGTTAAGAGCATTACTGTTGACTTAAATACGTAGTTGTTAGATGTATATGAAAAATTAGTAAAAAGTTACTCAATTTGTTCATTGTAGTCCGAACTCGAAGAAGTGAAGGTGCTTTTTAAGTGATTTTGTGTTTGCATCAAAATTAGGCATACTTGGTGAAATATTTAGTATTACGGCTTGTTACGTTGGTTCGTTGTCTTACGGGATAAATATTTTATGTTCGGAAATGGATAGCGAATTAAATTATGTGTTGTATGGAAATATTGAATTGCCTACGGATTTGGATGTAACTGTTACAAATGCCGCTGCAGATGTTGTTTGCATTTTTATAGAGTGGGGCCTTTCCAAGCAATCAATTTCAACATTAGCAGAATGCGGTATCAATACAGTTGAATCGCTAAAAATGATCCATTCCCATGATTTAGATCAAATGTTTAGTTCTAGAGAACTGATAGGCGAAAAAATAAAATTTCGGTATCATCTTCAGGAATGGCGGGAAGCAAATAACGTAAGTATCCCTTTGCTTTAAATACAATTGATATGGGTTTTATTTTTGGCTGCATCAAAATACAAAATGTTCAATAAAACTTTCAGAGAATTTCAAATACATTTGACATAAATACTAGCGCAGTTATACCATATTTCGATTTTAGTTTGAATTATTTACATGCTGCGCAAGTGATAAAACGTTGTCTACTACAGTAACTGAATGGTTATCTTCGAATTCCTCTCCAAAATCAACGCAATTAAGCTTCCCAACTACGTCGCAAAGTTTGAATGATGACATGTTTAATCTGGAGGAGCTGCTTAAGAGAACCGTTAAAGGTGAAGAAATTCTTAATAAGTTTAAGAGTAAGAACATTTTAAGTGAAAGTCAGCTTTCACAACTTAAAGCGCATCTTTATAATATTTTTCTATTCTTCTTTTTATACATTTTTTATCAATGGTAGTAATTTTATGAATTTTTGTTAGTCTACATAGTATGTTCCATGACGAAATTAGCGAAATCCTTCTGGAAAAAATGTATGATTACAATTTTAACATTAAAACAGCTGCATCATCAAATACAGTTTTAGTAATGTCACCCAAGGAAATGGACAGTGGACAAAATATCAACAGAGTTGAATTTGAAACCAATAAGAAATGGTTAGCTCATAACAAACCAAGCAACATCGTCGAATATTGAAAAAAAAAACTTCGTTTTTACGAATGAGTGAAGAAAAGGTATCTGTTGACAATGTTTTGAAGGAATAGCTTCGATGGATTTGAACTAGTAAGGTATTTAGTTAGAGTATACAATAAAATAATAAATATTCTTTTTATCGGGTTGATATTGATTTTTTAGAATCATTCAATTACAGAAAGCAATTATTTCCGTATGGATCTGAAAATATAGGAAATGTCAGTAAGCCAATAGAAAAGAACATATAAAACAAAATTTTTTTAAAATGAATGCGGATGAAATGAAAACATTTGTACACTTTATTTTGTTAATGATTGGAGATTTAATTGAAGGATCAGATCTTTTTATTAGGATTGTTATTATTGTGTTACTTTCTGAATTAGACAATGATATTTTGACAGAGCTTGGAGAACTTATAAGTCAACATTACAAGTTTTTAGTAGATTTCTTAAAGGTAAAGCTTAAACCAAAACATAATTTTTTCGTGCACTACCCAACTGTTATTCAAAAACTTGGTCCATTAAAATATCTTTGATGCTTCAAATTTCAAGCAAAACATCAGTTTTTTAAGTAATACGTTCACGTTATTACCTCACGGGTTAATCTACCTGTGTAAAAGGTTCTCTTCTATTTTCATCTTTGCTAATCAAAAATAATTTTTTTCAAAAACAAATGTACAATTTAACAATTGCTTTGAATTTTGATTTGCAAACAACCTACATATTATTACAAAAAACTTTGCACGGATATAAGTACTGATGTAAAATTTCATAGTTTTTTTTTATAAAGGAATATATAATATTACTCATAAAATTCGTTTGTAAAAATTAAAAATACAAATATAGTTCTGAAATTTTTTTTTAATGACTCAAAAATGACAGTATATTTGGTTGGTCAAGATAATAGGGCATATTTTGATAACAAATATCAATCCTATACAGTTCTGGAAGATATGGAGTTTTTTTTATTTAAATAAAATTGAAGATGTCTCTATGTCCGGGAAAAAAGTTACATTAAATAATAGTGAAGAATTCATTTGATTTAAATATGATAGACATGTAAAATGAATAATATTTAATAGAGCTGTAAAATACTCATTATTTAATGGCTTTAATACCTCTTAATTATCAATACCGAGTAGTTAAGAATTGGCAATTCCCAGTAGGCTTACCTGTACTGGAATTAAAATTTAACAGTCCCATTCTCGGAATGGCAAATAATACTTTAAAATACCGGAAAGTAATTGAATTTGCGATTCCATTACAAAAATACCTACAAATTCCCAAAAGTATTTAAAAAGTATTTGGCTATTACTATATGTATAATTCCTTTCAATTCTTTTCAAATACTTTGAATTACTTTTAACTACTTTGACAACTTCAGTATTAACATGAATTATAAAATGAACTAGATCAATTGTCTTTCAATTTTATTGTAAAAAATTTTTTCCGTGTTTTCCATGTTCTCAAGGTGCAATAAAATTAAGTAGTTTTGAGGAGTACGTTTGCTTTATAAAAACATATAGAAACTATAGCCTTAATCGAAAGTGGTAAGTATATTTAAAAACTTATCAAACAAAGTAGACAATAAAAATTTAATAATCTAAATGACGATAAATCCAATCAACAATTAAATGGAGGTGGCTTAAGTGAATTCGACAAGCTAATATTGGAAAACAAAATGATAAAAGTAATAAGAGAGCAGAGACGGATACAAACGAAAACGAACTGGGAATATAAATATTCAGAAAAAAGAAATAATAAATGAAATGTGAAGGAATTGTAAAAATAAAACATTAACTGATTTTGTAGTTTTGTATTTTTTAAGTCCATTGCAGCTTCTAAGACGTGTGTATGGGCACGTCGACATAGGTACCGATTTCTCAGTTTGATTGAAGTAAGACATATGAGACAAAATTACCCATATGTATCCTGATACTGAAGTGGGTATTTGGAACAATTATCTGCGACTTAAACAAGCTGCACTGAAGTACAAAACACAATTTCTTTCATCATGCGCAGTAGAGCGATTATTTTCCTTAGCGGGCTTAATCAACCATCCTAAAAGATAGGCTCTTAGTGACTTTTATTTTGAAAAATTAGTCTAAATTACGGCAAACTGGAATTTTGGGAAAATTAAAAATTAATTGAAATGGTTTTAATACACCCAGAGAAAAAGGTAAACTAGAATTGTAAATTTTACTTTGTAAAAGTAGAAATCACTGCCAAAAAAATTAAGTTTAACAAGAAAGAGAATAACTATTTGATGAGCTATTTCTATTAAAGTAAAGTGCATTTAACTAAGTTTAAGTATTGTTTTTTATGTAATTGCAAATTTAAATATGAAAAATTAGCAAACAGTAAATATTTCCTAGAGTTTGACCTTATATTTTTTGACCTCTGGCCTACAATTTTTTTAAAGCAAACGTAGTTCTCCAAACTACTTAATTTTATTGCACAGGAAAAAGTTTTTTTTTTTTTAAATAGAATTAAAAAGACAATTCATCTAGTTCATTTCATAATTCATGTTTATTTATTATTAAAAGTAATTGAAAGTTTTGAAAAGAATTGAAAGGTATTTTAAAGTATTACTTGCCATTCCGGGAATGGGACTGTTAAATTTTAATTCCAGTACAGGAGTACTGCGGGAATTGCCACTTCTTAAATATTCGATATTGGTAATGATGATGGTAATGGTACTTGAATTTTACAGCTCTGATTATATATAGTGTGATCTTCTAAAAATCAAAAATTATGTTGAAAATTAATATGTATATATAATTATTTAATGAATAAAATATTTTTTTTATAAGAACATACATTGTTTCTTTTAAAATCATAATTTACAAACAAGAGTGTTTCAGAAATTAAAATTATGAAGGTGTTATTTACATTAATTTAAAACTTATAGTATTGCATGCAAGCTGCCCGTTATTGAGAGTCAAATGGGTGACGTCTTTAAAACAAAACTTTTCGCAGTTAAAAAAAAAAGTATTTCAACAAATTACACATTTGAAAAAACAATAATTGCTGGTATTTGAACCAACAAAGTGTGCTCTTATACTTTCAAAGGCCTCGTTGCTCGCTCAAATGCGATTGTTGATTTTAATTGTATATCTTGTTAGAATTGATCAACAATTTTGAATATGTTGAAATAAGAGCGTCCAGTTGTTCGGTACGAAATGACCAAGAAAAATTGTTGAAATTAACAACTTTATTTTGCAAATATCAGTTTTTTTTCTCAGTGTAGTAATAGTAGGTGGAGGTAAAAGATTTTTAGTCTTATTGTAGGGGAAGGTGGGGCAAGACGGGCTAGAGGGCAAGATAGGCTACCCGTATTTTCTCCCAAAACGAACACGCTAGGAACAAGCAGCAACGTGCATTAGGCGTGTCTTCCTCGCACCGCTCAGTCGACCGAGTGCTGTTACAGAAGAAGGACGTGTCGCTGCGTTGTGATAAAAAACCTTGATTTACGTGAGTTTGTTATTATTTGTACGACATATGACAAATGTGACATGATCACAAAAATATTGCCTTTCGGAGTAACTTGTGGTTGGTATAGAAACACAAAGTACTAATCCTTAAGCCAAGCATGAATATTTGGAATCATTTTAACATGCTTTAGTGATTTTTTGTTTTTACTTCGAAGTCACCCAAGGGGACAAGATGGGCTATAGGGTAGCCCATCTTACCACCCGTTTTCTCGTACATTATATTTTTTTTGATTCGTTTTGTTATTTCGGTTTTAGAATGGTACGGACATATAAGCGTAAGACTACTAGGGCACAATGGAGTGAAGAAAGTATGAGAAATGCAATTGAAGCAGTGCTACAAGATAGAATGGGTACTTTGCTGGCTTCTAAAACTTTCGGAGTTCCGCGAACAACATTGCAAAGGAAAGTTAATCTTGCTCGAGAATCCCCCAACATACCACCGAAAATAAAAGTTCCTTTAGGCTCAAAGACGACAGTATTTTCATTCGAAGAAGAAAATGAGCTTGGAAGCTATATTATAAATATGGAAAGTAGGCTTTTTGGTCTTACATCCAGAGACGTAAAGGTTTTAGCATATCAACTGGCAATAAGGAACGGTAAAGCTCATCCTTTTAAAGAATGTATAAGTATGGCAGGGAAAGATTGGCTTACCGGCTTTTTAAAACGACACCCGCAACTAGCAATAAGGAAACCCGAAAGTACATCCGCTGCAAGAGCAGCAGGCTTCAATCAGGTTGCAGTGTCAGACTTCTACAAGCTATTGGGAAAACTCTACGACGACCATAAATCTACTGGTAACCGCATTTACAACTGCGATGAAACCGGTGTTTCAGTTGTACCAAAATGAAGATGTAAAATAATTGCTTTGAAAGGTCGCAAACAAGTTGGCGCTTTGACATCTGCAGAGAGAGGAGCAACTATAACTGTTGAAGCATGCTTTAATGCCACTGGTCACTATATACCTCCCATGATGATCTTCCCAAGAAAGCGTATGAAGCCGGAGTTGATGGTCAATGCACCGGAAGGAGCTTATGGCGTGTGTAGTGACTCGGGTTGGATAACATCAGAACTATTCCTGGGGTGGTTTAAAATGTTCATTAAATACACTGGGGCAACAAAAGAAAATCGTGTATTATTGCTCCTTGATGGCCACTCCACACACACGAAAAGCATAGAACTTATCGATGAAGCTAGAAAGAATGGCGTTGAGATTTTATCCTTTCCACCACATACAACTCATCGCCTGCAGCCACTCGACGTGACTTTTATGAAGTCTTTAAGTACCTATTACGACCAAGCAGTAACTTCATGGCTTCGCAGTAATCCTGGTATTGTTGTCAGTATTCGTCAGGTAGCGGAATTGTTTGGTAAGGCATTTATTCAAGGAGCTACAATGTCCAACGCCGTGAATGGATTTAAAAAGTGTCGAATTTTGCCATACGATTCAAACGCTTTCATAGAAGCTGATTTTGTAGCTTCTATGACGACAGATATAGAGGTAACACCATCCACCGTAGACATAGCATCTCAAGGTTACAACAATGAAGGGACTATCAAATTGCAAACATAGAATACCAATAGTATTTCTGTAAATTACTCTGAACCTGGATGTTCTTTTTGGCATGAACAGACACAGGCCAGAGAGCCCTCGCATCCAGTTCAGCAGTCAGTGTTTGCAATAGTTAGTCCTAAGCAACTCTTTCCAGTACCTGTGACTCAACAGAAGAAGCGAACATCTAGAAAACGTGGCAAAACAGCAATAATTACATCCTCGCCATAGAAGCAAGCGCTTGAAGAAGATATCAGAAGGAAAGAAGAAATTGTGCAAGAAAAAGGAAGAAGGAAAATTGAACGACAAAGAAAAAAAGAAGAAAAAGGAAAAAATAAAGAAGGAAAGAGAAAGGACGAAAAACCGTTGTCAAAAAAAAACAAAACTAAAGCGACCAAATACCACACTAAGCCGGTTAGAATTATATCGTCAGAGAGTGAAAATGAAACTACCAATACCCCCTGTTTATATTGTAACGAACGTTATCTTCAGTCAGTTGAGGGATGGATAATGTGCCTAGCTTGTTAAAAATGGGCCCATTGTAGCTGCGCGGGTGTAGACGAAGATGACGCCGGAGCGACTCATGTCTGCGCATTGTGCTTACCAGATTAATAATCCACTACAGTACAATATTACAGTAAAATATTATTTAAACCTTTATAGCCCATCTTGCCCCATGGCATTAGCCCATCTTGCCCCATATATGGGGTAAGATGGCCATTTTGACATTTCTGATATTTTGAATTATTATTATTTTGTTTATGAAGATACATCTTTTTTTGTTTATAATATTGAAGGCTAGTTACCAAAAAATGATTTATTAAAGTGTTGAAATTTCTATTAATGAAAACTTGCGTTTTATTCATTTCCGAACCTTAACTAGCCCATCTTGCCCACCCTCCCCTACCATTAGCCAGGAAACAAAGAATTGAAATTGAAATTATAAATTTTCTAAGCAATGGCAATCTAACTAATAAAGGCTTCCATGTGAATTACAGAACTCTAACTCTACTTATTTCTTCCTAAACAATAAGAAATTAACTCTTATTAACGAATGAAAATCGACAAGTAAACGTAATCAACTCAAACTATCTTCCCTAATTTTCCCAGTAACATGGAGTTCAGTCCTAACTCTACCTACCTACAAAAAAAAAACAATCCGCTAAATTTTCCAATTTGATTACTAATTTGATGAAAATGCAGTAAAATCGTCATTCGATTTGCTTGACGACGACGGCGACGACGCATTATCGCATAAGGACAGTAATTTTCTTATTAGTTAGTTGAAAAACAGTATCAGAGCAATCACAACTCAAATCAGGATGTTTGCAAAGAGTTCCATGTAACAGAGGCAACTGGGACACCTATGTATGTCCAGTCCAAGTCTTGGCATATATCAAAAATGCCCCAGAGCAAGTGATTATTCAAGTTTTATTACCATAAAAATTCTTTCGTCTTTCTCTGGATTGGGAAGTGATATTTGAAGCCATCTGCCGAAAATGTTCGCAGGCAAAGATGCAACGCGAACTCAATCGTATCGTTTTCTTATAAGAAGCCCTAAGCAATTCTCCTCATACACACCTGGGTAATAATGAGTGTATCCGAGCAGTGTGTTCGCTCTCAACTCACCTTAAACTCTGAAAGAAAGGTGAGGTTCCCAGTGCCGGTCGCGCCGCCGTCAAAACAAAGCAGCGTTCTTCGTTTCGTAATTAATTTTTTCCTTCGCTTACTCCTTCGAGACAATTTGCTGGTAGTTAGCCGGTCTTACGGGTGGTGTGGTTGGTTGGTTAGTTTAGCCGGTTGGCGAGGGCAGCCCTCCTGTTCGTTGGATAATTTGTATTCAAAGTAAGGACTCCCTTAATAACCGTTCACGTCATGTTAAACACTTATTACTTCATTACTGTTATTACATGACGCACTTGTAGCCGTCCCTCAACGATTTTCCCAGCAAAACTGGCAGTTTTTGAATAAATTTCTTCATTAATTCCAAGGTCTTTTTCCCTAGCTAATGGACTGACTTAGCGCTAACAGCGACGGCAGAGGTCCGGCCGGCTGGTTGACATCCTCGGGCGCATGTTAGTTTTTATAATGGTAACAATTACCAAATAATTTGCGTGTCGTCTCCTTGATCAGGTGTTATCAAAATTTTATGAGTGTAGAACCTGATTCAAATGTGACGGCGATAATTTTTGATGGAATATGTTTTAAGATTTTTTGTTTTTTTTTTTTTTTTTTTTTTTTTTTGACAGCGCTTGATTGAATCGAGTAGATTCTAGTTAGTACATAAACATGTTTTATAATATAATCAGCCCGTCAATGCAGTATTTTTATGAATTTCATAAAGATGTTGAACGTTTTAAGACTTTTTTTAATTTTGTTTTTGTTTTACACATAGATTTCAAGTTTTCTTTGTGTTTACTGTATGCTTTGGAGTTACTCGAAAGAAAATTACAAAATATATATAGTGTAAATGCACCAATTCGCGTCCATTAAAGGAAATGTCATCGCTACAAGAAGGGTTTTTAGTAGATTTTACTTAATGCCGGTGTTTGAGCTTTTGTAGTAAAATCGTATGATATAAATTTGTCTTTTAATTTAAATTAAAAACTCAAATCATTTATCTTGTCTGCATAATAATCGACGAAATCAATATACTCGAAAATCACCAGTTTTCGTCCACTCTAAACGAGTTTGCGTACACTTAGGAGCCAATTTGCGTCGAGGATAAAAAAAGTTATAGAAATTGCTTTTATAATATCATTTTGAAAGATATGACTTTATTGATTTTTAATGTTTTCGTTGCTCCAGATTTAAAAAGCCATTAAAAGTAAAAAGTTGCTCAAATTCACTGTTACATAACAATCTTCAGATATAAACTAATTTAAGTCATAGAGAGTTTTGCTATGAAAACTCATAGCGAAATAAGTCAATCTGAAATTGACTCAGTTTGCTGCTAAGTTTGCAGCTCGAGAATTGAGTGAAAAAAACTCTTTTTGCAAACGAAAAATCTTTGAAAAAAGAAATTTCATTGTAAAAAGAGGGCGTTTCATATAAGCAGGAACCGTATAATCGTCAGTACGTATACGTCAGGTAGGAACCAAGCCGTACTAATTTAATTCAAATTGATAGTGTTGTTTTAGATAACAGCATCTTTTAAATATTATTAAATTAAAAGGAACAAATCAAGATGGAATTATTTATATAACATAATGGAATTCAAGGTTTTATAAATTAAAATAATAATGCAAACTTTTTCCTTATCACTTATAGTTCAACACACTTTTTAACCAAACTTAAAAGCTTATTATGAATTGAAAGTTTTTTATTTGGTCGCCTAATTCGGGTTGTACTACATAGATGGCGTTTCATCAGAACGTCACCCTATAAATGCAGGTGTGCCCAGGCCTCTTTAATCTTTCCACCTAACTTCTTTATTTTCACTAATGACTTGCTTTCCTTTACTTTCAAGCGCATCCATAGTTATTCCGATGACAGTACCTTGATTTCGCTTATACCTTTAATACTCTTACAGCCTCCAGAGGGAATGCGGCATATGTCAAACTAGTACATGCATGATTAGATCATTTGAATAACGATCTTGACAATATCCCAACTTGGGACAAAATCAATCGCGTCTAATTCATTGCGTTTAAGATCCAAAAGTGTCTCATCTCTTAAAAAAAAAAAACATCACTTAAGAGGAGTCAGTATTAAAATTTGCAAGTTTCATACATTTTTCAATGCGAATGGCAAACTATTTGTACCAGAATAATTACTTCTATCTTAAGTTAAAGGTAACGAAGAGGTCTAGTAAAAAACGTCGAGAAAAATAAAAAAAATTATTGGAATGGAGATATTAGCTCGGAAACTTGTAAAAAATGGTAAAAATTGATTTTTTTCAAATCAAATTCCTATTAGTAGGTATTCTCATTTCTTTAGATTGTGACTATTTTAGAAAGATAAAGCCTAAATCTAGCAAATAACGTCGAGTTTTTTCATTTTTAGTGACGCTTTTTTTAATTGTTTAATTCTAATAGTAATTGTTTTTTTTCGATATTTCACCGACGAGAAATTGCAGTATTTCGTTGAAAGTTGTTGGAATATAAAGCAAAATAGTATATTTAACAATTATGTGCAAAAAAAATGTAGTAGAGTTGATTCTCGTTAAAAATTTTCAATTTTTTGAACTTCAAATTTTCATTTTCGTCTTAAATTGTGGCAAGTTGGGTTTCTGTCTTTTACGCTAGATGTCTCTAATGTGACTTGTGGTCTAGGTCTAGGCTAATTTTATATGAATTTTCATACTTTCAGGACACAAACCTACGTATAGTAAGTTTTATTGCCTACAGGCTCGCTGGTATCTAAATTGAAATTTTTGCTGAGTACTGACTCCTCTTAACCAATCCCGTTTCTGTTGATAGAACATTTGTTGAAAACATTAACATTTGCTGGCTGTTGCATATGTGTTGTACTTGGATAAAGTTCATATGAAATTATCCCGTTTGTGCTGATAGCCGGCTTACCTCCATTAAGTGTGACTTTTGGCCGTCAACAAAAATAATAAAGCCCCATTCACGGTATATTCTCATGCAACCTGGCTCAGAATGAACTAAACACCAATCTTCTGGCATGGGTATTGACCAAATTCTTAGGTGGTCCGAAGTAGAGCAAAACAATTGTTTCTTCAAATATATCTGCTGCATTCATTTTCTTTATATAATTTCGCAGCTCATTAAACCATTTTCAAATAACCTCTTCAGAAACCATATTTCTGATTTCAGTTAGGCTTTCGGGAAGTCGATGTACAAGGACTATATTTCAGGAAAGTGTTTTACCATTGTCACCCATGTCGCCCATTTTGAAGGATGTAGTTTGTCATTGTCCTGCTCAATTTTTTTTAAGTGTATTTAAAAGGATATCAGGACTTAATGGAAACCCACATTTGGCTTTGGTTCCTGTTCAAATACTTTGTGGCTCAAGCTTTCCAACATAAAGAAAAGAAAAACAACTTGTGTGAAACTATTTTTTTTTATACATTGTTAACACTACTTAGTAAAAAAAGATAAGAAGTTCAGGCTTACAACTATAAAATACATAATTCTGGAAATAACTCAGGAATATTATAATTAATACAAAAAGTAAGAGAGGGTGAAGAAAGGTGAGTTACAAGAATATGAAAGAAAATGAAACTATTTAGAACCTATTTAGGTAACCGTGAATTATAAATACATAATATGGAAATATGTAACTTTACACCCGAATTAATTTGCTAGAGGCTGTTCGAACCAAATTGCTTCGAATATACATTATAACCGATAACTTCTGAAAAGAAAATATCCTGAAAACAAAGCATCAAAACTCTTAGTAAAATTAAATCTAATTTGAGTTCTCTTAAGCAAATAACATGTACACAACCCAACATAGCCATGTATTTGTCATCTTCATAACATATTGCACAAATACAACCTAAAAGTATAGCCTCAGTGAGCAAATTAAATTAAAATTATTCTCAAAAAAAAAGAATTCCTGAAAAGGGAACATATTACAACAATACCATGATGAAATTGAGTTCTGCAAAGAAAACAAATTCAATCTAATTACAATTTTCCCAAAAATAGGTACAACATCTATCAAAAGCATGTGTTGTCATGTATAATACAATGCATGGCACAAATACAATCAGATCAAGCCGATCAATTTGCAACTCTATCATTATCATCATTACAAGTACCATCCAACGGGAATTTATTCGCAACGTGATAGAGAGAATATTTTTTGCAAATATAATTAATTTAACACAGCAGCATGTGAAACTCTAAATTTCTTGTTGCTATGCATTTTTGTTCGTTGCTAGGCAAATTTTATCGCTAGTACCGTAAGAGCACAGCTGCATTGCCAATTCTTGTAATCATGCGCCGCTGCTACTCTATCAGTGGTGTCGTGGGCAAGCAAAGGCTATATAAAGGACAAGCTGACTGATCTCGATCTCTTTTTGTACTTGGCATCGCTTGGGGTAAGTTGGCTGTGTAGGGACTAACATTATATCGGGTATCGACTGATATTTCACTTCTAACAATTAACAATTATTTCTGGTCTCGACGGGAATAAACGCATCTTATTTCGGGTCTCGACTGAAGATAAGATAACACTTTAAGCCGGGTCTCGACTGACTTAAAGAATATTATCTCGGGTCTCGACGGAGATGGTATCTTACTAACATTAACACTTTATTTCTGGTCTCGACGGGAATAAAGAATTGTTGTAACCAATGGTTAGAACAAAGGGTCTTAACATTAGCTTAAAGCCAACCTTCAAGCGTCAAGTTGTAGATCGGTGAGTACCAGTCACTTGTAACAAAATAATATTTATTCATATATCTATTTTATTATATATTTACATATTCTAAATTTCTTGTGCATATTTATCAAATATTATAATTTATCTTTATTCGATATTAATTTTACATATTTATATTTATATGTATTACTCTCTTGACGATTTTATATTGCAACTATTCTGCCAATAAGTGTTTTCAGTGTGATAACAAATTCTCTGACCCAAAACTCATATATTGAGTTATATCCCAAACAACTTTTCTTGATAATCGTATATTCTAAATCTGTGATAATAAGTGTTTTCTAGTGTGTGTGGATCTCTGACCTAATATCTCATTCCATAATCTGATCTTAATATAATTAGTGAGCAATCTTAAGAAATAAGTGGGAAAAGTTATTGAAAGTTAAACGTAGTGAACAGTGTATGTTTTGATAAGAGATTCGACCACTGACCTTGATCCGAATTTACCAGTGCATATAGATTGAAGACCATTCAAAACTACGACGACACTGTTTCTACCGTTTAAGTAGGAAAACACTCATTTAATAACATCCTCATGAAACCTCAAGGATCGTATCTTTACTAATATTCTTTTATATTGAACTTTATCAAATGCCTTAGTAAAGTCAGGATATATAGAATCAACGTGTGTACAGTCTGCTGCAATAACGTCAGTGAAAATCGCCAAATTAGTAATAATCGAATGCCAAGGAATGAAACCATGTTGGCATTCATTAATCAAGGCTTTCGTCTGGTGGATTAACTGTCCATGTATAATTTTTTCAAATATTAAAGCCAAGCTGCTGGAGATAAATATCGGTCGATAATTGATTACTAATTAAGGTTCGCCTTCTTTATGAATAGGTGTAGTAAAACATCTCTTTAAAATTCTAGGATAAATCTTTTTTCTAATTGACATATTGAACAGGTCGATTATTGGAACAGAGACGGCTGCGGAGCATTTTTGTAAAACAAATTAGGAATTCCATCTGGGCCAACTCTTTTAATACTATCTAACTTAAAAATAACCTGTTCAACATCGTATTGAAAGACAACATTAAAACAAATAGATGAATTGCGGTAATTCGGTGAAAAGTTATCATACACCGACGTATCAGATACCGATTGATATACTGAGCCAAAAATATTCGGAGAACATATTACACATGATATCAGGGGAGCTGGATATATTGTCTTCATACCTCATGCATTTGGGAAATGAATTAGTGGCTTTAAGGCCTTTAGAAAAGCTCCAGAATCTCTTAGAGTTATTCTGAACGACGACAGTCTCTGTGTCCACTATATAAGCTTTGTGAAAATAGGAGAAAGTCTGATAAATCTCTGGGTTTTAGTGCGAATGTGCATTTGGCTGAACTTCTGTTTGGCAGTGCAAAGGGTTAGTGAAGCGTAGAGCTGCAGGGAGAATAACTGTATGTGAAAAGCCATACATGCGCACCGTGCTTTGTTGTGCTGAGGACATTGACAAATCTGATTACTGATGATAGTGCGTGTACCTAATGAAGCCTAGCGCGTATATGACCTAGTATGCAGCTTGGTATTTATTTTTTGGAATACTATAAGACTACTGGCGTTAGTCTCAAGCCTCTCCTAGCCTAAAGGGCGGATCATAACCCTCTCGTGGTCCACTGCTGTCACTTTATAAGTGCTAATATGATTAATCCCGAACGGAGGTACCAGTAACGTTTAAGGATCTGCATGTAAGATTCACTGGGAGTACTCATGATCGTATGATCATGTTATCCGAAGCCATACCAATTGGGTAGCCGACATTGGTAACTTGGTACTACGGAGGATCCCCGAATAGATCTCTTAGAGCAATATTCGCCTCAACATGGGAAGGCCCCCTTGTGGGAGCATCGTAGTGGTTGTGGTAGCCCATACTCGGGCAGAGTGAGATTGTCTGAGTCTGCATGACTTTGGCGAACATTCTTCTCTAAATAGAGTAGTTTGTTATTTCGTCATAATTGCATACTGCGTTCGTGAATTTGAAGGATGATCGCTTATTAATGTATGATTACAGGATTGGCTCTCGGCGTGGAGTTGCGCTAAATCGACCGGGTGCCGTGACCCAAAGATAGGAAGAGATTTTAGGTAGGTTTCGCTTCGACCAGTAAGTCCAATGTCAAGCATGCACTGACATAAACTGGTATTTCTGAGACAGAATATAAATTATATTTAGCCTCTCGAGGGCGTTGATTGTGGCTTGTCTTCAAATCCGTGCAGTAAGACTGCCGTGAGAGTAAGCCATAATGGCAGGTGCTCACGTAAGACCCTGACAGCTTCCTGTACTTCTGTTTCAATTTCATTGCCATACGTAATTGAAGTGAAAACCACTTGTGATAATTGTTAGACGCCTTAAACACTTTCGGAACAAAGATCTGAATACATTGATTGAGGACAGTGTAGAAATAATCAGGTGAATCGTCAACGTTATTTGTAATAACTTCCGAGAAATCGTATGATGATAAAAATTCATTTATTCCATCGTAATTGGCTAATTTGTAATTTCTAGCGCTCTTTTTATATTGGCTCATGTGTTGAATTTTATCTAATGTTAGTAATATATCCAGAGGAGGGTGGTGGTTATCAATACGACTCAATGGCGTTGGAGATTTGTTAACAGAAATCTTTTCACTAAATATATTCGATATCACCAAATCGAGAATTCTCTCATTGCTATTCAATTTGTCATTTTATTGACTTAAGCCACAAAAGGACATACAATTTTAGACATTTACCGGGACGAGTAATATTTCCCAAAATATGCATGCAGTTATTCATATTATCATATAACCAGTTCAAAGATGGTAAATTAAAATCGCTCACAATTATTGTTTTGGAATTTGATGATAATAATAATGATTTGTCGCAAATATTTGAAGTTAAATTGAAATTTGAAGCCGAAATTTGGAGCAAGATAAAAAATTCAACTCTAATTTTCGGTTATTCCAAAAATTAACTGAAATTTCATTGCTGTTACGCTTTATTTACATGCCGACACCTAACGAACTTAGCTCTGATGACTGAACTTTAACTCAATGATCCTGTTACTGATTTTATATAGGTAGCAGATACAGACACGAATATGAGGATATAGAAATATTTTCATTTTAAGGAAAACATATCCTTTTATAGCGTGTTATAAAATGAGCTGGACGCGAATTGAATAGTGGGCGCGAACTGGTGCACTTACCCTACAACGAGATTAAAATTTTGCCTTGGTGTTATTCGCTAAACTTTGTAACGCATTTTTAATGTCACATTCCAAGAAAAGTCGACTAACTGCTCTAGTTCGGTTGTTCATTTCGATCTCCACGTACTAAAATGCTATAAAAACTTCTCTATTCGCTACATTTCTTGTATATTTTTTAGAATTCGTTCGGTTCCATAATCAAAGAATACCTTCAAACTATTTGGGCATGATCATACTTTTCATGAAAAACCATTCTCGATTTTACTCTTCAGCACATCTCACACAAACAATATTAATTCCCAAAATTTCACAGTCGAATTTAACTTGTGGAATTGAATAAGTCAAATATATCACTTTAAATAATTTTTTTTTAGCGGCTTATCTAAATATTATTCTATCCGTCAACATATTCACGTGAAACACTAGCACATTCTAGTCACTGCTTGCATTAAATGGTTAGTGTGATTTTTTAGATGTAATACAGATCGGTTCGGTCTTTGAAGCAAAATCAAACTTCAAGGTCTTTTAATATAGATATTTTATTCTAGTACGCAGATTTAATTTAAGGTGCCCTCCCAAAAAAAAGTCAATGAGTCAAAATTGTTTGAGTTGAAAATAGCCTCACTGTCTGCCATTATTGTAAGAAACTCCTGGGGTAGGTCAGCGAAACGCAACGGACTGGAAAATAAATTCTTCATTTGTGTGACTAAACCGCTAAAGTATGGGAAAGCATCGGGTATAAAAGAAAAGTCTTGGAGTTCTATGTTAAATTATTTTCTGAATTTTGCAAACTCAATAATTTTTTTCTATTACGTTTATTGCAATGTTGCCGAATAGAATACTAAAAAATATTTCTCTTCTCGAAGCTAATCGATTCAGCATTTCTTTAAAGGCCTTTGGATAACCTTTGTGGAAAGACAAATGAGTAGCCTACAACACTCAGTACCCGATAAAAGAAACTGAAATTTATTTTATTTTATGTTAATTACTATATTAATATCCGAATAGTAGGTAATAGTCGGGAGGTAGCGTTGCATTTTGGGTAGTGTTTTTACGCCGATCTATTATTCTCTTATTCGACAGATCTGGTATTGACTAATAAGTGAACCAAGTGTCAGCTGACGCACCCGTGTCATCGTCAGCTGTGTCGTGCTCCTTGAGCAATCACATAACGCAAATCTTCTTTAATAAATCAGAGCACACGAATTACTTTAGACAGACAGCTTTATTTTGTACAACACTGACCTACCTTACTTTACTTTACAACTAACCCGAACCGAAACATGATACTGCGATGACTGATAATTAAATGGCACTCGCCAGACCAGTCATTGGTCTTTTATGCCCCGATATTCGGAAGTACTTTCTTTGCTCACAACGCGGATGTAAAAAAACGACAACAACCTTGTCGTTTGTTCTACCGGTTGCAGCACCTGAGTCGCTTAGTAGTAAACAATCGCTTTACATAACAATTATCATGCTAGGTTAATTGTTATCGTAATCGTCGATTGCTCCACTAAGCGCTCATCGCAGCCAGCTGTTGGCTAATCAGCAAAACAACCGACAGTTGCAGAACAATACCATGCGAGGTATTGTATAGCAATTGCTGATTATTTCGCTAGAATGCGCCTTTGCCTGCTGGAAGTATCTTCCGTATATTGGGCCATCACAACCTGCATCGCGGAGGGGTCGACGTAAAGAGCTGAAATTTATTACATGGTGTTTTCATAGCAATACTAAATGAAATCTCGAAAAATGGACTAAATTAGGCAAAGCCATCTTGATGTTCCCATATAAATTTTTTTGTTTTTTACGTATAACTGTGAAAATGATCAATCCTGGACGTTTTTATTGTACTGAAAAGTTCTTCAGAATGTTAAATCCTATGATATTTATTATAATCGTTTTTGCTGGCCGACGAACTGTTCTAGGAATATAAGCATAAAACCACATTAAAAATCAAACTTCCACTGATACATAGGTCACCATACGAAATTACATACGGGCATTTATCATTCATAAGATTAGATCTAGTATGTTGACCTATCTGTGGAAGTTGGATTTTTAAAGTGGTTTTACGCTTATCTTTCTAGAACAGTTTGTCGGCCAGCAAAAATGATTATAACAAATATCATAGGACTTAATATTCTGAAGAACTGTTCAGTACAATAAGAACGTTTAGGACTGATCGTTTTCACAGTACTATACGTTAAAACCCAAAATTTTTATATGGCAACATTAGCCCAATTTAGTCCATTTTCCAAATTTTATTTACTATTGCTCTACAAACACCATGTACCAAATTACAGATCTCTACGTCGACAAATTTTAAGGTTACTATTACTACTATTACTATTACATCTATTACTATTATACTATACTATACTATTATATTACTATGTTTTACTTGTTGATTTTACAAGTTCATGTGAGCAGCTGACGCATAATTCCCCTCCACGATGCAGCTGATGATGTTTTTTCAACTCACTATGATGTCAGCCGTTTATAAAAAAAATTTCAGCCGGCGTACTCTTACTTAAAAAAAAAATATTTTTTTTACCACTTTCGCATCCTCCCCACACCAAACCCACCGCTACTTGAGCAGCTAGCGCTCGGTTCGCTAATTAATTGTACGAGATCATTATCGATATCAAAATCAGCCGGTATACTATGACTTTTTCATTTAGAACGCTACCTCCCAGACTATATAAGTACTATAAGACTATATACAACATAAGGAGAAGAATCAGAAAATTTGGTGGCTGCCATGGGATATTCCAATGTTCTATGCCCTCAACTATGATCTCTAGTTGTAAATGATTGCTCACAGAATCTAAATAAATCCGGCTTGAATACGGTTTTAATAATCTTTCGCAAACATGATCGAACAATATTTGACCACATGTAGAGGGATCTAAACCTACACTGTAAAAAGGCACCAATTATTGCTACAAAATTTAAGGAAAAAATCCCTAAAAATGTAGGCAATATTCCTTACATTTATCGGGATTTTTTCCCTTTTTTCCTTTTTACAGTGTATTCCTAAATTAGTGCCAGAAAATAGGTATCAGTAAAATAGGTAAAATAGGAATGGTTCCATTAACTGGAAAAACAAAGCCTAACTTACAAGCACTATCTCTAGAAGGAGGCAGATATTAGCTTATATAGGAGACTTACTTAATTAGAGTTTTGGAAATAATTTCATGCCGTGTCGCAGGATTTTCGGCTGGACTTAGGGACTGAAACCAACAAAACAATGACCCTTTGGTCATAATATGTTTGTATATGATTATCTATCATACGGTCATGATTACATACACTGCGCTCGTATGATATCCAATATCTAAACAACAGACAGCCCGAGCTGGATTGAAGAAAATGCAACTGTATTCGACTGTAGTCTTAGAGGATATACTTGACATCCGTCTGCATTTAAAAGAGATGGCTAGCTTTAGTGCAGTAAAGCATACTATCAGCCCGGTCAAAATTTGAAATACTATTCCAGGTGATCTTAGGGAGAATTGTCAATATTGCCTCTTTGGTTACCTCCACTTTGAAAAATTATCAATTAATTGGTAAATGGATAGAGCCAAGATCTAAAGAAGAAAACACGTTGAGTTTGCAATTGGCCCCATCTTCTGTTTCCCAACCATAGATCCATCCTAGAAATCTTATCTTACACCAAAGCATTTTAATTGAATACATTTGGATCCAAGCTAGTCTGAAGCTCTCTTACTGTCATAAAACGACTAAACTGAAATCAATAAAATCATGATTTCATTCAGGCAACCAGATTGCGGATCGCCAACAGAGGAGTTAAATCTGAATTAAATCTAAGGCCTTCTGTGGACATCGAAAGGCAATCTTTGGATCCATATCTGGCTTTAGGAGGAAAAAAAAACCGAATTATAATACTGAGAAAATATAGCACGTAAAGAAACTTATAACGTACTCTCATTCTCAGCAGGCCAGAGCGAAGATTCATTATGGGCCTATTCATATGATGTTGTTAGCCATCTTCAAAAGATGGACCACAGTCGACAAAGACCCTTGTAACTTTTGTAGGGGGGATGAGAAAACAGAGGAAAATATCCTCTACCATTACGAAGCTCTTGGCCACATAAAATCCAAAGGGTGAAGATGAAATAAAAATTAGTTCCTAAACTGCTTATGGAAGACTTTAAGTCCGATTGAATGCCCTTAGGATACTTATGGTATGCACAGATAGATAACACAGTCATCAAAACGAGCTGCTAGTCGAAGTAAGGAAATAGCAAGAAAGAATTGAGGAAATATAAGTTATTTGACTAACTTTAAGTATATAGAGAACCACACATAGTCATTTTTTTAAGACAGGGGGACAAGAGACCCCATCCCAAGCATGGAGGCCATAGTGGCCCACTGTGCTGTCCCTGCCAGAAGCCCATTCACCAAAAATCTTCCTGTCCTCTTACTGAAGCTCATCAGGTCTTGGTGAGGAAGGTTTTTCAGCTCATCCACAGATAGAAGGGCAGACGCTAGAGTATCCAGTCTGCTCCGGGCGAAGCCCGGACACATACACAGAAAAGTGTTCGTTTTTCTCAGGCTCTCCCTCCAGGCAGGACAGACACTCAGGGCTGTCAACAACTCCCAACCTTGTTAGATGAGCGTGAAGTGATGATGTCACCCACAGTTCTACATTGTTTCCTTCCGAGCCCCATGAAAAATCAGAGATATTCACATTGGGCCCATTAAGAAACAGTTTTGTACACCCACAAGTATTCAGGTTCGACCGACCATCTCTGCTGATGTTTTCTATGACATCCGCTTTGATGAGAGACTCGATACTCGAGGTAGCAACGCCTACGGCGGGTTCCGGTCCAAGGAACGGGAATCAGAGCCAGCCTCAGCTAAAAGGTGATCCCCATGTGACCAGAAACGCACAGATGGGACACCTTGTTGTGGATACACAACTTATTCGCAGAAGACCTGCAATCCCCCGGTAACTTAGCTGTTATCCGAGGGCCACTTAGAGTCATCAAAGCTGCTTGTCCTTCTTCTTGATTAGCATATCAAGGGCTAACCTCGCTGCCATCGATATGGCGAAGACTGCAGCCTGGAAGACAGTGGTGTGTCTTCCAAGTGTGTACTCCATTCCAATATCAGGCTCAGGAAAGTAGACATGCGCCCCAGCTCCCTGATTCGTGAGAAAGCCAGCTTTGAAAATGTTTAGAGCGGATCGGGGAAGGCTCGATAAGGCGCTTCCCTAAGTCAGCGAATTCCTTCCAGAAAAGCTCACAGAGAAGCGACACAAAGTCATAGTCTTATTAAAATAAACGATTGCTTCACGCATAACAAAAACAACCTGATCGTGGTAAGCCAATCCAAGCATAATACAAAAATTTTTACTTTTGTGATGTAGACTAATGTTTATGGAGCTCCGACTGGGTTATTACATGAGTGATAGGAGCTTCTTTAATTTTATAGGAATTTTACCATTGAACAATTCACGCCAGATCTTCATTAATTATATTTACGCACTCTTCAAAGCGATCCTTATGTAGGAGATAAGCCTGGACATCATCCACATATGCATACGTGAACAGAAATTAACGTAGAGCTTAAAGTGTGTCCTGAATAAATATACTAAAGAGAAGGAAAGCAATCATGGATCCTTGCGGTAGAAATTACCAATAAGTGGAAGAGCTAAGGTGTCAAATTAATAGCAGTCCTTTATTTTAGATAATAAGTGATTGTGACAAGCATGTCTTGAATGTCCAAGTTTTAGTGACTAGGAAAGGACACAGGCCTGTAGTTACTTTTATAAGTGCAGATAAGCCGTAATCCGTACAGCTATTAAGATTATAAGTTATTATGTATATTCGAAATAAAGCGCTGCAGCCAAGTAAGATGGCGTATTGTGCTCTTTGCATTAGTATCGCTACTCTAGCAGCCGGCGACCTACATGAGAGGCTTTTATTATGGATACGAGAATCAAGCAATATAACACACAACTTTCCAAAGTCATTGCAGATTGTGTCTCAGGGATTTTCCGATTTATGAATAAAGAAGAATTGGTCAGTGACGGACAATTTGTATTGACTTTTCCAAAAAGAAAAAGGAATTTTTTTTACTTCTTGACGAGAATACCTAACGTCCGTGTCACAGTATTAGACGAGACGCATTATTTTTGTATCGTTATGTCACTTTTTGGACTTCAACAGCATGCTATGATCAAAAGCAATAACGCACCCAGGATTTGGCTTTAGGAGGGAACCATTGGTGTTCCAAGTCCTAAGGAGTCGGAAAAATAGGGCTCTAAAGTCGCGACCTGCACCTATCTAAGCACTTGAGGCCATGCAATTGTATATTTAAAGGTTTTATTTTATTTGTCGGACTTTGTAATAATATACAGACTACATTTTATACATAATTTGTAAATTATGTTCAGAAAACTGACATTCTGGAGGGGATCGGTCCCGTTCGTCCCTCCTCTCGGTGCGCCCCTGTACAAAAGTACCGTTGCAGAATTAAAGAATGCAAATATGTTTAGTTTTTTTTTACAATTACATCCGGGTCTTGACCTATACCTACATATACATATTTACCATTTTACAATGTAACATAAGACAAAGAGATCTATGCTGACGTTCAATGTTGCGCTATCTCCACACAATTCTTTGTTTTAATAGTCCGACCAGGAAAACAACATTTAGGAAAACTTGCTAATAATAAATTCCGCTGTATTGCCTCGTGGGATAACTGTCCAATTTCAGTCTTGATATGCAAATAACAAGTTTTAATGAAAGCGCGGCCTTTACAATATAAGTACAATAGGACAACAGTAGCTACAGAGTCCATTTTTGCTGAAACACAGTGTAGAGTATATCCACCTACCTACTCGTACAATTGCCTTTTGTTCATTGAGAATAATGCATCTGCACGAAAACGCCGTATATCTCACAACCCTTCAACAAAGCAAGCTTTGTCAGTCAGTTTAATTCGAACCAACCATAAACCATCCATCTAACGAACAACCAACCAACCACCAACCAACAAACTACCACCAGTTGCATTCGACGCTAGCTTTTGATCAAATTCTTGTTAAAGGTTTTGCCTAAAGTCAACATCGACCCCTTTTATAAGCGAAAAGCTAAAAGAGTTACTCTTGAGTGGTTACAGATAAAAATTCCTTTTATCCTGAATTGATTGTTCCTTTTGGGGAAATTTTGGATTTTCAATGAATGTGTTTTGTTTTAAAATGCAATTCAATTACAACTCAATAAAATGTTGTTGTTGTTGTTTTTGTTTTCATCCAGGCTGATGTCTTGAACAAGGAAATTATCTATTTATGTAGAAGTTCTAAAGGAAATTGGGAATGTATGTGTGTTGCTTCTAATCTATTTCAAATCTTTCGGAATATTTTAATGAGATGTTGTACAGTTCCGTTAAGACTACACTCAACTACATAATACGTAGTAGAGCTCCTAATTATGTAAATAGTCCTTGTATGATAGACCTATGTTGTCAATAGTAGTTGTTCTATGACAGTTCTGGCCCACTTTTGCTTATACAAAAAGTGTCCGGTTAATTCCAACTATTTTGGTGGCTCTGGACCGGGTTCTGGGCCACTGGGGGATTCCGTCTGTCGACCAGGCCAGCTTAAAAACTGTTAGGCTGTTATCAGACCTGTTTAAAAAGCTGTTTAACTGTTATTAGACCTGTTCGAAAAGCTATTTAGCTGTTATCTGACCTGTTTAATAGCTGTTAAGCTGTTATCTGACCTGTTTAAAAGCTGCTAAGCTGTTATCAGACTTGGTCAAAAAGCTTTTTAGCTGTTATCTTACCTGTTTGAAAGATATTAAGCAGTTATTAGGCCTGTTTTGAAGAGCAATATGAAAACCCCTATGATGTAGTTGATTATAGAGGAATTATGGTTGTAGCCTCCAAGACACACTTCCGGATAAAGATCAAGGATCGGTTTCAAAGGTGATGCCAGGGGTCAAGGTCGAGCCCACGTGTAAATGTTTTTTTCTCAAGCCGTTCTAGCATTCTGGGTAAAACGCTCAAACCGCCCGATTAGGAGCTCGCTGTAGTGGGCAAATATTATTCAGGTACTAACCATTCACACAACTCCTCCTTGGTCTCATGGTAGAGCGCCTCGGATTTTACAAATCCAAGCGTTTTCGGCTCGATTCCAGCAAAAAAAATTCCAAATTTTTTTTTTTTAAATCATCTAAGACAAGAGCTTGAACAGCTTACGGGGTCAGCTAACCAGTTGATGTCATCTCTGGTCAGCCAGACGGTAGGAAAGGAATTCCCCCAGGCAGGCCCTGCGACGTAGACCACTAGACGGAATACCCTCAGTGGGCCAGAACCACGGTCCAGAACCACTAAAGTAGTTGGAATTTTCCGGACACTTTTTGTATGGAAAAAGTGGGCTAGAACTCCTATAGCGTAACTACTGTCAATGATAAATAAGTTGGGTTCCGAGCTAAGATTATAGCAGGACCTCGCAAAAGGCGATTTTTTTATAACACGTACTAAAAATTGCGTTGCCGTTCCGTTATAATAATGCAAACAACATACATATTGCATTAATGTGTATAATCATAGATAGCCCAATAACTAGATGTATCATGCAGTACCAAAAAAGTATACAAAATTTATATGGCTAGGTGGTCCATTTCGGAATGTACGACGACATTTGAAATGATGTGTACGTCGAGTGATTCATATTTTTTCGCATTCTGAAGTGTTTGAGGAAGTCGATCAGATGTATACAAACTGCTACAACATGATATGGTCCATTCAAGAGTTTATTACCCATTTCAGAATATGTATACTCTGCTCTAGTATACCATGCGACATCTAGTTCTTGTGACATCTATGGTATAATTCAGTTAAAATTTTCTCCCTGTCTGACAGTAGGTGACACTTTTACTGCAATTTCACTAATATGGACTAAAATTTGATCCATTTGAAATTGAATCGAAATGTTCTAAATGGAGGCTTGACATGAAATATTAAGTCATTATGGAGAAAGTCTGCCTTAGGGTATTTGCATGCTGGATGATGGACTAAAAACTGTATAAAATTTTATCGTTTCGCGATATCGTACATCTTTCAATGCAAAGCAATTTTAGCAATTCTAAGCACAATTTATCATTTCATGATTTCAATATAATAAAGATGATAATTTAACAAAATGACTGGTCGACTCTTTCTGGTTTGCATATATGTAAGTACGTACAAGTAAGATAAAGCTAACGAATGTAGCCGTAGGGCTGCCATCCGTCCGTGTTTCCCCGGATTTGTCCTAGTTTGGATGGCGTCCGGGGAGAGTCCGGGCGGGGTTTTCTATACTGTCCGGGTTTTTAAAATTTTGGAAACCAATTAAATAAAAATTTAATTTTTTGTGTATGTACGGTGTAGTTGATAATGCCGCCAGTCAGACCGACTCGACTCTCACTCAAGTTCTCTCTTCTGGTCCCAGCCAGTCTTCTTAACGAAGCTAGCAGTACGACAATTGCTTGTCTAACTTGCCCTGTGTACCTTTGCTTGTTTTGTGTACATTGTTAGAAAGAAAGTGAAAATGTTTTAAAAATATTTATGCAAAAATTTTACGGGATAAAGGACAACACAACGAAAAAAATTCTCTTCTTTAAAGCATTACTATCCCAACTTGAGACTTCCGTCCGCGAGTCCGTCCGCCCGATTGCTTGGGAACGCGTATATTTAAAGAGCGTAAAATTTGCACACGGGCTTTAAAAAAAAGTTAATTTAAGTTCGAAAATGGGACAAATCGGGTAACACTTTTCTAATTCCAAAAAATTTCATTTTTTACTGTATATTTGTACACTGCCTGAGAGCGCGTCAACGTAGAGAACTGAAATTTTGTACACAGTGCTTTTATGAAAATAGTAAATATAATTTCAATAATGGACTGAATTGGGCAACGGATTCTTGGTGTTGCCAATATAAAAATTTAAGATTTCTACGTATACTGTGAAAACGATCAATCCTAGACGTTTTAATTGCACTGAAAAGTTCTTCAGAATATGAGATCTTATGAAATTGGTTATTATCATTTATACTTTTCAACGACTTCAAAATCAAACTTGTGCATATTTGTGACCATACGGGTATTCATCTTCAGCATCATAAGAATTGATCTTATACCAATTCTAGCTTTTTTACTTGTTTTTCTTATAAAAGGCGTTCTTTATATAACTTTTCTGAAATAATTCAAAGACCGTGCCTCTGTGATAAGTATTTGGATTCAAAGTTATCATTTTTTTAATATAGCTTTCAGGTATGTGTAGTAACTACACATACCAAAAATTGGAAAATTTTAAGGGTTTCAAAGTTAGTTTAAATTTAGTATAATTCAGGCAGTATTCATCACACGACAAAAAAACTTAACTTTCAGCAAAAGAAGAACGTTGGAAAGTGTAAATTTTGTTCGATTTTCGATGGAATTACCCCATGATAAATTAAATAAAAATTAACAAAAAGCCTTGCAAACTCACTCCACAGTTAACTTAACAGCAGAACACACAATAGTCTCCGGAAATCTAGAGACGAAAAATCAGCAAACTTGGTAATTTGGTACCTTTCGAGATTTTTTTGCATCTCCAGAGTGTATGCATGGGTGTCCAGAGATCGAGAAAGTGGTCACTCGAAGTTATAGTCTCTCGCCATATAGCTTCACCTTTCCCGAGAAATGAAGCTATTTTGAAAGCTATATGGCACACCTAAATGTAAATGTAAAATTGTATTACTCATTTTTAGAAGATTTATTTATATTCCTAATTATAAGAGAGAGATTTAATTTAGTTCATTCACATTGTTTTGTTTTACTGTTTTTAGTAAACTGACTAATTTTATAATAAAAAAAAAGACACTGTGCATAACAATTTCAACCTATTTCATTAGTAAGTAAAACAGAAAATTATTGGCAACAATGTCCGGGTTTCAAGCTAAAATATTCAGGACTTTCGAACTTGTTGTCCTAGTTTAAATGATTTTACAGATGGCAGCCCCTAAGCCGGAGCATAATGTTGTAAAATATTACCACGAACTGGTTTTTATATGTCCATCTGTCCGTCCGTCCGTGTGTCTGTTTGTCTGCCTGTCCTCATGATAACTCCAGAATGCATGTTAAATTCGAAAATGGGACAAATGATGGATAACTCCTTCGTGGAGTTGCGCCATACAAAAATTTCGTAAAAATAAATGATTATAACCAAAGTAAAAATGATTATACCAATTTGATAGGATTTGATATCTTGAAGAACTTTTTAGAACAATAAAACGTCTAGGACTGATCGTTTTCACAGTACACGAAAAAAACCTACATTTTTATATGGCAACACCAAGAAGGGGTTGCATGATTTAGCCGTTTTTAAATTATATTTACCATTTTTATGAAAATACTGTATTCAAAATGTCAGCTCTCTAGGTTGATACGTTATCAAGAAATATCTACATATACTTATAACGAAAACGAGATTTTCGTATGGCAACCGCACAAGGAGTTACCCGATTTGTCTCATTTTCGAATATAAACATATCTTTTGAAAACCCGCACGAGTTACATAAGGATTTAACCCTGACTCACCAAAAAAACTAGCTTGGGAAAAAATTGAAGCGAAGTACGGAATTGCAATATGAGATTTTTGTTTTTCAAGTCAAGTCGTGAACAAACAAAAATTTCACATTTCTCTTGTATATTTCCAGACGAAATTCTTTCTCACGAAAAGCTATGATAAAAAATTTCGTAGAGAAGGTTAGATTTAATTAGTGAAGGAATAATAAAAAGTTAGTTGTAAACCAACGGTCATCTGGCTGAAGTCAGATTCTGAAATCGCGAAATATAATTTAAACTTCTGTTAAAAGCAATTTTTGTATTAATAAAAGTTTATTGAAAAGAAGAAGTAATTTCTTTTATTTTATTTATTTTTATTAATACTTAAAAACAAAAAATTTAAGCCACGCAAGATTTTAGCTCTGTAAGTGTATGCATTCTTGAGTTATCTCGAGGACAGATGGATGGACGGGACGGATTGACGGATGGAGAGACGGACATACGGACATGTAAAAGTCAAAATAAATTTTAATATTATACATGGGTGTCCAATCCATTTTCTCAGCTGATGCTGTTTTTTCAACAAACAAATCGGGTAACACTTTTCTAATTCCAAAAAATTTCATTTTTTACTGTATATTTGTACACTGCCTGAGAGCGCGTCAACGTAGAGAACTGAAATTTTGTACACAGTGCTTTTATGAAAATAGTAAATATAATTTCAATAATGGGACTGAATTGGGCAACGGATTCTTGGTGTTGCCATATAAAAATTTAAGATTTCTACGTATACTGTGAAAACGATCAATCCTAGACGTTTTAATTGCACTGAAAAGTTCTTCAGAATATGAGATCTTATGAAATTGGTTATTATCATTTATACTTTTCAACGACTTCAAAAATCAAACTTGTGCATATTTGTGACCATACGGGTATTCATCTTCAGGCATCATAAGAATTGATCTTATACCAATTCTAGCTTTTTACTTGTTTTTCTTATAAAAGGCGTTCTTTATATAACTTTTTCTGAAATAATTCAAAGACCGTGCCTCTGTGATAAGTATTTGGATTCAAAGTTATCATTTTTTTAATATAGCTTTCAGGTATGTGTAGTAACTACACATACCAAAAATTGGAAAATTTTAAGGGTTTCAAAGTTAGTTTAAATTTAGTATAATTCAGGCAGTATTCATCACAACGACAAAAAAACTTAACTTTCAGCAAAAGAAGAACGTTGGGAAAGTGTAAATTTTGTTCGATTTTCGATGGAATTACCCCATGATAAATTAAATAAAAATTAACAAAAAGCCTTGCCAAACTCACTCCACAGTTAACTTAACAGCAGAACACACAATAGTCTCCGGAAATCTAGAGACGAAAAATCAGCAAACTTGGTAATTTGGTACCTTTCGAGATTTTTTCTGCATCTCCAGAGTGTATGCCATGGGTGTCCAGAGATCGAGAAAGTGGTCACTCGAAGTTATAGTCTCTCGCCATATAGCTTCACCTTTCCCGAGAAATGAAGCTATTTTGAAAGCTATATGGCACACTAAATGTAAATGTAAAATTGTATTACTCATTTTTAGAAGATTTATTTATATTCCTAATTATAAGAGAGAGATTTAATTTAGTTCATTCACATTGTTTTGTTTTACTGTTTTTAGTAAACTGACTAATTTTATAATAAAAAAAAAGACACTGTGCATAACAATTTCAACCTATTTCATTAGTAAGTAAAACAGAAAATTATTTGGCAACAATGTCCGGGTTTCAAGCTAAAATATTCAGGACTTTCGAACTTGTTGTCCTAGTTTAATGATTTTACAGATGGCAGCCCTAAGCCGGAGCATAATGTTGTAAAATATTACCACGAACTAGGTTTTTATATGTCCATCTGTCCGTCCGTCCGTGTGTCTGTTTGTCTGCCTGTCCTCATGATAACTCCAGAATGCATGTTAAATTCGAAAATGGGACAAATGATGGATAACTCCTTCGTGGAGTTTGCGCCATACAAAAATTTCGTAAAAATAATGATTATAACCAAAGTAAAAATGATTATAACCAATTTGATAGGATTTGATATCTGAAGAACTTTTTTAGAACAATAAAACGTCTAGACTGATCGTTTTCACAGTACACGAAAAAAACCTACATTTTTATATGGCAACACCAAGAAGGGGTTGCATGATTTAGCCCGTTTTTAAATTATATTTACCATTTTTATGAAAATACTGTATCAAAATGTCAGCTCTCTAGGTTGATACGTTATCAGAAATATCTACATATACTTATAACGAAAAACGAGATTTTCGTATGGCAACCGCACAAGGAGTTACCCGATTTGTCTCATTTTCGAATATAAACATATCTTTTGAAAACCCGCACGAGTTACATAAGGATTTAACCCTGACTCACCAAAAAAACTAGCTTGGGAAAAAATTGAAGCGAAGTACGGAATTGCAATATGAGATTTTTGTTTTTCAAGTCAAGGTCGTGAACAAACAAAAATTTCACATTTCTCTTATATATTTCCCAGACGAAATTCCTTTCTCACGAAAAGCTATGATAAAAAATTTCGTAGAGAAGGAGGTTAGATTTAATTTAGTGAAGGAATAATAAAAAGTTAGTTGTAAACCAACGGTCATCTGGCTGAAGTCAGATTCTGAAATCGCGAAATATAATTTAAACTTCTGTTAAAAGCAATTTTTGTATTAATAAAGTTTATTGAAAAGAAGAAGTAATTTCTTTTATTTTATTTATTT